>JBBDHG010000153.1:1180000-2487401 GCA_037951165.1 Lophius americanus | reverse complement strand
GTATTGGATTTATGCGCCGAACAAGACATTGAAATATCTGACTGAATTTTATAACTGCAGTGACAGTTTGAGTGACTGGACACAATCCCGCGTGCTGCTGCAAATTAATAGACTGTTCTATTAGCTAAATTGATCCATGAAAAGCGTTTACCCACAGGAGCTGAAAGTTCAAACTGTACATAGCTTTTACAATGCAGCCGGGGATATGCTATTATACAGACAACTATTGACTTCTATCACAATGTACCATTTCAGATTGTGTGAACAGGAAGCATTAAAGCCACACTCCAGACAGCAGTAAAAAACAAAGAAGAAGAAAAAAAAAAGCTCTATTAAGGTTCATAATGTTAAAGATGAAATAACTCTGCACTGGTGGTAATTATGTTTAGTAACATCCTAGGCTACAGACTCATCTCTCTCTCTCTCTCTCTCTCTCTCTCTCTCTCTCTCTCTCTCTCTCTCTCTCTCTCTCTCTCTCCTCTCTCTCTCTCTCTCTGTCTCTCTCTCTCTCTCTCTCTCTCTCTGCACACAAGACAATGTCACACTTCTGAGGACTAGTGAACTTGACTCCTGAGCGTGAGGCTTCATGTTGTATTGTCAAGTGCTGCAAACAATATGCACTCACAGCAAGCACTGCTCGACTCGGGAGACGACCTGCTCCGATGATTGTGCCTTTGCCGTAACTATTTGTGATTGACAAAAGCCCGTGTAACTCACCATCGCTCCACCTCACAATGCGCTATCTTTGGTGCATCTCGTGGTGGAGCAAACAAACGAGCAGTAAATAACGGGCTCACTCGGTCCCCGCAGGACGTCAGTCAAACGGACAAGTGTACACGGTGCTGTGTTGGAGAGCTCAGAGCTGAACTAATCCAGTAAATGCAACAAAAGCCCCGACCTGAGAAAACAAATCCTGTCTGTACATCCAGTCTCAAACCACTGGAGGAAAAGCTGGGGAATCTAATGACTCCAAAGCAGCCATGAAGTGTGAAATCCTATTCTTTCCAGAGAACAGCTGAGCTGGCATGCGAGAGGAAGCTCCCAGTGTTGTCGGCGATGATAAATAATCGTATTTATTGATTCACTGAGTGGAATCATTAGCTAGTTAACAAGTTGCTGCTGGAAATATTAGCTATTATTGTGGAAAGCCATGTTTAAAAGTATGTCACTTGAAATTCATAACAGCCAAAATGAATGCAACTATTGTTGGGTTGTTGGGTAAATCTTTCAATAGCCGCCTTGCCATCATCGCTCTCATCATGCCAATGCATTACACTGAACAAAAGAGCTGAACACTAATTATTGAAAGATCCACACAAACTAGGGAGCTAGTTAAATATCGTCAACTGTAGCCAAATTCTCAATCTTCCGCTATTAATTAAGCCATTTAATCATCCACCACACTAATTGCATAATTAAATCGCTGCCTCCTGGGTGTTACTGATGTGCAGCGGGTAATCTCGTGCAAAAACACCACTCATCAACAATGTGGGCCGGGTGATAATGGATGACTAGGACCACTGAAAATCACCGTGGACAACTCGCATCATAAGCACAGTGAAGGTTTTGGTCAGTGTTTGTAGCTGAACTGGGTTTGAAATAAGGGCGAATAGAGGATGGCACACTCTTAGTAATGACTACTCATATTGCTAAAACAATATTTTTCTGTTTAATAATGATGCAAGCACAACATGTTTGGCTGGGAAATACACTCCGTTGTAAATAGCACATTCCTGTTTAGAGAAATTATTTTCCTCCAAATGGCATTATGAATTTGGAAAAGGGATTTTTCAATGCTTTTTAATAAGCCATATAACTGCCTGAGCTTAAGAGTGTAATGAGGAAGACACCAAAAATATATAAAGAAAAAGCAAAAATCATTCAGGGAATCTGCACTAGAAGATACAGCCCCCTTATCCAAAAGCAACAACAAGCTGCGGCACTCCAATTTAGCACAATCGTGGTCCGTCAACTTGACGGTGACCGCCACACCTTGTGTGTGCGGTTGTTGTTTGGTCGGCTAGTCTCAGCACAAGACTGCGGCTGCTCCAGCCAAGTGTTTAAATTCCTGAAGAGCCTCCAGAAGAAATTAGTATGTAATGGCCACTCTCTGCGAGAAGAAAGAGCCATTATGGTTTTCCGCTAACTGTACTTGGCTTTCATTTGTGAGCTAAATGAATACGCGTGAAGGTGAGAGTTCACTAGCCATTCAAGTATTTGGCTTTAACTGGATCCAGCACTCTTGCTTTAATTCAAGCAGAAGGACAAGTATGAATAATCGACTCGTGACGACTAGCGGGGTAGCACCCCCCTCCACCTTCAAAATGGCTGCTGAGGCTTAATGACAAATACCATTTACATCATGACTGTTAATTTCCAATTTGCCAGCTTTTGTCATTGTTTATCTGATTTTGTTGTGTTCGCAGCACACTGTATGATTTTGATGCAAATTTCTTCCCCAGCTCATGGATTTCTAATTTCACATTTGTTTATCAGAGCTAGAGAAAATAGCTAGGGAGAAACGGGTAACTCTAATCAATGAAAAATACGGCACCAAACGAACAGTGATTACAAATCCGTGAACGCTGGCAAACAGAAAATTGAGGCTGTATTATGCAATAACCTGTTTGTACCGTGGGGGGAGGGGGGGGGGGCATTTTTAGGTTTTGAAGAGAAATGCCTGTCACTGGGCTTGTAACGAAGGAGGGACTTATTTATTTAAATACACAGGAGTGCACAGCCAAAACTGCTAATACGAGGCCCCGAGGGTGTTCATCCCATGTAATATATGCACAGGCTAATTTATTGCACCCGGACTAATTTCCATTGCTTGTGCTTGGAGTTGCCTTGCTAATTATGATTTTTTTTTTTTGAAAGTATTTTTTTCTTCCTGATTCATAATTTCACATCCACATTCAGGGCCAGTGGCTTTGCAAATGAGATGAGGTCTCTTCAATTGGCATTCATGGTCGCCCACACCCAGGTGAGCACACAGCCCACACAGGGCACAAGCAATTCCTCATTTCCTTCTAAAAAACACCCACCCTCCCAATCACGAATGTTTGGATCTTTGATGAGGTCTGCCCCCAAAACTGCCATGGCTGTCTCACAAATATCAGATAGGCTGGTGTGTGGTAAGACTTGGGACTTTAATTAGGAAAAGTTAACTGTTAGATGAAAGCTGTCACATCTGTGATACGTACTGCTAGTTCAGTGGATAGATCCCAGGGGGGGCTGCATCAAAAGGCCCTTCCCTGCTGAGCGTGCCCACTCTAGCATGTTCTCATGCGCCAAATCAGGCCCTCTTAGTGGCAGTGGATGTGAGGGGATGGAAAAACAGAGGCAAAGATACAAGTTAACTGCAAAGGAGAGACAAAGAGGAGGAGGTAGAAGCGAAAGCGAGCGGAGGAAAAAGAGAATAGACATAAGAAAAATATCGCAGAGCCGCTCAGTCGCTTTTTTTTTTCTTTTTTTTTATGTGTCTCGTTAAATGGAGAACACGACACAGACACAATGGGATCTGAGGGAAAACAATGTCGCTTAACAAGACATCACTGGCTCATCATTAGCAATTTGTTGAGGGCATAATTTTCCCTGCCCCTTGCATAATAGGTGCCCTGGGATATTGCCGACGCTTTTGTGTGCCCTCATTTGGCTATTTATTTACTTGGCTCATGTCACAAAAGAGATCTGGCCACCTCAAGCAAGAGCCAAGATACCGCTGTTATGGCTTCACATCACAGCCCTATTAAGATGGAGCTCCTTTAATTGACTCCCCGAGCTCATTGCCTGACCTGGATTCTGACTGATCCCACCCAGCCAATAAGAGACCTCGTCTCGCAGGACAAAGCTCAGAGCGAGGTGATGTTTTTCCTCCAACTTTTCTTTGGCTGGTGTCATGTCAGTTGGCCTTGCCATTAGGTCCGCTCGTCTGTTTATAGGGATCACGCTCTGAGTTACGGCGCTAAAAGAATCAACCGGAGTGACTCTTTCATTTGATTGGGCCTCCCGCTCTTTCTGCAGTGGGGCGCAAAAAATACACAACAGCTGCAAACTGCTGTGGCAGTGTTAAATATGGTCAAGCGGCTTGACGGATATCACTGCCATTAATCACAAAAGCGTCGGGAGAGAAAGAGAGAGAGAGAGAGAATGCCTTATAATTTCATTGTGTGCGTTTCCTGTTTACCCATCCCCACAGATGGTACTGCCAGCGCTCCACAGAGGAGCTCTCACACTGTTGTTGCTTTCTGTGGCCCTTTTGTGACAGCGTAGACATTGAGCTGTCATTTACATTCAATGGACACATACACTGGGGATGGATGGATGGTCGGATGGATGGATGACTCCAGTCATGGCAACAACGCAGCTATTTGGAAAAACAGAGAGCATTTTTTTTTCTGGAAATGGAACAAAATTGATGATGCTCATTTTCGCCGCTACATTGACAGACTGCATTGAGTATAATGACATGCATACACTATCGGGGGACCCCTGACTTCCTGGAACTTGCCCCTTTTTTCCACCCATCGTTCTTTTTGTATGACAGCATTCACATTAGTGTAACTGTAATATAATTGTGTCTGTTGTTGAGGGAATGAAAATCAAGTATTTGACCTTTGTATCTTACAAGTGGCTTATTCTTATTCTGTCATGGCCTTTCCTTCGCCATCATGCACCCTTTCACGCCAGCCTCCTCTCCTTATTTGCTCATTAAGCCTCCATAGCAGAACCAAACATATTAAGACTAAAGAGCTTTAATGTATTCTGTCCATAGCATGGCAGTAATTTGCATGAATTTATCAGGCTCTAAGCAAAGGCTGCCCGTTCTTAGTCCTTCATCGCGTGAAGTGTGTTAAATGTGCGCACATGAACACAGAAGCCCAGTGTCTGCTGCTTTGACAAAAAACTGTGCTTTGGCGAGGCCAAATGAGAAGATAGTGAAATCGATTTCCACATTGCATTTCACACCCTTTCATCAGGCCCGGCCCTAGTGGCTGCAACGCTTGTGATTTCAAAAGCACTTAACATACGCCAGCCCCTTTGTTCGGGAAGCAAACTACTTCTGAGCAGACATCAATGCAAATAAAACCAACTAGCAGAGCGAAGGGAAATTCGAGCTGAAGAACAACTAAATTACCCGTAGTTAATACGTCTTCATTACAATTTCTCTCTCTCTCTCTCTCTCTCTCTCTCTCTCTCCCTCTCTCTCTCTCTCTCTCTGTCTCGCTCACACCAAAGATTCTCAGGGCTAATGATTTTGCGGGTATTAGAGGGGCGCCCAATGCTGTCACTCTGGATATGAAACAAGAAAACAGATTATTGTCGAGATCACCCACTGTGAACACCCAAATGATACTTAAAAAATAATGATGTTCTTAACAGTACTCATTAACAAAACAGCGCAGGAAAGAACAATGCTCTCCTCAAGGAAAGCCAAACAGATTTCAAATTAGAGCATAAAGCGGAGAGGCAATCATTCTGGGAAAACACAGAGGATGGAAACAAAGGAGACAGTGGGGTGATACTCAGTTCCCACGCATCAGGATGTGAGTGACTGAAAATTTGGCCATGGTTTTTTGGTGTAATCTCATTAAAGCATCTCTCATGTTGTATATAGCACCCTGTGTGTAACCCGCTGAAGCGAATGTTGACTACTTCCTGTCTGCACGGCATGGAACGCATCAAATCATAATAATAATAATGACAGTTCTTCACTTCACACGTCCTGTGTGTACGCGCTGTATGTTAATATACATCTGCTGTGCTCCTCCTGCTGAAATAATAGGCACCATATGGTAAGAACTGGAGACGAACTGGTGCTGTTATTTCCTGCACAAGATGGCATGTAACAGGATCTGTTTATATTTGCCTGATTTAAAACTTCTTAGTGAGTTTTAGAGCTCGCAGCTTGACAGGAAGTCCATTTCAACAAGTTGCCAATGAATAACTCGAGGCTCATTTCCATGTCATAGGAGAGGGATTCAAATGTTGGCCCTATAAACAGACAGTAACGGAAGTCCGATGTTCCATAACTCAACCCCTGTAATGACATACTTTCCTGAATAGGACAACTAGGGACACAGTGGGATTGTTCACTTCTCATCAAGCCAAAATGATTCTTTGTCAGCCGAGCATAAATAACATAGTGTTGATTGTTCTGTCAAAGTTAATCTGACAGCTTGGGAAGCAGTCATTTATCTAATGACAGAGTTTCTATGACGACAATCGATCCTTCAGCCCGGTGTGTGTGTGTGTGTGTATGTTCTCTTGCCGTGTTTGTTCGGCACAGTAAATCACATTGAGGAAGAGAGCACGGAGATCCTCTGTTCGGATCTGCAGCTTTGTCTTAAAAGGTGCTACTTCAATATCTCTTGTTTTTAGATTTAATTTTTTTTTTACAATTTATTCTTCTGTTTTTATATCCAAAATATCCGCAATAACTTTGGCTCAATACCATTTTATGTAGAGTACGTATAGTGTCCACCAGCGGCTTTTTACTGACTGACTGCAGTTATAACCAGGAATATCTTAAAAGCAAATTGTAAGAAAATGTTGAATGTTTTTAAAAAAAAACGGAAATATCTTAATTTCTTCCGAAACAGGTGGATCTATTCCAGGTTTTCTGCAAGAGCTACCCAAATACTTATATACACCAATCCGCCATTACATTACATCCCCTTTTTTTGGCCCAAAACTGTCATTCTATCAGTGTTCTGATATTTGTGTCCTGGCGCCTTTGTGCAATTTGGGCTACTGTAGCTCCTCTGTTGGATAAGATTATATATTAGATTTCAGATAAATTCCTGCCAAGTGTTGCATACGAACAAAACACTTTTAACAAATGTTCACGATTCACGTACAAACACAATGAGATTTGAAAATACAAAAAACAATTTACATACAAATTCCTTGTCTTTTACAAATACAAAACATTTTGGAAAAAACAAAAAAACCTTGTTTTAAAAATGTGCTATGATTCACAAGCAAACACTTTGATTTACAAATATTTTCTTTCGTCATTCATGGATATTGAATGACGTACAAAACTTTGTGGTTCAATAAAAGCCACAAAGTATATATATATATATATATATATATATACTGCATACACACACACACACACACACACACATTGCCTATCTATGATATTTCTATGATAATATTTACACAGAAGACATTTTTGCCCCCCCAACTGTGAGTCCTTCCTATCACTTCTTCACTAGTTGCCGAGGTCACTCTGAATTCACTCTTGTGGTTAAATGACAAAAAAAATGTAAGAAGAGCGTATAAGATAAGCAGCTCAAATAATATTTTACTGCTCATCTTTAAACGGAGTCAGAAATATCTCCACTCTTGAACTCTCCATCATTCTTGTTACACAAAGCAGGTCAGCGCTATGGCTGTCATGTGATCTTGATGCGTCATGATAATAGCTACCGGGTTTTAAGTAATACCAGAAAATAGTATGCACTATTCTTTGAAAGGTGTCCTTGGGTGTCTCTGTTGTCAAGAGTTGTATTTGATATAAACCTGTCCCTCCTTCCTGTCACCAGAGAAAAGTAATGACAGCTCAGGGAAACACACATGCCTTTATGATGATATACATCCAACATAATGAAAAGTGTTAATGCTGCAGGAATGCTGAGCATTGTCAAATGTATTTTGGATTATAATGAGTTGGAGGATGCTGTGGAGCACTGAATGACCCATTAGCATTGGGTAATAGCTAGCAGCAGAGACATTAAAATATTTTCTTGGCAGAAGTCTGGTTGCATCTGCGTAGTTCCGTCAGTACCTTTATCATCCTATTACTCTGAGGATCATTTAAAATTGCATCCATTTAAATTGGGAAAAAAGAAACTCCACTGCTGCTGCAACTTACTTCCTGATGAAGACCGACTATCTGTGTGTGCTTTGGCTAAATGACCAATGTACTGATACTTTGACAGGATGTCTCAAATAGGGTGCGTGTTAGAGAAAGACCAAGACAGAACCTTGACAAATATCATCCATAATATTAAAATGGTCCCTATTGTCATTACGGACAGAGAGATTAAATACATCTCGTCAGACGTAAGTATGACTGCTGCCTCAATAGGCTGATGCAAAGCGGCAAAGCAAGAAGATTAGCAGGGCACTGATATCATTACTTCTGCCTATCAGGCCTTTAGCAGGGAGGCAATTGTAATTTCTAGGCTTATTAGTTCATACTCGGAGGAGAGGAAGCCCGGTGATAAAACTGCCTGTGACAGCCGGGCATTCCGGCAGCAAGTGCTGTCACTGTGACACTGACCAAATGCCAGCCTGCCTCTGTCCCAGTAATCCCATCTAATGGAGGTTAACACATAACCCAAAGAGGTCCTCATCCACGATCACAACAATCCACACATTTGCATTTTTAAGTTGTAAGAGCAGTCACAGTGAAAATAAAAAAATTAGGGAGGCGGCAACTTGTGGAAATGGAGATTGGGCGCAGAGGGGGGGGTGTAATTTATCGGGGCCAAGATAGAAATGCAAACACGCGCGTGCACATCGAGTGTATGTTGAAGTTGTGTGGAGAAGTGGAGCGACAATCTTGAGGGTGGCAGGCAGGCAGATCCCCTTGGCAATTCAAGACATCTGCCGCTCCTGCCTGGGCAGCCTGTGCCAGCGCCGGCGCCTGGAGAGAGCCCTGTTCCCAGCACACTAAAGCCCAGAAGTGTTTGTCTAGCCTAATAAATATTGCACAGCGCTTCCTCTTAATCTCATTAATGTTTGTGCATGTCTGTTGGTAGCTGTAGATATAAACAAGGGATGAGCATTAAGCCCTTAAAAAAAAGAAAAGGCGACGGTCATCAACACTGGTGGCCTCCTCCCTAGATATACACGCATGTTTCCCTTTAAGCCAGCAATATAAGGAGCGGCTAACGCGTGCAGCTTTGCTATCAGCCCCTTCACACCTGAGTTCACCCCCGATACAATTTGTCTCTGTAAATCCAGGCGTAGGATTTGGGTGCTGTCATATTTGGTTCAGATGTAGATACCCGTGGCTCTGTTTGGCAACACGTCTCCTTAATTATGCCTAATTTGTAGGCCAAATAGACTCTTATCACTCCCACTGTCTGTAACAGCTTAATAATCTCTAACCTCAGTGTGGGTGGGTGTGTGAGAGAGCATAAGAGAGAGCGTGACCGGGACCTTAACATGATTTGTGTGTTTTTGTGTCATGGTTTAACAGTTTTATAAGCCATCCTGGTGATAAGTATCATGTTATTAGGGAGTTACATATTTGACTTTTTTTCTCTCTCAAAGGGAGCCACATTGTGACCAATGGTATTACAATAACGGCATTAATAAGGGCCTCCCGGGAGGAGGAGAGAGGTGATTTGCATCCCAGCAGCAGACAGTTCCTGCTAATATCTTTGCATGTGTGGCACCGGCCCGGTCCACGCTCCAGGAAAGATTACTGGTAGAAGAATAGCAGGAATCTCTAAATGCTTGAGCACCGTCCTCAAACTGAAAAAAAAAAAAGTGTATTTATTCATGACACATATTCCAAAGGTGCGGCGATTGCTTGAAAAATCATTATCATTGTGGGGTTTTTTTTCTCTCTTGATGCTTTCTTTCTCCGTTGTTTGGCGTGATTGTGTATGCGTGCTTGCGTGTTTGTAACACAAGGAGGGAGAAGGGGGATGGAGGTAGAGGTGGGCGAGCGGGCCCTGATGGCCCTGCAATGAAATCTGCCCGAGCTTACCTCTACTAGCTGCAATTATCATTAAGCCTCCAATGGAACTGGTCCACTCCACAGACACCTAAAAGCCGCCGTCGACCGACACATAATATTTTATTAAATAGTCCGAGAAAAAAATCAATACACAATGCAAATCAAAAGCAGGGGAGTACGATCCACTCAGTATGCATATTTCCTGTCAAGTACACTTTGTGACCCGCTGAACGCCGTTCATGGCGGAACTCGGTGCTTTTGAAAATTACTGATGATCTCTTGTTATGAGCCCCTATCTGCCTGCCTGGCTCTAGTTGTGATATGCTTGTCTGGCCACGCGTGCTGGAAAACCTGCCCGCTTCCTCACTGAATTAGAAGAGTTTGTCCATGAACTGACGAGAATGTGCTGCTTATGTCCTTTTTGTACACAGCAAATGGAAATGTTGATAAATACCTCCTCCCATGAAGCACTTGTTTCTGTCTGGCTGTGCGGCGCACAACGGCACAAGAGAGCTAATTATGAGGAGGATGAGCTGGGGTGAGGAGCAGGGTGGGCAGCTACTTATTTTGCCACCTTTCTTTCCATTGTGTGGAGATATTATTTTCCGGGACGTAAACATTTCGGCTGCGTTTTTGTGTTCGTGTTTGTCTGTGTGTGTGTGCACATGTGCCACCGTTGGAGGGTGTATACAGTACATGGAAGAAATACTCCAGCAGGGAGGAAAGAAGTCTCAGAATGCATGTTCTCCGTTAGTGCAAACTGATAAGTGCTTATCATATACCTGGAGCCAGGAGGTCGGCTCCGGTACAGCCAAGCAATTCCTCCCAGCCAACATCCCCTGGTTGAATTTGCAATCGTAACTTGTGGGGTGGTCTCTTCTATTGTGAGGAGGGCACACGCTGGTTTGTCAAGGTATTTTCTAAGAGACACACAGTGACTCTGTCCCACAGAAGCCATTTATTCTCTCCGTCTCTCTCATATTATTTTAGACAAACACATTTGGAGATATTAGAATGTGATATAATGCACCTTGTGTGTCCGTGTTCTGCATTCAGCTCTCTGGTACTAACGCTTATATAAGTGTGCGTGACAAATGAGTTGACATGTCTAAGTAGTATTTAGTGTTGTTATGCAAATAGAAATTTAAGCTGGTATCTTTAATGATGGGGTTTAAAACGTTATAAAATGATTCATATGTTCAAAGTAGGACCCCAATACTCAAATGATAATATGTAAATTATTCAGGATATTTTAGGTTCTAGCTATATAACTAATATTAAAAAATATTTTTAAACCTGTGCTCCCAGTTTTTAGCACACAAATAGAAACATAGAAAAATGCGCAATTCTCGTCAAGATTTTAGTTTATGTCACAGTAAGCAACAGCCGGATTTTTAATAACTAATAACACAACTAAAAAAAATAATCATATGATTGTTTTGATAATAAATAAAAATGAATTAATATGAACACTATTATATGAATAAATTTAGATTAAAAAAATGTTATATTAAATTATCAATATTTACCTTATATAAATTAATTTACATTTTATTGACTATCTTTGGAAAAAGATTTTTTTCCAGAAATATAGATCTACAAGGGACACATATTATTATTATCATTATTATTGTTATTATCATTATTGTTGTTGTTGTCATTTTTATCCATATTATTTTTGTTGTTGTTGATGCAATTTATTTTTTTCTTAATTTCTGTTATGTTGTTATTTCGCTCTTCTTCTGTGTTCGCTATAAAACACTTTAGTTTTGTCAACACCAACGGCTGAACAATCCAGAACTTAGGCAACTTCTAAAAAAGAGTCGTCCGATTTAAAATATCTTATTGTCATGAACTGATTTCGAATAATACACAATAATAAACTTAGTGAATGCAATAAAGAATAAAGTGAAATTATTACTTGCTATTATTTCATTTAATTTGCATTCTGCAGGCTAAACTGTCAGCATCTTTTTCACACATGAATTTTGCTGTCCCGTAGTAATGATGAGCCGTTATCTACTTAGCCCCCAGCTAACATCCGTATAAACCGATACTTCTCACATTTACGATGTCAGTCGCTCTCACTGATGTCATCCTCCTTTTACACTCTCGCTCCTGCTTTCTCTCTTGTTTTTTTGGGGGGGGGGGATTGTGTGGGGATTTTTCTTTTTTTACTCGACAGCACCTAAGCCGTGGAGAACATTTGTGAATTTGTTTTAGGTCAATGGTTATGATGTGAACTCATTATAGGAAAGGTCACACCCATACATAAATGTATGCTGGGCTAGCAGAAGCGTGGCCCGTCAGAGAAGCATCTCAGGACACTTGAAAGACTTCGCCCTGGGAAGAGAGAAGGGCAGACCTCACAGGAGGTTCACAGCAGTGGACTGCCTGTCTCAAACAGTCGGCCAATCCTGTGTCTCACTTCAATGATTATGCACACTTCCCACACCGCGCTGGAGATACTCCACTGGGAGAGAAGCAGGGTTTTATACACCGTGGTGTCTAAATAATGATGTTGGATCCGTGAGCAGGGGTGCTCGCTATTCCCCTTGGAGTTTTGGTTCATGGCCTGCCGCCTCTGTGTTTAAGTCTCCTGTGTCTAATGACCCGTGTCAAAGACTGCCGTAATGACATACCATACCTCATCACTTACACCCTACACTGACAATTATAATCTTATATATAGCTTTTGCTGTCGGATCAGGCTACCGTTATGAGAAATTGACATGGTGATGAGAGAGAGGAAGCTCGGGAGTGGAACCGAGAAGGAGGGCAAGAGCAGGGGAATATATTCAAGCATGGCGATGTGGGATGACTGTGGACACCTAGTGAGGAATTGCAGTATCACTGTTCCTTGCACAATGTTTCATTCTTCACCCAAGCTATTGTCTGTTCACCCCCCTGCCCCTTAAAGAGTCATATCCTGCCCTGTTTGGCTAAAGAACACTTTCCGTCTGTATGGGCCCTGTCACTCCCCTCTTGTTTCTTACAATGGGGGGTTTTAAGTTGCCACATTAGATGTGTAAAACCCTTCCCTCTCTGATGGAGCTAGGGCAAGGACCACCAGCATACTTGGCCCCTCTGCCCCATCATGCACCCACAACAAAAGTGCATTGAGAGTCTCCCCGGTTTTTGTTCCTCGACATATGAGGTACCAACACCCACAAGGCACTGGACTCACTTCCTGTGCCGCCCTTTGCTGTACATTTATTACCCTGCCCTGTCAATAACTTCAAGTCCCAAGATGGATGTTTGCTGAATGAGTTAACCTTGTGTACATTTGACAGTGGCTATTGGTCTCTTTGAGGCTGACGGGCACAAAGAGGCTTTTTGTTCTCGCTCTTTCTCTCTCACTTCCTTGGGTTCTTCTCATTGTTCTTTGTTATTCTCCTACGCCATTTATTTTCACGAAAAAAATAAGTACCTTAAGTGGAGACTTTTCAATTATTTTTTATCCTCTTTGCTACACAGTTTTTATTCTTCCACAGTATGTCCCTCTAGCCCCAGCCCTCAATTTCCATACTGCGTCCAGCCTCCTGGCCCAGCCCTGCCTGTCCTGCAGCAGATTTGGTTTTTGTTGGCGAGTGTTAATAGGATTAAAATAGGTTACTAGCTCAATCACAGAGAGCTTCAAACCATCCCTAAATGTAAGTGTCTCATGGGGGTCGGCGGACATTGTGGCTCTGTCTTCGCCCCCCGGCAGCCTCCTGATCGCAGGAGAAACCCCAAGCATGATGGGGGTGGCAAAGGTTGGGCCTCCAGGAAAATCCGCAGGATTATGTCAGCACTCATTACAATGTACACAAAGACCACAGGATCAGTAGGAGCACAAACGGAGCAGTTAAGTCAAATAGGGTGGGCCAGGGGATTCTCTGTTTCCACCATGACATTGATTAGCCTTTGTGCTCCACATCTCCACACCATCACGCTGCAGCCGCAGGGTGACCAAACGTGCGAAGCTGAAACTTTTCATACTGGTTACGCTCTGTTATATGGAAGAGGATTTCATATAAGGGCCATATTTGGCAATGTGGAAAACATTTTGTTGGTAATATTGACTTTTTTGTCAGAGTTCAGACTTTAAGCTCCGAATTTGGACATAAATCTGAGATTTTTCAAACAATTATCATGTAGTTCCTATTCTGAGAATAAAGTCAGAATTCTGGAAGTAAAGTCAGTCTTCTGTTTCAAATCAGAATACTGAGAATAAAGTCAGAATTATGAGTTTAAAGTCGAGAATATAGTCAGAATCATGAGTTTATGTGAATTAATAATTAATTCAAAATTCTGACTTTAAACTGAGAATTCCAAAAACATTATTATGTAGCCCTATTTTGAGAATAAAGTCAGAATTCTGTTAATAAAGTCAGAATCCTGAGTCCAACGTCAGATTTGTGAGTTTTAATTCAGAATTTTAAATTATCCTATAGCCTTATTGCGTGAATAAAGTCAGAATTCTGTGTTTAAAGTCAGAGTTCTGAGAATAAAGTCAGAATTCCTTGTTTAAAGTCATTTTGACAATAAACCCAGAGTCCCGTCCTGTCCGTTAAAAAAACATTCACGTAGGAAGAGGATTATGGTCAAATATGGTATGACCTTAATCCTCTTCCGTACTATTTTGACTTTTAATCTTACATTTTAGTTATTTACTTTATTAAATTATTTATTACTTCAGTGTATTAAAAAATAAACTTGACCTGTTACTATTAACTTCAGCTTTTACCTTGATATTTCATTAAAATTCACAAAAAACACAACATTGGTCTTCCAAGTGGGTTAAAAAAAAAAAAAATCCGCTCAGCCTTGGCAACGTTAGTTTTGTAGTGCATTGTTCCCAGCACCCATGCATAATTATGCAGTGGATGAGAATAGTAGGGGATCTATTGTGATAATGTGAGGTCACAGCGCTCTTGAACATCCATGATAATGACCACATCCAATGAAGTTGTGTCCATTAGGCAATCTGAAGTGTCCAGTACCGCAATCACACAGCCCTGAGACTCACATGTGCATATGCCTTATTTGCATAGTGAAAACAGATCATTTAAAAAAAAAAAGAAAAAAGAATAACGCACAATAAACAGTCGGACGGGATTAATATTCTGCTTCTCATTAAAACAGTACAAATACATTCTGGGTGGAGTATGTGCATGACTACTAGAATGTCAGCCTCCACGAGGGGCAAGCCAATGACGGATGCTTGTTTTCATTTCAATAGGCACTCAGGGTCGCCGTGCTACACACAGCACACATTTTGATACCGTGCACCGATAACACACCCATCCAATCCACATCACATTCAAACTTGAAGACGGATCAACACACGTGTTGCGTTCATGCATGTAGACACACGCGCATTCTCCCACCTCGCATAAAAATGTTTTGTCAATCAGTGTGCACACTTGTATTAAGCTATGCAACACACACTCCCACATTCACAACTCAATAGTGCTTGTGCATGCTAAAGAGGGCTGATGAGCCAGCAGTGTGTGTGTGTGTGTCTGTGTGTGTGTGTGTGTGTGTGTGTGTGTTTGTACACTATGGAGGCATCACTGCAGCTATGTAAGAAAATATCCCCTGAAGCTGAATCTACTAACATGGATCAATTTTACTGACCAACCAATAAAATGCAATCTCCATATGCCACGTTGGAGCTATTACGCCAATGTTGCATTACCAGTACATCTTGGCCAAACAACAGGAAGTGATTGTTTCCATTTCTACTGCATCAACTTAGAAAACAATGCACTTGGTCCACACATAGAGCACACAGCCATTCCTGTAAAAGTAGCTTCTTAGTGAAGATTGCTGAGGTCCTTTAGGAATATTACGGCCATATGAGTTTTCCCTCCACACGTATCTGTTTATTTATTTACCTAGATTAGATCATAAAATCGCGAAATTACCCTAAAATTGCTTTTTCGAGAATGTACACAGTGTGTGCATATATATAAATATATATATTTTGCCCATATCCCCTCCTGTCAGCGTATTCATAAATGTTGCTCCAAATGTTCTTATTCCTGCAATCCTCCAGATAGCCAGAGCCCATTTCCATAGCTTTAAATAATGTCAGTCTGGGCAAACCCTGGATTGAAGCCCCTGAGCCGGAAGGCACAATTTCTCCTTTGCCTACAGTCTGATAATTTTCGGAGCTATTGGCAACTTGGGAATTTTGCAGCCTTATCACTTGGGCTCAGCGAAGTTCACTGCCACTAATCGGTGCAGGGATCATTCAAGGATTGCATGATCATGTTTTTTTTGGGGGGGGGGTTTCCAGGGTAGTGACAGCTGTCTGCACCGGGGCATTAGCAATGCTGATGATGTAGCCTAATAGATTAATGCGTAACACACGAAAATTAGGTTTAATCCCCAAGCGAAATAATCTAACATTTTCAAATTCCTTGATCTGGGAATAGAGACATTGCCTGTGACTCAATTAGGTGCAATGCAGATCAAAGCAAATTTACCTAGAGCATGTTCCCTAGATCCCCAGCCCACAGGCACGTTTATGTGTGTGCAAGTGTGTGTGTGCATGTGACAGTGAGGGATATGGCAGCGTGCCTGTCCTCATAATGCCGCAGGCAAACCCAGGGCGGCAATAACATCATCATGACAGGACCTCTGCCTGCTTATTTATTCCCTTTACTTACCTCACTGCTCAAATAATGTCAATGCACACATGGACATGCACACCCTGACACACACACACGCACACATTTGAAAATGAATAGCCTTAGCCGTGGAACCTGCAGAGAAGTGATAACTGAGACGGTGTGAGCAGCCTCCGACACAGCAGCAGTGTTTTCAGCCTAATTGGAACTAAGTAGAAGACACATGTGGGAGCAAATATATGTGGCGATTCATATGCATGTGGTCAGGTCGGGATATATTTCTTATTCAAATCTGAATTGAAGGGGGGTAGGCTGAATCCATTCCAAATGTGGCGCTAATGTTGGATTCTATCCTGCATCGTGCCTCATGATTACTATTAATAAGCTCCTGCCATGTGTACATCGGGAGACATACAGTGGCCTGTAATGGAAATGGAACATCAGGGTTGTGTGTCAGTGTGTTTGCACAAACATGCGAGTGTGTGTGTCATTAGCAGGGTGCAGCTGGCCATTAGGATCCTCGGGTGGGTGTTGTTTTGCTCTTCTCCTCACTGTATTCTTGTCTTATTCTATAATGCGTTACTCTGACCACTGGCACTTTGTTAGAGGACAAAAACATTTCCTCATTGCCTCTCACACAAGTGTGTGTGAGTGAGGTCGAGACTGATTTCTCAAAGCAGGTAGCGAGTAATGAAAGACACACTCTAGGCATTCACGAATTGGCAATCGAGAGCGAAGAGAAGTCTTCAGAAATAGGCCCTGTTTGGGGGTGTGACGCTTCAAAACGCACCAATTACTATCAGCAGACAGTTACCCCTCCAAAACACAACACACACGGAATCAATGAGGACGCAAACTGAACAATCAGCTGCAACTAGCTATCAACTATAGTGTGGAATATGCAAAAAAGCCAATTTAATGTGTTAGCATACGCACAGGTTTTTTTTTTTGTGTGATATCCCAACATCTGTGACATTAGCCATGGCTCTATTTATGTAAAATAGACACAGGGAAATGAATACGCAATCTACCACTGTGTTTTCATCATTAGTGAGCCCTAACTCACGGCTCTGCTGCCTCCCGCGCCGCCTGAGTGGGGAGGGAGAGGAACATTTGTGTGCCCTCGCTTGCCAAATTAATTCTTGTCTTGACATCTTAATTCTCAGTTCTTGTGTGTGGTCAAATCAGCCTACTATAGAAAAGCAATCAAGCAATTATTCCCAAATTATATTTGCCCAACACACAGTGATTGGTTATTCTTTTCTTATTGAGTAAGCTCATTAATTCTGAGCAGCTTGCTTGTTATGCCTCTGCCATTACTCCTTTCCCCTCTCATCCCCTCTCTCTCTCTTTCGCCCCCTGCTCTTCATCATGCACACTCACTCCCAGCCCTCACTCCCACCCTCTCCTCCCCCCTCGTGCGCACTCCTCTTTCTTGCTCTCTCCAACAGATGCACCCTATCTTCTAGTCCCAGCCTGCTGATGTTTTGGAGATGACATACACTACAAAAGCCTCATGATCTGTGGCATTGTCTAGTCGGCCAATTACTATTCCCATCTCTGATTAACTTTGATGTGGAACCTAATGAGATAAGGCAGCTTATCAAGGCAGCAGCTGATAGTGTTCTCATTTATTTCTGGGCCTGGCACCCGAGCAAGTGACAAAAACTAATGAGGAGGAGTTTGTCTGTGCACTCAGGTCTTGGGGGATGCTCCAAAATCTTCAGCTGTAGCTCATCGACTCCAGCCTAAAAATGTTGCGGACATCGCCAGTGAGCAGTGCTGGGACACTCCACATTAGTGCAGTGGCTCGCAGAGGAGAGGAGCCACTGTGTTTTCCGTGTCTCCTCTTTCAGCTCCTCTTTCCTTCTCCGGGCTCTAATGGTGCAGTTAATTGCTCAGTTTGTTTAGTTGTTAGTCGCGGAGGGATTTCTGTGTGCGTCCAAGCTTTCCTTTTCCTCATCTCCAAGAGGTGAAAACTTAATTTTCCACTTCTGCCCTCTGCGTCTATTTTGAGGGTTTTTTGTGTGCCATTATGTGCATGTGGCATTTTTACACATGGAGGCAAATTATATGAATATGTCTAGTTTTAAGGATTTTTTGCGATACGATTCACTTTGTTTATATATTATTTTTGAGTCTTTTTCATGAAAATATTTGCACAAATTGTAGCTATGGCTTGCAATAATTCATTAAAATAGTAATCTTCACATTTTGTTAATTCACTAAACTGTTGTCAGATGAGTAGAGGTAACATTTGATTATTCTCTCATTAAAAGTAGTTGTTTCTCTGCCACAGCAAGTCTAATAATTACTGTTCTTAAATGTTTTTTTAATATATTCTTATCAACAATGCCACAACATTATACGTTATAAAACAGCCCTATTAAGTAATACTTTTATTGTGAAGCAGCAGCAGCATATTCTTGTGATGCAGTTGACGAAGGAGAGAGGGAAAAAAAAATACAGTGAAGTGAATTGAACTGTGAATTCTCATGAATGGACTATGTGTAGAGAGGCAGGAAGTGTGTGCCTTTTGATTTGGAGTATAAAAGTAAATAATATTTGTACATCTAACACATACTCGAAGTGAATGAGCAGCCCCTGAATGCGTTTCTATGAGCAAGTGGAGAGCTCTACAGACTTTAAAGCCGGAGCCCAATTAAGCCTCGCCTCATCGGGAGAGGGAGAGGAGCTGAAAGCTGAATACATAAGATAATGCAGCCGCACTAAAGTTGCCGGCTCGCTCCGTATAAAATTAGAGAGGGAAGAGAGAAAAAATCTTGATAAAGAGAGAAGAAAAAGCAGAGACGGACAGTAGGGGGAAGAAGAGGAAAAGAAGTTCCTTTGGACCAATTTCCTTTGAAACTGGTTAACCAAATGCAGCTATTCATATTCAACACAATTAATAGTGTCTCTTTCTTGTTCAGACGGCACATCATAACAGGCAGAGAGGAAGAGGGGGAAGAGGATTTCTTTCTCCCTCCAAATTGTAGCCAATTTAAGGACAAAGCGGTACCCTCTAGCTCCCCAGAATAGGAGTCGCCAGCATAAAGGAAAGACTGACATCCAAATCTCATTCACGGGCGCAATTTCCAAATGCTAATCATAATCTGCAGATGTTGGCCACTGATGCATCCATTTATTTATTTATTTTGTAAGCGTGTCTGTGCACATTTGGACGGCCTGTGAAATTTGAAACAAAGAGGGAAAATCCCTTCTTTTTGAGGCATGTGAGACCGGCCACAGCCTGGTCATCTGCACAGTGTGTTAGCAAACACATACATGTAGTACACAGAACCCGCAGATACAGGGAGGGAGGGAGGCGCAGAGGGAAACTCACATGCACACTCATCGCCCTCCACTTTCTTTCCCTCCGTCTCGCTCCACCATTCTCTCCAGGTCGTTTTAGAGTACCTCAGATGTGTCATCAGACATTGGTTTCCATCTGAACCTGAGGGAAAAAAGAAATACTTGACAGGAATGTATATAAAAAGAGGACACTCTGAATTTTTGACATTCTTTGCACAACTGCTTCAAAATGAGTAGGATAGAGAGGCAAGGAAAAGAAACTCCAAGACGTGTTTTTGTTTATTTGCTGCCTTTTCTCCCTTCCCTCTTTCAGGCGGATGGAGGCTAACACAAGGCCACAACTCACTCATCCTTGTATAGAGGGACTCGCTGCAGGGCCGTGAAAGAGAAATAGGCATGGGCTAAATTAATTCTGGGATCTGCTCTATTCAGTCAAACTCAAAAAGGATAACCCCTTCTTTTTCTGTTTAGATACGGAATGCAAGGTGAAACTCAGCTCAACTTGTGAGTTAGGTGTCATTAAATATGCTGCCTCCTTTGATAGGTAGATAGATAGTCCTAGCTGCTGCCACTGACTGGTTATTGCATTTACTTAACTCAGGGCTTGTGCTCAGTCAGTTCTGCTCTCTGATGTGAACTTCAAAATTGGATTTACCCCATATTCATAATATACTTAACAATTCTGCCTGTTTTTCTTTCTCTTGTTTGCTCACGTTGACCTGATTTCTTTTTGCGAGTCATGAAACCGACTGATGAATTTCGGGCATAAATAATGCATTAAGAAACATCCAATTTTATTGCCTGTGCTGTCATTCAACCATATCCTATTTTTTCATCCCAATTTAAATGTGAATATATATATATGTATATACAGTGTACATAAATGTTTCAAGTGTGTGTTGGGATAATGGCAACCCTTCGTCATGACTAGAGTAATGCAGCCCTCCATCTTCACTGCTGCATGTTCTCCCCTTATATTATAATTAATATTCCTACTTCTCTATGTGCTGCTGATTGTATGGAACCTGTTTGGCTCGGTGAGGCTAATACTTGACCACAAAAGCAATTGATTGAGATGACACTAGAGATGAGAAGCTCGTCGCTATTTGTAATATATGATGCATAGATATTTGTTTCCGAACTGTATACGGATGTTTCCAGCTCTCCTTGTTGACTTTGTCCTACCTCCCCCGCAATAAACAATCCTCCCAGCATGGAAGGTTCTGTTTGAAACAATCAGTACCCATACCCGTCTCGAGCATGCCAGACCTATCAAAAGGCAGGGGAGGACAAGAGGGAAGGACTGGGCCACTGCTTAGTTGGTGTCATGGTTCGTAAGTCTCTCCGTTCAGAACAAGAATTCTCTCAATCAAGTGTAGAAATGGTCTGGTAAGCTGATCGGTGAGCCCCGGGTGAACCCGGTTTCCCATTATACTAGACATTTACAGCGGCTAGCCAATACTATCTTAAATGACCACCAGTATCCTTTGCACAGTGAGTTTGCGGTTCTCCCCTCTGGACAGAGGTTATTAGTCCCAAGCTGTAAGACACACAGTGGTTAACAAGGTACAGGACAGCACCAGTGCACTTTTACTGTTTCTAGATTTTTTATTATTTTATAGTTTATCCCCGTATTATATTTTACTAGTTAGGTGTTTGTGTTGTCTGAAACAGTCAATGGATGCCTTGTACTCTTCAACTGCAGTGTACAAATAACGTATCCTGAGCCTGAACTGCATACATTTTAAATGAACTATTGAACCATAACAGAAAAAAAGCACCCAACTGATTACCAACCATTAGTCCCTCACCTCAGTCTTTTGTAAGACTGAGTTTGTAGATCCCCTCCACCGAACAGCAAACGTCCAGTTAAATCAGTTGTACTTCGACCTACAAATCACCCATTCACTCCCTACTCCCACCTCATTTACCCAGCCTGTTCAATACAGTGCAGGTGTGCCTTTATTCTGCCACCTTGCGCTGCATAAATCCAATAGAGGTGTTATGGAGTGTCTGACTTGTTCTACTGAGATGTCATTGGAGGTCTTAACAGATGTGAATGGACCTTCATACAAACAGGCTGAAAAAGCAGTACAGGGATGTGAAGTTTTGCCAATGTATCATGTGTGCAGCTCACAACCGGATGGCTTTAAAGGAGCTAGTAGCTGTTAGCAGCTAACTCAAAGTAGGGGAAAATCGACCGAAAATTTTCTCAATTTGGGAGATTTTTTCCATCCGAGCAGAGCGTTAGATCATTGATCATGTACCAGTGAAGATAAGTACCTGGCACAGCTGTGCAACACCTCCTGTATCGTTGGGGCTCGGAACCACAGTTTGTTATTTAAAAGGACACACTGACACTGTGCTATTGAAACGTTGTTTTGTTCATTATAAACAAAGAAAAGACGTCTTAGATTTTCTTGCGACACTGTTGCCTAATCTCTGTATTTAAAGATCTTCAGTGAGCAGCAGCATTTCCGGACATGATAATTATAGCCTCCCTACAATATACGAGCAGTAATACAAAATATTTCATAATGAAAATTTGTTGACTATGTTATTACATTTTTATTACTAAGTTATCTAACTATAGTCTTTACCTATCTTCTCACGTGACGTCTTTCCAGTCAATCAAGCTGGCAGTGACGACAAAGTGACACACGATGTCAAAAGCATTGCTGGTAGGGAAAGGAAAATATTATCGTTGCCCCACTTGTTTCTTAACTCTTTCCTTATGTTATGGGGAATGATGTACGCAGTTTTCTGTCTGAAATACGCAAGATAGCATGACTTGGTAGATTTGCCCTGCCACTGTAAGCATATAATGGTCTTGCTTGATCCAAATGGCATGATTACGTGATGAGACTTGCACCTGAGCGTGCCGGGATCATCTCTGTTGTACCACATCTCTCTGTAAATACACCCATATATTTAAATAAGTACAACTCAGACTCCTCCAGGTAATTCCTTTACCTCAAATGATCAGAAGACAAGATCTTCCTTCAAGAAAATCAACCCAAAATCTCCAAATGGATGTAGCAGCAAAAGATCAGCTGTCTTTTAACATGAACGCTAAATGATTGGGTTTTTCTTGCTATGTTAATCTGGTATTTAAAAAACACTGCACGGCGTATATGTTAGACAGCACACAAATGAACACTCAGGTCAAAGATGTAGCCCGTAAACATTCCATCCACATGTTGTGATGTATTTAACGCCCTCACAGACCACTGCTGAGTTCATCATCGCCTCCATCGCTGCCATGTTTATGTATATTGCTACAACCACCAGAACCATGATCATTTCTGTTCACTTCACTGCCATCTTGTGGGGGTATGGGTGCCGATGTAAAGGTTTGAAAGAAGTCTGTGAGTGCTGACGGATACAACAGTTGAAAAAGATATATCTGTTTATGGACATAGATGGAGTACAAAAGATCCTACATATATATATCGTGCCTCTTTCACTTACATGACCCCAGCTGGCTATTTGAAATGAAAAACAAGAGAACCGCTGATCCGGCATTGTTTTGTTCAATGTAAACAAATAAGGGTGTCGTAGGGTAGGGTCTTCATCGTGGCGCTGATGTGCAATCATTGTGTAAAAAGCGCCTCCGCTTCTTCATTCAGTCACTCCCTCTTCTGGTCGCAGGGCAGGGCGCTGTTGTATTCTTTAGGGAAGAAGAAAAAGCCTCTCCTGGTTACAAATGGTTGGAATGGCTGTGGTATCCCCACCCACCCTTTCTCTAGTCATGCAGAGTCTGTGAGGCAGACTCGTGTACGGGTCCATTCGCCAAAACACTCAACATGCCACAGCAGTCTGACTGGGTGCTGAAAGTGGGTCTGCATTTTAATATTCAGTGCACCAATTCATTAACATTCCATTCGAGCCTACAATAGAGACTGGAGAGGCTCTGACCCTGCAGTTCCCCGATCAAGGTCAGTCACTAAGAATATAAAATCTGAATTGCATCCTGGCACACAAATATATCCTTCAGCACTGCCATACTCCTGCTAAAGAAAAATAAAATTACCCCCAACTCCCCAAATAAAGAACCCTTTCAGAGCGTTCTCAATAGCAGCACTTTCAAATTAAAAAGGCAGTGTTTCACATGTAAAAAAAAAAAAAAAAAGATAATTCCTAGCACCATTTATAAGCGATATTTATCTTCAGGACAACCTTTTGAAATATTTTTCACTAATCATAATGAAACTTTGTAAATTATGGATTTGGTAAAGTTTTCTTTTTTAGCTCTGGCATTCCCGTGCGCACCCATAGACACGCATACAGGGGTCTGTAAATGCCCTCCCATAGGCTCTGTGGGCTTTAACGCTCACCCCACAAGCTTTATAACCCATAGCAACTATGCATTGCCTTCTTTATAAAAGGTCATTCTTACCATTTACATCCCTGCACATATGGACACACACACACTCACATAAAGTTGAGAGAATAAATCTCGCCGACCAGTCGATTATGTGATTGGGTGGAGTGACAAAGGATGAGCATGCTGCTAACACGTTCCCTGTCAGTGGAGGGGCTATATGTGGGCAGACACAAAGCCTCATTAAAATACATACAGAGCTGGTGCTGCTCCGGTGGGTGGGAAAGATGCTCCATCAAGATGTCGTTACAACAAGGCTATCTCCACCCACTGGCATGTATCTCCCTCACACTGTCCTCCCCCATGCCTGGACAGCACAATGGCAGGCTCCTTTATAGCTAGTGTGGGCCATTCCCTCCATTCCCTGCAAGGTCAGGGCCTAATCCTCGGGGAGTTCTCCCATTGTGTTTTAGCGAGCTGGGGTCAAACTGTTTGAAATGAGGGGGTTTAGTTAAACATCTATTAGGCAGGACCAGTGTGTTGGGGTGCGCTTAATTTATGTGCAAAGCTGTTGTGTTCAGCTGTGAGGATACTCAGCAGCGTATTGGGCCGCATGATCTACAAGTCATGTATGTGTCACGGTGAACAAAAAAAGCCCAACAATATACGTCGCTTTAAATAATGCACGTTGGCCCACTGATAGCCTCAACACATGTCTACCTACACGTACAATGTGTCTTCCAGAGGGATGTTTCAGAATAGTTTGCTTGACTGTCATCTTCTCTGCCATTGAGAGGCGCTGTGCCTGGGCGAAAAAGGGGGGGGGAATTAAAGAATAAAAGTTGAAAGTGTCGCTGTGTTGTCAGCAGTGCCATGTAGGCCAACTGCTCTGTTAGTGAGGCTGACATTCAAAGAGAGTCGGGATGCCGACAACAATCCCACATCCTCCTGCTGCGAGAAGACATTTCACATGGTGGCCGAGTGCTTTGATACAGCTCTTGTGATCCTCGCTGGTGCGGCTTTGAGGAAGCACGCACACACACAGCAGCATTACACACCAACTGAACACAGCGCTTTTTATATATTCCAGAATTCTCCATTATTATAGTCGTGAAACCACCCTCTTTCAGCCGGGCGTAAACGCATGTTTTATGGAAATTTTTTCCACACTTTGTTGCCATCTTCATATCAATATTTAGTTTCATCTTTTTTCTGTCCATTTATGAAATAGCTGCAACAAGGTATTACGCAGTAACTACACAGGTACAGGAAAGTGAATGGATTCCCTGAAAGCCCCCTCCTGTCATAACCAAATAGAGAATAATTAAAATGCAGAATTGTCCTCACGCTACCCATTAATAGCAAGGCTGTCTGTATAATAGCAAAATGTGACTGAAAGCATTAAGCAGTAATACAGGTTGGTGAATATACAACCCACTTTCAAGACTAAAGGCAAACAAGCACCTCTAATTACTGAGACACTGTGCAGTCATTTTTCTGAGCAAGGGTTACTGAATGGTTGCCTATTACTTCACTCTCCCTGCTCCAAATGCTTAAGATAATGACCAGTTACTAATTGGTGCTTATACCTTATATGAATTTGTGCGGAATATAATTGCAGCCATTATGGTACTAAATAATCACTGGAATTAGCATCTTTTAGCAAAAAACTGTGCTAAGTAGGAGTATGGAGCATTTTCCAGGAAGAGGTCTTGGTGTCTATGCACCACCAATTGATTAATCATTAACCAGAGGGTTCAGGGCAGAGGGGATGCCTTTCCATTATATTGTGGTGTCTGTGCATCTTCTGCACAACCTAATGGAGGCACTGATGTAGCATATTCACACCTGTGTGCAATCTTGTGTGTTTATAGCCTGATTATGTGAGCGCCGCATCTGCCTGGGTTCACGTAGCTGTGTTCGCGCTGTGTGTGTGCTCCCCATGAAGTGCACAAGGAGAGGGATGGAGGTCCATATTATATGCAGATCACGCTCCCCATCCTTCAGCAGCTCCTCCTTTGTGTTGGCCCTTCCGTCAGCTGTTGACTTCCTAAGTGTCTCAGACAGCCATGTTTCTGTCTGCGCCTCTGTCCACTGCCTTGTCCCGCTCACATTTCTGAAGTCCACTGACTGCTAATGGCCGTGTCCACACAAAGAGCCCACTCTGTGGCCACTATGGGGGGCCAGGCCGGGGACCGGGGACAACCAGGAGGGGGGTCTGGAATAGAGGAGAAACAGGGATGGGAGGGTTTGGGGAAGAGGGAGGGCTGAAAGTGGGAAGAGCACCCGGCACTGCCTTCCTCTCTACACTCATGTCACGCTTGTGTGACAACCACTCCTCTGTACTTGTTTGAACTGTCCTTCCCAATTAGCACTAATAAGTCACTCTGTAAGGATGAGCAAGCATAGTTGCCCAATCACTGCGGCTTCACATACGCATAAACACATTTGTGCACAGAAAACAAACACACACATTCTCTTTTCCCCCTTAAGCTTAGCAACCCGTGAAAATCCCAGGAGCACAACCCCTATAATAGACAGAGAACGCCCAAAACGCTTCTCGTTCCAAGAAAACAAGTGCTGGTAAAGAGGAAAATGAATGGCAAGTCGTTTGAAGGGTTTGCCTAAGAATAATTTTTCTCCAGCGTCTCACTACCACTGAAGAATTGATTAGATCCCTGCTCAATCAAAGTGGCTGAATCAATAAAGAGCAGAGCAGGCATGCTCAAAACAAATTTATTCACAGCGTTACTCTAACATAAGAGTCAGAGAGAAACAGAGTGGGCGGTGGCGAGTGGGGTCATCTTTGACAGGTTACTATGTGAAGGCCCACCAACACTAAGGATTCTGCATAAAACCCTAACCTTTTGTTGCTGTTTGACCTTACATTCAAATAAAAATGGCGTTTTGTGCTTCCGCAAACAACAACATGTGTAAATGGGTTCCAGAATATCAACGTTTGAGTAGGCCATTTATGCCTGGTTCAGACCACGCGATTGTGGCCCGACTTTAAAACAATCTGCTTGTTGTCTAAACTGTACAAAGAGAATTATTGGATGAACTCAAAAAAATTCTGAAACTAGTAAGACTCAATTAGATGAAGTATGCACAACTTAAATTAATAAGTTAGACTCAAATACACTTATTTAATTTAGGTTACTAGTTGAGGTAATTTGTTGAAGTCCATCAACGATATTGTTTTTGCTGTGCATGATTAGACCCCAAAAGTAAAAAAAAAAAAAATTTAAATTCCAGATTTGGAAATTCTTCAAATTTTTTTCATAAAACTTTTTTTTCATAGTTTTTCCATCAAAAAAACTAAAATATAAAAAAGTGAATAAATATATGTTATTGTTGGTTGACAAATCAGACACTGTTTTTATTCCTATTGTATTTTAATACAAATATTACACACTGTAAAAACAGAATTGTTGGTGATTTACAAAAAAATGATTTCCTCTTGCGTCACAAATAAGTACTTTCATCTTAAATTTTGCACTAAATAAATCGTGTTTTACCGATGAACAAATTATTTTTTACTGTCTTGCTCAGGGTCCTAACCCTAACCCAGATGGATTGCCTTAAATCGCTGCGTCCATCGGACTCCAGCATGAACAGATCGCAGCTTTGTGCCCGCTTTGATGTCATCTTCCGTCGACATCATGAAGGAAGATGACTTCATGGGTTTTTTGCCATTCACGCTGCCATGAAAAAGTCGCGTATGAGCAAAAGAAATCTGACCTGTGTCAGATTTTACCTGTCGTCTAAGTAGCCTAAGTCTCATCTGACCTGGGAACAACTCGGGTTCCCTCAGGATGAGCTGGAGAGTGTTTCTGGGGAGAGAGATGTCTGGAAATCCTTTTTTTGCCTACTGTCGCTGCGATCCCCTAAGAAGCGTCAGAAAATGGATGGATGGATTGTTGTACGACGATCGGGACATGAGGTATGACATAATCAACAAACTTTTATGTGTCATCTGGGACGCTCTGGCAGTGTAACTGGCAAATGTGAAAAGGCCAGTGGAAATTATAAAGACATGTCCACACGTTGTGGATAAATGTTACATTTTTATAGCCAGGTACAAACAGAACGACAACAAAAAATGGTGGATTATCTTTTTTTTTAAGCAGGCAAGTGAAACGTGGATGACAATTGTCGCATGAACACGTAACGTTTTCATAAAGTCAAAGGATAAGGCACAGCACAATTTTCTCACTAATAACCTTTTGTGGAATCATTTCTGTTATGTAGTTCAATGCTGCAATGTTGACTTATAAGAGCAGAGTTCATGGGGAGGCACGCCAAAGAACTCAGGAATAATGACTTCACTTGTGTTTTCTCAAAGTAGAGACTGGAGGACTTAGTCAAGCTCGGCTGTGCTCAGCTGTTTATTGTTGCCTGCTTGTTTATTGTCTTGCAGAAAGCAGAGGAGGTATTAAAGGCAGATTCCGCCCTTATTTTAAAATGTGGTGCTGAAGATTAGAGAGCTTGCCAAACACTGTGGAAACACTTAATTGATTTCTTTTGGACTGTTTACCTCTGCTATAGCCCTCCTGGAGCCCAGCACTGCCTTGGTCGCACGCATGCACACACAAATATACACACACACACACACACACACACACACACACACACACACACACACACACACACTACAACCCTGGCCCCATTGACGCCAACACAGGCCTGCCAAGAGCCTCATTAGTATTCACAGCAGTGGCATTTGCCAGCCAGAGCGTTGCCGTGGTGATGCTGCCCACACAAGTGATGATAAATGGTGCTTTCAGCTTCTCTGCCTTCCATAGAGCAGTGCAGGGAGCTGAGGAGTTGCTGGCTAGAACCCAACTACCGCCATGGTTAGCAAGGCCTCATCCCCAACGCTGGGCAACTGATGCACGACTTCACAAGCCCAGGGCTGCTTGAAGGCTTTGGGTGCAGGGGAGTGGTGGGTAAGAGGGGTCTGGTAATGCATGGGTTTTGTAAATGGGTATGGAAAACAGAGATTTGTGATGGTGTGTGTGAGTGTTTGTGCATTTGTGTGTCACGAATGGGCGTAGAAAAGGCCTGTTTGAAAGAAGTGTGTTTTTGTTGGCTTAAAAAAGGGATGTCAGACTGTGTGTGTTTTTTTTCCCCTATATTGTTTTTCAGTTGTGTGATAAGTTACAAGTTATTTATAAATGTAATTTAAATTACAAATAGAGTTGTATACATAAATATGCAATATATATATATACATATATATATATATATATATATATATATATATATATATATATATATATATATATATATATATATATATATATATATATATATATATACACATTTATTATAATTTTTTGTCTACTTCAATTAAAATTGAAATCAAGTTGTATTTATACATGTATATGTTTATGAACAGAATATATGAATATGCAAATTTTTTGTCATTGTTAGGCATTAAAACTATATAAGCTATACTAAATATATATTCTGTATATACTGTATATACTGGATACACACATCTATAAAAATGATATTCAGAATTGTAATTGATTTATAAAAACTTTTCAATGTTTTAAATATGCATGGCATTGAAATAAAAATTAATGTAATGTGTCCATACATTTGATTTAATAATTAAAGATATTGTAATGGGTTGAAAGAGTCATGTGACTCTTTCGACTAATGTTTAAGACACATACGTAAATAAAAGAACCTCACTCAAAAATAAAAACATTTTAATGGTAGGAATTCATTTGGATAAGGGTTGACCCCGCCTACTGCTCAATGTCAGCTGGGATAGGCTCCAGCCCTCGTGACCCTGAACAGGATAAGCAGTGAAGGATAGTTTATTTAAGTAATACTACAGATAGCTGGTGAGGGAAATCTCCCTTTCCCCAATCATACCATCCCTTCTGATAGGCAAAGCAGTTTATCACCACTGATTATTGTGTGAATAATGGTTTCACAAACCATCTCCTTAGACCAAGAAATCCAGCATGCAATCACTGTGGAAGCCCCTGCAGGCTGTCAAAGTTCCTCTCCTGTTTGTTTTATTGCAGGTGTCACCGCCTGCGCACCGTCGCAGACAATTAGAGGTTTAAGGTATCCACTTCCACTCGCCTTCTCCAGAGTCCACACAGAGAGATGTGTAAGCAATGAGAGCGAGGAGGCTGGACTTGAAATCCTCCTGATCCTAGTTAAACAGAGGACGACAGCGTTATTCCCGCATTATGGTGCATGGATACGTAGCGCATTAAGGGCTGGGCTGATTTAAAATCATGCCGTCTTATTCGAAATAATGTGACAACAGCGATGGACGCAATGTCTTTATTTCAAGCACATATCTGGTTTTATGGTTAATAACGATTATGTTAACTGTATTAGGTTTGTTTCAAGTGCACCAATCTGTTTGTCTCAATGTAAAATTCTGCATAATTATATTCATAAGTTATATACACAAGGGCATATATTACATTTAGTGTCTTGAAAATTAACATATTAGTCTTGGAGGCAGGAGTTTATGAAAAAATGGATTGTGAAATACTGTGTAGCCCACATGGTCTCAATAATCCAGTCTGATATTTATTTTTATTCTATTATCATAACACTTCACATTTAAATTAATAACATACCATGTAAGTAGAATACAAGTAAGCGTAAAATTTCTCATTATTTCTTCTTTTTTTTTTTTTGAATATTTTGCTACCTTAATTGAAGCACAACCAAGAGGTTCTATTCATCTCAGTCTATTAAATCCAAACCTGTACATTGAAAATGTCCGATGAAATTACAATCATTCTTACGCGGACTGTGAGCGTAGCCCTTCTTCGTTGAACTTGGGTATGACCGCCCCTTCAAAAGATGCCCTGACCCTTCCAAAATCAAGCCTGATTACCCATCTCTAGGACACTAAGAGGCGCCCAACTTCAAAAGGAGCGGAGACAATCACGGGTAGGGTAGTGTGGCACGGGGAGGAGGGGGGGGTCAGACACCTCAGCCCGGTGCTGCAGCAGTTTGGGTCAGACTGAACAGAGTTAGTCAGGGGGACGAGGCTATTAAAAGATAAATGTATTTCTCTCCTCCATTATTCATGATAGGAGGAGGTTGGGAGCGAGGCTTAGCACAGCAGCAGATCCCTTTCTCGGGCTCGAGAGGGCCAAGGCCCCCACTGCACCCACAGCCTGATGCGAGAGAGCATGAGTGGGAGAGGCGGGTACTGGCGACAGCTGTGAGGTGAGAGTTGGAGATAGAGAGATAATGCAAGAGTATGTATTCCTAAGCATGCGTATGAAATGTCATAGCTTTTTGTAAGTGCATCTACTTTTGTAACACCATCTTGAATTAACATGTAAAATCTGATCAATCAATGTCTGAAGTTCAAATTCTCAGATGTTTGGAATTCTCACTTTCAACTTCCACACGCACACACACGCACACATCAGACATACGTAACCTCACAGCAGCTGATCGAGTGAAGGGTTTGGGTAAATATTTTGGAGACATCTCGGACTAATACACCAGAGTGAATGGGAAAGCGAGCTTTTGTCCAATTTGTCTGTGAAGATAAGCAGATTAGGTTGACCTCCTTTGGAGATGAGTCACTGCTGAGAGAAGCCAAACACACTGGAGAGAATGTCAAACAGTAGAAACAACTAAGCTCCATTGATTATTTTTCTTTTTTTTTGCCATAATTTATTTTTCTTTCCTTCTGTATAATGCAAACAGATTAAAACTAAAAAAAAATTATCTCAATGTGGTTTATTTAGGTTTTTCCTCGAATTTTCTCTGTTTTTATCTATTGTATTTAAAAGTTTATTTTCTCATGATGATATTTTAGTACATTTTGAAGAGATTAACCAGTAAAAACAAAGCTTTATGGTGGAGACACTACCAACTTTCAAACCAAATATTTTTCAAAATTGCTTGATGGTTACTTTAACTTACCATTATATATTTTTTTCCCTTGTTACCTTTGCATTGTTTCCTCAAAATTGTTTTCTCACATAAAAAAAACATCTCAATCAGGTTTACAATTTTACTTCAAAAATATAAACCGGTTAGTTAGAATGTCATTCATGTCCATTAAAAGGTACTTTTCCCTCCCTTTCACAAGTGGTCCCATTGCTTATATTCACAAATTTGAGATACATTATACAGGCATAAAATGCACACCGATGTCTGGGAGAAAAGACAAGCGTTTGACAGAGTGGAGGGTGGTCTGAACACATCAGTAATCATGACTCCATGCTGGGATCATTTGTTTCCAGACAAGAGGGCACAAGGGTGGGAAAAAAGAATATAAGACGGCCAAGGGATGTGGGAAGGGTGTTGAGGGGTAACTGCTGATGAGATGCCTGTATTTGTGTATGTGTGTGTGTGTGTGTGTGTGTGTGTGTGTGTCCTCTTGGACAGATGAGTGTTTTATCTGTCTCTGTGTACTGTGTTAATGTGGATCACTATTCTTGTTTTGCCACTTTACACATTCTGCCTTGAATTAGACACAAGAGACAAAAGGCTTCATATTTGTGCTTGCGTGTCAAGGATTACTTGTTCCATTGAATGTGCCCCCCTATTATCTGCTTATCACTCTCTGTGCTCTTTAATCTCTTTCTTGTCTCTGCTCAATGGCTTCCTCTCACTGTCTCCCCATCACAAATGTAGCCTTTCTCCCCTCCTATTTTTTAACACTTACAAAACTGAAAAGGCCCGGCCTGCTCTGGGCCACCTGGAAGCACCAGTGAAGCTTTCTCCCAGGCCTGGCTCCCTGCCACTAGCCAGCTGTAGCATTGTGAGTGGCCCATCTCAATTAATTCCATGCATTGCAATTGTTGCTGGGCACTGTTTACAGCCACCTCCTACTCCGCCTGGGTAGCCTCTCCGATTGTCCCGGGGCCTCCCTTGTTTAATACTGTTTTGCAAGTTATTAAGCCCTGGAAGTCCATTAATCACAGTTCACGGGCTATGTAAGCCCACACAAGGCAAGCAAAGGTGGGGGATGGGGAGGCACACTCGCTGTCCTCAATGGGCTTAGACGGTGGTCCATTCAGATCCCTAACGAGATCATTACCACTAACTAAATACAAACCTGACCTCACGACCCACTGGGAAATTACGTAGGAGCTCCCTGGTGCAAGACATTAATATACACCCCCCCTCCACCACCGCCACCACCATCTCCACCCCTCCCATTTTCCTGCAACAGTGCATCAACGCCCACCCTTAGAGTCTCCCAATGCAACCCAACCCCGCTCCCCTGCCCCTCCCTCTTGTCCATTCTCACTTTCTTGCCAATGGACAGAAAACTAAACCCGTCATCAAAAGAGGCCTAATCACTGCTGTGGTTGTGGTAAACCAAGCCTGACAGACATTTCACTGAGGCCTCAATGGCCACATCAGCGCCACCTCCCTAGCCAGCCCCCCCCCCCCTTCTTTCTTTCGCTTTCTCTCAGTCCCTCGCTCTCCCTTTTTTACCAGGCCTCTGGCCAATGAGCAACAAACACCCAGGGGCTTTTCAGATTACTTGACACACTGTGTCCACTTTTGGGAGAGAGACCACCTGGTAAGCTCATTTTAATACAAAACCAGTTCAGTCTCCTCTCCCTTTTTTCCCCGACTCCGCTAATTCTGCCTCTCAAGCCAAGCTACCACCATGAATTCTGTCTAATCCAGTGACCCCCACAGAACATTCCTGGTTTTACACCCCTCGGAAGAGGCTGGATTTGGGCGGATTACATGCGTCCAGTTCTGTCGGGAAGCACCTGTGACTGGAAGTGTAAGGAAGTACCCAGGATGACAGTGAAACTTGTCGAGACAGACTGGAGACTGAGAGAGATTCCTCCTTTCTTCTCTGATTTTGCCTCCTACTTTGAATCCTGGGTAGTGGTCTCAATTCTTCTCTTTACTTGTATTTCTTTGGCTGTTGATGGTAGCACAGCGGGGTTACTATGTGGATCAGACATGGGGGCGGGGTGTGAGACGGATGACAGAGTAGGGGTGAAGGATGTGGGTGGAAGCAGAGCTTGGTTCGGGGTTTGCACTGACTTTCACTTTCGCCCCTCAGCTTATGTTAAGATGTTGTCACTTTCACCATCTCAAGTGTTGCCACTTCAGATGCCGGAGCTTAGCGTTCGCAACGGGCTCTGGGGGAGGGAAGGAGTGAAGGAGAGAGGGAGGGAGGGCAAGAGGGAGCGAGTCAGGGAAGATTTCCATTTTAAACAAGTACAACTTTGTTATACTGTCACCTGGCTACCATGGCACCCACATTGCTGTTTATCAACTTCCTGTCTGCTCTTTGCTCCTTTGGCGTCTCCTTTTCCTTCGCCGCCTCCCTCCACCTTACCCAAGATCTCTTTATGTTTCTGGCCTGAATTTCCCCGCCAGTGTGATGAATTAGTAGCTTTTCTAGTTTTGCGCCTAAGGAATTTATTGTCTCGCTCTCTTTTTTCACAATATCACGGTGGATGCCTAAGCCGAGCGTTCAAGTGAAAATGTGCATATTTTAAATTAGGTGTAATATCCCCCACTTTAATCCATGATAAGATCTCAATTGTTTCATGATATGAAATGGAGATGCGGCGAAAACCAGGTCTGAATTAAATCGAAAATCTTAATTTACCTGGATATTATCCTCCAGTGAAATGTAATCACTGACTGAGTAACTGGGCACAGCAGCAGATTCTTAATCGACTCCTTATGAGTGTCAGGGAACATATGCTTCAGTGTAGACGCGGAGATTAATGGCAGGCGGTTCAGTTGAGCTTGAAAAATATGTTCCGAAACATTAGCATGACCACATACAAACAAAACAAAACAGACACCTAAAAGCACTTGTATTTTTAAATTGTCCACTCTGGAAAACACAACTATTAATACCTAATTACCCACAAAACCTCACAGCGCAGTCTGGTATTAGAGTGTCTACCTGCAGCTGCGTTGATTGTTCCTCAACACTGACCAATTGTAAACTCATAATGATGATCTCTGGCTTGACAAGTGATTTTAACCTGCCTGTGGGCCGCCCCCGCAACGGGTCACAGATCAGCTGCCCCTGGTAAACAAAAACATTAGGAGAGCATTCCTCATTTAAGAGCCTGCTAATTACTGTCATTCCCAATCTGAAGTACTTTCTGTTGCAATTTTCTCAGATCACCAAACCTCCAATCCCTTTCCTGTAAACAAACTCTCCCGCAACAAAGAGATAAAGCAAACAATAAACTAGACGCCAGCGCTGTTGTAACTCGCTGGGGGCACTGCGTTTGAAGTAGGCTTCAAATAGTATCATACTCTTCCACAGTGCTGAGTCCCAGTGTTGTCCACATGCCCATTGGGGAATAATTACAAGTGGTGTTGTTTTTCTGCTCAGGAAGATGAATTATTTACTTGGAGCATGGATGTGAATGCAATCCGAATCCAAGGAAATAAAGTTTTATTTTTTTTAATTAAGATACATATAGTTACGCTTTGACTCAAATGTCCGGCTTGGTGGGTTAAAATTGAAAGAGATGGGAGTTCAATTAATTGGATATTAGTCCAACAGGTGTCAAATAATTCGATTCTCTCCCCCCTTGCTTCATGATAGCAATTACTGAAGCTCCAACTAAGCAACCCTCCATTTATATTTGGTCTCAACCTGTCACCTCGGTCCACAGGCAGCAGGGCTGATCCACATCGACAAATAGGGAAGTGAATGTCACTGCAACCCTCTCAAGCCCTCCACATGAGTGTGTCTCTCCGGCAGTGGAGGAAATGAAGCAAAAATGATAGAGTGTTTGTTTTCTGACATTTTGTCTCTCCGCGGCCTCATCAGGGCTGAGCCTTGACGACGTCAAGTGTTAATTTAGGGTTCCTGTCGAGCATGAGCCCATCAGCGGTGAGGCTTTGAGGAAGGGGGGGTGAGCTCTTGCAGAAAATGACCCTTCTGGTCTGATTGTCTCCTGGCCCGCAAACTGGCACTGAAAGGAAAAACAAAGACCCGAGGAGAGAGAGAGAGAGAGAGAGATAGAGAGAGAGAGATAGAGAGAGAGAGATGGCTGAGTGCTAATGCACCTTGCAGCAATTAGAGGAGCTTACCTGACGTTGTGAGAACAGCACACAAACACACACACACACGCAAAAGGTACACTCAGTAAAGTATACCCCTCTCAAACGTACTGCACAGTCAGGTGAATGTATACACACCCAGCTGAGGTCAGCACATGCAGCAACAAAATGAAAGCCGCAAACCTTTTCCAAGAATGTAGTCGCTCAACCGAAAACACACACACACAAAAAACAGGCAAACTTTCACCATGGTCCATTCCCATTGGATCGCTTCGAACCACCTTTCAGTCTAATGATTAATTTGCCTGAGCCTACGATAGTCCAACCCCTTATTCTGTGAAATTCTGAACCAAAAAAGCCAGGCCTCTCTAAAGATTACAGCAGCACATTAACCACAGCCTGAACCATGAAATGGTTTTTTCCTCTCCTGCAGTGTTGTGACACTATAGTGGCCACTGCCAGTCACTCTGAAGCTGTATGGACTTTTATGTTACATCACTAATGGACAACAAAATTTGACGTCAGACTGGAGATGCAGATCAGACGACCGGCTTGGACCAGCGGTTGAATAATGTCAGGTTTGGCGGTGACTGGGACTAGCCTCCATGGAGATAATAGCTAATGCTGCTATTAGTCAAAAGAGTCAAGTTTTTTTCCAAGAGAGTCCAATCCATCAAATTCACAGTGACAAAGAGAGTGTAGAGGGCTGTCACACAGGAAGGAAAGGTTAATTCCGTAATTATTTCAGTGTGAAAAATAAATAATATACCCTTTGCCGTTTCCATCATTTCCTAATTCGCTCGGAAAATCATTTTCATTTCTGTTTTTTCACTTCACCTAGCCCAATTCAATCACTTGAGTTCATCTGTCTGTGTTATGCAAATCTGAGCGGCTGAGATTGAACCTTTTTGAATGCCTGGTTCAACTCGTGAGCGGAGGGGCTGATAGAAAAGAGGAATTCTTCCGTTTCAACGTGCCTCCTTTTTGCACCCAGTCGCACAGTATCAAGGCTACCTTTTTTACATGGTGCTCTCATTTATTTCTGTCCAACTTACAATGCTGCTTGGGCAGTGAAATCTATGAATCTGGAGAAAGAGACTCTCTCTCTCTTCCTCCCTCTCCGGCTCTACAGAGAGGTGAAGTCTGTATCTAAGATCATGGACACTAGCAGAGAAGATTGTTTTGACAGCGTGAGAGAGGGTTCAACCGGAGCTAAATATTGCTGAAATATCCTTCATAGCTGTTTTTATTAGTGTTTTAAGAAGTGTAAGCCATAACATTTAAAACACCTACCTAATATTGTCGAGACAGCTCTGACCTGTTGAGGCATGGACTCCACAAAACTATCTGGTACCAAGACTTCTCCTTCTAATCCTTCTGTGTATTGTAGGGTGGGGCCTCCATGGATCCAACTTGTCTTTCCAATATATACTAAAAATTTTTTATTGTATTGAGTTCCCAGCAGAAAATTACCCAAAGCATCTCACTGCCAACCCTGGCTTGCCGTAGGCACCAATGACCCAGGCGCCAATTCTCTGGTTATCCTTCCCTCGACAGCTCTATGTATGTACTAACCATTGCAGAATGTAACACCCATCAAGAGAGAGTTTTGGAGATTCTCTGACCCATTTGTTTTGCCGTCACAATTTGGCCTTTGGCAAAATTACTCAGATCGTAACGCTTCTTCATTTTCCATGCTTCCAACACATCAACTTCATGGAGAAAATATTCATTTGCCCCTTAAAATATCCCACCCAAACACGTGCCAGTTGGGGTAGTATAATGCTTATTAGGATAAGTGGTGTGTTGGACTTACTGAACATACTATCTGACAGGTGTGGGCTTTGACTGACAGCCAACCCTGGGCCTCAGGAAGGCTGAAGCCAGTATCTTGGAGGCACGCAGCCATTACATTTTTATAACAACTTATCCCTAGGAATACTTCCAGGCAGCTAGGGGCACAGCGGGAGACTAATAGACATGCAGAGTGGAGACCCCCTGAAGCTTGATGCATTGTGCAAAGGCCTTGTCTACTTCACGCACATTAAGGATCAGATGCCACAATTGCCACAGTACAGCAGGGGGACCAACCCCCATCCCAGCCCCTGATTGGCCTGTGATGGATGGTGTTGACAGTTACAAGCCAAGTACCAAGTGGAGCAACACAAAGGTCAAGGTTGAAGCTGCCAGTGTGGTCTGGTTAACAATGGAAGGTCTCCATAGTAGGAAAATGCTGTTTATACAAAACACTAACTATGCAGTTTTAAGCGAACAAAGGGCTTCAGTCATTTGGAGCCGTGGCTTTTGTTGAACAACCAGACCAGCTGAAAACACAATGTTCATCACCAGAGAAATGGGCATTTGCCTGAAAACCACTTTGCTTGCTGTTGCTCTGCCACATTGGAATAAAACAGTTTCTCTCACTGCACTGTCCTGCAGGAGTGAATTTTTTCAACACGGCACTTCAGGTTTAAGACATTTCTCCGGTCATTTTCTTCCAGTACTTCATTGATATTCTTTTTTCTCTCCCTTCCATTTTTTCCCCAGCGACTGCAGTATGTGGCAGTCTGAATTGTGTGTTATTACCCAGCAGGAGACAATATCATTACCACATATTTGCTGTCAAGGGTCTGCAAAGAATGGTGCTGTCTTGGGCCTCAGTGATCTAACAACCTCACACAGGGATCCGGAATTACCCACTCCTGGCTGGGGGAAGTCAAACACTGCCAGTTAGAGAGTGGAGTGAACAAAAGAGTAAGGGCACCCCCTTTTCTCTCTCCCTCTCTTGTGAAGATAGAAGGGGACACACCTCCGCTGCGCTATACGGAGGATGCTATTCTCCCGCGCCTCGATAGAAATATATGTTTGACTCAAGTGCTGGATGATATGAGACTGCAAGGAAGATGATGATGGGCTGCATGTATGAAGATCTGCCACCGTGGATAACGAGACAAATTGTAATCCCTGCAGTCTACTATTAGTCCCGGATGAGTAGCTCATAATTACCTGCAAGTATCCGGGGAATGTTACCTTCCTCGTTCTTAGGTGTATGTGATCGTCAGAGCTTCTTCCCTCTCAACGCATCGCATCGTGACAACAGTCTCAGCATTCGAAAAATGTTTCTCAGAGACGTATCATATAATGTCTGAAGAAAATAACTTCAGAATGGACAAAACAATCCCTTACATGAAATCTGTTATTCAGACTCTGAAATGTCTTCCTCATAAGACAAATAGAATTGCTATCATTTCCGTTGACGGCGTACAACAAACCAGCGGTGTATGCATACTGAGTGACAAAGCCATCTATTTTCTTTCCGGGAAAACAGGCAATACACACTCCACAATTGAACCACAAATGAGGAGTGAAGATTCCAAACTTCCTCTCCCATCCACCATCATTTATACAAGACATAGAAATATTTGATAGCTGTCGCATATCTCCTCACGCTTAAGGACACCGCCAACCAGTGCGTGGCCACGCACGTCAACAAAATCTGGGAATCCATATGAGCCCATCATTTAAGAATCCAAGTAAAACAAGCTAGCAAACAATCATGAGGGAGAGGAAGAGAATCTCTGAGAGAACTTCTTCTTCCAGCACTTGGAAGGTGTAAACAGAGACACTTATTTAAGGAAAGATGTGTCTGTGCATCCTTGATACACCTCTGTGGTGAAATAAGGCAAGAGTCCTTGATTTATTATCTTTTTCAGCAATAGGGTTCAGCTCTTGAGGAAGAAACATTCATATTCATGAATTCAGGATCTATAGTGGTAAATTATGAGCATGCGGCTCCAGCATTCTTCACGAGATTTGAGGCTTTCAAAACTTGTCGACCATTTTGATAACAAAACCGTTAACTATACAAAATTTACATTTGAAGTTTCAAGAGTGTGCCCATTGCACAAGGTGGAGTTCCTTATTAATTATGATGAAAAGAAAAGTATGAATACCAAGACTTGGGCTTGTGAGGTAAGGCCAAAAGCTGAATGACAAACAATTATGCATTTAACGGCAATGGTCATAAGGACTTTCTTCTGCAGCACAGTTTCACGCACGTATTCAAAGGCTGGCCACGTAGAAGCTTATTACAATTGCATTGAATTGATATGGCGTTTACGCGGCCATGATTCCACGACCAATATCCAAGATCATGCATCAGTCAGATACGTTATCTGACATGATATTAAATTTGAACATTCACACCTTACAGACGGAGAGAGCACTCAAAGACATGAGTTGATAGGACGAAAAGATAGCGTTTTGAAACCGGTGCCACTAAATTAACCTGATTGTAATAGGTTTTGAGGTAGATAACATGGAAAATTACTGTTTGCTTTTCAAGGCAATATACAAAATGGAAACGCCACAAATTGATTTCCATTTCTGCCATAGCCCCCCCCCCCCACACACACATCCACGCGTTTTCATAATTTGAGATGAGGCGATATGCCATTAATATTCCATATCTTATCTTGTCACATCCTGAAATTGTTGGAGAGGATATGATTAGATGAACAATAGCATGAGAAATGCACTTTATGAAGGCTATCCAGGTTGTTTTTTTTAACCAAAAAGAAAGAGTAGATAGGTGGAGAATGGAACAGGAAGCGCGATGCCAAAGCGGCAGTCAAATGCTCTCTTTTCTGAGTCTTGATTTGTCACAGCAGGCCATCAGAAGAGCCCAGGGATTGATGATACAATCATGCCCACCGGTGTTGGCCATTCACACCTGATTAGCATTTTATTATTGTTTAAAGGCCAGTTAGGAGGCAGGAAGACGGGCCTGAGCCAATGGTGCAAGGAGGGCTCCAAAGCACAGTGTTTTGGACTGGTTAAATGCACCATTAAGCCTTTTAAAATGAGCCCCACCCGCCACAGCCTAAAAACAAACGTTGCTTTCAGGCTATCAATGGGTACCACTTAGAGGAAACAATGGCCTGTTGAGGCCCACCAGTTTCCTCATCAATGAACATCAAAGATGAATGAGCCCCGGCTGACGGCATTGTTTCGACTCTGATACCCACAAAGCCCTGTTCAATATCACCCTGGTCCTGCTCTTCTGGGCTACCCTAACAGGTGCGACCCCTCTTCTCAATGCACCTTTTGACTAGATCACGATGGGCAGTGTTGGTGGGGGCCTTTGGTCCTCATCCGCCTTAATCCATCCCAGTATAAAAAACACTCTGAAAAATAAACGTTTGTTTGGCCAAAGTCAAAGCCCTGGAGCCTGGGGCTCATCCGTCTGTCTGCCCAGGTTTTCTGCCCTTTATTCCTTCCTGCTTATTGTCAGGCCTTCAACTCTTCCTCGTTCATTTTGACAGGACATGAAACCAGACCCGAGAGGATCTGAGTCCCAGCCATTTCCCACAAGAGAAGTAGACACAACAACCAAGTGTTTGGATCATGATAACAGAGCCTGAAGGAGAAGAAGAAGAAGAGGAAGAAGAAAGAGTAGAAGGAGGGTTAAAAATCTGGAACAGTCAAATAGTGTGTTAATGAAACAACTACCCAGATGCAGAGTCAGACCTGATTATCAATCAAGTTTCTCTTTGACACTATTCATTTTCTGAGCACTCCCTTATTCTTCAGGGGAAATTGTGCGTTCTGTTGCCCGTGATGGGCTCCCACTAACTTCACGGGGGGATTAGAGGTCTTCCACTCGGGGAATTAGACAGGTCTTCAGCCTGGCAGAGCAAGGGAGAGCCAATGTTGAGCGTTTTAATCTAAAGTCACAAAGATAAGATGCAACGGCAGATCAGAACATTGGCAGCTCCCTGAGAACTTGTCTCTGTGAAGCCTTTACCCTGCGTGCACCATGGCTTCATTTCTCCAAACACCAGCTATCTGCAGTGACTGTCTGTGGGTGAGATCCCACGCCGGGGCATGTTCAAACGCAGACGCTATAAGAAAGTGAATATCTAAATAGGATCGCCTGTGAAATTTGCCATGATAAATCTCTCCAGGAATCACCCGGTTTGAATATTCCATATCGCAAATGTCCTTGGGTATCTCAGGAGGCGAGCAGGTGCGATAAGGGATATTCAGAGGAGTGATTAGATAAAAGAATGCTAAATGCTATTTTGATTGTGGAAGATGCATGAGAAATGGTATTTGCACTCCGTCTTGTCTGTGTGACTGAAGTAAAGTGTGTAGATGGCATTCAGGATGTCAGTTTTACTTAATTTGCACTCCTTTGCATTCGAGCGGCATTCCATCATTCCACTATCATCAGATGTACCATCAGCGTTGACACACCACAGGAAAGATAAATGTGAAAATTCTTTCTCTGCGTTTAAGAATCCTCACGCTGAAAAAAAAGGAACCAAGTTGAACTCTTTCAATTTTCCCATAGTCATATAGAAATACTCATACAGACGTTGTTAGCATACAAAAACTGGTTTCAACTCTATTCATGACAGCTTCCAGAAAACCCATATTCCCTTGTTTATACCTGTTCTTCCCATTTCAGCATCCCGCATTCCAATATCACACTGTAAAAACAACAAATTCATTTTCAGATGACGTCAGATAAAAATAGTAATAGACAACGTTAGCATAAACAAATGGGTTTTAACCTTTCAGCAGCCCACAACCCCCTCGTGTTTATACGTGTTCTTCACATGTCAGCATCCAGCCTCACAATACTGCACTGTAAAAGCAATGACACCGTTTGAAATCTTTGATTGTTCAGATAAAATGATAATAAAATACCCGTATGGACATTTCTGCCTATGCCAACCGAAAAACAAAAAAAGAATATCTAATTTAACAGGAAAAAATAAACCCTATAAAGCCCAATTTTATTATGGCAGGACAGTATAAGAAGATTGTTGATGGCAATTACTTCCACTGGTAAAAAACAATTAAATGAAGTATTTACAACTGAGTCTACTAGATGTTGTAATTTCTTTATGATCCAAAACAATTCATTTTTACACAATATGACCCCAAATGCATTAAAAAAAAGTGAAATTGCAGCTTTGGGAATTCTTCATATCTCTTTCAGAAATATATTCTTCAATAAGGATATTAAAAAAAACCTAAACACTAAATTTTAGTCTATGAACAATTTCTTTTTTTTTTCTTTTTTTTTTTAACAGTGTAGCTTTTCATTTCATGTCCATCTATTTAAAATTGATGGCATAACATGTAAATTCATTTAAATGTTAATGTCAACGATGACATATTATGTCTTTTTTAATATATATTTTACAGTAAAATTACAGAAATTAACTGTAATTAAACATACAGCTTTTCCTTTAAGGTTTTATAAGCTAACATTGTGACATATTTCTTTGTAAGGTAAGGTTAAACTTTACTTTTTTTTTATTGAGGTGTACTTTCGCAGTCAAACCTTTATCTACATAAAAATTCAAGCTTTTTCCTTCATTATTTCAAACATAGTGAGTTATTTCTGAAAGATTGACAATAAGCCGAGAGCACAAGGAGGAGCTCCTAACTTTTCACAGTGGATTACATGCAGTAAAAGATACTGGAATGTATCCCAGTGTGCACAGGGAAATGAAGAAGAACCTGGGGGTGTGGTGGTTAGCAACGTTGCCTTACAGAAAGAAGGTTCTGGGTTTGAATCCACCATCCGCCTCCCCGCTTCTGCGTCACCTGGAATAGTTGACAGGAAATGGATGAAATGTCTATGCCGCTGCTTTATTGAATCCATCCACCTCCGTCTGCGTATCCGGGGTTGGGTCGCCGTGGCAGCCTGCTAAGAAGGGACTTCCAGACATCCGTCTCCCCAGCAAAACTCTCCAGCTCACCCTGGGGGATACCGAGGCGTTCCCAGGCCAGATGATTTATTTAGTCCCTCCTGGGTCTGGGTCTACCTCGTGGTCTCTTCCCGACTGGACGTGCCTGAAAAACCTCCAGAACCTCCTGCTCAAATGCATAACGGCGTCAACTGATTCTTATTGGGCGTGTTTGAATCTAATAATTAATGAAGAAACTGTAAAATAACATTTTTCTGTAGAAGTTGTAATGAAAATTTCTATCAATTTGCTGTTTTTATACCTAAAATAATTCTGTTCGGCAGCTAATGACGCTAGTCGATTCATCAAAATGCTTTTTTTTACAGTGTATTTTTGACATGGCTGTCACTGAAGGGGGGGGGGGGGGGAAAGCAAGGTGTTATCATGTTTATTTGTTTTCATCCCGGGCAGCAGTTCAGTTACAGCGATGGCTGGGAGCCAAACTTGGCTCCCAGGATTCACAGCAAAACACAACAAGTACCAAATCAACATTTTTGCGTGCTACCCATGCACTGTGGAGGCTTCAAGTTGTTTGTCCGTGTGTGTATTCCAAGATGTACACGCGTGCTGTGAGCGTTTTTGCGTGCCTGTGTGTTGTGTGACAGCAGACCTCGCTGAGGAGGACTAGCTAGCAATCACTCCATTCAGCATCTGCTGCCACACAGCTCATATTGTCATTCCCCAGTTTAAAGGAACCTTGAGCGGCTTCAAAGATCTTTTCAAAGCCTTAATCCTAATAGGTCGCAGTTTGTTCTGTCACATCAAAAGGGGGAGAGAGGAGGCAGAGGGAATAATGCATCGAGGCTGGCAGAGATTCTTAAGGGCGGAAGATTGGCAGAGGATTTGCGGTGCGGGGAGGACAGAAATCTGAAATATCGGCCACAGAATGCCTGCTGTAATAGATATGAAATAGGTCTTCTCAAAAGCATGAAAGGCTGACATTTCCAGAAAGTTTGTCATGAGAAGGCCCTTTTATTCCCCCTCGGCTATCTGCGTTCGTACTGCCACCTTGTCCATAGTGAAAATTCGCAAGTGTCACTCTAGCAAGTTATAGAATAAGATTGGACATTTTAGATTTTTATTGCCCACCCTTCCCCTTTCCATTGAACGTTTAGAAACCGTTTGAGTCCTGCCTTCTGCATGGCACTCAAGTTAAAACTCTGTATTCAGCACTGGTTTCCCTGTGTTCTGACCTTTTTTTGGGCAACACTTTTAGCTTATATATATACATACTTCATATATATATGTAGATATATATATATATGTATGTATTTATGAATATCTATCTATGTGTATATATGTTCTTATATATAATGATGTGAGACTATATTGCTCAGTAACATCGAGGATAAAGCTCACATCATGTTTGCAAAAGCACATAGTGGGTGTGAGACACGCTAGACTATAAGGGTCACTTATGTGTTTACTCCTCACCTCTCTTACACTTTATCAGCTCCAAAGGTGTCGTTCATGCATTTTCACCTGATCGACTGGGCAGACAAAGAGATCCTGCCCGTGGTTCAACAGTGCACAAGTGTCCAGCTAATTAGGTGCTCATGGGAAACCGAGCATTGATTTCCTGTCAGCGCGTCCGTCCCCCAAAAGGAAACTGGGCTGTTTGTCTTTTTCTAATGATGCACCGTGTGCCATTGATAACAGCGATAAAACAGGCCAGGGGTGTAGCATAAGCAAACCCGGACACATTATACCCGTGGGAACCTATATATAAGGCTGCCTTTTAATTGTAAGGGGGGGGGGGGGGGGGGGGGTTCCGGAAATGATAGGCAGTAACGCGTAGGAGGTGAACAAAGTTTTGCTGGGATGGAAATGGAGCGAGTTGCCTGACAAAAACATAGTTTTTCAGCTCAGTAAAGACATGAAATCCCTCTTGTGCTTGTTATTTCACACTCCTGTGGCTCCAACTTGGGCCAGTGATGGCCTGCTAAACAAACAAACACGTGTGGGTTCAACCCCCCCCCCCAGAAAATAAAAAAAAATCACTGCCACCAGACAAGTTACTAATGACCCAATGTTTTCAGGATTCATACTCACACAGATTATGAATCCTAGAATCACATTTTTGGGGGGTAATTTATTCCAATATGGTACATCTCCGGCATAGATAGTGGCGTCATCTATTTCTCTAGGCTTGTGTAATAACCAAGTGTGCGGTCTGGGCCACATATATTTCCACCGAGGTGAGAAATGTGGTTTTGCTGAGCACACAGAGACACACGAAAAAACGGAATAATGGTTTCAGTATCAGGCTGGACACTGTGCCAGCCACCTGCTGATCCAACCACACACCGGTAGAGCCAGCTCGGGTGACACAGGTCTGCGAACACGGGCATTCAATCTGCCAGGAAACCAATCAGAGAAAGGGATGAACTCCAAGCTTATCAGAGGGGGTCATAGATGTAGGTGGAGGAGGCAGGGATGTTTTGCACAGCCACAGCCGGCTGTCACAGGTCCCGAGAAAGGGAAAATTCTCAATTCTCAGTGTAGAATGTTGGAAGAGCACGACCCTCAAGGAGGTGAAAGAAGCTGCGGCGCCCTCCACCCACACATTACCTGAAAATGCGAGAGTCGGATGCTAACATTTTTAGCTTACCTATGATATCATGACTGTCTGGTTAACTCGCCCTGAGAAGGTCACAACGGAGACCACGGAATGTTTGGAGTTTGATCAAGAGATCCCAGCAGAATAGTTAGCAGAAGCCTCAAACTCTCACGCCTGGTGCCACAGAAACATACTTAAGCATAGCGTTGTGTCTCGAAGCACCGCCGTGTTATAAAAACAATCCATTTCACAAGATGAATGTCTGTCTTTTGAAATGCGAAGTCCCGGCTTGAACCGCTGGTCTTTAAATTTAAGAATGTTCTTTTGCCTCGGCGCAGTGATGTGCTGCTGAATGGAGGCATTATTTCAGCTGCTTAACTGATCACCGCTGGAAACCGCTCTCTATCAGCATTTAAAGGTACAAGACTGTTATTCAGGAGGCAATTTCACATCTTAGCAGAATCCAATTAAAAGCATGGACATTTCAATTAAACGTCCCCCGGCTTGTCACTGCAGTGTCACACCACAAGTGAAATTGGAATCAGATTACGGCGCCAACGTGAAGAAGTATTTTTCTTCACCGCAATAAGGATCACACATTCCAGCTCGAGACCCCTGTCATGCATACTGCAGAAAGAAATAAGCTTACTATGCCAACATTAGTCATTTAATTCTCCATCCTTATTAATTTCACAGCAGATCACCACAGAAGATACAAAATGCTGTCAGCAAAGAGTTTTAATTAAGTATGGAGTATGTTTCTCTGAGTACCATATGTGAAACTGCTGCCTTATAATGCTCTTGTTTTAATTACTTCAGAGTGCCCCTCATTAACCTCTGTGGAGATGTGCTCCAAACCACAGTGTGAATTACAAACACTAGAATCAGAAGTTGCTCATATCCGTGCACCTATCAGCCTCCCCGATTGTAGCGTTTGAAAATTAACACGCTTCAATTTTTATTTTATTTTTGTCAAGAAAATCTAGACATTTCTCCGTCCTCGAAAAAATAAATAATAAAAACCGCACAATTATAATGATTGCGCTTTGAACTTAATTGTGAGATAACCTTGGTGGTTAAGGGAACCATGACAACCCCTGTTGGGAGCTGTAATCTCAAATTACAAACATATGTTTGCACCTTATTTGTGAGCCTTCTGTTCACAAATTGCATCAAGGCTTCCCGTGTGATAATTCTACACTATAGCAGTGGCCCAAAAAATATTTTTAATGAATCACAAACATTTTTATCAGTTCCTTTTTTTCATGATTACTCTTCACATAATGTGTGTTTGTTTTTTTTTTGTATTATAGAATGTTACAAAAATTGGCACAAAGACTAAAATCGGCTATACTGAGCCTTGTTGAGTCAAACACATATTGGATTTCTTCTTAGCTCATCTGTGTGAAGTAGCTGTGGGTGGTCTCACAGCTCGGAAAAAATCTGCATCCCTTGAGGATAATTTCCCCTTTGATCCTTTTTATCCCCAAGTTTCTGAATGGACCAATATAAATTTCAAAAAAATGCTCCTAAAACGGGCTCCTATTCACAATATGAGGTGGGATAACTCTACCACTGTCCACCCCAACACCTTAATGTGCTTTAACAGGATGCATTAGCTTTTAATGGCACTTAATTGTACAAAAAGGAAATCCATAACCATATAAGGAGAAAAGTCAAGTATTTCCAAGCTCTTTATAAGAACAATTTAGAGCCGACAAGTGCTTTTCAAACCTTGGATTGGAATCAGTCCGTCTGCCTGGCCACAAGAAGGCAGGCGCTCATCTGTGAGGCTGCAGTGCCATCACTTGGTGACGACGACGACTTCATTTCTCTGCCAAACCCTGGTAATAGTCAATCTAGGTCTGATTTAAAAATAATAATTTTTGATGGTTTCTTCTCTGGAAACCCCATTTGGAAATGAATGATCTCATTCAAAACTAATGTCCCGGTTGGCTCTGTAATTGTCTGATTCACAACTGAACTATCCCCGAGGAAGCACCGAGGAGACTATAAACTTCAATTGTTTTAGGTATATCATTTCAGAAATTAGCCGGACCTAAAATACTTCCAGGTGCAGGATTGGAGAGGAGAGAAACCATCCAGCCCTGCTGTTATTGTTGATAGATTATCCAAGGTCCACGCAATCTTAGATAATGAGCAATAACCTGCATTTCGCTTCGTAAGAGGGAGCGATGATTATAATCAATTAAGAGCGGTGACAAAGCACCAACAATAACCCCGTGTCTGTGTGTTTTATTCATGCATCCTTCCAAACTACCCGGTTTTGTGTAATCAACATCTGTTGTGACAGGCAACCTCCTCCTTTTTCAGAATGGCCCACTTCAGATAATAGGTGTCATACCAAACTGCAGGGCAAAGGCTGATTTTACTTCTTTTCTTTTTTTTGCTCCTCATCCATGGCCTCCTGTTGTCTCTACCCTCTATCCCATCTTCTGTCATTCAAGACGTCTGTTATGGAGAACCTTCCAAAGAGAGACTCGCCAGTGCTCAATTAATGAGGCAGTAGAAAAATGTTCAATTGTTATAATTTCCTCCCCACTGTTGGAACATCATTTCTTTGAATTTTACCTAAATATGTCCGGTTGCTTTCAGGAATAATGTGTCTATTATTTCCTGAAAGCAACCAGAATCCTAAGGACATGTTTTGTCTTAGCATGTCCCCACCTGAGGATGGCCCCTTCTGTGTGGAGTTTGAACGTTCTCCTTGTGCCGACATGGATTCCTGCCAGCATCTCCAGCTTCCTCCCACGCTCCAAAACCAGACAACAAAGCTGTGTTGGTGACTCTGAAGTTGCCCATTGGTGTGAATGTAAGCGTGGATTGGTGTTTGTCTTTCTGTGTTTACCATGAAAAACTGGCAACATGTCAAGGTTGTTGCTTAATGTCAGCTGGAGGAGGCTCCAGCCCCTTCATGACCCTCCACAGGAGAAGGGGTTTCATGGATGTTTGTGTGGCACAGATCAACCAGGGTTTAGGCGCCATCTCGTGGTGATGTGGGTCATCCCATAACCACACTGCGGGTCTTACTTCGTTTTTTTTGGTAAGTGCTATAGATATATAATACATATTAGTTTTATGTTACCAGACTTTTTTGTATTAAGCATTAAAAAAGTTGGATAGGGAGAGTAGTGCCACCTTTTTAATTATATTTAATTATATGCCTCTTTCATTCTGGTAGTAGTCATTATAGAATACAAATACTAGATAGACATAAATACTACTGATATAAATAATTATTATTATACAGTCCTACAATCGTTGAGTCCTACAATCCTCAACGTGTCTGAAATGTGAAAATAAAGTAATTTTTTCAGCTCAGTCTCAAAATGAATTTCCTCCAGAATGAGACAGATAGGTTCAGAGTGGAGAAAGGGTGAGACTGCACCGAGTGCCAGTTTATTGGGGTCCATTAATGCATGCATCCAATTTCTTCAAACTCAGAAATTAATCTCCGAACACAGAAACTTTGTTTTTCATTTTCCAAACTGGAATTAGCTGTCTGCACAACCATGTAGAACAAATCATTTTTTTGGAAATCCATTTAAGTCATGAGCACACGGAACTCTGTTCAATTTGGCATAGCACTGTGTTTACTTTAGCTGCAGGAGAGCCCTTCTATTTTAAACTCCCCTTGTACTCTTATATTCATTCATCAAAAACTCCAGTTTAAAGTGTCAAGTGGCAGCAGCTTGAATGAGCCGTGAAGCTTTATACCTTCTTTTTCTTTATAAGTGTCGGTATGGCGGGGTGTGATTTTAAAAAAGAAATACAGGTGTCTTTCATCTGGATGTTCCCTGGTTGTCATAACTTTATTATAACACAGCATGTAGCTGTGGAAATTAGTTGGAGGTATTTTAATCTGCTTTGACTATAACGTGGTCCATGAGTTGCAATGAATTTTGAGAAGATATAGTGAAGAATTAGCCAGTTGTGGAAATAATATAAGATTAGTGATTATTGATAGGGATCCTGACATATCGACATTCAATATACAGCAGATAGATGTAGTTTATTTTAACTTCTTATAGCAGATAAAAGCACATACGTAATCAATAATCTTTACAATTCCTCTCTTACAGTCACATGTCCCAGTAAGCCGTGACAGCGAGCCAATATAGCTGATACCGTGGAATACCTTTATTAAAAGAAAATAATAATAATAATAATAATTCTTCAGTAGTAACACACAAATATTTTTATTGAGTCAAAAAGGTAAGTTGAAAATATTTGACTTAAATTTGTCACCAGTGGCAACTTTTTTCTTTTTTTTACAAAACTACCAACAATCCTCTATTTACTATCTTGAAAAATGCAATCGGAATAAAATAATGTCTGATCTGAGCCTCAATAATAAACAAATATTAATTTACTTTTTTATATTTCAGTTTTTGTGAGGGTAGAACTGTGGGAAAAACATTTTTTTGAAAGAGATTTGAAGAATTTTCAATGCTGGAATTTCACTTTTTGTGCTTTGGGGTCTAATCATGCACTCTAAAAAGAAAACTGTTGATGAACTGAGATTACTTCAACAAGTTACACTAAATTAAGAATTATTGAGTCTAATTTATTAATTTAAGTTCCAAATGCTTAATTTAATTGAGAGTTAACTGTTGAAGTAGTTTTTTAATTTCATCAACTATTCTGTTTTTAAAGTGAAGATAGGGACGCAGCTGTCCGAAAGGGTCCAGTTAAGTTTCATTAATTGACAATAGATTAGCCATAACTGGAAAGTCATTAATTATATCAATTTGCAAAAATATATTTGTCAGAATAATGTATTGATAACAAATAATAAAACAATTCGATCACAGATATTCTTTCAATGTCCAACATGCACGCTGAATGCATCCAGGCAGCACTGCTAGCATTGGACTTACATAAAAGCAGGTTAAAAGTGTTATCCCATGCATTATATTTTCATTTCATTATTCTTTTCCTGATATTTTATGTATTAATAATAATCAAGTAATGAAAATAGTAATGAAAATTAAATTTAGGTCTATGTTAATCAAATAAACCTTATATGGAATGAATCTATCAAAGATATTCTTTCTTTGCTTGCATACATGTTTTGTTGTTGTTGAAATGTATTTGCAAAGGTATTTGGTCTTCTTTAGTGTTTAACTGTTTGAAACACCAGAGGGCGCATCTGAGCCATTGTACTACAGCAACCAGACCCCTGCTGCTAAGGACCCCTGTCATGACATTGGTCATGACTGAGGTTATGGACCTTGGCATTTTTGGATATCAAAAAGTTGTTAAATTAAGAAGAAAAAGAAGCAAATTTGCAGAATATACAACGCCAGAATGATAGACCTCATCAACATCATTGATTGGGTGGGTTGTTGGAGGGAAGGATCTTGCCCATTCTAAACTCTTTGGTTTTCTGATGACGTCACAAGTGGACAGGAAGTTAAATCCAACAAAACATACAGATTTTTTATTTTTTATTTTTTATTTATCAGACTACATGTAGTTAGGCACCAGGCTTCCCCAGACATAACCTGTCTAACAGCTACTATTATTAAACAGTGTTCATTCATCATGATGGTGACTGGTTGACGTCATTTTGATTAAACTAGTATGAGTACTGATTACGACCTTGACCCTCATTGTAAGAGAAGAAAGTGATATCACTCAGTCTCGGTTTTAGATTTAGGATAGGTGCGATTCTTCAGCCCATATGTTACTGCAGGAAAGTACAGTTCAATGTGTGTTTGCATTTTCAAAGAGCTAATAGGTTTTGCTGCAAACAAGATGAGGACCCATCCTGCAAAAGTGAGGAAATAAAATGTCATAATTAGGAGATAAAAAATATCAAATTCATGAGATATAAAGAAATTATGACTTTATATCTTATAATTTTGACTATTTATTTTAAACTTTTATCCCAAAATTAGGACTCACTATCAGGATATTTTTTTTATCTGTTACTTACGGACATGGGCTTCCATAGAAATTTACTCATAGTATAAAAGTAAAAAAATATACCTTATGTGTAAGAAAACTATAGCTGTTTTGTGAAAACAGAACAGAACTGTGTGTCCTATTAACATAAATTTGATGTTCATTACATGTCATGACCAATTTAAAAGATATGTAATTCAACCCTTAATTAAAAAAAATGTATGTTACCTTTGACAAAGTATTTGGACATCAAGAATAATTGGGGGCTAGGTCCTTGAGAATTCCATATTTGAGTTTTTGCAGAAAAATAAAATGAGAAATTCAAGAGGTTAAATAAGTAAACTCCAGTGTAAGTTGAAGTACAGTTAATTGTGTACCAAATACTCGAGTAAAACTATTGTTTTGACATCTTTATTTGGGTGAAAGTAAAAAAAAAGAAGCTTCTGAAATGTATGCAAAGTACAAAAGTAAAACAAGACCTTTGAATGACATTTCTATTACATTTCTATTATTATGCGAACCCATCTTAACATTTTTACGGTCACTCACAGACTAATTTTTTGTTCAACCTCAATGATCGCTCGACCGATTTTGCATCTTCCCCCTTTTTTTCTTTTTTTATGTAACTGTGGAGACTGTGTTGTATGTTGACTCCAAGATCTCAATAGTGCAAACATCAACACCAAAATAAATAAATGAACAAGTAAACAAATAAACAAATGCTACAAGAATCCTTTACTGGTTATCATTTCTATTTTTCATTAGTTTATCATCTTGTTTTTCTTTAATTATCTTGAAAGACTTAACAAAGATGACACATGTAGATAAAACTCTAAAAAAAAAACATGCTCTTTCCATTGCTGTCATGTTATTTGGCATGTTTACCGTGTGTTATATCTTATCTTGTTTTATTTTTTCTTGTCTGTTGTGATATGCTCAAATGGTTACGGCATTGGAACATGTATTCGATGGGTTTTTGTCCCAACTATTTACGTGAAAACAGTCTCAATATCAGAATAGCAGACATTGATGCAAATTTAAAATGATCTACTAAAGTCATGAGCCTGAATTGAAAGTGTATGGAAGAGGAGTTTGGCCACATTATGTTTTATGACTTAATGACTTAATTCTCTATTCTAAAAATATCTTTAAAATATTTTTTTTTAAACGTGGCCCCAGTCTTGCATTAACATTTAAGGAAAAGAAAGTAGACATATTTGCATATAGATGAAGGGTGTAAATTGCGAAAGGGCTGTCAAAGAAGTAACATCATCGTAAAGGACATACACTTAGAAAAGTAGAACCACGATATTTGTATTATTAATTTCCACCTCTGATTATAAATCCTATAAAATGTAGCTTAAAAAAAAAACCCTATTAATGTATGGTGGAAGGATTTTAAACAAGAAGGCGTCCCTCCGAATTTGAGCCCTCCTCTCTACGACTCTACGAGGCAGCGCTTCCGTGTTTACACACCCACTAGTCGCAGGACTCCAGCGGCCCCTGCTCCACTATTTACCCAGCAGGCTAAGATCGCTGGTGCGGAAAGTCACAGACACACTGGAGGTTCGGTGTATGGTGAAACACAGGTGATTTCAGCGTCCACGCTTGCATTTTTAGAGCGGAATGTTCACTCGAAGGGGGCATGGAGACGTCAAGAAATCTACACAGAAAGTTCTGGACCCAAAGAAGGATGTGCTGACCCGGCTCAAACACCTCCGGACCCTGTTAGGTGAGTGGAACCTCACCGGGCTTCAGATGCTGCGCCGCAGAGGCTCCGCGTTAGCTTGTTGGGTTAGCTGCTAGCGAGCTAGCTGGTGAGGGCTAACGTCAAATAAGGCGTCAGGTTAGCTGGCTGTCACTGCGGTGACAAACGCCACCCGGCTGACAGGTAGCCTTTACATCAGTACGACAATGCTGAAAGGCTAATGCTGTTCTTGCTACTGGTTGTTTATATAATTGGGAACCTTTTCCCTTTTATTATTTTATTTTACCCTATAATATCAGATAAGTCACTGTTACAAGGCATGAATGGCTGCTAACTAGAGCTAATCCCCCTTGCGGCTAACTAGCCACACAATGCTAACCGATGTTATCATGTCAGGGTTCCCGTCGTTGGGAACCATGGTTGTCATATTTCCCTGTGTTTTTTTTTGCGTTTTGCTCGGCATTAGATTTCACGGACATGCTCCAGTGTCAATCTAGCATGTTTCATTGAATAAAGCTGAGGAATAGAGAGGTTCGGGCTGCTCTCAAGTTACTGTAGCCTGGAGATATTTGATTTAGAACATGTAAATGTGTGGTGATGCTGGAGTCTTTTGTTTGCTTCACTAGAAAAGGAAGTGCAATTTTTTGGCACTCATTAAACTGTATGTAGATGTTGGTTCCCACTGTTTGTTCCCTCAGTGTATCTATCAAAAGGTGCTTAAATATGTCCTATAGTAGACTGATTTTGCACGTCACATTTGTGGACTGCATGTCATGAAACCTCTTTACTAAACACCTTTTTATTAATTGATTAACTATTATGCTACTCTAAGGATTCCATCTAGTGAATTCCTTTGCCCCTAAATCACCGTCCACTTTGCAATACATATTAAGTGTAAAAGCCAGATGATTTAAATCATTTATATCCATTTTGATTTGGTGAACCATGTGACTAAAACATTATAAACAATACTAAGACTTAATTGGAAAGCAACCACAACATCCGTATCAGTTGTAGGTTCTGATGCAGTGGCTGACTGATGTACCTAAAACAAACGACACATAGCCAATACATACACAGTGTGTGTGTGTATGTGTATATATATATATATATATATATATATATATATATATATATATATATATATATAGACATACAATTAAATAAAGCTAAATATATAAATATGGGTAAAGGGACCAATCTCCAATACCAAATATGTTCTAAGTTTAAATAGTGCAGTTGTGGTTGACCTGAAGTGAGTGTGAGGTAGATGGATGGACAAACAGCACAGACACAACAGTTTCACATTGGGCTGTAGTAGAGTCTGACTCCAGTCAGATCGACCTGGGGTAGCACTCTGTCTTACACTGTGGGTGTAGCAGTCTGCCGCTGAAGGAGCTGCTCCGAGCTCCCACAGGCTCATGTGGGGTATGAGAGCGCTTGTCAACACTGGATATCAGTTTGGTTAACATATTTCTCTCATTCGCCTCATTCACAGAGTCCAGGGACAATATAAAAATGTCTATAAATGATGAAAGATGTGAACTTAACTGCTATTAATGCAGCTGATTTGAGTGTATTAAATGTGTATTTTTTCTTTGCACTCACCTTGAGTCTGCTCATCTTATTACCACATTTACTTTCTAGACTATGTATATACTGGTGTCTGTATATGTGGGTCAGTGGTACTAAGAGAAAGTGTGAAAAGGACTGAATCTGTCTAGATGGATTGCATGTTATGAAGGAAACCTGCAATGGAAGGGTAACACACACCCATCAGCCACAGAAGTACCAGTTACCGGTTCATCAATACAAATACAGTTAACGTTCTGTCAATTATTACAACTTAATCTACATTTTATGACAGCAAAGCGATTCTTCAGTAGGAGATGAAAGCAGTGGAGGGTTATCATCTAAGAACAAAGTACCTTTTCGAACTTTAGGGTTAGAGTCATTTCCTCGATCGGCACATGCTTTCTTGTAACATTGTTAAGTTGGTATGCTTCCTGTTTATCGATATCTTGCACTGTTGGTGCAATTGTTGCCGTCCGTATTCGCTTAATCGCATTGCAAAAGTAATACCACACCAAATTGGGAGTCAATAATGTTGAATCTGTCTGTTGGATCTCTCTGCGATTACAGTTCACCTTCAATGTCAAGACTAGTGCATCCAAAGTGGAGGTCAATACAGAGCTCTGGTGTCCTCTGTTTCTCTTTCCCTCATGTGCAGTTCAAGATAAGGCTGGTCTGTTTGTCCAGCAGCTGATAGAACCTCCCTGATTTCACCATGCTTTCAGCGATGGAAGGATTTCCTCCTGGTGCTGCTGGTTCCTGTGTGGACAGGAAGCAGTGTTGAGAGATGAGCAGCAGCAGCGGAGAAGAGAAGATGGACTTGAGGGAATTTAGCAGTTTTTGTTTAATGTCCAGCTTAATTCCCTCATAATGATGGTTGTTGAAATATGAATTATGTATTTCAGGAACATTGAGGAAGGAATATCCTACATTGTAATGACAGAGAATTAGTCCTATATGTCAACTTAAATTTCTAGGGACATCCCATATTCAAATCCATACTGATAAGCATGCTTAGCTTTAACAAATTGGCAGTATGCAGTGGACATTTTTATACTCATTTGAATTTCCCTAAACAAATCATTATTCCTTAAAGTCTTATAATATTAGGAGTTTTTGTCAAATTGCTTATTTTCAAATACCTTCCAGTGCGGCTCCAAAAGGTCAGTTGTAGAAGTTTGACCCCATCCAAACTAATTGTGCATGAAAACATTTAACTATTTGGACCAGCACCTGCAGGATTGTGTTAAAGCAGCTTGTTGACCCGAGTCATTGTATCAGCAGGTTTGGAGTTTAAAGGACAATCTGTGTTTGGGGATATTTTCCGAGTGCATGTATTGGCTTTCTGCTCACTGAGCAGATCTGTGGGATAGAGTGTGAAAGCGGCTGCATGTTAATTTGCTAGTCATGCCTGGCTGGATTTGGCTGATGTTTTTAATTACAGGAGCCCAGAAAATCACCTGATCACTCACTGTTTCCCTCAGTGGACTCACAAAAGGCTGGTCCTCTGAGTCTATACTGCTCAAAGGCATTCTCAACTTTGGTTTGTTGCAGGGCTGGGTGATTAGAGCGATTGGCTTAAACTTTAAACCCACTTCGAATTAATGGATAATTATTCACTAGTTATTTTCTTTTTTTAATACTGTATGCAAAGGTCTCTGACTAAGTCTGTACAGAAGACTGAATTATAACAGTTTTTTTTGTTAGTGGAAGAGTTCAGGATTGGCCTCTTCTATGAGGTCATGTGACCGTCAGAAAAATATGCTGGCTCAAGGCATCTGTTCCTCTGTTTCCTTCAGAAAAACATGCATGGCTCAAATACGACAACATTGCTCTACCAGAACATAGTTCAAAGGAGGCTGCAAAAGCCAAACTCATTTTTTTTCCTCAGTGGCTACTTTCTCATACCACATCATGTTGTAGTTTGGAAAAAAATGTTTTTTACATCCCCCCAGCACGTATGTTAGCGACAGCTGCACTGCAGATGCAATTTGTTGCTTCTTCTCGAGCCATCCACTTTTCATACTCAGCAGTGTGATTATTTTCAAAGTGATTAAACATAATGGTAGTAATCGTTTGGGCGTTGAGTTTATCTTTCTGCAGCATTTATGCTTGGCTTTGTGTTTCATGTCATCTTCATGGAAGCCAAAATGTATCCAACCAATTTGTTGGATCACTGTCGAACAAAGGGTGCAGCCATGAAACTAAACATGATGTGTTCAGGGACAGTCTGTGAGCGAAAGAAATTGGGGAAAGCATTCATCAACATGACTAAAATAATATCTGGTATACTATATATGATTTTCCGTTAAAAAATGTTGATGGTCGATATCTTAGGTGCCTATTCTTAGTTTGTGTTTGTTCTCTCTATAAATGGTGTAAACACACTCATTTTCGACCTGATAATGAACTGCATGGGAAAAACAGTGAATTTGTCCAAGTGTTGTTAGTGATAACAGTCCACACTGTTTGTTTTCAGATGCAGGTGTGTGAATTTAAGGAAGGCGTGCGCTCACCTTTAGAAGAAACGGCACCACATTCAATGTGAATTCTAATACTTTATGACTAGCTATAAACCAGAGGTTGGCTTCTAAGACTCATAATACGTTATAACTAATGACACTCATGTATACACACCTCAATAATCAACAGCAGTAATGGCTAATAACATGCTATAATTCTTCAGGTAGCATCGTTGTTTCTGATTGTGTGTGTTGTGTGATGTACACATTGATACATTCATTAAAATGAAATTTTAATTATAATGTTTCATAGTTGGTGGTAAGAAAATTTTGATGAATTTCACAAATTTAAAAGAAATGATGCTGCATCATAAGAATTCATTATATTAGATGCCAAGTTTAAGAGAAATACTGTAGATATAACGTGATGCTCTATAGATGACGCTTGATAGATTTGGTCTTAATAGGAAGTGTGTCCATAGAAATGAAGTTTAGTCAGATTACACCTTGCTTCTATGCTCTACATAAGTGTTGCTGAAGTCTGTTTCTGCTGAAAGTGATGCTGTTGTAAGAGGCAATTCACAAGGTGAAGCACATGAGAGAAACAATGAACACCAGACTGGAAGGGTTCTCAACAAGATCCTCTGTATGTTTCGAGTTTAGGCTGAGATCACTCGACTTCTATCCTTTCTTAAAACTGCCAACTTAGACTCTTTGTCCCAGACTATTTATGCACAGTGTTGACTCTGGAGGGTTGTTCTCCGTGTGCAGCTCTACACAGTTAGCAATCACAAATGGATCTTATTAACGGGTTTGGGTTGGGTTGTTATTGTATTTCCTTGTAGGCTATGACTTGCTGAACTGAGATCATCATACTAATGTGATTTTAAAAGACGCGCTTCTGTTCTCCAGCAGATACACATTCATATTACTTCAGATTTATCAGCACTCCTTTTGCTATGGAAATCCAGTGTCTGTAAATCATTTTTGATTAATGAAGCATGTTGAGACTGATTAGCAAAATGTGAAAATGAGAAAGGGGGAAAAAGAAATCTGTCGAACTGATTTACGTTACACGATTATAAAATTATATTGATAATCCTGCTTATAAAGTATAAATGCGGCATTTGAAGCATTGTATGACTTCAGTTAAGGACAAAAAAACATTATTAGGACATTTAGGACAAGGCTCTGTTAATAGCTGCTTGAGCAAGTGTTTGTGCTGGTGGGGTTTAGCAACTCTGGTTGGTCATTAACAGATCCTTAGTGCTCTTATTATAATGGCGTCAGTCTCTATGGTCCTATAACTGCATAAGAAACTTGGAAGAAAATGTAGAAATGAGTCATCGAATCAGCTACTTTGAGTAACTCGGAATACAAAAAAGTAGTTTATAGCTACCCTTTAAATTATTAAATTTAGGTCGACTTTAATAGATATTCCATCGTAATTAGCTTTGCCTGACTGAATTCCCTGGCCATTCCCAAGCTATGTATGCCAACGCTGCCGTCTGTGAAAACCTGGTAATATCAGACTGCCATTGTCAGTCATACCTGTTTTGAGAGGGGAGTCTGAGTGACCTTGTGTATGTAAATCAAGGCATTTTGCGTTATAAATGTTATTACCGTAGAAACAAGCAAATATACAATTACATGATGATATGATAAAATTACATAAATGTGTCAACGTTTTAACGCTAGTATTTCTAGCTTGGACAATATGATTTGGATAAGACGACCAAGTTTCCGAATTGCCTTTAAAAAATCATGTTCACGACAAAAAATAAAGTGATTTAAAATATCAAATATCAAAAAGGCACCACAGCGTACATGATGAAGAACATTCCGATGACAATATTATTTCATGGTTGTGGGGGCTAAAAGTCTTGAAACAATTTTAGATCTTCCCTATTAAATACTTCAAATTTATATAAAACTTTATATATATATATATATATATATATATATATATATATATATATATATTTTTTTTTTTTTTTTAAGAGAAACTACTCATAGATGAGTTTTATGGACTACATGCTCACAACTGTCATAAAGTGTACACACCATCAAAATATCAATATTTAGTTTATATCTATTCTGTTTTTAGACTTTTCAGAAAGCTCTGGCAGAGCTCTTGATCCTGTTTTTGTCTTTTGGAGCTGTGGCTGGGCTGTCATGTGTTTCAGAGCTTTCTTATTACCCAAATTTCAAATATGTTATAAATCACATGGTGTTGAATGAAAGGCTTTTTTTTTTTTTTTTTTCTAGTTGCTGGCCTGAGAGCCAGAGATGGGGAAAAGAAAATGTCCCTGTCTACTGTATTTCATGAAGTCTACATGATTTTACATGGCATGTGAGAAACCAGTTTTTCCAGTTGTACCATAAACTTGTCTTGTTTTCATGATGGCCGAGAGATGTCGGGTCATTGTGATGTTATCTAGATTTGATCTAAAAGCATGTACATTTTATGCTGTCCTTTCTGCAACTGTTTTAGCTCCTACTAATCATCTCTTTATTCACGGATTTAAGGTCATCGAAAAATTTAAACTTTAAATTAAGACTTTAGATTAAGACACTTTGATATTATATTGACAGAAACAAATTGAGTTTGTTGTGTTTACTGCGAAAAGTAAGTCTTGCATTACTCTGCTTTGTGCTAGTGAAAAACAAACATGTTTCCTAACATCTTGACAATTTTATATTTGAATATGTTTTATTTGTCTGGATCGGCTCCTTGAGTAAGACCCTGAAACCTCAGCTCTCTGGACACTTCACAGGGGGCCGCCCACTGCTCCCTCAGGGATGGGTCAAATGCAGAGATAAATTTCATGATGTTGTACTGTATATATATATATATATATGTAGATATATTATTTTTATTTGCTTTAACATTTTTATTTATGCTCAAATTTTTTGATTGTGGATGTTTATATTGTGTACATAATTTCTTGTTAGTGAAGGATTTTTTTTTTACCATATACAGTACATAAATATGGTGATAATGATTATTTCAGCTTTGTAAGACGCTGCCATTGTTGTTTCCATTAAATTATAGAAGGTTTATTTCCTGTACCCAATAAAAACTATAAGGAACTCACAAAAATACCAAATCTCTGGATTACACTGAATTACCATACTCGGAATGTTACTTTGATCAGATTATACACTGTATACAAGTGTCTTATTTTCATCAAAGCATTGTAGCTTTTATACATTTCATGATTTTCTTATTATATCTTATATATATCTGATATATTTATATTATATCTTATAATTTCACTCTGAATCCAGATGATGATCAGAGTCACAACCAAAATCTAAAGGATTTTTTCCTTTGGTCGTACCCTACCGCGTCATGTTAAAGGCAGGCAGAGAAACAAACCATGGCGACATAAAATGTGCTCTTTGGTTCAGTGAAACTACTGCTTTCAATCTATTACAGACCGATTTATTTGCATTTAAAAGTTAAAACCATGAAATAAATAAACAAGGATGAGATAATTAAACATAAAATAAGCCTTTTGTTCCGTCCGATAGGACATCCACAGTGTGCCAGACTGAGATGAGACGATTGCCATCAATTCATGCGTTTTTTTTGAAAGACAAGAAATAACAATCGGGGAATAAGGAAAATATATTTTTTCTGTGTAGATTGAAACCAAACCAAATATTTCTACTCAACTGTGTAGATAGAGGTCAGGATTTGAATAAGACCTGCAGAGGAAGTGTAAAAGTTCCCACTTCAGCAGCTCAACAGTGCTTCGCTCCAGGAGTAAGCCACTCTGTAATCTAAGCTAAGACTGGTATAAGGTCAGGCTTTGACGATTCTACTCTTTCCTCCACACTGTGCTCTGTTTCAACCGATGGCATCGAATCTGTTACTCAGATAGACGGTGACAGCACATTTAGAGGCATGTGAGTTTTGGCACATGGCCATCTTAATGAAATGACGTGCATCAAAACTGTTGTGATTTCCATTAAAGTCCTTATAATCATGATGTCATATCTTGGCTTTGTTTTAATACAGCTTCAATTTATATTGAACCCTGAATCATAAGCCATAAGACACTTCTCTAATTGTCCTGAACTTCCAATTACTTCCTCTGATCAATTACAAGCCTGTTGACATTTTACAGAAGCTTCAATTATTACAGACTGGCTAACCTTTTATAAATCATACCTCATGCTGTGCCTTTGCCCGCCTACACAGCTTCCTGCAACCTGGCAGGATCTCAATCATTCTCTATGAATGTAAAAGATCAGCAGGGACAATTCAGCATTAAATCAGCAAAGAGCAAGATGTTATATGGAGTACAACATTTGTTCAGCAGAGTGTTAAAATAATGATTAGAGCAATTTCTAAACAGTATAGAGTTGCACACTATGTACAGCTATCATAGGAAATAGGTATGTTGTACAGATGATGAGGATATTACACAGTAGAGTTATGTAGTTTGGGAGAAATGTGGATCGATGAAGTGTCTATTAAGAGCAGTTTCTGTAGTCAAGATGAACAGCAGCAGGATTGAATAATCTGCAGAATCGCTCCTACATACACCGTACACAAAATTACGAGGAAGAAAGAAACATCGCATAGACAGTCACGTTACTCAGGTTGCCTCAGCCACCGTCATCCCGATCCCAAAGATAAGTACAGTGAACGGCTTTAATGACTATCGCCCAGTTGCTCTCACCCCCATAATAACCAAATGTTTTCAGAGACTCATCCTGAAAACATTTGTGGATCAGATCTTCCATCCCTGGTGACCTGGACCAACACCGGTTTGCTTATCGAGCAAATAGGTCGACAGAGGACGCGGTCAACATAGCCCTCCACACAGCCCTCACTCACCTGGATCAGGTTAACACCTATGTGAGAGTGCTGTTTGTGGATTTCTTTAGGAAGTCCAACCGCACAGAACCCTCTGCCCTTTATCTACACGGGGAGGTGGTAGAGGGCTTCAAGTTCCTTGGCATGCACATCTTGGCCGACCTCACCTAGTCCACACACATCTCCCACAAGGCGGGGAAGGCCCAACAGAGGCTTTACTTCCTCAGGAAGTTGAGGCATACTCACCTCCCTCACCATCTGTTGACCAACTTGTACCGGTCGGCGATAGAAAGCTCCCTGACCCACGGCTTGATTCTCCAGCTGCAACTCACAGTACAGGGAAGACCTGCAGCGGTTGGTGACGGCAGCGGAGCGTGTCATCGGGACATCACGACCCCCCTCAGAGACATTTACACTGGCCGACTACAACAGAAGGCTAGCAGTATTGTTGAGGACCCGACTCCCCCTGGACACTACCTGTTCTCACCCACTACCCTCTGGGAAGACGTATAGATCTATTAGATCAAGAACAAACAAACTGAAGAACCGTTTCTTCCCCCTGGCAGTGAAATGCCCCCCCCTCCACCCACTCACATTAAATTCAATACTGTACATAACACCTTCTAATACCTTGTATATACCTCTTGTGTTTTACTACCTCGTTTTTTCCTATATATTTTATTTCTATTTCTATTGCACTTTATCTGTTATATTTTGATGCAGCTGTTTCATTTTAGTTTCTTGATTGATTTTGCCTTGACTTCAGATGCCAGACGGTGTTTCATTGTTTTTCTTAAACAATGACAATAAAGCTATTCTATTCTCTTTGACTATTGCGACCTTATGTGGCTTCCATCAAGTCCACAATTCTTTTATTCTGCTAAACGGAAATCCTTATGTGCTGAGCCAAAACCTTCTGGCTAAGTTCATATAACAAACATTTCCCTTTTTTTCCCCTTCTCAGATCAGATTTGGTATTCCTTAACTTGTTATAAGTCACCTGCGTAACTATCAACAACATTTTTTTTCGTAGCTCTCAAACTGGTTGCACCAGTAAGGAATGGGGGATGACCCAGATTGTGAGCAGCTGATCTGTGTTGTTGTTGTTGTCGTTTTCAAGTATACTCTCTGGTCCTTACTGTTGTTGTTGTTTTTGTTTAGCCTGCTACCGGCACCGGCTGATGATGACAGTGGTCACTGCATGGGTACGTGCTTAAAAACCACATGAAACCTGATGTGACTTTGGCATTCATGTCACATGGCTAAAAATTGTTTATGTATCGCAAATGAAAGTGACTCTGTAAATAATTAACTTCACACATTCACACAAACCGGAAAGAATCGTATTTCTTTTGTCACAGTAAGGCATAAAATGTGAGTCACTTTAGCATGGTAATGAGAATGTATCATGAATGACTTGACTCCCATTGAACCCCTGATTTAAAAAAATCTCAATTTGACCTAGTGATGGCTGAATCATGATTGACATCCCCAGACTGGCACAGCTTGAAGCACATTTAACAGTATTAGAAGCAGCTGTCTGCTACTAATGTTTCAAACAAGCTTCATACAGCCTGCTACCTATCATTCCTCTGTCACATAATGAGACCGACTAGCTATCCCCAGCTGGTTTGAACAGGTTTATGATTGAGCTCCTCGAAATACAATCAAATCTCAAACCTCCTCACTTCCTCCCCCAGCCATTGCAAAGCACTATCTGCTGTTGGTCCCTTTTTTTCTGGTTTTCTTCATAATCTTATCTGCAGGCAGACATAAACATGACAACAGCATGTAAAAGGCATTTTATTAAACAGGTATCGCCCAAATAATTTCTGTGTATTTTACTCCTTGAAAGAAAACTTTGAAACTAGAAGGTCATCCAGAGAGTGCGTATCTCTACCATTTTGAATATACCTCTCACTTAATATGTGGATTTGTGCTTACCAGAAGTACCAGAGTACCATTTATATCAAATTAAGCATCGCTCTCTAAATTTTTGAGGCAAATCTAGAACTGTGTGTATTTAGTGTAAACCTCCATGTAGATGTAGTTGAGTCTTGTTGTAATTAGTTTGGGATGTTTCTGCAAACTCCTGCCAATAACGGTACACGAGGTATGGGGTTTGCTATAAACCTATTGACCAGGTCATATCGTTGTCTCTGTCTTTCTCTGTCGTCCCAGTCATGGATGTTGACAGATTTACATCTGTGTTTGATTTGGCGTGCATTTTCATTTAAATACAAATCAAATGAAGCAATTTGACACCTCTGTGCGGACTTCTGGCCAAGTTTACGCTTTATGATGCAACTGCTACTGTTTTATGACTGAACTCTTTGCACCGAGTAGCTCAATAATCACTGCACATGGAGATTACTGCATCCTTCATTTGACACACTGATGTTAGTCAGAGAGCGATGGCACATGACTGAACATGACAAAGTGTTCTTCTAAGGACCGTTCATGAGCAAGTGCTTTGGGAAAAGTTCCTTTTTGAATTATCCATCGTGGCCAAGATAACATCGGTCAGAGGTTCTGAATAGCCCTTTTTCTTGATGGTTTTCAGTTACTTGTCCAACTTCAACATTTGCCAATAATGCGTGATTCCAGAGAGTGGGTTCGACAAACTCCAAGTTTAACCAAGACTTATGGGTTGATTAACTCTGAGATGGGAACCTGATGTTTCGTTCCAGAACAGCTGATCTGAGTTTGTTCAATCCTCAAATGGAGCTCTGACAAAATGATTTACCATGGCAACCGGGGAAATTCTATGGTCGCAATATTTTATGCGTTTTGAGCTATAAGTTTTAAATCGCTCACAAGCCTATATTTGGGGGAAAAAGGGGCAACGTGGCTTCATCAGCAAAGGAAAAAGTGACGTTGGTGAATATAACAGCTTGAGTAAATGTATTAGGTTGTTGTTGTTGTTGTTAGTTATACAAAAAAAAAAATACATAGTTTATTCTGGTTAGACCATGGAAGAATTACATATTTCATCTGGGAATAGCTTTGGGATCCCCTGGAATGAGCTGAAAAGACTTGCGGGAAAGAGGGATGTCTGTAATATCTTGCGGGATTATATATTACTTTGTTTTGTATCAAAGTTGACATTTTAAGCAAAGCAAATATCATTCATTGACTATTCCAGTAGCTGGAGAATGTTGTTCAGACAAGTGATGGAATGTGAAGAGAAACAATATCTTTCATATTCATTCGAGAATGAAAGCACATTCAATTTGAGAGACTGGCAGGTCGTGACTGACAGCTCTTCATAAGGCTGAGAAGGGGGGGGGGAGAGGAATGAACTCAGGGTTTATTGAAGAAAACCTACCAGCGAGCATATTATTGTCACAAAGTAAGTTACTCAGAGTTGAACTTACCTTGCTTCCTGGAATGTAATATCCGCCTAACTTTAGGGTTAACTGCCTCATCTTCCATCTGTCGGGAAAATCATGTCAATGGTTAATCTGTATTTATATAAAAAGGTATATAAAAGTGGAGATATATAAATATATCGTAAAATATATTTACGACCCCCACCCTATTTCTCAGGGGATGTTGGCAGTTAAGTGGGTTATGGTCTACGTCTCCTTAACAATTGATTCGTAAAAATAAAACAATTTTGATTCAGACATACTGTATATGCAAACTTTATTTCTCTACTTCAATGATGCTACAGTGTTTAATTTACAACATCCTCAGCCAATGACAGCGTTGTATCACGTGACGCTGAGGTGCAAAAACGAAGACACAAAAAGACTGGAGGAGAAAATCTGTCTGCCTGTGCGAGAGAACAATACAAATCAAAAAGACAGAACAAATCAAGACGTTAACAACTGCTGATGCAGGTGAAAACGAGACGAATCCAACCAACTTCATTGATCTTTTGCCAAAAAAGGCTCACATTCTGAGGTGTGGAGGTTTTCTGGATTCAGTCGGTGTCTATTTGGGAGCCTCCCTCCTCCTAAAATAATCCCAAAAGAAAACACTGCTCAAGCACGATGATGAATCTTCTATACAACTATTTAGGGTAGAGAGAGATACCGTCTATAGAGCATTGATCATCCTTCCACATTAGCTACCGCTCCCTTATCTCCTCTGCTGTGTGTTGGCTGCACCCTCCAGTCATCCCTTGACTGGGGCCTTAAAGGCTCCTCTGTGTCTGATTGTAGATGACTGCCAAATCAGCCTTTTCTCTCTCTTCATCTCCTTTCTGGCAAGAATCTAGTGCACCTGCAGTGTTGCCCAGCCCAGACCTCATGCAAATGAGGGTCTGATCAAAGGCCTGATTAGACTGCTTCTTGAGTTTGACATGGCAAATTAATGATTCAGCTACAGATGGTATGAAAGGCATACATTGTAAGCTGCCCACAGGGTTAAACATGGATTGGCACAAATCTTTGAACAATAAATGTGATCCCTTAGAACATGGTGGTGTACTGATTAAGTTTGAACGCTGAGCTTTGGACACATTAGCCAGGCGTTGGTTTTGACTGTGTAAATATACCGTAGTCTTCAGCTGAATAGATGACCTTCACCCGTTTGGTTAACAAGCCCTATGTGCACACAGCTTTTGGCACTCACTTACTGCCTGCTGTGCTGTTTAGCACACGTTCATCTGAATAGCAAGCAACCGAAAGAGACACTAATTATTCAATTGCACCGAAAAGATTATGCCACTTTGCAGACTATATGAATTATTTCTTTCTTCCCATGGTAATCTTTTGTGAAATTGTTTACACCAAAGGATTACCATAGGGTTATGTATTACAGCATGGTACTCTGACATTGAGCTCAAACCTTTGATACTTGGCCCCAGAATTCACCGTGAGGCATAGGGAGACCTTCAGTGACCTAATGATATCAGAAATATCTGTTATTCCAGCAACGAGGTCAGAAAATAAAAACATAATCTTTACTCTGCCCTTTTTTCTGAGAAATGTTTGTAGTTCTTCAAGATGACGGATTTTCTTTTTCCATAACCTGCCTCTAAAGTGCATAAGAGAAGATGAAATATCCGTCTGCTCTTCCATATATTATAGAAGATTCAATATTATATGTGGACTTCAGCTCTGGCTACATTTTGTTATTTTCCAGCCTGTTGGCTCACATGGGGTAGAAACCTCTGCCCTTCCCTGAGAGCTAAAAGGAAGTGTATCACAAAGAAAAAGAATTTGCACTCTTTGGCATGTGTTTATTAATTCCACTGGAGAAGATTGTAGGTCTCTGCATCATGAAGCTATCACAATACAGTTTTCAGTACGAGAGCAACATGGGGTGTTAATGATTCGCCTTGCAGCAAAGGCATTTTTTCTTCTAGGCAACTGGTGCTTAATAGCCGAGTGTTTAGCTGTAGTCAGTAAGAATCAAAATTACTAGTATGGCATTTCTGGCAACAAATGACCCCCAGTTTGTTTTGTTACTCAACTTGACTGGGTTTTCTTAGCATCCCTCCTCTTTTCCTTTTCATGAGTTCTTTGGCAGTCCTCCTTGTACAAGAGGAACTATTGTGTGTGTGAATCACATCACTGGAGGTTGGTATTAGCTTTAGCTTCCTCAAACAAAAGGGTTTTGTAAACAAGAGAGTCAAGCTATCTGCTCGCGCTCAAAACATCCTCCCACTCCAGCAACACTGGTCAGAGATCTCTACAGCTGCTCTTCATCCAGCTCTGCTTTCACGCCTGTGACATAAGAGTCCCTCAGACTGAGGGGTGTCAATTGGAGGGGGACAGTTTGCTTGTTCGGCCCAGAGGATACAGTGTCATGGCCTGAATTCCCAGCTTCTGGTGAAAAGGATCTATTCATTTCTGTTTGTAAGCTGTTACCTGAGAAGTCAGGGAAACCCATTGAGTGAAGGGTGTCACTGGGTCTTGCACTTCCCAATGCAGATAACCGGCGCACAGCTTCATCCAATCACACACTTCCTTTGCAAACAAAACTTTTACTCGCCTGATCCCTACCTGTCATTACCAACAGAAAGGTCAAACAAAATTCTGGGATTAGTTCTCAATGGTTTTAATTAATTTGATTATTGATGTTGTTATCTTATATTATCTTTTTAATAGTGCATTTTGCATTACAAGAACATACATATTCAGCATGACAATGACCATCACCTAATTCTCATCATCTTTAACAAGTTCATCCTGGATTGTCTCTGAAGTAACAGTTAACTTAGTGCAATGCTGAAAGAGTTTCCCAAGTTGTTGAGACATTACCACAAAAATAGTGCTAATCCACCGGGTCTTCATTTCCTCGAATAGTGGGAGGAGATTTCTTACAGCTAACAACAGTGTAATTGGTTTTCTCTGCTCATACTTTCCACATCGTTTGGTTGTGTTAGCGTGGAAAGTAGCCCACAGATATAACACCAGTTCTTTGAGTGCATAACCCACATTATTTTTAACAAGCTTAAATAGTTTTCATAGTACTGATCGTTATGTAAAAACCATGTCTCAGTATAATGAGACACCAACGACAGTAAGACAACTGGAATACTACCTTCGTGCAGATCAGTTATTTCTCACATTTATACAGCTTTGCATGCTTTAAGGGGATTAGGCTTACTTTCTTTTTTTTGTTTTAAGAAAAAAAAAAAAAAGTCTTCTCTCCCTTTAAAATGTCGACATGCTCCAGTGGCTGGTTAGGGCTTTGAGCAGATGGAAAACAGTGATTCTGAAAGATGGTGAGCTCAAGATGATAGCCTTTTGACATGTTGCATGACACATGGATTTGACCCTCCCCCATGATGCGCCCAACAATATTCAAATTAGAGTTTCAAAATACAGACTCCCTTTCCCTCTTTGTTATGAACACAGTACGCTGTACGCACTGAATTGTGCTGTGTGCTGTTGATGTTGTAATCTCATCCTTTATTAAGAAAATATTGTTCTTGGTTTGGAATTAAACAATTGTCCCTCCAACTGATCTTAAAGCATCAGCTTTAGCTATTGTTGTAACGTTAGAAGACAGCAAAAGCTTCCTTTTTGTTGTCTAACGAAGTTTAATGACATTTTTTGGAAAGCCTCCCAACAGGATACATAATGTCAAAAAACCTGACACTTTAAGTCTTCTCTGTGCTAACGAAGAATCACATTTAAGATGCGGGTCTAGGAGCAAGATCTGTGTCATGTAATACGGAAAACCTTTAGTGCAAATTACAATAAGAATTAACATGTTATATACTTTAAAATAATCTTGTGATGGTTGGTAAAATGATGTGTGAGCTGAAATTCTTGTACCATTTGGATAATAATTTTGGCCACATTGAGTAATAGTTGTTTTTTTTTCTTCTTTTAGAGTTGTTTGTGTGTGTGAACGCTCAACCCTATTCCTCACAGTTCACTGCACATCTCCAGTATAGTGGCCCTTGGGATTTCAGGCAATTTATAATTCCAACCTGAAAACAAGCCAGTGAGGCAAATGGAAGCTGGAAGCTCAGCGATAAACCCAAAGAAACCAGTGTAAACAGCGGAGTGAAAAAAAACAGCCTATTGAGAGTTATCGTGTCAGCTAGGTGCAAGTCAGGTAGAATATTAGACTTTACCTGCATCCGCAGCCTGTGGTTGATTCTCATTCATCTAAGTTATGGAGATCCTTGAATGCTGAAACATGTTAATGACTTCTATGATCATCGAGTGGGTAGTCAAGACACTTGTGTCCCCAACAACCCACAGTAGTACTGGGCCTTCATCTTTACACATGTGACTTAACAGTACAGAGAGTACCTGACTCTCCACCAGTTATTCCGACCTGAGGAAGCCTCTTGGATGGGATGTGAAACTCCTCCAGTTTAAAAGAAAAACAATTAATCCAGTTGCTTTTGATTCATTTTGATGCAGGGCCATTATTTCTCTTACCATTACATGTTTTCTGATGTCATCAGTGTGCACACACCATGTGTGTAGGTGTAAGCTTGTATGTTAACATATATCAGGTGTGATTGGCTTAAAGCCAGGAACAAGGAGCAGTTAGCAAAGCTTGTCGGCTATGTCCGACAGTCAGACACTGGGGTTGTTCTTTTTGTGGGAGACACCTGACAAATTCATACATCTCATTCCTGATTTTTCAATGTAGAGAATTAGAACGGATTTCAAGGAACGCTTTCATACAGCCTCTACTTTCAAATTACACATCTTGACTTTCAAGAGAAACGTGGTATCCTCAAATGTGGTTTTGCTGCTTTTTACTGTGTCAAGGTCTTAAACTAATGTCCTATAAATAATCTTCCCTTCCTGCATATTTATAATCTTTAATTTCAGCATAGACTCTTCAGAATTATCTTTACTACCTAATTGCAGTACTCCCCATGAGTTTGGACAACTTCTGGGAGTCTTGCCAAGCTGCCATGTGGTAGATGGAGAATTGCAACAGAAGGTGAACCTTAATTGTCGTTATTGTGCCAGGACTCCTCCTGGCCTATATTTGGTCATTCAGACCAGGGCTAACTCATTATCACACTCGCATATGTATGGAAATGATAGGGGTTCATTACATGAACAATTTAGGATTTTGTCAGTCCCAGCCTCTCGGTGAAAGGACACATGTGCAACCTATTCTCCTCATTACTTGCTGCAGCCTGAGCTCTTGTGGTCGTGAATGCACCACGGCCTGGCCCGGATCCAGATCAGAGATAAACCATAAACTCATTCGATTCGAGTTACTGACAATCTTTGTGAGAAATGAGAACTGTCGTTCAACCTGGAAGACCATAATACTGAATCTTTACTGCTGGGAGTTTTTAGTCATGCATTGAATACCGCAGACGGTGCATTCCTCCAGTCAAAAGCAATCAGCATATCGTGGAGCAGTTTCTAGATTTGCGGCAGTGAGTGGTATATATTTGTAAATGAACATAAATTTGTTGAAACTGTATTGTTTTTTTTTATTTATATAATCTCTGCGCTTATTCAATAATTGTGAAACAATTACAGTTGGAGACAAAACTGTTTTATCCACTCCTCCAAAAAGCATACCATCATTTCTCTAGTGATAAAGAGGTGAGGTGAGCCGACTAATGCAATGTAAGGAAGTGAAGCAATGTGGCTTGGTGAAAACAGACCTGCAAAATGGGAAACAAGCTGAAGTCATCTGTGCAACAGTGACGTTAAACGTTTGTCACTCAATTTAAAGGGACAGCAAGTCATATAGATACATTTAAAGAATTACAGAATGCCTCAAAATCATTCAGATTTTCAAAAGATGTCAGGAGGTTGGTTAGCTTATTTTAAAGCTGAGGGATACTGACCAAACTTCAGGACTTTTTTAGGGCTTCATTTAGTCTGGAAATCCATCTTATGAACAAACAAGCAGGATTATCATTGATCATTTGAGTAAGTTTTGATTCTACTGTTGTCATAATGTGCAGCCTTTAAGACCATGAAAACAGAAATATGAACCCCATCTTAATTTGATTAGTACAACTGGAGACGACATCTATTATCACTTCATAATATATCTATCAACTATAGGTTTAGGGTTGCATTCTATCCAAACATACTCTGTCATTGATGTTTCCTTTTTTTCCCCCCACAGACAACATTGACAAGGGTGAACTGAAGGCGTTCTTCGAGAACAACTCTTCTCAGATTTATTTTATCTTCTATGAAAACTTCATTACACTGGAAAGCAACTTAAAACTAAAAGGTAGGTGAAGACTTTTCTCTTTTCTTTTTTTTTTTAACTGCATACGAACTAGTTTAGCAGCACCTCCCATAGCGGTTCAATAATTAACCATCTACCTGCTCTGTGAATGTTATAGGTTTGCTTCCCTTAGCTCTACATTTCTAGAGCAATGAACATACACCCATAGAGAAGCCATTTCTTTTTGTATGTGTAAAGTAGAATTCTGCATAGTTGTGCATCGTGCCTGGCATCAGCTCTATTAGGTGTCGTGGGATTCATTCTCATTGGGAGTATGCTCTCAGTAACACAAGTCCTTTTGGATAAGTGTTCACAAAATGCCCCGCATTATTGTTACATTATTGATGAAGCTACTGCTGAATAGCTCCTGGTTATGTGCTTAAAAACCAAACACCTACCTTCTGTTTCAGGGAACAAATCTCAAAGGGAGGAGCTGGACTCTATTCTCTTTATTTTTGAAGTAAGTCCTCTTTCTTCCATTCCTCTTGTAGCTGCTGTAGCGTCGGCCCACAGCTGACACCTGCGGTGGAACTCAAGTTAGCATGGTGACATGATTTTTATGTTTAAACCTACGTGTTCATGCAACTCGAAGGTGGTCCACCATGTCTTGTTTGTACCTGTGTGTGTGTGTGTGCAACAATGCGTTGCCGCCATGCCCCCTGTTAGCTGTACGCAACAGTCTTGCACCTACGGGTTAAATTCCCCTACCTTGTTTTCCCATCTGACTGCGAAAGCAGCTCCAGTTTCCAATACAAACAGTCAGCTCTCCAGTTACATTTGCTCAGGGTAGGGCTGCAAGGGTAGCCGCAGATAAAAAAAAAAGAGAAAAAAAGAAAAAGTGGGACAGGTTCTTGGACCCTCTTTGCACAATATATCTTGTCCTGATTTTTTTCTTCACCTGGGACCACAGTGAAGGAGAGTCACTTGCATTGTGTGTATCATCAAGATCAAGCAAGATGAATTCAGTGTGGCTGTGGATTCAGGCCAACTGACCACTTAATTATATTTAACATACTGCTGATGCTGATTAGCCATAACATTATAACTACTGACAGGTGAGATCGGAATAACATTGATCAAATTGTTACAGTGGCACCTGTCAGTGGGTGGGATATATCAGTCAGCTAGTGAAGACTGAACACAGACTTTGAAGTTAATGTTTTGGATGCAGGAAACATGGGCAAGCGTAAGGATCTGAGTGTGAAATTGTGATTGCTATACGACTGGGTCAGAGCATCAACAAAACAGCAGGTCTGTTTGGGTGTTCATTGTCTGTAGTGGTTAGTATCTACCATATTTGTCTAAAGAGGGAGAACTGGTGAATGGATGACAGGGTTATGGGTGCCAAAGACTCACTGATGAACACTGCTGCTACTGTGGCCAAACGCTCCATGTGATGGATGTGTTTTTGTCTTTCATCATTTTCTCTGAAACTATGAAACTTCCCATTCCACTTCCAGAATGGAAATATATATATATTTTTTTTTAGTAAAAGCACAGTGTAGTTTTTTTTTTTTCTTCATAAAGTTTTCTCTCACATTGACAGCTTTCCCCTCTCACTGGGTTCTAGATCTCACCATTACTCTTAGTTTCTGAAGCTCTAGATTACACGGTCGAACAATGCACAATGCACTCATTTGTTGCGGGGGATACTTTTATCGACGCAGTTGGTGTCCCATAAAAAAATCCTGCAGAAATGTTTTACCTCACAAATTAAATTGCATAGATGTATGACACAAGAGCGTGATTTTATAACCCAGCCTTTATTGCCCAGCCCTATCCAATTCAAGCAGCAACTGAACACCTTCTGGTTGTTTTTGATTTCAAAACGTATACTGACAAAAAGAAAAGAAAAGAAAAAGAAAAGGTTATCATTATTAAATTCTTGTTTACCTCCCTGCCCGTAACCCTCAGAAATGAAGTCGCTAGCTCTTGATCCACTTCCATCATTTCAGATAGGAGGATAAAAGTGGATATGTTAAATAACAATTAGAATATAAAATAAATAAGAATTATATGTTTAATTCAGAATAGTGTAAGCAATATCTGCAAAATCAAATGTCTTTTTTTTCCTTCTCAATACTAAATTACATCTAACCACTTTTGGCCACCATCTTTACATCCTTCTGACCACCTGCCTTATGCATAAGGCTATTAGTGAGGAATATTATGCACAACTTCAACTGTTTTTATATTATCGCCTTCAATCTTTGTTATTTGAGCTTTGGGGCTGTGTTCTGAACTTGGCACTTTGTTGTGCGTGAATGATTTTGTTTATCTGCTGTTGTTGGTTTGGGTTGGGAATCTATTTATTGATTACCTGAATTGCCCGCCATCTGTTTAAGAAATTAACTCACTTGCTTTCCCTATAGTTATAACCAATTATGTCCTACCTGTTCATGCATGTCAGGTCATCTAACCTGTAAAGATAGCTTGGATTCATACCTCCTGCATATTTATAGTCATCTTTTCAAAAAGAACACTAACATTGAAAGCAGCTTAACCCTCGTTTGTCCCCTCTTAGCCCCTGCCTGTGAGGATGTGTGCTTTTACCAGTGCGGTGAGAAGATAAGCGTGCTCTGAGTGGTGTGTACAGGACAGATATGGACTAACTTTGATCCTGAGCTCTCTGCTACACACTACACATGCTCTATATTAGATTAGGCATGTTGGACCACATGCGATTGTGAATATATCAAGGTGTTTTTTGAGCTCACAAACAATCACTATTGAAAATCATCACATAATTCCTCATGTTTTATTATGTAACTCATAGGCTTAATGCTGTTAATGATTAACAAGTATGATATTTTCAGGCGTGTATGGCAACTGTGACTTCCTAGAGCTAGCAGGTGTATAACCTATGCCACTATCATCATAGACCCAATTTCCCAGAACCGAAAAGAGTTTTTTTTAATATGTATAATTTATCTTAATCACAGAAGGTGACCAACTGAAACAGGCCCGGGAAGCCATTGTCCATAAGGCCACAGCCTAGTTTGAAGAACGGGCTTTGAATGACTGGAGTCATTTAGGTTTAATGTTGTATGACGGGTTAAGAGGCAGACAACACGTCATCATCCTGCTTACTCAATGGAACATTTTTCCTGAAAATTTCCTCTCATGTCTCGATCTCTGCCAGAGCATGGGAAATAGCCCCCCACACAACCCATCACCTGAATCCCCCTTTGCATCTAAACATGTCTTACACAGCAAAATGTCTGCAGGTCTCTGAGCTGACTGTGGTCGGGGATTACTTTGCTGTCATGATCAGGCATGTAACCCCTTTGTTGTGGGGGGAGTCTGATCCCTAATTCTGGGCCTGCTTGAGTAATGGATATCTGGCGGGGGTAATCCTGGGTCCTTCCCATAAAATCTGCTGGAATCCCCCATCCCCACCACCAGCGCCAGCAATCACCATTCCCTTAAGGGATTTCTTTGTGTCTGCTTCCAAGACAGTAACCACCACGGCGACATCTTTGCAGACAGAGATCAGATCTCTGTGAGAATGCAACCGAGATGGTGGACTGAAAATGTTTCTCTGATCCATTGCATTGATATGTCTTAATATTGGTGCTGTATGCTGTAGCATTTTTAATTCATAAGTCCAGTCCAGGCTAACAAATAAATTCTGCAACTTTGGTGACTATTATTCAGTGAACAGTATATCTTTTAGTGTAATCACACATAAATGTCACTGTTCTTTATTAAGATAGAAATTCTGCCCTAGTATTTATTCCACCCTGCTATCACACATAGAAACATTAGTGGAGCTTGCTAATTGATTTCAGAAGTTGCAAAACGAGTTCAATGGAGCCTTATGTGTAGTCAAGGTGTGACAGGTGATCCTAAGTTAAATACATGTATGCCTACAGCTTGGAGTGAATCCCCAGGTGATGGTACATGTGGGAGTGTTGGTCTTAAAATGAGGTGTGGGCAGAGGTTTTAATGACACATATTGAGGTAGCCAAATTTGACTGCACCACTCACCAAAGTAAACCTAGCCAAAAGTCAGTGCAGCAGTGTTTTCCTGTCATAGTCATCAGATGTACAGACATACCAGTCCAAAAGACATGCACATCCACATCCACACATGTGAACATTTGGGGAACATTTCACTGCATGGCCAACGGTGCCTTAAGATATATTAGCCGGACAGCAGTCTCCTAAACTAAAATTAGAAGTAGTCCAAACTATTTCACTGGGAACGATAAGTTTGTGATTTTGTTACGACATCATAAAATGGAATATAAGTCAACATAAGATGTAATCGGCATCAGAGAATTTATTAAGGACATTTAGCTCTATCCCTTGTGCATTAATGGCACAGACAGTTGGAATGTATTTGTCCATTCAGCTGCTTGAGGATCGTTGCAGGTAGTTCAATGTATTTTTACCTCATTTAAGATGTATCATTTCACCCACCCGTTTCCCAACCACTATTAAGACAACAATCATTTTGATGACCTTGTGGATCCGGTCTGGTCTGATATGCAAACATTATTAGGCCTTATATAGGAGGAGGAGATGCTCAGCATTCTTCCTCCTCCTTAGTTAAATGGCGGTCAATAGGCTTACATGCATGGGACAAAGGATGTTGAGAGTCTAGGGACAAATCCTCTGCCTGAGGACCACTCACCAGCAAGACAAGTGGGGTTGTTCAAATAGATTTGTGCCAGTTACAGGCACCCCCCAAAAGGAAAAAGAAGATGATACTCTGATTGGTTCAATTTATGGTTTTGACAAGTATCGCATACAATGTGCGTTTTTTTACTTTCATCACCTTCTCTGGAAAAAAAACCCCACTTCAGAATGTGAACCTTTTTTCAACACAAACTGAGTGTGCTTGGTTGGAAGTCCTGATGGACGTCTCTGGTCTGCAGTACCTTGTGTTTTTTATATTAACTCAGTAGAGTTACTGTAGCACAAATTCCTGAAAGAGTTGAGGGTTTTTTTGATAGTTGTCCACTTACAGAACCGTTTTTGTGTCAAAATGAGGACCAGCACAATATCTGGCAAGTGGTTTTAAAGTTGTGGCAGATCGTTTATATAATGACTTAATAATATGCTCTAGAATTGCTTGCTCAAACTTAAACAGTTTGTTTTATACGGATTTGACCACGGATTTATACGGATGTTGTTGTTTTTATTTTGAAAAGTGTTAATCGACTGATTCTTAAAAAATAATCTCTAATATGTCATCATGCCAAACCATGGAGTCGCCATGCTGGGATTCGTAAATTCACTTGGTGGAGGTATTCTCACTATGGACTGTAGTTAGGTTTTGTGTCTGTACATGGTCGTATCTATACTAGCAGATGTGTAACAGATTAATGAAATGATTATCATTTGAATGATCAACGTTTCTGTATTGTTTTGCAGTGGAGATGCATTCTCCCTGACTTTAATCCAATCACCTCTTGCATCTGCAATGATAACTTTAAAAGTCAATTTCAGCATGGAGTGAGAAAGGTAATTAAAGACTTTTAGATACACCAATTACGCAAAAAAGGCTTGTAGATGTATTTCAAGGAAAAAGAACAGATCGCGGTCTGTAATAGAAATCTGTTTCAGTCACAAGTCCAGACAGAGCCTCTGAGGCCTTGAGGGGCTCCCGTTTATTCTGTCTCCTGTAAATCTGTGAATCACTGTATGAAAGCATTGCGATTCCTGAAACCACTGAGGTTGTGGGACAGGTTAAAGGACAACTCTGGGACCAACAAAGCTCATACGGAAGTCTGTGCGTATCCACTTTCTCTCCAGGATGTGACCTCATCATGGCCTTGTAGTTTGTCATGCGGACCTGAGTCAGCATTCCGAATTATCTTTGTCATCCTCTTTGTAATGGCCCTTTATCTAGATTGACTCACGAGTTAACTTTTATGGAAAAGTCTACTTATCATCTAAGATAATTTTTTGAAGGGTAAAAGTGAGTTAAATTCCACTCAACATGTTAAAAAGATTTTTTTTTTTATTTGCAACGCAGGGTGACTCTTTCCTCATTTAGCATAATTTAAAGCGGGGATGGTCATTGACTTGGAAATCTAAGTGTGGTACTGGTCCAAATTGGATCAATCCATGCCTGGATACAAACTTCCTACATGACAAACTAAGAAAAAAAATGTATTATGTAGTTTTTCTTCTGTTGTCCAAAACTATATTCATACATGAAAATCATTTTAAAATGGACCTCGAGAAAACCCGCTCCAGCTTGTCCCTTAAGAGTTGAGAGGAGAACCTGTCAGCTGAACTACTGGCAGCAGGATCCCCAACAGGGAATTCCGTTGTGCTGTGCTGCTGCTGCCACCTACTGGCTGCAGAAGATAATGAACTCATCCTAGTAGTTTCATTCATAGAGAATTCATATTTAGTAATTGATTCTATTACTAAAGAAATGTGTTTTATGATGGTGTACGCAGAGGTGGGTCTATATGGGGTCGTCCAGGCTGGGGCACGGACTGAGAGAAGGTTGGCATATTTAAATAACATAAAAAGTAGAACTGTTAAATTACAGCACTAGATTTTAAGTAATGATAAATTGTACATTATGAATAACAGAATTGTTTTTTATCGTAAAAAGAAATCACGATAAGCAAATTATGAACTACAAAATAATTTTCAGTAACTTACAATTTTTAGCACGTAGCCCATGGTAGATACAGCACAAAAAGCAATGTTCTCCACCACGTAGTTTCGAATTGCAATTCAATTTACATAACAAATTAACAGCAGAAGATCTTGAATTGGTGGATGAGATTTACACCACACCTACTAAGTAACAGTAGCTGGATACGCAGGTTACTGTGGCCAAGGGTAGAGCGTCCAACAAAGTCATCTAGATTCAATGTTGTACTCTCCTCCTCCCCTCAATACTCAGCACTCTAATGTTACTTAGCCTCTCATCGCCTATTGTTGTCCTTAAATATTTTTTTACAAGTTTGAGCACTGAGAGAATTCCCTACAAGTTTACTGTCCGCCCCTGAAGAAATAAAGATATTTTTCAGTTAAACAGAATAATGTATTTCCTAGAGCACCAACTTTGCAATATGGCTTTTATCTTGACATATTTTCCTGTTGTTGTCTTCAACATCATAGGATCACATTGCACCACTTAAAAAAAACAATCAAAAAAACAATGGTCATGCAGTGTTAGCAAAGTTAGTCATTGGCTGGACTTTGGAATTTCCACGAGGGGATTAATAAAGTTTGTTCTATTCTTTGACCATGCTCCACACCTGGTGGTAATATTTACACTTCAAATTCGCTTTACTAACATGCTGGCATGGTAGAGTGTGTTCACTGTCTGTTTACTGAAGGAAAACGTTCTTCATCCTTTGTAACAACTTTCCCTCATCGAGCGAGCCGGACTTGGCACCGGTAACTGCTAACTTTGGATTGTTGTGATTGTCATCTCATGAACATCGCTAGACAGTAACTTCCTATATTGAACACTGCACAAACCAGAAACCTAATGATTTTCCTAGTCCTTTTTTTGTTGGTTGAAGGTGGTTTGTCCATCAACGAAGGTCTTTCAAACTCGGGGGGTGCACCGCTGTTTACTCCGTTAACAACATGTTACCAGCGCAGGAGTTCCCACGGTGCATGGAATATAAGTATAATGTCAGGTGCTCCACAGCCTCAGGGGTGAATGCAGATGCACAGGAATTATATTAAACATGGATAATATTGCCGGTAGCTAGGCACTGTAAAATGTTAGTTTTGAATAAGAAATCTCCAATGTACAAATTATAGACGATTAATACTGACGAGACAAATGACCTTTCACGTTACGACTTTGGTAGGGGTGGCCCCTGAAGATTTTAGGAGTGGCCAGTGCCACCTCTGGCGACCCCTCTGGTCCCACCCCTCTGGCCCCACCCCTGACTGTATGTAGGGTCATAGAGATATGCATTGCAATTAATTGATTTTGTTTACAGAGACCTTTGAGAACAAATATAATCGGCCTGCTAAGAAATTTGGTTGGATGTAAATTACTAGTGTGCTTTCACCGACATTAAGATTTTAAACAAACCAGTATATGGTATATATCCGATGCCTCTTTCTTTTGTGTCAAAATATATTATACTGTACTAATTCTAAGTTAAAAGTTATTAATATTATTTTTTATTCTTTCCTACACAACATGGGTTCTGCTTACGATTTGGTCATGCGATCAACAAATTGGTGCTTTTCAGATTGCTGTTTAAGTACATAAAGTGTTAGCAGGTAAGAACTTTGTGTCCCTGGTGCCTTTGAGTCTCTCTGGAGATTTCATTGTCCTCAGATGGTATGAGGATCTCAGAACACGATGTTAATTTTTCATGAAACTTGTGTGTTTGTCTGTTACTGCTGTTGAAAAGCCCTTGGAGACCACCTCTGGGAGAAGTGTATTCCATATCATGCTCCAGCCCTGCAACTGGAAATCTAAGTGCGGATCATGTAAATGTGTTCAGGCAGTAGATGTACCGCAGTAATGCCCACATCTTTATGCTGGAGTATGGCTGCAGATTAGAGTAACTCCACCAACCCTCAATCCAGCAGGCTCTGCGTTTGCCTCATAGCAGCCAGTAAATTCCTCATTGTTGCAGAACACCGGCTCTGCAGGGAGTCTTTCTGAGCTAGCTTCTCCATCTCATTCCCACTCTCCCTTTCTGCTGCTCTGTAAAGAGAGAGAAAGACAGTGTTTTGTGTCTGCTCGAGCGCGCACACACGTCCACGCACACACACGTTTACGCGCACACACGCTAAGGCTTAAGTAGGCTACCCTGCTGTGTTATTGCCGAGCATAATGTGTCTGCTGCCCCAAGGAGACAAAGTAGAGGAGACCAATACAGAGCCTACACAGAGATGCAATAATCCCATGCAGGATCAATAGCAATGTGCAGCCACAGTCCTGTGCAAGCTCACATCACGTCTGTGGATCAAGAAGAAATTGAACAGAACAGATAGTCATCCCTCATCCCCTTTAAGTGATGTGTGTCTTTCAACGTCTCCACTGTGACTGATAATTGGTATTTGGTCTCGGAGGACAAGAAGAGAAAGTTATGGGGGATGACGGCGAAGGAAGAAGTTGCTGAACAACTGAGACACTAGAAAAATAAGATAACTCAAAGATCACCACAGCTTTTAGCACATCATGGCTAACTCGGGGAAAGAAAATGTTATATTTTTCAACATTTTGGAGCAATTCAATCACGTTCAAATAAAGATTTTCAGCACACTGTCATTATTTGGTTTTCTAGAGCATCAAACTAGAATGGTAATACTTGCATTCTATTGTGCAAAAGATACATAAAGTATTGGTGGGTATTTTAGCTTAAAATGACTTTTGATAGGCTGCATAACATTTGTTTTCTCAGAGATGTCATTTTCAGTTAAATGTATATATCTACTAACTCCTCTTTGTTAAAACAACAAAGAGAAAAACCTTGACCATAAAAGCGATTGTGTAGCAGTGGGGGTTTTTTTCTCTCCAGTGAATACCCCATTCAATATAGTCTATGAATTAGTTCAAACTCTTGTATTTCTGTTGGTCTTTTTTGCACTGCATCTGTGCATATTCTCTGCATTGTAGATGCAGGTATATTATTTAGGCACATTTTTCGGTCTTTATATGCATCATCCTCTTGTTGAGTAGGTTTCCTAATTGAGTTGGTCAGAACTGCATATATAAGGCAATTAAAGACAGACTTCACCTCTAAATTGCAATTACATTGTCTCATTGGGTTGGCTATTAGGATGTGGCCAGAAGTGAGCAATTGGAGAATCACTTGCTCACAGTGCAGACTAACTATTAACAAGCTACGCGAGCACATATTCACTCATCGCCCTCTAGGCAGATTTATTATTTCTCCAGAGGAACCCAGTTAACCTGTGACTGTATTCAGTAATAATAGGCTGCTGAAAGGTTAGGGGGCTCTAATTGACCCTTAAAGCCAATGCTGGGGAGGTGATGTCATTCCTCAGAGCTGTCCTGTGAAGATACGCTATGCAAAGTGGAGGAAAAAGAAGAAAATTACAATATTGTCTTAAGTGTACGTTGCTTATTTCGAAATGGATGTTGTTCCCTTTTGCCTGTTATTTTATTAAATAAAAATAGTCTGCAACTTACCTATGTTTCAGTTACTGTGGTATATTAAAATCATGGTCATAATTATAGATTCAATGTTGGGTTGTCAGAAAATGGTAAATATAATACTTTGTGCGATGTAACTGTGTACAACCATTATAACATTGTTATTACAGAAACCTGCCTAATCCTAATATCGAATCATTCACTAAACCTTTCTATTTTTTTTTTCCCATCAGAAAATTCTGCAGCACTTGCCCGAGAAAATCTACAGCAGATGGCAGTTTCACAGTATAGGTATGTATTGCTAGCTTTTGCAGTGCACTGCCTTTAATGTCGAGCTTAATCTCCTTGTTACTCCTCACAGGTGAGGGGTCATACTGTGTTTGTGTCTCCATCTAATTCAGCTGTAACCTCTAAAGTACACTCTAGGAAAAAAAAGTCATCACAACCGTGCCCAAGCCTTCCATACTGAGGAGAAAATGATCAGAAGTCTTAGGAGGAGATGTAAATTATAAATGCAAACGAGCACTTCATTTGAAATGCAAATAAGTCGCTGAATATGTAGGTATGATTTCAGACCACATACACAAAAAAGGACAATCCTTGCAAGAAACGATAACCCCAATTAAAAATGTTGTTTTGTAGCTATAAAAAAAAAAGAAATCTGTTGTTTCATGGTTTTGCTGTATTGTCTATTTTATTCCATTGCAAATTCCACTTTAAACCACGATGTTTTCCATTTTTGGATGATTAACTCGTGTTGATGTTTTCACAAATTTTCATGGTAGAAAAACAAATAAACTTAGAGTTTGTTGGAAAAATTCCAGACTGGATCAGTGCTCCGACTGGCCAAGAGCAATTGAGGAGTCTCTACGATCACGTGGGTGTGTTTGAGTATGAGAAGTCTGAAACGTAACAGAAGTCTGAAAATATATTCAGTTTACCAAAAATATTCTAAGTTGTGTTACATGTTATCATCTGAAATCCGAATCTGACACAAGCTATTGGAACAGTCCCGGTTTCGATCCCTGTTGTGAATTATAAATACAAATGCAAAGAAAAATCTGAAGTTTTGTCGGATGTTACCATTAGACAGCAATTCCTTACAGGTTTAAGCCTCCAGGAATAATTCATGTGTGCTTGTCAGTAGTACTGCTAAAACGATTTTCGAGCTCTTGGTCAGATTCCTTGCGATGGGAAGGGTAGGTTAGTGGGTTGTTATTATTGTTTTTCTCCGCATGCGGGTCAGTTTAGAGTTGTGAACTGTTCATATTAGAGTCTGACTCATTTTCAAAGTAATGTCAACAGCTGTACAAAACAATTTGATCTAAAAAAAAAAAACTTGAGCATTTAGACATGCAGTGTGAAGGTAGCCTACATCTGAACATGTGAACGCCGGCATGCTCAGCTGAGAGGTTACATTTGACCTAGTTCAGAGCAGAAACACGTCTTTTGACAAATCTCATCAAAATAATTGATAATGAAACATTAAGAGCTGCAGTGTTTGCACTGAAAAATATGTAGAATAATCATTAAATAAGAGTATGTACGGTTTTTCTAATAAAACAATATGTTACCCATCATTATAGCTGTTGATGATAAAACCCAGAAGAGATGGTGTCAATAAACACTCAATATACAAGGTGTAACAATTCAGTCAGGTGGGGTTTCAATTATTAATACCCGCTTCATGGGTTACAACAGAGAAGAAATCTAATGTTTACAGGTGTGTAGGTGAACGCATTGAAATATTATTTCATTATTTTTCTATGACTGAAATATGTCCTTAGAATGAGCTAAAAGCCAAACTCACTCTGGCTTTTACAATCCAGATTTTGGATTTACTTGTTCCTTCTTGTGCTAAAATTGACTATTACATAGTTTTTTTTTAATCCAGAAGTGATAAGTGTCCTGTTCTGACACATCAGATACAGAAGAGACCCAAACGATGAAATATAAAAAAAAAAAAGTTAGTGCAAAGGTTTTTACATTCTGATTAAGCTTGAAAAACATTCTTTAGAAACATTATTGATTCAACATGATGAGCGGGGATCAACAGACCCTGAGGGTACGCTGAAGGTCCGTTCTAAAAGAACTCATGGCTACCGCTGAAACATGTCTGTGAGGAATCCCTCAGTGAAGTGCATTCTTGATCCAAGCTTAATGGCACCTCATGAGTAGCTTCACTTTTTTTTTTACCATAATCTTCAATTTTAGATTTTTGTCAGAAGGACTTAAAACTCCCTCACAGCCACAGAGAGTGTCTCTCTCAGCTGTCATGTGTATTTCCAAATACACACACAAACACACAGACACACACACACACCTCTTCCGCCCAAGGTATTCAGCAATCAGAGGAATGTCTCATTTAATTATAGTGGAACTAGATTGCCGTCAAGAATGCTTATCGCTGCCGGCTGATCTTAATTCCCATCAGGAAAATGTGAAGCCTTGACACCCTCCCTATCCAGTGTGTCACAACCGCCCATCCAGGTCAATTTGCTTCATGACAAGGAGGAGGTCCCTCCTCGTGTCATCTGTGTTCTGTTTGTTCTGTCTCTGCTTATTGTGTAGGAAACCTCTTTTAGGTATTTTGGTTGCAATGGAATTTAAAATTTGGCATTCTTTTGCTCCTTTCTTTCTTCCAGGTTCTATTTTGAAAAAGCTTCTACACACTGGAAATTCATTTAAGGTGAGTGATGTTTTCATTAACAAAAAATATGATGATCAAATTCTCCTTGATCCACCATAAGGTTAATATTAATTTGTCCATGTATTGACTTATTCCCACATCCTCCTTTCCAGATCCGCTTTGAGGGGATCCGTCTCTTCCTGCTGTGGTTGCAGGCCCTAAGGGACAACTGTGCTGAGGAGCAATTCCTTATCTTTGCCTGTCTGGTGCCAGGATTCCCTGCTGTGCCGTCCTCCAGGGGGCCCTGCACCCTTGACACAATCATTTACAACCCTTTCTCCAACCCCCCTGATGGTGCGTATGGTTGCTGCTCCATGTTTGAATTTTTTACGGAATAGACTCTTACATAATCAGAGATCCGTTGCTCTGATGCTTGTGGTCATTAGAGTAATCAAAAACACACTACACTGAGTTAAAGATGGCCAATTTACTGGATCCAACTTACGTTGTTTTTTTTGTATCTGTTAATCTGAGCAGCCAAGGTGGTGCCTGAGGAGATTACCCCGCTGGTTCCAGCTGTAGTAGGAGAAAAGGTTGCTGATGACCAGACCTGTTACATCCTTGAAACCCTGCTCAAGTACATGGTCATCCAGGTAAAAATGAATTTTGCACAGAAGCAGTGTTATGGTAGTTAAACAGATCCAATCTAAAATTTACATTGTCGTTTTTCAGTGAGTCCCACTGAAAGAAAAAAGATGTGAATGAATACTTGTGAACAGGAAAAATACCTGGATGTGGAACAAGTAAAAAATATATTACCAGTTGATTGTGTACATTTTTAGTCTGTTAATATTATATGAACTCAGACCAAGCCATTCTCCTTCTAGAGACTTTTTGTTGGAACAACCTTCAAACTATTATCCAGCCCAACAATATCCTGTCAGTGTCATGCTGGAACTTTGTCCTCCCTGTACCCTGACCTTGTCTGCCTCTGTGCTTCATCTGCCAGGCATCCAGTTTAGAATGGAAGAACAAAGAGAACCTGGACACGGGCTTCAGGTTTCTCTTCAGCCTTTTCAAGAAGTACTACCTTCCACATCTCTTTCCCTCCTTCACCAAGCTGACAAATCTCTACAAGCCTTTGTTAGGTAAGATGATGTCCAGTAGACACATGGGGAAGCCATGATTCAGCCTGTATTGTATAGTAGGACTATCTGCATTAAGCTCCAAACAATTACCAAGTTGGCAACATTTTATACACTACAATGTTTAAAATACATTTCAATTTTGTTAGCTAAGCCAATGTGTGTTTCAATATACCCTCCAGCTCCTCGTGTTCTGCATGGAGGAAACTACTTGTAATTAAAATGTAGCAATTATGTCTGTATTTCAACTGATAGAGAAAAATATTACATGATATGTATTAATATACTACTTAGTCTAATGGTTGTAATTCAGCTGGAAAAACTGACAGTCTTTCATTCTTTCTCTCTTGTGTTTTTCTCTTTCTTTTTTTTTTATCCTCTTCGTCGCCGTCCTTTACTTTACATCCCACTGTACTCCTCATTTAGACCTCCCTCACCACAGACCAAAACCTCTGTATGTGCCGGTGACGCGGAACAATGAGAGCACCTTTTGCACCAGGGACCAGTACCTGGCTCCCCGGGTGGCCTTTATCACCTGGCTGGTAACCTTCTTCCTGGAGAAGAAGTATGTCAGCAGTGCTGCTGTGGCGCAGAGCGCCAAGAATGGTACTGAAGTTATACCGAAACTCATCCAGGTGAGCACGATGCTACCATCTTGTTAATTTATCCTGCTGTCGAGAAGCTACTTTTGCAGCAAAACCCCTGAGCACATTTATCTGTGTAAAGGCACCTGGCCATAAAAACCCTGTTTGTATGAAAATATTCTCTCGCATATGTCAATAATTATTCCATTTAAATACTATAGTTCTCCTTACAAACATGTGAATAAAAATCTTAAAATCAAACAACTTCTCTTGTTAGATCCATTTGTAGATGTGAGTTCTGACAATAGCGAGCCTGTAGATTATTCAATGAAAAAAAAGTTTTGTTAATTAATGTTTTTGGAAGCTAAACATTAGCCTATGTATTCCAAGTCTAATTAGAACATTGCCACATCTCTGCCCATGAAGTACTGTAGCCAGGAAAAAGTGCCTGTGACTAATTTGTCTTTGTTCTTCCATACATGCCCATAATCAGGCTACCTTTTTTTTTTTGCTTCCTCTTTTTTTTATTACTATTCTTCTATTTTTACAATGCTAGATTTGAATAAAACTCTCTTTTTATATCACACCCCAAGCTTGTAGTATCTGTATATAGCTCTCCCTGGTGGATATAGGTGGTATTCTGCAACCATAATCTCTAGGGTCGAAATCCCTCACTTTTGCCCACATTCTCCTTACATTGACTCTCCATCTCTGCCAGAATGGAGATTCTGCCTGGTCTTATCTCACAAAACCTCTGCAGAATAACATCATCTTGTGGTAATCCTGTCAAATTTTGTGCAGTGGTTATGATAGAGATTCTTAGAAAATGCATTGGTTATTTTGTTTTATGGATTTAATGTAATATAATTTTGGTGTAGCCTTAGAAAAATGATCAAGCAAAGATAGAAATATTGGCATCTTTTGTGTTTAATTACAGATTACTCACATATGGTAATAGTTAAAATGCTACTGGTGCTGAAAATTATTTTAGGTTTAACTGTCCATATACACCAAGGTTAGGCAAATACACCCGATGCTTATGGAGCTCTTTTAAGTTTATTTTGGGTCTGAAATTCGGGCCTGTCTTAACATAAATTAATCAATTAGCAGAACAGGTTAAAATAGGGTAGTGGTGTTTACACACAGAAAATTTCTTGGTGAAACCGAGTCATAGTAACCATGGGGAGATGAAGAGAATAATTAAAGACAAAATGATTGTGATTTCATGGGGGTAAAAATGATTTGAAGTAGCCATTACGGTCTATCATTCCCCATAAAACCCACTATCAAACACAACTTATGCAAAAGACATCAGATTGCAGAGACTAATTCTTGCATTCTTTGCCCTCCTATGGGACTTCTCTAACTGAGTCTCTGTGGTGTTCAGACTGTCACTGCAGGCAGTAGCAGCCAGGAGAAGGAGAAGTCATCAGAGGGAGATACAAACGGGCCGGCGGGGGAGCCCGAGAAGAGCCACTCCAACAGTAGCACGCTGTCAGACCGACGGCCCAGCGATTCAAGTTTGTGTAGCATTGAGGAGGAGCACCGGCATGTCTATGACATGGTGCAAGCCATCCTGATGTCCACCAGGGACAATGTGAATTTTGTCAACGAGGTCTTCCACCAGGTACGTAGGGGTCACAAATAAATGTTTGTTTATTTGATGTTGATAAGCTAGATAACATTTCAGTCATTCTATAGTTTTACATTTGGGTCATAATGAAAACACAGACGTGTAGATAGTATGTCCTATGTTGCCATCTGCTGGCCATTTCTCATCATTACAGATATTCTTGCTAGCAACCTCTTAAAAATATTTTGTCTCTCATAAGGCTTTTCTGCTGCCGTCTTGTGAGGCATCGGCAACCAGGAAGGTGATCAAGGTCTACAGGAAGTGGATCCTGCAGGAGAAGCCAAGCTTCATGACGGAGCCTGACACAACTACCCGGAGAGATGAAGTCGATAACAGCTCCGAGCAGACATGCAACACAGAGACTAACAACATGATGGCACAGGTGAAACCTCTGACACAAACAGCAGGTTGAAATAATTTACATTAATTGATCACAGCACACATCAGAAATATGTATTTTGCAGTTTGCAAAGGATCACAGTTGATGAACTTCTGTTGAATCTAAAAGTAATACATTTAAGTTTTACTCTGGAGACAGAAATATGTTTTAGACTTCTCACCTATAAATCATGTCATAAGCGAAACATTATTGTGGGGTCTCGAAACCGCTTAGATGAAAGTCTCAATACTTCTTTGAATATTGTGACTTTATTGTGTTCTAATTAATCGATAGCCTGAATTTTCTTCTAGCAGACGTTACTGATGCATGGCCACAGACGGACTTCAAGCTGGGGGAGGACCTACTCCTTTAGCAGCGCCATCAGTCGGGGCTTTCTTACTGAGGAGCAGAACAGGGATGTCAAGGCTGGTATCCAGCCCACACTACAGGTCTGTGTCTATGCTCAGAGGTGTGTTTGTATCCTGAGATCACAGCGTTTGGTGCTTAAAATCAGCAGTAATTAATATATACACTTTCTTTTATGTTTTGCTTTTTGCTGAATCTTACTTGTGTAGGTGTTTCTAACAAACTCATCCAACGTGTTCCTGTTGGAGCCATGCCAGGATGTACCTAAACTCCTGGATAATCAGGTTGAGGTGTGCAAAGGTGTTCTCAGCATCTACCGGCACATGATCATGGAACACTCTATGAGTACACAGACATGGTTAGTCAAATGTACAAATACATTTAGAAGATTTTTTGGGGGGGGTTTATGTCTGTGCCCTTAAATTTAATCTGAGTTGCAGTGATCTGATTAACTTTCTGTTTGCTTCAGGGAGCAGCTGCTACAAGTACTGCTGAGGATCACAGAGGCGGTGATGAAGAGGCCGCAAGAAAACCAAAGAAAAGACAGCTTTGCTGAGAGTTTAGCAGCTATACTCTTTAGGGTATGTCTACAGGTGTTATTCTTATATATTCAAGTGATTTGTGCTAAAAGATCAGAGAGCGGGTGTGAATATATCTGTCCCCCCTACTTTATTACTATAAAGTGCATTATATTATCTATATTACTGTAATTGAATTTCCTGTGTTGGTTTAAGAACTGCTGTCACGTCCGATCAGGTGACGGAATTCAATAGACACAACAATGTCTGTCCCAGCTATTTCATCTTTGCCTGTCTCATCTTGCATTCAGACGATCATTGTGGCGTGGGTTCGCGCCAACCTGAGCGTATTTATCTCCCGGGAGTTGTGGGACGAGCTGCTGGCAGTGTTGTCCTCTCTCACCTGCTGGGAGGAGCTGGTGACAGAGTGGGCCAGCATCATGGACTCGCTGACGGCTGTGCTGGCGCGCTCCGTTTATGGCCTAGACATGGCCAATCTGCCTCTAGACAAACTCAGCGAGCAGAAGGAGAAGAAGCAGAGAGGACGTGGTGAGGGGGAGAAACATAGGGAAAACGTTAAATAGGATGTGTAAACTTTGGATGATTAAGGGTCTGAAATAGACTTACCAGTAACTATAGTGCGGATTATTAAACAGTTAAGTTAATTAGATGTTTTAGTTTCTCTCACTTAGTCGCTAATGAACAGAAAGGAATTTTAGCATGAGACATTTTTCCAAATGATTATTCTAAAATAGGATGCATTTGAGCAATACGAAGCAGAAGCCATACATCATTGCCATCAATGGTTGTATTGAAGGTTTTAGTCACTACTTTGTGTGTTTGGAGGCCTACAGAACAAACAGTGACCCAAAGTAATCAACAACTTCCTCACATCCATTGTGCGCGTGGGAGGATACCCGGCCCGCTGGTGCAGAAATGCAAAATTAAAAAGAAATCTTATACAGATTTATTTCAACTTTATTCTCGACATTCCGACCCTTTTCTCGACATGTCGATTTAGTTTTGACATTTTCACTTTATTATTGAAATGAAAATAAGAAAAATGGGTTAGGGTTAGTCCAAATATTTATTATGTTGCAGCTACAATCTATAAACTTTGCTCAAACTTTATAAACACACATCTATTTATGTGTAATACATGTGAGACATGTTCCACTTTATATATGCACAACCTTATATAGTCCCTTTATTGGTCCTACTGACTTCTCATAGCGCTTTACAACTTAAGCTAACATTTTCCCGTTCACACATATTCATAAAATAATGACAGAGATGCCACATGCTCATCACGAGTAATCACCATTCACACTGATGCTTAGACATCAATGGAACAGCATTTGGGAGCAGCTTGGGGTTCGGTGCCCTGCTCAAGCACTCGTCGACCTGAGGATTATACGGCCTGGGTTGTAACTTTTTGATTAGTAGGTGACTGCTCCAGAGAACTTATTGACTACAATTTCAATTTTACAATTATTTCCTTCAATCAGATGTAAAAAAAAAAAAAAGAAGAAAGAAGCAAACATGACAGTTTCTTTTATCAATGCTGTCAGATGCAGATCCAGTTCACCGATATCAGATCCATCCATTATTGTAATGATCCGTTATAGATTAAAGATGAACACTCTGACACTGTTTTAATGGGCTAGAGTTTTCCTCTGCATCTAAGGAGTGATCCAGGACTCCCAGAAGGCAGCAGCAGTCGCCCGTTCCTTCTCACTGAGCTGGAGGAACCAAGTGGAGCAGAGCGGGCCAGGAGCTCAGGAGCCAATGAGACTTCGCTCGGCCACAACATCAGGAGCTCCTGGTGTGGAGAAAGCTCTTAACAACGTCCGGCAGAAGGCTTCTGGTAAGAGCCTGTAATGTTTTTGCTGTATGTCGACGTGACATGAAAACAGGCAGATGAAATTCAAAGGGCGGCTTTTACAAGAGCCTTTACATCTACGTACGGTTGTATATCCATGCCGTATTAATCTTTTAGCTTTCTGTGGCCCAACAACAAAGCACTGATAAGCTTCCGTTGCACAGCCTCAGACTACAGGGTTTATCAGACTTATTGACTACTTGTGAAAGCCTCCAGACAGGTCATGTGTACGCTAGCCCAGGTGTCTATGAAAGGGCCGACACCAAAGACAAAGAGGCCAGCAGATGGCCCCCATTGTTCCCCTCACATGTCACTGGCTAACGTCAACATGTTTCCATGTCAGCTCGATTGCAGGCATATGCAGCCCCCCCCACTCCCACCCCCGACAGCATTTCAAAGGCAAGCTTTGGACACTCATCGTCATTAGCTCAATTCAGACATGGCAAACAGCCCTTATCTGATGGGAATGTGACAGGCTAATTTTAAGTCGAGCTGGGAGGCAGCAGAGCGCTAACAAACTGCAGTGCCTGTCTTGCTTGTCTTAATTTGTCTCGACAGAATCTCAATGTGGTATAAAAGACAGAGTTGATCCCTTTCATCCACCCTTCCAGCTCCCACCAAGATAGTTCGATGACAAGCTCGTTGGCCAAGGAGCAGATTTAGTTTTGCATAAACGGTGAAGTCTCAAAATGGGTGTGTGCTGACACATCTATTATGTGTGTCTCATGCGTATGTTTATGCACCTATTCTGTTTCCCTGTTTCTTTTTTGTATTAATTATGCGTGCGAGCAAAGACTGACATTAAAACACTACTGCTTTTCAATTCCCTTCCCTTTCTTTGGCATAATTGGATTCCTCCCATATTGGTCTTCAAAGGCCTGACAGACCTCCTTCCTACTCCTCAAGAGAAGGCACACACACATCAATTGCACAGCAGTTTTTGATACTTTCATTAAGAGTGTAATTAATGCTAATTAATATGCATAAATGGGAAGCATCGCCTGGCTGTAGCAAAAGAAGATGTCTCTGTCTCGCTCAGTGAAAAGCATAATTTAGATGTTTTGAAAGCAGAGAATATAACCATCCTCTTTCATGCTGTTTGAAGCCTGAAGTGCGGTCCAGACACAATGCTCATGCCACAGCATAGACCGCTGTCAAGAATTGGCAGCACTGACTGCACTTGTGTATGCAAATATATAGGAGAGGTTTTAGTATAGTAATAGATTAAAAGCCTTGATATTTCATTACGGTGCTACTGCACCTTCTCCAACTACCAGACGCTGTTTTACCAGTTCTCCCTGTGTCATTTCTGCAGGGATTATCAGTTACACCTGTACTAATTTATGTCTAAATTACAATATTGAGGAAACAAATTAGATGCAAATAAGATGAGATGTTGTGGGTATGGTTAATTCATGGCTAATTGTTTTTCTGTGCTCTGGTGCACAATTTAGGTCAATCATTCTAGTTCAGGAAAAAAAAATCCTATTTTCCTTTTATCCAGGACAAAAATAATACACAGAGTTTGTTTTTGATGAATTAAAAACAATATGATAAAGGCAAAATGAAGTGGCTTTATGAGATCATTTCTGATTCTATCATGTGTGACGGCTTAGAAGACTGTATCAGTCTAAAGCAGGCTGACCAATGAATTTATTTATTTTTTTAACAGTCACACTTCTTTTAGTTTATTTAAAAAGACAAATTGTTTTCACAAAAGTTTACTTCATGTGATAAATATGTTATGTTTTAGTTCCCACTTCCCTTTTAATGTATTACACAAAATTTGTTGTCAAATTAATAAACGGGTCAAATTAACAGCCCCATCTATTAACGGGGCCAGTATGAGCATCAAACCTGTTGTAAGATCCAATGACCTCAGTCTGAGTTAAGTGTTGATCATCACTTATCATCTGATATGAATATTATTGGTAATTCTTTTTCAGATTCACAGTGTCCTTTCTGCTTGAATAGTTTCTCTCCGATCGGATCAAACTCTGGCCCTGCTGCGCTCTTTATCTACTCTGCTTTCCTGATCAGTCCTGTTTTTGTGAAGTACTTTTGCAGCGCTACATACTTTTATGTTAATACTGTCTACTTTCCTTCATGTCTTTTCTATTTTCCACTTTCTTTCCTCTGTTTCTCTCTTTGATTCTGTCCTGATGGAAGCTAAGCGAAGCCAGTCCATCAGCAACTGTGTCCATCTATACGAGGCTATACCCACTACTAAAAGTGTTCCTATGCTGCTCCACACTGTCAGCTCTTTCTTGCCTGGTATTTCTTCTGGTAACTCTGCTTGCTCTCAAAGACTCTCAGGTAAAGTGTACTCTGAGAGCCGTGTGTGTGTGTGTGTGTACACGCTTGTGTGTGACCTCCATCCTGCCTCTGTATCCGACTGTCAACATCTCTCCTATGACACACATTTGTGGCTCTCTCGTCACTGTGTTTGGAAACAGAGAGGTCTATATTTTAACTGGAACCTAAGACTGTCTTGTGCTTACTTATTGAAAAAGGTTCAACTTTCTAGGGCAGCGCAAAAGCAACAGAATGTGTGCATCACCACTGCATGTCTGCATCTCTCTCTATTCCTGATTGTGTCAAATCTTCACCTATACTGCATCTTCAAATCCCTCAAGTGTAACAAAATATGTATGTTTATGTGTTGACATTTAAAGGTCTGTGGGTTTTTGGTAAATCTTGTGGCTCGACTGAACTATGTGTCCCCTTCTCTTTGTTCTATCAGATGTGGAAGAGTGTCAGCTGTCAGAATGTGGGACAGAAGAAGAGTTGTTAGGTGGGGATAACCCCCTGCCAAGAAGCAGCAGTACCTCTGACATCACCCAACAACTGTCTGACATCATGCCAGGTACATTTTTTTATCACTGATCTTGGCTGAAGTTAGTTCAATTAATGATTTCGACAAAGGCAAAGGTTGTTTTTTGAACACTCACATATTATGAACTTTTGCAACAATCTTTTGTGAAATTTATCCTAATGTATAAATCTTTGCGCCTATATAAAATGGTTGACTTTTCTAAATCAAAATGTAATTTCTCTTTTAAGAAAATTATAGAGAGAAAATTGCACACAAACAAACCACCGAATTAAATCAACAAGGCGCTACTTTCACTTTTAGGTTGTGGAACATTCGCCTTTATTGAAAATCATCATTGATATAATAAAGTGTCAGGCTCACACGTGGTTCCTTTCTTCTGCCCGACCATCGATTAGCGGCTGTGAGATCACTACTTTTATTGTATGAATGGTTTGCATATGGTGCCGTTTATTCCACTTTGTGAAATGAATCATGAAGGCATAACATTCATTTTTCTACTGTATGCTTCCCTGGGCCTTCATTTCTCATCACTGTGATTGTGTTGGTAACTTACATGTTTGACTTTTTCTTTTACATTTGACTTTTATTGTAATTATTTTTCACATCACTCTACTCGTTGACTTAAAAAAAGTGGCTCCACATGATTTGCATTGTGATTTTGTTTCACTGGTCTGCTGTCGGTTTTTAATTAGTGATACTGTTTTTAGTTACCCATCTGGACTGCATCTGTGTTTGCCCAGCAGTTCAGTGCAGGGGGCAGCGTTGGTCTGGTCCGGCAGTGGTTTTGGGAGTGGGAGAGCTCTATGGGATTGTATTCGGCAGTTTTCCCTAAGCTATCTTCCCTAAGCTATCTTTTAGACAGTAGTAAACTTGAATGAATATGGAAAAGGTCCTTATGCAGTCACAATTTAATGGAATTGGCTACATCAGCAATAAATCCATTTTTGTTCAGCCTTTTCTTTTAAGTTTGTGTTGTGATGGTGATAGTTATGATCCAAGTGTCCTCCACAGTTTGCAGTGGCAGAGGTGTTTTTATACCAGGCTCTGGAATCCACAATGACCCACAATTTATAATATAAGCCTTTTTAAATATATGTAGAGATGTGAAATCAACTGTGGCTGTTTCATATATAAAACTTTACATTTTATAGGGATGATTGCAGATTTTTTATAGGATTTCTGCATAAAGCAAGAACAAGGGAATAATTGCTTTATTTTATAAGCTTTTGGTTGTACTATAATTTTATATTTTCCGTTATTTTATTTCACAAAGGCAGTTGGCCTTATATCCTGACCGGATATTACAAGGACACGATTTTCTTTTTCTTTAGGACACAGGCTGTTTAAGATATCTTACACTTGCTAATATTTTGGCCCATGTATAATTTCCACTGTGTTTTTCAGCTCAGAAAAGTGAGCTCTCCCCGACCTCCTGTGGCTCTGATAGCAGGACATCTGAGGGGAGGAGAGAGAGCAATGAACCCCCAGTGGTGAGAAGATTCATTTTGATCGTTGACATACGGTCAATTTAATGAAATAAGACATACAAGCATCTCTCCTCAATGTTTGTCTCTATTTATTTCTAGATTCTTATCCGGCGGAGCAGCAGCCCACATGACACAGAGTCCAGCATGGAGGGCCGCACAAACTATACAAGAAGCAAGCTCAGGGAGAAAAGTTAGTCGATCATTTCAGTAAAATGTAATGATTAATAGTGTTCCACATGATCCTGTTCTTTATCCGTGTCATACCCGTCTGCTCTTAGCTTCTCACTGATCATGCCCATTGTTCATCCACCCTGCATAGGTGAGAGCATAAGCAGCGAGGCATCCAATGGCTACCTCAACGAAACCGAAGTTACCTGGCAGGCTTTCGACGAGGAGGTTGACACTCAGTCCACACAGTCAGCCCACATGGACGTGACGGCAGAACCCCAGAGCCAGGGGAGTCTGCTGCTCAGCCACAATGAGGCCCTAGCAGGTATTGTAAGAAATCAACATGAATGACAGAAACAGATGTTGACCAAGTATTCATTCAAGATTTTGATATATTTTTATAATCAAGTAGATTTAGGGAGTTAAAGCAAATCACCTTTTAGCATTGTTTGGCTGGTGAGCAGAGGCAGAAGATGAATGTTGGGGCATATGAGAAGGATGTCAATGTGGTTCAATCATACTCATTTCCTGTCTTTATTTTTGTTGATTCAGTGACGTGTCCATATTGAGTGGTGCTGCTGAAAGCCTTGTCTCATTTTATACCAATCACACAGAGTAAACATTTGAGAACATTCGGCACAGAGGAAACATGTCGAGGTGTTCTCCATCTGGGGCTGTGATTCCAACTCTAACCTTACTATTGATGGATTAGTCAGAGTTTGGGAGAATGACTCCGTAAGATTATATGACCTCGATGTCTGCTACTGGCGCTTTCTGGCTTCGGCATTTAATCTTTACAAACTTCTGAGAGTAGGTGTGTTCATTCTGAAAGCTACAGAGAGAAAGTAAGCTGTGATTTACAGTTAGGTTCTACCAAATGTTTGTATTCCCTCCTGGTAATCATTGATAATGTCATAAGAAAGAATCGTGATACTCCCATTGCTTGAATTGAGATTGACTGAGAGACTGTGCCCACTTTGCCGCACCCACCTTTGTATGTGAACTTGTGTCTATGTTGTCCTACGTCATGGTAACCATGAAGTTGTCACCCTTCCTTTGTTGCCAGGCTCCCTTCCCTCAAACCCAATTTTATTCCTTTCCCAATTTTATTTTTTAGGTCCTGCGTGTGCCCTCCCTCCTCACTCTGCACCCCCGTTCTACCACCTCCACAACCTCTCTCACTGCCCCCAGAACCCATCCGTCTCACCAGCCTTGCTGGTGCACACTGAGTGCCCACGGGATTGCCCTCTGGATGACAGCATGCATCAGTCTGTCTTACACATGCCACACCACTTGGGTACTGCTCCCTAGCCGCTACTCATCATATAGACCATTCTAGTCTCCTTCACCATCGTCTCTCCTTTTCCCTTCCATGACTTCAATGCGTCCTTCATTGCTCACTGTGATTTAATTGCTCACGGTATTGGGCTCAAAGAATTGATAAATATTTCAGTAATCACTACTGATCTGTTACACTATCCATAACATTCATCTCTGTGTTTGCTTGGTCTCAAGGGACAGTTCACCTCAACGGTGAAAAATCTAATTTTTCATTTAACCTGCAGTACCATTCATCACTCCAGATTGGTTACGTTCGAGTTACACAATTTTTGAGATATATTGGCTTTGGATACATCAGCCCTCTCTCATTCATTATATTATATCAGCTGAACCCTTCTGGGGCTCAAACCCCAAAATACAATACTCTGAAATGCTCAATAACAAAGTTTCTCCCCTGAAGTCATGACCCAGTTACTCAAGATAACTTTTTTATCTTTGGATACCTTCTGCACAGAGATACTGAAAGAAATAATAGATGATAGATGATGATAGTCACATGGACTTCAAAATCTTACAAAAGCAGAAAAAAAGGCTTTTGAGTCCTTCTTCTTCTTCTTTTGGCCGTTCCCTTTAAAGGTTGCATCAGCGGATAGGCTGTTTCCATCTTGCCCTGTCTTCTGCATCTTCACACCAACTAACTGCATGTCCTCTCTCGTCGCATTCAGAAACTTCTTTTTTGGTCCTCCCATTCTTTTCCTGCCTCACAGCTCCATCTCCAGCATCCTTCTATCAATAGATCCACTATCCCTCCTCTTCACGTGTCCAAACCATCTCAATGTGGTTTCTTACTGTCTCCAAGATGTCTAACCTGGAATGTCCCTCTGATGTGCTCCTTTCTAATCCTGCCCATCCTCGTCACTCCCGAAGAAAATCATAAAATCCTCAAATCGTTTTTATTTGGCAGCAAAGCAAAGTGTTAAAAAAAAAATGTAATAGATGACATGCATGAAGCCAATGGACCCCAAAATACAAACACCCAAATAACAGAACAGCAAGAGGAAAGAAATGTGGTCTGAGTCTGAGACGAGCTATCCCTTCAACGCTTCATCTACTGCTATCATTCTTCTGCTGCCCACTAGGGGACACCGTCTCTTCACAATTTGACCTGAATCAATTTCGATGATGCATGTGCCTCTTTCCCAAAAGTCCGCACTGATCTGTTTCAGTGGACAAATGTCTGGGTACTACTCTGCTTTTGGGAAGGTGCAGAGATTTCGTCAGCAATTGTTCAAATGAAAGACGGCTTTGAGTGTATTACGTGTATTATAGACGATCTAAAATGTTTCTAAGAAAGCTGTTCTGCATTTGTTGACGGAATCCCATAATCTAAATGACATAAAATGTGGTTAATTCAGTATTCGGCAGCCTATACATAGATGTTACCAAATTATTTCTTTTCTAACTCAAACCCCATTCCTTTCCCTGTGAACATGCAGACAGTAGTGAATGCCTGGCTGATGACGTAAGCATTATTGCGGGTGGGACCCTGACTGGTTGGCATGCTGATTCGGCCTTTGTCCTGTGGAGGAGGATTTTGGGTATCCTAGGAGATGTCAACAGCATCCACTGCCCCAAAATCCATGCCAAGGTCTTCTCCTATCTTTATGAGATCTGGCATAAGCTCGCCAAGGTAAAAAAAAAGAAAAAAGAAGAGTGGTAAAAATCATTACTGATTTATTGTTGTTGTTTTTTTATGTTGGGATGTTGTTTTTGTTGACTGAGTGAAGCTGTGCTTACAGATCCGGGACAATCTTGGAATCAGTCTTGACAACCAGACCTCGCCTCCCCAGCCTGCCTTCATCCCTCCAATTCGAATGCTGGCCTCCTGGCTATTTAGGGTATCAACCACACAATAGACATTGTTAAGTAAACAGCAGTCGCCTTGATTTAATACTTTTAAGTTGAAAATGTGCAAAAAAAACACCATGGAGATTTTAGCTTTTGTAGTTTGCTAGGTATACAATATGCTGTCTGAATAATGGTTACTGTTAAAATACGCAGCAAATGTTCCTCAGCATCTGAAAATAAGGTTTCTCTTGAAAATCATTTCCCAACGCATTTTGATTGAGTTCGACTTTTAACATCACTTGTTCCAATTTACTCAAAATATTAAGCTTTAGTTTACAATATCAATTCCAATTCCAAAAACGTAGGGACCAGACCGCAATCATCAATGAAAATAGAATGCTTTTTTGAAAATAAATATATACTCATTCTAAAATTGATGGCTACAACAAACTAAAAAAAAAGGGTATTTCACATCACGTTTTCTAATTCTGACACTCCGTCACGTCCAACGTGGAAAAGTCCCTATGATAGAGAGGTTAAACTTCCAATCTTAAACTGTAGAAGTAGAATATGTATATATTCACAAAGTGCCAAATTTTTTCAATCTTTGTTTGAGGACACCACTTTCCTACTTTATCTTTTTTTTTCTTGCAAGAACCTATTTAGGAGGTGTTTTGAAGAATTCCACAATTTCCTCAGTCTTTTGGTTTCCCTGTCATAACGTTTTTAGAGTTGCTGTTGGCATAACATTAGGAGTAAGCACACAAATATTAATGAAGTTGATGAGGTACAGCTTTAGCTAACATTGTGTTTGTGTTGTTCCAAAGTGGATTGATGTCCAAAATAATTAAATCATATGGGAGAACTCTTCAAGTTGTTGGATTACATTTCCAGTAACAAGTTAGAAAAAAATCTATGTTTCAGATGGCATTAAAGTAAAACTCAAATTTTGTGGTTTTGCTCCTAGATGGAGATTCAGCGACTGTTCAAATTGAATTCACATTGGTTGAAAAAGAACTTGTCAGTGCAACTTATCCAAAACAAAGTTCAACCTCAACTCCTCATCATATTCCTGACCTAAACCTCTCTCTCCCTCTCCCAGGCCACCATGCTCCCCGCTGAGTACAAAGCTGGAAAGCTGCAGTCTTACAAGCTGATCTGTGAGATGATGACCAGGCACCAGGACGTGCTCCCCAACAGTGATTTCCTGGTGCACCTCTACCACGTCATGCACAAAGGCATCACCAGCAATGACCAGGTACATCCAGCAGGTGGCAACGACAGTCAGGCTGACGACTGTTCTATTTTTAACCACGAGATGGCGCTTTAATCATACTCATTTGACTGTAGGTACTTGCATCAGCCCTTTAAGGAAACTGGAAAACGTTCAAAGTTTTCCATATGCCATCTACTTTTCACAGGGGATACTTTGGCTTACCCCTTAATAGCTCGTATGTATCAGATTACCTATCCACATGTCCGAAATCCCTGCACAGAATTCAGCAGAATTCAACACATCCTTCGTAGAATCCCCTAAAATGTGTTGCATAATCTTCAATTTGGTTAATTTTTGCATGTGTAGACATTCTTCACACAATCAGGCATTTGAACTTGCATAGTATTTAATCAGTTGGCTCACATGCACCTATGATGGGATTTTTGTCTATCCACGTCAGCAAAAATTCTATTTTTCTGATGTGAGTCAGGGGTTTCCATCCACCTGTTAGTTCTACACGTTATTCATGTAAACCCACAGCTAAGGTGTGTCCTGTGTCAGTTATTTTGATAGTAACTGACAGGAGTGAGGGCAGCTCAAACAGGGTTACTATCAGTCTAAGATATCCGAGGCTTTGTATTTCAGCTGGTTATATTGAAACCTGTATGCCAACCAGTGGTGATGAAGAATGCTTCGGTGTTTTGGCATCCTCCACCTCCTTTAGCCACACCCTTCCTCTTATTTAAATTTGGCATCAGTTCATTCCTTCCAGACGAAGCCGAGTGAAGATGAATGGGGTCCCCCAAAACAAAAGGCAGGGATGAAAGCGTGTGTGGGTGGGGTGTGTTTTGGATGCAAGTGTATGTGTATGTATATATGTATGCCCTCCTGGCTTGGTTTGTATTGCGCCTTGGCTGCGCGACAAGCTTATTAGAATGTTTTCCATGTCGTTAAATAATGTTTTGAGCCCCTGCCGCGTATACGTGATTAATTAAGGATTGACGTCTGTCGCGCTCCGTTAGACTGACACGTCGGCCAGAGGCCCTGAGTAGGCTGGCCTGCCTGCCTCTGTGTGTGTATGCAAGTGTGTGAAGGAGCGGGAGGGGGAGTCTGGGGAACGTAGTGTAGAGTAGAGCAATGAGGGGGGCACACTGAGGGACGAGGCAACATTCTCCAGCTTTTGTTGTAGCTCTGTATAATGCGTCGAGGGGCCAGAGCCAGGCTGGCCACTGAAGCATGCTCAAATTGGCCGGAGAAAAGAGTCCTCACGCCACACAATAGAAGACAGCCGCACGCCTGCTTAACATAAGAAAGTGGCTCTTACACTCCCCTCCTCCTCCTCCTCCCATTCTGCCTTCCCTCTAAACCCCCATAAAAAAACAGTGTAAAATAATTCATATATATAATATATATATATATAATTTATATATATTATATATATATAAGACTTTCTCTTTTTATTCAGTAGTCTTTCAGTAAGCCTACATTGATTAAGTTGGAAGTTACGTGCTGGTCTGTAGATAATCTTGATATGACTGGCCACTACGCTGATAGACATACGGTTTGCGTTTTTCTATTGGAAGCTTGTATCTGAAAGTACTCTGGCTTGTAGGTTGAGCATGTTCTTTATATTATACCTATAAACAGCTATTTAGACAACAGGGCAAATCCCACAGATAATCCCCACAATTAATTTCAGCTAAGAAATAAAAATGATGAGCTCCTCGGATGGATTCTCCTTCCAACTGTCAGGATGTCAAGGTCAGGGCTATTGTCCTGACTGTCATTCCCTGGCCAATGCTTTCACAAAGGCATCACCACCACAGCACGATAGAAGAGAGCTATCTAATAGCTCTACTGTCTGGACTGTTCACAAATCTTTGTTGTTTTTTTTGTTACGCTCCTATTCATTTTGAATGGTTGGAAGAACACCAAATAAAAACACTATTTACTCTTGAACAAATTCATTGGACATTCCAGGTCACCTGTGCCCTCTTTATAAGTTCGCTTCAAAAAGGAGAAGTCTTTTTATAACTCAGACGGCCAAATTAAAATGTGACATTTGATCCACAAGCTACAGACATGTGCAGTTATTATATTATTACACCTTGCAAGAGGAAAACCCCAGATATTCCAAGTGACAAGAGAAGTGTTGGAATTGTTGCAACATTCTCACCCATGTATAACAATAACCACGTTTAGTAAATGAAACATTCTCTGATGTTAAGCTTAGTGGTGCAATACTGGACTTAACCCCATCACCCCAGTGACTGGCAGGTGGACAGCGAGTGCTTTCCGTAAGATGAGGCCAAATGAAAGGGCCTGAGGTGGCTCTATTTAGAGTTACGTTAATGTACCTTTTGTTGATGCAGGCCGGTTCCTACTGCCAGTACAGAGCCACATGCGGGGCTCACTTCTCGTTTCTATGCGCACACATCCAATCAAGTTCCTTCTGCTTACACATACAATGGAAAACACTTTGCATTTTGAATTTGTTGTTTGCTCTGAAATGATTATTTCAGGCAATCAAGACACAGTTTGCTGCATGCTAATTACCTCTGACTGCACTACACATTATGTCTCAGAGGTCAATTACCAGCAAAATGAGGGTAAAATGGGCCCTCAATCCGAAAGCTCTTCCCACCAATTTTCCAGATGCGTTGCATCGTGTTGGTTGGACTTCTTAGTTATTGAGTATTCCTGTTTTTTTCTAATCCCCCTTTGTCAACCTGCATTCCCTGTTTAGCAAAGCTTGAGGCGATTAATGTTTTTGAGAGAGAGAGAGAGAGAGAGGGAGAGAGAGAATCGTGGGCATGGGTGTTTGCTAAGGTGCCCCTCTGTTCAGCTAAACACAGGCTCATGTTTGAACTGTCTGATTTACACAGTTTATGGCCAAGAAGACAGGTGTTTCTAGCCTGGACCTTGCCTTTACACACACACACAAACACACACGCATCAGAGATAAGAGAGAAAACAATCAGTCTGCCTTACTGAGATGCTGCATTCTCATAGCGATATGTTTTTTATTTGAATATTTGTGTGCTGTCTATGGACAATCATTAAATCAGCCACATTGTTTTTACCATGGTGAAGCTGTTAACAAGTTCTTATGGTCTTTTCTAGCATGACATCACACCGTACATACTTGAGCAGTTTGTGCAGAGCCCTCTGCAGTGCTTATGTCAATGTTGAAAGAGCACCCATCTGCCACTGAGCTGCCTCTACCTCAGCAAAACTACCTTTTCTTTGGTTTTAATTACGGGTTTGCTTGTGTGTGTAGGTGTGTGTGTGTGCGTGCGTGCGTGCATACTCGCAACCAACTAAAAGTTGAGGTCTTTTGTCCTCCCTCTTGTCCACTCTGTGAACAATCCATTTGCTGCCTCTCTATCTCATCTGTCTTCATTTTCTAGTCTGTTTTTGTCGGTCCTTTCGTGTAATGTACTGTTGAGTGCCTTACTCTTCTTTACACAGTTATAATGCTAAGCTTACCTGTTGGAGAAAAAAAGCTTCCTCCCCTCCATGTCTCTGCCACGTTGGCCCATTTACAATATATTTTGCTTCCCTCCACCCGTAGAAATAAAAGCCTGTGCTTATAGCAAACACAAAAATCCCATCTGACTGTGAACATATTCTGGGAGATACTTATTGTTTTGGTTCTGATGGTCAGTCGTTGATGTTCAAAAAGCACAAATATGATCATGGAAATTATTATTTGCTTCCTATTAACTCTTTTGTTTTGTGTGTGTGCGCGTGGGTGTGTTTGTGTGTGCTTGCATGTCACCAGGATGTACTGAACACCATCATCCGGTCCTGCTCTCCTCGTTTCTTCTTCCTCGGTCTGCCAGGCTTCACCTTGCTCATTGGAGATTTCATCACAGCTTCTGCCTTCGTTCTCAGCTCTGTCTCCTCAGAGGTACAACTACCACTAATGACGTTCAGATTTATTACATGTATCAACTGCAACCAAAAGTATAATTCAAAACCATAAAAGTGTTAAATACTAAACATATTCCAACACACAAAATGTGTCATTCCTGCTGCTTGGGATCTCTCAGTCTAAACAATTACTATAAAGTTGATGTCGGACACAACAGATGAGCAACACAAGATCATTGAAGTTGTTGCTGATGAAAGTATAGAAATGTTCATGGACATAATGTTTGAAGGTTAAATCAATCTGATGTAAATATCACTAACTTCTGTTGGACATTACAGCCATATGTGGGCACAAGAAAATCCCAGTTACCTGGAATTTTAACCACATGTTTCTTATCGTATTTTGTCTGAACCATTTCTGAAGCACAACTTGAGCAAAATAATCCTCGAGGGTTGAATCCGAACCAACTTTATTTCTTTTTCATCTCTCATCCAAGTGGCTCCCTCAGTTCTAGGGACAGTCTTGAAGTACAGCTTTAAACAAGAAGTCCAATTGATTCTGATTCAGCCTACAATTATTACCATGACCTGGACAAATGAGAATCTTCACAGGAAATTATTCTTTTCACATTTCATTTCATAAAGGATTCATGGTGTTTGGCCACTGATGGTTTGTGGAAAAGATGAAGCCACTCATTGAAATGCAAAATCAAAATTCCTCCTCAAACTGAATGATATTCAGTAACAGCTACAATAATTTTACTCACTTCATTTAACTTCTAAATTTTAAGTCTAAAATTATTTGGAGGGATTGTTACTTTATGAATTAGAATAATTAAAAGTTGGAATATGAGAGATACAATTAACATTTATTCATTTTCATCGTTTTTGCCAGAAAGTCAAAAAATGCATTTTTAAAAATGGAAACATTGAAACGAGTCTTCTCTTTTTTCATTGCAATTTATTGTGCAACTATGATTTATTTTGCTATTCAGCATAATTACTCTCTCCTTAGTATAATTTCATATACTACTGCTTTTTTTTCAGGAACAAAGAGACGTTTATTACAAGTGTAACAAATGAGTGAAATGACTGGTAGAACATAAATGTTCCCTTAAACGCACACGAGCATCACAGTTAAAGTGTCAATAATGTGGCTGTAAAACTTTATGGATTATTGATTTCCTGTTTGCTGATTTACTGTCACAAGAATACAGGCTGGTAATGCAAACGCGTTGCAAAGCTGTAGCTGAATGTGGAACAAGTAGTCAACAAGTTGTGTCGACTGTCTCTAGTTTCTCTAATCTGTCTGAGCAGTTCATAGGGACACTTGATACTAAGTATATTTCCCCAGCATGAATTTATGATCGGTTTTCAGTAATAGCAGCTTAAAAGGTGCAAGAGGATGTACAATAGAGCTGCTTCAATTTCAAGTCATTTTGTGTTCCAGTACTTACCACGTGTCAAGAGAGTTTGTTTTAACATCAGGAAAATTATGAATAACCCTGGATCCATCCAATCCTTTCCCCCCAGATAACAGCCCACCTGATTCCAGGAACTGGGTTGTTTTATTGTAGCTATAGGGAATTAATGATAGTATGTTTTTTTTTTTCAGGCTCCAAGGATGGAGGCTCAGACAATCCTGGGCTCCCTAGTGTGTTTCCCCAACCTATACCTCCAGATTCCTGTGCTTCAGTGTGTTCCTGGCTCCGATGACATCATTGTTACCAATGAGGATATCAAGGTAAATGGCCGACAAGAGCCGTACTGAATGGATTGAATTAGGACACTAATACACGAAAACTGCCCATTGTTTTGAGAATTAATCACTTTTCGATACGAAAACCTTGTTAAGATGTTTTACATTCATCCTAAAATGCCATCACCAGAATCTTGAGAATGATGCGGTTTGACTCTGAAATTGTATCAGGTCTTGCAAATGACTTTGATCATAAGATCATGCAGTTAAACTACCATCTTCTGTTGTTTTCTGTTCAGGATTATCTGATCAACATTCTGCTAGAGACAGCAACAAAAGAACACTGTGAAGGCGCCAGGTATGATTGGAAATATAGGTGTTTATGTATATATTTCTAAGTTGCACTATATTTATTTTAAAGGTTGGATGTAGGCCTGCATTAATCGATTATTGTAGGAGTCGAGTATTCTATCGATTATTCTGTTAATAAATCGAGCAATCGAATAAGAAATATTAGAGTAATATAAGAGTGTATTCTCTTCTTCTTTTTTTTTTATTAAATCACTTTTGCTTTCTTCAGGAGCAATAGTAACCCACAAAGCAAAAAATAAGAAAGGATTCCAATTGTACGATACAACAAATTGTTGTCCCTTTTAAAAAGAAAAAAAAAAGTTTTTTTTTTTTTTACTTGAATTGCAATAATAACTGTTAACAGCTATAATAACAATTTTCTTGTAGAATTTATCCTTATAAACTGCAATATTTTCCAGCACTTATTAATTTGTTTGTTAATTTGATAATCTGTTAATCCTGGTGGTTTTCTTCTGATTTTCTTCAGAATAACGGGGCTATGAAAACCCACCTAATATCTCCGTTTATGGCAGTGCAGTATCCAAGGAATCACAGTTAAAACACACCTTCACCAACCCCCAGAGTCACTATCACAGTCTCTCAGTCTTTGTCTGACTTTTAAACCTCCCCATATTTGAGGCAGGATGAGCATCTGTTGGCGTAATAATATATAAAAATATATATATATATTAGGATTTTTATTAATGGGGTTACTCAAAGTATTCGAGGAATCGTATCAGCCCTAGTTTGATGTGAAGGTGTTTTTACTAATGTTCGCATCATAACTATCAAAAATATTGCATACTGATATAAGATATATTTAAGTACGCAGTAACCAGTCCACAAATGCCTTTGCATGCTGTTAACCCTTCAATGTCCTGTTCAACTGTGTTGTTGTCAAAAGGGCCAGCAGGAATATGCATTACCGCTGCTATTGAGAAAGTCCTATTCAACAAATATGATTTTTTTTTTTCAGACATATTAAAGCGTGTGAGGACTGCACAAACAGAATTATGAATCTGGATACAACCAAACTACATCTAATAAGGGTCAAATACTTTTTCTAAAAACATTTTTTAACCAAAACATTAAGCTAATTTCTTCACTGTTTAAAAACATTTTTAGAGTGTTCTATGATATTAAATAAATAAATGACACAAAGAAATAAAATATGCAAAGACATATTTTCTCCCAAAGTTTTTTTCTTGGTGAGGACATTAAAGGGTTGAAGTCTATTTTTCCATAATGATTTGTCCAGCTTTTTTTGTAGGACTCAGTAACACATTATGTGCAGTTGTCTTATTATTTCTGATTTGTCTGAATGTATGAATGTTTTCATGTCGTTCAGATGTATTGCTGTGTGCAGTCTGGGCTTGTGGGTGTGCGAGGAGCTGATGCAAAAGAACATCCACCAGCAGGTTAAAGATGCCATCAAGGTTCTGGGAGTAACACTAAAGGTCAGTGACCCTCTGAGGCAAGGAAGCCTAATCGGATGTCTGATCATTTGAGTGTGTTTCCAAATTACAGCAGCTCTGCATCAGAAATTCTGAGCTGAATATCTGTTTCGAAACCAAATTGATGCAGAGAGACAGGATGTAATAATATTTTCTGTTTTTCTACTGCACAGCCTGTGGTTTATGAAAACAAAACATAGCTAATCACATGAAAGGACTGCAACAATTTAAACATCGCGAGTAGCGGTTTAGAAAAGAAAAAAACATTCAGTGATGGCTCATGTATGCATTTTGGAAGAGCCCTCTTTTCCTGAGTGAAGAGATGCAGAGAGTGGAGGCTCTTATTTATTTATTTTCATGGAAAAGGGGTTTTGGGAGGTGGCGTAATTTCCAGGCTGCTGGCTCGCCGTAGATGTGGGCCAATTTAAGCAGCTACATCTCCTGGCTTCCTGCTCGAGCAACACCCCTCTTCTCTAATGGAGCAGTAATCACTCCCCTGTACAGCTTGACACACAGACGTAGCCAGCCCCAAAATAGAGGGTAGAGGTTGGGTGGGGGATCGAAGGGGAAGAGTGGCACTGAGAGTCTCTTTTCTAAAAGCAGGTGCTGAAATCCCATGGCCCCTTTTTGTATTTGGCCATTTCTGCACTCCCCACAATGTCTCCTCTTGTTACATGTTGAGAGGCATTCAGCTGGAAGAAATGGGAAATTCTACTTCTCCACAAAGAATTTCAAATCACTGAAGAAATTCCCATTTGGGAGAAAATTGTCAACAGTTCAATTCTCCCCTCCAATGATTCTGTAGAAAATGAGCCACGGTTTGGAGTGGAATGAAATTATGCTGATTATACGCACTGAAAGGGAAAAGCTAAATTTAAGGAAAATGACTCAGATTTTTGTCACACTCTGATTTTTTTGCCCCTCTCCATCTCCATCCACTCTGCGTTTTTAGAAACTCTGCAACACACATCCAGCAAGAGAAACTGTAGGATGAACTTCCCTAATTGGGAATGATGATTGAGAATACCACACATCACATTCCTCAGACACTTTGTCTTTGATATATGAGTAGTTGTACACATAACTAACACGTTGTTTTCTTTTTTTTCCCCTCTTAATGTTAAGACATTCACATCATACAAACATTTTCATGTACGATGTTTGTCTGTAACAAGGACCTATCAACATCTGCTCAAACACAGCAGGAGACAAGAATAAGACATTTCACTCATGTATAAAACGCCCCTAAAGATGTGTATCTTGTAAATGTTGCTACTATTTGCTCATTTTGACATTTTTTAAGCACATTGTAACTTTGTGGATATTCATGTCAGTTTGCTGAAATGCACCCATGCTAGAGATTTTACATTATCCTTATCGGTATGATTAGAGTTTTTCCACGTATATGTCATTGGACATAGATTTTCCAGTTTATTCAGAGTCACAACATTACAGTCATAGCTCTACAGTCTGTTTATTCTGTATTTGTATTCTAACGACCCCTCATTAGACCTTTTGTCCAAATTAAATATTCAAAGTTGCTTCATTTCAATCATTTCAATCTGTGCTGTTAGCATGCACCAAAAAATGTTCCTTTTTTTTTTTTTTTTTTTTTTGCCTATGCTTTCATGCAGGCAAATAATGTATGTTTTCCTTCTTTGATCAAACCCTTTTAACCTTTTTGGACTGAACAGGGATGGACAATTTTGTTGCATTTTTAAATTAGTTCATAATGGGTCATTGTAAAAGAAAAATGAATTCTGCTCATTATTTAATAAAGAGCCAAATCCTTTGCTTCACTGATCACTTGTTGTTTTGTCCTGTTGATTTTCTGTCTAGTTTGGGAACAAAGCAGTGGCTCAGACGGCCTGTGACGTGTTCCAGCTGCTCATCTCCCACTGGGAACATCTCCAGAGGTTGGAGCCAACCCTACCGAAGAAAATCATAGAGGTAACAAACATAAAACACGCATGTAAACACACAAACATAATTAGTTGAACTCTGCTTGTAAAAGTTGATACTGTATAAAGTGGAAATAAAAACATAATGCAGTGATTTGCAAATCACCGTCAACCTACATTCGACCAATAGACTATATCAAAAGTAGCAAAAGTGATACTAATAAACGTTACAGTTTTTGTGTAAATGCTCTTGACCTTCAATCCCTTAGACAGGAATGATTTCAAAACCTTAATACATGGGCCGGGGAACACCTCCGGAAGCTTTTGCCCGTATACAGACAAGCAAGCGAAAGCTCTATATCTAGAGACTCTGCTGACATAACCGTTCTTCTACCTGAGATGGGTCACAGAAAGTGAAAGAGAATGCTGTGTTGTCATCAGTCAACATTTTTTCTTTTTTGTAGTGGATATAATGTCCACATGGTTATGGTATGTTAGTATGTTAGAAGAACTTCTGAAGCACATCTTTGAAGGTACCATTAATGCTGAAAGGCACATAACTTGCTTTGGAGCACCCTGTGCTACCATCAAGGACTTGCGATGACCTTGGAATGATCATGGAAAATCTGTGGTACATAAATAAGCGTAAAATATGACATCAGAGACCCAATACTGTTGAACAATGCTAGGAATGAATATCCATTTCAAGATATAAGCAGATTGTCTCCTTAGAACGCGACTGCTCAAAAAGAAAGGGTGCTCAGCCCCTGATGAGAATGTGATATGTATACAGTTTGATCACTTTACTTAATGGAATAAATGGAAAACTTTAAAACTATCATAATAATACTTTAATGAGCTACTAGAAAGTGAAATTAGTTTAGCGATCAATTCAATTTTTTTAAGAAAATGAAAAATGACTTTTGCTGAAGGATTCAAAATCTTTCACTTTGGCCAACCTCAATTCACCGAGGTCCAGAATGCTACACCTTCAGAAACAAACTAATTATAATGGTTTTCTGTTTGAGTGCACTATAATAATAGTAAAGCTTCAGAGAAAACAATAGCGAATTTTAATATCATACACCTGTTTTAGAGCAGATAATGAAACCTGGAACTCAAAATGACCAGGACTTTCCAAAGATAAAGATCAAGTTAAAGCAGAGCAGAAGAGAAAGGAACGGAACAGGACAAACAAGGACAGTCCATTATATCATCAAACAATGAAACAAGCGTGCGACTCGGACACAGATGATGCCGTCCCTCCAATCTGTTCACCGGTACAAGAAGCAAAATACAAGGAGAGAACACTCGGTGGCTGAATATTAGAACGAGTGCATGACTTCTAATAATAGGGATTTCTAAGCTATAAAAATCAAAAACATGCTTTGATATTTTAGACGAGGTCTTTTATTTAATGCTTCTATCTTGCTCCAAATTTACTTCTTTTGAGAACACGGACGTACACTATTGTATGCGCTCAGTTCTAGACATAAAATATATATATATATATATATATATAGATAGATAGATAGATAGATAGATAGATAGATTGATTCATATATATTAGTGTGTATACGGTGGTAAATTAGGCCTTAAAGAGACTTTATTTTATCTTGTTGAAACCTGCAGACCCCTTTTGAATTTATTATAATTCACCTACATTTCTTATTTTTGTAAATGCATAGATACGCAATGAAATATTAATCATAAAAGCATTTTTTTAAGCAGGTTTATCTGAAAGGTTTGACTTTAACTCTATATTACTATGTAGCCCAATCCGGTGCAAGAAGATATATGCATGTCAGATTGTTCACGCGTTCCCACCAACAGATTTCTGTCTCCAAATGTTGCCGTCTTTTCATTAAAAGTTCTTCTAATAAATATATGATTGCCTTTTCTATAATGCCACAGCAGCATTTAAATTCTTAGAGGTTTAATTCCTCGTATGTACTTATAATCGCCATCCATTTTACCACACAGCCCTGACTCCGCTGATGAAACGGAGTGTGTCTTCCAATTATCTTTCCTCTTGTTTTGTCCCAACACAGATCTTTGTGGCAACTATAGCCTTTTTGTTGCCAAGTGCAGAGCACTCAACAGTGGAAGCAGACAAAAAGGTACATGATGAAAAAAGAGAGGATGAGTAATGGCCGAGATCTAAAGATTCTTCCGCTCTCATGTTGGAATGGTGCAGTTGCAGAGGAATGTTCCTTGCGTCTCTACTGTTCTGCTGTCTCTATATTCTCTGCAACTCTCATCTATCTCATGTTCTTTCTTTTCAACTGCCCCACTCTTTTATTTTTGCTAATTTGATTTTCTGTTGTTTAATGTGTGATAACTGAGCTAAAGGAGCTTGTCTCCTCATTGTCACCTCATCAGTTGATGGTGTCACTGCTGCTCTGTCTTTTGGATTGGTGCATGGCCGTTCCTTTGAGTTTGCTGCTGGAACCTATCACCATGCCTTTGCTGGACGACCGCGCATCCCACAATGCCCCACTGCTGGATTACATCTACAGGGTAGGTAGAATCACTGGCAACTGCATAGTGGAAATTGAAATATGCAGCTTCAACAAACATGTCTCCCTTCCAATAACCTCTGAGATATACATAGTCTCTCCCTGCAGACACAATACTATAAGCTTATCCATCTCCCGCCCCCGACCCAGCAAACGGGCTTGCCACTTTAATTAGACTCACCTCCACCGTGACCTCATGACCACGCTTCATTGAACATTATTTTGGCACAACAAATTAGAAGCGCCCAGCAAATGCATATGGCATTTATCAGATGGAGGAAACTCTTAAAGGTTGCTCTGTGGCAGCATAGATTGTACTTGTTTACCATGGAGAAAAATTCCTGTGTTCAATCCATTCTTCTGCATTTCTCCCTCTAACCCTTTATTTTATGGCCTGACCCTGCGGATGAGAGCCAAGCTTCAGGCACAAATGAATGAGGTATTATTCATTCCCTCCTGTCTGGGCAGATGCGGTCAACGGCAGATCTTTGTAAGGATGTCACCCCTGATAAGAAATGGTCCAATTATTCAAACAGGACTCTTTGTCCACTTGATAAGCTCAGCCTATAAATGCTTGTCCTGAAAATTTGAATGGAATATGTCTTAATATGAGAGCGACTGCAGCTGCTATGAATGCAAAGACAATTAGGCATGATTGGTTGTCCATCGGCAAACAAAAGGCATGGCCCCTCTGGGTTTCACTGGGTGTGACAATATTAATGCCATATCAAGACAGAAATCTTTACATATCCACAGATACACCGGCTGCTAATTATTCTCTGTGCCAAGCAGAGGATGACTTTCCAAATAAATACATCTCCCTTTTATTCCATCACTGGCCAGTTTTAATGTCATCATACTAGGAAATTCCACTTTATTATTAATGATAGCTTTTCCTTCAAAGACATTTTTATGTATAAAATAACTTTCAGGGTGCTCTATCCCAATCTATCAAACAAAGTCACAATGCATATATGCGGCTGATAAAAAGATTGCCATGTTATTCAGCTGGGCACAAAGAGGAAAATGATAAAATTCCTATTTGGTGACCAACAACAATCAGAGTGTTGTAAAAAGCAAAATTGCATTTAAGCATGGTTCACTGAAGTTCTGTTTGAGCTTCTCCATCTGCTCCGCCTGCCTTAGCAGGCAGCTGTACCTACCCTGTGTGTGTGTCTGTGTGTTTACTTGTGTGTAGGAGAAATTCAGTCTGTTTGTGTGAGAGGGTGACGACAGGTATGTTTCTGCATGGGAGCACCTGTATATCTCTATTTGCATTTTTATTATTTGATTTATGTGTGTACATAGGCGCACTCCTGTATTCATGCAATACGTGCCCCTCTCACTGCAGTATGCTCGCTTCACTGTGCGTTATCTTCCAGGAACTGTTGCTATGTGAAGTGCAGCCACTTAGTTGTCAAGCACAACTGTGGGTTTTCCCCCTCCCTTTCTGTCTCTCCACCTCTCCACAGAGAAACCTCTTTTGAGCTTTGGCATAGCAGCTGTTTGGTTTGGGTCTTTTCACCATCAAGCCCAAAATCCCTCCTCTGTGCACCGAGAGGTCTGCTCAGTAGAATCATCCACATACTGTCCACATTGCCCAAGACAATACTGTTTCAGATGGCAGGGCTAGCCTGCCCCTCTGAGTGTCTCTCAGCCAAGTTTGAGAGAATCTGTGTACTGAATGGGATTAGTCCTTGCACGGCTTTTCCCAAGTTGCTCTACTCTGAAGTAGAGGCCACCTCATTTGAATACATTAGGCATACGTTATGCCCACTCACATGCATCACCTAACCTATATTCAGAGTGTACAATATACAGATGTGTTTGCATCTGCGTGTATGTGTGCGTGTGCATGTTTGCAGTGGGATCTGAGCAAAAGGATAAAGTCTTAATTAAATCAAACAGTGTAAACCTGTCCAGTGGCTCTAATCAACTGCCCCAGTGCGTCTTATCTAGCCCTGCCAACGGATGCTCTGCCATCTGTTATGTAGATCGATACACTCACACATCACAGGAGAAATGGATTAGTGGCAATAAAGACCCTCTTTTCTCTCCCCTCCATGCTGCATTATGATGTAAATGGACATATATTCCCCTTTCATATGCTCCTGGATCATGTCGGTATTGAACAGGCCTGTAAGAGTGTCACTGTGTATCCTCTCAACAGAAACCATCATCTCTTACAGGACGAACTCTTCGCACATCAGGCAGTGACACTGCTCAACCAGAACATTTAAATGAACTGCCGAATATTTTTTTTGTCTTGCAAAACAAATCTGCATTGTACTTTAATGTGTGTTGAGAGAACTTTTGTATCAAAAAAAGCTTAATTTTTATTTAACAATTTCTTCTGTAGTAGCTGTTCTGTAGCATTTCTCACCGAAGTGATAGCCGTCGCTCCCAAAACACATCATTGAGAAATGGACACCCATAACTCTGTTGCCTCTTTCTCTTCCTTAGACCATTTTGGTAGGTTAGTAACTAACCACTACTGATGGGACACCCAACAACACCAGCAGATCTAGAAGCCTTAACCTTACTCTTTACTATTTAACCCTGGTCAAAGTAGCTCAAATATTTACGCTTGACCTTTTTTTTTCTCCTGTTTACATCAAATCAACCTCAGGGATGAAATGTTCATCCGCTGTCTAATATATCCAACCACTGACGTGTATTTTTAATGTGACAATCAGCGTAATCCTGACATAAACTTTATTTGGTTAGAATGGCTGATCAGTGTTAGTGCCTGTCATCGTCATACTGTATAAAAAGTACTTTCTGGTTCTGGATGGATTAACTGATTCCTACCCTTTTCCCTGAATTTCCCTCAGGATGAACAAAGTATCTATCTATCCATCTATCTTTCTTTTCTGCTCTCCTCCAGGTGCTGCACTGCTGCGTGTCCAGCTCCAACCTGCACACCCAACAGAGCCACTACCTCCTCAGTCTGTCGGACTTGTCCACCGACCATGACCTTATGTTGGGCCAGGTTAAGAGTTTCGAGCCACCGCCCTCCCAGACGAACACCACGGACTTCGGAAACCTGCTAACTGTTGCTGAAGGTAAGGACATGGAGTCACTCTTGCACCCCATCTTCACGCCTTCTTGCTAACAGTTGTATGAGAAATGACAGCAGGCAAGACAAAATGATGAAGAGTGAAAATATGTAGTCACTGGTGGCTGTCAGCCGTCACATCAATGCTAAACCCAATATGATATCTCTGATGGTGATGCTTCATTGTCTCCAACTCCATAATGTATTTTCCCCCAGGCCACATAGATATTTTCACTTAAGTAGTCCATCCATTTGGAGCCTCTCCATTAAATGTCAATATCTTATTAAAAGTAGAAAAAGGAAATCAGCCAGCACAGCAACTGGAATGTTCACATTAGTACTCAGCCCTAGAGAGAAGACCCATTATGGGGTTTAGATAAAAATGTGGTTTATTTTCCTCTTTTTGTGACCTTGTGATTCCATTAGGCAACGTATTCCTCCATCTCCCTCATGTCCTCAACTTCTGAAAAGTCTCTACAGCCCAAATACACAGTGCATATGTCTGCTCTGGCAATATAACAAATTCAAACAGCAGCTTCTGCCTGGAAAAATTCACCATACCTCTGCTTTTTGGTTCCCAGCTGCACAGTCTTAGTAGAAATAACAAAACACTATCAAAAGGCCAAACCAAAGAGTGCCGGCCTACTTATATTCATGCCCCCCACCTCATATTGATCAAGTCACATCAAAGGGCCAGCGCATCTCTAATGCAGCTTGTCCTGCTTTCTAAAGAGCTCTCTCCACTTTGATGGGGGATGATGGTATTGATAGCACTGTCACAATGTAAGAGTGCGTCTTCTTGTTTTTCCCACGTCACTGCAGAAAAAAAGCATGGTATGCCTTTCACTTGGTAGTAAAAACCTGTGCATTTACATAAATGAAATTCACTAAGTAGAGTTCTGTTAAGCAGCGTGTAAAGATAGTGGTTCTCATTAGCACTCAGCCGGCCTCGACGCTTGTCCATTGTAAGAAGACTCGATGGGCTATTCAATGTTGTCTCTCATGATTAGATGCTACCTACTTAGAGGTGTGCTGCCAAAGCTATTGTGAGATATGAATAAAGAACCCCTATTATTAATCATAAATGAGATTTGGTTTGTATAGAAGAGCTAACAGACGACCGTGCTTCTATCTTTTAAAATATGCTTCAGCTTTGGACTAGTTAGAAAAGACGTGCAGCCCATCTGCTGCTTTAATCTAAAACCATTGACAACTTATACTAGAGATCACTGTAACACCTTATCGCACATAATCTCCTTCAGAGATGGTTTCAGTGTTGTGTTATGTTCCTCCCTTCAATTTTTCAACAGAAAAGCGTCGGCGGAACATGGAGCTGATTCCCCTGACAGCAAGGATGATCATGACTCACCTGGTAAATCATCTGGGTCACCATCCTCTGAGTGGTGGCCCTGCTCTGCTTCATAGCCATGTGAGCGAAAACCATGACAATCCGTACGTGGAGTCATCCGAGCTGTCTTCCGAGGTCTTCAAAAGCCCCAATCTGCAGCTTTTTGTCTTCAATGACAGTACACTGGTGTCCTACCTGCAGATTCCCAGTGAGACCCCCACTGTCGGACAGCCCCCCCAACCTTCCTCCCAAGTACGGATCATTGTCAGGGACATTTCAGGCAAATACTCGTGGGATGGCACAATCCTCTACTGCACTGTTAACGAAGACTCTGTTGATTTCGGATCTTTTAATGCGGACGATCGCTCTCCTTCTACTACCAGTACTGTTGCTCACAGCACAAACCAGCACAGCTCTCAGTCTGTGGGACCCAATAAAAATGATTGCTCAGCCTCAGACACCCTCTCTGACTGCTGTGAGGAGGAAGACATTCTTGATAAGCTCCTGGAGGACCTTGGCACGTGCAGCCCAGAATGTTTGCCTCAGTCTCAACTCAAACTCAATCAGCCGGCCCCTTCACCCCGTGGCATGAATCTAGAACAAGAGAGTGCCATCCTGGAGGCCATTCTGCGTCAGACTCAGCAGGAGGAGGAGCAGGTGAAGAGGTGGGACGCTGATGTTAGCTTCCGAGCCACCTGCCAGAGGGAACCTTCCCAGCAGGAACCAAATGCTCCTTTCTACTTTTGTCGGCTGCTGCTCAATGACCTCGGCATGAACTCTTGGGAACGCAGGTACACTATCAGATGACGTTGTGTCCAGTCATTGGTCTGGTTTTCATTATATTTAAGAGATAGAAACAAAGAGAGGAAAGTCAGGTGGTTATAACTCATACAGGTGTCTGTTGCTTATTTATCACGCGCCAAGCTACATCTGAGACCCAACATGTATGACAGAAAACAAACAAAACGCGAAATAACGTTAAAACCTCTGCAGTTAAGCAAGAAATTGATTTACTTCCTTCATCCTTGAAGTGACTCAGCTTTTGCCTCACTGCTCAATGAGAGAAAGAGTGAATAAAATGCACACTAGGTCGGAGTATCTTAATCTCCTCTCCACAGGGTAATAGTGCCCAGCTGTTTTCACTTAGGTCTACCGTGCAAAGCCACATCTTTGCTCCTCTGTAAATTAAAAGCTTACACCTTTTAATGGTGATGGTGCAACATGTGCACAGCTAGTAGGAGTCTCCGGTTTGCACCTGTGACTTTTTGGCTTTCATTAAGCTTGACTGAAAAAACAAACTTTACTTGAAAACATTTCATGACCGTATAGTAGCAAAGTATACAGCTGCAGTTTAGTATGGGTTCCCGAATTGTGCCCTATAACCATGATGGAAATTACAACGTCAACCCAACCCAATTTCTTTCTACAACAGGAAGAGTTTCCATTTGTTGAAGAAAAACTCCAAACTCCTAAGGGAACTGAAGAACTTGGATTCCAGGCAGTGGTAAGCCCTCCACAAATTCAATCTTTAATGTTGCTTCGTTAAAATTAAGGATGTTCGGGATATCAAACAACACAGACTGGTCTATGATTAATTGCCCTCTACATATAACCACAATATCGCTACAGCATTATGATAAAACTGGCTCTACAAAAATGAAATACACACCGGCAATTCATACGGTTGCTCAAAGCAGCATCATATTACCCCATTCTTACATTTCTCTATCACGACATCTAATTTGTACCTACGGCTGATGAGCACAGCCGTGGAAGTCCTTCACTATTACTCTTATTGTCCCTTTTCTCTGGCTCTCTTAATCCAATCAATAAGTACTTCACAGAATGAGAAAGGCAGGAGCTTATTAAAAGATTCCCTCAGTATTGGGCTTGTTTCTCCCACATTGCTAGACTTGGTTGGACAATCTGTGCAAAAGCATGCAAAGTGCCCTAAATATAAGCCATTATGATGCACTGCCATGGCAACAAGGAAGGTGCGCTGCCATTCTTTCTTTAATCATCGTGGCATAAAAGTTGCAATCATGTTTGTTTTTTTTCCCTACAATTTGGCTCCCCTCACTTAATTTAATCCAACCAAACTGACACTGACTATTTTCCTTCATTAACAAGGTAAAGCATTTTCATTTGAAGTGGCTGAAATATTGAGAGGCTCTTCAAGTTCTGCAATGTTGGTAAAAATCGGACGCTGTGCCACTGTTGCTCCTTTAATATTGGCTACTATATCTTTTTCTTCTGTAGCCGAGAGACACACAAGATTGCCGTTTTCTACATTGGGGAGGGTCAAGAGGACAAGTGCTCCATCTTGTCTAACAGCGCAGGCAGCCAGGCGTATGAAGACTTTGTATCTGGACTGGGATGGGAGGTGCAGAAAATCACTCTCTCAAATCAAAACACCCGATTTATCCACAGATAAAACCTAAATTTGCACACGTAGATGTACAAACACACTTAAGTTGTACATATATCCCTCAGGTGGACCTGGCCAGGCACTGTGGCTTTATGGGTGGCCTCCAGAGGAATGGCAGCACAGGTGGGACTGCTCCTTACTATGCTACCTCCACTGTGGAAGCCATCTTCCACGTCTCCACTCGCATGCCATCTGATTCTGATGACTCCCTCACAAAAAAGGTAAAAAGTCATGTTTTTAGAGTTTTTAAGCTATTATGGCATGTTTCTAATAATCCTGTAATCGAGAGTCCGATAATCTTGATATACAGTTTTGTGTATTAATTGCTCACCTCAAGCCCAGAGTATGTCAAGAAGACGGAAAAAAACGACTTTGCTCATTTGATGCAATGAAATGGCTACACAGTCCTGCCTGCCCATAGCAGTATATTGTTGCAGCCTTCAGCTCTGTGTTAAGCTGTGATCAGGGGATGTGACTTCAGAGTGCAGGCATTGATTAGTGACCCCAGCCAGGCAGGCCTGAGGAGTAGAGAGTTGCAGGCGCGTGAGTGGAGAGAGGGCATGTGCCGTTGCAGTAATGAGTATGATTCTGCTAGCCCCTGCCCCCTCCCTGTGTGCTGTGACCAGGGCCTGGATTTAGCCATTAGCTCCCCCTGCTAGGGCAGGAGCCTGCCGGATACTGGCAGGATCCTTTTATCCAATTCCTGCTGCCGCCACAGGAGCAATCGATTGGGTTTTGCAGTGGGATCCTGAGCAGTAGTGCACCAGTAGCAGTTAGCATGAAGAAATGAGCCGCAAGGCCCCCGCCCGGGCTGCCAATCTTTTCATGAATTACCCCACTGAGAAGGGAAATTCATCGGGCTCTCCTCATATCCAATCCCCCTCCGGTCCTCCACAGATATCCCCCCCCCTCTCCGTTTCACAAATAACCCACAACTCAGTTAAAATCCATTTTTAAGTTGTGCTTTGTGACTTAAAAATTAGGTTGAGTAAAGATCTGAGGCGCCGACTACTGTAACTAGTGATGCTCACCTTGCACAGAAATGTAAATTCGTCACAGGTGGAGCAGAAATTTGGCTGGCCAGTTGCATGCATTAATGCTTGAGAAAAAGATAAAGGAGTTGGAATTCAGAAACGGGCTCCTCTGTCCATTTCAAAATACCGCTTTTATTCCTGCATTCACCCACTTTGCTGCCTGCAGCCATAAAGGCGTACTACAACGGATGGGGGAGCTTACGCCTGGCAGATTGCCTGTTTGAAGATAATGGAGGGGGGAAAATGTCTACACCAAAAAGAAAAGAGGGAAAACCATGAATTCCTCAATCCAATTGTGGGTTTTAGAGTAGTGCAGGCTGCAGCAGTAGCAGCTGGCCTCAGTAATGCGGTTATAGAAACAACCTGCAGGGTTGGGGTCAGGCGATGTAGAGTGTGTGCGGGTTTCTGTGAAAGAGAGGGAGATTGACGTGTGCCTCAGCTATCACATTCACCCCCAGGCACCACAGCTTAAATGGGCTGCCGCAGGTTGTATGTATAAGGAGGCTCTCGTGTTCTGAAATCCTCTGGTCTGCTGTCTCCATGTGTGTGACACCCATTCTCTGGGTGGGAGGTCAAAGAGTGCTAATTGAACAAGAGCCTTTGAGTTGAATGATATTTTATTAAAGAAGCCTCAAATATTTGGATGTGATTAACAAGGAAGTAAATAGATTGGTGCAGAAGCTGATTGACTCCAACATAAGCATCCTCATTAAACTGATTAAGCTCCTCCAAATGCTAATATCTTAACCCAAATTAACATCCCAGTCAAATGCATATTCAACATTTTCTCTGAAAATGTCTCAGTGACTGACCTGGTTGGTACCTGCTGATCCTTGGACAGACAGACTGAACTGGCGAGCTCCAGTAATCAGCATGCCGTGGATTTGTTTAAGATTAACATATTACCATAATTAAGGGCTGATAATAGAATGTGCTAATTGCATTTTTGGTGGCGAGGGCATGTTTCTTAATGGCTCATTAGGCCCTCAGTACATTGGCAGATGTTGTCTTCTGAGTAAAGGCTCACTTTTCAGTGTCTATTAGAGCCCAGAAAAATTCACTGGACCACCTGCTAATAACTGAGCCTCACTTATCAGAGAATATAATGTGGCCGCGTCACTCTATTTTACTTTGGAAAGGGGAGAGCTGTTTACCTGTTTCAAAGTCTCCTCATACAATTTCCTGTCATTTAAGTCTATCTTCTTGCTCTGCACAGTCTCATTTGTGTTTGTGAATAGACTGGAAATGGGAAGCAATTTAATCTTTGATGGCTCAAGTTAATTGGATCCGACTTGTTTGCTTTTGTAATGCTCAATTTTGTTTTTGCATTTTGAATTTGTAATGAAAAAGCCATAAAAATAGGCAAACCCAGTTCTCAGACCCCTACTTAAACCGTTATTTGCTAACAAAGTTTGTGATTAAACTGTCATTTGGTTTTGTATCTTTAGAATACACAACACTTCTTAAAAAAGAATGAAATATTTCCATATGCTGTCAACAGTCCATCCTTTTAGTCGCCCTCTTCTACATACCCCCACAGCTCAAATCAATCCATAGCCTTCTAGGTGTTTGAGTCCAGAGTACTGCTAGAAAACACCCATAGACTGGCCCTTAAATAGCGCCAGATTTTGTTCATTACCATAGCGATTACCTGCACTCCACTTTATTTGTATACAATTGTCAAAATTGATTGGACAGAAAACATGATTGAATATTTAGTATGTGGTGTAAGAACAACATTATTTCAAAAATTATATTTAAAAGCTTGTGTTTCATATCCTGGAAGACTCAAACATGCAGCATGTTTGTAAGCGTTAGCACATCAGTCAAGATTCTGGAATCTTGAATCTCCAGCCAGCACTGTTTTAATTCTTTGCTAGTCGGAACCTCCTTGAGTGAAGGATCGTCATATTGTTAATTAATTACATGCTCGATTAGATGTTGGAGATCTTGACAGCGTTGACTGGACATTTTTTTTTAGCTTCAGCCCACATCGGTTTCAGCGCAGAGCTGTTTTCTGTCTCTGTTATGTAAGCTCCTACGCTAAAAGAGTGTGTAGCGGTTTTTTTTTGACTGTCTGAAACAGAGTATGTGATTAGAAAATAATATGCTAAGCAAGCACTGGAGGACCACATCGCTATTTTCTACTTATTTTAAGTTATCTACTTTGACCAAAACATTTTTTACCAGCTGTTTCTAACATTCCTGTGTTTTAATGTATTTGGTAACATATTTTTTTAAACTGGAATGACCTTTGTGTTACAACAGAGAGGGTTGAGAAGGGAACAATGTTACTGTTGGATACAGATACCACCAGGTACCATATTGATAGACGTAGTCAGAATGAATGGTACCAAAGTTTTACCTACTCGATGTATTGCATGTTTTTGGAATGTCGAAGTGAGCCGGAGACAAACCAGACAGAACCAGCACAAACACTGGGGACAAAAAGGTGGATTTGAACCAGTAATATTCCTGCTGTGAGACAACTGTGCTATCGACTGCCCCTCTCTGACGTCGTACCAAAAGCATGTAGCAAGTAGAATTTATAACTTCTTGCAGGCATTAGTTATATCTGAAGGATATTTGCAAGTCAGTTTTGCTGATATTGATTTTGAATGGATTTCCGTTGCACCTTGAGGCATGTTTTCTCCATCAGTCCTGCTTGCTCTACATGTACAGGTACCTGGAAAAACTACTGCTTTTTACATCCCAAAAATGTGTGTTTCTGCTGGCAACCATTTATCTCTACTCTCTCCGTCTTGTGTAACATTATTACTCGTGTTCTTTTAAATGAAAAACAAACGTATGAAACAACTGTGATTTTGTTTGTTTGGTAGCTGCGTCACCTGGGAAATGATGAGGTGCACATAGTGTGGTCAGAGCACACCAGGGACTACCGACGTGGCATCATCCCAACGGATTTTGGAGACGTGCTGATTATCATCTACCCGATGAAAAACCACATGTATTTCATCCAGATCATGAAGAAGTCCCAGGTAAACCATTGAGTACTGGGGATTTTGACTGTTTTCATCAATGCACATATATTACTTTTATTTCCTTTCTTAATTAGAAACTTTCCATTTTCTAATAAGAAGACAATATGTATTACTTTCCAGACAGTAATCAAGAGCATCTCTCCGGCTATTTCACCGCTGCATTAATGTCCTGTCCCTTCATGAGCAAAAACATGTCATCAGATTGTCAGAGATCTCATCCCGTTCAGACTTTTTAGTTATACGGATCCTCTCTCTTGTTGCAGTTCAAAACATCTCGGTTCCCCCTTCTCCAACCGTACATTATTACCCACACTCTGGGTATGTTCACTCAGAGATGGTTACTGTCCTTTCATTTTTATAAAGAGGACTGAGAATTTTAGCCCCACCTTAGATTTAGCAAGGCAGTCCAAGGTATACAGACCCAGAGCACCTTTTATTCCTGGTGAAGAAATGACTGTGTTCCTATCGTTCTTCCTCTTTCTTCAAATCAATTATTTGTTTACTCACATGTTTTTACAAAGATAGAAAAACTACAAATGTTTCCTTTATTTGTCTGCTCATGATATTAGAGAAGCCCAGCAGAGAGTTTGCTGTTTTCTCTTACTACAGTATAGTGGACTGTATTCTTTCTTATTTTGTTAAACATATTACAGTATTTTCTTCTCACCTGTTTATATTTTTCTCTTTTGCTGGTAGTCTTTATAACCAATATCAATTATGTGACAATAGTTCTTTTCCATCTTTGTGGATTCAACATAATCCCACTCGTAGTCATCTCAATTAAGACCCCTTGAGAGATTGATTGGATTGTATTTGTTGGATATTTAATCAGTTGAAGAATTTTTTTTTTCAAATAGTAGAAGAGTCACTTTCCCAGCAAACCAGAATTTGAAGGTTGCCAAGTTTTAAAACTTCAATTGCCTTTAAACATTCAAAAACATGCGCGTTCATGCGTCAACTTTATGGTGTTACTTCATTTTTATTTATTCTTTGCTCCAGTTTCCAGGATTGTTTTTGAAGTTAATTTGTCAGTTTTAGCCTTTAAAATAGATTTACCATTTACTATTTATTATTATGATATGACTGGTTATTATGCCAGCTGAAATACCAAATTGAAGACAGCCGGGTCTTTTTGGGAGGGTTTGACATTCACGTCAACTTCCAGGTCAATGACCATTGAGCCTCAGTGATTAAGGGCCCCCGTCCAATATGCAGCAACAGACGCGTGTGCTGCACACTCACACGCTGCCCCTAAAATGCATACAGCTCCTTTGTATTTGTTGGCTAGCTCCATATGAGAGTATTGTTTAGTATTGATTGTTATTTTAATTTAATTTACCTTACATTGATTCACATTAGATGGTGTGGTTGTCATGCAAAAAAGTCCAATATCAACTTGAACCCTTGCCCTAAACAGATGGAGAAACGGTGAAATAAGGAGAACAAAAAGATTTTTAATCAACATTTTTCTGATATTTGGGCTACTTCACACACAATGACAGGACACTGACCAAATAAATTTCTGAGGTTTTGGTACCTCCTGGTCTTATTTTTTTTTCTTGACACCCGCAGGTTCCCTTCTTTGGGCCTCTGTTTAATGGCGCCATCATCACTGGAGCACTGCTGCCAAGCCTGGTGCGGGCCACCTGTATCAATGCCAGCAGAGCTGTTAAGTCCCGGCTGACTCTCTACCAGAGCTTGTATCCTTTACTACTCTTTGCTTCTTCTTCATTTGCTTTTCACTATCCCGTACAGAGAGGACTCGTCACGGAAATGCATCAATTAAAAAAAAAATCAATCATTAACTACCCATATAGCTGAAACCGTCAAGGTTATTAGCCTACATTCTGTGATATTTATGGAATGATTTCATTAGATGTATGCCACTTGAACTTTCAGCACCACCAGTGGCCTATTTGAGTAAATTCACTGAGACATGTGGCGTGCTTGTCATGTCAGCCAACGCACACAGCTGAGTGCTGACACTGATCCTTATGGGCTGTCTGATTTACATACGGCTATTAGGCTGGGGCCGTTTCACAGCCTGGAGCAACATCGGAGGTTACATGGGGCTGTTTTGGGTATGAACCCTGATAATATTTCATCATCTAATTACATTTGTTTTATGGCGCACAAGGAGAACCGAAATAAGAGCATCTTCAGCAAACGCATACAAGTAGATACAAACACATGCCCTCGCTCTCAACCCTCCACCCATCCGTCCAACAGTGTGCCGTTAAGAGCCTGACTCCAGCTGTAGTTGTCAGTTGGTTTAAAGGGAGTGTAATTACCAATGGAGATGAATTAGCATGTGAATGCCAGCAGCATAGAGTTGGGGGTGAGAAGGTGGGGGGGGGGGGCTGAGAGTCGGGATGGCCCCTGAAGGGGAAACCTGAGCTCCCTTAACGCCCTGCTCTTCCTCGGACAGCATGTACAGCACCGCCTCACCAGAACCACGCTGTCCCTCTGGCAGTTGCTATAGAAACCTCCCCCAAGGAGGTTTCATATGGGTGGAAGATGAGGATCTGTTGTTTTTGAGATGCTGACATTTAAAGAAAAAGTCATTTTTTTATTTGGAACCAAGTCCTTGTATCATAATCTCTCACAATGTGGCTTTTGGTCTTTAATTATCCCAAAGCAAAAACTGTGCATGTTGTTTATAGTGGGGTGTGTGTTAGTATGTGTCTGTCTGAATGCATTTCACAGTACATCACATCCCATGCCCCCACCTATATCAGGCCTTGTCTTTGTGTCCCCAGGGGCATCCCTGAGTGACAGATGTCTGTTACCCGACGCCAAGTGAATTAGCCCAGTGTGACTCTCAGTGCCAGAGGGAGGGGGGCGCCACAGGCCTGCCTACCTCTGCGAGCCTCAGGGAGTTGGGGGGGGGTGGGTTAGACATTACTGGGCCTGTGGTGCGCCTCAAAAGCCTTACCTGGCATTCCTTAGCAGAGAGACAGACAGCACAAAGGCGTGATCTATGAGAGGAGATAAGCGCTGCCTCTGGAGTTCTGGCACTGATATGGTTCCAGGCCTCATGCACTCCAGCAGAGGAGATGAATGAGTGTGCCAGGCAAAGCACACTGCCAGCTTGAGTATCTGTGTGTCCGTTTTTTCTTCTGTTTGTGTAGTTGGTGCGCTTGTGAGGACAGAGCCAAAAAAAAAAGTTTTTATATCTTTACAGAATTGTCATCACAGAATGTTCTGGCTTACAATTGTACAATTGTACAAACCACCAATGAAACAAGTATGGCTTGGCAGGTGGAGTCGGTCCTGGATACGCTTTCATCATTGGATTTTTTCCCCCCCCTCTCCGGTTATCATTCTTCCATCTTCTTAGGTTATGTTGCTCTTTATTTTCACAGTTTCGAACAATGACCCAATCTTTTTTATCTGGGATGTGTGTATTTGTGCAAGATGAAAATCCTCATCCTTAGTTTACCCCTTCACAATGCCTTAAGAATCCACAGTCCGCTTTGTGCCTGAGGCCACACTCCAAGGTAATTAGTTGAATATTTCTTCAAAGAGAAGCTATATGACCCCTGTGTGTCCAGATAAAAGGAGAGCATGGCGCTGTGGCCCCCTCTCTAGTTCTGTCACAAGGCTTGAGAGGACACCAGCAGTCTGCTGCAATGCTCACAGGATCTCTCAAGCTAATAGGATTTGATATTAAAAATGACCACCAGCAACATTTTCAGAAAATACACAGGCACAGACAGGCCACAAGAGTGCTTTCCAGATAGATACTCCCTCCTTGATGTTTTTTTTCCCATTCTCTCTTTTCCTCCATCTCTGATTTGTCCCTGCATTTCTTTACTTTTTCAGTGTCTGGCTTTTTTTGTCAGTTACAATTTGTGTCAATTTCTTCAATCAAGACCTGAACATGACCTCAAAGACATCATATCAGAAGCCTCTCACAGACAACTCATATTGTATCATCTATTATTTATATGCCTGATGGAAAATGCAGCTGGTCTGGCTTTGTGTGTTCTGAGTGTATTGTTTACAACTGGCCCGACCTCCACAGCAATACTTGGAATAATGGTGCCCACAAATCGTTCAATCTGAAGCAACTTTATTTTTTATAAAATTACCTATATCTCCATTTATTCATGAGCAACCCCTCATAATAGATGAATGTCACTTTGGCCCCCCTAATAATGGTGCCCCATGCACTCAGTGTAGGACATGGCTTGAAGGAGACAATGAGTTAGTTTGTGTCCTCTGACCCCAGACGTTCACTGGATGACTATGCTGTCTGCTGCCATTTACTGCATGATGAAGATCCCTCATATTGTCAGTGTAGAATGTCTTCACCCAGATTCATTTCTCTCTTCAACAAGCTCTTGAGTTTGATGTGGTGTCCCTCACTCTTTGTGATGGGGAGGGGGGTGTATGGTTAAGTGTGTGTGTGAGGAAGATGACAAGTTTCTAATAGGTGAGACAGTGTGGAACTGACCTTGATTCCGAAACGTAGCCTCCGTCCTGGACAGGATCAATAGTTTTTGCACACTGCCCTTCGTCCCCATCCTGTGTTCTGACACACACATAAACACACACACACAGATCCATCTCCGAGCAGCGATCAATAACCATAATCTGTTTCTGCCCATCGCCAGTCATGCGAGCCAGGCTTTTAGATGGTGTGTATGTAAGTCTGTGTGCAGTAGCAGAAAGAGCGGGGTGGGTTGGGGGGTCGATCCTTTCAGTGGAACCTCGAAAGCTGTCGAGGTCTGTCATGTTCTTTCAAAGACTCATGTGAGAATATCTACAGTTCCCCAGTCTCGCCGATGCCAAAACGAGATGTTCATCATTTCAGTGGATGTGCATTGAAAACATAATGGATATGATATCCTGTGTGCACTCCTTTGTGTGCTTTCTCTACCCCCCTCTTCCCAAACACCATTATAATTATTACAGTCACCGTATTGACAGTGACAACTACTCACACCCCTTCTGAGCAAGTTATTGTCCCACTCTCACTTGTTCTTTGTCCGGGGGTAGAGCAGTCCTTTGTAAACTGTAAGATTCCTCACCTAGCAGAGATGATAGTGCGCCTGTATGCATGATGTGATGCCATGAATAGGATCTGCCATGTTAGTGTTGTCTCACATGAATTATTAAGCATCGTTGATAGGTCTAATTTGCCAGCTGTTGTGCCATAACTGCAGATTCGTACCTAAGTACTCCGCAGGCAGCATCACTCTGGAATATGGTGCTTGACTGGGCACAGTGAGAGTCCAAGCTAGTCATTATATGCTGTGTTGTTGAAGTGGTCTGAGCTGATGTGAGCATAATTAGCCAACTTCCTGTTTAAGGAAAACAGGGCTGGCCAATAAAAATGACTTCTGCTCAAGTAAAATTTTCAAAGAGAGGCTTAAGAAATCACCTTAATTTGCCCCAAGACGTTTTGTAACCTTATTACTTGATGCAAGCCTTTTATTTGGAGACGGTTGGTTGTTGGAGAGTGATTAGGTGGTTGGGGTTAGAGGTAAAGGCCATTTCTGAGTTGAAGTGTCCATCTCTGGAGTTGGCCATGGTGTTTTGGGTGGATGCTGGCATTGGCTTTGACAGAGCGGTTGAGAGTTTACACAGTATTTGGGCGGGGGGGCAAAGAAAGGAGGGGTTCTCTCCCCCACTGAATGTTTTAACCTAATCCCATTATCAGTGTAGCGCACTGCCTCCCATCTCGTTCCCGTCTTTATCCCCACCCCCTCCTGCACTTCTCTACAGCTGACCAGCTGTTCCTGCGGGGACTCACGACAATGTCCTATGTGTTCAGATCACTGAGTACCCCCCACCTTTCTCACAAACACATGCACACACACACGTACACAACACAGTCCATGCACAACCAAAGCAATTGCCTTGCCCATTGCTGGAGTTGGAGAAGGGGGTAGCTTTGGGTGCAAGGAGGGGGCAAGCACAGGCCTGTCAAACCGAGAGCCCTGACTCATGAGGCAGCCCAGCTCGGATGGCATATGGCGTCTAGCTTCATACAACATGCAAAAGTATTCTCTCTTCACCCTCCCTCCTCCAGTTCCCCGTCTTCCAGTCCCCCTCCCCTGCTGCTAATGCAGAATGACTCATAGCATTACTCATTTTTTTTTCCTCCATTACCCTCCACCCCACCCCACATCAGTTCCTCCTCCTCCTTGCCACCCAGCCTGTAACAAAAGGCGTCCACTGCATGGCACCAACACCCTGAAAGCCCTAGGGGCCCAGCCCAGCCCAGCCCACCCCAGCTTACCCCACCTCGGCCCAGCCTGCACTCAGAGGCCTGTTGGGGGCCGCCCCTTTTAAACACAGGTAGAGCAGCCATGGAACCAGACGGCCAACAGCAGGGACCCAGAGCCCCGCCTGGGGAAGTGACACAAACTGCTGGTATCAAACTGTTGGGCCTGTTGGTGCATTAGTGGTTTTGCTTTTCTGTATACGGAAGCTGGCATTATTTTATGGTGCCTCTGGCACTACGGAACCATCATGCTTTTTCAGCCCGCGTGCTTTTATGTATTTGTGAGCACAATTCATCCTGTATAGTTTCTGACTGCCTTATGAAATTGTGTTTTATCTGCAAAATTGACAGAAGTGGTCCTTGTCTAATTGTATTCCGGCTGAGTTTATTCATCTATTTCCTCAATATATTTTCTTAAAACTGTGTATGAAATATTTTTACAAAAACAGGTAGAAACTACATAGAGGAGTATAACCCAAAAAAATGTCACGCTTTATACGTTTAAACTTGAACCCCCACCCTCTTGCCCCTCCCCTCCTCTCACCGTCTGTTATGTATTCATGTTTGACATCTGTGTGTTTGTGAGCGGCAAAATGCGAGCCAGCAAGACTGTCTATTTTTGGAGTCGTCTTTCCATTTTGTCATTTTGTCCCATCTTTGGGGTGTCAAGTAGATTAAAAGACCATAACAACTTTTCCTATTTAAATTTCCAGACACATGAGTATATTTTTGTATCACGTCTGTAATGTGTCGTGGTGAAAACTGCATCCATTCTCAAATTACACAGACAATTAAAGTTAAGGAGCTGTCCATACTTTCTCCTCTGCAAGGTATTCAAATAGAATTTAAAATGAAAATTAGACGCATTACATGCAGTGGAGCTTTTTCACTAACTCAAATGTATAGTTCAATTTTATACGTAAAGGAATGATTGTTTGTGTTGGTTTGGGTGTTTACGCTCATCAAATACACCACCAGGGTCCTGAATATCAACAAAAATGACATATTGATAATGACTTTCATATGTAATAGGTCATCGGTGTCTGTGCATCACACAGAATATGCTGACCCCAGAATTACCACCGGACGAGTAAGAAGACAAGCTCATTGTGATTGATGTGCGGCGGTGCTGCTTCTAGCACGGGTGTAAAACCTGTCTGTCCACTTTAAGTGATAAGCATCCAGCTACCCATTCCATCTGTTCCCCCTAGCCCTGTTTAATTAATGAACTTTCTTTCTCCGCCCCATAGCCTGCCAGTGCAACACTAAAGCAAAAGCTGTTAGACTTCTTAGGTTATCCAAGTGGATGCATGTTCTTGCCCCCCCCAAACCCCCCACCCCTGTAATGAGTGCGTTCTCATTGATTAGTTATGTTTTGTTTTGCCCTCTTTTGTCTCCGGGTTCTTGAAGGCAGGGTTAATGAGCTTTTATGGCAAGCTGTAGCGCTTGGAATCCAAGGATGAATGGGAATACTTTTGAATTTTGTTTTGTTTTTTCTCCTTTTTTGTTTCGTTTTGGGGTTTTTTGTGATGGACTTTGAAGAGATGCAAAGCCTCGTGCCATCACGTGTTTGTGTGAGAATATATGTAAATAATAGTGGGTTTGAAGGGCCTTGAGCCGAGTTATTTTTCATTTCATCCCTGAAGGTCTGTTTTTCTTCTTCGGAAGCAGGGAATGTGGAACACTCTGCGAGGTTTGGTTCTGTGACTATTCGTCTTCCAGCCACCTCAGCAGAACCCTTGTCCTGTCCTGTTTTCTGCTCTCTCCCTTCCTTTATGTCCCCTCTTCCTTCCGTGTCTCTGGTTACAAGGCAGTGGACAGCCCTTTTGTCCAGCTAAAGCTGCCCTCTTTTGTTTGTGCGGCCTTTTTTATCCCTGTGCTAATCGCCATGGTCGTGTGCCTGAGTTGGACCCCATATTTCACGCTCAGCTTTCCTTTGTTTGACACACCGCCCCTGATAAGAATCCCAATTCTAGAGCCTCTCTGATATTGAAATCCAACTGCGGCGCAGAAAGAGCCTTCAATCATCCATTATCTGTGCTCCAGTGATTACCATTCAATCTCCCAGGGCCCATGCTCCTCATCACCGGCCCCAGAGCTGAGACCATCCCCTGAAAGAACCCGCATCCTTTAACGCCTGTGTCACATGCAAGCATATCCATAGATATTTCTGATGTAGTCTTGAGACAGCCCCACAATGAATGCTGCTGGGAAATGTCAGTGAAATGTCACTCACCGTTCTCCTCTGGAATCTGCTGGTCTCTGATGTAGCCCTAGATTTTTTTTTAAGGGATTCTAGTGAACACACCTTGTGACTTTATTGGGTTTCCTTGTCCCTAAATGCCCCTTGAATTTTCTATTCTCTTTTTTGTTCAGAGACTGGGATTGCTCTTTTTCTTTTTTTTAAATCGGGCTATGTTGCTTTTAATGTCACAGACTTAATTGGCTGTTTTAAGAAGGAATTAGTTGATTATTTATAAGTTGCACATAATGCCCCTTTGCATGGTTCAAAGGCAGTGTCTGCTCCTCTGCTGGCCTGTGGCAATTGTTCTCTTTTAGAGGATGTCCTTGTGCCACACAGCATTTGCATTTTTGCACTAAATGGAATTTTCTGCATTGACAGACAAGGCTGGGTAAACAAAGCGATAACAAAAACAAAACATTTAAGTATGCATCGCTGTGCATTGTCTGCCTCTTCTTACAGAAAGCAGCCTTTGATGTGTTAATAATTATAGTCTATTTCAGTGTCAAGTGGTGGCTGCGGCTGAAAGCGAAGCACTGAGAAATATTGGACTAATCTTCCCATGTCTCGTTGCTGCAACAGGCAGTTATAATATTTAGTGCCATTTCAGATAAAGAGAAACTATTGTGTGTTGTAGGGAATGGCACAATACATTGTATTAGTTGTTTTTTTACTTCATTGATTTTGTCATAAAGTGTCCGATTAGTGTCAGGATTGATGCAAGACATATTAATTCTGTTTTCCTCATTTATCCGGCTCATTCATATTAGGGATTTATTGTGTTGGATTTCAGGCATGGAGCAAATTTAAGTCATATATTTAATCAATGTTATTTACACCAGGACAACTTGTCAGGCACATTTTTTTATACCTTAATCGTTGTTTGTATTATTGTGGATGAGATACAGAAAAACCTTTTTCTTGTAGATGTCCAATTAGCCAACACTTTATGTTTAGATGCACAACAGCTCTCAGTACCTTTGTTAAATGTAGTATACACATCTTCATTAGTTATGTATAGCCTCTAATTACTATTGATGAGACTCAAGGTGATTTGGGTACAAATCTATATTTTTTGTTATTCTAATGAGTGTTATTTACCCTCAGATCTCCAAGCCAGGGGGTTTTAGAATTGGGCTTTGTGCAAGCAGATAAACCCGGGGCCGCTCAAACTACAACCACTTGTTTTTGTATCTGCCGACTTTGACAAAATCCATTTTCCACCCCCATCATCACCAGTCTGCATGGATGTATAGCACTTCCCGCTCCTCCATCTGTTTTTCTGCACCCATGAAAAGGTCCATTATAATCTGCAGTATACACAGTTGACGTGCCGCTAGCTGCGCAAGAGCCAATCATGGCAGAGCAATGAACTTAGGCCAAATCCAAGAGCCCCTAACCCCTCCCCCAAGTTCATTTTAATTATCTAAGCTCTCTGTCTGAGATCTTCAGTTGAACAAGTTTTTATAACAACATTGTGTTCACCATCCCTTTCCCCCTATAAAAGGCTCCAGTCTGAATGGGGCTCTATGTATGTCCACTGGATGATGGCAGGCTCCTGATTAACCCTGGAGTGACTAGCTAATGTCATTGAAGGAGGGCCACCTGGCTGTGAGACTGTACAGTCAGCTGCAACTGAAGGGCCCGAATAGGAGACGACCAGGTGTTGGGCTCCAGCCCCCCTAATTGTTGCCATGTAATAGCTTGCTTGACTGCACAATATAGCCCAGGGGCGAGGATTAGGAAAAAGCTATTGCCAACACAGAAGTCCATTTTCTTTTCTTCTTTTTTTTTGGCGAAGGTTTTGTATGTGGGTTTTTCTCCGTGTGCATGCTTTTATGTAGATACATGTATTTATATCTCTCTTTGCATCCTCCTCTTCCATTGCAGGAGAAAGCTGGGGCTCGTCGTCGTGACTGTCTACTAACTCTTGACGCTTCCACCACAATGAGATCCAATATTCTGAACTATATATAACCTGTTTCCAAAAAAACTCTGGACATTATGTTAAAAGTCCATTAAAACTAAATGGAATGATTTGCAAATCATTTAGAACCTAAATGCAATCGAATACAATACGCGTGCATTATAATTAATCGTCAAACTAATAAACATGAAGGCCTTTATTTCAATAACAAATATTTCTGCTTTCTGAAGTTGATGCCTGTAATACGTCTCAATGGTAAACAACAAGTTTACCATTGTATTATATTACGTTTCTTTTTTAACAACACCCAGCAATTATTAAGGACTGTTGAAGTTTTGAGGGTGGGAATCCGTATAATTGTTGCTTGATATACAGCTTTGTTTGTCCAACGGTCCACGGTCTCCCTTGTCGTATTTGTTGGTGCACAATGCACAACACCATTTGAAAGGGAAACAGGTCTGGACTACAGGCAGACCAATCTCGTACCCGACTCTTTGGCCAAGTCTCATGTTGTTGTAAGTTGGCAGAAGGCGATGTCATTGACTGCCTCGAATGAGCAGCTACGTCAGCAAAAAAAATATTGTAGGCAGGTTACCCAACACCATGGGTACCAACACAACACCATACCATCACCGAAGCTGGCTTTTGAAGTTTTCACTTGTAACAATCTGGATGGTCTTTGAACAAGAGGACGCAATGTGGACCCATCAAACCAAAGGACACTTCACCATACCATGTCAGCTCATCTCAGAACTTGGCCCCAAACAAGTCAATGTTGTTGATAGATGGTTTGAGCTTTGCCTAGTTTGAGTCTCTTTGCTTTGTAGACAAGAGAATAAATTGTGTTAACAGACAACAGCTTTTCAAGGAATTTCAGTCCTCAACAAATATCATGCTTAGTAGAATTATATTTGGTTTTAAAGCAATGTCACCTAACTGAAAGTCACCTGACTCCATTGTTGGTTTTAGTCCTAGTCCCTCATTTGCAGAGATTTCTTCAAATCAAACAAAATAATCTGTTGATATTACAGACTGTAGAAGGTTGGATCCTCAAAGTCCTTACAATTGCACATTGGGAAACTTTTTTGAAATTTGGACCGTTAGCCCATTCAGATTTTCAATAAGCGGTGAACCTCTGCCCAGCGGGAGCCTGTGAATGTCATTGTTATCACCAATGAAACTCTTTACATGTGGTTTGGTCCAGCCAGGCATTTTTGATCATTCCACATGCCCTAAATTCTTTGAGCTACTACTTCATAAAATTCGGAATAAGCATAGTAATCAGCATTTTATTTTAAATCATTGACGTTCATGTGGTACAAACCTAGAGTTCAATTGAACTGAATACTATGCAGGATTCAGAAATGATCAGTCTGTGTGATTCATGTTTTACGAAATCTCCTTTTTTTGGAATCGACTTTTGTTCTTGCTTTCAGATCTATAAGGCTAATAGATCAAATCTAATAACGATGTTGGAGATACAAAACAGTTTATCACTTTAAAGTAACTCACACTAAAAGCTGACAGTACAGATTTTCATTAATTGTGCTCTAACAAGAATCTTTAACATCATATCCTTCACTATAACACCACACACACTCCTCTATCATCATCACCTCCATTTTTTATTTACAGTCACCTTCTTGTGACCGTCCATGGTCTGCATGTCTTATTGACATATGTCCAAAATAAACAGAAATGAAATCACTCTTGCCCCCAGTAACTAACCCTCTCTGCATTCTCTATAGCTATTGTGTGCAACCCTGTACAAATCATTATCATTCCCACTAAATGCCTGGTATTTTGCATAACGTCAGGCAGACTAATTGGCTTGGTGAACCTTTCATTGAGGGGCCAATGGCGGAACAAAAGTATTTGGTGTATGTCTTTCAGGGGAAGGAGGCAGAAACGCTTGGAGTTTAGGCATGGCATTTTTTTTTGTTGTACGTGTTACAAGGATCATCAAAATTGCAGCGGCTTGTGCTAATTTTGTTTTAATATTTTATCAGTGCAATACTATAACTCTGTTATTGTATCATTAAAATCATGGCACATGGCACAATCCAAAGTTGACAAAATCGTTGTGTAATTTAAGTGTCAGATTGGATTTATTCAAAAAATAGCATTAAATACCCAGGTACTTTGTGTGCTGCTCTGCATTGAGGGGGCACAGGTGAGAAGAACCTGAGCCTGAGTCTGTGGTTGGATAATGATGATCACAAACTAAATTTTTTCATAAAATGGAAAGAAAAAGAGGTGAACTGCCTCGTGTGTAATCAGATGGATTTCAATCTAAGTGTTGGTCCAGTCTGGTCTGGCCATTTTCATCGTTGACTTTTTATTAAAAGTTCAAATCGAGATCAAATAGATGCGGCTTTTCCTGGTCTCCATTCAAAACAATTCAAATATTAGGATGTGAATGACAAACATGACGCATATACCCCTCAGATAGCTCATACGATTCACACTTTTGTCCTGACTTAATAATGTTTCCAGAAGAGTGAGGCACTCTGGTCATCATCTCTGACAAAGGGGACCTTTAGATAGAACTCTCACCCAGCCAGTCACAGAAGTGTATCTGTTAATCTTCACCCATACGAGCTTTTTTCTCATCTTATTATGACTTTCTGTTAATGTACGGTGGAGGCCTGCGTGACTGTCCGGCTATAATGGGTCTGTGTTTGATTAATCATGTTGATCCATTGTGTTTCACATCTAAGGCTGCGGAGATAGGACTCATCAATGGAGACCAGAGTCCTTTGAAAAGGAGATTGGTTACAGACTCCGCTCATCCGAATACACAAGCCCAGTGGGCTCTGATTGATGTCATGTTGTGTTGAACAAACCACGCTTCAACAAATTATGATGTCACCAGGTATCTTATGGCTATACTGTTTTTCTGCGTTGTGAACTTGTTGTATCATTTATTTTCTTAAGACCTCCGATAATCAGTCAGTTTTTAGTTTTTAGTTTAGAGGTCAACATTGACTTTGGTGTCGGTGCTGTTCCTATGATTTGTTGTGTTAGAAGAAATCGATTTTTAGTGTCCCCCAGTGGAATAGTGCGCTGCCAGAGAATTGAGAGAATGGGTGACTACTTCCTCCAGTCAGCCCATAAATAAACTAGTCAGGCAAGCCAACAGAAATCAGATTTTGTCTGCGGCTGCGACAAAACTGTGTGAAATCACTGATGGGCAGTGATGATGTCACAGGTTAGGAGTGATGTCACAGCCATAATTTCCCATCCTGCTGTCGAAATGCCAGATGGATGGTGGAGAGGTTTGGAGGTTGGAGCTTAGAAAGCTCTTGCTATGGGAAACCCACCCCTCTAGAGGTATCATTAACCTGGGCTTACTGTTTGACCCGATTCCTTTGGGGCTCCTGAGCTCCGGTTTCCTGGGCCCGCTTCTAATTAGGCTACTTGTTAGAACTCTCTGAAACCAGCTATTCCTCTAGAGCTTATGATGTTGTGTATGTCTATGCACACCATGAATATGGCCACACAAACACCTCCACTCATCATAATGCACCTGTGACAGGCTTCTTCTGGCCTGCTGCTGCCTTGAAAGGAAAAAGCTGTTTAATGAGACGCCAAGCTTTTGAGGTGTTGCCGTATGAAAAGGTAGTGGGACAAACATACTATATAGTTACTCTAGTGGCTACTGTATTTCATTAATTTCCCCTCTTCATCAATCTCAAACCTTCACACGTTCCCACTCTGCCGATATTCCAACAGCTGTCTGAATTGCCACATTCAGTCTTTCTGTATGGGTCTCTCTGTCTAAATGTCTCTGACTTCCTCTCTGTTTTCCCATAATCACCTCACACCCTAAGGGGCCTCTGCAGAGACAAACTTCACACCTCAGCCCTCGCTTTGACAACAGGTACCGCTGGCACTCACTGCCTGTCCTCTCTCCAATCAACACCTGCTTGGATTTATCCCTCTTCCTTCCCTTCCTCTTTTCTAGCCCCCACTCCTTGCAATCTCTGCTTTATTCCTCCATAGTTATATCACTTGATTTTGTGGCTCTTCCAATCTTTTCCCCACATCTGTCACTTTTATGCTTTCCCCAGCCTCAGTGCCGTTTTTCTGCCTCGTGCCTCTACCCTTAGTGAGTAACGGGTTATTCATATGCCTATCAAGCAATTTCTATACCCCGATGGCACCTGGAGGTGGCACTGTGATCCGCTGTTCATTTAAATATGTTAAAGCCGTGTGAGTTAATTTCCCCCCTAAGATACCCAGGGTAACAAGTTGTAACAGGAGATTGAATCAATGTCACTGAAAGTTGTTTTCTACATTTGCTACCAATCTCTCTTATAATTCTATAAATTGTAATTCCCTGCTTTAGCGGTATACATAACACAAACTGATGCACAGGGTTTCTGTGATATTGTACTTCTAGTATGAGGAGGTGAAGTACCATTCTTTCCAACAAACAAACAAAAATTTGTCCACATCTGCTTTTATACCTCGCGTACGCTGGCACCCCAACACAAGCAAGCACACCCCCCCACCCCTTCCTCTTAACAGGCCAATTATGTGCTGCTGGGAGTCAATGGTGCGGTGAGCTACTCCTGAGCTCCTCTCCTCACCAAGGTCAAGCTGATTGGCCCAGGTTAATCGGCAGATGTGAGGCTAAGAGAGGAGGGGGTCAAGTACCTAGAGGTGGCCTCTACCTCATCTCTAAACTGTCCCTCTTCACTAGAAGAGCCCCTTTACCACCAGTACTTCTACAAACAGGATTAACCTTGGCTGCTGCTGTGGAGGCCTGAGGACCGTAGGAATGGTTCCTCCTTTTTCTAAGCAAAGCCCTTTTTTAATTGCTATTTTTTCTTGTTCTTCAACAAAAACGTGCCCTCCGAGGATTATGCAAATAGAAAACTTATATCTTGACTGTCCCTTGTTGGGGTTAAGGTTTAGGCTATTTTGCCCCTACTGAATGCCTGTTCTGGACTTGTATCAACTTTCCTTTCCTTTCTAAAGTTAGTACCCCTCAAACTTTCTAATAATCTTTTGGAAAACCAGTTTTTCTTCAATCTCTTTGTCTGAAGAGCCGTTTAAGTTGATGGCAAAATTGGTCCATCAACTTAAACTGCACTTGACGACATATTGCCTGGGGTCCAGGCCAATTTCACCCCAGTAACAGGAGCTGTTGAAATTTCTATCATGATATAAACAAAGTTAAGTATCTGTTGTAGTTTTTATATTTCAGCTGGAGGATTTCTGCCTGCTGCACAAGAATATGTAATGAATTACAGAAATGCTACGTCTGCTGCTAAATACACATCTGTCTTGGATCTGCTAGTTCGTTAAACCATAAAGAAAATGATGTCGCAATAATACTTTCTGATATGAAATATAGAGTACCTCAGCGATCTTCTGTTGGTCTTTGGCCTCTCCCTTCACCAGCGCTTAACAGATTTGAACCAAAAACTTGTGCTATGCTGATGACATTCAGTTGTATGTGCGTGACGAGGCAGACGATCTTTGACAAATCATCAAATCAGCCCACTTTTGCCGGCTGTGAAAAACTAGAAGTATTCCACTTTCCGGCTCCTAAATTCAGATAAAGCTGAGATTTTGGTAATCAGTTCCCCTTGAATTTGAAATTAGTTTGAATATGAAATAGGAATTTGATGACTGAGTGATTTCTCAAAGTTTGACAGCCAACTGTGCGACTCGTGAATTGTATTTAATCCTACACACATTTGTTATTGGTAAATAGAGAAACACTGTTTGTTTGTTTTTTTCATAGCTACAATTCTGTTCTCTGCCTTTTGCCATTGTGTCCCTAGCCTATAAAATAATCTTTCCTCTGACATTAGACCTCTGTCTCAATAGAGGCTTTAAAATCTAAACCTCAATAAATTGAGAATATCTTAATCTCAATCTATTGAACCCTATACTTATAATTAGGGTTTAAAGTGAAATGTGGCAGGTGGAGGAACCCTTAATTCCACTGTAGCACCAAGAGCCAGACTAAGCAAGGAGCTAATAATGCAATTTATTTCTTGATTACATTATTAGATGCTTAAAATATGTATACTCTTATTCCATTATTTCAATCACTATGACATTTGATGACAGACTCAACTATTCTGTTACTCATTTCAGAGAATCTTGCTTAGGTCAGTATTGCTACTGGGGCGTTAACTACTCTTTCTTTGTTGCCCTCCTAAGTAGTTCACAAATCAAATCTTATCTGTTTTGCGACAGTAACAGTCAAAACATCTGCCCTGTAACAGGCAGGGCCCTGTTAACGTTCTAAAATCACACGCAAGCAAGTTGTGTGCCTGTTCTTGTCTCCCTATACTTTCTCTCTCCTTCGTCCTCCCCTTTTGTCAGGCTTTTCTGGGCTGGACAATCAGCCACTCAGGGACCCCATCTTTTTCCATGAGCCACAGTCCCCATGTTAAGGATCTGGATCTTCATCTTCCAGGATTCAGCCCATCCTCTCATCTCTCTCCCTCTCCCATTGTGTGTCCATCGTCATTGGTGCTCTTGTTTCATTTCGGCCGTCTGTATTAATGCTCTGCTTGAGCTTTTATGTCGTCTGCCCTCTTTCCAGATCTCTATGGCGGAGAGTATGTCATGTGGCTCACGTCCTACTTATTGGTGGAAAATTAATTTGCTGAGTGTCCACATTCTTTATATATTTTTACATCCATCTCTCTTTCTTCACTTAATTTGCTATATTGATCTTCTGTAAGCACGTCTAATGTCTTTCCATTCTGGATGAGAAATCGAATTTCTGCTGCTTTTCCTTAAGCTTCTTCAATTTTCTCCTTTTCATAAACAAGGATCCAAGTTCAGTCGATTTTGTATGCTTTGATGTTGAGATGGATACGTTTGACAAAGACACTTCTTTAGTAATTAAGCAAAGAGGTGCAGCTTTCTTGTAATCTCAAAAGGATGGGGTCAATCTTTGACAAAAGTGTAGTGAGACTTAGAAGTGGATAGAAAAAGGGCTTAACAAGTGAAACGTCACTATGGGGTATTTTAAGACCCATTCTAAAGCGCCTTTGCCTAATCTGAACCGGATTACCCGTGTGTGAGAGTCTGTCCGTCTCATTCATTCTGTTTGTTGGTGCTATTATTGCAAATGGACAATTTAGACCATGAACAAAGAGTTTTCCTTCGCACAATCCATTTTTATTGTTTTCTTTAATACATAAAGGAGAAAACATAATTCCAGTGTAGGATTTTGGCTTTGAGCTACTCCGAGATGCTTGAACGGAAAACACAAAGGCAAAGGCTGCATGGTCAGGATGCTGCTCTCCAGAGAGATACTAATTCAGAGGTCAGCATAGGCTCTTTTGAGAAATAATTTGTGCGAAAGGGAGAGGTAAGGGTGTATGTGTATGTGTCTCCATGCACTGGGTGGGGTTACACAAGGCACAAAATGGATCCCAGTGGACCGGCATTTTCAGGACACGTCCCTGTGGACACAGAGTAGAAGGGAGGAAGATGTTGATGAGGGTTGGTGGCTGTTGGGATCCAGCAGGGACGAGGCAGCCTGCTAATGAAGAACCATATGAGGCCTCCATTCACCTTGAACATGGGCCACTGCAGCTGCCCTGACCTTGGCATTGATCCACAAAGATGCTTGACCCTCACCAGAGCTCTCCCCCTACCATCTGGAAAGTAAGCATGCATATGTATACATTCACGCACACACCCACAGATACATATGCATGCTCACGTACGCTGACTCATATAAACGCGCACATATGCTTTCACGGGTTCAACGTAGTTCCACTCTGTCCCGATTGGTGACTATTAAGCTTTTCTTTATGTTTGCATAATTGATCGGTGTGATTCTGCGCTAGTGTATAGATTTTGGTCACACACCTACAATCAGCAACCACATGTCAAACATACGTCACTGCATCTGTCACCATAAATGACTGAAGAAGGGAAGGGCCAGTTACCCACTTAATTGCATTATCCTAAATGTGCAAATGTTGCAGTTAATAGATTGGAATTGTGTTTTAGGGCTTATACTCTCCTTCCTCACAACTACAACCTCTTTTACACATCAGTCTTATTCCTTGTGGTCGTGCGATAACTCTGATCTTTGAGAAAAATGTACCTCTTTACCATCCCAGTATTGCCATGCTCCATAGACTTTACATTGGTTACCCCCCTCTTCTCTCTAATAGGAATGCGGCCATTTGGAACGCAAGGGATCCTCGGAAATTCCCAAAGTGGCGCAGAACAGTCCCCGCCCAGACAAAGGCTTGTATTATTTGTCTACCCAATTCAGCTGTAAATGACAGTTATCTCACGGGTGACTTAAGGTGCATTCCATCTGTGGAAACATGGACCTGTATGCATCTTCCTTTTTTATGTATTCCATCCTGAGCTCTATGAGAGGTTTTAAAGCATTAACTACAGTGGAGCATTATGCAATGCACTCCATCAGAAAGGCTTTCCCAACATCTTCATAGTTTTACACTATCTGTTTTGTGGCCCAATTATTCCTGACAACCTTTTTCACAGACATGAAGACAAGCCATCAGCAATGACTGCAGCTCATTTTTTCAAAAATGTAGGTCAGTGGCATCGAGTTTGGTGTCCATGACATGGGCACAGCATTTGCGTCACGGTTCTGGACATGTCCCTTGATTAAGTTACACCATGGAGGCAGCAGCATCTGTGCATATGCAGGGGAACAAGCTGTGCCCATGGCCTCGTAATTACAGACAAACAGAAAGATGAGGGAGTGCAAGAGAGTGAGAGACGGCGAGATTACCCCTCACCATGCATCAGGTTTGATCTTTGTGCAGTAATGTATTACCCACAGATAGCATCATACATTTACTTAAGTGAGCTGATTGTGGCTCTTGCTTTCAGCCATCGCCAAAATACCTTTTATTAGTCTCCCTCCCTCACCGCCTGTCTTAATCACTGGCAGTCTGTCGCATCCCATGATAACTCCTGACTGTTTCCCTTCATTTTAGAGTTTGAATTTTTTTTTTTTTTCTTATTCTGTATGAACAATTTGCCTAACTTGTGCATAGGGCAGCGGAAGGAAGTAGTGGAGGAGAGGCGTATGTCAGAGTCCGAAAACTCGTCTGCTCCAGCCGGGGTCAATATTTACTTTAGGAATCTCAATAACAGGCTTCCAGTCATCTGCATCTTTGATAATGGACAGCCATATGGCTCTGTTGACCTAAGCTGTGCCAAAGTTCTCCTTCTCTCTCCCAGCCTTTCCTTTTCTTTTGTTTTTTTTGCATCCCTTCGTCTTTTTTTCGTTTTTATTCATTATTTAGTTTTCTACTACAATATATTTTCGTTCCCTTATTATCTTATTTGGCACATTTGGTTCCTGTACAAACATCCATCCTCTCACTGTGTCCTCCATAAAAGACTGGTTATGACACACCGCATAGAGCTGTGACCCAAGTTACCATGGCAGCACGGACTGGGATGCCCACTCTTTTTCCAATACTGTTTCCAGCATGTGACGAACAGTGACGTTGCATGTCTGGCAAGTTCCAGAGGACATGTATATAAAGAAGTACGGAGGGAAGTGCTTCTTTGCATCTCTGGAATGGAGATGGTGGTCACGTAGAGCACGGAGAAACTCAACACAGACCAGCCATAACATTACAACCACCAGTCAAATAGTGTGTAGGTCTCCTTTTTTTTTAGCAAAACAGCTCTCACCTATAGAGGCATGGACTCCACAAGGCCTATAATGGTCAGCATGGACATTCTGATCGGTCTGTAGCTATGCAACCGCCAAATCGCACTGCATCGTACATCTGACATGTTTCTATCAATATATCATTGACTTTTTCAGCAATTTTTTGCCACAGAAGCTCTTCTGTGGGATCGGACAACACTGGCTAGCCTTGCTCTCCACATACATTAATGAGCCTTGGGCACCCATGACCCACTCTCTTGTTCACTGGTCGTCTTTGGGGCACTTTAAGTAGGTACTTCATCGGACTGGGAACACAACAAGACCTCCAGTTTTGGAGATGCTCCCAATCTGTTGTCTGCATCTTTACTGGCTGCCTAATATATCCCACCCACCTACACCTGCCATTGACACAAGATAATCAACAAGATAATCAATGTTCAGTGTTTCCCGGGTTGTGGTTATAATGATTTAGCTGATTGGTGTATATTAGTTAACAGGTACTAAACATGTGTTATTGTTTTTATATTTCTCTTTTCCACTTGGCTATATCTTTTTCAATTCAATGATTGCTATTTATTAGATTTTAGTTGTCTGACAAGTTGCCAAATCTTACCTGCTTATGCAAGAATACCAAATATATTAATAAATGCTGGTATTTCCATATTTTTTATTTTTTTATTTAACCCAATTTCAGTGTCTCTCTCTAATATTTGCTCTCTAAAAGACATTTGAATTATATCTGTTACTCTCATGAGACTGTAATATCATGGGGCCAATTATTCTTCCCATTGAAATGAACATACAAACTAATCCTGCAGGCTCTCATCATCTGTTGTGTCCTTTGTCTTATTCCACCCTCTGTCCATCTCAGTACGGCCCTGTGAACAGCTTACGAGCCAGGCACTGTCTGGTGTCTCCCGGCTCAGGTGCCCGTCACTATGCCTTTGCTACGCTTCTCTCAAAGATATTGGTCATGGCTGCCTTGGCCCCCACTGTGGCAGCATGTGCCATCAACAGGCCCTCTGCCCAGTCACTGTCTTGTCCTATCTACATAACCCAGACCAGAGCTTCCCAGCCCCGTCCAGCCTATCTCAGCTCTGCCTTTTTCAGCATTGGCGTCAGCAACAGCCCACTGCCACTCCAGCCTGGCATCCATAATGAGTTGAGGGGGAGGGTGCCCTCTGTGTCGAGCAACGGGATTTGTGTCTGAGTAAGAACCTATTATTTGACAAGCAATTTGTTAGATGTCGTTTGTTACGGAAAATGGCCTCAACAGACGCCTGCGGAGAATAAATCTGAATCATTGTCAAACGAATACCCACAGTTAAATCTAAGAAAGTTCTCAAGAAATTTCAGCACCATATTTAATTCCCCACTTGCCTTCATTCCACAGTAGATATGACCTGATGCATTTAACATAATCACATTGTAATGGTCATCAGCATGTTTTCCACCCTCACCCGGCAGCCATTTTGCTGGCTTTATTATTTATTTAATAATTTGAGCTTTCCCATTTCAAATCTGGCCATCCATGCTGCATGCTGGCTGCGCGGGCTCCAGTCACTGCTTGTCACTCTGAATTTCAAATGGCTCCAATTTTCCCCCTGATGGCACGGAGAAGTGGCAGGCAGCACATCGGGGAGGGTGATCCTAGACATCCTGCCTACAGCAGGAGTTCTATTAGCGAGAGAGAAGAGAGGGGGCAGGAGAGGTTTGGAGGTTTTTATGATTATTTTGGAGACTGCTGTCTCATTTTGGGATGTGTTGTACGACTGATTGCTTCGTCTTTGCTTCTAGCTGGGTTGTGCTTTTTCTTCACTGCTTAAGTGTATGCCCTTAAGCTGTGAAGAAATGGCATTTCCCCTGACTGTTGATGTGAGTTCTTCCTAATGGAGATATTTTTCTCCTCCTAGATTATTTCTCGATTGCTGACATAATTACACGTAATGATATTGTGAGGATGAAGTTACTGTACCTTGTTGTTGTTTTCGTCTCCAGCCTGCCATTATGTTTTGTTCCTTAATGAAATTGCGCCAGCTACGAGGAGAGGGCACTCTACCTGGAGGCCATTGTACAGAACCATAGGGAGGTCATGACCTTTGAGGACTTTGCTTCGCAGGTCTTCTCCCCCTCTCCCGGCTATCCAGTGAGTGGTACAGGTGAGAAATGAGCCGCACTATCCTGCTTCATGTTTTTTTTCTCCAATGTATCCCTTTCTATCTGTCCCACCATCTCACTGTTGTCTCATCACATGGATTTCCCCTTCGTCTTTCCCTCTTCAATATTAGTCCTGTTTTCACAGCCTGCTCGGGGCAGGACTGGTCCGCCCCACTGTTCTGTCAATTTGTGCGACTTCATTGCACAAATTGAAGGTGCAATGAAGTCGTCTGTGTTTCCCCTCCTCTATGAAGGCAGCGGTGGTAGTAATAGAGCTGAATCAAACATCTGTCTAAAAACGTGGCAGAAAGTCCAGACGGAATTTTTGAAGATGTATTATGTGTGCGACCCACATCCAGAAGACTTACAAAGGAGCTGGTAGCAATTAGCAGCTAACTACAAAAATAAGATAATCAGCTTCCATGTTAGATCAAAGGTACACGGTTTCCTTTTTTAATGTGTTCCTGACAAAGTGCTGCTCTACTCATATTTAAAACGTCCCACTGGATGCTGGCGATGCTGTAATAGACATCACGCCTGTTTTGCATTCAGATGCCAGATTGCTATTCAAAAACAAGCGCCAAAGATTCAGCCGTCAACGGTTGTTCTATGTAAACAAACAAAGGAGGAAGGGGTCTTCATTTTGGCGCTGTTGTGCAAGCTCTGTAAAAAGGGGCATTGTCCTTTTTCTTACCTCTTTCTCTGCGTTAGTCTCCTCCTCCACACCTGTTTGCCCCATTACCTTTTTACACCTCCTCATTATCTCTACTTTTTCTTCCACGCCTACGCCTGCTGATGAATATCAAAACAGTGGGCCCGTCTCTTCACGCCATGCGAGCGACTTCAAACGCCATGCTTTCTCCACATCCTCCATCCACGCTCACGACACTCCGTTAATCTCGTCATGTTTCAAACCGAATCTTTCCATGCAATTACTCTCCTATGAATGTAAGCAGCCTTGTTAAACGCCAGCGCCATTCATTCAGCAACACTTCAGAGATCCCACCGACAAACAGCAGCACACGGATGTCAGCACAGCACTCTTATCAGTCCGTGATGAATAGAATGAAATACGTGTCTTATCTTGTTCTTCCTGCTTGTACCGGCGCTGATCGATCTGCAACTGCACCGAAATCAATACAAGATTACACTTTTCCACTCTGTCGAATCCCGACAGACATTTTGTTTTGACAGGGGATGTACTTCACAATACCACACCGGAGTCATTATCAAACCTGTCAGTGCTTATAAGTTTTAAGGGCAGCTTAAGGTGGGTGTAAAATTTTTACCCTTTACGTCAGTGTGTGGAAATGAAACGTTGGGGGAGTTTCAGATTCTCAGAGAGCAGGTTTGATATTCAGGCTTATGGCAGGCAAGAATGAAAAACAACTCCCCGGGCTGGCCCCTACTCACCTGGGTTCTTGTGTTTTGTGTGTCTCTGATGTCTCGTCGTATCAGATCGTCAATCAAAATTGTATTTATTGAATCAACAAAAAGGTTGCCTAATTCCGACTGGGCCTGTATGAGAAAGCCTCCTTAGAACATGGATCCTAACTAGTAGACACACACCCAGGCCTCTCTCCCCTCATCAAAGGTGTGATTATTTGAAAGACCCTCGGCAAAAATCCATGCAGGCACCTCTGTAGGAGTTTTGCTAGAACACACCTTGATGATCATCACGATATTCTATAGACGGATTACTTAAGTTTAACTTTTTTGGACGTCCACCTCGGAATGACTCTAAAGGACGAAGACGTGATGTAGTCAAAGTCTGGACCTTAACCCAATTGACAAGCTGTGGTAAAAAATATCAGTTCATGCTCCCAAACACTCCAATGTGCGGGGGAACTAAATCATTTCTGCAAAGAGGAGTGGGCCAAAATTCGCCCACAGAGATATCAGAGACCGAATTCTAGTGTTGTTTCCAAAACTTAGTTATAACTAAAACTAAAGTTATAGTCAATATTTCTTTATATTTATTTCATGTTGCATTCCTGACAAACGTGACATCTTCGGTTTGAGTCTGTCTCTGTTCGTTTTAACATAGTTTGACTGACCTGACCACAGGCACAGAATATATTGTTTGTTAATCCGTCATACATTTTTTTTTCCTTCATATTTGAAACAGCGAACCAAGAATATAACAAGGAAAACCTAAAAGGTTCATTCAAAAACAAACATACGAGTTGCAATTATTAGAGCTGCAAACAGTAACTACTTCTGCTTTGGGACAACATGATATTTTAAAATAATGATTTAAAAAATAAACAGTCAGTAGTTAGTCAAGAGACATTGGTTTGTATAGAACGGTAAGAAAACCAGCAAATTCCCATTTCTTAAGCGAGAACCAGTGATCATTTTATTTTGGCTTAAAAGATTATTTGCTTTAAAAAAAAAAAAAGAAGGTTATACGACGCTGCTCACGCTTCTCACCTCTCTCAAATGTGCTGCGGCCCCTCCATTCCTCTCGTGTGTGAATGTGTGGCTCCGTTTGTCTCTCCGTTCCATCCTCCTGGCGCTCATTGCTACCACTAACATGTCATCCATGTTCCATGACAGCGTGCAGGCGTTGGCCGGGGATGGTTTGGGACATGGACTACCCCTGGACCAAACTGGACTGTAAGACTCTGCCTGCTTCCTCCATAATAGGCATGACACCCAGCCCCAGCTCACCAGCACCCATCCATTTGTTAATTTTGATCACACTGGACCCCGCCTTCATCAAATACGCCGGGGTTTTGATTGATTTTGGCCTTTTTGAAGCAGGGGACGATGTCATTAATGTCTGTGCACTTTGTGCTGTTGGATTGCTGAACAAAGTGATGCTGCGGTACTTCACCAGAGTTCACCCTCTCCTGTCCATCACCCGTCTCTGGACCTTTCTGGTTTACCAGAATCCTCCACAGTATGGGGTCCTATCATCGTGAATGCACCCTTACCCTCGTCCTGCTATTTCCGTCCAGCCATTCTGCATGAGCTAATCCATCTGTAAGAGAAGACTACCCACAATGCTCGGCCTATGCTGCTGTCCTCCTGCTCAGATTGTCATGTTTTGTTGTTGTGTGTTCATCACCTGAACTGTAAATGTGAAGGCCAGACATCTATCAAGTGGATAAATTGACCCTAAGGTGCCCCAGCAACTCTTTCTTTGCTCCCTCTAACCCTAACAGTAACCGTGGTGATGCGTGTCTCAGTCTGATGTTGCCATGTAAACTGCAATTCATGCCTTGGATTTTGAAAACTGTCCTGCATTTGAAAGTTTTTAACGGGACAGATTTATCTGGCACCATCAGGCTTCCTTTAGAGGAAAAAAAATGGCACCTGTTGATGATCTTTTCACCAGAATCCAATAACATCCTCTGACTTTTCAACCCTCCAGTGACGACTAACCCCGACGCCACACAAGCTGTCTGAACATTTCTCCAAAGGACAGACCTCTCAGCAGCCTTGTGTGGTTCTTCTCTCCTGCAGCATGGTTCCGTGTGTCTCCACTGCTCTCTCACATGATGCTCTACTTTGTTTTTCCCTTTTAGATTAAAAAATATCTTTAAGGTCCAAATACTGTATGTGGTGAAGGTAAGCCCCGAGTCAGACCTGAAGCCTGTTACCGTCCAGCAGACTACCTTCCCTTCGCTCTTTCACTCATCTTGGCTGCCCCCCCCCATCTCTTCCTTTTTTATTCAGTACTAACCGTGCTTTATTTACTGAGTGCTCTGACAAAGGGAAGGGGACAAAGAAGCCAGGCTGTTTATTTGGGGGGTGTCCTACTGTTTAGGCCAAGCTGGTAATTGAAAGTGATGCACGGTGGGGACAATTAGCACCTGACTAAGTAACAGCATGAACAATACGGCTGCACTTCTGGCCGTCGCTTCTGCATGTGGAGCGCCTTTATCTCTTCCCTCGGCAAACAGTTTTCTTTCCTTCTCTCTTTCTGTCCTTTTTCTCCCCCCCCCCCCCCCCCAAACCCCTTCAATCCTCCACCCCCCACCCGCATTTCCTCCTGTTGGAGTGTGCCTGTTTGCCTGGGGCAGACTCCGAGACTAACACCTGCCGCACTGGAAGACGTCTTTGTCATCCAAAGCCTTGTTTGAACTGCTGCAGAGGGGACCAATGGGATAGCAGGGCCATTTTAAAGACTGTCTTTGTGTTCTTTCTGTCTCTCTTCTTCTGTCCCTCTGAAATCAAGTTCAATAAAAACAAAAGAGTTTGGGCCGAGTAAGGAATGGAAATGCTGGGATGTGACTATGATGATAATGGCATTAGCCTCTTTTCGTTGTACGTGGCGTTTGACGGTTAGAAACTTAAACTTACTCGTCCGTGCGGTGGAGAGCATCATCTTGAGTCTGATGTAACCTTTAACAGGTCAAAGCCTTCCTCCTCTCACTCTCGCTTTACAATTCTTCCATCTGGAGTTTAGTCTATGTAGGAAATAAAGGGTCTACTGTCGGAATGAGTAGAAGAATATGGGAATGCAGGATTTGTTCCGCCATAAGCCCAACCCACTTTTTTTCCTTCTTTTTGAGCTAAACCCCTTCCTTTTTCATATTCATATGCAGATTTGAGATTGCACGTTGAGACGCCGCTCACCTCCCCTCTCAGCCCTCACAATACACACACCCTATGTTTCATCTGTGGCCCAGCCCTCCTCTCCCAGCGAGCCTCGGCCCTGGATGCTGTCGGTGTCCACCCTGCTGCTGAGTGTCTGTTACTCCAGCCATCTGCCATTCCTTTTAGCTGCTGCAACTTGAGATGCCTCCGAAAAATGGCAGGAAATAAAAGGATAGGGGGAAAAAATAGGCAACCAGATGCCATCTCAACAAAGAAGAAAAGTTGTTTAAACTCCACGCATGGGGCAGAGGCGGGCGGGGGGGCCTACAGTTAGGGGTTTTGGTCAAGGGCACACCGAGGAAGTTTGGGCAGCGTTCACAGGACTCGATTGTTCTCGGCAGCATTGGATGCTGAGGTGTCCTCATTACCATTTGCCGGCCCGTAAACATAGATGTGACTCTTTATATTTTTTTAAAGAGGACAATGCCTGACAATGGGAAGGCTCTGCATCTTCACAACAAGAGCATAATGTGTAATTTTATTTTCATTCGCAGCATTCAACTGTCACACTGTGAATTGAATTTTTTTTTCACCAGTGGCTGTAAAGGTGACCTCTCTTTTTATCCTGTAAGCATCTGGGAAAACTGTATAGGGATGAAAGGCAGCTCTTCTTCTAGCGCGTTTTCCTGATCTACAGCATGTGAGAGTGGCATGAAACGTTTTATTCGCTTTCTATAATCTTTGTTCTAATAATTTAACGGGTTGAGCAAAGTCTAATCCACGTTTTCAGCAGTTTGTTTATGAGGTATGCTGAATGTCGGTGAAAATCCTATGACCTGGGTAATCTCTGCTCTGGGAGCAGCCACCTGCATGACAAAGCATGCTGGGAAAAACGGCAATCGCACCATGTCTCATGAGCCAAGTCTCAAACGCTCTTTTGTCTCTTTCTGCATAAAAACACTCACTCCATCTCTCCCTCAGGCTCTTTCAGCGGCAACACCACCACCGAAGCCGGAAGCGCCACAGCCACCACGGACTCTGTTGACCAGGTGTCTCCCACAATTCCCCGTGCCACAAAGAACAGAGTTTCTGGAAAACTCCGCCGATCAGCCAGCGCTATAAGCAAGTCCTCCAGCTGAGTTCTTCAACCACGCCCGGCCCGGCCCGGCCCGGCCCGGGCCACCTGCAGCCTTTAAGCCGTTCTCGAAGAACCTCACACACCCAGCCGTGACTGCATACCGTTTTGGGGGGTTTTTTTGCGTGTATTTTTTCTCTGTTTTATTCTGTGACATAAAAACATGTAACTGTAGCATATTGCAATTTTTAATTTAAGAAGCACCCGCTGATCTCATCGACACATTTACCGTTTGTCCTCATGTTTTACTATTTAATCAAGATTGTGTGACTAAGCTATTAATGTTCCTGCTGGTGGTCTCAGCTTAAGAATCGGTGACGTGGAAAGACTAAACTGTCAGAAAATCATTGGCGTTCTCAACTGGCGGCGCAGATGTGATGCACTAGAGAAGTTCTGACCATATTAAGGGAACGGGAAGCTTCTTTAGCCTCGTTGTGAATCTAATTGAACACTTAATGTGATGTAGCACTGAATGACACAGCTGTTAATGTCGTCTTTTTAAAATGCACAAGGGGTTAGTGTTTTGTCTCCTCCTGCACACGCTGAGAACTTCCTGTGTTAAAGACGCCACTGCTGTTGACCACGGTGATGGAGCGTCTCTGTAGTAGAAAAGCAAAGACTGCACAGGGCAAGACCTCCCCTGAAATCCACACTTTCCCTGTGGCTCATGCAGTCGGAGGCTTTCCACTTGTTTGGAACCTAGGGTGGACAATCAATGACGTCTTAGTAGCTTGAGCTGAACACAAATTTGTTAGGGTTCGTTCTCTCTCTCTCTCTCTCTCTCTCTCTCTCTCTTTTTTTTAATCACTCTAATTATCTTTTTTAAATGAATTCCGATGGATTGTGTCATGATTTGATTTATGCAACTCTGCTGGAATGAGAAAAGACTGCGTTTGTAATTGTGTTCTGATGTCGTTAACATGGGCTCATGTCCGGTAATTGAATAAGTTCCTCCTGTCTCTTTCCTCCGCCATCAGTTTCCCTGTTTTCCTGTGAGGCTGAGACGTCGACATTCCAACGTTACCGACCAACTTCTCTTCTTTCTTTCTTTTTTTTTGCATTCGCTGTCACTGATTAACGAGCATCGAATGTTTTCTGTCTGTTCTGGGATGTAAATTGCTTTAAGTTTTACAGGGACGTCTGCTGAATGGATATATATATATATATATATATATATACATATATACATATATATATATATATATATATATAGATTAATTATTTTTCTGTCGTATTGTATATTCATGTGCTGTTTAGATAAAAATACCACCAGAGCCTCAGGTGAATCTTAACTCCATGCACTGGTGTGTGTGTGTGTATGTGTGTGTGTGTAATAGAGTAAGTTTGTCTGTGTGTGCATGTACATTTGAGTGTGTGGGGGTGCTTCTGTGCCCGTGTAACGTCTGTCCCCTGAGATGCTGTCCCCCACCCACCCTTAGTGCCCATAATCAGATTTTACATTCTTCTCATGGTCGTCTGAGACAAACCGCCTGACATCCCCTCGTTATCGGTGTAAACAAAGTGTTTTCCCTCCCTGCATCTCTAAAGGTCACTTCCTTTAGAGATGCAGGTGCAAGGTGCTTTCCACACAAAAACAACAGATGGCGTTTTTGAAATGTGGGGTCCTGGGTTTAGGCTTTACTATAGGTGGTGTGCTGCTCCGTCTTAATCTGTGAATGGAATGGAGGCTCCTCTTCCTCTTTCCCATGATCCTTTACATCATGTGTCATTTGGTGGGGCTGGGGGGTTAGGTGACATGCCAGAGATGAACTCTAAGCATCAGCTAGGCGGGGCGCTCTCCAACCTGCCTGCTGGAGTTGTCATGGTAGCCAGGTGTTCCACACACTCGGGCCCTCCGAGGGCTCCACCCAAGATGCAACACTATCCCCATCTGTTGCACTACTATGCCTTACTTTCCTCGTGCTCGCCTCTCCTTCTTCCCACCCCCCCCCCCCACTTCTCTCTCATCCTCCTCCTTCTGCGTTTTCATTCCCCACAGGAGAAAATGGGGGAATCCAAACACCGGGAGGGTTTACAGATCCCTTCCTGTGCTGTTATTTGTGTTTTTGAAGAATGTATAGATATATATATTAAGCCCGGATCACATCTTTCCTTTTAATTCCCCCCCACCCAATCCACTTGAAGGAACCCCCGAGATGCTGATCTAAAGATTGTAGGTTATAGATGATGTCCATTGAAGGGTGTGTGCTGCCCCCTCACTGGCTTAGTTTGCTGGAAGATGTTAGTATGGACCAAGATAAGGATTGTGTGTCTTATAGACGTGAAGAAAATGAGCTAGTGTTAGTCCTAGTGTGTATTTGCTTTTTCTTCTCGTTTTAGAAATCCTTGTACATTGTGTCAAATTTGAGGGCTTCGCCGCCGTCGGAGTATAAATATATTAATGCCTGTAATATAATCTTTGTATAAGAGAAAGAGGTAAAAAAAAAGAAAGCTTGAAGATTTCAACATTACTTGTCAACATATCAAACTGTTTTTAACGACCGAAGTCCTGCTTTCTTTATTAGAAATGTGAAAAATTTAAACATTTCATTAAATCAATTTGAAATTCTATGTAACTTTGTCATTTTTCACTTCTCCCAGTAGCACATCAGCTAATTGTGTTACCTGCATCACCACATTTTGTGAAGTAGTGTGTGTCTGTGGGTGTGTGTGTGTGTGTGTGTGTGTGTGTGTGTGCTGACATGATGGAGCTGTTACCATGGGCTTTCTGACCCCGGCCCTGCAGCGCCAGAAGCAGGAGTAACTTGACCCTCCTCCCATCTGTCTCCCCTGCTGCTCTGCTCTGCTTAGGAGAGGCCAGCATAATTGAACCTCACCAGGAGGTACAGGTGCAATGGTTGCAGCACCTACGGGTGCCCTGCCTCGCCTGGTTCACATAAAGACGCAAAGAAACCACTTGACCGTAATTGGATCCCTAAAACGTTGTGTGTTATAAAAGGTGAGAAAGGAGCGTAATGTTACCTCATTTCCACCCGATTCAACACCATCCTCATCGGATGTTTGCAGCTCAACACCCGGCCCCTCTGAAGTCGACCCACCGTCATTACCAGATTGGATTATTTCATGTGCAAGTCTATTTTCACACTTCACATGTCCTAATGGGTCCGAGACATATTAAAAAAAGTTTGTGTTCTTTCAGCCGTCGGACGTGGGGAGAGATTAATGAGTAGGAACGATATTGAACATGAGTCAAAAATCACAGTGAATCTTGTTTTTTTGGTCTGTGGTGACATGGTTGGAGGCTGCCTGTTGAATTACAGCTGACCTCATGTTTAACAGGTCAGACATGAAGCCAACTGAGCTCGGATGTTACCCTCAATCAACATAAAACCAACCAAAATCGAGCTCCCAAAGCAGACAGATGTTTTATTGCTGCAGAGGTGAGCTGTGATGCAACACCTCTTTGTCCCCCTGTCATGTCCTGACATGGTCTTCAGGGGGAAATTTATAATAGGCCCTTAAGTGCTCTTCTATGGCAGCGTCTATTGAGCAACCGTAGCAATGATTCACTGCGAATCAGTCTGATAAACTGAAAGCGAAGGCAACGGTTTGACCAAAGGGGGCTTCTGAGGTTTCTTTTAGCTGCTGAAGGCGACCAAACAGATTCACGCAGGTTAGTAGAGCGGAGGAGAGATGATGGAGAATGTTCTGTGAACACTCGAGGCTCGGGGTCCATCTTTAAACCACCTGATGGACAATTAACACAAGCTTCAAATATCTTTCCTTTCAAAAATCTCACTGTGTTATGCTCTACATGAAAAATATCATATCCACTTCGTCAAATAAGGTCCTGATATGAGAAAGCTACGTCAATAAATTTGCATATTAAGCGTCAACAAAGGCCTAATATGGATTTCAGATCTTTTAAGGTTCTAATTGTTGCTAAATTGTTTGAATTTGCTTCCTGCAAATAAATGATAAATAATCATGATGTAAATCATATTTATGAATGACTCTTTTACATCTATTAATTTTCATGTCATTTTGCTATAAATAAAAGAAATGATCAACTGAAGAGTTTCCTTAAATCAACAATTGGTAAGACGGTTATAAACGTGTCTATAAAACTCATATGAGAAATCGTGTTTAAAGAATTCATATTTACAGGATAATCTTTTCTTCATATTTGGAATTATTAGATATATACTAGAAATAAAGTCAAAGATTTCCCTAAAAAGAGTAAAATGGTGCACTTTATGTCAACTTTTTTTGCTGTCATTTCATCATTTCACTTTTGTTATTTTTACTGCAAATAATTCCAATAACCATCATAGTAACTCATGTAAATTATATTTTGAAGTTAGTCTTTTCTATAATTATTAATGTCCATTATTATAAGAAATGTTCAGCCGAAGACTTTCCTGAAAACAGCAGAATGGTACATACCATATAAACCTGTTGAAAACTTGAGCAAACATGAGAAATCTTTTTCCTAAGTTGAATATATAATATATTTCTGTGTAATCTTGTCAGAAATAATTAACTAAATACGTCCGAAGAGAATAAATGCTACCGCTCATGCACTTACTAACTTAAAAAACAACATATAAGTTAAGTATTATCTCTATAATTATTTCCATTACATTTCGTCATTATTATATATATTAGAAATAATCAGCCGGACTTTCCAAATAAGAAAAAAAAGAGCCGTCATAAACTTAAATCACTAAAATTCGTGTTAAATTGAATAAAAGCACCTCCTCCAGAATAAAAAGGAGCGAGTTTTGCCCCTAATATATGAAGTTTACTAACACCATGATCTTTTACCACTCCATCAGATAAAGTGAAACAACTGAGAGACTTGTCCTTTTGAAAATATTTTTTTATTCAGGTAGACAACAACGATATCCACATACAATCAAAGCGCTATAAAAGCCAACATTTAAGAAAAATAACTTGTCCTTAAAAAAGATTGCATCTAAGTTAAGAGCTTTACGTTTTTTTGTTTGTTTTTATTTTTTACAAGAGCTGCGGTGATTGAAGATTGAAAATCCGACCCACGACAAATATCACAACTCATTTGTAAATTTGACAAAAATAAATAAATAAAACAACAAAAAAAAAAGAAAAATTTGGCTATACGACATGTAAACTGCCAGAACGATTTACAAGATGGGTGGGGGGGTAAATCACAACAAACACAACAATAAGTTACATAAAATAATTAGAATAAATAAATAAATACGCATATGATGGAAAATATTGCAACAATCTTCAATAATAATAATAATAATAATAATAATAATAAAATATGTGCCAGCTTTCAAAATTAAAACAGTCCATGTTGACATTTTAAGGCAGTTATACAGCAGGATTTGGATGTAGACTAAGTCAGACTAGGCTTATTTGTAGAGCTACTAAAGGCATTTGTGGTTCTACTAAAACAGGGAACGCTTAAGTCACTCTTTTTTTCTGTTTTTCCCCCTCCACCAGGACAAAGTTATAAGTTGACAAACTGGCGTAAAGCTGCAATGATCGAGCAATCACGGTCGGTGGATTCAGAAGGCTCTGGTGGGGGGGTGGGGGGTGAGGGATGGGTGGGGGTTCCGAGAATCTTAAGACATTTCTTAGGTCTAGAAGCTATCATTGAACTCATGTGCTGTCCTAGAAAAATACCCTTTAACAGTCAAACTAACGCTTTGTACTCTTTCTTTTTCTTTCTTTCTTCTTCTTCTTCTTCTTCTTGATAAACTAATTTTAGAGATAAAATCTCAAAATATAGAGAGAAGCATTCAACAAGCACTGATTGGCATGGAATAGACACCACTTAGACATGAAACCGCTCTTAGCCTAAAGTTATGGCGGTGAGCATCACAAACTTCTTTTTTTATTCTTTTTATTTCACCCCTCAGACACCTTCTTGTTTCTTTCCTCCTTTTTTTTTTTTTTTCTCCACTCTCCCCTCATGAAAGGCACGAGTTTAGTCTCTAGCAGGCGGGGCGCACCGGCATCTGCAGCAGGATGACCTGCCGGTTCTCCGAGGGGTGGCACTTGTTTATGTGCCTGGTGAGCCCCGGCGAGCTGTAGAGGGTGGCGGGGCAGTACTTGCACGGGTAAATCTGGGAGGAGTGCATGAGGCGCAGGTGTCTCTCCTGGCCGGCCCTGCTGGTGAAGCTCTCCCCGCACACCGGGCACAGCAGGCAGTCCACCGGGCTCAGATTGAGAGGGCTTTGGTTCAAGGCTTCCTCTGATGATGATGATGATGATGATGGTGCTACTGAGGAAGAGGAGGAGGAGGAGGAAGAGGGCGGCTCTGGTGCGCGCTCGCCGGTTTGGAACCCGTGCTCCTCCGCTTTCTTTTGCGGGGCCTGGTGGCCCATGATGTGTTTTCTGAGGTACGCCTGGCGCTTAAACCTCTTCCCGCAGTACTGGCAGTCATACGCTCCGTCCTCGGAGCCGGACTCGGACGGACCTGGACTCGGGGTGTCCCTGTCGCTCATGTCTTTGGCTTCTTCGGAGGCTGACTTGACACCTAGAGGTGGGATTTTGGCCATCTCCGGTTTGATGCTCTGCATGGGTGACATCACCGACACGCCGGTGTTCCGGGGTTTGTGCCAGCGGCGGTGAGAGGCCAGGTTAGCGGGGCAGCTGAACATCTTATCGCACTCGGGACACCGGTACTCGACCCTGACGATGCGGGAGCACTTGTGCTGAGCCAGAGAGAAGGGATCCGCATACGCCTCCTTGCACAGCTGACACACAAACTCCCCCAGAGGCTTGTTTCCTCCGGAGGACAGCGACCTCGGCTTCATCTCCACCGGCCCCTCTTTGATTTTGAGACCGAGCACCGGAGAGGTCGTCACCTCGTCCTCAAAGTTGAGTTTTCTAATGGCTTTTGGTTTCTTGGAGGCGGGTTTGGATTTGCGCTCTGTGCCGTCAGCCGCGGGCCTTTTGGTTCCGACCCGGTTGCTCGGTGCCGGGATGCTGCTGGTGGTGCCGCTGCGGCTGCTGTTGCTGGTGCCGATCTTTAGGTCGACTGGAGCGAACATGAGATGATCCAGGCCGGAGAGGGAGGCAGGTGTCGGGAATGACTCTGCCGAAATAGGCGAGCCGAGATTGAAACTTCTCTCGAAATATTCCCTGTCGTGCTCCTTGCTGATGGGTCGGGTGGGGCTGTAGAGGGCTTGGCACGCCGCCTCTGGGTTCCCGAACTGCGCCCGTTTCTCCAATCTGGGCACAGGCGCCTGTGCTGCTGTGAAATCCGGTGATGCTGCGGCGCGATCCGGACTGGACGCCACGAATATTGGCGGGGAGGGGTCCGCCAGGCGAGGCAAGGCAGCTGGGGCGTGTGTCTGCTGGAGGTCATCCTCATCTGAGCGCGTCCTGTAGGAAACATGTGCAGATTTCTTGTTTCTTTTGACCAGGAATCCTTTGGGCATCTTGGCGAGTAACAGCAGAAAGGCACTTCGTGGAGGCGGATGAAGTCTCGAGTATCCAGGTTTGTGAAAAATATGGCAACACTAGAGGCTGATGGGACTTTATCTCCCCAGTATATCGATCCTTCTGTTGCTGAAATGTTTTCGTCTCCAAGGCATAGCTCCACTCTTTTTATGCCGGAATGGTGCTATTGTTCTCGCCCCCCCTGTTGCAGCATCCCCGACCAATCGGATGGAACCAAGATCCCAGTGGATTTGATTATGGGAGGGCTCAGACTCTGAGTTTGGCGGATTTCGTTGGAGGATGTGCAGATAGCTTAGCAGATGTACCGGCGGTTTATTACATTAATGTGTGCGCTCAGCCCCTCCCCTACAGGGGCACACGTCGGGACCCTCCTATTTTTATGGTCTGATGGGCCCCTATACAACCGCACACGTGCCACTGCTTTGTGACTCTCCTCTGGGGGTCCCGGAGCTGCCAAAAGGAAATGTCCGTCACTGCTACAATTCTCACAATTTAGAATTAAGACAAGGATGAGACAAGATTGGTTACACACAAACCCAAAGCTGTTTCTTCAGGAATTGTGTTCGGACGCTAAAGAGGCTTCTTACCCAACACACACACAGCTGTCACACAATTTCTCTCTTCGATTCAGTTTTTTCTTCTTTTTTTCTTTTTTTAAATGCCTCCTCGTGTTTTCGGCTGCAGTTGTTTATTTTCTCTCCCAGTTTAAATCACTTTTACGCACGAGCTTTACGCGCATCCAACAAACCAAATAAGAGAGTTTTTGTCGACCTTTCATTTATTATGTCTTAAATAAACAGCATGGATGGAGTTTCTTTCTTTATTTTAGGGCACGTGTCAGTCTCGGTAGTTTAACTCCACATATAAATCAGACATCTCGCTGCATACATAAGTAATAAGAACGCCCTCTGGTCTTTGTGCACAATAGCCACGTCTGCCCGTGCTTGGATATCCCTGTCTTTTTTCCTTTCTTTCTTTTTTTTTTTTCGTTTGAAAGGCAAATTGACCTCTTAACTGTGAAACGGAACGCACGGCCAATCTGGCCCGCAGCTAGACTCGTGCTGGGCGGAATCAGTGCTCCAGACAAAGAAGGCCGCAGCCGATCAGGCTTGTGCTGCTAAATTAACGTTGCTCAGATATCCTGAGCTCCGAGAAGATTCGGCTGCTCTGACTGGAATGGAACTGTTTTTGTTTTTTTCCAAACATGTGTTGTATTCATGTTTGTTGTTTGATGAATGTATTGCGCATTTTGGTTCCATATTTAGACTGACAGTGATTTAATAAGAAGAAAATTCCTTATTGGCTGCCTGAATAACTTCTTAAAAACAAAATAAGTTACTTTAAATACAGCATCAAGACTGCCTAAAAATAGACCCAAGTTCTCAAAGCAAATACGTGGCCTGTATTCTTTATTAGCTCTCCTTCTGGTTTTGCGTACACTTCATAAATTGTGTAGGCGCATGTGTTTTTTTATTTTAATGGCTAAAAGAGGCTAAAAGAGTGCGCTGTCTGCCACTTGGCAGAGAGTGCACTCTTTCTCCTTTCAGTCTGCAGACCAGGGAGGAATTAATCTCCATCGTCGTACATTGTTCCCCTCATTTGCATAAAGCTGCAGTATGACCAAGTCAAATAATTACACAATCGGAGCTGAACCACAGGCCTGCGCCTCCTTTCAATGGGCCTCTGTGTCCCGGTTCCTTCTCACCTGCCTGAGAGCTCACCGTTATGTTGGCTCTGTGACAGATTTTCCAAAATAAAAATCTAATAAAAAAAAATAAAAAAACAGAAGTTCTCTTTAGCCGTCTAAAGACATAGATACAACTTTTCAACGTTTTAAGGTTTGCATTTTGTTTTGTTTTTTATAATAGAAAATATCTGTATGTGAGTCAGTTAATACATTTTTTTTTTGGGTTATTACATTTTTTTTTTTTTAAATATTAATGTCAAAATGTTCTACATTGTACTCTTTGTTTGCTTCTTCTGCTCTGCTCTGTGACTTTTGTTCTCTCACTCTGCATCTATTAGTCGTGGTTTGTTGAGAGATCAAGCTTTGATGGCATTTTAACGAGTTCCTCTTTCCCTGTGGTAATTTCTGTGGGGCGCGTGGGCCGGTGTGCTGCTCCTGGCCAACCGACGCATGCGCATATTTGATCAGTGGCGCGTGCGGGCCCTGGTGGACTGGAAGCCTTGGCGCCTAATTAGCATACAGCTGCAACACACCGGCTGCACCCTCCCAAACCTTATCGCATGCTATAGGATTTTAGATGTTGCTCTCATTTTCCTCTCTTGCCTTCAGGCTGTGCTGTCAGTATAATTGCTTAGATTATATGATAAAAGTTAAAACAGCATGAATAAGTCATGTTTTAAAATGATAAATTTGACGTTGAATCAATGTATTCCGGTTGGAAGTTTATCAACACTTCTGCTGATCCTCACGTTAAAATGATGCCTAAACTGCCGATGTTCTCTATATAAAACCAAACATCTGATACATTTCTGGGATTCTGGCCTTCAGAGATCAGCTCTTACTTCAGTGCACCGTTACAGGAAGAGGAATTAATGCTGAGAACACACTAACTTTGCTCCTCAGGTCTCTTTGGAGGCATCTGTGAAACATTAACCGAGTTACCATGGAGCCGCTTGATTGTTTTGTTTTTTTTTTAACAAAGATTAGATCACCCCTATTCTCACCACAAATACGCAGAAACCTCCTGTACATCCCAGGTGAGTGATTGGCTCCATGTGCTTTGGCACCCCAAGCCAATTTCAAAGTGCAATAGGACATGACTGTAATTGGTGCTCACTACATGGCCACCTTAAATGCATTGTCAATCAATTATTGTAATGGATTAGCCGAGGTCCTATTCTGACTGGCTGTAATCTGATAGAGGCCTCTTTCAGCACCATGGAGAGAACCAGCGAGGGACGCAGATTTAATCAGGCTGGTTGTGGACACAGCACAGCCTCAGCTTCAGCCTTTGTCCTCCTGAACCGAGAGCAGGCAGACACCAGCAGGAGAACAATGACACATGTGGAACAAAAGTGCCACAGTTGAAGCGATTGGTTTTTAAACATACTTCTATATGAGCTGGTTCAAAACTCATTTCAGCTATTTCTACGGGGAGAAGAACGCTCAGTCCCCCTCTGTTATCCTACTTATAAAAAAAAAAAAATGCTTTTTTTCGTAGTTTGTTTGCTAATGTACTTGTTTGTTAGAGCTTTTCTTTCTATTTCTGTAACATTGTGCATATATTCTTTCTTTTGATATCACCATTGCTTTTATTTTGTGTGAATTTCAAACGTATCTGCATTGGATCTAAAAACAACAACATAACATGAATAAACACAAAATGCATGTTTAAAATCAACATTTTATTCATTATGTTAAAAAAACAAAAACTGATGTTGTTCCTAAATTACCAAGGTTCAAAGTAGTCACCCCCTGACTTTAATAGCAAGTTTTGCCACCTTTAGCAGACTCTCAGAGCCTTAAAATAGCTTGGTAACTCTTCCCAGACTGATGGATTTCAATCGGGTTCCTCCCAGTGACCTCTGGAATTTCTTTTGATCAGAGCATAGTGTGCTACAAGGGAGACCTTCTAGCCAATAAATAGTTGTAGCTATTTGTTGGTGAGCTTTTAAGGAGCAATGGTTGTTAAATTATTAATTGTTCCTGAAAACCTGGGTAAGCTTCCCTGAAGAAAAGTGATGACCGTGCACAGTTATAAATCCACTGATTTGAATAAAGTATTTGGAATTTGAATCAAGAATTTTCCTCTTAACTTGTGTTTCCAGAGGAATAAAAACAATACAGTTGGTCTTATCAGCAATTAAAAAACACTAATATTGCCAGAGGCGGTTGCGTGCCACCGTTTAGGTGGTGCAATATTGATTCCCAATGATTGGTTTCTCTTGGAAGACCAGGAAAACCATCTGCTGGCAACCTCAGGGGAGTCAGCGTGTCACAATGAAACAGCAGTCAGCCTGGTAGAGAGCAACAATAGTGAACAATAGTGAAAGGCTCCTAGGTAAAAAAATAAATCCAACTTTACTGTCCAAAAGATCAATGTTCGCCTGTTTGGCCATGAGACAAACACAGAGGTTAAGTGTACTTTGGAAGGATGCCCACGAGACCGTGCTGGAAAGCCTAGTAAAGTGGTAAAGGACTGATCTGAAGACTAATGCACTTCCACGTTGACTGGGATGTCCCTGATGTCATCTATACTTTTGACAGTGATGCTGAAGGCTCTATGAGGACGAGGACAGGGTTTTAATCCTTTTATGTCCTGCTCACATCCTGGTTTAGCATGTTTGAGTCACTAATTCTTATGGAAAAATGTATGTCTCTCTTCTGAGCCTGTTTATGATTTGGCCCAATGGCAGCGTGTCTATTCTAAAGTGTAAGGGGCAGAGGACGGAGCCCTGGGGGACACCACATGTCACAGGGGCGAAGGAGGAGGCATGCACCATAGCTATTGAGAAAATCTTATGATATAAATAAGATTTTTTTTTTACCATATTAAAAAACACATAGACTTACTAACATGATAAAACCAAGAAAAAAGTTAAATAGTTCTCTAAAAACATTATTTACCAAAATGTTGAGCTAATCTAATTAAAATGCCATGTTTTTTATGAATAACCAAATTTCATATGAGTATTTTTTCGACTGTTTAAAATCATATTTGAAAAATAATTTTTTATTTTATGGTAATTTTAGAGTGTAAAAGATATCAAATGAATAAAGGCCCCAATGAATATATATACGCAACATAATGATCTTTCAATAGATTGTTTGTTTGTTTTTTTTTATCTCGGTGAGGACATTGAAGGGTTAATGTCATTTCTGATTCTGAACATTCATTGAGCCGGGCTAATAAAATGCTTTTACATCCTCAAGTGCATTTTATGAGTGTGATTATTGGAATCCTCTGTAAAATAAATATGAAATTGCATTGAGATGCTAATTACATCAGCCTCTAGAAGCTTTCATTGGTCATGTGTAATGTTGTGTGTCCACGGACATGTGAATCGAGAATTTTCTTTCTCTTCTAAAGAGCCTCTTATTAAAAAGACATCTTCCTGCATATGAGGCATGTTGCTGGCTGCAGTCCCAGGGGTGTGTTTAGCTCTAATTTACTCATCAAAAACATCAGAGTGTCTCTCAATAATCTGCACAGTCCATTGGTTGTTTGGGGCGGAGTCCCCGGCCAGAAAGCATGCTCTGGAATGTTAAACACTAATTCACCTCTGAGCTGTGGAGGTGGATAAAGTGATTGTTCCATCTGGAAGCTGATTAAAAACAACTCGGGCCTGTTTCTCCCCTCTGCATTCACCTCTGACGTCCATCACATTCATTTCTGTATTCATGAGCGAATGAAAAAGTTCAGGCAGAGCGGCTGCCGTATTAGAGATAATAAGGCCAGTGGGCTCCACATTCACTGCCACAGGTTTCCCCCAACCCCAGCTCATTCAATTACTCTATAAGAGTCCTCTGAGGCACAGCTGCACTATGGGGGTGAAGAGGAGCAAATTGAGATGCGTTCATGTAGACACACATGCACACACCACACAAAGACGGGGAGGAGGTGCACATACTGTCGCATGAAGCGACCATATGAATGATCTCTCTCCTCGCTGTCAATATTTCTCATATAAGAGGACGACAACAAAAGGTCCATCCTCGTCTGCTGCTCATTGTCTGACTGAAGATTGTAAGGAAACTGAAAATGACTCCATCTAAGAAGAATAAGGCATTGCTCCTAATCTCTACATACTGTATTAGGTCATCATAAACAGCAGCTGTATTATTCAGGAGTTTTAAAGATCGACGTCAAAACAGAATGGGCCATAACGGGTCTCCATTGGAATGAAAACACACCAGTTCTCTTTCTCACAGCTTTAAATTAGTTAGCTTATCTCACTAGCAAGAGAACATTTTGTCCTCAATGTTAGGACCACAAAAAATGGGCAACCATAAGGAACTCTGACAAACTCTGACAAAGGCAAAAATGTGATGTCTACACAACGGCATCATAGAATCCTTAGAACTGCCGGTCTTGTTGGGTGTTCCCATTTCTGCAGTGGTTAGAACCTACTAAAGTGGTCAATTGACGGACAACTGGTGAACCAGGGAGAAGATCGTGGGTGTCTAACGCTCAGTGATGTGTGTGGGAATGAAGGCTAACGTGTTTTTCACACAGAATCTGTTTTGTGTTACAAATTGCTGAGAAAGTTAATACTGGTTCTGATAGAAAGTGTCAGACTATGCAGAGTGAGTCTACAGTGAGCACATCAGCATCAGAACTGGACAGCGGAACAGTCGATGAAGGTGGCCTGGTAAGATGAATCATGTTTTTTTCTATGTCATGTGGATGATTGGTGCATATTCATGACTTAAGAGAAGAGATGGCAAACAACTGGGCTTTAATCCAGAACTTTGGTTCTGGCATTCCTGTGGAGGTTACTTGCTGCAGACCAAGTCCACCCCTTCATGGGGATTGTATGACCTTTATGATAGTGACCTCTTTCTGCATGATAATGCAGCCTGCCCCACTGCAACAATTATTCAGGAAAGGTTTGATTTGACCTCCAAATTCCCCAGAGACCATCCAATCAAGCATCTGTGGGATATGCCGGACAAATATGTGTGATCCATGGAGGATTTAAAGGTTCTTTTGATAACGTCTTCATAACAGATACCAAAGCACACACCTTCACAGGTCTTCTGGGTTCCACGCTTCAACTGGTGAGAACTGTTATGGTGGCAAAAGTATGTCCTATACAAATATACCACAGGTGGTTATAATTTTATGGCAGGGGTATACTCTACGTTAACTACAAAACTGCCCCGTTTAATTAATCGATTCTCACAATGTTATATTTTGAATAATGATTAGAAAGCCAGGGCATGTCGTCTTTCCAGAAAAGTCTGGTTGCTGTCCGTGGTGCTGATTGCTGTCCTTGGGTGGCAGTAGCAGCTGCCTCAGGCTGTATAAAATACACAGGTCCGCTGGGAAATGCAAGTTGGTGCCCTTGGATTTAAGTGCCTTAGCGATGAGGGCCAGCGTAGTGAGCATTTGCAGTTTTTCTAACTCACAGATGAGGTTGTTTGGACATGATGTCCCTCACTCTTGAAATGTTTTGCCGGAGAAATGGAACAGAACCTGCAAGCTAGTTCAGCCTGACAACTCCAGCTGTACTGCTATAAACACACACGCATACACATACATGACTTGACCTATCATCCTTGTTTGTCATCAAGCACCCCCCTAATTTGGCAATCTATTTCAGCTGTAACAATTTCCCATCCCTCCCTCTGCCTGTTACTGCTCCTGCTCTGTGTCCACAATGCTGCCTGCACTTTCCTCCACGGTGCCACCCCAGCATCAATCAGCAGCTTATGCTGAGATGGGTTCATGAACTTAACTCATCACTCCCCAATATCTCTATGTAGAGATATCAGCAGGTTGTGATACGGTCGGAGCCGAGACACAAAACTCAAACCAAGCTCTGCTGCTTCATCATTAAAATGGCAGCGGTCTTAGTTAAGCACAGGGCAATAGCTGCAAAACGGCTGGTTTTACAGGGAGAGATGCCAGGATATTACTTCCCAAAGCAAAGAAATGAAATGTCTTGTCTGCCATAAATCCTCCAAAGAAGGATTGAAACTTATGATTTCTTAGATTTGATGTTTACACAGATCAAACAAACTAAACATAACAACTTCATCAGTGAGTTTTAGGGCTAGCCAGCTGCTAGCTGCAGCTACATTTTTACCCGATAAAATGGGTGTCTCTTTTTAGAAAATTAAAAAAAAAAGTAATGCCGTATTGTGTAGACAGGAAGACCATGAATGAAGTGAAGATCAAAGTTTATTACAACAGATGATATGTGATAATTAGTCTGATCAAAAAGTCTTTAGCGCTCCTATAGCACTTTCCCCCCTTTGGTAGAGTCTTGGTACTGGTGGTGGTGGCTGATGACTCCACTGAGACTGATGAATGTTGAAGCTGACGGATCTGTGAGGACTAAGTGGAGATGGGGGGCACACATACCTGCAGGTGTGTTACCGCGATTAGAAGGATGTGTCTGACATTTTTTGTGTCCAGGACTGTGAAGCAGGCAATTGAAAGTAACCATGTGTGAAAGGTTAGACTAATAAATTGGTGTGGGGAGAAACTCCTCAAGAGAAGAGCAACGTAACATTTGCTGTTGACGCATCGTATCTTCTGACGCACAGCTTTCTAAGGTTTTTAACACTTCCATGAATTAATTGCGGAAAAAAGAACAGCAACATTTTCTACACTTTTTTTTGAATAATGAAAACCTCCATTGGCTTTCTTTTTCCCCCATCCTCATCCCATCCACTCCGATGGGTGTTTGAGGTCTCAGCTGAAGAAGTGTGAAAGTAATAATAAACAATGTTCAATTCAGTGCAAATATGTTGAACGTACTTATGATGCAGTGTTAACCTTGGGTTCATGTTGACACTTAAGTATGGATGTAAATAAAAGTGAAAATGCACATGGGGGGAAGAGGAGGAAAAACACATGTGTAAGTATGAATGTATCGTCACTTCTGTCACCTCCCTGCCCTCCCTCCCTCATTCAGCTCCTTGTTTCTGAATCCTTGGCTCCTCCCTACGTCTCTTATTGAACTACAGGCTTTTCCAATCACCCACAAACATCCGCTGTCGTGAATACACCAAAACTCATGCATAACAGGGTTAAAAAGGGTGATTGGAGTGTTTTTCCTTTTTCTACTGATGTCACAGCTGCTGTCCACAGCTAGTGATTTTGCAGAAACGTATCGAAACATTTGAGAGTCAAGTATGTAAATAAATCCATATGTGCATTAAGAGGGAAACATTTTGTTGACCTTTGACTTTGAAAATGCCACGTTTTCAAAATGAATAAAATTCCCAGGATTGACATACTCTTCATTAGACGACACAATTTGCATTCTCTTGTAATTGCACTGCTTCCTTGATTTTTAAATGATCACCCTAATTAGGGAGCATAATAGGGTTAATCAGACTCTGCTCATCAGCCTTATTATTCCTGCAAAAATGAAGGGAAAAGATACAGTGCTTGATTAATTATATCAGCCTTTTCATCGCCAGCACTACCATTCCCCCCTCTGAAATTAATATCATGTTGTAAATGGAAGGAAGGAGCTGGCCGGACACAGACAGATGAAAGATTTCACTCAAATTAATTAAGCACTAATTATGCGGTGGGAGTTGGGAGCAGTTTGCATAATGAGGTCTATCAAAAGAGATCAGTCATGGAGAAGAGCTGTGGAGTTTTTAAACAGCCTTCAGATGAAACGCAGACACTAGTGCACAGCATGAAGAGGGCTACCAGAGAAGTGGGAACAGGCTTAGAGCACTTGGAGGCTGGAGTTGTTCCTGTTTGGTCCAGTTTGTCAACATGCGGTGAAGAGGAATTTTATTTGCTTGCCGTATTTTGTGCCACAAACATGGATTATTCCATACTGAAAGTGATATTACATGTGTCCTGAGGCGGTGTTAACCCCCCCCCCCCCCCCCCCCCCCCCCCCCCCCCCGCTCGGCTTAAGCATCAGATAATGAATTCTCTGCTCCAGCAAGAGGCAATAAGAACAGAATGTCTTTTTAAATTCCAGCTAATCACGAACAACCTGCATCCACACTCCAGGGAGCTTTAAAGACCCTAATCGCCTCTCACTCCAATTCTTGTGGTGTTCAGTTATTGTTGATCAGGGACTACACCGTAGCTATCTAGTTAGACAATGGGAAAAGGGATTAAATAGACAGAAACCCTCTACGTCTTAATCGGCTGCTTAATCACAGCCACTGTGCAGAGTATGGAGTTTGGTTACTTGAACTGATTTGCGCCACAGCAGCAGCAATCATGCATAGACTAATCAGGATGCACAAACCCGGGACTGCCCTTCCAGGTCTCCGAGTGGAATTACAAAGACTATGATTAGTTAATCAGATGAAGAACCCAATGTCCTTTCTTTATTTGTGTATACACCTTATCTAAATGGAAATTGTATAGCGGAGGCTCTTCCAGAAGGACACATCTACATGTGAATGATCCTCCTTAAGTCCTTGGCAGTGAATGCAGAATAAGATCTTCCACTTCCAATCATCGCGGTTTGACGCTGTACGGAGACTTTTCCATGTCCGAATGATATTTGCTTCCAATGCTCATGTGGATGTTGCAATCACTCAGTCTGTTGGGAGGTAAATCAGGGAGCACCAGATGGAAACTGCTCAAACGCACTTGATGATGTGAGGCCGAATGTCAAGATTGTAGGATTTGGAGAGCGGAGAGAAGGGATAGCAGACAGGTAGTAGAGGTCAGGCAGCTCACTGATGGTACACAGTCTATTGTGAAGGCCAGTATTGACGCATCAGGGATTAAATCGCCGACATTTAGTTTTTTTCTTGACTCCTTATTGAACATTTGTGGCCCTATATCTTCATATAGCTCTGAACCACTGAAGTCACAGTAACATTGATAATCTCCACAAAATGCTACCTTTGAGTTTGTGGGAAGTTGATGTGTTAGAAGCAGGAAAAAAAATACCACCAATGGGATCTGAGTGACTTTGACAAGGGCCAGATTTAGGTGTCTAGACAGCTGTTTTAGATCCTCCAAGGCTCTAAGCCAGCCATCTCCACAACCGTCCCCAAAACTTGTTGGGTGCTCCTGGTCTGCATTGGTTAGAATTTACCGAAGTGGGCTGAGGAGGAACCACTGGAAACAGAGTCATGGGCGCCCGTACTTATTGATGCATGTGAGGAGAGAAGCCTGGCCCATGTGGTGTGACCCACCGAACAGCTGCTGTAGCACACATTTCTGAAAGAGTTAACACTGGTTCTAAAAACAAAAAAGACTTCAGAACATACGGCGACATCACAGAGCTGGTTTGGCGGCAAAAAGTTGACCCACACAATATTCCATATTCCTAATTCATGTAACTGGTCTACAAAGTTGGACCAAGTTCAGAATCTTTGGGAACTCCCTTTGTAATGGGAAGAAATGAGGACTGTGTATTAGCTACTTAGATTACTTGTGATCTACTAAGAGATCATTCTTGAACGATTACCAGCTATATGATCAAAACCAGAAGGAGATAATAAACATTATTTTCCCGTGAATGTCAGTTATCGAAGTTGAAATAAAGTTCCGTAATCCCAAAGTGACATTATACTATTGTGATATGAAGCTCAATTAGGTTTCACTAACAGACCCAGTAGAAATGTCCATCAAACGGCACCTTTTGACTTTTGTACTTTGAGTAAACTTTAGAGGCGTATTCCTAATTACTTGATAAACAAAGGAATACTCAAGTTAGTGTACTTTTTCTTCACTGAAGAATGTGTTCACCTTTACCAACTCCGGAAATGAAATATGTATGTATGACATCAATCAAAATATTATTCTCCACATTATTTTTCTTGTTTACCCAGATATTTTATTTATGGGAATGTTAAAAACTTTTAATACTTCCAGTAAAGTAACGACGGTCAATGGGGATCTGACACAATGGGCATGTTTTTATTAAAGCATGTATCTTTTATTGAAAGAATCGTGTGTAAAGTAAGCGAGATATGTATTTTTAGATTTAAATGTATTCTTTTTGTATCATCTTGGTTTTTCTAAAACTGGATAATGGGACACAGACACGGCTGAGGTGACCCAACTCTACGCTGGGCTAAAACATGAAATATTCCATTTTTCTCTCCAAATATAGAATTATGCTTATCAACTGATGGAAAAGACCTGTAATCTTTGACGAGTAACGGAGAGCAACACGTTCATATCCTTCGTAAGACAAACCACTTTTGCCCCAGAAGAAATAATACAATGTGAACTAAATTTCATTTCGATGGATTTATATTAAAAAACGTTCATTGCTGCGGATCCGTCTGTTAGACATGCTGTTACACATTGTGGAGAGAAGAATCTCCCTCCATTGCTTTGTGGTAACTTCCTTCCAAGGGTGGCAGACTTGACCTGCCCACTCCTCCTAGAATCACCTCTATTATATGTCGGTGACAGCGCCCCTTTGGAGAGGTGGGGGGCCTCCCCGAAGGGTACAGGGTCGTGGACGTACCAATCCATCTCTGTCTGCCAGGCGATTGATTGTGCCTGGCGAAAGAGATGGTGGGGTACTGTTCTGATGAGCGATAGGTGGGACCCCTTTGACTCCCAGCGCATGGAGAGTATAGAGGCAGGGCTCTGATGGGAGGTCAGGGGCAGCTGGTTGGGGTAACTAGGGTGGATCTGGAGTTCGGATGAGGGCATTGGGGGGTTTTCGTGGATCATAAGATAGAAGGAGCTAGCGGTTCAGGAAGAAGCCCCCAACCAGCCGCCCGAGTCTATCACTTAGCCCATCCATCACTGGTCCAGCTTTGAGGCTACCATGAGGGTCACCAGCTAATCATATCATCATCAGAGATCATGGAGATGACAGTGAATTTCAGATAAGCAGCAAACATCACCAGGAGTAGAATGAGATTAAATGAAATGGGTCGGGTCGTCTGGGTGAAACATGAATGATCTTAATCCCTCAGACGACGGCTGGCAGCAGAGGCTAACCTCCAGGAGCTACAGGCCTGTTTGAACAGCAGTTAATGGTTGTACATGAGGCGGTGGCGGTGGCGGGGGCTGGATACTTTGAAATGATCAGCTTCCTTCATCTTAATTCCAAATTAAAACTAGCGTGAATCTGAGGGGATGCTCCCCGTATTGCGCTGTGAGGAACTCAGAGGAGGTATCCGCCCTCATTAGGACAAAGAGAACTTGTCTAGTGTGAAGGCGATATGCTTGATTTCCTGTCAGCTGCTCTAATTTCCCAGCTCTCCTATAAACCACACACGACTGCACATTTAAAAAACAATAATAATCTGACTCATTTATAGTGAAGTTTAGGAAGCTATGGTTGTTAGTGATTCATTGTATAAAAAAAAAGTTTAATCTCACAGTAGAGATCTGTGGTTTGTTTACATAACATTACTATAAAAGATATATTATGTAAACCTGTTTACAGCCATTTGCTTACAGCCAAAAGTTTCCCAGAAACCAACTGAAAACACTTGGTTTTACACAAAAAACCATCTCTATAGTAACATGTCCGTTTACCATTACATACAGGATAACACATTAAGTTAAACATTAGACCTACACCTCTCACAAAATAAAGTTACTAAAACATTTGCATCAATCTTTTGTAGAAATCACATTTCTAATGAAGTTAAGTTCAACTAACAAACTACATTGAGTTTGGAGTATTAGTACTGAATTATTCCTACATCCATTTATTGTCACAGCTTAGCCTGTTCAGAGTGGCAGAGGGGGGCTGGAGCCTATGCCAGCTGACATTAGGGGAGAGGCAGGGTACATCCTGGACCAGAATTTACATTCACACCTACGGGCAATTTGTATCCGCCTCTGCATTGTTTTTGACGGTGGGAGGAAGCTGGAGCACCAAAAAGAAGTCACCGTTTGTTGTTGTTTTTTTTTCTTTGGGTCACATGACAATGGAATTCTGGGTGCCTGAAAATGCTCTTGAAACCAGGTCCAGAGTGAGATCATTTGAGAACCATTAAAATCTCATCACAGTTTGTAACGCTAACCGATGACATGCCCCGATTAACGCATGACTGTCGTGTTTACGCGCTTTCACACACCTTGAAATTGCCTTTATTTGATATTTATCAGGTTCCAGGTCCAACGTTAATCTTTAGTATTCTGTCTTTGTCCAAGATTGTCAACAATCTGGGGGAGGGGACTTAAAATAAGGAAATCCAGGTTGTTACTGAATGTTATTGATGCAGTTTTACTTGTTATAAAGACGATATTGAGTTGCGGTAGCTACCAACATTATAAAGTGAACACAACTCATCAAAGTAATAATTGAAACCTAAAAATAAATACCATATCATCAAGAGCTTATTTTGTTTTTGTGGTAATGCAAATGTGCACTTGCTAAATGGCGAGCGGTTTTAAATGTAAATATATAAATATATCACAATGAAATCAAAATTTACATAACTCTATTTTTACTTTTGAGTACTTGATTTTGTTGTATTTTCCCATTAACTTCACCAAAAGGATTATCTTTACATTTCAAACGTCAGGTTAAAATATAATTTCTATGGTGTTTTTCTGATTTGAGGCTTTAATGATCTACAAGTTTAAATTTTATGTTGTTTTTTTTTACTATTGCTGTTTGATTTTTCTATTTTATTTAGTGCAATTTTTACCAAAAACTTTTTTTTTACAGTGCAACAATGCATAATAAATAGAAACTGACTGGAAATCAAAGGTAAAAGGCTGATACTCACAATATATATAAGATTATTACAAATGTAATAGTCCAGACTGAGAGCGCGCTGTGGTTTTCTCCACTGAAGCGAGGACGCAGCCTTGGTTCAGTGAATCGCTCCTTCAGCTCAGCTCCATAATCTACCTAAGAGGCCTCATTTGGACCAGATCTTGGTGGTGTTGAAATATTACTAGCTGCATTGGAATCTCTTTTTTTTCCTCATAGCGTCACGCCAAGTTCATTTTCAGTCAAACTGATCAAAGAATGCTGACATGATTTATTCATATATCCACTTTTTTTTTTTTAACTCTGCATTTCACGTCAGAATTGCGAGTGCAGCAGAGAAGAAAAGGCAACGTCGTATTGCCAATCACAGGAAGTCGTGTTGTCCAGGTGAATGTGTGGCCGGTAACCTGATCTGCTGTTGACAGAACAAGGACAGGTGCTCCAGTCCAGCTAATCCATACATGCATGCTGGAGTCTGGGTCATCCATTAAGGCAAATTACTTCAAAGCCTTGAAAGCTCGGCTTCACCTCTGCTGTTTTCATGATAATTGCAATAATGCAAGATGAGCTATGATGGAGAAAAAAAGGAAAGGAATGTGAAATGTTTGCCATGCTAATGGTGGAAACATATCTTCATGCAAGGGACCAGGGAACATCTCTGGAAATGATGAAGGGAATATCAAATGATTTGTCATCTGAAGCATGAGGATTCATTTTATTTCAGTTTCTTAACTTACAGTAAAAAGGAAACATGCAGTATGAGGGTGTCAGGGAGACGTGATAGCAGCGTGGATGTGACTTATTGCTGTAGCTTGAATTCCCATTTCACATAATAGCCCTGTGTAAAAAAAAAAAACACAACAACCATAAACCAGAATTCACTTTGATTCAGTGTTATTATCAACCCCACTCCCAAAGGCTCCAAATGCCAAATAAAGGTTTACATTCAGAGACTAGACATCTGCTGCGCTCTGATTGGTCGACAGGCCAGCAGTAGTCTCACCTGTTATCCACAGCCCAGTGCATGGTAAACACCCTCAGTCAGAGCTCTGGGGTTAAGGAGCCCATCTGGTCAGCAGCATTAACAACCAGCTCTTTAACAATGGCTTCCAGGAAAAGGAGAAGGGCACAAGCGGCTATATCAGCCAATAAAAACAGGCTATGCATGACATTTAGAGCCTGATGTGAGGCTTAGCAGCGTACAGGTTACCTACTGTCCGCATCAGCCCCTGGCAATAAAACAAAGCCAATCTCAGAGAGGTAGGGATTCTGTGCATAAAGCTGCCTGCTGCTGCTCCTGCCCTTATAATTTGTGTGCAAAGATGCAAACAGAGCAGGATGATAAACAAGAATGAGGGGAATCATATCTTTAAAAAAAGGAAAAAGGAACACCTGTAGTCATAAAAGCGCAATTATTCTCACTTCTACACCGCCAGTCCAAAGGGAATGTGACATTGCACACATTTCCTTTTTGTAAGAATGGCTGGGATGAAAAAAAAACAAAAAAACAAAATAAACAAGCGGGAGGATCAATAATGTCTATTAATTTATTTATTAATTAAGTTAGTTATTTATTTGGATCCCCATTCGTCAGTACAAATGTAGAAACTACTCCTCCTGCGGTCCAAACAAGTCAAGGTTACATCGTAGAAGATAAACAACAACAGAACAACAATGTAATAAATCTCAGGTACAATGAAAAACCCTACAAAAACAATTAAAAACAACAATGAATCAACAATGTAATAGTGAAACATGCTCGAAGTGATAACAGCATCACGAAAAACTGCAGAAATGGCTGAAGACTGGAAAAAAAGGAGCAAAAAACTGAAATGTGTTGAAATGTGGACCGGTATTCTGTGCCATCACATATTTATTTGTGCTCTTCTTTAAAAACAGATTTCTTTGTTAATTGTATGATATCTGCTGGCAAACCATTCCATATAAATTAAATGTATGATTGTTATTATTATATGTTCATACCCCTGTGCAGAGCAGTGCCTGTGAACGAATAAAAGCATGCTCACCGGAGAGAGCGGGGCTTTTTTGACTAACTAGTGCCCTCTGGCGTTACTACTTGGAAGGAGCACGTGACACATATGGACAAAAACAGACTTCTCCAATAGAAAAACTTTTCCTTTTGTTAAGTTAACATAACCTCATCTTGTTACAGCAGCTAATACATTTTTTCAAAGGCCTGAATATTTGTATTTGAGACGTTTTCCACTTTTTTTTTTTAGCTTCACGGCTTTAGTGCAGCTCTCTGTGGAGGAGGACCTCATCCACAAAATGTTCCTCAATATGGTTCAAAAACATAATAAGATAATCTGGAGTTTATTAGAGAATTGATGGGCTTTTATTTTATATTTTAAAAAGCATTCTGTACTTGGTATGTCATGGATGGAGACAAAGTCGGCAGATGAGCTCTATGAAATAAAGGAGGGATGTGAAGACAGAAAGGTTTTGGGATAGAGTTTGAACAACAAGTAATGGGCTCTCTACAGCTGCTGGCACTAATGAGGATAATTACCCCAGTAATAACATTAGCCTATCTGAGGGAATGGAGGGGAAGGACAAGTGGTTGTGTTTGTGTGGGTGGGTATGCCAGCGTGTGTGCGTGCATGGCAGTGCGCGTGTCTCTCCTTCTATCTCACTTGCAGTCGCTCCCTTGTTCCCTGAATCTCAATATCTCTTTGTTAGCCCACAATAATTGTGTTTGGGCCTCATATCCGCCATATCAGATTCGAGTTTGTACAAGGTAATTAGCAGGGGAAGGGAAGCCTCCACACCAGGAGGACAAATGCCCCCATGACATCATTTTGGCTCCACTCAGGAGGGGAAGCTTTTCTTTTCCTTCCCTCCCTCATTGCTCCTCTTCATCTTTCTCATCATTCAGCTGTCAAAAGCTGAAAATTGTAGTGGCAGGCGAAAGTTGATGACATTGGAAAGGAAGAGAGTTGGGATTAGGGAGAGAAAGAAATGAAGAGAAGAGGGGAGATGGAGGAGAGCGAGGGATGGGGAGTGATTTGAGATGAGATGGAGGGCTGTGTTTTCACCACAGGCCTGTAATCTCCAATCAGCTTTGACTAACAGACATTGGGGGAAAGTTCCTTGCTGTTAATGCAGCTTGCCTTTCACGAGGAGCTGGTGTATCCAGCTGGGAGTCTGGGGCTGAGGGGAGGATTATCTGGCACTCAGGTGGAGAGAGATGAAGAGAATCAGATGGAGTCCCTGCGGATGGTCACACCCTCTCTCGCTCCTTCCATCACTCTTTTTTCTCAGTGAACGAACCTCACTGCACACCATGTTATCTGGGTGGAGTAGCGAAGGCAGGAGGTCGGGATGGAAGCTAGACTTTAGAGGTCACCCATATCTGCTTTTAACTGAAATTTGAAATCCAAATTCTTCCGGAGAACTATACCAATTATCTAATATTTACTTCACTTCATCATAATTGGACACATTTAGCAAACAACGCACATGATCATGTATTTTTGTGTGATGGTACGTGGTATAAAAAAGTAGGTAAAAGCATAAATGATGTATCATTTGGTGAAGAAATAACTCGGAACATTTTGAATTTGCTGAAAAGCTGTTGCCTCTTTGCATACAATTACCTATTTGTTGCCGGGGGCCTGTCTACAGGTCAAAAAGGGATGAACAAGATGTTTGTGGCTGTGTAAGGGTTATTTGTGGTGTGGTTCATTCATCACATCATCAGGGTTCGATTTAAGCCTTACGAGGAGAAATACCGAAGACATTATGCAATTATTATAATAGACTGAGTTGGATGAATTAACTAAATGTCAAGAGTAAATGCCTTTTGTTTTTAAATTAAAAATGACCTTTTTCTATTAAATCAAACTGGGACAAAGGCCCTCTGACAGAAGAGGACACAGGTTATTAAAAGCACATGCTGGTGAAAAAAAAAGAAAAAAAAAGAAATGGCGTGAGCTCTATTGCACGATGATTGAAGCTCTTGTCAAGCTGGCAGGAAGTTGTCCCTCCCTGTCGAATTTCCCCAGTTTTTTTTTTTTTTTGGAAGAACGTCACAGCCAAGATGCAGAAAGAAGACAAATGAGCACCACAAGGTTCCTTACTAGGACCAATCAAGATAACTATTTATCATTCATTCATTTTCTTTAACTGCTTGTCCTGTCCAGGGTGTCCAGGGTGAAGGTCACACCTGTGGAAAAATTCACCTACTCTGTCTGTGTTTGGACTGTGGGAGGAAACCGGAGAAAACCAGCGCAGAAACAGGAAGAACATGGAAACTCCACGCCGAAAGGCCCCACGGGCCGCGGTGGATTTGTACCCAGTACGTTTCTTGCACTGACACAGCTGTGCTACCAACTGGACCGCCCTGCTACATCCTGGCGCTGAAAGCTTGTTTAAACTGGAAGGACAATCTTCCACCAATGCAGCTCAGTTTCCCAATTATCCCCAGACCTCTATGACATTAATGTCACTTAACATTGATCAAGGTGTTATATCAAACACAACAATGGAATAGTTTCCCGTTTACACTTATTATACTGTTTTAGTTTAGTAGTTACCCGTTTACACTTATAATAGTATTTATTTAAGTGGTTTACTAGTGCAATAATTCTGCTCCTCTGCAGTATCCCAGTCACTGCATGTAAAAATTTGTTAATTATATCCCTTTTTTTTTTTAAATCTATTAGAGTCACTGCACTGTTACTTTTGTGTTTTTCTTTATTTTGTTATTGAGTCAAATGCAACATAATTTCATACCACTGTGTATCTATGTACTTTGCATCTGTGTTAATGTTGAATCTTGAATGAAAACAAAGCCATAACAGACGGAAAAGGTGCAAAAGATCGGGAGTGAGCACATGAATATTCACATTAAAATATCAAAGTCATTGGGGATAAGTCTTATATGGAGGGAAATAATCGAGCATTGGCGACTGAGTTGAGATAGCGGAAAAAGTGGAAGGCATTTATATAAGATACAAATGAAATGAGAGGGTTGTAAAAACGACAGGACTAAACATGAGACCAACGATAACACTATGAGGATGAAGTCTTGACTAAAGCCAGAGGGAGGCGGTAATATACCTAAAAGGATGTCGACTCTCAATTAACCCCAAAGACGAAGGAGAAGAAGATGTGAAAGAAATTATCTGAATCTGCTTCTTCATTTGTTTCCACTCCTAAATATATTAGCTTCCTGTCCAAAATTGAGTGGGGTCTTCCTCATTGTATGCTCAACTACTCCTCCAGGTTTCATGTAGTTTTTATGTAATCCTGCTTCCAACAAACAAACAAACACCGGTGGGACTTAATCTCCTTCAACCCAAACGTGCCTGCTCTGATGATAATATGGAAGAGAAGAAAGCTGCAGAGGTTCGGGGACTTCCGCTGTTGTGGGCAGGGTTGTGTTTCAGCGGCTGGAAGCCTCTCTCATCTAGAAAACATGAACAGGCTCTGGTCCACAAAGCTCTAATGTCCACCGTTTGGCATTTTCATTTGGCTAAACCGGGCCGTCTCCACAGCAGACATAGAACATCTGATGCCCATGTAGGTCAAAATGTTGCCCCCTCCACATGGAAACACACTCTTTGCAGCATCCACACTCCTCCTGCATCCAGCCAGCAGAGCAGTCATCAGTGCGTGAGGGGCAGATGTGTTGGTTGCACTCTCTGCAGCCACCCTTTGGTGCTGGGGTAGAAACCTGAGCCACACACCCGGGCCTGCACAAACAGCAGAGTCACGCTGCCGACCTCCTTCGGCACACACACAAAAGTCTTCTTGGCATAGCAAATTGAATCCACATAGAGACTAAATGAAACTTGAAAACGGTTACAAACTGAAGCATTTATAAGAAAGCAGTAATGCTGGTTGTTTGCTGTTTTCAAATAGTTGCATGTTGTTCCCCCTCTGAGTTTTAAATGCTTCCTTCTGTGCCTCTCCTCTGTTCTCATCTAAATGGTTGGGCTGGTATTTGTTATTATTATGACCATGTTCCCCTGCTGAATTATTTTGCCATTTTACGATTCCCCTTGAGAATTCTTCATCAGTTTCAAGTCCTCTCTAACAAAGAGGCAGTATTTGCAGCGGATGGAGCAAGCAAACTTATAATTTTTAAAGTATCCAACTGTCTCGTCTTTCTTTCCTTCCAATCCTGCTGCATTTCTTCATGCGCTCACGTCTTTGGCCAGAACAGGACTGGCAAATGAGCTTCCGAAATAGCCTAGGATATAAGAATGTCCGGTTAGAACTACTCTTCATTATGAAAATGTAAGAGGAAAAAAACCTTTGCCTGTATGAATATTAGGATGGTATTTAGCAAGCATTGTTTGGCAATCTAGGATGTGGAAAAAATGCAAAATGTATCTCATTTTGGATTCCCTCCATATTGAGAATACAGTTTAAATCGTGGGATTTTAATCATTTTTTGGTGGTTACATGAAAAGTGTGTGACTTTGTTCGTGGGCGCGCACGTATGCATGTGTGTTTCTGTGCGCGTGCGCGGGCGTCCTTCTACATAATCTAGTCTTTTCCGGCCTTAGCCGCATATTATACATTTACATTGACTCATAATATGTAGCTAATCCTCAAATTAGAATTTGTGGTTATAGTCTTTCATGGCAAGCAATGTCACCATGTCTGTTTTGCATTGTGTTCTTTCTTTATTGCCGGTTGATTTCTTTATTTCCATTTAATGTGTTCTGTTTGTCGGACTCTCAGCATACCTCGAAACGGTGCCGTGAGATGCTTGACGTATCAATGATTAACTCGATGTGATCGAATGAATGACAACAGCAACATCAGCAAATAGTATCTAATTAGAGATTTTTAGTATTTTTTAATGAATAAAATATATATTTTGTGCAAATGTGAGGGGAGTCAGCATTTGCTTGAATGAAGATAATGATCCCAACAAGGTTGCGTAATTAGATTATTCTAAATGTATGAAGACCTGTGTTGCATAAGTAAGTTTGCTTTGCTTGAACTATTGAATTATTTTGAGACACTTTGTATTTAGAGTTTGTCTGTTTGTTTAGAAAAAAAATTGGACATCTACAAACCGATGCACAATTTTTTTTTCTATCTGGTTTGTATGAAAAGAATATCATTACAGTAATAACCCTTCCTATTATATCAAATGTATATTCTCCATGTGGTCTGCAATGTCATATAAGAAAATGTGTGGGTAATTTACTGACTGATGATTTTGATCATTTATATGTTTTTATATGTATTTATATAAGAAGAATTCATAAAGTTTCGCTTGGTGGCTTTCCTTTTTAGGTAACGTGGCACTTTCTATTTGCCAACTAGTAAGTCTGACATCTCTCCCTGAGCGATGCTCAGCACAGTCACCTCTCTGTGTGAATGGTGAAAGGAGTGGCTTTATTTGAGCGTTCTATAGACGTCATTGCATATTAGGCACCCACGTACTACGGTTGACTTTTTATGACCGTGAAGACAGCAATAATATATTGTACGAATTCCGTTTTATATTTCAAAATAAAATCAAAAACGGAATCGCGCCAACACCAAAACGAGTTAATACATCGTTTACATTAGCTTCGAAAGTCAAAAAGTGTTATGTTAACAGATAATTTGTATTTGAGGTTCAGTAGAAGTGATTTTAAGTATGTGCGGTGCGGATTTTGAGTTAGCGCGTTTAATTTTGAAAGAGCACGTAAAGGAAGTCGAACGCCAGTCATTACCTGCTCCACGTCGAGCAGGAAGTACGGAGAGGAGGGAACTTCACTAAATGAACTGATAGATTAACCTCTATTCACTCACACTTTCCAAGGGAGCCCGCTAACGACAGTAAACACTCACCCATCGGGAAATTCAGTAAGTATTTTCTTCGATACTCTCCGTCATGACGTCATTTTGATACTCTATTAAAAGAGTTGCACCTCTGCTGACTGGGCTTCATTTACTCGAGTGGAGCCGCTGAAGATGCTTTGGCTACTCGAACTTGAGAAAATATCTAATGTGGGATTTTTAAAGTTACAACCGGACCAGCGAACAGAATACAGTAGCGCAAAATAAGAGTTTTAAGGATGTAGTCTAGATAGCACGAGTAAATTATATTCGCATTCTTATAACCTGTGCTGCGTTCACTGCCACACGTTAAATCTGAATTTAATCGTAACACTAAATTGTATCGAAGCAGCTCTAATAACAACATACTTTACATTCCAATAATAACATGTCGGCTCTCTGACACTGATATTGTATCTTGAAGGCATTGTATAATTATGTTGTTAACGAAGGTAATGGTTGACGTGGGACAAATATGGGCTAGACACAATCTGTCAAATCTCTAAACAAACCTTTCAGGTATGTTCAGGGCGCTTCAGAAAAAAGGATATCCTGTTTCTCAAGTGCAAAACTAGGATGATCTTACTTGGTACAGCTGTTCTCCAACAGTTTTTCAATAATGCATCCATTTAATTTCGGTCCTCCCTGATCAGAGCTCCTTTTTGTTAGCAAAAGAAGTCTTATAAATACAGCATTGTGCAATCAATGTCTGTCTTATAAAGAATGTTACTGTTTAACACTTGTTATTTATTAAAAGTTTACAGACAATCTCTAAATCCATGACAAACCAGTTTCATATTATCTTACAATACAAAGTATACAGTATTAGCAATTAAAGTGAGGAAGGGGCAGAATTATAGTAGATTTGTTATAGGAATTATGAATGTCCAGTCTTTTAAAATCTGACATAATCTCATGTACTTCCTGCATTGCTCCAAAGTATCCCTAGGGAGTATTCTGCATCTATTTCAGAGAAACTGATTTAGAGCATAGAACTGATCCCTTGCAATCATTCTTCTCAGGGAAAATTAAGACGGCTTTACAATACTGTATATACTGAATATTCCAATCCCAACCTTTAATTCTGTAATAAAAAAAATTAAAAGCGAGAGAGAGTGAGAAAGAGAGAGGAGAAAAGGCATAAGAGTAAATTCCAACATTATTCATACAGCAGTAATTCATACATGGCCAAATCCAGGTAATGAATTAATATTATAATATAAAAACACGTATACACACACACACAGACATACTGGCATGTACATATATGTCATAGTTAAGGTGTGGCTCTACAATATACAGTCTATTTGGGGTTTTCTGTAGCTCCTTCTATATCATCTCAAATAGTTTTGAATGAATTCCAAAATCGAATCCAATGAATGGCCAGTTCTCACCCAGAACTGCTTCTATCATTATCAGAAACCACAGTTTACAGACTGTGATTGTTTTTATTAACTGTGGATTGTGTTTCACAGGTGAGAGAATGGCGGAGAAGGTGCTGGTTACAGGTGGGGCGGGCTACATCGGAAGTCACTGTGTGTTGGAGCTCATCCTCGCAGGTTATAAGCCGGTCGTGATAGATAACTTCAGTAATGCTGCGAGAGGTAAGAACTCCCCCCCGGAGATAAAGACTAATAATAAATGTGGCTGGTGTAAGTGTGTTTCTTCAGTGCCAGACGGTCATGTTGCCTGTGTGTTTTCTGTGTTTGTGTTACATCCTGTTGTGAATGGAGGAGAGTTGGGAAAACCAGAAAGCACAAACAGGATAGAAAAGCTCCTGGGCGTCAGCATTGACTTTCATGAACTTGATCTTTTGGATAAACCTGGCTTGGAAAACCTCTTCAAAAAGGTGTGAAATTCAATAAAGATGTTTCATTTAAAATGTTTTTGAATAAACTCCTGTAGAATGGACTTGTCTTTAGTGAATGGAACAATCAATTAGATTAAAATACCAGTAAAGTTTGGTAATAATACAGTCTCACGCTGAGGTGTTTGTAGTGTCTTCTGGCCACCATACACACTTTATTAAATAGTGTGACATCAAGCTATCAAAACAAAGAGTTTTATTTGCCAGTTGCACAAGTACAGAGGGTACAAGTACATTGGAATTCTTGATGAAGAAATACATTTTTGATTCAGTGGAAAAAAAGAGTACCAAAAAACGAAATGAATATTCACGTTATACACATACACACACAGTTGCACACACACACCCACATGGCAGGCATCTATTGCAATGAAAAACAGATCAACCCAGTTTAGCGCAAGAAAGAAGATTATAAATGAGTTGAATAAAAGAGCAAACACAAGCACAACCAACAAACAGCAGTTAAATAATCGGCTGAAAAATCTTATTGCGTTTACAAATGGTAAGAAAAACCGACTGCATAAGCATAAACTGTAAGTTACAACTCAATAGAATGGGATGTTGAGTAGAAACAGGTCAGGTGTTTCACAAAGTGGTGGACATGGTCCAATCCTTACCCGTGAATGAAAAATTAAGCCATCACCTGTTAGGTTTACCTGTGGAAAGGTCCAAACAGGTGTGGTTTTTTTTTTTTGTTTTTTTTAGCATTCCATAACTTTCCAGTTCACAAAAAATGCTATTTCAATGTATTTTTTTAAGTTTTTTTCAAAAAAGTATTAGTCAGAAAGTATTAGTAAATAACCACATAATGTTTTTGTATATGTTTTACAGTGTCACAACGCTAGTTTGAATTGGAGTTGAAGAGCGTTTCCTATTCACTCCGGTCATACATAATTATATAACCATCTGTGTTGCAGCATTCTTTCTGTGCAGTGATGCACTTTGCAGGCCTGAAGGCCGTCGGGGAGTCGGTGCAGCAGTCGTTACGCTACTACAGAGTCAATCTCACCGCTTCCTTGAACCTGCTTGAGGTCAGTATCGAGTATCCGGCCATCTGACTGTCTGTCCTCCCTGAATTCTGCACACCTTCATTTCAATCATCCCTCTGAACTGATCACTGTTTGCATTGTCTTCATCGTTCAATGCTGAGTGAACAGACAACCGGTGTTCATTTGATACAGGGTGACTAATTCTAACACTGCATTCATTTCATGTCTGCCAAACTCAGGGTTTGAGCGGAGGTGTGTCTGTGTGCACTTGACACGGCTAACTAACAAGTCACTGACCGCACGTGTGTGCCATGTTTGTCTGCATCTGCATACGTCCCAGGTGATGCAGGCTCACAGAGTGCACAATTTGGTCTTCAGCAGTTCAGCCACAGTGTACGGAGACCCTCAACGCCTTCCCATAGATGAGCGACACGCCGTTGGCGGCTGCACCAACCCCTATGGCAAGACAAAGTACTTTATCGAGGAGATGATCAAGGACCACTGTAAAGCTGAGAAGGTGGCGATGAGGAGGATTGAAGGCATTCACTGATACACCTTTACACAGCATGGGTCTCGACTCATTGTTGGCTTTGTGTGAGCAGGACTGGAATGCTGTGCTGCTGCGTTATTTCAACCCAATTGGAGCTCATTCCTCTGGCCTGATAGGAGAAGACCCTCAGGGTATCCCCAACAACCTGCTGCCATATGTCGCACAGGTACATGAACTGTCTGTCAAATACTCAGCTTAGTCAAATAATGCAATAATTGTTCAAATATGTGCTCAATTTATTACCATCACAGGTTGCCATTGGGAGAAGAGAGTGTCTCAGTGTGTTTGGGGATGACTATGACACACCCGATGGGACAGGTAATGTCTGAATCTCCCTCGGGATCGATAAAGTATCTATCTAGTGGAGATGACCTTGGTTGAAATGCACAAATTGAATTGAGGTTTTTTGTGTGTGTAAAATGCTCTCAGTAACTTGTTACATGTCTATCAATGTTGTACATTGAGTAAACAAAGTTATCTTTCTCCTTTTAGGTGTAAGAGATTACATTCATGTTGTAGATCTGGCAAAAGGACACATAGCAGCTCTGAAGAAGCTGAAGGAAAACTGCGGATGCAAGGTACTTATGCACAATAATACTAAAAACAAGTATTTTAAAAAAACATTTTCAGCCATGTTCTTATATGTGCATTCATTGAGGTGTTTATAAGAGTTCTTTGTGCATTTGGCTTTCTGAAGGTTTACAACTTAGGAACAGGGAGAGGCTACTCTGTGCTCCAGATAGTGGAAGCCATGGAGAAGGCTTCAGGCAGAGAGGTGAGTGATAGAAGAGCTCTTTTTTTTTTTAAACTGTAACTGTCTTCAAAAGATTATGTGGCCGGTTTAGCAACTGCAAAGGTTCACTTTTTAGCCTAAGCCACGTTCCTTTTGGTCCGTTAAATTTTGTATCCTCTCCATAGATCCCATACAAAGTGGCTCCACGCAGAGAAGGAGACATAGCGTCGTGCTTCGCTGACCCTCATCTAGCTGAGGTTGAACTGAGCTGGAAGGCCAATATTGACCTGGAAAGAATGTGTAAGCAAAAATTCCTCTGAACATTATCTGATTGTCCTCCACTATAAAACAGCAAGTATGTTTGGCTGTTATGTTACTTTCTCATAATTTTCCCCATGTAATTCTTTGCAACCATGTAGGTGAGGATCTGTGGCGTTGGCAGTCCAAGAACCCCAATGGATTTTCCAGCGACATTGCCTCATGATGCAACTGCAGCATTTTGTTATTACTCCTCTTCATCACTGTGCCAAAGCATATCAACACAATCATTCTAGCTTATCATGCAAATAAATGATGAGACCTCCAGGAGAGCTTTATGTTCTATCATATTTAATTTCATATTTCGTTTATATTAAGGGTTATCTTTTACTAAAATTGGCGGAACAAATCGTTTATTGTCTATTTTCCCTATTGTATCATGTATTGCATCAATCTGTGAGACCTAATCATGAAATAATAAATTAATTTTCTTACTGAGGAAACTGAAGTCTTGATTTCTTGATTTTGAAACGGTGTTAAATGATTGCGAGGACAGTTGCCCCGTTACACAGAAACCCATATGGATATTCTTTAAATAGACAGTGAGCTCGTCTTTTTAACCTGAGCGAGGCGTTTTGGACGTATAGTTATTAAATTTTGAACCTCATTTCTCATGTTCGGGTTTATCGACCGCTGCTGACAAACGTTGATGTGAGCGCGCTCAGTGGTAGAAAAGCTAAATCAATTCTGATTTGACTGTTCACACTGCTGCCACATAAACTGGAATCGGATACATGTTTGATTCCTGCATATATGAACGGCTACCTTCACATTACCAGGCTGAAGGGACTCAAATCTTTTTCCAGGGCGGTGTGAACACAAACAATAGTAATTTTCAGATACGAATTTGAGCCATTTATAAAGAATTTCCAAAATCGGATACATATTTCATAGGTGACATGAATGTGAATAGTCGGATCGGAATTTTACAATTTATTTATTTTTTTTGCATAAATGCATTCACTGATTTCATCGTTTTACCATCGTATGTAGAACAGGACGACACAATCATCGCAGACAGCAAGATTTCTGACTTCATTTTTGAGCTTCAGAGAAATGGAATTAAGATGTGGAGCGACTGCCAGCTTTCCCTCCTTAGCACCGATGACGATTATCTCTGCTTCGTCTTTGTTTAGTTGGAAGAAGTTTCGACACACCCATTCATTGATTTCATTAATACACAGAAGCAGGAAGTCAAGAGGAGCGAATCAGCTGTTGAGAGAGTCCAATGTATAACTGAGTATCATCTGCAAAGTTATGGTAGGCCACTCGAAGCCCACGAAGGCTGAAAAGGAGAGGCCCAGGAAAGGGACCTTGAGGTACTCCACATCATAACGGTTCGCTCTGATGTATGGCTGCCAATGGAAACAATGTATTCTCTGTTTTGCATATAGGACCTAAACCAGTTTTCAAGTAGCAAGAGGACATCAATTCTGCCTGCATCGGTATTCATGCAAATATCATTTGACGCTTTAATTAATGCAGTTTTGTTGCTGTGATGGGGTCGATAGCCTGATTGGAAATGCAAGATCATTGGGAGATAATTTGTTTTTGATTTGTTGGTAAACAATTTTTTTTTGAATTATTTTGCTGATAAAAAGTTAATTTGAAATGGGTCAGTAGATGTTGAATACAAGCATGCATCCCCCACCAGAACATCCATTTTTCATTGCCGGTAAAGCCGATGACTTGTGTTAAGTGTATCAATGTGGGCATGCATTCCATTTCAAGCACACAGAGAATCATTCTCATGAGAAGTAGTTAGAGGTCTCTGCAATCATGATTGTTGACCATAAACTAAAATAAACTGAACAAAGAAGCAAAGAATTGGAATTAAACAATGTGGCTTGAAATGTAAACGTGGCCACGCTTGCAGGACAGATGTTGACCAGATCTGATGTTTGTATGACAGTGTAAACAGCACAAACGACACGGAGTCTCATTGTTTCCATTCTGATCAGAAAATCGCTAGATTATTAGCGATATAAAAAACAACCACAATCTGATATCACTACTGATATCACATTGATTGCAGTGTGAAGAGTCAGGTCAGATTCACCCCACTGAACATATCACATCAATCATCTGTCAGCAGTGGCTGAAAACGTTAAATATTTGGAGGATAAAAAGATGAAAGACCGTTTTCTCACTTCGTTCATAATCATGGTTCTTGCAAAGATCTGAATCTGAATCATATCAGATTCAGATTGAATCTGAATCATATCAGATTCAGATTGAATCTGAATCATACCGGATTCAGATTGTTTGTTCAAAAAAGATGTATGTGAACGGTCAAGGCCAAAAGTTCAGATTTGAGATAGAACTCAAAATTGTGTCCCTTCTACTGCAGTGCGAACGTAGCCAAAGAAAAGAGGGCCTGAATCAGATCAGATTCAGATTGATGAATCAGATTTGTAAAGATTACATTCCATTTGCTTTTCACACTGTCATGGAAGAAAAAAATCAGATGTGGGTCACAAACTGTTATTTTAGAAAAGAAATGTTCTGCTGTAACTGAGATGAGGCTTCCTTCAAAGGCAGTGATGCAAAGGCAGATGGAATAAATCTACCATTATTATTATTATGGTATGGTCAGTTAGAGAATCACAGACAGGTTAGAATCTACTCAGCCTTATAATGTAAATGTTGCTGCATTTTGCAAGCCTGTGATATTCTGTGTTTATGTTAAAGTCCTGTGCGTATCAGACGTTTAAGCGGAGCACTAGGGCTTTAAATGGCTCCTCGAACCCCCGGGCACCCTGTTAATAAACACCCACGTCAGCACTGCTCTCCAGTCGCTCCAGCCGGGTTTCGGTCTTTAGGGCTGAGCAGGAAGTGCCTGACCGTGGAACCCGGACGAGAAAAAAAAAAAAACACAACGAGACCGCTAAATTTATTTTTATAAAATGGATATGGTGGCGGGTTTGGGGGCGAGCAGACTCCACCGGGCGCCGGGTGAATCCAGTCACCAGTGAGTATGGATGGGTTTTGTCCGGGCTGGGCGTAAGCGGGTCCTGGCGTCACCTCTCGCCTGGGAAGGAGTCGCAGGGTTCGGGCAGCAGGCAAATCCTCCCCGCTGCTCGCCTGCGCTCCGGACCTCCGGCGAGAAGAAGAGGGGGTTGTCTTGGGAATGAAAACGGGCGCATTGTCGTGTTTTATCCCCTGCGTGATACATTGTGTGATCAGTTATCCGTCAGGTCACAGCGTGCTCCGTCGCCGGAGGTTAGTGGGTATTTTTCTATTGTGTGGACCGCGAAGTGGGCGTCGCTCCAGGACACACGGGGCTGCTCCGCCGCGCCGCTGCCCGCTTTTCTCTCGCAGGACTGCAGCACTCTCATGTCGGTGTGTGGGTCGTGTGGTTGGTCGGAGAATAGCTCGATATTGGACCGGATTTTCATGGCAGACGGAAGAGTAGGGTCTCCCACCAAGGCGGGTGTTGGATCGTGGGTAAACGGGCGCTTTGGATCCTGTCTTATAATTGAAAGAATAAACACGTAAAACTCCGAATCTGTGTAAGGATGATAAATAGGTTGCTGGAGATGAAGAAGAGGGAGAAGTATTCTGTAATTGAGAATGCAGCATTTCCCCCCTCTTTGGAGGGCATATCCTGGTTCGGTGATCTTTTTTTTTTCTCCTCCGATCAAAGTGGTGTGTTTTTGAACATCGGAAATTACAAGCGCGATTCTGCGCAACGCACGGATGAATACAGGGTTTTGTCACCCGATGCTCTCTGCCTGGAGCCGGGTGTAGCCCATTACGAGAAGATTTTGATTGATGGCTCTCCCAGCCAATCGTGGAGCAGCATGAAGTCAGGCTGGGCGGGCTCACGCGGAGCTGGAGATGATCCAGTGCAGAAACAAAGGCTGTGTTCACACTGCAGCTTAAAATGACACTATTATTATATTTTATAGAATAAGATCCTTTTTTTTTTTTGCCTTGACTCTTCACGTTAATCTTTGAATGTGACCTATATCTTTGAAGAGAACGGTAACCTGACCCGATATTTACAACAAGCATACTTGATGTTGATATGCCCGGTCATTATCAAAAATGAATAAAATAGTCATGCAGGTATTCATTTATTATATTGTTTGCTCTGGTTACAATTCATTATCCTTTTTTTTTCGGAGGATGAGAAGGCCATATCAGGATTTTCTTTAAAAACATCAGATTCCATTTGATTTAAGTTGTCATGAGCAAATCTGAACTGAGTTAAATATTAGCAAGATAATTGGATTTTTGCCCTGCAATGTGATCTTATTCAAAGACAGGGTATCAGGTATCATTGACAGCTATTAGATATGCAGAATAAGTATTTATACACTTGGATAGAGCTCATACACACTCACTGGTTGTTAATTCGGGTGACTTGTTTTTTGTGATCAAGTTTTCATTGAAGGAGATTTTCACTTTAATACACATTTACTTGCATGGCAATCTTGTGTATCCACTTTAGATTTCATTTTTCTAAATATACCTATCCAAAACCTGGTCAGTTTAGGTCATGACCAAAATTATTAATCGACCTTGTAACAAAGTAATCATCAAGACAAACAATCTGCAAATATAAGACACTACAACAAGAACAAACGGTACACAACATACACACATGTGAACGTATATTACAGCAACATTTGATTTGACTGTATTAAATGAAATGTAGTATTTCCTTTTTCAACTATGATTTGTTCAACAGAGTGTTGCAGACAAATAATAGCTAATAATAGTTGAATCCTCTGGGAAATCGGAGGTTCGTGAATAGGCTTTGTTTTGGCTACCGTTAGACCTAAAAGTAATAGTCTTCTCTTAGATTTATTAATATTAATTACTCTATTACGTTCAAAAGTAAAACATTAAGCATTGAGGAATGTTGGCTTCGACTGCATCCAATAAACTCTGTTCACCTCCTGAAAATGGGTTCCCACTTCATTATTATGTTCTTTGTAAACAAGTATGGAGTACAACCGGAGATGGGGATAAAATTAGATTTATAAATAAATTCAGCCATTTATTAATTATGATTTGGAGTTAAGACAGAGATAAGCTTGTCTCCTGTCACTTCTCATAAGCAACATTTCAATCCTTGGTTATGGCTATTGGTGAACCTTTGGGGCATATTAGTCATGAAATCCACGTATTTGCTCTAATTGGTCATTTAATTAATAAGAGGATGTACACTGATCAGCCAAAACATTAAAACCACCTGCCTGATATTGTGTAGATAGATAGATAGAAAATTTCTTAATCCACAAAGGGGAAATTGGTCGTTACAGCAGCTCCAACAAACAGACATTCTAAAGGTGACAAGAACATAAAACAAACTATGTAATAGGAAATATTCTAGACATGTATTGAAAAATATATATACACATACATACACAAGACATATACCCTGCTCCAAAAAATATAGATCACACATAACAGATCTGGATGAATGAAGTATTCCAGTTGAAAATCTTTACTGATTACATAGTGTATATTGTTGAGAACGGAAGAACGATCGATGGAAACCAAAATCGTTAACTCATTGATGACTGGATTCAGAATCATGCTCAAAATAAAAGTTGAAAAAATGACATCCCAGGCTGATCCAACGTTTGTTAATTCCTCAAGGCCACTCAAAACGCGACTCAGTAGTGTGTATGGCCTCCACGGGCCTGTAAGCACTCCCTACAACGTCTGGGCATGTTCCTGATGAGACGACGGATGGTCTCCTTGGGAGATGATGGAGGTCTTTGTGGACCTCCAAGAATATGCCCCCCAGAAAATCCCTGACCCACCGCCAAGCCGGTCATGCTGGAGGATGTTGAAGGCAGCAGAACATTCTCCACAGCGTGTCCAGAGTCTCTCAGGTCCGTCACATGTGCCCAGTGTGAACCTGCTCTCATCTATGAAGAGGACAGGGAGCCAATGGCAAATCTGCCAATTCTGGAAGTCTCTGGCAAATGCCAATCATGCTGCACGGTGCCGGGCTGTGAGCAGAGGCCCCACTTGTGGACGTCCGGCCCTGCTGTCACCCTCATGGAGTCTGTCTCTGACAGTTTGGCCACAAACATGCACACGAGTGGCCTACTGGAGGTCATTTTGAAGGGCTCTGGCAATGCTACTACTGTTTCTCCTTGCACAAAGGAGCAGATAGCGGTCCCGCTGCTGGGTTGTTGCCCTCTTACGGCCCCATCCACCTCTCATGGTGTACTGGCCTGTGTCCTGGTGTCTCCTCCACACTCCTGAAACTGTTGGGAGTCCAGGCAAACCTTCTGGCCACGGCTCGTATGGATGTGCCATCTTTGAGGAGTTGCACTTCTTGAACATTTCTGGGGGCTGCAGATACCGCCTCATGCTACCACTAGTGGGAAGGGCACTGCAAAACTAGCCAAGAATCAGCCAGAAAGGATGAGGAGATGGGAAATGGACTGTGGCCACCACATGCAAAAACATTCCTCAATAGGGGTTGTCTCGCTAATTGTCTCTCTTTTCCACCTGTTGTCTGTCTCAGTTGCACAACAGCAGGTGAAATTGATGCACAATCATTATTGCTTCCTGAGTGGATAGATTGATATCCCTGACATGTGATTGATTTGGAGTTACACTGTGATGATTATCTGTTCCCTTTATTTTTTTGAGTAGTTTTGTGTGTGTGTGTGTATATATATATATATATATATATATATATATATATATATATATATATATATATATATATATATATATATATATATATATATATATGAAAAGAAAATTAAGAAATAGAATAAGCACATGGACATTTAAATTATAGCATAAAATACATGCAAATATAAAGACAAGGGAAAGAGTCCTGCCAGAACAGTTCTTCGTTGAACTGTGTGATCTGATGACTTTTTGTCGGAGCCAGGATTAACAATTTCAGCAATTTGTGCCATAGTAGCTCCTCTGTTAGATTGGCAATGCACTTCACGCTCATCATTGAGCCTTGCGCAACTTCACCCTGTCACAGGTTCACCTTTTAGACCTGTGGTTCTGAACATTCTCTGGCATTGTTGACTAACCACCACAATTTTGTCCCTGTCAAAATTCCTCAGATCCTTATGCTTCCTCATTTTCCCTGCTTCCAACACATTCATTTCAAGGACTAATAATGTTAGATGATGCCATTGAAAAACTACACAAGCAATGTCATTCATACTTCACCTGGCAGCGGTTATAATGTTATGGCTGATAATTGCATATGAAGTGGGACAGCTGTTCCCTGTACTCAGATGTAAATGAAAGAAATGGGAAGTGTTCAGTGAATTATAACTTCCTCTATGATGGTCAGATGATCTCAGAGTGGCAGTCTGAGCTGTGTGATGCTTTTTCCTGCAGGCAACCTCAGAGGTGGTTCAATACTGCTGACATCACAGTGGCTCACCAAAATAACCTGCTCAAGCAGCTCAACCAGCAGCGCCACCAGGAGCTCTTCTGTGACTGCAACGTGTTGGTGGAGGGCCAGCTCTTCAGGGCCCACCGCAACGTCTTGTTTGCCAGCAGTGGCTACTTCCGCATGCTGTTGTCTCAGGGACCCGAGAGGCTGCCTGATTCTGTCAACGCCACTTTCGATGTCTTCAGCCCCGAGACCTTCACTGTCATCCTTGATTTCATCTACTCAGGCCAGCTGGACCTCTCCAGTCACAATGTGATTGAGGTGATGTCTGCAGCCAGCTACTTGCAGATGAACAACGTCATTAACTACTGCAAGACCTTCATTAAATCCTCCTTGGACATCAGTGTGAAAGATGAGGAGAGTGAGCGCTGCATAAACTTATCGGAGACCTGCAGTTTCACCAGTGGAGCAGGAGAAGAGAACTCAGAGCAGCAGCAAGGCCCGGGCTCTGTCAGCCCACCGCCAGCGCTCTGGACGCGGGACAACTCCAGATCCCAGTCCGGCTTCATGGGTAAGGATTCAGACCAGGAGGTTTCTGCCTCAGTTCTGAAGACCAACCCAAGCAGCCCTGCTAATGATCTCAGCACAGAAACGGATGACCTGCATGACCCTCAGGACCCTCTTTACACCTTGCCTGGATCAGAGCGCCGGCGAAGTAAAGGGGGCTCCAAAAGGAGAGCTCCCAACAGCACCCGCTCCAACCATCATGAAGACCTGGACATCGAAGAGGCAAGGACACAAAAGGCCGAGAAGGCAGAGGAACTGTATGCTACGCTACCGTCTATTGTGGGCGTGATTGAACACTTCAATAAAGGTGAGTTGGACTCACTCAAGGTTTTTTTGAGAAGTGAGAAAAGGAATGGCGTGTACAGACTGGAAGCCGGAAAAGTTGCCAGGAACCGTGATATTCAGCTAATCAAGAAAATTGCACAACCCATAAAAGTTTCCCCTCCTCTTCGCAGACTCAAACCCCGTCATGCGCTTCAAGTGTCCCTTCTGTACGCACACGGTGAAGAGGAAGGCCGATCTGAAGCGTCACCTACGCTGTCACACCGGCGAGAGGCCGTACCCCTGTCAGGCATGCAATAAACGCTTCACTCGTCTGGAGCATCTACGAAGCCATTTTGAGACGGTAGGGTTATCTACTAACAGAGATCAATAAAAACTCTGACCTGAACTCTGAGAGTTTCTGCATAATTTTCGGGAAAAATACCAGCAACTGTGGTTGTCAGATTTTTATTAAAACACATTTCTTTTATTAATATTTTTAAAACACATAAGGTTAAATCAGTTCACTGTAAAAGAAGTTGTATGGTAAAATAATGTTTTAAAAATAGCAACAGTAAGAGATGGTAAAATTCAAAACAGTTATAACTTTATTTTTTACAATGAGACAATGAACAGAACGAGACAAAGTAACAGAAGACTACCATAATTTACAGTTAAAGTATTATTTTGTTTATCTGAATTAAAGATTTTGCTGGTATATACTTTGAACTTTACATTAAAAAAACATTATTTTTTAAAGAAAGGAGACATTCGAAGTAGGTTGCATGTTTTTTGAAATACTGTTTATTTCATGGTACCTCTTTGTAATTAACTGTCATTTTATCTAATGTCCTTGCAAAGACTTAATCTGTTTTATTTGCGGTAATTTGCCGTAATGTCTTGTACATCTTCACCATATACTTTTTACGGAAGCTGCCAGTATTATACCGTAAATTATATGCAATTCTTTTCTTTTCTTTTTACACCGTAGAGTTAAAAGAATAAAGTATGCTTTGTTTTCTTGGGTGTGTCAGTGTTCACTACCACGTACCTGCTGAAGAGTGCTGAACATATTTGTAATCTTATGTATTTGCATTTACATTCTTTGTTTCTTGTTTGCCACAGATCCATCAAGCCAGGAAGTTGGTGTGCAGGAAGTGTAAGTGTCAGGTGACAGAAGACACTGGTCATGTGGTGTGTGAGGGCACGCGACGCTACCGCATATGCACAACGTGCATCCAGGAAGTGGGCTGCGACAACATCCCAATGGAGGGTCTGGATGAGAGCAATGAGGAGCCGGCGCTGTTACTGGGGGTGGACGGGGAGGAGGAGGGGGACACTAAGAGGAGCTGGATGGTAACTGATGATGAAGACCTGGCTGAAGACTCGGGGGCTGACCTCATCATCCAACAAGTAGACGACAGTGACGAGGAGCTGCAGTGAAATGGAACCAAAGTGTGTGTGTGTGTGTGTGTGTGCGTGTGTGTGTGTGTGTGTGTGTCTGCGTGTGTCTGTGTGTGTGTCTGTGTGCGTGTGTCTGAGATAAAGCCATGGAAGAGAATTTATACATAAAAATATGTGATCCACTGATGTAAATGGAAACATTATGATATATTTGTTGTTTGTTAGTTAATTACAGCTGGTTAATCTGTACTTTTGATGAGATTGTGGATCTTTGTGTCAAAACTGAATGCTTTTTTGTTAAGATTCAAAACGATATGCAGTATCCAAAGCATGCATAGCCAGTGTTTCCTTTGCTCCACTTATAAGTATAAGCTAATTCTTTCAAAGATATGTTCTTTTCATATGCATGGAAGAACGTTTTTTCTACGTTTGGGGACTCTCTGCTTTGATGAAATCTAATATCGGAGCAAAACAAAGCAACAAGGACAGGAAAATGACTCTGCTATTTCCCTACTTCCTTTATTTCCCCCAATGTCTCACAGTGGAAGTGCTCTCTGAGGCATAGCCGATTATAATTTATTTGTTTGTTTTTTCTTACTTTTTGACACATTAAAGATATTTTTATACATTCCTGAGTCTGTGTCCTTTGCCCTATGTACCTTTTTTCAGTGTAAATTTTAGTAAAGACATATCTTATCAAAGGAAATTATGATAAGGAGGAAAGGAGTTTTATACAGAATAAAAAGCAATACAATAAAGGGCCGCTCGGAATTTTCAGTTCGATGCAATTTTAATAGTTAACTGTATAAATTCTCTTTTTGTTTCCATGTGACACAGAGAATTGATCCAAATCCAGAATGTAAAGTCTTTAAGGAAAAACCAGATGTTAAGATGGCTGTTCATTTTTAATAAGAGAAATTTCCACTAAAATTAAATCATTTGCAATAAAGAAGTTGTCGTCTTTGCATAGAAATAGTTGTATCACATCTCAAAAACACAGCTTTAAATCATGTTTGTTATACTTTTGAAACTAGCAACTTAATCAAGATTTTGCTGTCATGCAGGAAGTGAGGGATATCTATGAAGGATTTAAAGGCATTTCTCGAATTCTCTTGTATATGAAGAAGGTATGGAGTAATAAGACTTTATAAAAATGTGTTTAGACACAGGTACATATTGGTAATTTTATTTTGATAGTTACTCAAGAAAAATAACCTATTATTTGAGACTTAACTACACAACTTCAGAATTTCTTCCGTGGCACACACTCTACCCTTTCACCCAGACCCTCCATGACGGTTTTGTCTGTTTAACCCAATATTTTTCTGCTCAATTGTTTGCTTGAGCATATTATCAGTCACTATTTCTTACTTGGAAAATGTAACTGAACCTGTTTATAATTTGACCAGGTGACATCATGTATATGCTAAAGTATAAGGGACCAAGGGTCGAGCCCTGGAGTCCACCAATGAGGAGGCATTATTAAATAAACCAAAGAAATAGAATATTCAAAGAAATAATTTTACATAGATTGTTTCTCCTGACAGGACATCAAAGGATGAACTGACAAAAACGGTCAAAAAAATAATCTGCATCTTCATATGGATCCACTTCATAATTTAATGGAAGGGTACGCAAGATATTCTGAATTTTGGTTTGAGAAAATATAAGTTACGTTAATTTTTTGAATAAATTTATTTAGTCAAATAAATATATATGAAGGGAAAGACTTCATTAAAACATTTTTTATAATTCTAATTGGGCGCTCAGAATTTTTGTATACTTACAATTCAAACGTGAGCCTATTGGTCTGAATTCAAAGTTGTAATTGCGGATTTTTCTTCCTTACTGTTTTTATTTTTTTATTTTATTAATTTTTAGGTCTAGATTCAGTGATTCCACCTGTTGAATTAATTCTCAGAATTCTGAAGTCATACTTCTGATTTTTCTTGAATTTCTGTCTTCCCAGTCAGGCCTGCAACTTTAAGGTCTAAATTTATGACTTTTTCTGACTTCTATTCTGAAGTCAGAATTCTTAGAATAAAATCGGAATATACATCTGCTGACCTTATTCTAATAATGCTGATATTAAGTTTCTGCTCATATTAAGACTGTTTAAAAGTGGAATTTCGTGAAAAAAAAACTAAACTACACTACACCGACTAAAAATCAGACATCAAAATAAAAATGTCTGATTTTATTCTCATAAATTAACTTAAATTATTATATATATTTATGATTTGTTCTGGATTTTCAAATACTTGTCATTTCCAATCTCCGGCCGGTAGGTGGAAGCAAATGTAACTCTAAATCCGTTACGTTTCCACGTTACAGTAGTGACGTCATAGCATAGCCTTGACCAATATGGCTGCTGCAGTCATGAGGCTTGTCAACAGAAAGGCTCTTAACTCAGTAATGGTTCAGCAGTATCTGACGTTTAGCTCTCCTTCAAAGGTTCAGACAGTGAGTTATCGCTTTTATCTTCCTGCAGGTAAATAAGAATGCGGACGTTTATGTAGCCGCAGCCTGGATAGCACTAAGAGCTAATTGCTGCTAGGCAGCAAGCTGTAGCCCACTACGTCCTCTATATGTTTGTTCAGCTACTAAGTTACTTCCCAGGCTCAACAGATCAGCTGTTTTTCATTTGAGATGAGCCAATGAAGCTGCTTCATCAATGTGTTTCTGGTCTCAGGCTGGTGCAAGATCAGGCCGAGCCCTACCTGAAAAGGTGAAGATAGTAGAGGTGGGACCAAGAGATGGCCTTCAGAATGAAAAGGTAACAACACCATGTTGAAAAGTAAATTTGCTTACTTAACTTACTTAACAATTATCAAAACTCAAAAAGATTCTGTCTCTTTATAACCAGCAGTGGTGTGTGGTGAGACAGGACAGGTGGATAGGTCAGGATTTTGTTTAAGCAGATGAAATGTCAGTCATGCCCTCATGTCTGTGCTGTCTTCGTTTTGTCACTGCAGACTATCGTGCCAACAGAGTCAAAAATTCATTTGATTGATATGTTGTCAGCGTCAGGACTGCCAGTCATTGAGGCCACCAGTTTTGTTTCTCCAAAATGGGTACCACAGGTGAGTTTGCTTCCCACGACAAGGCTGACACACCCCACGGAGGGCATCATAGGAACGGAATTGGTTTGTTTTCCTATATTCTATCATTATTATCCTCATTTTAGATGGCAGACCAGTCGGAGGTGATGAAGGGGATATGTAGGAATCCTGGAGTGTCTTACGCCGTCCTCACACCCAACCTAAAGGGTTTCCAGGCTGCTGTGAGTGTCAAGAACCATAGGAAAAAGATTTTCCTCTCAGCTATGTAAACACACTGTTTATCCATCCTCTTATACTGTACACGGGTATGAAAGTGCCCTTTCCTGGCTCTTATTAACTATAGGTGAAGGCGGGAGCTTCAGAGGTAGCCATATTTGGCGCTGCATCGGAGCAGTTCAGTAAGAAGAACATAAACTGCTCAGTGGATGAAAGTTTACAACGCTTTGATGAGGTCATGAAAGCAGCCAAAGAGGCTGGTGTTCCCGTTAGAGGGTAAGGTCTCCGCCTTCCCCTTGACTATAAACATATATAAATCTTAAGAATTAAAGGTATGATGGAATGATTTTTTTAATCTGTGTTTCTTCCTTACCACAGTTATGTGTCCTGTGCTCTTGGATGTCCTTATGAAGGCATGGTGCCGCCTGAGAGAGTGGCACATGTGAGTCATCACATGTTGGAATTTGATCATATGGAAATTAAAGAAAAACCCAAAATAAGCACCATCACTCGTGCAACCGACTCAGACTTTGTCTCTCATTTTGCAGGTAGCCAAGAGTCTGTATGCCATGGGATGCTATGAGATCTCACTCGGTGACACTATTGGGGTGGGGACCCCCGGCAGCATGAGTAAAATGCTGGAAGCAGTTAGCAGAGATGTGCCAATCAATGCGTTGGCTGTGCACTGCCACGACACCTATGGCCAGGCCCTCGCCAACATCCTTGTAGCCTTACAGGTCCGACTTGCTTCTAGTTTTTATTTGATTCCATCTCAAATTGTCTTCAGAATAGAGCATATAGTGTAATAGAGCAGTAGTTTTCAAAGTGGTTCCAGGTGGATTTTTTAAATGTATTATCTTTAATCCCACATTGTTTCCTGTAGTTGTAACATGTAAAAGCAAAACTCTTATCAGATGTTGAATCCCTGGAGAAATCTGTGGTAAGAGGTCCTTGAAGTAACGGTTTGAAGACTTTCTTTGTAGGTGATCTTTTGTTAGCAGGGTGTTTACTCTCTTCATGGTGAATATTTCCTTTGTTCTGCAGATGGGAGTCAGCGTGGTCGACTCGTCAGTAGCCGGACTAGGTGGCTGTCCGTATGCCCAGGGAGCGTCCGGCAATGTTGCCACTGAAGATGTGATCTATATGCTACATGGACTTGGGATTCAAACGGTAAGTCTTTAAGTTTCTTAGTAGCACTGGTTATTACTGGAGATTGTTTTTGTACTTCCCTTTATTGCTGTTCAAATGTTTGTAAAAGTTTTTTTACTCAGTAATGGTTCAGCGGTTTTACTGATTTAAAGAAAACTTTTTTAATGCAGTAACTCAAAAACTATTTAATGGATCATTTTCATGTTGTTTACCTTTGTAGACCTCAGAACTGGATTGATTTTGTGCAAATATTTTCCGGCTATAATTTGGAAACTCGTCTATATCATAATTTACTATAAAGTTCATATTTTGCTTAATAAGAGGAGCTTTTACAAAAAATAAATTCTGTTTTTCAGACATAACTTCCGAACCATTTGGTCTGATTTAGTCCAAATTTGGTGCATATCAGTCTACTAAAGGAGATCAATCTACTAAAGGAGATCAATATTTTACACAGGGGGAGCTTTCTTTCTTTCTTTCTTTTACAAAAAACGATAGACATAACTTCACGCTTTAATTTGAGGTGTCCAATTGAGGGATTGCCTGTATAACACAGGGGATTGGGGACTTTTCGGGTATACACTTGCTATTGGTAGGCGGTGTCCTAGTTCTAATTTCTGAAATGTCTACTCTTTACTTTAGAATGATATTTCATATGATACATCATATTGTCATGCTTTAAATTGCTGAGATTTCTGTTATTATTCAGTTATGAGGGGTTGGCCAAAAAGTTTTGTTTGATACCTGCAGCATTAAACACCGTAAATATAAATTTAATATACCAATTAGGGCTGAAACAATTCCTCGAATAATTTGAGTAACTGGAATACTATATTTCCTCGAGGCTTTGTTTCAGTCTGGACAACTATTCAGACGTTGTGTTGTAATGCGCTGCACCCTCACCTAACCATTATGTCACGTACGCAATCCCACGCACTTCAAACAATGATTGGCTGTTTCTCTCCCAGGAGACGCACCTCACCCTCTAAAGAGAGGTAAACAAGGGGGACAACCTATCTTTGAGTGGGAACAGATGATCACTCTGCCTCAAATTTGGGGAGATTAAAAAGTCAGACCGTGATAGTGACTCTGGGGGTCGGTGAATGGGTGTTTCAGCAGTGATGCCTTAAATCTGCACTTCTATAAACTGAGACGTTAGGTAGGTTTTCATAGCCCCTTTATTCCAAATAAAATTGGAAGAAATCCCTAATTAGAAGAAAAACAATGCTCCACGTAAACACCCCTTTTCCAAATGAGAAGGGTCTTTCCAATGGAGATCTGGACCACAGAGAATTACTTTTAATACAAACTTAACAAATAATGAGCTTTAGAAGCACGTCCAAGAAAAACCACCAGGAGCCGTGATAAACTGGTGTTGTTAACAAATAAAAAAAGCCCTGGAAAACATTGCATTTTCTAAGGATAAATCCAAAAACAAGAGATATCATTTGTTATTATAGCTGTTGACAGTTATTATTGCATTCAAGCAAAATACATGTTTTTTAAGAAGGGGGAAGATGGGTTATTCATTCAATAGACCTGTTGTATTTTCTGTTTTGTGTATTTCTATTGCTCGTGAACAAAGCAAAAAGGACATTAAAAGAAAATTGCAGAGCACGCAATATTTCTTATTCGTATCTCGATTAATCGCCAGAATAAACGATGGATGCTCTTAGTATTAAAATAATCGATCACTGCAGCCCTAATACCAATCATTGGTAAAAGTCTGTGCAGACTTACTAAGGAACATGCTCGGTGGCATATTAATATCCACAACATGTTGAAATTTATAGGATTATTTCGTATTAAACCTATTTAAAAAGCAACGTCCAAATAGACGGGTCAGATTCGGAACTGAATGACAGTTTATACCTATTCAAAATAACCTTTGAGGGAAATTGAGTGAGCCCGAACACATTATAAATGCAGTACAAGGACTGTTAAGGTTCAGTCATCTTGGGTCACTTGTTTTTTCTCGCTGTTCTGGGGAATAGGGAGAATAAGGGAAATTTGGAGGGGAAATTATTAGAACATTATTTTTCCACATAAATCAACGTTAAAATAGTCATTATTTAAGGAAGACAAATCAAACGTCAATTTAACAGAAAGTTCCCAAACTTTTGAACATCTGTGTAATTTAAGAAAGGTAAAAAAAAAAAAAACTTACATATTTGCCCTTTGTTTTTATAGAATAATTGTATTAAATTAATGTTCTTGTATGTAAGAAAAGCTCTTTGAAGAATTTTGTGCACCCATGGTTTGGCTTCATCTTCTTCTCTACAGTAAGTCGGTATGTGGAGATGATTATCATGTATGGAGTGAGCTTCCTTGACCCTTTGACTTCTCCTCTCAGGGCGTGGACCTCTCAAAGCTGATGGACGCCGGCGCTTTCATCTGTCGAACCCTCAACAGAAAGTCCAACTCCAAAGTGTCACAGGCCAGCTGCAAACTGTAGTCACAGTCTAGCCACGGACCTTTTAGAGACTGAGCATCACTCATCACCCTTTTAGTTCTCCGCTTTCCTTTTTCATGTCACTTTAATTTATCCAATAGGAGTATGACGATATTACTTGAACATGTGGACGGTACTAAGCCCTCTTCCTCTTCTTCCTCTTCTGGGAACAGAACATCTGATTAGACCTTCGCTACATAATTGCAAAGCCGGAACTGTGCCTTATGTGAAGCCAGTCCAATCAAACTGATCCTTCCTATCGAGAGCTTCACCTGCTTCATTAATAGTTTGCTTACATTCGTTTGTGGGCAGGGGCGGAGCCTAAGAGAAGCACAGACTGTGTTTAGAGTGAGAAATAGGCCAGTAAAAATGTCCAGCGGGATGATGAACTCATTGTTGATGTCGAGGAGAGAAGTGGTGTTTTGACTTCATCCTAGTGTATGTATGCTGCGATCACAGTCTCTAAATTAATTATCTATACAAGGAGCACCTATGGAAACTTTCAGCCGTTACGAACTCTCGGGCATTGTGCTGACCTTTGAGAAATGTGAATGTAGAGCATTGTACTGATTTTGAAAGTTGATTTTACTTCAATATTTAGGATTTTTCTGTAAGAAAAAGTATTTATTTTAAACTTGTGTATATCGAAATGGATTGGGATGTTTCAAAATAAACTATTTCATAGATATGATGTGATTTGTGAGTTTCTTTTCTATTTTAGGAATTTTCAAATGGTTCGACAGAAAATTCTCAGAAGACACAAATAAACCTTCTTAGCCTCACCTTGCAAAAACCAGAGCGACAAGTCAGACAGGCAGACTGAGATTCTTACAGCGCGCATCCACCATATCTCAAAACATGCATCATGGGTTAGAGACAGGAAGTGAACATGGTCATGATGAGTCATCGGAAACAAATATTACCTGTTGAGTATGCTGATGAGTTTGTGTGAGTCAACAGTGATGGGAAAAATACCATTTTTACATCAGCGGTCCTCTTATCAGACAGCATAAGAGGAAAGTAGGAAGGTTTTTTTTTTTTTAAACGTTTAGGCAGCATCTCGCGTTTATTTTTTTCCCACATGAATTTCAAAATACTTGAAGTATGAGAATCATATTCACAATGAAAACGCATCAATAAGCCAGGAAACGACACGGACCAAAGATGTATTCAATAAATTTAATATATTTAAATGTATATAAAAAAAAATACATTATTATGAACAAGTGCAGGATATACATTTCCACCTAAACCGACGATTAGGCTCTGTAAGAGTTGAAGGAGCCACGTGTTTCTCCCACTTCCTCCAGCTCCAACAAATTATAAAACAGCAGCATTCCTCTTGCTTTATTTAAATCAACAGCGGTCTGGGAGGAGACCAGTTTGTTTACAAGCAAGTCAAAACACAGGCAGTCCATGTACAAAGTGAGCCAGTCAGCCATAGATCGAGGCTCCCGATGAAGAAATACACTGATGATCCGTGTAGGAAGTCGTAAAATAAGTCCTATCTGAGAGAAGAATAGAAAAAAAAACTCGTTTTGAGGCCAGTTTGCAAAGCTTCAAGTATCACTTAACCACAATTCTATGACTCAGGAGCGTCCACACGCCAATGCAGAATTATCTCCCATGCCTCCTTGACTTGGGACGATCAATAAAGCAAATTGTGGAGACGGAGCGAAGGGTCCGTTTAAAGCCCAGTGTGGAGGATTTAAGGGAGGAAGTGGAATATTCATACTTGTGTTTTCCTGAATGTATAATCCCCCAAGATTAGGATAAATGTTTATGTCACCTTACTAAGAGCCTTTAAGTTCTACAAACTCTAAAAAAAAAAAGGACTTATTTTGGAGAAATGCATTCATGTCATTTAGAGCATTTCTTAGATTTTCTGCATTTTTAAGTTCCTATTTAAAGACTTTTAAAATATTCATTTACTGTCATATATTTCAGGTTATGTAAACATAAAATATTTTCTTAAAGCTATGAAGAATTTCCAAAGCTGGAATTCCACTTTTTTCTGCTTTTGGGGTCTAATCATGCACTGCAAAAACAAAATTGTTGATGACTTATACTGGTAACATTATTTTTTTTCTGCTTCTATAATTTATTTTAAACATGTTCAAACAAATTAAACCGAATTGAACAAATTGAATTGACTATTTCTGAGTCTTACTCATTTAAGCTGTAAATACTTAATGTAATTGAGTGTTACTAGTTGAAGTCATTTCTTTAAGTTCATGAAATTCTCTCTAAGAGCAATAAAAAGACAAATTTGGAAATTCTTCAAATCTTTCAAAAAAACACTTGCTTTTCACGGTTCTACCTTCAAATAACCTAAAATATAAGGAGTTAAATATATATATGCACAGCTATTATTGTATTCCTGCAGTGTTCTGAGACAAATATTTGTACACTATAAAAAAAAGAGAATTGTTTGTGATTTGGGAAAAAATGTATTTCCTCTTGTGGCACTATTAAATTAAGTATTTCCAACTTAAATTTTTGAACTGATAATACTCAGTTTGTCTGTTACCAGTTTGTGCAGGGTCACAAGGGGGCCGGAGTCTATACCAGCAGGTAATTATTTTTGCTCTATTAAGACTAATTACCTCGTCAAGCATGTTTTTCATTAGACAAGTGATTTTGTCTCAATCAAATATTCCAGTTCATATTTAATATTATATTTTGAGCTAGATTTAACCGGTATCAAGGGGAGCTTTAAATTTAAGGTATGGATTAATCAATCAGGAGACTACAAATCCTCACATTAACTAAAATAATATGAATTTTCATTGCTTGTAATCAGAATAACTTTCTTCCTTCCTTTTTTTTTTGTCGATTTGTCTGGGTTTTGGGCCCAATGCGTTCTTTCAGCGGCTAAATTCTTATGCTGCTGGTTCAGATTCTCGTCCAGGTGACCAAGCTGCCCGGCAACGTTTCCATGAAAGGCCACAAACAAAAACCAGCTCAAAAGAAGGTCTCGGGCATTTTTAGTGTCCTTTCTAGGGGATGAGGAAATCAAGGGCCGTTAAATAGGATGCAATCTACAACCACGCCACTAGATGCCATTAAATCTTACACACTGGACTTTCACAGGAAAAAGACCACCACTCAAATGAACGTCTGACATATCGTGACATCAGGACTCTGTGACGCCTCTGTGACCGTCAACGCTGGCAGGGAGAGTGAATGAATACCTCTGCCAGGTGTGTCCTGCCTTCTTGTGTGCAGCGTCAACATTTCCTTATTCTCCTGCGTCAAAGCTCTGATCTCCAAAGAGACACAGCAACCTCACCGGCATGTTCTAGTAGAAGTGAACGGCTGAAGTTCAAAAGGCGCACAGACCTTTATTGTATTTAAAAAAAAAACACATATATCAACAACAGCAAATCAATTTTTGCAGTAGGCGACTTGTAATTATTGTGGATGTTGACTTGGACACCAAAGTCCAGGCTCTCAGAAAGAGTCTGGCTGAGATGTAGACACAGGGGCCGACAGAAAGAATCCAGTACCGATGACTCAACCTCCAGGGTATTTTCATTTGGCTCATAGTTCTGAGTCTGTTTTCTGACGTTGGTTATGGGTTTAGAGCCCAAGCAGCGCCTATCTCTTGATCCTCCCCGTGATGTCGGCTTCATTTCCAATCACGAAATCGAGGAAAGATTCGGGGCAGAGGCCCGGATCTTCTCTTCCAGATGGAGTAATGCTGGTCCATATGGGGATTTGGACGCAGTCTTGAAGGACGGGGGATTATCCTTGGGCTTGGGCTTCAACATATCTTCACTGTAGTTATTAAAGAGGTCTTCCTCGTAGTTGTTGTTGACTGGCAAGTTACGATGACGCCTCTTCACCTTGTTTGCAATCCTTACGAAGCGTTTGGCGATGAGATAAATAATCTCGCAGATGTTGAGAACGATGCACAACGCTGAAGCCCCAACCATGAAGTAGGTGAAGACCTTTTTCTCGGTGGGGTGGCCGATGTAGCAGTCCACCACGTTGGGGCAGGGCACCACCTCACACTTCACCAGCCTTGGCAGGTAGAAGCTGTCATAGATGTGGTGGAGGATGTAGAGGAAGGAGACCTCGATGGCCGTCTTCACGAAGAGGCTGGTCAGGTAGGTCCACCACAAGCCGCCGTGTTTCTTGCCCGTGTTCGTGTACAGCTTCCTCTCGTCTCCATTTTTGGCCCTGAACTTGCGCTCACGGTCATCACGGTACGCCACGTGCATGACCACCATGAATGACGGGCAGGTGACGAAGATGAGTTGCAGGGCCCACAGGCGGATGTGGGAGATGGGGAAGAAGTGGTCATAGCAGACGTTGGCGCAGCCGGGTTGCTTTGTGTTGCAATCAAAGTCCTTCTGCTCGTCGCCCCACACTCGCTCCGCCGCCACCACGTACACCATCACCCTGAACACAAAGACCACGGACAACCATACTCGCCCGAACGCAGTGGAGTACTTGTTGACCCCACTGAGGAGGGCTTGGAAGGTCTTCCAGTCCATATCTTTAGCTGGAAATCAAATATGTCTCCTCTGGGCTTCTCCCCGTTCACCTTTAGACCTGGATGTGGCAGAATGAAGACTGGGTGAACATGTTTGCATTGTCAGCTGAGTAATGTCCTTTCAATCTGAGAACATCTGTATAAATGGAGTCTTACTAAAACTCCAAGTGCTTAATAACAAAGAACATATTATTCGGATTTTTTTTTTTTTAACCGGTCAATTTATCTTCCAAAATGGATCAATTTATCTTCCAAAAAGCTGATTTAATGTAAACATATCTCCCACTGGTGTCATTTATCAACCTCTGGTCGAAGCACCGAGTAACAAAAACACAACTATGAACCAAGCTGCTCAGGAAGGATACAAGTAATAACGACTTTATTACACATCCAGATGTTATACACTTAAATAAACAGCCTGTCTACTTCATATATGTTTAATAAGAAACGATTAGATTACTCTTAGCTTGATCTTTTGTATCTATTCACAAAAAAAAAGACTTTCATCTGTGAGGCTCAGTCTTAACACAACAGCCTGTTACGCATAGCTTGGGTGCGTTCAATGGAGTTATTTCCCTTACTTGTTTGTGTTCTTACCGACATTTGATGCTTCTAAAAACCAACTGAGAGCACTTTAACTCTCACAGATAGTTGTATAAACGCCAACTGAACAACACATATGAAACAAGTCATTCCAAACTGGCTGAAAGGCAAAGTTTGGGTCATCTCGTGCGCATTAAAACGTTATTTATAGGGAGTTTTTAACTTACCAGCACAAGCTTTAGTCCATCTTTAGCTCAAAGACACGCGACTTTTTTATATTTTCTGTTTGTTTGCGGATTCTATAAAGTCGTTTTGGTCCTTAAAGTAATAGATTTCCAGCTCCCAACTACAGGTAAAGACGTTCGGTGTTGAGAAATGCGCCTGTGGGTGTGGTTAAAGAAGAAACCTCAGATCTCTGTCTCTCTCTCTCTCTCTCTCTCTCTCGCTCTCTCTCTATCTCTCTCTCGCCCTCGCTCTCTCTCTATCTCTCTCTCGCCCTCGCTCTCTCTCTCTCTCTCATGCCAGTGTTAGGTGGCAAATTAAATATTTGGGACCGAATTTTAAACCACCTCCAGATACCCTGGCTAGAATTTTAGGATGGACGTGAAACTCAAGAGAATGTCACATGGGACAAAGAATACGCTAAGGGCTGTGATTGTTGGTGAAAACGTTGAAATATGACGAATTCAGTATGTTTCCAGGAAGAATTGTCTTCATGATCGAACTTGTCCCTGAGTGTATCACCATGAAGGAAGCAGACACTCCCTGAGGTGATTTTTCCCTTACCCCCTTTTTTTTTGTTTTTGTTCTGCATGCTTCATCTTCTTTTTGTTTCCGGTTTCTTCAAGTATCGTGGGTTTTGTTACGTTTATCTTCTGGAATGCAGCTGGTGGAGGGGAGAGTGGAGTCAGATCGCGGATTACTTACTCAATGTATAATTCACAATACATTATATTGATTATTTTCATTTTATACATCAATTCAAAACAAATCACGTACGTAAATATTCTACTTTCAGTTACTTTTCAGATTCCAATTCTTCATCTCCTTCCTGTCCGGTGAAAACTTCCCATCTCTTAATGTGTTTCGTTATGGCTTTTGAATATTCTCCCATCTTTTCAGCTAAATAAACTATATAAAAAAAACACATTTTGGGTTATGTTGAAGATGTTCCAAAGGTGAAAACAGGCCAACTTTATAAAAAATGAAACCTTTTGGACATAAGTGGTTCTCTTTCAGCAAAAGCATCATTCACATGCTTTTACTGAAGATTTCAAAAGCATGACCTTTACCTGCCGTCAGTCCAGTTTTCAAAGTGGGATGTTCCTGCTTTTACTCTAGTAAAGTTCTGAGTTCTTCATCCAACGCTGGCCAGAGTTGAAAGGTCAGTGTTTAGGTTGGAGAGTGAATTCGTTTTTTTTAGATGAACTAATTCATTAATTAATCAATTAATTTCCCTGCTCCTCAGTCAGATGTTTGCACTATTATATTTTCTTTGTGTTCTATTCAGTTCCTTTTCACGGAAGGCACGAAAAGGTGTTGCGTTTCCTTGTTTCATTGTAAAAACAAGTTCTGCTCAGATGACGCTGCCACAATTCATGAACTCTGTGATCGCCCTCCCTTTCGGACCATGCTGTGGATTTCGTCTCCACGTTGCCATCGGCAACATTTCCTCTAGCGATCTTACATTTGCACTTATACTAAATAAAATCAAACTGCATTGTTGTTTATCTGTTCCTCCAGCCGTTTTCTATATTTATCCTTATTACATCCACGAAAAGTCGGGGGTTTATGGATTTGCCGTCGCATCCGCCGCCACAGATCCTTCGTGTTAACACAATAACTCAAAACCTGTATGATGGAAACTTTTCAAATTTTTGACCCACATAGACATCAGTGCGAGGAAGAACTGCTTTGATTTTGGGAATGGTCGGTTTTATGTTTCTGACATCCCCTGCTTTATATCCAAAAGTTTTCCGGGCATAATTTCTCATCCATTGCTCCGACTTAGTCCAAACTTTGTGCAGATGAGTGGACTGGAGTTGCTCTTTCATGTATATATATCAAATCTTCATATGTCTAAGAATATTTTATTATTATAGTTCATAATTTGCTCAATTTAGACAGATTTTTTTCTTCTCCTTTCCAAATATGGCAAGAAAGACAAAAACAGTATTTTTTTCTTTTCCGAAAAATACTGTGGGGAAATAAATACACATTTCATTTCAGGAGTTCCATCAGGGGGGTAGCTTGTACAACGAAGGGGATTGGGGACTTTCCAGGGATATACCATTGCTGTGGGGGACGACAGCGTAGGTTTAGATAGTTTAGTTTAGTTTAGTTCACGTTCACACCTACAGGACATTTAAACCCACAACATCACCTATATTGCCTATATTGTTTTTGAACTAGGAGGGAGGTCAGAGTTCCTCCTCCAGACACATGCTCCTTAGGCGGATTTGAACCCAGAACCTTCTTCCATTAACTGTGTGCCTCTCTGCCATCATGCAGCTGTAGGGAAGACAGGAAATCATTTTCAGCATTGTAAGGAATATGAAAAATGCCATCTCGGTGCCAGAGCCTGCCAGCTCCTGCAGAGTGCCGGATATTTGAAAACTGTGTTTATATTACATAAAAGAATATAAAGACTTATGAGAACTTTGTGTGAGAGTAATTGTTGAGAGAGCTCATTATTAATCTGTATGGGAAAAATAACAATTAGTCATGCTGTTCAGAGATCCCACAACCAGGGGAACAAATGACCAAAGATTTGTTAGATTTGGCCTTCCGAAGGGAAAGTGTACTTCCTCACTAATGGAAGAGGAAACTCTGCATAAAGAGGATGTTGAGGATTTGTCAGAAGGTTCCCGGCTCTTACATGATAAACACAGCCAGGATTTTTCCAGCTGTTGCCAAATACTTTTTGGCAAAATCTAGCAATTTTTGTTTTTGATAAGCACGCTGAAGCTGCCAAGCCAACAAGTCATTTCAAATGTTAAAACTGCCTCAGTAACATAGAATAATGATGTGGCTGTTCGTCCAAGACAGCACGGGTGTATTCCAAATAAGCCCCCAATCCCCTGCCTTGTACAAGCGATGTCCCTGATTGAACTCCTCAAATGAAATTAAAGTTATGTTTGGAAAAACAGTGTTTTTAATTTAAAAAAAACTCCCCCTGGTGAGTAAATTATGACCAATTAGCGTTAAAATGATATAAACAAGATAGACCTCCTCAAGTCAAGACACACACACAGCCGATCTTTCCCAATTTCCATCTACTTCATCCTCACACTAAGGTCTATGAAGATAAACAACTGGGAAACGATCCATGAAGTGGTTTCTGAGTTATCCCGTTTACACGAAGGATCCACGGAGCTGTTACTGCAGATGTGCTTCTCAGCAAAGCCATGTATGGCTTTAAGCCTGAGCACGCAACCGCAACATCCGTCCTTACAAAACTTTAAGAGGAGTTCAATAGAGTCGAGTAGCATGGAGGTTTTGGGGAGGCTGCCTCTTGGCTCGGCAGGAGGAACTTGTTCAGGCAGTCTGTCGGTACACACCTGGATTGGAATGTACTCTGTGAGTCAACTTCTGCAAGCTGCAAGTCTCGACAAAACAGATCAACACAGCAGGATAAACATCGCTTTTCACTGTTAGCATTGTGAGAGGGAGAAAAGAGAGAGAGAGAGAGAGAGAGCGAGGGCGGGAGAAATACCATTCCAGTTGAACTGGGAGGGTCCAGTTAATGGCAATTGTTGTTGGCTTGTTTACAGAACCACCCAGTCCGGCTGGACCAACTTAAGAGAACGGCAGTTACTGAACCATGTTTGCACTTTCAGAGTCAGGAGACGTTACACTTCGTAACCGTCAATGGAATATTTGAGGGGCAAAAACCAGTTTGGACAATATTTGCACAGTCTAAACCGGATTCCATCACTTCTATTGTTGCTCACATAGTCCCCATAGAAAGCAGAAATCACCATCCTTACTGTGTTGCACTTGTTCAAGGTTGGTCTCAAATCACAACCACAAAGAACATGTTTCCACACAGTCTTTGTGGCATTTTAGCCATTCGTATGTTTTTGTTTTCACGCTCAAAGCAGTGGAGGTGAATAACGATCCTCTAGCAGAGACTTGTCTCTGAGACCTGTTACTATGACTCTCCTCTGACCTCACTTGTGAATACATTTGACTGGAACAAGTCTCTACTGAGACAGAGGTTAATGGTTCCTGGTGAGAGACACTTTGATTGAATAAACTTTTTTTTTATTAGCCTAAGTTTTAGTGACAGACAAATCTAAAAAAAAAAAAAAAAAAAAGAGATACCTGCACAAAACTAAACCGCAGTACGGAAATCTGACTATTTACTCTCACTATGCATCACGTGTGTTTACATACCAAAAACATTCTTTGAGACCTTCAGATTCTTGCTCTGGGTGGACCCATGCACGTCAGCACGGGTCATTCAAACTGAAGAGAAGAGGACTCCTCCCTACCAATCAACCTCAACAATGAGGTTGCTGCTCCTAGCAACCGAGTGCCAACACATCAGAACAGCTTCATGAAAGCCACGGAAAAAGTTGGAGACGGGAGAGAGTCTTGTGATGTTGTCCAAACCACAGAACTCCAGCAGAATCAACAGATCCGTCGGCTGACTTTGAGACATTTTGGTAGGAACGGCTCAGAATTGATGAAATATTATGGAGAAAACACATTTCAAAATATGAAAATGATCTTTAATGGAAACTATGAACAAATATACATCCATGCGCTGTGAAATATACACATCTTGATGTCATTAACATGATTGTTTGCGTCACTGAATTTCAGCATAACCGCTCTGATCCTCGTAACACGCACAACGGCACAATCTCACACACCTTTTGATAAATTATTTTAAAGTACAGCATTGAATAAAAAATAAAAGTCAGACACAAACATGTGAATGAGGTGGAAAGAAGCAGAAGGGTTCAGGGCAAACTTTTGCAGTCTGGGCACTGAGCAGAGGGAAAATGTTACACAGAAAACCACACGTGTTTGTAAAAACCAACACTCCCACCACGGTGACTCATGGAATCAGTATCAAGGCCAGACCAAATTGTGCATCACACAAAGTAACTTCTTCCTGTCCAGGATCTAAAGAAGAGCTCAAATACCTGCGAACGCTCTGACCCAAACCAACATTCCAGATGGATACACATTAGACCTGAGGTTCAGAGTTTCTCTGACTTGGAAACAGTATGAGGAACAATTTAGTTTGTTGTTCAGTGCCTGAGCAGAAAAGTGTCTGCTGCCACATCTTTAAAGGAAGCGCCTGCAGAACGAGGAAAGGCACATTCCTCTTCCAATGTCTTTAAGTGTTTTTCTCTCGGCGTCTCAAGAGATAGCAAGGCTGTATGAAGGCGCAAGCATTTCAGGCGCGCATTTGTCCTTCATCTTGAGATTGCTCGACTCCATCAGGTTACTGCCACTGGAGATTCTTTCGGTCATGACGTGGCGAGCGCTGTGGACTGCGGATAAACATTCATGGCAGCGCTTTCCAACCAGGTAGAGGATTTCAAAAAGAGAGAGGAGGATGCAGACCAGGCTGGTGACCACCATGAAGACGGTGAAGATGCGCTTCTCAGTGGGACGAGCGATGAAGCAGTCTACCTTGTTGGGACAGGGTATCTCCTCGCACTTGATGAGCGAGGGGAAGTCGTAACCCTCGTAGATGTGGTAGAGGAGGTAGACGAAGGTGACGTCCACTCCTATTTTGAAGACCAATGTGAGGACGTAGGTCCACCACAGGCCTCCACGCTTCTTGCCAGTGTTCTTGTAGAGACGGCGGCAGTTTTCCCCGTACTTTAGACGATTTCTCCGTTCCCTGTCTTCCCTGTAGGCAACGTGCATGACCACCAGCAGAGACGGGCAGGTGACGAAGATGAGCTGCAGGGCCCACAGTCGGACGTGTGACACGGGGAAGAAGTGGTCATAGCAGACGTTGTGGCATCCAGGCTGAGCCGTGTTGCATTTGAAGTCTTTCTGCTCATCGCCCCATACCTTCTCGGCCGCCACCACAAACACCATGACCCTGAAGAGGAAAACAATAGAGAGCCACACGCGGCCAAAGGCCGTGGAGTACTTGTTCACCCCACTGAGGAGGCCCTGGAGGAATGCCCAGTTCATGACGAGGTTTGCTCACAGCCTATCCTCCGCTCTTCCTGCTGATGGAAGACAGAGGGAAATTCTCTCCAACTGAAATAGCACCGTCAAAAGAAAGAAGAAAGAAAGAGAAGTCACGTCTCTATAAAAAAGAAGCAACACAAAGACACAAACACTTGGTTCTTACCTATAAATACACGTAAGTCAAGGCAAAAAGGGAGAGGAAATGGAAAAGGAAAATAACACATGAAAGTGTCTCAAAACATTCCTAAACTTCTTAATAAAGCAGGATCTGTTCGGAGTTATTCATCCAACTCTTGTAGAAGCGGTCACTCATGTCGCGCGACCGTCTTAAACGCCCTCAACTTTGGACATTCCGTGCGTAATTACGCACATACACGAGCAAAAGCCACTAAATCCGACACAAGTTTGCGATTTTATTCCCTCTAGAACCACAAATATCGGCTCATTTACTCACAGTTCAGACGCTGTTCAGTGGGCGAGAGTCGGAGCGGAGCAGCAGAATCAGGATGAGCTTCACCGATGAGTCTTGCGCTAGATTTCTCAACTCCACTCGGGAGTGAAGTGGGTGGAGTTGTTTTGAGCGAGTTGCCATTTTTCTTTTCTCACCTCCCAAACTGATCTCAGGTGAGGTAGTCGGCACCACTCCTTAAGTTTGTACATTCAAGCGGGCAGAAAGAGCTAAGACTTGTGTCCTATTCATTTTGGACGTGACGTCATTTGTATTAACGACAAAACATGGTCAAACCGGCTCGCTGCACGCGCTCATTACGTATGTATTAAAATGTCATCATTTATCATGCATAGGGTGAGATCAAGACGGATTTTATGGCCAAAAATAAATGTGTCCATTATAATCTTGGTGCAAATAGTCATCCACATGGCGAGCTATAATTTATTTTAAAGTTCAACTAGAAAAATTATAAAATGCTCTTAATAGGTAATTATAATAATAATAATACATTTAATTTATAATGCACTTTACATTTGGATCAAATCTCAAAGTGCTACAAAGCAAAAGCAGATAAAAGCATCAATAAAAAATAAAATAATAACTATATAAAAGCCTTACCAAAAAGCATCAATGTTAATTAATTATAGGGTCTGCTAAATTATTAAAATTATGTAACAATAAAAGGGGGAACAACAGCAAGCGAGGAATGTAACATTTTTCTGCATTGATACCTTTCACATTTTCACATTCAATGCAATGAAACATTCATTTTATACAAAAGTAATAGACATCAAACTGTGTTCTTTAGAAAAAAATGTTTTATTTAAATATTTACATGGCAGATTTGTGCTTTCAGACATACACTGCTATCAGACGCACTAAAACAAGCATTCATTCACACGTATTCTCCGCAGTCCGAGATGATGACCTTCTGCTTCGGCTTGCCATCTTTTGATCCCTGAGCCTGAAGAGAGTAAAGAGATTTTCAAAATACAATAAAATGGAGCAAAAGGTCTTCAGAAGATTCTTTTTTTCTTTTAGAATATCACTACCCATCTTAAATATAGGGGTTGAGCCAAGGTATTTTATAATCTTGTTACACTTAAGGACAGTCACAGACAATGTCTTCAATTTGTTTGTGTATTTTAAATCGAGATTTTTTTTTAATTGATCCCTAAAAACCAATAAACAAGAATCCCAGCAGACAGTAATGCAATTAGTCTGTCTGGAAATACTAAGATTTATAAAAGACTGATAACAGACTGACTAATACTGATAAAGACTGATAAAAGACTGATAAAAGAGTCTCAGTTGCTTGTAAAGTAAATGACATTATTCACAGGACCTTGTGCAAACAGCTATGTGTTCTCCCAAAACAAGGCATTTTAATGAGCGTTGTCGAAATAGCATCAAATAAATGTTAACAAACTGAAGAGATATTTTTTTTGCATATTTAAGACAATGTGCTCAATCCCTCTATAGTCTCTTGAAGCCTAAAATTCACATAATAACGGTGAATTACCGGGATTCCGGTACCCCTCATATGTGATTGTGAGCTAACTGGCATTGAAATCACCTGAGTTAAAGTGTAACTATAAATGAATAAAAGAAAAAGGAGAACCACATTGAGATGCACACCTTCAGACCTCCTCTAAAGCATGTGCGTGGATTTGTATTAGTTTTCCTGAAGAGAGGAGGATAGACCATATCCTCTTACATAAAGACAAACACATAATTGAAACCCTATATACCCCCCGCCCTTGGCGGGGACGTAAAACCATTATGCACTCTCACTACCTCCATCGCACGGACCACATCCATCCCCTCCACAAGTTCTCCAAAAACCACATGTTTGCCATCCAGCCAGTCAGTTTTGTCAGTGGTGATGAAGAACTGAGAGCCGTTAGTGTTTGGTCCAGAGTTGGCCGAGGAGAGCTGCCCTGTGAGACAAAGATTTGCACGTCAACCACATGATCTGCAGACAAAGATTACTCTCAGGGGAACACACCGTAAGACGTCTTACAAAACTCCTTACCTGGAGCGGTGTGCTTGAGTACAAAGTTTTCATCATCAAATTTGCGGCCGTAGATGGATTTGCCACCCGTGCCGTTGTGGTTGGTGAAGTCGCCTCCTTGGCACATAAACTGAGGGATGATGCGATGGAAGCTGCTGCCCTTAAAGCCAAAACCCTTCTCGTGTGTGCACAGGCAGCGGAAATTCTCTATACAAGATAGATAAAAACATGAAGTGTGTGCCATGATTTGATATATTATTACACACGTCTATCAATTTCTATCTGTAGCATTATTATGCAAGCAAACGCAATATTGGGCAGCTAGAGTATACGTATTTCATAAAGATGTGATGATGAAAGCCTTACAAAGCTTAGCATACACACCTGCTGTCATGGGAACGATGTCCGCCCGAAGCAGGAAGCGTAATCTTCCTGCTGGCTTGTTTCCTATCTTGATGTCCATGTAGACCTGTGGATTAACTCGGCCCTTTTTAGCTGGCGGCTCACTCTGCAATAAATAAAATCCTATAAATTTCACCATCTTAACGTAGTTATAAGTCAAAAGCATCAAAACAAGTTAGAGAAAGCCACCGGACCTCCTCTGTCGTTGTGTTATTTTTTTCTCCTGCCGCAGCCTCCCCTTCAGCCTCCTCTGCGGTCTTCCCTGAGAAATTCTTCAGCCAGTCATCGTCAGTCCACACTGAAGGAAAGGGAAAGTTAACATAGGGACCAAGGATTTAAAATATCGTCCAGGTAAAGCTTCTTCCACCAAAGTTTTAACTATTCACCTGGTCGAGAAGAGCCTTCTTTAATTCTCATGGGCTTGGCCGTGTTGACACGGATGGTCCGACCAAAAAGCTCTGACTCATTCTAGTAGAGCAAAAGAATGAAAGAATAAAAGCATTAATATTATGCCCATCATTTGGAATTTTAGATAAATGACAGTGGTAAGGTGAAAGACAAAGAAACAAGAGCTCACTCAGATGAATAGGTAGCAATGTGATCACTTACCATGTTATCAATAGCTGCTGCAGCATCCTATAAAAAAAACAAAACAAACAGGCTATGATTATAGAAATGTTTGATGAGCACAGACGGTGGCTGTTTACATTAAATTAAGGATTGAGACTGGTTTTAACCTCATTCTAAATAAAACAGCAAAGGTTACTGATACATACAATTCATTCTCCTGCCACATTCTACAATACAGCTATATTAACAAATGGGAATTGTCCATCTCGAACCGAACACTCAAGTTTCTCTTTTGTTGTTCATTTATTATAGATTTTATTTTTATTATTTATATTATTGTTTTATAAGTAAATGAATAAAATGTCAAGCATGTGACGACTCAGTTGAGCTGTGTGCATAGGTTAGCTGAATATACAAGCTCTTCTCTAAAAAAAACTGGAACGCTATATTATATTATTATTACATGAAAAAGAGGACAAGGATTTAGAAAAATTGTTTTCAATCTGTATCTTTTCTAAATGTGTTCAAATGAATGCAGTACAAAAACAATACATTTGATATACTTTAAAGTGGATTTACTTTTTTTTTTAAATAAACCTTATTCCAGAATTTGATTCCGGCTACAAAAAGAAAAAAGGATGGGATGAAAGCAGAGAAAAAAAGTCTAGTAAATTTATATTAAACTCAGATTAGACATCTCACAGAATAACTGGATTATTAACGTGTGATAATAAAAATAATAATACATTTAATTTATAACGAACTTTAATTTTGGATCAAATCTCAAAGTGCTACAAGTTAAAAGAAGAAAATGATCATTTATGAAAGGCTCAGTGTTGCCTTTCATATGTTCAGATTTACCACTACTTACATTGCTTTCAAAATTAAAAAAAAACAAACGTATTTATAGACAATCCCAACTTTTTTCAGATCCAGTTTGTTTACTATAACCGTATTCAAATTAATACAACTACTTTGCGATGACAATTAATTGAAGATTGCCTTTTTTTTGTTGCATTAATATGAGTATGTTTCAGTGATGTATCCAGTACTTACCTCTGCCAGCTCAAACTCAATGAACGCAAATCCTCTGTGCTTTTCTGAAAGTAGACCACAAGACACATCACTCTTAACCTTTCCCTCAGAAGTTAATGTTATAGAAACTGTGCAATAAACATCAAACTTGACAGAAAAACTCTAGATCTTACCCGTTTCATAGTCAAGTGGAATCTGGATGTCTGTGATGTCTCCAAACGGAATAAAAGCTGCATGTAACACTTTCTCATCCACCTCCTCAGCCAGGCCACCTGAAGGAAACACAACAGATAAGATGCTTGGTTAGACCCGTTTGCATTTATGCATGAAATAATATTCAACGTATATGTATAGAGAGGAAAACGGAACCGCTTGAGCCAAGTATCAACCTTAATTATATTAATGCTTAAGGTATCCATCTCATCGCGTGTTGAAAAATACTTAATATTGTTGTACCACAGGAACAGGACTACAAAACCCAGGAGTCCATCCTGTGATTGAAAAATTCTAAACGCTCAACTCAATGTCTACCAACTTCCATTACTTCACGAGTTATTGAATGGATTCGCTTAGTTCGAAGGCATAATGTTCCGTTAGTTAGACGTATTGGTCTGACATTTCAAAAGGTTCTGCTTCTAAAATCAGCCCAGGGTAACAGGCTACACATGTAGACAATGGAATCAGGATTTCTAGGGGACTAACCCGTTTTGTTGTTACATAACTTTATTTATTCAGTGGGTACTACACACCAGACAAAGTTTATTTTATTTGCGAATACACTAAGTTCAAAACCAGTGACGTTGCCCCGATATCTTTTGACGCTCGTGTTATATATACACATTTGAAGTTTTCTTTCATTTATTAAGGCTTAATACATTATGTGTCCAGTTTAATCGTTTTTAAATATAACCTTATGACAATTGTTTCATTCACCGAAGCAATGCACATGAAGAGTATTTTCTTGAAAGGTAACAACTTACCGACATATAGCACTCGTTTATTAGCCGCCATATTGGATTTAACCATTCAACTTTGACCCCAGTAGGTTGCTTGTCATTGGTGGCGGGAGAATAAGAGCCCGCCTCCGAATGAGGGAAATCCTTCTGGCGCCCTCTGTCGGAGAAGCCCTGTGCAGCTGACGTCATGGTTGCGATGGAACAATGGAGGAAAGTTTCTACTATTATTTTTATCTTTCAAACCCCTTCTTCATAAATTAAATTTTTATGAAACATTTGAAACCATTTAAGAAAAATCAACATTTCCAAAGAAGCTAGTAATGGATCAGTTATGAGACACTTTTTGGGGTTAAAGTTGTGAAAAGTGTGGATGTGTTGCTGTATTTTGTAAAATTAAAAAAAAAATCACTTCTGTCTTCAGTTAAATTGTTCATTAGAATGTTTAACAATGAAAATATCAATACATTAGTTTGCCCCTTCTTTTCAATATACTGTATGTCATTGGCATGATCAAGATCCTCTTCCTTATTTTTTACACTGGATTGTTTTTTGCCCCATCCTCTGGACTTTAACTCATTGGACCTTAACTGTCCAGTGACTTGCCAAGAAGCGGAGTTCGACAATGGTTTCCAAAATAGTCCATTCCTATTTCTCTACGTTCTTTCAATTTTTATTTTTTCTCTAATTGTTTGCATCTTTCTCCACTGTCCTTAATTTGGTCTCATCCTTCCCAACTTTGTGTCGCATGAGGAAGGTGGTGAAAAGGATAATTTTTTCTGAATACTGGATTTCCTAATGGTAAAAATACTGTACTTCCTTGATCATTCAGATTAAAGAATCACACAGGAAGGAATGAAGGGAAATTGTTAAATGCTCTTATCTGCTTACCAAATCTTTTTAACAACAACATGGCCTTGTTCAAGATTGGGAAGAAGGAGTCATCATTTCCATTACTTAGTAAAGGTACGCTGGTGTTTGTTTTGACTTCAGGAAATGATTTTGAATCAAGCTTTTTATGTAAGGGATGAGTCAGTATTTCATTTTATTTTTTTATCTTTCCCACAAAATTTCCTTTAAGAAGCAAATTAACAGTTTTCATTTCTATTCTTGAGTTTTTTGTATCAATCATTTATCCAAACACACAAAATTTAGCCCAGACAAATTTTATCCTACTCAGCATTATTTTGTTTGCTTTACTCCTGCTGTGCTCTGGATAATTTACCTTGGCCTTCCTGGTATGGTCACACAGACTTAAACCGCATTAAAAAAAAGGTTACACACAAGCATTAATGCAACACAAAAATGGCAATCTGCATATATATATTTATATATATTCTCCCTTAATTGAGAATATGCAAACCCATGATATCATGGGGTTATCCCATTATTTGGAAGCATTCATTTTTCTTTATAAGCTTTCTCTCTTAACTTAAAATGAAGGGCCTCCGCAGTTTGAAACTATTAGAGAGCCTGGAAATCAAAGTCTAACATTTTTTTAAATTTCAAGTATTTATTTAAAATTACATTTTCTTTGTTTTTTCAGCTTTTGCATATTTGTTCAGGTGAGACTGACGTTTGAAGTCAGTGCAGAGAGTCTCTCCCCATATCTGCTCATTTTTCTGTTCCCTGAAACACAATAAATTCTTCATTAGAAAAACATGTCTGACTAAATCAACAGATACAAACAACTCAACGGTTTATTTATATAGTACCAATTAAATACAGCATGCAGTCTTCAGGATGTGGCACTGGCGGTAGTGGAAGCCATGCCACCCACTTTCTGAGTGGCATCTTTCTTTGCCTGGTGGGCTTGTAGTACAGCAACTGCTTCTTCCACCTGTGCAAATATAACATCAAACATAAAATAATGGATTATAGACACATCACTTTGTTAATCTGGCAAAGATAGATGTAGCCACATACCTTTGAACGCAGAGATTCATGAGACTCCAACATGTGCAGCAATTCAGAGTTGTCAATCTCCAGCAGCATCCCAGTGATCTTCCCTGCCAGGTTGGCATGCATGGCCTGAATCAGTGGGAAGAGACGCTCACCTGAATGGGAAAAACGGAGTAAACCCATCTAATACTGTTTCAGAAGCCTTATAATTCAAATTAATTATGGTATGGGGTTGTTACCTAGCATCTGTTTCTGTTCCTGAGGGGGTGCAGCAGCCAGCATGGAAGACGTGAGAGGTTCCTGGCCCTGAACATGCACAGCTGGCTGAGCCTGGAAAGGGTGAGAAAAAAACAAAAAAAGGACAATTATTTATAGGTTTTAATGTGGCAGGAGCACAAAATGATCTCACCGGACTTTTGCCCACACCTGCTGTAAGGCAATTGGTTGCACCACCTGTGGGTTGGGGTTACGGACACCGGTGGCATATTTGTAAGGAGGCATGGTACGGGGGCCAGGGACTCCCATTGAGGAACGAGGAGCCATGGTCTGTCCAGATGCTAACAGAGAGCAGGGGGAAAAAAGCAATTTTCAAACTGCTTTAGCAATCACTTTTGATTCTACACCGAACAGCCAAAAAATTAAAACCGATCACAGGTGCAGTCGGATACTTTAGACAGAAAAAGTACATTTTGCACTCAAAGGTGATCTGTTAGACTCTAACATAAGCAAGTGTAAGAGTGACTGGCAAACAGTGATGGCTTGACGACTGGGTGAGAGGATACCCAGAACTTCTGGTCCTTTGGGTTTTTCCCCGTGTGCTGAGGTTTACTGTTTAAAAGACCAAAGAGGTCCAAGGAAGGACAAGTGCTGAACCTATGACAGGGTCAAGGGTCCTTTGTTCTCATGAATGCGTGTGTGAAAGGCTGATGATGTTTGACCCAACAGAGGAGGTTTTGTAGAACAATGGCTTAAAGGTAATGTCGGTTCTGATAGAATGGTGTCAAAACACACAGAGCTGACTGTGAATGTGTTGATGGTGATTATGTTGGCCAGTTGTTGTGGAACACACCCCGTGGGCCCTGTGCGCCACTATTAGGAGACATGTGTCTCAGGTTGGCACGGGGTCCCGGCTGACGGAGTGAGCTCGGCATCCCCTGGAAACCGCCTGGCAGCGACAAAAGCAAACAAAACAATTAGATGCAATTTGAAAAAAAAAAAAAAAAGGTTTGTGGTACATGAAAATATTCTAGAGATACATAGTTCCACACCTCACCTTGACCTCTGCCCCCTTGTTGCTGCCATCTTGGGTTGGGTCGCATTTGTGCCATCTGATTGGGTGCATAGTACGTAGTCCTATTCTGGGCCTGGTGGGCACAAGAAAGTGAAAGGTTTACTTTTATTCATTAAAATCATACTTTACGGACACTGTTGAGGTCATAGAATCGGCTGCATGCACATTTACGAGCCTAATCACAAACTACAAATATCACATTTGAGAGACAACTCGCAACCGGATTAAACTCGTAGTATTCAAACTTAAATGGAAACACTTGTAGTGAATACATGCATGGAATTTTGCCTTGTTCAAAAGCAGATTGTTAACAGCAAATGATCTCATAATATTTCCTTTGATGTTCCCATGTTACAGACACTGGCTGATTATGTCACATGTAAATGTGCAAAAAACCCGCATGATGTTCATGTGTACATGTGCTGATTCACATTTATGTTGTACAGCCACAGGTTCAGGATTAGGACCACACATGAAACATAAAATAAGTTCACATTCACACAGCTGAAAATGGATTTGTTTCACATTTAGACATTTTGACAGGCAAAAATTTTTTTGGATTGAAGTCACTTCAGTCTGGTAATGTGAATAAAGCCTCTGTGGCATTTTTACTGGAAAAAAAATGTAAACTGAATTATAAAAAGTTTGACCTCCAAATACGGATTTCGTCTTAATTTTTTATTTAAATAACACTTGTGAACTTCTTTTAAACCTGTGCTAAAATATTGATGAATATCCATATCCATTGAGTATTTAACCAGAGTGTTAATTAATTTGGCTTCATGTCTGTGTCCACCTGGAAAAGCAGAATACTTCATCTACTTTTAGCCTCAACTTGCTTCTGATGAAAATATCATCCTCAACCATGTCCAACCAACTTTGCCAGTCTTCAGTTAAATACCGAGCTGCATATGTTCTTTTACAGCTTCTTTACTAAAATCATCATCTGGCTTCATGAAAACATTAAAGCTAAAACAGCAAAATTGCACGAGTCACGGTTAAACCAAGTGAGTCAAGTAATCTCTATATGGATATGTCTACAACTACAAGCGACCCCTTCTATAATAACTATAGCTATGAAATCCATTCTAACGTATTAAAAATAGGTTAAAGCCAATTTTACACACTCTTCATCAGTCTGATTCTCACACCTGTGGCACAGCTGGCATAAAGTAGCCACTGGTGGGCTGGAACTGATTAATGATGGCGTTAGCCGGCATGGCTCTCATGCCAGCGATCCGCTGCATGTACTGGTTGGTGAGGTGGGCTTTGCGCTCCTCTTTGCGTTGAGCCAGAGCCACGTAGAGGGGTTTGGAGCCAACAATACGTCCGTTCATCTCGGTTACGGCCTTGGTGGCCTCTTCAGGGGAGGAGAAGCACACAAAGCCAAAGCCCTTGGAGCGACCCTCCTCAAGCATCACCTGAAATACAGGTAGATTCCGTCTTCAAGCAAATACCGTCACGAAGTCGCTGCACTAATGTCACATCGTCAGTTTCATCCTTCTCACCTTAGCACTTGTAATGGATCCGAACGGAGAGAACTCCTTACGCAGTTTCTCATCGTCGATGGTGTCATCCAGGTTCTTAATGTAAAGATTAACACCCTGGAAGCAGAACCAGATTCTCATCAAACACGAACAGCTGCTTCGTTGACATGAAATGAAAATTAAATTGAATACTTTGGATAGGATTAGATTTATTGAGGATTTTTCTCCCACGGACCTGATAGCGGCTGATCCTTTCTTGTTTCAGCAGCTCAAACCTCCTCTTCAACTCCGCCTGACGCTCCATCTTCTTCTGAGCCCGGCCCACAAACACAGTCTTGCCATTGAGTTCGGTGCCGTTCATGTCCTCTACAGCCTTTAGGTGGAACCATCATTACCAGAGGGAATGGCCACTAAAGATTCACATGATATATTTCAATAAGGTCAAAGTACCTTATTGGCGTCTTCATGCTTCTCGTAACTAATGAAGCCAAAGCCTCTGGATTTGCCGGTGGGATCCATCATCACCTTCACGCTGAGTGTTTTACCTGTAGAGGTCAAAGGGTCGGACAAGTGGATGTAACAGAGCACTGCTAGAGTACATTAGAGATGGGATTAATACTGATAAAAGCTAGTCCCATTTTACCATATTTGTCAAAAAGCTCCTTCAGCTGCTCATCGTCCATTTCATCCCCAAAGTTCTTGATGTAGACGTTGGTAAACTCCTTGGCTTTGGCGCCGAGTTCAGCCTCCCGCTCCTTGCGAGATTTGAAGCGACCCACAAACCTGAAGAGAGGGCAGCAATTTGCACTCTTTAAAACAGTCCCGACACAGAGTAGACATCAAACCAGGATCTTCTTTTCAGTCTTTTAACCTTCTCTTTTCAAACTAAAACATTCCCGATCCGGATACAGAAAGTCCCCTAATGACAGAAGAAGACCTGACCAGGCAAGCAGGACGAGTAGAAGAGGGAAAAGTATTTTACAAATACAGAGACAACGTCCACAGAACAAGTTCACAGCTACAGTGTGTTTTGGAGACTCTTGACCCCCTTCTAATATACAATGCTAAAATTATCTTCAAGCAAAACAAATGCAACATGAGTAAGAACAAAATGCCTGATTTAAATGAAACATGTATTTAATGAAGCACAAAGGTAAATCAGCAGCAGAGTTAGGTACAGGAACTGCACTGCTCAGGACAGGAAGGCTCTCTGGCGTGTAATAAAAACTGCACAGTTCATATCAGGAGCATTCTTCCCATCACTGCAGGACATCGACACCACCGTGGTCATCAGGAGGGCCAACAGTATCACCCAGGACAGCACCCACCCACAACACAGTGACTACACACTCCTGCCCTCAGGGCGACGCTACAGGAGTGTGAAGTCCAGGACAACATGGCTGACAAACAGCTTTTATCCACAGGCCATCAGACTGCTGAACATCCAACACTGACACAGCATCTCCTCCCCCCCCCCAACAAATCCATTATCCCCACTGTCTGTTACCCAATATGTGCAATAAATATTCATGTGACAGTGCACTTTAAGATCATGTAGAACTGCTGAAATGCTATTAGGAACAAACACCTTACTTTGTTTTTTTTCTAACTCGGGTTCCTTTTATATTTTATTTTATTTCCTTCCCAATATTTTTAACTCTATTTCTATCTTGTATTGGGACGATTCTGCTCAAAGACCCATTAAGCCTTTTCTACCCACTTCCAAAAAACTCTACATGTCACTGTCAGTCATAGTCATGTATATTTCAGATATATAGTCTCTTTATCACCTGTATTTCACTCGTCTCTCATTTTATTTGTTGCTGCTGTAACACTAATTTCCCCATGTGGGATGAATAAAGTATATTAATCTGACACGGCGTCTTAATAGACTTTGTCAAGGCTGCTCCAACAACCAAGTGTAATTCATTTGAGGGATTCACATGGGGACCAACTTCTTCTGCTTGGGATCATTGTTTTGCTGCAGTGCTTGAGTTTTAACTCACAGACGGATGACCTGACATTCTCCCTGAGAATTTAAGTCAAGAGCAAAACTCATGTTTCCCACAATTATAGCTTATTTTACTTTGCCCTGAATTAGGTCCCCCACAACATCACATCGGATGTAACGGGAGCCCCGTCTTCCTTAAAGTCCAACATTCCTCTCAACAATCCACAGAGTCTTCTCTGAAAATATCTGAGAATATCCAGTTGTATTTTGGCTAAACCCAGACGAGTCAACTTCCTGCTTCAGAAAATGGTGTATTTAAGTCACGATCGGAACTGGTAGTAATCAGGTCTGTGTGCGTCTAGTCCAGCTGCAACCAGTGGGTTCGGGATTTAGTTTCTGAGGAGGCAAATACTTTTTCACACCCGCCCAGTTGTGATTAGAAAGCATTTTCTGGTTCAATAAATACATTTATCATTCCAAAAGTGCATTTTGTGTTAACTCAGGTTGCTTCAGTTATAAGTCAGATTAATTTCACAGCACTGTACATTCTATCGTGTGCTTCATCATTCCTGGGGTCTCAGTGAAAAAAAAAAACACATACAACGGCTGTTAATGTCACCAGAGGCAGGCAGAAACGTCAGCATGCTAGAGGACAGAGTGGCAACCATCTCAATTCCTGGTCCAGAAGTTGATGAGGAGGTGGATGGAGAGGGGTGGAGGAACAGAGTCTCAGAGTACAGAGGAAAGCTTAGGAGGACCAAATTATCTTATATACCTTGCTATGTTGACCTCTCTCCTTCTGCCATCAGGTATCGCATTCCTGCATTCGATCCGTCACTAAAACACACAAGTGCGGTCACACACACAAACACGCCAAGATGGGTGACCGGCGAGTAAACAAATGAGGCAGGACAAAATGTGTCTGGCAGGAAGGATACGAGTAAGTAAAGGTTTTTAGTTTGTTATCAGTCGAGGTCGTCTTCATACTGGCGGGAGTGAGAGATGCGCTATTTAGATTAGATTATTAACGCACAAACTTCACTCAACACAAGTACAGAACAGACAAGTCAGTAAATCAGATAACATCTCTATCGCAATCAAGGCTTCTACATCTGGGTTCGCAAGTAACATCAAAATCATTGTAACTTTCAAAATGGCTACGACAATGAACACTTCTGGTGTTCCCAGCCCTGAGATGATAGGACACTCACACCTTGCGGTCATTGAGAAGCATGCCGTTCATCTTCTCAATGGCACGGTCAGCTGCATCTTGGGTCTCAAAGTGGACAAAAGCGTAGCCCTTGGAGCCATTTTCATCGCACACCACCTGGAGCAGAGAAACACACACGGGTTCACACAAAACCAGAGGCGGCGCCGCGATGCATTCAGGGAACCTTAATTCAAGATATGGGCAAATATACCTTTCAACTTCCTTAAATACTCTTACCTCCCGGCAGGGGATTTAGGGTACCCAAGTTCAAGAATCCTCTCTCAAAATAATGTTTTATGTCAGTTTATTCCTTAATATGTGCACGTCACACATGATAGCTAGTATGCTTGCTGTAGCAATCTGAAACATCAGTAGAATATCAAATACTGATTTTAATCACGGCATGTTATTTACCCGATGGCAGAAATCGGGTAACCATTTTTAACTAACCAGCTCTCGGCTAAAGCGCCATATTTGTTTATAATGGGTCATTTGTGTCCAATATGTTGAATTTACTTAATCTGCTTCAACAATTTCAACTGAACTGAACTGAGTTAGATGCAATTTAATAACGATAGGATGGAAAATAATGGGCGATTTGCAGCAGTATCTTCTAAACATGGATTATCTTTGTCCTGCTGACAAAAGTGAGTCGGCAGAATCAGGTATAAATACATTTCTTAAAATCATCAACTCAAAAAGGTTCACTTTTCTAGCTTTGCACTATTACATATAAGAATAATATTCTTTTTTTTTTTTAAATCTAATGATAATTTTGTGTTAAACGTCCACGTGGAAACAGGTTATCCACATGTGTGACTACACATCGCAGATTCCTCAGTCACACTTATAACGGCTGGATCACCTTGCAGGAGAGGATGTTGCCGAAGGCGGAGAAGGTGTCATATAGGGCTTTGTTGTCGATGGACTTGTCGAGGTTCTTGATGAACACGTTGCCCACTCCAGATTTCCTGAGGGAGGGGTCTCTCTGGGACCACATGATCCTGATAGGCTTCCCTTTGACCACGTCGAAGTTCATGGTGTCCAGGGCTCTCTCAGCTGAAGGCAGGGGGGGCAGAGAGGTGGAGGGAAAGGTCATGAAGTTTGTTTACATTTTGTCCTGGGTGTGAAAACTGATTAACCATAGCTGTACATATGTGAATAATGTAACATGTTTCCATCTGGTTAACGCAGTCGCACATCTTCCCCCCCAAAAACATAATCTACACCGTTAGAACTCTCATCCTTTATAACACAAACACCGCACACACTTAACTAACCTCATCTAAGCTAAAGATATCAAAGATAAAGCTAGAGATGAGGGTGAAGTGGAGAATCCCTCCTGCCAGCCTTTTTGGTGGCCCCTTTGACACGTAGTATTCCCCATGGCTTCATCCTTGGCCCCTTCCGTTTTGCATATACATGTTCATGGTTCATGTTATAAACAGGTTCAGTGAGTTTTATCAATAAGAAATACAGACTCATAATATGCTCAGCCAAACTTTTGAGCAGGACATTAAAGGGTTAAGAAGACACCAGGAACATGGTGAAGTTACTGCAGTGGACCATGTGGCTGATGAGCCGATGGGACAGGTGTGGAGGGCAGCTGCAGTGGGCAAGCCGAGAGCACATGGCTTCCTTGTCTAACTCACCACATGCTGCTCGGCCATGTCCCACTGGGGCCAGTACAATAAACCCGTTTGGATAAGACAAATGGGTTTACAACCGTTAGTCCTACGAGGTTTCATTTTACTCCTCTCCTTCAATCACCCTGTCTCGTTACCACACTCTCAGTCCATTGCTTTAATTCTCATACAGCTTTTCATGTCCATGTGGGCACACATGCCAAACATCCTATTGTTCAGTCACTCCACAGTAATAGACACACAGACCAGGCTTTCCAACTAAAAGTGTCTGGTAAACAAAACGGAGCTGCCTCGCGTCTGCTGGCATCAGCAGTTTGGCTTGCAATTGTACTTTGCAGGCTGTGTGCTCAGGGAAGGTGTGTGATCGCTGTCACACATTTGCATTACTGGAAGGTTCAGAGAAGGGAGTCTTGGTTTAATAAGTGACATGATATAATTTCATAAAGTAAGCAATGTCATTTAGAATATTAATGTTTTCGTGTTACTGAAGAAACGTTTCTTTCATGGCGAGAACTTGGGTTTTTTATAGGCAGGCAGATTTTTGGCTGCTAAGAAAGACCTATATTTAGTGAGGGGTCCTGACCAGTATGTGCTGGCATGGAGGACGAGTGGAGCATTCTCTACCATTGATGGGGAAGGGACACACTCAGCAAGAATGCTCAGATGAGGAACACCAGTGAGTGTTAGCAGACTCGGCTGCTGCATGTTGATTCAACACAATCACAAACGACCACTTCCTTGGCCCACATGAAACCAGGCACACCTGTCTGCTCCGATATATATTCTTATTACATTTTACAGGCAGCGATCTCTTGCCCACAGGCACGTGTCACGACTTCATGAAATTACCCAGAAGCTACCCTCCCCCATACGTCTACACCTCCAATAACAAATGGTGTCATCTCACTTGTGACTCTTATTACATTTACTCCAGTGGGTGACCCCACCTTCCTTCAAACGAGCCATTTGTAACCTCTCGTAACTCCACCTTTTAGTTCGCTGGCTCACAAACTGTGACAGGTGTTTAATGCCGATACAAGAGGCAAAAAGTTCACATGCTGAGGACGAAATCATTGGGCCCTCTAAAGAAACAGCTGTCACTATTCCTCGGCATTTATTAAGTATTATAATAAAGACACGGAATGTTTCGGCTGTTTTCGGAGTTAATTTGCTCTAGATTTAAAATCAGACATCTCTATCACATTTATTATCCAGAACCAATTCAATATAAATATGGACATAAATCCAAATAGTGGTAGGATCAAGATTTGGATATGTTGTTACACAAACATGTCGAGTAGAAGCTGCACGCTTTATTCAGCTGAACCTGCATGTTTTTCGTGATTATACTGTAGCAGCAAATGGCAACAGAATAGTTTCCCCTTGAAGAGAGGGAGAAATGTGTCAGTTTGAGAGGTATGTAAGATGAGCCTTGCTTTCTAAATAATGTTATTAATAAAAGAGAATATAACCAGTCAAAGTCAGCATGCTTGTGAAGTCTTGTGACACACTTGCTGAGGAGTCTTCAAGAAGTGGGACATGCTTATGTGGGTCAAATGAGATCTCCAGCCTCTCTGACATGCTGCAAATACACCACTACATTTACCATAATGCAATGCTGCTTTTACATTACTGTGCGCTTTTATTTCTGCAGGAATAACATTGAAAGCACACAGTGACATTGTCAATATTTGAAGGGTGCGTGTGTGTTTGCAGTGACGTCGATGTGGCACATCTTTCTTACCGTCAGCCGGCTGTGAGAAGTTGACGTAAGCGTATCCCAGGGATCGCCGGGTGATCATGTCTCTGCATACCCGAATGGAGAGCACCGGACCGGCTGGGCTGAATTTCTCGTAGAGCATCGCCTCGGTGATGTCTGGGTGGAGGTCGCCGACATAGAGGGACGCCATCGGATAGCTCCCGGTCGCTGTGTTCATATCTCGGAGTTAATAAGTAGACGCAAAGCTTTCCTCACAGAGAATGATGGTGTGAAGTTGAGTTCCGGATCCAAAATGCGTGTCTAATAAAAGGCCCCCTGGTCCAGCTGGATAAAAATGTCAAATTGTCGAAAAGTGAAATATTCGGGTTGAGTCCGAGGCGTTTTGTTTGTTGTAGTAGTTTTTTTTTTTTTTAGATTCCTATTTTTCTATTTTTATTTAAACATTTGTATTTTTTTTAAAGTATTGCAGTGTGTTTTTATTTAAGGTTTTGTTGATTTTATATTTTTTTATATTATTTTTAAGTTTTTCAAGAACAGTGAGTTAGACACTCACGGTTGTTTTGTGGTCGGGGAAAGAGACTGGCTGAGGAAAAGCATGTGCACTTTATAGAGGGTGACGGCGCAGAGGAAACAGAAGCCAGGGTCAAACTTAGGATGGAAACAACACTGAGCATGCGGCTTAAAAGGGAGAGCGCACTCCGCACCGCCCCAACTACACGGCCCCACTCCCCACAGCGACATCTGGGTGGGAATACCACACACCTCCACAAACATGCACTTTTGAATTATTACCATAAGCTTTAATGTGGGATTTCATCATAGAAGCAGATACAGATTTATTTAATGGAGCTCTTGTCTTTTGTTTTTGTAATTTGTTTTTTATTCTGCTTTGTCCATCGTCCTGAAGAGAAAGAAATGAAGAGGTTAGGTGCTGTATACTCAATTTACCACACGTGAAACCTGTTTCCATCATTGGTTACTTTAACTCCTTAATTTCGCCACCAATTAAAAAAAACTGGAAAAACGATTTCTTTGCTTAATTTCTTTTGAGCATTTATTAATTTTTGCTTTTGAACAGTTGAAATTACTTCCACAATGATTTCATGATGAAATCTTGTATTTATTGGTAAATGGATAGTTTTAATTACAATCTTTAGAAATCTACTTGAACCTTATTAGAATTTTTTGGTAGTATCAAGTTACATAATTCAGTTTAGTAATTTCTCACATGCTTTAAAAACACCCCAATTTAAGATTTTAGATTGTCTAAAATATTAAATTAATTTAATATTTTAGACAATCTAAAATATTAAAATAATTTAAGAAATAATGTGCAAAGAAATAATTTTTCCAAATTTTCTTTTGTCAAGTTTCACCTACACCTCATAGCGCCAAACCTATCAGGTGTATTTGCATATTCTTGGTGACTAGACAGGTAAGACCTAAAATGCTTTTTCACAATAGTAACATGGTACCTGTTATTTAGTGGGAGTAAAGTTTACTCAGTAAACTGATTAAACACAAACCCCCAACCCCCCAAAATATTCATCTCCACTGACTAATTTTAGATTAAAAAAAAAAAAAAAGGCTAACATTAAGCGAAACAATCAATGAATTTACTCAAACTCTGACAACTGCTGCACCAAAGTTGATAGAAATACCACTAACATGTTATTCTACAGTTTTGTGTGATAAGACCATGTGGACCAGTGGACCCAAAATGTGCAAATAATTTAATTTGGGCTGGAAAATACAACCTATATCCACTAAAGCGAATATGCAAATACTACAGTCTGTTTTCTTTGTCTTATAGATCCAGTGATTTTTTTCAATCGTGCGCTATAAAATTATACCAAACAGAGGTCCATATATAGAAATTTCAGGGTGGGAAAAACAAATCAAGATTACCTCAACAAATCCATGAAAGCTGCACGCAGTCCCATCTTTGTGGACTCTACTTTAGATCTAAGTCCACCCATCCCACCTTCCTCCTGTAGCCTGACCACTTCTTCCTCATAACTCAGCGTCTGGGATCCATCCACACCTTTGGAAAACTGGAGTTTTGAGCGAATCACTGGATGAACATTTGTTCTCTGATGGGGCATCACGTCTGCATCGATCTGCGCATGAGATATCTCTTCTCTGGTTTGGTTATAAACATTCTGTATTAAGATATTCTCTGTCATGTCCTCTGGCAGAGGGAGGCCAAGTTCTTGGTGCGACTCTTTACCAGACAATCCAAATCTTCCCAACCTTGTTTGCAGTTTGGATTCCTCTGCAATAAATTTCTCAAGATGTGGGGGAATTATCCAGTCAGCAGGTGTGAGAACATTCAGATTCTGATGGGTGATCTTGTCTGTAGGTGTATTTAGTAGATGGTTGTGATCTGCGCTGGAGTGTTGCACCTCAGGGAGGTGATTTGATAGGGCTCCACTTGACTGTAACTCAACGGAGTCTTCAAATTCAGACCCAAGAGTCTTGCTGTGACCAGCATCTTGCGTTTCTCCAGGTAGCCAAAGGGTCAGCCTGGCAAAGGGATCGTTACTCACAACTACTACCCCTTTAGAGGGAAACATATTTCTTGGTACAACATGCCTAGAAACAATTTCCTCAATTGGAGCAGCATCAAGCTGCATCAACTCAGGAGAGGAGGCTTCTGGAAGTTCAGAGACCAATGGCTCATGGCGCCGCTCTGTATCCACAATGATCAAGGGGCCATAGCTGACAACAGCCCTAGCATCTGAAATGACACAACCCAATATTTAATTGCAGATTAGTATAATTTAATTCAGTTCACTGTCAAAACAAAGCAATGACCTGTAGAGAGGTGCTGGAGAGGCAGGCCTTTACACTTTGAGCTGCAGCACTGGCACGCCTCTGCACTTCCCGCAAGCTCTTCCCATCTGAAATTGGGGTGAAAAATGATGTCATCCAGTAATGAAACATCCATCGATACAGCTTTATTTACACAAATACCTTGACTTGATCACGTTGTAGTTGCAGGATTTAGAGCCAGAGGTTACAGTCTGGTGTGAGACGAGGACATTACAGTGGACGTACAGCTTCAGAGGGCAAACAGTCACACAGTCAGTCCTACAGCTACACACACGTGATAAAGGGTTGATTTACAAAAATAAAACCTCACCTCAGAGATGAAATAAGATGTATTCAGAACAAAATTTACCACATCTGGTCTATTCGAAGCAGCAAACTGTGAGACAGCATGTGGAGAACCCACTGGGACTGTGCACCTGCAGAGCAAACAACAGGTGATGGACTGGGCATTTTGTTAGTTCCCCTTTTTGTTGAGTGGCTGCTTACCCTTTATTCATAATGACTGCATGTCTGGGTCTAGTGTGAGGTTCAAGAGAAGCAGACACAAAACAGGACTGGAGGAAAAGCTGCTGCCCAGGCCGGATTTTTGCTGAAACCTGGAGGTTCACAACCTGGTCTCTCTCATAGATAAATGTCTCTGCTGGGCCAGTCCAGGATGCTGTAGGAACATTAAAACCTCTGGGTTTTCACAAAGGAAGCAACAATAGCTAGTGGCATATTTTACATCTCAACTAACTCACGATTCTTAGCTTTGATGTCAAAGATCTTGTCAGGGAGTATCATTGAAGCAACAATGCTTGGATCGACATACGGCCTGAAAATGTATTCATTAGTTACGTGCAAGAAAACCCACAAATGTTTATAACTAGAGGAATGGATACCTCTTTGGGATGCAGGAGATGTGGATTGTGGAAAGTGTTTTCCACCAGGTTGGGATGGGGTCTTTGAGATTCATGAGATTGAGGTGGAGAATGTTGGTGAACCTCTTAAATCCATTCTGCATCTATAAGAGAGACTCCACTCAGAGAAAGTCCTTATACAGCTGTAGGAAGGAAGTAAAAAAAAAAATATATATATATATATGGCCAACTCACCACCATTGTAGTTCCACACTCCTCCACACTGTACGTGAAGACAAACTGGTCTGTTAGCTCCCCGTTGCGATAGCAGCCATCACCCAACCACATCTCCTCTCCAGTGAGCTCAACAAAGTAGGTGCTTTTATCCACCAGCAAAGCTAGTTTAGAGTCATCGCAAAACACCTCCACGTTAGGAACAATCATGATGGGAGGCAAATCCACAAGCACATGAAAGTCTGGGGTTCCCCATGAGCCAAAGATGTCGCCACGTGGAGGGAAATTTAAATCATTTTCGAATGGAAGGCTCTCGGCTCTATCCAAATGACCTGGAAAATTACGAGGAGACGTAGCATTGCCTTCATTTATTAGCTCTACTGATTGAACGGCAATAACATACGCAACAAGAACACAAAGGTGCATCTCTATGGTCGCCATTGCAAACTTCAAAGTGGATGAACCACTCTGATTACACACCAACCTCAGGTGGTCTCTTAAAAGGTGGAGGAACAGGTGGTCGTAATCCTGCTAACGAGGCTGATAGGCTATCGAGCAACTAGTGAAGCTATATTATGAGACAGGAGGCCTTTAGCAGCTAAAACAAAATAAGGGAAATTTTGTTTTTTGCCAATGCCTTTAAAGTTTCTATAAGCAAGTTTTTTGGGGGCCTCCACCATATGAGGACAGCCGTGATGAATTGTAACGTCAGTGAACAATCCAATCTTCCCCCAATCCGTGATAATAACAGCAATATTCCTTTTTTGAAATAAATTCAATACTGTTTGTTACATTATTGTCTGTACTTAAAGCGGATGACGCCTTGATATGACGCAATGATGTGACGTCATTGTGTGGAGATCCGAGCAATGAATTTTAGTTCAAAAAAATAACAATAATAATAATAACAACAAATCTCGCAAAATGCCTCAGAAAATAATGTACGTAATAAAGCTTGTTATCTTTATTAACTAAATACCACATAAAATAATATCCTATTTGTGTGTGTGTGTGTCTTTTGTTGTTACTTTTTTGTGCATGTCAAGCCTTGATTATCGGTTACGGTGTTTTCCAAACATTGTTGTGTACACTTCTTTATTAGTCGTTGATAAATTTTGTCTTAAAATATCGCTCAAAAAACAACAATGCGTCCAACTGCTCTGACGGAGTCGAAGAGTTGATTGTCCCACCTCCCAACGTACCCTGAATGCAGCAACAGGTTTCAGTCCTAAACTGGCTTGTGGGCGGGGCCTAAACAGGAGGAGGCGGAAAGCGTCTCCCGTTTGTCCGCAGGTGAGCGGCACGTTAGGAAGACAGCCTCTATCGAATGTCTGAAAGCTGTCAGGAATGACTTTAATCCAATTTATGTGATCCAAGGGGCATCTAAAGACCCGCACCATGGTGAATCTAGGTGAGCTTCCTTCACACCTGTTCCATTAAAGTCACAGAGAGAGTTTTTTGCCCACGTTCTTAGGCGTGGTCAGCAGATGTAAACGGAGCTCCAAGGACGAACTCAACGCATTACCTTCTTTCTGTGTCAATATGTATGACTTGAAAAGTGAAACGTTACGTCTATCTTTCTCTGCTTCTATCGACTAGTTTGTTTTGAGTTTCACCTGCATGAAACCTTTTGTGCAGCTGTGCAATTATTCATAAGTAGGATTTGTGGATAAGTCGGATATATAGACCCATGATCGTGGATCATGTTTCTCAAATTGGTTACGTATACCCCTAGGGAAAGGTGGGGGTACTGCAGGTGGTATGTGTGATTTATTTATTTTATTTTTTATGTAAAAAAATATAATACGTTTTTACCAATAACTTAGATAGAATGTAAATAAAAGTTAGTTTAACTACTTTTTTTATATTATTTACTGCTGACTTCATTGCAATTGTTAACCTTTGCTTTGTGTAAACAACAAAAGCGTTCACTAGGAGCTGCTGTTGAAGAGAGATCAAAATCCACAGAAATTCCTCGATGAACCATTGCAATGAAAACATGGCTGCAGAAGTAAAACAAATAAAATGGTGCCAACAAAATTACCGTCACTCCGTTCAAGTGTAACTACAATGTCATTGATTAAGTATTGCATTTGTAATATTGCATTGCAATTCAAAAGAATGGTTTTAAATGAATTTTCTGATGGATAGCAAACATTTCAACTGCAGATTCTAACTTTTGACAATAATAATCATAAATCATTAAAAGATTTACATTTACAAATCAGCATTAAGAGCAAAGCATTTTGCGCTGATCATACACTACTTGAAAATAATTTTTTAAAGGGTTATATATGATATAGGACACCTATAATATATAATACAGTCAAATAATATATGGGAATAAATAGAATATTTTCCGTTTTTATGTATTAGTTACAAAAATATTTAAATACTATATCTAATGTAGTATCAGAGTAAGGACTTAATGATCCATACAGTTTTTCACAGCACGTCACAGGTGTCTGTTTCTACTGGGCCACTGGTGTGGAGGTGCGTGTTTGAAGACCCCACCCAAAGCTTTGTGCTGTTTGGTTGAAGATGGTTTGCTTCGCCATAATGCATCAATGATGCCTCACCTTTATTCAGAGGAGGGAACAGCGCTGTACTGCGCAAACCCCTGAGGCCTTTTCTCTGAATTGCTGCAGCTTGAGGTGGTTGAAAGAGGTCACCTGTGTTAACAGTTTGCCTCCTTTTGATCATGCTAAATTTATAATTATCGGTTTCATCATCATGATCGTCATCATTTTATTCTCATAGTTCACACTTTACTACAAAGCCAACTCTGAGGGTAAAATATCCTGTCTGCTTTCACCTCTAGGACTATTCAGTGCCAACCTCAAGGACAACAAAGCCCTGATGAAAATGGGGCTGGGGTTGGTGCTGGTGGGCCATGTCAACTTTCTTATTGGAGCCCTGGTGCACGGTGCGGTGCTCAGGCACATCAATGTGCACACTCAGGCCCGGACCATGGTGTACGCCATCTCTAATGTCATCGCCATTGTGGCAGGGTTGTTGGTGAGGACATGCGAGAAGACTCTGTGTCTGCTCATAATGCAGCATATATTGAATTATGTATCATCTGTTATCTTCTTCTTCAGGGAATTATCAGTGGGGTAACCGCCATCGTCTTATCCAAAAACAAGAGAAACCGGGTCCTGGTAAACACTGCATCCCTCTCATTGTCTCTACCGCACGCTCTCTCTCTCTCTCTCTCTCTCTCTCTCTCTCTCTCTCTCTCTCTCTCTCTCTCTCTCTCTCTCTCTCTCTCTCTCTCTCCTCCTTTCAACCCCCACCTCTGCCGTTTGTCAGCTCCTGTTAGAACTTGCCCTTTGTTTTTGAATGAGTGCATGTTTGTGGAGATATGGAAGAAAACCAATACACATATATGAAAAAAACAAACCCTAGACCTACGCCGTTTTCCCAGACAGCAAGGATATATCTCCGAAAAATTCCCAATCCGCAGCGTAGTACAAAAAATATTCCTTCTTTTCACCTGAAAAAGGTGAAAAGAAGGAATATCTTCTTTTCAAGATTGTTTTTAATTTTTCGTAAATAAAGCAACCCCTAGGAAGTGAGTAAACTTGAACTGTCAGAGTTGAGATGATTCATTGACAACAAAATTGGTCTGAGAAGAACCAGCGGTTCAGACGTTATGTCTTAAAAACAGTATTTTTCGTAGTAATAACTCTTCCTTTTGAGTAAAATTTGAAATATTAGAGTAAAATATGATATAAACTGAATAAATTTCCCAGAGTTGATTCTTATTCACCACCATTAGACTAAATCGGACCAACATCTCAGAAGTTATGTCCGAAAAACAGTACTTTTCTGTTCGAAAAAGCTCCCCCTAGTGAGTAAAATATGAACTATTACTCTCAATTATGATATATATTTGATCCAAATGTAAAGTGCATTATAAATTAAATGTATTATTATTATGATATATAGGAGAGAAATCTTCTCGAGTCGATTTTGGACATAAAGCTCCCCCTAGTGTCGGCAATATACAACAACTTTTCCCCCAAATCAGTCCAGTTCTTCCTTACACTTAGGTCTATGGTGGTTTAAATATAAATTAATTTGCTGCTGCGGCGGTGGCGGACTTTTCGGGGCTATATATAAAGTGTGATTTCCATGTTTCTCTCATGTTTACCCTTCCCTCTTACAAATACTGACATTTATACACATGCCATCTTTTATGAGGGGAAATGTCCTGATTACCAGATCAAGGCTGACGTACCCGTGTCATATTCTTGCAGAAGTGGGTGTTGTTGGTCTTTAGCTTCTTTGCCGGCCTATTGGCCGTCGCCTCCACCCTGGGCCTGTCCGTCTCTATCGTCAAAGCCATAATCAACAAAGGACGGAGCCTGCTAACGCACTGCAAGTTTTCTGAAGATTCCATCGGCTCTTCCAGCATCACATACGAATGCCCCTTCGATCCCAACCGAATCTATGTAAGCTCCATAAAAAAATGTCTGCAGCTGTGATATGAATATTTGCCCCTCAGCAGTTTGGATATTGACTTGAGCTCAAAGTTATGTGCTCAGAGTTATGTGCTGTGCTTTTTTGTCTCTCACTGACCAGGGGACCACACTCATCCTGTGGGGGCCTCTTATCTTCATGTCCATGGTGGAAATGGTGTTCTCCTTTCGCTGCTTTGCTGTGTGTACTTCATTACTCTACCTCTGTCCGTGCAGGAGGAGGCCTATTCGTGCTAATAGGGTAAGATTCCGCTCCACATGCATCATTTGTCACAGATAGTGTCTTCGGCTGGTTGTTGTGCTCATCATCGGTTGTTATTTTTGTACATAATTGGGGATAGTTTTCCTACATGTCCTCTAAAACTACCCGTCAGAATTTAAGGACATTTTATACATGCTTTGTACGGATGTTAAATTTTACTTTCGTACTTCAATTTTCTAATTTATACATATTTGACATTATTGATGATTTTTTTTCATATGTTCTTTTCACATACGAACAAATCGTATGTTTTCCCTGTTTTTTCCTGTATCTGTCTCATTTGGACAATCATTTTTCTTTTCCTTTGAGTATGAAAAATAGTTCTTGGCGTTAATATAAAAGGGCAAGTTTTTGAAAGGAAATAAAAATAATTTAAAAAAATGTACTTTCGGAGTTCATATCAAATTCAGAAAGAATAAATGGAAAATCAACTGGTAATTTGAAAAATAATTTTTTTTACACTTAATATAGTCAAAACAAATAGAAACAGTTATTTCTTGCTGTTATAAAACAAGTGGTTGCTAACAAGTGCAAGTTCAACCATAGGTAAATGTCAGGCGTTATCACCATTGCAATTAGATTAAATTACGTACAGCAGTTGACATTCTGACTTTAAAGTCAGGACAATCATTTTTTTTTTACAATTTTTAATTATGTTTCTGATAAAAATTGAGATTAAAGTCAGGGGTCTGACTTCTGACTTAAATGACGATTTAGAATTAAAACAATTCATGTAGCCCTCTTCCTCTTCCATAGATGTTTAATGAAAATACTGGATATGATATGTAGTTTACTGGACGTATAGTTGCTCTTTTCTTTTATTAAATTCATTGTTTTTAAAATTATTTTAGGAATCATGTGAGACTGATATGTTTCAAAATGATCTCACATACCCCCGTGCAGTACCTCAAAGTACCACTGGGGGGCAAATGTGCCCCCACTGACGAGGGAAAGAAAGTATTTAAAATATACAAAATGCAATTTAAGTACCTCTGTTACCCCTTTGTTTGTGCTGTTACTTCAAACTTTTGATTGCAGTCCGACAAATACAAAAAGTAAAAAGAAGACGCTGTGACTAATGTAAAAACTATTACAACAGGTTTCTACATGCATATGCATTAAGATGCTCCAAATTTCCCAATATTACTACTATATATCTGTGACAGGTATACCTTTGAGTAAAGTTGTAAAATAAAAATAAAGAAACTGTTTTCTGTAATGATTGCGGGTGTAGAAAATCCACTTTTGCCAATTCACGGGACACAAACTGAGCCATCGGGTCCTGCCTCTTAGTTTTTCTCTTATTCCAACTCTTGTACATTTTCAGGTGCGCATCCAGAGAGCTGTAGAAATCTCATTACCTCCAACTGCACGAGAATCCGACCCTGAGGCCACACCTGAGCCTGCAGACCACGATGAGCTGCTGGAATGCACCTCCCCGGTGGAACGGAGCGAATGGCTCTGAAGCAGCGAAACCTACGGAAACAGGTTCGGTTGCACATCCCGGCATAAAACAGAACTTCAAGTGGTGCGAGCTTGTCGTATTGAATGTGTCTGTTACAGCTTTAATGTCTGAAGAAGACATTTGTGAGACTTTTGCCAGCCAAGGCCGTTTATTTCTTTTTATATCTCAGATGGACTTTTCTCGTTTGAAATGCTGTTCTTCTGGAATTATACCTTTTTTTTTAAAAATGTGTGTACTTTCTTGTTAAAAGAAATGGAGCTGTCGTTTGTATCGTGACATTAAAATAAGAGTATTTTTAAAACGCTGTCATTTATTTCTCATCAAACTGTGTCGAATCCCAAATCAAAATCGGACTTAAAATAACCTGCGTAAACACAAAACCAAAGATTTAAAATAGGGTTTTATATCCTAACCTAAACCACCAGTGTGAAAAAGTATTGGCTCCCCCAACTATAATTAAATTGTATCACATGACGTAACTGGTGGAAATTTCGCCCCGTTTTTGCAGAACAGCTTTAGTGCAGCCACAATCCACTCCTCTTTTCAGGTTCCACTACAGCAGCTCAACCGGTGTTCAGGTCCAGACTATGACCAGCCCACTCCAAATTGTATTCCTTTTGACTCGTTCTGATGTGGACATGTGGAATAATGTCTTAACTGCATGACTCAGTTGCATTTGGGCTTCTGTTCCCTCAATTGTGACATTGTTCTGACACTGAAACCACAGAACTTCTTACACCACACTGCCACCTTTGTGAATGAAATTTGAAAGATTGGACACCCCTGGTTGGATTCACTATTGTTCCAAGTTTTGCCCGTTTGTGGATCTGTAGAGTACCAGAGCATCAGATATAGCTTAATACACATCCATAAACAGATTTATGTAAGTTGCCTTCTTCCACATCTCTTCTGTAATCTTAAGCCCGTTATTAATTTTCTTTGGACTCAATTTCTAGTTTCAAATACTTTTCAGGCAGGCCCAGTTAGCGTGAGATAACCTTTATTCTTCAATAAATGTGTTACTAAGAACATATATTTTGGGTTTACTCACTCACATTTTAGGTAGAGTTTTGTTTAAGGCGCTGACACAATTAAGGACTAAATGAACACAAGTAGAAGAATCTAGGAGGCGGGGCGGGTCTCCAGACTCAAAATGTGACAGAAATAAGCTCCATGACGTTATTATAGGGCAGTTTTATTGGTAATGAAAATGTGGTGAACACACCGGACCTGTCAAGACTTAAGTGACATTTTCAAGCTCTTGTGGAACACTTTTACTCAGAATACAAATATATATACAACAAACAAACTCTCGCATTTGTCTTGCCTCCCACGCTTACATGGAGTTCTACCAGACTTAAGAGGCTAAATTTCAGCAGCATCCCTGTCAGAAACTGGTCGTGCTGTAACTGGACTCAAACAAAAAGGAGACCGGGAAGTTTGCTTCAGATGTCAATTTGTTAGTTGTGGGGACTTACTAAACTCCATTTGTAAATATAAGACTAATGTACACTATATCATGTAAACGGTCTATTGGTATATACACAACCCTCTTAACCATTCTTGGAGACCTTAGGAGGCAAGACCAGTGACACAAATGTCTTACAGAAAAGTATCTATTGTATAAACATGCATCAACTACACGATCAAAGACCAAAGAGGAACTGAAAGACAAAAACAGAGTAGCCAAAAATATCTATGATTTAAATAAATTAAATCCATCAGATATATAAAAGCATACGTGTACTCGGCGATTTTAGAGAGTTGCTTCGGGAGGGGAAAGCAAACACCTTAGCATAATAAAAAGATTAAAGAGATTTTTTTTTTCTTAAAAAAAGGGGAGGGAGAGACCATTCAGAAACAATACTCAAAAAACACTGACTGACTTCAGTCGATAAACGGCAAAGTTGAAAAGGTGTCCTAGAAAATGATGTCTAAATGTCCGTCCCATTTTCAGGAAGTGCGATGTCATTGCACAGGTAGTCCTTCATGAGGTTCCCCAGCAGCGGCTTGGAAAGGTGGTATGACCAAATACTTTACATTATGATCAATCCTGATGGAGGAAATGGCTGCTGAGGACCTCAAGGTGTCTTGGAATCCTCCTTAGGCCTAGAGGACCCAGAGTAAGGAGAAAAATTAACTCTGCTGAATAACCACCTGGTGGACAACATGATGCTGGAGGGGGTGCAATTGTTTCTCACTTTGAGGTGTCCATCTTCTCCTCCTCTGGCACCTTCTCTTCTTCCTTTACTTCTATCAGGGTTGAAAAAAGACTTCTAATCTGTGGCTCAGACTAACTACATTTTTATATCATGTAGGACAGTTTGGCATAAAACGATAACTTATAAGTTATGGAATGATGAGTCGGGTGAGATGAGAATGAGAAAAAAAAAATGAATAGATACCTTTTGTTTCCTCCTCACCTTTCTTCTCCTTTTCTTCTCCCTCTTTCTCCCCTTCCGTTTTGGCCCTCTTCACCTTCTTGAAACTGGCAGCGTTTCTGCGGCCGCCTTCACCTTCGTCCTCTGAGTCGGAGAACTCCTCCTCGCACGCTATCCTTTTGTCGTGAGCGCGGACTGAACGTAAAAGAAGACAGTGTTAAAACGGGAAAATCGCCTGCTAAGTGAAATGCAAGTGGAAGAAATATATTCGAGAGCTTCTTACTGGAGATGCGTTTGTTTGGGTCTTCCTCGTCCTCATCGCCACTGTCCTCCTGTACCGCATCCTCTGGAATGGCCTGCATCTGAACTCCCGGGGCGTGGGGCAGCATACGCAGGTTCTCAAACAAACGCTGCCTGGAGGACAGAAAGCAAGATTAATTTACCGACACTTAAAAACTACCGAAGACATGAACCTGGTCCTCCGAACACATTATTCAACTCGACCTTCATCAGGAAAACAAGAACACTTTGTCTTAGGACACAGATGCCCCTACTAATGAAAAAAGTCTAACCTCTAGCAACCCAACATGAAAATCTAACTAATGCCGGAGTAAAATAAGAATTCTGAGACCCCCCCCCCCCCCCCCCCCCCCCCCCCCCCCCTTTTAGGGACAGTAGAAATACTGAAAAATGTTGTTGAGTACTGTCAAAGTGGTTTTTGAGATGTGATGAAACTGTAGCCTTTAAATGTTTCAACATGAGCTAAAAAAAAAAGTAAAAATAAATAAATAAATTACAACAAAAATGCATACTTTACAGGACCTTAAGGACATGTGGAGAAGGTTTTCCCTGTTCAGACACACTGACAGATGCCTCCTTTATTGAAGGACATACAATAATACAATACTTCATGCACTCACTTGATCTTCTCCAGGTAGTCAGTGGTGTTCTGATTGGTCATGTTGGAGGGGCTGATGTGCAGCTTGAAGTCGGGTCCAAAGTACTCAAAGTAGTCATTGTATGGGAGTTCTGTCGAGTGAAATGAAAATTTGCACAACTTTCATATTGAATAATGAGTTAATGATTATCAAAGCAGTTAATTCTTTGCTGGTGATTATTTGTTTCTCCCTCTTTTCACCTGCTCTGAAACCAAATGAAGAAAACCGCAAACTCAAAAATGCAGTGCCTCCTACAGGAGGTCTTACGACGGCTTCATAAGCACTTTAATTAAAGTAAAGTAAAGTAAAGTAAAGTAATCAACAATAAGGGCAGTAGACTCACCATTGGGGATGGAAGTATCAAGAGCTACAGCAGTCTCATAAGTCCAGCAACGTGCCACGTTACGGATGGTGTACCCGCCTCCGCCCAGCATCAGCAGTGGCAGGTTGAAACTTTTCATGTACTCCACACACTTGGCATGACCTTGGCACAAAGCATGGAGAAATATGTGGTTTCTTAGACAAGACTGTTGTAGTTGTGCCGCCACGAGAGAGATGTTCCATTATCCTCACCTTTGATGGTAAGGTTAAAACAGCCAAGCCTGTCTCCTGACAGAGAATCAGCTCCACACTGTAGAACCACTGCACTGGGTTGGTACATCTCCATCACCTTGGCCATGATCTACACAATAACAACATCCAGACTCTCAGATGCTTTTTTCCATCAAAAAGGATTCCAACTACCAAAAAAACATCAATAAGTCAATGAGTCTCTTTACTCACAGGTTTGAAGATGGCTTCATAGGACTCATCGTCAATCCCATCCCTCAGTGGGTAATTCACAGCATAGTATTTACCCTTCCCAGCACCAATGTCCTTTGGAGAGCAAGGCAAAAAGGTCAACTCACTTTACCAGTGAGACCATGGGACTCTGAGCACACGTGAATCTGTCAAATAATTTACCCTCAGGTCGCCAGTGCCAGGGAAGTACTCTCCATACTTGTGGAAGGAAACCGTCATGACGCGGTCTGTAGTGTAGAAAGCCTCCTCGACACCATCTCCATGGTGGATGTCGATATCTATATACAGAACTCTCTGGTGGTATCTGGAACCAGAAGAAACAAACTTTCACTTTTAAAACGTTTGGATTTAGCCAATGCAAAACAGTCCTAGTTGCCTTTGGCAATATTCTGAAATGTTATGTATTACATTTTTATGTAAATACACAAACCTGATTCGGACTGGACCCTCACTATATCAGTTTTCATATCACAGACGGTACTCACTTCAGTAATTCCAGAATCGCCAGTACGATGTCATTCACATAACAAAATCCTGAAGCCTCTGACTTTTTGGCGTGATGTAAGCCACCAGCCCAGTTGATAGCAATGTCTGTCTGCTGTTTATTCAACTTCACAGCGCCAGCTGGAGAAAAGAGGAGGTGAGAATTAATAGACTGCTTATACTCCACAGATTACTGGGACAAGTACGGCATACACTTACCAACAGAGCCGCCTCCTGAGAGCTGACAGAACTCAAATAAACCATCGAACACTGGACAATCCTCTCCCACATTAACTGCAAAGCAAGCAGAGGAATCCAGAGGAATTACCTTAATATTGCTACTATTTGTGTCTAGAATACAAAAACAACACCTAAGCAACACAAACTCACATCTCTGCATTTGTTTGCTGTACTCTGACATGTTGTCGGGTCGGATTGAACGCAGGAATTTGATGTAATCATCGCTGTGATACTTGGTCATCTCCTCTCCGCTGGCTTTGTGTGGACGCTGAAACACATAGGAGGACCCAGTTCATGAGTCCCACATGATAGAGTAGTGAGAGCCAGGGATGTGACGGTAGCACTGCAATTATGATTTAACTTACATATATCTCCATCTTTCTGTAGAGGCCATAGTTGAGCAACAGGTTATGGGTCATGCGGATACGGTGGGGCTTCATGGGATGTCCTTGGCCATAGTAGTAATTCCCAACATCACCTGAAATATCAACAAAATATAAGATATGCCAATTGATTGTTCACATTACATGCAGACTGAACAAATGTAACAGTAGGGAGCTTATAATGATTTTTTTTTTTACACAGCAGGTTCATTGCACAGACAAGTTTGTGAAGGAATCCATCATTTATGTTTAATTATTATTACCTGGACTGAAAGCTGCGAGAATTGCCCTGTATTTATAATAAACGGTTTATACTATATATACCAATTGTATGCATTTTATTTCTGAATCGGCTAAATTGCTCTGACTTTGCACAAACACTGTTTCATTGTATTGAAATTACCAATAGTGCTGTATGAAATATTCAGAACCTTTATTTGTGTAATATTATAAATACAGCGATGTGAAAGTACTCCACTACAAGTTATAGACCTGCATTCAAAACCTTAATCACGAAAAAGGTATGTGGGTATTAACAGCAAATTGTACTTTTAAGTAAAAGTACTCATTTGGTCAAATGTTTGATTTAGCACTTTGAGATTTGATCCAAATGTAAAGTGCATTATAAATTAAATGTATTATTATTATTATTATGTTAACGGTTGAGGTAATCTAACTGCTTTATGATTCAGAGTATTTAATCTATAAGATCAAAGCATGTTTTGGCCAACGCTGTCCAAAATATCAGCTTTTCATAAGATTAGACTGTTTATAGATTGTGGCAATTATCCATAAAACAAAATTATTTATTAGGGGGTTTCATTTTATCTTAATAAACAGGAACATTTTCTCAACTTAAAAAGAAAAACTACCGTTATAACAAATATATAAATCAACAAATTTTTAGAGATACTTTTAATTGTGTGATAAACTTGAGATCTGAAAAGTAACTAATAACTACAGCTGTCCGAAAAGATGTAGTGGATAGAAAGTATATTTCCCTCTGAAATGTAGTGAAGTAGAAGTACAAAGCAGTGTCAAATGGAAATATTCTACACGTACTTAAGAAAAGTACTTAGTTACTATTCCCTCCTGCAATATTCTTGTATTTTTTCAAAACATGCATCCTCTCAATATGGTATATATATGTGGTATAAATGTGTGATGATAATCTGATGTTACTGGATACCTAAATTTACCCCGGGATCAATAAACTATCGATTGATCTATTATGAATACGCGTTGCAATACCTCAACCGGATTACTCAGTCTTAAATACGGAAATTAAACCGCCTCATTTAAACTGTAGAAACTAGCTTCACTTCTAGCACGACACTTAGTGACTCTCAGCGACGTAAGATGAACAGAACCCATCTTTTACGTCCGGCTGCTCGGTACCTGGAAGTATCAGGATTTGCTCAGGCATTAATTGCAGTGACAATGAAGACTCGTTAGTCATACCCTTTTGTTAGCTCTGTAGCTAATGAAGGTAACTGATGCCAATCTAGTTTACGTGGTATCATCCGGCAAATTAACGCCTTACTAATAAGTATTGTAAGATCATCTAACGCATCGGAGTAAACAGTTTGGGATATTATCACTCTGTTACTCGCAGCAGCTCTCTGTTTACCGAAACGAAGTATACCGCCTGCTACTCGAGCTAGCTAGCTTAGCTGCAGAGCCCGGTTAGCAGGCGCTGAAATAAACGGCAACCACCATTGAGATAAAGTTGCGGAATTCACTCCAAAGTGATCCCACTGTCTACAAACACATGCACACGAGTACTTACCGTCATAGTAGTAGCAAACTTTTTTCTTTGTTCCTTGGGAAGTGAGCGCCATTTTCGTGCTCTTTTGCTGGCTTTCTGTGCGCACCGTGGGAGACAACAGCGGCCAGACGCGGATGGTCGACTCACGTTCAACCAATGAAGGGGCTGTGATGCTGAATGACGTCACCAGAGGGCGACAGAGTCCTCTTGTTTCAGGATGCTTACAATGTCCTTGCAAACACAACAATTGCTGTTTTTGTTCTGTATTGAAATGGAAAAAGCAGATACCTTGGCAAAGAATATCATTTCTAAACTAAACGATCCAAATCAGAAGGGAAATTATTTATGGGGGGAAATAATCAAAACGTGGCAAATGACCATGGATAATGTACAAAGGAAATATAGATAGAAAATAATTTTGAAGACCCGATAACAGGTTGATCTAACAGAAAAGAGTATCTAATTAAAAGCCGGCTAAGATAAAGCAAAAGCAACTTTAATGGTATGCTTAATAATACTGGGCAACATCCAACTGCCCATTGTTATCATTGTACTCACTGTGGAGAACAGTGAATAGTGGAATATGTTCTGCTTTCATTTAGAAAATATGAAGAAGTGAGAAGATATATTAGGACAAGTTTGCAAAATTTTGCACAGAGGGTAGTGATGGAAATTTGCTATAATCAGGAGACTCTGTGGAGGGATAGGGTATTAATAAGGTTTTTTTTTAAACAACAGGACTATACACAAGAGTTACAACCTTTAAGACAAAGTAAAAGCCTATGGGACCAAAGGAAAACAATGTTTTGGCAACCACATGAAGGACGGTAAAATGAATTGATATTTAACAACCAGGTACAGTTCTTCATCCACCCATGCAAATAAGGAAAAATTAAGCCTTTTTTTTCTGTTTTTAAAGTGGGTGAACAATCATCTCTGTGCCTCAAGACTTCGGGAAGGCAAACATGCAAAGCCTCTGCTGATTCAGGAGAGACTCTTAGAGTCCAGACAAATAGAGATGCAGATTTACACATTTTCATTCATTTGATTTATTTCTTAAACATTTATTTGATACTATTTGTACTCAAAAAAGTTTTGATATTTCACTATAGCAAATATTATAATAATGGGTTCACTTGGAGATAACCTCAAATATTCAACCCATAATGGAATCACATCTAACAAATCAGAGAAAACTCTAAAGAGGAAAGAAATGTTATTTTCTGAAATGTAGACATAAAAAGTAAACATATTAACTACCTTATTAAAAGGCTGATGTATAAAAAGGTCCTGGGTTCACAATGGTCCCTCTGTTGAAAAACATTCAATATAGATGAATTGTTTGTAGCTGTGATTGTTTGTTCCTGTGTCTCGGGCCTGTGATGAACTGATCCCAGCTGGAATAGGTTTCAGCCCTGCATGTCGCGACCCTGAGTAGAGTAAGCATTATGATACCAAAAGCCTTTCTGTGTTTTTAATGTGATGTAAATGTGGGTCAAAGAACAGATCTGTTCACACTGATATCAGTTGAGGGTCACATACAAAGATGAATATGAACAGTCAAAGCAAAAAAGATCCGATTTGGAGAAAAAAACAAAAACCTGGGAACTTGTCACTTTCAACTATGGCGCAAACTTGGCCATGGGAAAATTCAAAGTGAATTAACATTACCACAATGTAAGGACTGAAGAGAATTTAAAGAATAACTTAAATTTATGTACATTCATTTTTTTCTTCCTTCTTTTTTTTTTTTTTAACCAAAATACAACTCTAAGTAATAACGAGCGGCTACAGTTTTACGTACTGTACTTACACCGTATATATAATGAAGCTGGTCGGGGACGAGCTCTTCTTTACCTGATGCATCAAATCTATATAATGTGGTGAAAGGTTTCCCTTGAGTTTCTAAACCAAGCTTCAGCATAAAGATTAGAAAAGCAGAATGACTACACTCATGAACAGCACCTGTACTCCTGAAAAAGTATGTGAGCGCAGTACGATTTCATCATTGTTGCTAAAAATCAAATATCATGTGTAACAAATACATATTTTAGTGGTTGTTACTTTAAAACTACAACATATCGCCAACAGCACTCAATAATTGATTATGATTTAATTTGATAAATTTGTCTTTAGTGCACAAATAAAACATTAGAGCATTTTTGTACATTATGAAACTTACCACACAGTATCGGGTGGTGGTTTTATTTTCAGATATGATTTTTGCTATATTCAAGGTAACATTAAACAGCATCCACGTGAAGCTTTTTACTGTGCATAAAACCATTTGAAAACATTCATTAAACCTCGGCGGTAAACCACAGCTGAAGCAGTTTGACAGTATTTACATCTTAATCATGAGCATCAGCAGAGCAACTACTTATTGGCTCACATAAGACAGTTTCCAGTTTATTCAAGCAGCATCTCTGTCCTTTGTGGCTCTGCACTGAGCCATGCTGCTTTTACAAGTTCCACATGTGGTTGTGTCATAGGAAGAGGAATAGCTCAATAAAATTCAGCGTTCAACCTCACAGACTGAGCCTTCAGTTTTTGGCTACACCTATTTATTGAATGCCTGAATGTCTCTCGGTCACATCATCGCTAATCCTGGTACTGCCTCTCTGTGGCAGTGACAAAGTCCCCCAGAACACTCCTCAGGTACTCGAAAGTGGGCCTGTCATCTGGGTTTTCCCTCCAGCATAAACATATGATGTTATAAAGCCCGTCGGGACAGTTTTCTGGCTTCGGCATTCTGTAATTCTGCTCCAGGTTCTGTATTACCTCTGGGTTGGACATACCTGAACAACGTAATGCAGCAGAGTAAGAGATGCACATGAGTTTTTCTATTGTTATGACCGTGTAATAGCATGATTTAAAACGATTTTGAACTACAAACTAGTACGAATCTCAGGAATGAGTATTTACCAGGGTAAGGTATGCGTCCATGTGTCACTATTTCTGTCAGGAGGATCCCAAATGACCACACATCTGATTTTATGGTAAAGGTACCATAGTTAATAGCCTCTGGGGCGGTCCATTTGATGGGGAACTTTGCACCTAAGATCACAGGAGGGGAGAAAAGGAGCATGAACACTTGGTGGAGCCACAGCGCAGATATTCACATTTCTATTTTTGTCAATCCATTTGAAACATTTCATTGACAAATCAACCCCAAAACAAAAACCCACCCGAATCTATAGAGTAAATAAATTAAGAAGGTAATAAATGGAATCAAAAGAACATGGGATCAAAGTGATCTTACCCTCTCTTGCTGTGTACTCAGTGTCCTCGATCAGCCTTGCCAATCCAAAGTCGGCAATCTTGCACATGAGGTCATGAGACACCAGAATGTTGGCAGCTCTCAGGTCGCGATGAATGTAATTTTTTGCCTCAATAAAGGCCATTCCATCAGCCACCTGCAGGGAACAGCATTTCTTTAGACAAACTGTCTGTCTGTGTGATTAAACATTTCTGCCAGTGTGAAGAACGTGTTTTGCTTTTGTGTTATTTATGTGTGTTGGACAGATGAATACAAAGATTCCCAAACTTGGGAGTTCACCACTTCCCCAGGTCAGTTCCTTTTACCCTTTACCTTCGCCCCACCCACATACTCCACACCGGGCTGAGGCACTGCCTTACATCCTGATACTCAACATCTACAGTGTTCCGTTTGCGTCACCGCCTGATTCTCATGCTTTGTCCCATCTTACGTGAAGATTATGGGCCCACATAGGTTATGGTGGGTCTACATGGGTAGACAGTGGATACAGGGGCTAAATTAGCATCTTGAAGCCCACTTCAGTCAACTTTGGGTTACCACATGGTAACTCACAGCCGATTCCATATTGGGCCCACTTTCCAGCCCATTTAGTGCTCACATGGTTCCCACGGACAAATGTTGGCTGGTATGATTCATGAAATACAATATGAGATATCAGCTCATGGTCAGACACCAGAGGGAGTCACATACTAACATCAAAGAATAAAGGTAAATCCTAATATTTTTCACAGAACTCACTATTCATCCACTCTTTCATGTGTGCGGGCGTTTGTCTGTTTTTCTGGATCGGTTGCGGACATTTCAGACATAAGAATCTATCACGTGGGTCCGAACTGGCCCAGGAGGTCTTCTCCGAAGCTTGAGATTTACGCATGTGTGGGATTTCAAATACTTGTACTGTCGCCAAGGCTTCCCCTACAGGAAACTTACTGCCACTTTACTTTTCATTCCTCTCATTTGATTTTGCTGTGAATGAATCGGAAGCTTTATTTTGAATTCACCGAACTGGGTATCTATTTAATCCTCCAAGACTTGGACTAAGACTTGGACATACTTTATTGATCCCAAATTGGGAAATTCATCCGTCACAACAGACGTTTGAAATACACACACAACATTAAGATATGAATATAAAAAAAACAAGAATATAAATATATCCATAGAGTAAGAATTTTCTTGATTCAGAGACAGTGAGGTGAATGTATCGAGCAAAAGTTAATACAAGGATGCGATTGCACTCATCATTCTTTCCGAGTGCAGCTTTTGAGCATCCGGATGGAAGATCACAATGACGTCAAACCATCACAGTCCCCGGAGACTCTTCCCTTACATCAGCCGTCAACCAATCAATCAACACTATAAACAAGGAAGAGCTCAAAGCTAATATTTGATGAAGCTCCACCTCCACTTTCAACCATTACACCACTCTGATGTATTTCTCAGCTACTTCACCCCTCCTCGTACAATGACACACCTCCTCTGTCAGCACTCTATCAACACACAATCTGGCTCTCTCTGGCCTTCCCAGTTCTTCTCCATCAGCATTCTCAAAGCAAATATCACATCTGACTTGCTCTTTCTTGGCACAAACTGCTGTTTGCACATCTCCTCTTTGCCTCTCAGTCTCGCCTCCACTAACCTTTAACACAATGTTCTAATACATTTGAACTTAAACACTTTGTCTCCACCCGTCCAGCAAGATTTCACTGAACAAAATTGTTAGAAACCCAAGAGTCGTCTCATTCAAACACCTCCCAGCCTCCAAAAGAAAACTCAAAGTTTCAGCAAATGATTAATCACTTGAAAATTCTATGGTCAATAAACGGATGGTTGGAGCTACTTGTGCAGCAATTTTATGGCAAATGGGATCAAGCGTGACGACTGACTTGAACGCATCTTTTTATATAAAATGTGTCCACCACAAACCTCTGTATAAACTGGAGCTCGCTGTGCCAAGCTCCGAGACATGAGAGATTCTGCCCACTCCGGATGAAGAATCTTCTCCCTTGTTAAAATTCAGTCTGTCTTCCTGTGGTTGTGTTTTCCATACCCACACCCACAATACCCTACTGAGTTGGAACATTTCTAGACATACATGTGGCCATGATGAGAGATTTGCATTTTGGAATACTATTGTGGACATTTTTGGGGAAAGTAATAAGAAATATTGATAAAACTTGATACAAACCGGTTGAAACTAACTCAGCATTAAGAGTGAGGACAGGGTAAACATCGTCTGACTCCGCACAAGGATAAGTTAGGGTTAGTGTTATGGTTAATGTTAGGGTTAATGTCAGGGTTAGGTTTAGTGTCAGTGTTAGGTTTAATGTTAGGTTAAGCGTTAGTGTAAGTGTTAGGGTTAGTTTTAGGGTTAGGGACGAATCCCCCCGCCTGGTCCGACGACCCAGCAGTTGAATGGGGAAACGGAGGCAGTGCACTGGCCGGTGGTCGTTGTTATGGCTCTTCTTGTCCTGTATCCCCCCCACCATTCCACGATATCTTTGAATGTCTATACCTGACTTATCTCTCCGTTTTTTATGTTTTGTTTTTTTTCTTTTTATCTGACGTTGTTCCCATGGCTGGGGTTAGGCATCCATTCCGCTATGGTTAGGGTAAGAGTAGGGGTTAGGGGTTATGGTAAGTGTTATGGTTAGGGCAGTGGTTCTCAAACTATGGTACGCCAGTGGTACACTAGTGGTACGCAGGCTCCTTCTAGAGGTACGCAGAGGAATCACTGAAATTTACTACTTTTATTCAATTAAAAAAGATTAGTTTAAAAACGTATAATACTGTCAAAATACTATGATGAATGAAATGGACATATTGCAACCATGACATAAATGAAATCGGCTTTAAAATAAGTTTAGCCGTTGCTTTTTTTTTTTTTTGTTCAGAGGTTCACTATCCTGCTACGTAGTTGAGTTGTGGCGCACGCGCCAAGCCGTTAGCCTAACCCCAAACTGTGAGGACAAGAAGACAGTAAGCAGAGGAAGCTAAAATTACGAGTGGCTTACTAGCAATGCAATCGTGGCATCACACGGGAACTCTTATAAAGTATCATTTGTATAGTTGTAATGTTATTTGTAATTTCTAATGTAGTTGGGTTTTTTCTTCTTCTAAGCTCCCTCTTATCTACAATAAGCTATAGATTGTTATAGTAAGTCATGGAATTCATCACTCGCTAGAGAAATAGTCTGCCGTCTTTATGTTTGAATACATCAGAGATACAACGTTACACCCATTTGAGAATGGATGTAGTCGTGACCTGGAGAAAGGTTTCACCTTCAACCCATCCTTCAACACAGTGTTTCAGTGCACCAACACGCTCGAGCAGTGGGGGCCAGAACCCTCCCCTCTCCTCCAGGCTTCTATTTCCATGAGAAACAAGACCGCACACCTTATTCATTCGCTACTTATGTTAATAACTGGCTCTGATCTCTTCGATCAACTTTCATCGTTTGATGCAAGTGCTGGCTGTTTTGAACCACTTAACAAGGGCTTTGATCTCCTCGTTCCTTCCTTCACTCAATGAACTAAGACCCTGTTTAGACCTACTTTTAAAATGCATTGTGGGTGATGAGACATATTGCTTACTCAAGTGTGAACAACCACCCAGACACGAGGTGTGATCCGATCACTCAAACCACTGTCCGAGGTGGTCTGGGACGCATTTGACTACATATCTCTTTGTAGTGTAAATGTTAATGTGTCCTGATGCGTCTCCAAAAAGGACGTAACAGAGAAATACGTCGTCAGTTCTGGATGTGGTTGCTATTTTAGTGGAAAGGTGCAACCAGTTGTAAAAATGGCGAAAGAAATTTTTTTGACATGTTCAGCAAGCTGCAAATGACTATTTCCTGTCAGGCTCAGCAGTTTGGATAGTCCGCACACGTATATTAGCTCTAAACATCTTCAACTTGTTAGGTAGCCCGTACTAGCTGGCTTAATAAATCTGGTACTTGACCGACGTGACTGAAACTAAATGTGACACCCTTTGACCTTGTAACGATATTGACGAAAGCATCAAGGACATCGGAGCCCAAGCGACCAGCTGGACACTTTTGGAGATGTATAATATCACCCCCTACATGAGACGCTTGGAGCAGCTTCTGCAGCGGCAGACTGCGACACCCACAGTGTAAGACGGAACGCTACCGCAGGTCCTTCGTCCCCACTGCAGTCATCAGACTGTACAAACAATCCTGTGTTGTGCTGTGTTGTGTCTGAAACCCAGAACTCTGCTACATCACTACCCAACATGTGTGTATCTGATAATCATCAACTGACTACACGACATGTGTGTATCCGATAATCATCAACTGACTACACAACATGTGTGTATCTGATAATAATCAACTGACTACACAACATGTGTGTATCTGATAATCATCAACTGACTACACAACATGTGTGTATCTGATAATCATCAACTGACTACACAACATGTGTGTATCTGATAATCATCAACTGACTACACAACATGTGTGTATCTGATAATCATCAACTGACTACACAACATGTGTGTATCTGATAATCATCAACTGACTACACAACATGTGTGTATCTGATAATCATCAACTGACTACACAACATGTGTGTATCTGATAATCATCAACTGACTACACAACATGTGTGTATCTGATAATCATCAACTGACTACACAACATGTGTGTATCTGATAATCATCAACTGACTACACAACATGTGTGTATCTGATAATCATCAACTGACTACACACCATGTGTGTATCTGATAATCATCAACTGACTACCCAACATGTGTGTATCTGATAATCATCAACTGACTACCCAACATGTGTGTATCTGATAATCATCAACTGACTACACACATTGTTGTTGTTTTTTGTTGGTTTTCTTACCTGAACATGTCTATAAGATATCCTATTATATAGTATGTCTTCATTTTTAGTCACCTTCAGAATACCTGCGTGTTGGAGCTGCTGCAACAACCCTTTGGGGATGAATAAAGTTTACATTTTTATATTGATTTAATAATGTGTAAACTGTGTAACGGTTAAATCTATCTTTCTTGCACATGAATCAATCCCAGTCCCAACTATGATCTGCTCTCATGCGTCTTGAGCCCTCCTGTACACCCCCATTTTCCCTCCCTCCCCACCTCCCTGGTTTGGGGTTCCTGTCCGACCCTCTCCGTGTCCTCGCCCTCGCCGTCACTGTTGTTTCTGTCTAAACCAGGAAGGTGACAAACTCCCCATTAGTGATTTGTTGTCATGACTTTGGGACTCTGGGGGTCTTCCTCATGCCATATTAGCTTGTTTGGTGCCTGCTGTCCTGTGAGTGTTGCACAAGGGGTCGTTGTCCTTGTTGCTCATTCCAGGCTCTTTGTAACGCCAATATCACCAATTTTCCTTCGGATGCCAACCTGGCTTTCCTGGAAGTTACCGCTTTCTCAGAGCATTTAGGTTTGAACTCATACGATATTTAATGGACGGATATGATTTCTATATTAGTCTTACCACTAAATCCTTGACAACAAAGAGATAAAAACACTTCCCACAATGTTAAACACGACCAAATGAGTCATTTATGGCTTTTACATGTCAAATGTACAACATGACTGTTCATAAGGGTGCATGTTTTGGCAGAATGTTTAGAGAGCATATTACTTTAGTTTGATAAAAGACATCAAATGTGGAATACAGACAAATCCAGCGAAACCCCCCAAAAAAGTCATCAGTGTCAGTTTTTGTCACCGTGCCCTGATTGTGATCATTTTCACCCTGGCGAGTACAAACCTGCTCACATGTCTTTCCAGCTTTTGTTAATGGAATTTGAGTGAGCCTCATTACAAATGTGGTCACTTTCCTGTCTGTGAGGATGGTGCCAAGAGAACAGGATGTAAAAGGATAAATGGAAGTAACTTTGGTTAATGATGTAGACATAGACAGACAGATAGTACAAAAAAAGAAGAAAAAAGGTTTCTTGCCTGAGACGCCATGTCTATGAGTATGTTGATAGGCAAACTGCTCCCCTCAGGTGTTATTAGATACTCCACTAGACTACCTGTAAACAAGAAATCACGGTTATATTATACACTATAAACATATTTTGAAGGTTTTTTTTTTGGGAGCGTCAAACTTGGCCGGGAATAGAAATGTGCACGGAAGGTTGTTAGACGTCTGGGAGACAAAGTAAGGACAAGGGAAAAGGAGGGATAGTGGATAGAAGAAAAAGGGAAAGATGGAAGTGGTGGGAGAGGACATGCAGTTGGTTGGTGTGACAAAGGAAGATGTGGTGGACAGGGCAAGATGGAAACTGGAGTAAGAATAATTCTGTTTCTTTTAGGGGAACTGCCTGTGAAGTTATGGTATGTTTCCATCAATATTACCAAAACGTTTGAACGTTCAAAGTATAATGTGAGTTTTTAATTTAAAAACATTGAAGTCATATACCGTTATTTGATTTTGAGATTGGGATATACCAAAGAGGAGGTTTCTGGATGCTGGGAAAGAGGACATGTAGTTGGTTGGTATGACAGAGGAAGGTGCAGATGGAAAAAGACGATTGGCTGTGGCGAGCAGCCAAAAGAAGATGTTTAAAATGTTTTTTTTAAATTATTTTCTTATGTAGTGGAAATAGAAATACAGATTAAACTTCTTTTAAACATCATCATACGGTTTTTTTTTTGTTAATCAACTTATATAATTCTGTTTGGTAAAAAAACAGAATTCCCCCAGGGCTCCGTCCTTGGCCCCTTGCTCTTTCGCATACAAATGCTTCTACTGGGTCACATTATATCAGAGCCTCAAACTGTGCCCAATCAAACAGTTGAGCAGGAAATTAAAGGGTTAATATTTTGAAGGAGTAGCAAACACAGTAAATTCCCCTCAGACATAAACTTGGACCAAAATAGAAGCTGAAAACCCAGCGGAACATAACACTTGCAGGAAGTACCCTCAGATTGATGCATGTTTTCTGACAGTTGACCTAGTGTTGAGTTGATTAAGACAGAACAATACCTCTGCACCTCAGCCAACCAATTCCGACTAAAGGAAATACTCGAAGGGGAATGAGTGCCAGGAAAGAAGAGGCCTTGCTCCTGTGCTTAAGTCCGGACGACTGCTTTTGATGTCTGCGTGCCAGAGGAACGCTCTTTGTCAAGGTCATAACGGGAGACTGGGACGACCTGCCTGTTATTTTCCTTCTGCGTTGTCTTTGATGATAAAAAAGGGACCAACTGAAAAGACGAGACCTCTGAGCCGTCCTTTCTCATGACAACAGAGGCAACGATTGTTTCCTATCCACACGTGGATTCCAGACAAAGAGGCAGCCTGGTGTAAGGCCTCACATTGAAGACTACACAAAGACGCGCCATTCACGCCAGCCGTAAGGCAGCTGTTGTGTTTGTGACAACATCTCTCCGTGTATTCTGTTATTGTTCCTCTAAAGGCTTTTGTTGGTCAAAGAAGTCACCGGAACACTTCCATGCGCAAAAAAAAACGGATTCTCAGTACTTCCACATGTATTTTCTTATGTATTATGGGAGGAAGATCCCGCCTGTAAAGGATCCCTCTTTCCAGCCACAAAAGTGTAGCGTTCAAATGTTTGTGTGTATGTGTAGGTGCATGTGAGCGTCAGTGGAGGCATGTCCCTCACACAATTGTTGGAAGGTACCCAGGCCTTATCATGGCTGAACAATAACTTGGCCAATCACCCTCTCCCTTTTGACCCCCTCTCGTGTCAGAGCAGGAGCGACTTCCCCCTCAGAGAGTAAACACCAGTAGTCCGTCCGCCGGGCCAAGAGTAAGAGGTGAAAGTTCATGTTTGCTGAGGCGATTCCAGGAGGATCTCGAGGAGAAGCTGAAAATAGCCTTTCAGAAGCCCCTTCAAGAGGGCAGCATGCGTTAGGAGGCAGGGCTCACGACTTTTCTCCCTTATTTAGATTTGCTCACACGGATGCTGTTGGCAGAGCTGCTCATCTCATAACCTATCATTGATAGAGCAGCACTCGTCCGCTAGCATCACGCCGCTCGCTTGTTCGAGCCCGTGCTCTGTTACTCAGAGTCGAATAAAAGATCAACATGTTTCATCCTGACCTTAAAACGGCGCCGTTGCATTTGCTCCAGGCAGAGTTCAAACCCTGACGGCAACGCCTTTTGTGGTCCGTGCAAGGAATTGAGAAAAAAGATTGTTTCAGACATGCTTAGACGTATTCTACATGACGTAGGTTTCATTGTAATACATCTTAAATCGTTTCATGGAAACACCGTGGATGAGGCTTAACTTTTCTTTACACGCAGTTTAGTGAACACGCAGTTCTGTACCCACCGTTTTCCATGTACTCTGTGACAATCAAGATTGGCTCCTGGGTAACTACAGCAAAGAGGCGGACGAGGCTCGGATGCTGCAGGTTCTTCATCATGTTGGCCTCCGCCAAGAAAGCTTCCATTGGCATTGTGCCAATCTTCAGTTTCTTGATAGCCACCCTCTTGTTTTTATTGTACAAACCTGAAATATAGACAAAGACATCAATCCTCTGAAAAACACCGGCGCTGATCGACCAGCAGTTCTTTGAGGTTGTAGGTTGGTGCAGGGCGGTGCTGTTCTGCTTCCCAGAAGTAGCCAACCTTCAAAAAGTTACTCCGAGAGCGTCATTCAGGAAGTCATAAAACACCCAAGGAAAACATCCAAGGAACCGGAGACCTCTCTCGCCTCTATCAAGGACAGCGGTTCATTCTGTTTGAAAGCCACCGCCAAGCCAGAAAAACATGAACATACTTTCAGGAGAATGATCTAAGGACTCGTGGGTTCAGCTGTTCGATTGTTGAATTGTTTTTGAAGAATACAGTTAAAGAGAATATCCTGTCCTGACTGTTCAACAAATGATCTAACTACATATAAGTCAATTTAACTATATATTGAGCACAATGTTTATTTAGCATTAACCCACCTTTAATCTACTCACCAAAATAATTTACTTTTTTTTAATATATTTTATTTTTCTGGGGGCATTTATTAAATATTTTAAATTTACCCGGACCGTAAAGGGACAGATTAGCAGATGAGACATATAAGATTATTTCATGATGAAATTTTTGTAGTTCATGAAAAATAATCAATTTCATTTAGATTAGCTCAACTATTTGCTATTGCATGTTTTTAAAATCTATTTGACCCTTATTAGGGTTTTTCCATAGAAATGTTTCAAGTTTCATAATTCTGTTAAGTAAAATGCAAATAAAATAAAATAAAATTCTCTTTTCTTTTCGATTTTTCGACATTCTTCATTGATGCCTCCTCCAGAGGGTCACCTTTGTCCTGTGGTGTCCCCCAGGGTTCCATCCCAGGTCCCTCTCTCTTTCGCATATACATGCTGCCACTGGGTCATATTATAAATAGGTTCAGTCACATTCTACATTAAGGAGTAGACTCAAAATGTGCTCAACCAAACAGTTGAGCAGGACATTAAAGGGCGAATCTCTGAATATTTAAACTTTGCTATTCTAATACTTTTGAGTTTAAATGAAACTCCAAAAAAAAAAAAAAATGATGGCAAATGATTGTCTTACTTCTTTTGAGTTCTGGTAATTATTTTGTGATTCCCGCGTATCAGAACTACTACTATTACTACAACTCAGTTAAACTAAGTAATTGTTAACTCACTCAAAACCAGAAACGCAAACATCATAATGATACTAGAAGTGATGTGAAGTGAAGTGAAGTGGAGTGAGTCATCATTTGTGAATGTTTGCTATAAAACTGTAATGAAAAGTTAGATCATTAGCTGCTGAGATGAAGGACCAACTGCCAAACATAAATGAGCGTTCACAGAATGACGCTCCTTGCATGTCTCGAAACGTTTCATGCACATGAATTACTGCTCTATAAAAATAAAGCAGGAGAGCCTCGAGTCAGATCCGATATGTCGCTAACCTAACAAATGTTCCACGTGACCATTCGTGTAAACAGGATCTCATTCCAGCTATGGTACACTGACACTCCCGTATCACGTAAACCAAACCCACAGCCCACCAGAATATCTCCTGTCTCATAACGCGCCGAGCATCTCATGATCACCATGCATGATGGATCACAATGCTGGGAACAAACTTGAGCCGCTGTTAAACGCATTCCTCCATTCCTTTTATTTAGAATAGCAATCCCCCTCCCATAAAGCATAGTTATCACTTATATTCATGTTAAATAACATGAATGAAAAAATGAAAGTCAGCCTCGTTATTCAAATGCGAGCCATGTTTGGATGAAGATAATGACTCTAATCCAGTGCCCAGACTACCGGCAAGATGATTCTGTAAATAAAGCGTCTGTCAAATGAGGATAAAGTCCATGGTTGGTAATGTTTAGCTCTGAAACAGTGGCGTGTTTGCTATGCTAAATTGTTCTGGCACATGTGGATGGAAAATATCATAGGCTTGTTTCACAGATTATCTTAATTGATACCCTTGTTATTAAAATATGCTGCCTCGCTGCCTAACCTTGCTCTCCGCAGTGGTACGAGGAACTCATGCTAGTCGGCAGTTCCCCCCCAAATCTGTGAGCTCTTTGGGAAGGTGGATTAATGCCGTTTGAGAGATGTTGCGTAAGAGGGATAATACTTCCTCACATTCTCCAGTTAACCAGCTCATACAAGCCTATGATTAAGGCCGTGTTGAGGAAACGGTTCTGCACACACTGCAGAAAAAACCCTGGCTCAAGGCTCTCCAGGAGACGTGCAGTCAAAACCCACAACTTGATTGAGCGGCCTGGATTGTACATGCGGTACATCCGAGCAAAACCGTCTAAACACTTATGGACAAAATGTACAAACTGTTATATGGCTGAATTGATCTTAAGAACCCAACAATGTGCCCCGTATTCTTTGAAGAAGCTCATAATCATTCATTCTTCGTCTTCTCTGTCACTCACCCATCCACACTTCTCCAAACTGTCCAGCTCCAAGCCTGCGCTCCAGCTTCAGGGACTCTCTGGGAATCTCCCACTCATCCTGCCACCAGGGCTTCTGTGGCGCCTTGGACTGACACGGTTTCACCAGCTTTGTGCACAAGCCACTCGAATCACCTGGATGGCATCGAGAGAGAGGAGACCCGTTTAAAACCATTTGAAAAAGAGCGGGATGATGATACCATCAGGAGGGCTGTACCCACGCGAGTGATGCTGCACAAGCTCCTTCAGCGAGTTGAAGGATATCTTGGGTGTGATGTAGAAGCCACCTTTGTCCAGGTTGCGGATTCTGTAGTTTTTGACTCCCTCACCTGTGTTCTGGTCCAAGTCCCTGAGTGATAGGGAGTATGACCCTGCAACAAAGAGGAGGCATAATCGAATGTGAAGGCCTGCAGATTTCACTTTTTGTCAGGTCATAAATGAAAATTATCGCAGTTTGTGTAACAGAGAAACTCTTTCAGCTCCGTCAGCAACTCATTCTGCACTCTACCAGATTTTGGACGGCTCAGCTGTTGTGGTCGGGATCTTCTTATGAGGTCGTCATTCAATTGATTGCATGAGTGGACCATAAAGAGAGACAAACCAGGCCAATGTTTGCCCCCTATCCTGAAAATAATCTGAAAAGGTGGTCGTGAATGAACTAAAATAATATTTTATTTGCCCATTCAGTGTCAGGCTAATGCACCTTTATTCTGCCCATCCATTCTCTATAAACACAATGGAGGTATAGTTGAGGGTCTGTGTTGCTCCAGCCCTGAGACAGCAGTGAGGGTAGTAACAGATGTGAATTTGACATCTGTATAATAAAGGGGTGGACAGCCAGGACGCAGTTTGAAGTTTTGATGCTATATTATGTGTACAAATCCGAGCCAAATGGCCTAAAAGTAGCTAGTAACAGTTAGCTGCTAACTCAAACAGGAAGAAAATCCACTGAAACTGATCCCTTACCGCATGAGAAAAGCACACGATCCGCCACCATTTAACAGCGAACACTAAATTAATGTTATTTTTTTTCTATGTTAATATTTAGAAAGCGCTTGGCGCTGACCTTGCTGTGGAATACGTGACATTGCACTTGCATGTGGAACACCGGAAGGCTATTTTTGAGATGAGTCACTCGCACAATGCTGCTCGGCCATGGTTTGCTTCGGTGCAAACAAACAAAGGTGTCGTAGAAAAGCGTTGTTGTCATGGTGTTGTGGAAAAATATCGGTAAAAAGGTCAATTTGCACAGAGCATGACGGCGGTAGGCAAAGCGCCGCCAACTCTCCGTACGTGGAGCCTCTTCAAGGGACTGTATGATAGCTGGGTATCATTAGTTTGGACTCCTTTACAGCATAACTGTCAAACGTACAACGTAAGTCAGCACGATAAAGAGAACACACCCGTCTGCTCACATTAGTGACATATTTAGATTTCACAGGACTTTTTCAATGTTTCAAATAAATTATGCACATTTGAGCATATGCATGTTTTATGAGGCACGGAGACACCGAGGGTCTTCTTCACCTCGGTCCCCCGGAGTTTAGGTGGCAGAAAGGAATCAAACGCAAACAGGCGTTTATTTTCAACATGAAAGTCAAAGTGATACAAATTAGACGACAGGAAAGGGTTTTGTTTGGGGGGAAATGGGTCATAATCAAGAAACAGAGTCAGTAATAACGAGAGGAGGTGATGCAGGAAAAAAGTCCCTTTCTGCTCTTCGTCGCTCACACGTACGGAGGCTTCATTAACACACTGTTTATCTAACTCACTGAGGAATCAGATTATTACAGGTAAACCACATTTGAACACTTCACCTGGGGTGGTCTCACTCTCTCGAATCAGGAAAGAGCCCTGCGTATTTCCCGGAGCAAGGAGGAGCCTCACGGCGTCGTTTCGAGATATGTTCCTGAAGAACCACCTGCAGCACAAAGACACACCGTGCGTCAATCCTTTCGTAAACCACTTCCTCTCCCCTCCGAAACGCTGCATTTCTTATGGTGTTAAAACTGAGTGGCATGGTTCTGAAAGCAGAATCTTTCTGTTTCCTGTGTGACGTACGGTTCAGTCTCCACTTTGGTCGTTGCGACAAAGTTGTACGGGACGAAGCCGCGCTGGCCTGTGGTCAGGGACTCCGCCAAATACCACTCTGGATCTTTCCTGGAGGATAGAGCAGCAACAGTTCAATGACTTAGCTTAATTAAATGTCATCAGACGTACATTCTGAGGAGAAGTGGTGCATCATGCACAGATACTGAATACTCAAATACTAATTCAAATACTAATAATTGGAGTTACATGCCGTGTGTAAATGGTAAAACGGTAAAAGACTGTATGTTTATGGAACTTTTTCTGGTCTGCGCGACCCAAAATGTTGCTCAAGGATAATTCGACATGTAGACCGGAAGGGCCGGGGATCCGAACCACCGACCTCTAGATAAGTGGACAACAAATAATAAAGTTCAATTATTTATATGTATTGGTTTATTCTTCTATCGTCGTGTAGAAAATTACATTTCTCTCGAGTAAAAAAAACAAAAAAAAGATTTAATCCAGAATATAGTCCGGTATCATAATAATAAGAATTATACCAATAAGAATAACAATAATAATCCAGAATAATAACATATAGACCAGAAGAATCTATTTCTAAAAAACAACAATAACAGGTCTAAGATGTGTGTCTGTGATCATAGCTTGTAAATACCTATTAATTTGATCATAACCACTTAAATGATCCGATTTAACCAAGAATATAATCTTCTATGATGAGCGTACACACAGAGAAAATAGAAAGATAAATTATTATTTAAGGAAATAAATACATACAATTTAAAAAATATATATAAATGAATAAAATATGAAAAAAGATTTATTTTTAAATTCTTTGTTTACAGCTATTTCGCCATAAAACTTCTTAACAGAACACTATTAGTGCATTTAAATGGTTTGGAAAAGGGAAACTTATTCTGACTTTTGTATATATTATAGATGTATGCATTGTTACAAGGAATAAAAAAAAAATTCTAAAATCCATACTTGCATTTAGGAATGCAGAAATGTTTTATTGAGGTACAGAAAAAAGGTGCAAAAATGTTCCGAAGGTTCAAAGGTACAAAGTTGTGTCCTGCTGGGGTACCGCTAGAACTACAAACCGTTTTTGGTCCATTCCTGTATACCTCGATTTCTTAGTATGAATGAATAAAATGAAACTTCTTCTGAATCGCCAAATAAAATTGAATGAATCATCCTCAGTTTTTTTAAATTTTTTTATACATTTCTAGACTCATATCGATATTTGACTTTATCAAAACTTCAATATCTTTTTATTCTAGTACTTCATAGCTCGACAAATCCACTCCAGTTATGTAGACGCGTTTGGTGCGTTGATTTCCTGTACTTATATGTGTTGCTGGTTTCCTCTTGCAAAACCAGCATGTAATTATGTGGCAGACTTTTTTCCTTTTCTTTTTTGAATTGACAGAACGAGCAGCGTGAGAGACGAGAAAGAAACCGCGGAGCGGGAGCGAGCGCCGCTGGCATGCAGAAATTCCGGTCAGATATATGAATACATGTGTGCCTCGGGCTTCTCTTCAAAAAATCCAGGTTAGCTTTTCAGAGCTGTAAATGATAGCTGCAGAGGATGCATTATGCTGCTGCATACATACAAAGCAGTCTGAGACACAGGAGTGAGGGTCAGGTGTCGTGGGGTTTGTGGATAGAACACAAAGCAAGAAATGTTTAAATCGTCCTTTTCAACAAGCTTTTTTGCCACGTATTTGTCAGTGAGCAGCTTACATGTTGATGACCTTCAGCTTGTCTCCCTTCTCAAAGCCCAGGTCGCCGTCATGGTTGGGTTCATAACTGTATATCGCCACCACCAAGTCGTCTGCAGTGAGGGAAACAAGGAAATAAAAGATGCACATTCAGCAAACAATGAAGGGTGACTGTTCCTACTGGGTTGAAATAGAACAACTGTTCATGTGTCGGCGGTCTGCATTTATTATGTGATCAGTTGAACTGCAGCTGAAAACAGCAATGCTGACCCGAGTGAGTTTGAGTTGGCAGCTCATTATTGGTTGCATGACGAGTTGAAAGTTCCGCCGGACAGACTATCCTCTCACACTTTTGAGGCCCAGCAATGATGCGCTCGATCAGGTAGCCACTTATCCCTGTTACACCTGCATGATTAGCCCGTCACCATAAGCTACCCTCTTTAAAGTTGCCTCTCTCCATTCATCTAGTTCTTACTTGATGCTGGATTACGCACCCTCCACCTCCCCATCTCCACCTAGTCCTTCACAGATCCACCAGCATCATCATTCATCACCCTACGCAGAGTCATCAGCCGCCACCACCAGTGTCGGTCTCCAAAGCGGGGGATTTTCTATGACGCCGCTCAGGGCAAAGACTCTACCATCTCAGTCTCGCCGAAAAGTCTGAGCGTCAAAGATTTATTACTTCTTCAGAATCATTATCACACACCGTCGGTTGTAATAAATCGTTCATCTTTTCTTCGTTCTCTGTATTAACTGATTGAAGTTATAGAACAGTAAACACAGCAAGATGATGGAATTTGAAGCCCGGGGGCAGAAAACGTCTCTTAAAAATGTAAAGAATTAGATTTTTCCACACAAGGATTAGGCAGCGACTTGCGTTAAATGATACACGAAGCAGAGAAACAACGTGATTGCTATGGAAGATTAACCAGATTATTTTATCGCAGTGCAAATAGGATGTAAAACATGCAAGTTGACATAAAAATATCTGTTTAATATGGGCTAAGTAAAAAGTGTAACGCTTTCTGATATGATTTTAATAGTTTTTCCATGTTTAAATGATACTTTTAATAACTAGAAGGTGACAAATGTTGGACTTTGTTTAATTTTAAAGGTACAAAACCATCGCTGAAAGAAACAGTATATATTATACTTTAAACAGGGTCAAGGTACAAATTCTTGATTCAATTAAAGATTTGTTTTTAATTTTTTCGTCTTTTCTAAAATTGTTTTTGATTTCTTATTATTTAAGGGAAATCAACAAAATAATTAAAAATTTGTAAAATAATTTAAAAAAGGCTTCTTTTTAAATATAATAGGCTACAATATCACACATCAACGGTTTGAATGAATCATTCATCTTTTTCTCGGCATCTGTCTTATCTGATTAAGTTTATAGAACAGCAAATACAGGAAGATGACTGAAGGTGAAGGGCTGGAGGCAGAAAATGTCTCTTAAAAAGGTAAAGAATTAGATTTTCCCCTTCAATGATTAGTCTGTGACTTGCAGTAAATCCATGAGGTAGACAAACGCCGCGATTGCTGAGGAAGATTAACCAGATTATCCTATATAGAATATCATTTTAATAGTGTTTCCATGTTTATATCATACTTTTAATTTAACATTAAGACTTGGTTTGAACCTTTGAAGACTTCTGTTGTTATTTAACCTGTATAAAAACTATAAATAGAGTTTTATGGGAAGTTACTTGACTGACCGTTTAACATATGAATGGCATAGAAAAAAAAAAAATAAGCTGTATATTGTCACCTGGTAGAGGAGATGTAGGAGGAGAATGCTGGGATGGTTGACATCGGGTCATCTGGTCTGTGTACTGGTGAGAGAAAAACAAGAGTATTTTAAATACTCTGAATAATAGTGGAAGATTGGTGAAACCGACCGGCACATTCACAGCAAAGGCTAGAACTATGTTCACTTCTGGGTACTAGTGTTGAACTCTACCCAGATAAACATTCTGGGAAGTTGCTTTGGCACAAACATGTGGTATTCTCGTTTATTTCTAATCCACATGTTCATCTTAGTGTTGCAGAGGAAACAAACAACATCAAGAGAATAATCACACTTCCATTCAAGAGAAAAAACATTGTCACAGTCACGTTAGTTTGAAAACATTGTGTGTGTGTGTGTGTGTGTGTGTGTGTGTGTGTGTGTGTGTGTGTGTGTGTGTCAGCAGATTGTACTTAGAACTTATTCTTGGTCATGGTTGGATAATTAACTCTCCCAGCTGTCACTCACTTTCACAAACAAACTAAAATCATTCATAACAAGCTGTGAAACACTGTAAAAACAAACAAACAAACAAACAGCTGTAGAGACTGAATAATTAATTAGAAAATACAAAGAGATGCACTAATAAACCTATATTTGTTTACGTTTAACTATAAATGATCAAATATTACCGTTCTATCTGTTATATGGAATTCATGAATAACAGGCTAATGACATCCAGATTTGTGGGATTTAAGGCTGTAAGCTCATGTCTGCACAAAAACTTCTCTTTTCCCCCAGCTTATAGCCAAGGTCGTTCACTTCTCAGAGATTTGGACCCGGAATTCGGGATCAGCATGTGAACTCGATGTGAGTCGTTGAGTTATGAGCGTAAGTGCAGTTTGGAATTGTCGTTACAGAACAAGAATGGACTGGTCAGCGTCCAGGATTTCAACATATTCAATTTGGGAAAATTGGGATTCATTGTACATCAAGCGCAGGCTAATATTTAGCTACTGAAAGGCTTTAGTGGTAATAAAAAAGGAAGCAGCTGATGGATTTCCTGCTTCAAAATGTTTTTTTTTACTCTTTAATATCCTCACCAGGTTAAAAAAAATATGGAAGAATTTTTTCGTTCGCCTTCTTCTTCATTAATCTGATATCTTAGACACTCTGAATTTACCATAAAAAGAGAAATTGTTGGATCAAAGATGGTTTTAAACGGTAAAAAGAAATTAAATTAGAGGTAGACGCAAATACTCCATTTTAATCGCATTAGCTCGAACTTTTTTTTTTGTTGTTGTTTTTTTTCAATATACATAATTCTGTTTAGTGAGTTCTCACATGAATGCTGTGAAAAGCCCCAAAACATTCCTACTTATGGAATAGGACTTTCTCAATAGCCGTGGTTAATGCCTTCTCCACGGTGGCCCCTCTGACCAGTGGTGTCCCCCAGGGCTCCACCCTTGGCCCCTTACACTTTAACATATACTTTCTGCCACTGGGTCATATTCTAAACAGGTCCGGTCAAGGGGCGCACACGTCTGTGCTTAACCTAACAGACATTTAGAGGGAGTAGAACAATTTCAAAGTGAAAAAAGTCACAGGTTGTATTTACAGTATTTACGGATGTTTGTGCAGATTAAATAAAAAATGCCGAATGTCGAATGTTTGTTGACACTTACTGGATTGGTTGCCATGGAACAGTTACAGTGTTCGCAGATTTCATCCAAGTTCTCGATCCATTCCGCGTCCGAATACTCTGTACTGCCGTTACACCCCATCTTTCCTGCAAATTCCAGGTTCAGTGATAATTGCACCTTTATTAATCACAATGATTCTCTCCTGGAGGGATTTCATTTTTTGGTCAGCATTTCAAAAAGCTATGGTGTCCCCAACTAAATTTATCTGATTTACTAATACAAGCAGATTTTTTCAAAGTTTAGAAAAAGACCTCTTTTGCATTTCCTTTCCAGGTGACAGCTACTTGGATGTGACTCAGGGCCCTACATCAGAAATGAAGACTTTACCGTGAATAAATATAGAGGCAATCTTTTGATGGATCACATAAACCTCCATCTGAACTGCGATAAAGAACCACGTCGTTTTCACCACTTTCAGCGCCTGTAATCACATTACATTCTTCAATTCTCATTTGGATTTGAATATCAGATTAGGACAGGGTCTGCAAATGCTAATCTTGTGTAATCCAAAGTCTGCACATGTTCTCCATTGTGTCTTGCACCAATTCACCTTCTCAAGCTCATTTGGCTCTCACTGGACCCCTCATGGAACCGGGTCAGTGGGCTAATCTCAGCAGCTGCTTGCCCCCAAAGTCTCAGAGCCGTGAGAAAATTCTGGAGAGTCCTGACCCGGCAGTAACAACACACCACTGTACCGAGACCCAAAGGAGCGCCTCACTAGAGGACCACCAGCGTTTTTTTGGTTAGCACTCCTACGCCTGCTAGCCGGAACTCAGGGAGTCACACAAACAAAGTCATAGTTTTCCATTCAGAGGCTAGCTTTTTCTTTTTATTTCTAAACAAACATGCATGATTGTTATTGCTGCAAAGTATTCTGGGTATGATGAAGGCAGGCAAGGTTGGTTAGAGGTCTGATTATTTCCTGGGACTGACGTTTTTTTTGGCTGAATAACCTAAATGTAACCTCAACAAGATGCTTTTTTTGTTTTTTCAATTTGCAGCATCTATTTTATAGCAACGGTTTAATGTTTCACATTCAAATTTGTGCTTCACATGCAGTCCTCATCACATAGCTCATCTCTCAAATACAAGCAGATCTTAAGGGGAAGATGTTACATTTATGATTCATTAGAATATTAAAAGATCATACTTCGAACGTGTGTACTGCTTTTTAGCAATAGCGACCAAAACAAAACCTGTTTTAAGAATCTGGTTGCGTTCTAGCTTTTTTTTTTTAATTATAAGTAATGCAAATGTCAACGGAGCCATAGCTCGTTAACCGTTTTCCCTGTGTGTTTTTTTTGTGTGCTGATTTTTTTTCTAAGGGGTCTGGGACTCCACAGATCCACAGTTAGACACATTATCCACAAATTGAGAAGACTTGGAACAATTTCCTCCAAGTACAAGGCAAAGACCTGTTCAGGAAATCACAAAAGAATCAAAGAAAACATTCAAGGAACTGCAGGCCTCTCAAGACGAGGGTCAAAAAATAACAACACGGCTGAGAGGCGAGGAGAAACCTGAACCAGAAGAACATCAAGGTCCCATCTGAGTTTTGCTACAACACACCGTGACGATCCTCGGAGCTCTTGGAGAATACTCTATGGACTGAAGTTTGAACTGTGTGGTCGATGGGTCTCGTTACGTCAAACCAAAGGCAGCATTGCACAAAAAGAACTTGTACCTTCAGACAAACATGGATTTGGAAGTGTGATATCGTGGGCATTCTTTTCTGCTGCAGGCCAAACCCGATGCACGCCATAATCGGGGAAAATACCTGCTTCCTACCAGAAAATTTGAAGGAGAATATCGATTCATCAGTCTGTGAGCTGAAGCTGGAGCGCAGGTGGGCCATATAGCAAGAGAACGATCCCAAACGGGTCAGACGATCCACCTCTGGGTGATCAAAGTAAATAAAATAAAAGTTCCAGAGTGGCCTAATCGAAGCCTGGACCAGCACCGGTAACTGCACGAGATGTTTACCTCGTTGACAATCTACCACAGAACACTGATAACGGAAAAAATATATAAGCTTACCTCTTGAAATGTGAAATTCCTGTGATTTAAAGTGTTCAAGTATCAGATTTGAACACGCGCCATGGAGATGAGCCCTACTGAGTAGTTGTGTTTCTCAGCCTGAGCTTGTAGGTTTCATCATCTGTATCTGTGTGTGAGAACACAAACCCAGTTCAGACGAGTGCAGGAGAGCAGCCAAGAGAGCTTCCTGTCGTTGAAAGGTTGAGGGTTGCTCCGCAGCGGTATTACAGGTGCTTTACCGCGCAGCTGTGTGTGAGAGGGGAGAACGTTATAGGTTCCATGGTAAAGGGGTCAGGAGAGAACCTCTCCCAAAGTGGAAGATGAGAATGTTCCAGTGCAGTCGCACAAGGAGGATACGACAGGCCGCAAGATAAGATGTTGGTGGGCTTGTGTTTCTATACGCTTTTGTTACTTTAGTATGTAACATCTGTGAGTTCATGACCTTTAAGGTGAAGAACATCATCGCTGAGGTTCATTCAGAAGAACAAAGCACTAGAGAACGTGATATGATCATAATAATGATAATTATTATTAATAACAATAATTATATGAAAATATTAGCAAAAAGCTGCAATGTTATTTAAATGTCGGTGAAGGGGGATTACAAGGAAGTAAAAACTGAGTTTTCTGGGAAACAAGTCTGATTTATTTACATCAAAACAAGCAAAAAATACACATTTTTAGTATTACTGGTTAATTCCTGCTATATTTTGAGATATAACACTTACTTACTTACTTACTTCCTAATATTAGTAATATATCATTCAAATTGAGATTTCTCAGCTGATTTGAAGATTCCCTTTATCTAAACATCACATTTTATTTCTAAGCAATCAAGAAAATGTTTCGTTTGTTCTCTTGGCCTTTTTTTTCCCCTTCTAAAAACACCTCGTATACATTTACTTTTACAAAAGTTTTTTTTTTTCCCCCAGAGTGATATGTCTGTTTTGGCGATGATCAGATTGATTTTAACAGTATTACAATAAAAAATCATTTTATTGACAGTTTTGTCACACAGAATATAATTTGGGCAAATTGGGACACCAATACTTCCTGCAGAGTGGTTTCAGGCCCCACTTCTATTTCTGTCAGTCACACATGCGGTTTGTGTCAGTCCTGTCTGTGGCCGGTACTGCATGTAGAAATAGACTTCGGTCATGGTTTTTCCATGTCAAGTTTTGAAAAGGCCAACAACAGATATCTCAATGAAATTTGTTTTTAATAAAGCCAATCATTTGACGGCTGTCTCAGAAATCATCATCATCATCATAACCGAACATATTAACCAATGGGTGCACAGTTGGTCACATTTAGCCGTGAGAAGAGAGATGAATGGTGGAAATTGTTCTGAGACGCTGAGCCTCTTCCTATCTTCTACCTTTCGTACAACTCTGCCGGGGACTACATCTTTTCTCTTGTGGTGAGGAGCTGCTGCTACAGAGCATGCACTGGCAGGAAGTCAGGCTAAACATCACAGGAAGTGCACAGAAATGTAATGAAACCACCTATATCACTCTTTTTCCATACCGCACATATGTCTAACTCAAACAGGGTGGCTGAAAAAGTCTCACTTTTTTAAAGAAGAGCGCTGCAGAGACCTTTTTCTGGAGGGAGGGGGAATAAAAACAAGCCAATGCATCACCAGGTGCATTAGTTCTTTCAGAGGAATCTAACAAGACATAAATTCCCCGTGAACGTGATGAAACAATACTGTGGAACATTTGGCACGTCTCCCGCTTTAGAGCCTTTAAGGATATTCCTATTTCCAATGGATCAGAGTCTTTACCTTCAAATCTGCTGGGAAATCGCTGTTATGCATTTTTCAGCAGAGATGCTATCAGCATGCACGACGTTTTCTGATCCTCCTTCATGAGGCAGGTCCCAGCATATTTATAGCCCTGATAAGTCGGGGATAGAATGGAATTCTCCCGCCGCGGATCCTTCGAGGTAACGCGTCAACTCAAAAACTATATCACCTTGCAAGGAAGAACAGGATTGAGCTGGACTCGAAATGATTTATCTTGTATATGTCATATTTCACTCTAAAAGTTCCTATTTTTCCCGCCAGGCAAAGCTTTTTTAAGATAAAAACTATTTTTTTGACACAACTTCCCAACCGTTGGTCTGAAATTGTCTAAATTTGGTGCATATCAATCGAATATTGTAAATATCGCATTTTACGCTTATAGTTCATACTTTACTCACTCTTAACAAAAAACACTGTTTTCACTAAATAACTTTGTGACAGTTGGTCCGATTTAGTCCAGATTTGGTGCAAATGAAGGATATCTATCTTGAAAATATAATATATTACTCTAAAAGTTTGTATTTTACTCACTAACTGTGGCTTTTCTATGAAAAAAAAATGTGAGCATGACTTCACATTTTATATGAGGAATTTAATGGAGGGAACGTCTTGTACAATGCAGAGGACTGGGGACTTTTCTGGTATATATGTGGAGGACAACCCCATAGGCCCAATTTCATAATGCGGCCTTTATAACTTTGAAATAGCGTGCATATTTAAGTTTGTCTCAACACTGAATGCTTTATTTACACTTGAAATGTCAGCTGGTGCTCATGCAGCAGAGTACGGTTTGATGTGGGGAAGAGGCCGAGACAAACCACCTGCAGGGCGGAGCTGAGTGGCATGAGAAACACAAATACATCTCTTTATTGTAAAAGCAAGGTCCTCCAGGTACAATACCCCCGCCTCTGTGCATGTTCCATATGATATTCATTTCCACTACTGAGGTCATGAATGAGGTCACCCGTACCCTGGGGTGTGCCACTGTGAGTTGGTGTCGGCAGTCCTGCTTGTGCTCTCCTCACACACAGTGAACGCACTCTAGCAAGGCATATTCGGTTTCCTGATCAGCTTATTATGTTCAACAATGTACGGCTCTAGGGCTCCATTCACATGTTTGGATATTATGCCAGATCATGAGTGTCTGGCAAAAGCGAAAGAAGAGACTATTGTGCAGGATGGCTTCAAGACCGAGGTCCGATGACACCGAGGATGGATCTGATCCGAGCATATGGCGATATTTAGCCTAGAAACGACATTGGTGAAAACGCATGCATAAAAATAAAAAATAAAATCCCCTTTCCCATCATGCAATAGTCTTGAATGTTAATAGAATATATTAACGGATGATACAGATATAGTAACATTTCTTTAATGTTGTGTTTTTATGTGCAACAGAAAACAGCTATTTACATTAAAAGGCATTTTGCATTTGCACTCATGTGTCTGCGGATACAATCATAATACAAGATTTAACAATCTGCATAGAAAGGCAATAATTCTAACTGTAAGGCCAGCAGCTCTGTTAGATTAAACAGAATAAACATTCATACAGAATACTAGACTACAAAAATATTATATTCTTCCTGATGGCTGCTAGTAATAAAGTAAGGAAAACTTTCATTCGTCAGCAAAACATTCTTGCATATACCGTCTAGCCATAGACTGAACGGTGCTGTGAAAAAGTATTGGACCCCGCTACTCCTTCCTTCCAGATTTGCATATATCTCAAGCTAAACTGTAAAAGATCCCGAAAGAAAATCTAATCAAAGTCACCCGAACAAACTTAAGAAGCAAGGTTTTAATGGTAACTGTATCTAAAGCGTCGTTATGTGTTCACCTCCCAGAACTCAATAGCTAGTTTAGAACCTATGCAGCCAGGTAAAGTCCGGTTCTGACATCCTATTGATTTAGTGGAGCTGAGTTGGAAGGTTTGTAAACGTGAACTGCTTTTTTTCAGGTCCAGTCACAGCATCTCTATTGGGTTCATCACCACACATTAACTGGACCACTCCAAAACTTGAATCTTACTCCTAAGCGTCCAGATGTGGACCGTTCCTTTTTCCCATTATGGAAAGTCCCGCTATCCATGAAGCAGCAAATCATCCCCGGAGCATCCGGCTGTCACCTCTGTGGGTATAAGACTCTTTTTGTGGGATGATGGGTTTGGTCTACACTAAATATAACGGGACCCCCATCCTCCTAAACAGCCATTGAGTATTCTTTCAAACGCTTTCCAACTTGTGTTTTGTGGGCAAATTGATATTTTTCTGGGTCAGCTGTGGCTTTCATCTCCCCACTCTCCCTTAGATGCCATTGTGGTTGTCCTTCTAATAGTGGATACATGAACCCTGACCTTCATCGTGGTGAAAGAGGTCTGCAGTTCCTTGAATGTTTTTTTTTTTTTTGGTTGTTTAAGGATTTGTGGAGTAAGCCTCGACCATCCTCTTGGAGGGAATTTGGAAGGTTGACCACCTCTGTGAATGTTCACTATGTAGATAATATGTCTCTTTGTGGATCTGTGGAGTACCAGCAGAGCCTCAGACTGGTGGACTTCAATCCCCCTCTGCCTTATCTCTTATGGAATGTCACTTGATTTTGGCATAGTGTGCTACTGGTGAGAGCTATGAGCCAACTCCCTGCTTCTGCAATAGTTCTGGGTGTCTCAACTCCAGCTGGAACCGCTTTTTATTCTACTATATGTTTATATTATTCCTTTAACAGCTCGGTATTAGATCCACATAAACAAAGACGGGACTAAGAAGCAGTCAAATACTGAGTCACAGCATTGTATATATACTGTATATATACTGTATATATATATATATATATATATATACATATATATATATAGTTTCCAACCTGTGCTCAGCAGCATCTGGACATGGTAATGGAAAACAAAACGCATTAAGCACGGCCTCCTGGCCTCCGTCACTGCGGGCGGCGCTGAGGCTCTTGGGATATTTTTGGTTTGTGAAGAAGAGGTGTTAAAATGCTGCAGTGTGACCTCTAACGTTCTGTGAGGACGTTAACCCTGATGAAGCTCACAGCGGCTGGAATGCTCTGCTGTAGAAAGTATTAACAGTTCAGGTCGGAGTACCTTCATATTGCTTCTGTTTCATTCAGTTAGATGATTCACAAGAAAACTGGAAAAGACAAGTAGAATTTTTTTCCCCCTCTGTTATTTACCTCAAGATGTCACCAATTTTTAAATCAAACCCTGGTTCCGGTGGTGATCCAAACAGTCTACCTATCCGAAAAGATCGCTGGTACTCTATTCTAGTGCTTCTCATATAGACGACAGTGTTTCTGCTCATCAACAAATCATTTTGGTAAAGCGAGAATGATACCTTCTCCATTTTCTCCTTTAACATTCCACTCCGGCTTCATGAGTCTTCCTCTCTCCACTCTGACTAACTCTGCACTGAGCAGAGACTTTCCAAAACCAGGAAGGTGCGTTGATTTCAGCGTCTGCATACAGGCTTCCTCATGCCAGAGTACACAACAAATGATTCATTTTTAGTTCCTCCTAAGGCACCGACAACAAACAAAAAAAACCCTACGGGGAGGAATGAGGGTAGAGGGTTTAGCAGAGTGAGAAACGTCTGGAGTTGATGTTCATCTTGGTGAGGCCCAGATGTTTGAGCGGCGTGGACAGGGCGAAGGCGGCCTTCATGGGGATGTCACACAGCAGGTCCGACTCCTCGCCGCACTCCTCCAGCTCGTACGATGCGTCGTCCAGCATCTCCTTGTGGCGGTTGCAGACCTGCTCCACCTTCAGCCGGTAGATCTCCCCCCGCAGATGGATCAGCTGACGGGCAAGACGGTTGTCCTGAACCTGCATCTCCCTCTGAGGGGGGTGTAAGGGGGAGAGACGGAAGGTTGAGGAGAAGGTGAGCATCACTGAAGTGAAATGTAAGGACGTTTGGATTCGGGTGGCTCCCATAGTTCTTATCTTATCAAAGCGCTGGCATGTGTAAAATATGGACTGCAGGCTGAGAAAACAGACTTCATGCTGTTTCCTAAACGGTGTGTTATGATTAGGATGCCTGCACTCTGTCATGCTGTGGGATTATCTAAATCAGGCATTCTTGCAGGGGTAGATCACTGCCATCCTGATCTAGACTGGCTGAGGTGAAGCAGGAAGGTAGATATTACCCATACACGCGCATGAGGAAAATCTAGTTTGACAGGGTAGATTCCAACATTTTCAGCACGGAGCATCGCTCCTTTCTCAGAATAAAAGGTAAAAAAAAAAAAAAAAGAAAATCCCTCACCAGCTCTTTTCTCAGAAACTCCAAGGCGTCATCGATGGTTTCAAAGCCGCAGATGTTGCGCACAACCAGCTCCGAGCCCTCTGTTCTCGGAGTTGCAGGAACGGGATCGGCGTGTGAACCGGAGGCGGGACTGTCTTCCTCACACGTCTGCGTCCACGGCCGGCTCTGCACGCGCTCCTGCCACTCCAGGTAGGATGGTCTGCGGGTCTGCAGCTTCAGCTTCTCCGTCAGGGCTTTCACACTGTCCAGGTCCTCCGTGTCTCCCTCCGAGGATTCACCTTCATACCCCTTCAAATCCATCTCAGGGAGTTCTCCTCACCTTTCTGGGTCGACGTTTGGGCGCAACAAGTCTTCCTCACCTCCTCACCTCCTCCTTTATAGGCAGATAAGGAGCAGTGACCGCCCATCCCCGGCTGCAGGAGGAGGCTGGAACCTTTATGGACGCGCTTCTTTTTTTTTTCTTGTGCAGGGAAATGAGAAGCTCAGGCTCTCAATGAGTCTCACACAATTCCTGCTTTCGTCGCCATCTGTCTGTTAAGCTGCATGTTTTCAAAAACTCCTTATCAACAAATTCAAATTCGATTTGAAGAGACTTTACATTTTTAATGATATTTTTTATTTGAGTCTTAGTAGTATTAGAACAGTTTAGACATATTCCCTTAAAATGTAATCGTAAATAATCGTAAGTGAAGGCACGTTGAAAAAATAAGTCTTTGAATGAAAAAAAAAATCATGGATAGTATTTCCTTATAATTTAATGAGTTTATTCAGTATCAAGCAATTTTCTTGGTCCAACATAATATTCTAGGTCAATGTGTATTTTATGTATTTATTTAGGTTGATTCAATTGAATTTTACTTGGATGAGGTCCAACTCTATTGAATTCAGTTGATTTAACAGAGTTACTTGTCCAACATGATTGTTTAGGGTTGATTTAACTTTGTTACACTGGTAAGGTCACACATAATGTATTAGGTTCGATTTAAATTAGTTCTTGGATTAGGTCCAATCCAATTGATTAGAGATTATTTACTTTAGTTACCCTGGATTAGTTTCAATTTAATTTATTAGGGTTAATTTAATTTAGTTCACGTCCTGCTCCTTCAGATTTAACTGCCTTTAGGCAGGGAATTTACAAGTGTTGGTACATAGAGAGTGATACATAGAGCATGTGGTCGGGCATAACTAATGTGGGTGGGTCTGAACCGTCAGGAAACGCTAGTGACAGATCGTCTGCTGGAGGACCGTGTGAGTCGTTAGCATGGGAATCCAGGATTAGATGATGGCGAAACAGTCTGGGGAGAGGGCTCTAACTTCCTTCTATGGGACAACACCTCGCCACTGGTTCATGTGCGTGATTGACACTTCAAAGCCTGTGAAGTGGAGGCCATCACAAATCACATCAACACCGTGGACCACAACATCAAGTTCACAAGGGATCCACTGAGTTCATTGCAGCGAGGAATGCCTGGATCTTTATACAGTGGAGACCAAACGATCTTTTCACAGGTGCATGGCCCAGCAGAGGGGAGCCCGCTTATCAGAACCACAACAGGGCTCAACACAGGAGAGTAAGCTCTTTAGGACAGGACTCAGCAGTTCACCTGCATCCAGAGTTTGATATAGCCATCTATATCAAGCTGTAGCGCCCCTCTCTAAACAGCGGTGGGGGTCCGCAGCATCACCTCTAACCCACATACAACATCTTAACATCTCTCCCCAGACGGTTTCGCCGTCGTCCATACCTGGGTTCACATTGTGCTGACGACTCATATGATACCCCAGCAGACTAACAAAACCACTCCTGTTGAATCTCCTGTAGACTCAGACCCACCCACATTACCTATGCAAGCCCAAATGCCAATGACCCTCTATCTACCAGCACTTAATAGAGGTGTAGGTTCCCTGACTCCCCATCAGACAGTTACAACTGAAGAAGACTTTTTTTGGATGAGAGGAGAAACGCATTCAAGCCGAAACAGAAGTCAAGTTGCTTCAAATTGACCCCACATGGATTACTATGACCTGGATGAATGACAGTCCATTTAACTTAAATTTATTAAGTTGGCCCAATAAAATTGCTTAGCAATGTAAAAAAAACAACATCATGTCATGTGGAAATACTCTCCATTAAAAGAATCCAAAAAATTCCTCTTGAGTTCAAACAATGTGAAGTGTAACAGAAATGAACACAAGACAAACAAACTCAATTTTATCAGTTCATACCAACTAGATTTTAAGTCGTGGAATTTCATGCCTGTTCTACGTGACGTAATCATGTTCATCTCGCAAAAATGAAATTATTTCATACAAAATATGTGTTACGTTCAAATAAAGGTAACCGTCAATTACATTCTTTGTGTCACATAAGTCTTATCAGCACATCTACAAAATAATTTATGCATTGATATAATGTATTATTGTATACCCTTTATTATATTACTGGTCTATTACAGTCAAATAAAAGAGAAAGACACATTTTAACGTTATTAGTTAATGAGCATATCATGTGTTTTCAACACAGAATCGGAAATCAGCAACGCCAGACTTCTGAAATAGTATAAATCATTTCAAACAGCAGGATTAAAAGGTCAAATTGCATAAAATGAAACACTTATGTAGTAAGTAATACAAATATTTTTATGGCTGGTTGCATCTTTTGTAGAGCTTCATATTTAAAATCACACATCTTACATGGATGTATAGGGCCTATTTGTTTTATCTGAATGTTTTTTCACTGCAAAAAAGTGAGTTTATGCTAAAAAAAGACATTCTTTATGGGCTACTTTTACATATTTTGTAATGATCGCCAAATACTGTTACCTTGATAATCAACCACCATAGTGTATGATCAGTGTTACAAGGCACACAAAGAGAAACTAGACCTCCATTATTATAATTTTGTTATTTTAATATTAAATGATATTATTGCTGTATTGTAAAGTTATGAACGCATTTTACATTTTTTAATTTAGGAGCCCATATTTTGAGTGAACAATCTGCAATCAGAAGTTACGTAAACGTAGCAGAATTAAAGCTTTTCTACTAAATAGAAGGTTCAGGGGTTCAGTGGGCTGAACAGAGATGCTGCAGTGGAAGGCGCAGGAGACGACCTGCTACAGTGTATTTGAGAGATACTCAGAGGGTTTGTTGGAGTTGTCGATAGATTCAGAGGCTGGCAGGACTGTGCCTTGTTCCTTTGATGTTTTATTCTGGAGAAGAACAGGAAATGATGTCACAATGTCTGTTTAAGATTATGCCCCAAGTCTAAGATGTTGGAGCAGAGAATAGGACAACATGCTGAACACATGAAGAGAATGAGAGAGGAAGACACAAAGTAGGCTCACAGGTAGGTTTAGCCTTTGACCGAGGCTATATTTTAAAATTCTCCCATTTGAATTTATAGAAGTACAGTTATGCAGCTAACCATATACATGATTCATTGTGTTTGGAGACAGGTTTTAGCCTTCGGCGGAGGTTATACTTTAAAATTTTCTTATTCTCTCAGTCCACAGTTGAAATTCTAACTTTTTCCTGACATGATTATTATTTTTTTTTAATACTGAGAATTCAGTCCAAATTTAGATTCTTAGGAATGGAGTCAGAATCTTGATTTTTAAAGTCGGAATTCTGAGATTAATTAAAGGTAAGCGGGAGATCAAATAGTGGAAGTTGAAGAAAGAAGGCTACTGCAGGAACTTTAGGGAGCGACTGAGACAGGCTTTGGGTGGTAGTGGAGAACTGCCTGATGACTGGGCAATCACAGCACATGTGATAAGGGAGACAGGTAGGAAGGTGCTTGGTGTCTCACCCGGGCAGAGAGAATAAAATTAGAAGATTTGGCGGTTGAATGAGGAGTTTCAAGAGGGTATAAGCAAGAAACGGTTAGCAAAGAAGAAGTCGGATAGCAATAGAGATGAAGAAAGTAGGCAAGAGTACAAAGGGTAGCAAGGTAAGGCGAAGAGTGAGGTTGCAAAGGCTAAACAACAGGCCAATGATGAGTCGTATGAAAGATTGGACACTAAGGAAGGACAAAATGCCTTTTACCGATTTACGAGGCAGAGAGATCGAGATGGGAAGGATGAGCAGCAGGTTAGGGTGATTAAGGATGGAGACGGAAATGTGCTTACAAGTGAGGAGAGTGTGAGGGCAGGATGGAAAGAATACTTTCCAGAACTGATAAATGTAGGATATGAGAGAGAGAGAAGGGTGGAAGGTGTGAGACTTCAAGAAAACCAAGATGTATCAAGGATCAGTAATTCTGAAGTGAAAGCAGCTTTGAAGAGAATGAAGAATGGATGAAATACCAGTGGAGGTATGGAGGTATCTAGGAGAGAAGGAAGTGGAGTATGCAACTACATTTTTCGACACTAGCTGAATGGGAGGACGCACGAGGAATGGAGGAATAGTGTGCTATTGCCGCAGGATGAAGAGATGGAAAAGAGTAGTGGAGGCAAGGTTAAGAAAAGTGGTGAAAATCTGTGAGCAGCAGTGAACCCCTTCTTGTTTGCTATGGTGATGGACAGGCTGACAGATGAGGTCAGATAGGAATCCCCATGGACTAAGATGTGCACGGATGACATTTTGATCTGTAGTGAGAGCAGGTGGAAGAAAACCTGGAGTGGCGGAGGTATGCAGTGGAGAGAAGAGGAATTAAGGTCAAGACTGAATATTTAATAGAATAAACTGAATATATGAGAAGCAGGTGGAACTTTGAGGATGCAAGGAGTAGGAGAAAAGAAGGTGCAGGAGTTTAAGAACTTGTGGTCAACTGTTCAGAACAACGGGGAGTGGGTGAAGAAGAGTTTCAGGAGTTATCTGTGACAGAATAGTACTAGCAAGAGTGAAGGGAATGGTTAACAAGATGGTGGCGAGACCAGCCCTTCTGTAAGGCTCGGAGACGGCGGCTCTGATCAGAAGACATGACGCAGAGCTGGAGGTGGCAGAGTTGAAGATGTTAGGGATGGGCAGGATATGAAACAAACACATCAGAGGGACAGCCCAGGTTAGACGTCTTGTAGACAAAGTAAGAGAGGCCAGATTGAGATGGACTGGACACACGAAAAGGAGGGATAGTGGATCTATTGTGATTTCTGGATGTGCTGAGAAAGGACATGCAGTTAGTTGGTGTGACAGAGGAAGATACAGAGGACAGGGCAAGATGGAAAAAAAATGATCCGCTGTGGCGACCCCTAAAGGAAACAGTTGAAAGAAGAAGAATTCTTACAACAGTAAGATTTTTAATTTTAATCCCACAATTAGACTTATTTTTACTTAATGCTTTTAGAAATTCTGAGAGTAAAGTCATAATTCTAAAAACAAAACAAAAAAAATAATTTAGCCCTTTCAATGTTAGTTAGACATAAAAACAAAAAGAATAAAGATATACAAAAAAGTACAGCCGGCGCCCCAGACGTGTTTCTACTCGTCAGTATGTTTGCTGATGAAATTAATTCTGAAATAAAAACTTGAATGACGATCCTTTACTTCTAGAATTTTCTTTAATCGACTCCGGCTCTTTCTCTGCGCTCAGCCTTAACCTGTTGTCGCGCGCTCACTCGTCACTGTACTGCCATCTGGTGGCCATTCATGATACAACAACGCCATCACTGCTGTTTCATTACTTTCCTCCGCATTATTGTCCATCACTATGTGACTCAACTCCGCTTCTCAGGAAACGTGCACTTCCTTCTTCTGTCGGCTGAAACGGCGTGTTTTCACCGTGGGAGCCGTCTCGCGCTCAGCCACCTGCAGCAGCCGCTCTCTCTGACGTGACCCTATTTGTAGAGGCCTTCTCTCCAGAGCAGCAGAACGCGTCTGCGCTCCGACACCAGCCGCGCGAGCGCACAGAAGCGGGGGGCACGCTTTCGCTTTTAGAGGAAGTGATTTGAAGAAGTTCGCAGGGACGAAGCTATTATGGAGTTTTCCGAGCACATAAAGACGGCCAACGTGGAGAACGTCGTGTTCCGCCAGCCGCTGCTCCCGCCGACCAGAGGCACCCTCTGCATCACCGGACACCACCTGCTCTTCTCGGACAGAGAGGAGGAGGAGGTGCTGATCCTCCTCCTCAGAAACATCGATGCCATCGAGAAAAGGTGAGGGAGGGAGGTGACTCGAAAGCTAGAAAATACTGGCAGCAGAGGTCTCATAAAGTTGACTATAAAATCAATTAGTCGGCAAAGATCAAGACATAAAGATATTTTTGCCAACTTCAGTCCACAGTGGAGAACTTTGGACAGATAAACAGGTACATTACAGTAGTTTGCTTATTCTTAAATGAATACATTTTTGTTATTTATGTTTTAGTTTCCCAACTCATACTAGGTATCAAAATTCGACCAAAAGTGATGAAGACAGAAAATCACTTTAGGCTATAATGTACTTTTTAATTATATGGCTTTACTTTTACTCTTTGTTTAAGGTTGGGAAATAGATGGGAATAGAGAACTGAGTAAGGTTGATCATTAACTTAATGTTCAGTTGAAATGAAAGTATGCTTGTATGCTTGCTTCATGGTGAAATGTTTTATAAATGTATATTTTCGCTGTATAATGCAAGTTGTCCACTTATTATGAAATTAGAAATTTAAGTTAAAGAGTTTTTTCTGGCTCAGGGTAATAAAGTGTGTCGACGATGATGCAGTATGGTCTTCAACTGTTACCATTACATGTATGTTTTATGATCATTTCTACAACATTGTTTACGGTGTATTAAATATAAAACAGCAAAAAACAAAAGACAAACAGATAGAATCCCAAAACATGACTCTTGATTCAACAGAGATCAATAACAGCCTCAATGTTGTATTTCACTACTTAAAAATACTAACAGGACACTAAAAAAACGAGACATTTACGATCATTTTACTACTTATTTGTTCTAAGGATTATCAAATCACACTAATCAGCATCACTAATCAGCTCCAAAATTGTCTTTAATGTGTCGGTGAATGTTCCAGTTTCTAATAAATGTCTAATTTGATTATACCTCACATCTTTTTAAACCAGTGTGGAAAACCTTTTGGCCTACTCTGGCCTCTTCTCTAACGCAGGTCGCCGTGACAGGTTGGACATTATTTGTGTGTGTCTGCTGTGTGCTGCTCTTATTGCCCACAGCGCTTTATGAAAGACAGCATTTGCTTACCTGATGACAATAACTCCCTACCACACGCACACACACGCACACACACGCACACACACACACACACGCACACACACACCAAGGCACTGTGTCGTGTGGTTGCTCGCTACTAACCGCTTCTACTTTTGCTTTGTAAAAACCTGAGTATTGCTGAAACCACTTGATGCATTTTTTGCCTGCAAAAGCAAGTCAGTGTTGGAAAGCCATTTGTCTGCTACAAAACCATCCCCTTACACACACACACACGCACACTAGCACACACCTACACACACTTTAACTTTCATTTTGTGCTTGCAGTCAGATTTTCTGCAACGCTTTAGTCAAAACGTGGTGGACTATAGGAGAATTGGGCTGAAGAGTATTGTTTCTCTTCTCTTATGTGATAATTATAGTTGAAGTGTGTGTGTGTGTGTGTGTGTGTGTGTGTGTGTGTGTGTGTGTGTGTGTGTGTGTGTGTGTGTGTGTGTGTGTGTGTGTCTGTAGGATATCTGGATCTTCTGGAACGATTACTATCAAGTGTAAAGATCTGCGTGTCCTCCAACTTGACATCCCGGGCATGGAGCAATGTCTCAACATTGCACAGTCTATCGAGGTATTAAAGTTATTAGATTTCATATATATAATAATAATCTAATCCTACTAATCCAAGAATGTGATGAGGACGTCCATATTTTTTATGCCTTAAACTGGGATCACAGGTTGTTTTTCTTCTCTCACCATGTCCTTCTCTCTATCACTAGACGCTGTCCTGTCTGGACAACGTGTCGGAGACGTACCCTTTCTTTTACAGGCCCTCTAATCTCAACCTGGAGACCCAGTGGGGTCTCACGTCCCCTGAAAATCAGTACAGACAGATGAAGGAGCTGGTAAGAAGCACAGAAAAAACTCTTCTGAGCTTGTTTCTTATCCCACATGCATGAAACATGCAGTCACACTCAGCCTCTCAGGCTTCTACTCCAAACTAAGACCCGACATCCACAGGACAGGAAAATGCCAGGGAAGCTGCTGCAGGCTGGGGTTAAGCGTCAGGATATCCCCGTTGCTTAGCTTTCATTTGTTTAACTTCAGAATTCCACAATGTGCTGCACACAGCTTGTCTTTGTTTTTAAAAGACAGACACCTTCCTCTGGGATTAGCAGGCGGTGGTGAGGGCTGGATCCGGAGGGCTAGCATTGTTTTAGATGTTTTGTAGGAACGATGTTCCAGAACATGGAGGATATCTGCAGTTGCCGTTACGTCGTTCCCTCCTTCATTCAGATGAAGCTGGATGGGCTTACCAGTCCATCCTATCCATCAGAACAGATGATTCATTGTTTTTGCAGAGATTACAACTCTTGTTTAAATATGCAGCAGGCCAGCTTAGCTTAGTCTATCTTAGTTTAGCTAAGTTTACCTAGCCTGTATGGAAGATCAGATCGGCCATGCTGGCTGATATTCTTTTATTACCTTTTTCCCGCGTTAATTAGAAGATAAAAGGTTGTTTGCTGTTATATTTTTTGATATTCACCAGACATGAGGAGTCTCATAGTTGTAGAAACGGATTTATGACATAAATGGAAGATCAAGACGTTTCCATTGTTGATGAAAGCATCAGATTTGACTTCAATCGTGGTTAAACACAGGCAGAAATAGCTTTTGTAGCTGAAGCTCTTAGGATGGGTGTCCATTGACTTCACGTTGCCATGGCAGCACCAGAAGTCAATGCATGATTATTCAATGGTGGATGAAAGTCTTCCTCAGCAAATTTACTGTAGCTTTTGGTACTGTGTATGTTAAGGTCAGGCCCACGAATACAAGCCTGGGTCCAGTCTCATATCTCCAGAAAGAGCTCTGCTGGCTGTTCCTGAGATCACCTCAAGACTTAAAGTGACCCGTCTTTTCAGTCAGGGTCACTCCCCTCGAGAAACTCCCTGCCTGAGGCCAGCCGAAGCTCGCGATCAGTATCATCGCCGTGCACGGTAGCCTCTATCATCACAGTATGAATGTGTGTGTGAATGATGAGTCTAAAGTGCTTTGAGTGGTCGAGCAGGCTAGAAAAGCGTTATATAACAAAAGTTCATTCAAGAAAGCTTTTTCGTAATCTTATATCCCTGTTGGTCTCTATTTGTGATTGTTCTCTGCCATTGTTAACCTGTTATATCATCCAAAGTACTTTGTAACTTTGTTTTGAAAAGTGCTATACAAATGAGTTTCATTATTATAATTAATAGTATTATTATTATTGAGTTTCGCTCATAGTTGTGGCTCTTATCTTCCTGGTCATGCAGTCATGTGACTTACAACTAAACCTTAATCCACATTGTGAATATTAATTCACACTAAACTAATTCCACTGTGTATGACTGTATAAGATTAATAAAGGTCACCTTATTACTATTATTTAAGTGTGAAGATTTTTAAGTGTTTTTCTTTTCTTGCTTTTCGTGGGTTTGCAAGATTCATCTGCAGTTGTTGAAAATAATCACACATGTCGACTGTCAGAACACAAAAGTGTTCATTGTATGTGCTCAACTCCTTATCTGCGTCATTCTCTCTGTTCTCTGTTTTGCAGCACGACAGGTGGAGACTGAGCACCGTGAACACCCACTACTCAGTGTGTCCCTCTTACGCTCCAGCTGTCATCGTTCCCAGGGACGTCGGCGATGACGTGTTAAGGAAGGCAGCAAAATTCAGACAGGGAGGACGCTTCCCTGTGCTCTGCTACTACCACAGGAAAAACGGCATGGTGAGGTTCCTCCACTGCTGACCCGCAAATCAGACGTGCGTCTAAACTCGTCTGATTAATATAAACCTTCGCAGGTGATAATGCGCAGCGGTCAGCCGCTGGCGGGGGCCAACAGGAAGCGCTGTAAGGAAGACGAGTACCTCCTCCAGGCCGTGATTGACGGTTCAGAAAAAGGTTACATTATTGACACCCGCTCCAGTCAGCAGGCGCAGCAGGCCCGCATGGCAGGCGGAGGATTTGAGTCCAAATCCTCTTACAGCTGCTGGAAGAGACTGCACAGACAGATGGAGAGGTGTGCTGTGCAAACCAGGTGTAAAGTGCTATTCAGCATTTAATAACTCTGATTCCTCACATTCAATCATTGAATTCACTTTACATGTGTGACCAGGGGTAAAGCGCTGCAGGAGAGTTTGATTAAACTGGTGGAGGCTTGTGTAGATTCATCCCATAATATGGACCGTTGGCTCAGTAAGCTTGAGAATTCAAGGTGGCTGTCTCACGTCCAGACGGCTCTGTCCACAGCCGGCCTGCTGGCAGAGTGTGTGGAGAGGTAAGACCTACTGGTGGGGCTGCATTCACCGCCGGTTTCCATGAATTCAAATAACTATTTTTAGTTGTTTTTTTTTTACCTCAGAGAAGGATAGTAAAATCTAAAAATATAATGTGTGAAAGTTTTAATGGTTATTTATTATTAAGTGAACCTTTACACAACACAACCGGGAAAAAGAAAAGCATATTCCTGACTATAAAGACATTTTGGCTCAAGACTTGCTTTCTGTTAATTTAATCTCGGGGTAAAAGGAAAGAAAACACCACAAACGTTAAATCTGCATAATTAAACACACTGAAATACAATAGTATACTATGAACATAGTGTGAATAAGCATGTTATGACATGAGAATATCATAAAATCATAAAAAAAAGACAAAACATGTTTATTAAACGGACTTGTTTTCCTTTCAATCCAAAAAATTTCAAATCTAACTTTTCTTATATTTAAAGAAACATGGTTTTTCAACTGGAAGGAAAAATATTCAGCTTGTATGGTATATTAAGTTTATCCGAAAAATATTGTATCATCAGCTGTTTGTAATAACCAGATCGAACAATAATCATTTAAATATATCAATATGTTTATCCCAAATATAATAAAAAATACCACTTATACTGACAACTGCACTCTCCTGCACCACTAGAGACCCGTTTACAGATATGATCTGATTCAGATATGATGCATAGTCAGAAACCAGTGTCAGGAAAACGCTCCTGAGGAACCATGGCCCACTCCTCGTGCCCCCCATTATGTGATAGTTGAAAACATCTTCTTCAAAACACTCGGGAGATTTTCTATGGGATTCGAGTCAGGTGACTACAACAACCACTCCAGAATGTTCCAAGCCTTGGTGGACCTTGGGGTCTATGTGGGTCCTTTTGGGAGGTCCAATGACACCCGAGCTTCAGCCTCCTCACAGATGGTGAGATGTTTTCCTCAAACATTTCCTGGTACTTGATGGAATCCATCTTATACACAGCAGGTGTCCAGAACCAGAGCGGCCTCGCTGTGTCAAAGAGCCATCCCCATGATCCAATGTGACGGGGTGGTTTTCTTTTCCTCTTTTCAGCACATGCTTCGACAATATCTTATTTCTAGAATAACTGGCCCGCAAATCCTAAATTGCACTACGATAGCAGGTGTGTCAATCTAGAGTGACAGCGCCCCTCCCCTCTCCTCTGTTGTCAGATCTCAGCATTAGTCCAGTAACTCTAATAAACTTTAGGCCAATCCTTTGAACAGACGCTATGGATCCCGGGATTGGATTAATAAACATATTAGTAAGTCGCGCACGCGTAATAATAAATGCAATGCTTGTTTGAATTAACTGGCGAGGTGCGTTCACGTCAACCAGGTGTTCAACGTGTGTCAGTGCTGTTACGTTAAAAACAGGAAAACACACAAAGTTGCTTAAATTTAATGTTAAATGCACCCGGAGGCTTTTTATGCACCTGACTGTTTTCTGAGGTGCAGCTGCTCCTCACTGCAGTAACTTATACGAGGAGAAGCAGTCTACTTTTACTATTTTATTGTGGCAGAAGAGAGAAAAGGGTAAATAAGCCCAGACATTTACTAGGGGTTATTCAAATTTCTTTTTTTTTTTTATATTGTTAATTAAAAACCGATTGATTTTAGTTGTAATTTGACTCCCTACTAACTTTAAAAAACATAGTTTCCTTGCTGTTGTTGATGTCTGTGAATAAATAACAGGAAATATGGAAAATAGCATAAATCGCCAAAATGGCACCAAGAGAGAAAAAAATGTAAAAGCATCATGGCTTAAAAATGTTTTAATTGACTTGACTTGACGATTATTGACTTAATATAGGATCCAAGGTTTATAATAAAGATCTTACCCAAAAATTACTTTTAAAAAATGTGAAAAGGTTAAAAGAGAAAAATGTAATAATGTGTTGCATCAAACTCAAGCTGCTCTTTTTTGATTTGGTTTTCTCAGCTGATTAACGTATATTTAACTAATAGATATAATAAACATCCATTGAGTATTTTGCCTCATACTTTATCTATCTGGATTTTGTCCAGGGACAATCATTCAGTTCTGGTTCACGGCTCTGAAGGGACAGACGCCACATTGATCATCAGCACTCTGGCTCAACTCATCATGGACCCCTGCTGCCGCACACTGGAGGGCTTCCTGGCTCTGCTGGAGAGGGAGTGGCTACAGGTGAGTGTGTGTGTGCGTCTGTGTGGGTGTGTGACGTGTGTCTGACATGTGTCTGAATGTGTATGTTTGTGTGAAATAGTTTTCCATTTGAAAAAAATGCTATTTTACCACCAAAAGCTGTAAATATATATTTTGTTAATAATACACAGAGCTTGGTGTTTAGGTTTATGCTTTGAATGAAAAATCCATCCTAACAGGAAATGCCTCAAGACAAAGATCACAGACAGTGTGCTGCATGCAGCGGGTCACGAATTCTGGCGAAAAGATTTGCAACTTTTGCCCTGACTTCTGTGAACCCATCCAAACATCAGGGGGCAAAGTTTCCAACCAAGCAGCATTTCACATATTCTAAGCAGAATTCTGACATAAGTCACAATCATTTTTCTTCTTCCAATTTCCAGTCATAGTCTTGGCATATGTTTTAATCCACAAACGCTGTTTGAAGGTCAATTTATATGATAAAATGAGATAATGTGCTACTTAAAGCATTATTTGTCTTAAAATAGCCATTTTAGCAATGAAGACAATATATTTCACAGTTGCAAAGTTAATTTATGTCAAATCTTATAATCCAATATGAATTTTTCTCAAAGTTCACTATCGAATCTGCCTTGATTTTTTTTTTTTAAGAAATAAAAAAGTCTGCTTGGGGTCAGAGGTCACTAATACTTTTACTTAACCAACCGTTGGGACCCAGCCTTCATCCCTGCTCCAAAACAACCTTACTGTGCCACTTACAACAGACAGCGTTTAGTGATCCTTCTAATACACCAGTCTCTGTCTTGTCTAATGCAGACCGTACAAATCTTCATATGCCTCTGAAAATGTCCTGAACTCTCCCAAATTGGAGTCCATAATCAGAACAACGTCTCCTGGAAGCAGATTTCTCATCTCTGTATTCCACCTGTGGTGCACTGGTAGTAAAGGCAAATACTCTGGAATCCACCTTTTCCAAAGGAGCTCAGAGATGTACCGCACTCGTGTCCGCCGTCTCGGGTCAAACAGTCCTGGTGGCTCCACGGGTGGGCCTTGCATTGTTAGCAGATGTTCTACCATCAGTCCTATCGAGGCATCTGTGGTCCAACAGTGCCTGTGTGGCGTGGATAGAAAGTTGTTTCTGCTAGCATGACCCAGGTGATTATGGATGTGCGTCAGAATCAAAGAGGACGCACGCTGCTCCTTAGAGAGAATTATTGACTGAACGTCCTCCAACTCTGAGCAACCCGTCCTGTAGAATCAGTTCCAGCTTGTTGGTGCTGCTCTCTCTCTCTCTTCTCAGGTCAGACCTAGAAGATGTCATTGCCTTGATTTCAGTGTGGAACTTCTCCTGCTGACTGAAGCAAATGATGTCTTACCCTGCTGTATTAAGATCGTCAACTGACGAACTCCCTCCACCTGGTCTACTTTTAAACTATTCCGCTCTCCACTGTGGTTTGAATATAGTCCAATATAGTCTTCCTCAGTTTCACAAACATGCCACTGAGATTTTTCGCTTCTTCCAGTGTGAAAAGTACTTCATCAGTTGTTGAGTGGGATTCGAAATGTCGTTAATTACAACAGAATTTATTTACGGTGCGGTCCCTCACTGCCTGCTGACAGCGATCCGGTCAGAACGGTCTCTCTGCGCTCCAATGCTTCCTTGAAGAGGTCCATTAATTACCCATCCCAAAAGGTTTTAATGGCACGTAGTCCAGCTCCAACACGGTTTATGATGTCTCATGGTTCCATTAGTTTAGAAGCATTGGTGCCAGTCAGCAGGTCCACTTCAGCCTGGATGTTTTTCAAATATGGCTCCTTTGCCAATTCCTCTTCTGAAATTATATCATGCAAGTTGATTCAGGCGTTTTTCTTTCGAGACCTCTGGAAGGTTATAGAAATGTTGATTCCCACAACCAGCAAACTCCAAGCCTTGAAGAACTAAAGCTCAAGACTTTCGGGTCGGGAGCCACGGTGCAGAGATGGATTGTCGTTCTCATTCTATTCAATCTCAACTTCCTCATAACACTATCAGAACAGAAGGCGGAGCTACTTCCTTGATCCAAGAATGCACAAGTGTTAACTTTGCACATCATGCGCTTTATCATGTGGTCGCTGCACAAGCAACCAAAACTGTTTCCTTTCCCCTTTAGAAAGCGTATCTTCTGCCTGTGTGTCTTCCTCTCCAGCAGAGGCATTGTTCTAACTCGTGATCACAAGAACACCATGAACACTGAACAATTCTTTTCTTGGTTTTGATGTTAACTGCGGCATCTTAGGCTACACTCTGGTCAGTTATTACAGCAGTGGCAAAGGTGTTTCCTTTAATTGCTGACCTTGGCAGTGATCAGTTCTGGTCCACAGTGTTGCTTGATTTTCCATTAATCGCTGTCTGTTAAGTCTCCAAAGACCAGGTCTCCGAGGATATGGCTCTGATATCTCAGTAGTTCTTGTTCGCCATTTTTCTCTCAATTTGTAGGCCAGTTTTTGGATTATGGATCGCGTATTTGCCGGCAGGTATCGCAAATCTCTAATTCATTTCCAAAGTCCAAAGGAGTGGTCCTGCAGCGGTTCCAGCGGCCTTGCAAAGCCTTTATCAGGGGGCAGAAGTTCAGACAAGCTCTTGCGGCCGCCCTCTTCTGGACTGCTGGAGGATATACAGACAGTCTACATGGTTGTTGGTCTTTTCAACCACACAGTGATGAAAAGCTGTCATAAATGTTCTGCAAGAAAGAGGATCTCCATAAAAAAAGGGGGGGGAGAATTTATCTGGCTGGTACTGAATTTGAGTCCTGCTTTTGCACCTAGAGCTCTGTTATTTGGTTCTGTTTGTGTAATAGACTGTACAAATTACTATCATGTCCAAGAGAGGAAGATATGAACCGATCAGAATCTAAAAGTTGTGTTGTTGCTCCACGTGGTTGAAACTTAAATGGAGGAATCTTGGTTACTGTTTGAGATGCTTGTTGACATATTTGGATATGAACTTCTGCTTTTTCGGTTTTGAAAGGCAATTCTATTATGTCTGGCTGTAACCAGTGAGGGATTGAACACAGAGAGGCAGTTTTCTCCTTTGGTTTTGAACCTTTCTTTATGTAAGAATCCATCCCATTAGAAACGAGACTCTGTCCATCATTGCTCATAATATCGCTGATATAACATTGTAAGCCGCAATTTTTCAAATAGGTGTCAAATGTATTTTGTGCTTCTTCACACAAAAGTTTATACTTTTCAAAAGTGCATTCAACCTCTTTTACAAATTTTCTGTCAGTCTTTGATTCAGCAATAACAAATTTTAGTTGGTTATTCTTGATTTTTGCAAAGTGTGAAAAAATGCACCATGCAAAGTTCATTTTCATTTTGCATGATGTCACCATCCATTTAATTTGAAGAAGGTATCAGTTTTCACAGGCGACCCTTCAGCAGTTTTTGACTTAATGTGGTGGCTACGCCACACATTTAAAGCCCACCGATGGATTGCATGGGAAGGGGAGTTAATGTAATTGATGCGTGGAACCCAGGAGCATCAAGACGTATAGCAGTTTACTTTTTATTCTAATAATAAAGCAAATCAAAGACTGGCACAGCCAGGCATGGCTAAAACACTGTCAAAAACAGTTTTATATGATTTGTGTGTGGACCACAGGAGGAGAAGCTTCTGGATCCAAATAAATAAATGTGTGTCTTTATGATGTTGTATTCTTCTCTACAGGGAGGACACCCGTTCCAGCAGCGTTGCGCACACTCGGCCTACTCCCATGTCCGTCTCCAGCAGGAGTCGCCGGTGTTCCTGCTGATGCTGGACTGTGTCTGGCAGCTGTGGCATCAGTTCCCACTGGCACTGGGCTTCTCTGAGGCGCTGCTCCTGAGGCTGGCGACCGAGGCCTATGCGTCCGACTATGGCACCTTCCTGTGTAACAACTATCAAGAGAGGTCAGTCACATCCTTCAGCGTAACTGGGGACTTATGGCTGACACAAACCCTGAGAGGTCCATTGTTTAAAACGTCTCCTCTCTCTCAGGTGTGCTCTAGGGGTGATGGAGAACACTCACTGTTTGTTCCAGGCCCTGCTGAGGCCCAGAGAGAGAGAATGCTACACCAACCCCCTGTATGAGCACAATGAGCTCGCCATCTGGCCCTCAGTCCACCCTCAGTCCCTGCAGCTCTGGAGGGGTAAGTCCTGATAGACAACGTTTCCATGATGTCGTGATTTGTTGCTTTGTTTAAGTGTCTGTATTGACTCAAACTCATTTCTGAACCATAGGCTTTTTTCTGAGGTGGACTCAGCAGGCTCGCCAACTTGAGGAGGCTCAAGAGGAAATAAGGAACATGATCATGGAGTGGGGGAAGCTGGCACTCAGCTGACGTCCTTTCATCACATGAAAAAATGAACAATGCTCAGCCTGGACATGTAGAACATGTTTTAAAGGGAAGTCAGGACTTCACTTTTTAGTGCATGAATCATTTTGCAATCAGTTCAGTGAATTGCCTCAAACTCTTCAACAATGTCCAATGGTGAACTCGGATGCCAAAGTAACAGTTCTGTGAAAAAGTATTTAACCCCCTCGAGATTTCTTCTGTTTTTGAGGGTATCAGATGTGTCCGATATTAACTTTGTTTTTTTTCTTTTTAACAAAAAACAAAGTCTGCCTCAGTAAAGAAAAATGCAAAAAAAAAAAATTTAAATGACAACTGCTTTTATTGAATTGTGTGAAAGTATTTACCCTCTTAGAAACTAAATCCAAAATCAACTAAACTACTACATTGATCCCTAGTTTGCCTGAACACAGAAACCCCCTTTCAATCCAATCATCATTTAGATTTATCATTTTGATTGTTATCAGAAGCAGGAAGCCGGATGTTAAGTCTCATCTTTTCACACTCTGTTAAGATCAAAGGCAATTCCCAAAGACATTTAGAAGAGACTAATTGAAATTCCTCAGTCTGGGAAGGGTTACAAAGCTGTTTCGGAGGTTCTGGGACTCCACAGTGAGGCACATTGTCCACAAATAGAGAGGAAAAGGAACAGTAGTGAACCTTTCTGGAAGAGGCAGTCCTTCAAAATTCCCCCAAGATCATTGAGGGCTTAAAAAAAACCCAAAAAGGTAAAAGAGATATATATAACAAAATAGAAACACTCCAGGCCTCTCACCTGAGTAAAGGTCATTTATTGAATATTTTTAACAACAGACCTGGAAGATCTTTAGAGGTTTTTGGGAGAATTTTATGCTGGAATTGGTTAATCTGGCAGGAACCCAACACCACATTCTACAAAAAGAACATTATACCTATGGTCAAGTATGGATGCTGCATGAGGGCCTGGGTGACTTGACTTGATTACTTCCGCCCTCTCACAAACAATTGTGAAGGAGAAAGTCCAATTCTGAATGATTCCAAGCAGAACCCATGAGCTGCTGTAATGGAACCTGAAAAGAGGAGGCCATGATCGCAAACTCTCTGAAATAGCTTAATACTAGATACAGTATTAAATAAAGGAAGTCAGGAGCGGTTCACGCCTTTACACATAAAAGCAATGTAAAGTTTACCCTCATAGTAAGGTTGAAAACAGAATAAGTTATTCAAGTTATTCATAAGTTATTCAAGAAGAGCGACATTTCATCACTGGCATTGGTCCTCAGGATATAGCCTAGTAACTTTTGAGCTATTTTCGAATTTGAGACCAAATTGAATCAGCACTGCTTCAACTACAGTTTGGTCTCTGATGCAAATCTGTTGTATAATGTTTTTGTTATCCGTGATACACACAACATCCTGGACTGATAGATCTGGGATATTACTTTGATCCTGATCGTACTTTTATGTTAGATATATTTTTCATGTCATATCATTTCTGTTCAAACATTCTAGGTATGATTGAGGAAAGTAAAGGTAGAGATCTCATAATCACTCTGATTTCACAATGACAAGGATCAAAAGAGCGTAACAAAAGATCAACAGAAAAAAAAGTGTTACAAAACAGTGTTCAGAAGATCTTTACAAATGTAAAACAATCTTTACAAAGGTCTTCTGATCTTCCCCAAGGACAAATAGATCTTCTACAAAGATCGAAGGATTTTTATAGAGATCAGTAGATCTTTACAGAGATCAAAGGAGGTTTACAAAGACCAAGGGATCATAACAGAGATCCGAGAACGATTTCAAACATCAAGGGATCTTTATGGCGTCATAGAAAGTTTACAAAGATCAAACAAACTATACAGAGATCAAATAATGTTTACAAAGATCTTTAGATCTTTAAAGAGATCAAATAATTTTTACAAAGATCATTAGATCTTTAAAGAGATCAAATAATGTTTACAAAGATCATTAGATCTTTACAGAGATCAAATAATTTTTACAAAGATCATTAGATCTTTACAGAGATCAAAGAAAGTTTACAAAGAGCGATGATCTCTTCAGCAGAACTCAACAGAACTTTTCAAAAATGATCTTTACAAAGATAATCATATCTTTACAGAGATCAGAATGAGTATGCAAATATCAAAGGATCTTTTCCTAAATCAACATTTATTTTCACATCTTTAAATTATCTGTACAAAGATCAAAGGATCTTTACCATGATCAGGATATAAAAGATCTGCAGTGACTGAACAACTGAATCTAGACAATGAACTTGATTATCATCAATAACTTTTTGAGTAATCCTGCTGACGGACAGAAAAACAAACAAACCAACGGAGGAGGTTATAAATTCATCGGTCTCTAAATTCTTTTCTATATTGGACTACCACTGCCAGCTCTGGCAATCTACTGAAGCATTTCCAAAGATTTCCAGTAAGTGTAGATCATTTGCATACTAAAATATGTAAAAAGACGGGCCGGGTTTAAAACTACAAGACTCCCATCAAGGAAGAACGTTACCAACAGTGATGTTTTTTTATAATTCTCTCTAGGAAAAGAGACAGATTTTTTTTTTTTTCTTTATGCTTTCAGCCATTATTTTCATTTTTAGCCATATTTCCATACCGTGTCTTTGTTGTTTCATTCTTGACTGTTTTAGCATCTCAATCATTAGCATTTTTTTGTATTTTTGTGCTGGTTGCCTTGTTGCCTCATGTGAAGCACTTTGTCACCAGGTTTATAAAAAAAAAACACTATATTATTAATAAAGATTTAAATTTCAAGAATTTATATTCTTACACACAGCATATTCACTCATAAATATCATCCACACAGGGAGGCTGTTTTACAGACACAACTCCCAGTAGTGTTAAGCTCAGCTAAACACTAATCACAATACAAATCCCTGCGCTAGTCAGCATGTTTGCACACAGCAGGCCAGAGACCGTCCTGTTCGGTCAAGAGCCACAGAACCTGGTGATTACACACAGTCGGCGGGAACCACCATATAGCCCTGCATGAAATTCTACACTTGCTAATGCATCCAATGATTCCTAGATCAAATGAAACTACAACATTTGAAATGCTTTGAAAAACTCTCTGAGCTGCACATATGTTATATTTCACATGAAAGGAACAGATTTTGGATTTTTTTGGGATAGTTCCATCAGCTGATTTGGACCATTCATCTTCTGTCTGGAGTTTCACTCGGGTAAATGTGATCGATTTCAGTCGATTCTTTTATAATATTATGTTAGCTGAAGGTTCAGTTTAACTTTTGCTAGGGTTACCTGCCTACATGTTTCCAGGTGTGCAGGTCTGCGTGTCCTCAGCCACTATGTTGGGCTTGTGTTGTCGAAGCTGTCTCCTGCCAGGGCGCAACTTCAGCTGTTTATCCAGGAGGATGAGCATGTGGAACAGCCAGGAGACCCACAGCCCCGAACCTCATAAGGACACACCCCGTATCCTCATCACAGGTAAAAGAAATCCCCTGTCCTTAAATCATACCAGTTACTTCCTCCTGACAAGGGAAGATGATGGAAACCTCTGTTGACCCCGAGAGACTACCACTGGTTTCTAACACACTCAGTGTGTAGCTACTGTTGTGTTCTGTTGGCCTGCTAGACTGAGAGTCAAGCTGAAAGGAACTTTAAATTCTGAACAGGCATCACACGGTTAAATATAATCCAATAGCATCTTTAGGAAAGACTCTTTTTGTGGCACCACAAGTGGGAATTAACAAAGTACATTTTTACTGTACGCAAGTAGAGTTTTTATTTTCATGTCTGTACTTTGAGTTTTCACTATCCATACAACTTTCAGTTTTTAACTCCCTGCATTGAAATACTTCTTACATAGTATTACAACTTAGGTTGGTAATTCTTTTTTTTTTTTACTGTATTTTGCCTTATTCCCAACACAAGGACTGAATTTCACCCTATTTGACAAAACCACATGGAAAAGAAAAATCCCCTTATCCATTGATGCATATCACGGATGACAGACATTAAAAAAGATGACTGTTAAACATGTAAGGGGATGAAACAGAGACGAAACATGAGGAAAAAGAAGTCAAAGAAAAGATGTGATGTCCGTGTTTCAATATCCACTTTGTTTTTCTCTATGTGATAGTCATTCATGCTGATTATATTCTGAGACTGAGTCAGAAAAGTTCCTAATACAGTCAGAAAAGTTCCTAATACCTTGAATTAATGAGTCTCAATCTAGAATACTAGAATCAATCCACTTGAGTGATAAAAAAAAAAAGTGTGCACTTGTCCCAGCTCTGTTTGGCATCAATGAAGTGAGTGTAAAAACTACAGACACGTGTTATTGTTTTTCTATTTTTTAGGCGGTATTCATGGAGCACCAGCAGCAGGGGCTCATGTAGAATCATCACAATAGGCTGCTTTCAGACACTGCTGGACGTATTATACAGCCAATGAGGGCAGAACAAAACCCCGCTGTCACCTTTTGTCTCAGGATTGGGCTGTGGAACAAATAAAAAGCTGAAGCATGGTGCCTCAAAAACAGTGATGTCATTCATACCTGCTACAAACATTGTTTTGTTTTCTCTGGACTGATGGAATATTCATTTTGCCCCTGATTGCAGGTGGTCTCGGGCAGTTAGGTGTGGGACTTGCGCAGCTACTGAGGTCAGATTAGCAGAAATTCATGACACATTAAAGTCACTCAAAAAGCGTAATATTTGAATATCATCACATCTGTGTTCGTGCCTAGGCAACAGTACGGAACGGAGAATGTGATCCTGTCGGACATTAAGAAGCCTCCGCCTCATGTTTACAACAGCGGTAAAGCTCATATCTGCTTCCTTCACCTCCACTTGTGACTTTTTCTAGAAAATTGATCTCTCGGGCTTCTGTTTTCTCATCAGGCCCATTTGTTTACGCTGATGTGTTGGACTACAAACTTCTCAGAGAGCTAATCGTAAATAATCGCATCACTTGGCTGGTGCACTACAGCGCTCTGCTTAGCGCTGTGGGCGAAGCTAATGTGGCTTTGGCGCGAAAGATCAACATCACAGGTTTGCCCATCACACAGACCATTCACTGGTTATTTTCTTTTTTACAGGTTGATGAGTTTAAGCTTCACTTTGAGGTTCTGCTATCCATCTAGGCCTTCATAACGTGCTGGACTTGGCCCTAGAGAACTGCCTGCGTCTCTTTGTCCCAAGCACCATCGGAGCTTTCGGTCCTTCTTCTCCGCGTGACCCAGCCCCAGACCTGTGTGTACAGAGACCACGGACCATCTACGGCGTGTCCAAAGTGCATGGAGAGCTGATGGGGGAGGTGGAACAGGCTTGAAATGCAGAAAACGTTTGCGACATTCTGTATATTTGAAAGGTTTTGTGACACTTTGTATCTCTGTCTGTAGTATCTCTATCATAAATATGGCCTAGACTTTCGCTGCCTGCGTTACCCAGGTGTGATATCAGTCAACACTGTTCCTGGAGGAGGGACAACAGGTACTGCATCGTGTGACATCTGCCCATATCACACTGAGTCACTACAATCAGTTTGACGTCACGCACAAAGCTCTCCGGCCCGCTTTCTTCACAGACTATGCTGTACAAATCTTCCACGATGCTCTCAGCACGGGTCACCATGAATGCTACCTGCGTTCCAACACCCGTCTTCCCATGATGCATATCTCTGATTGCCACCGTGCCACAATTGAGTTCATGCAGGCTCCAGAGTGCCAGCTGTCCCTGCGCACCTACAACATCGCCGCCATGAGCTTCACTCCAGAGGAAGTGGCTGACGAAATTCGCAAACATCTCCCTCACCTCAAGGTGGTCTACAGTCCAGACTCTGTGCGCCAGAGTATCGGTACGACTTCACACACGGGAAGATATTAGCAATGTTTCTATTCCTTATAAGCCAGTTGAAAATTGGTGGTTCAAGTGACATCATCGAAACACTGATAAACCATTGGTCTGATGATGATTGGTCTGATTGGTCATCAGACCAATCAGATCAGATCATTCTGGTTTTGAGAACTTCTAATGCCTTCATATATATTCCATGACGGATGATTTGCCGACTTTCCCCTCCTGGCAGATAACATATTACAATGTTAAAGCGAGTCATATTTTAAGAACCAGAGATGACGTAACCCCGACATCACGGATTTTTATTTGTACATCTGGCCAATCAGGAAGGACTTTTTCTTTTATGTTTTGTCATATTTATTTCAAAAATAATGATTTACTGGGTAGATTGAGATTTTATTTTGTGTAGTTGGCAGCGCCGACTCTGCACAGTTACTAATATTTGAGTATTCTTCTTTCTACTCTGTTTTCTATAGGACCATTTTAAAACATCTATCTCGAACACACAGCTCGTACAGTTAATACCGTATTTCATTGTTTCAAAATGTGCAGCTTGCATTTAAAACTAATCTGCGATCTGTTTTAGTAAGAATTTGCAAAAAGACAAAAACTATGGAAAAACTTTCACCAGACACATTGTGTAACTGTAGCAGCAGGGTAATTGTCAATGAGTTATACATAATTATACGTCTCAAAGATATCAAGTCACATGTCAAAGACATCAAAGACATATAGTTTGATGTCGCAAGGACATCAAAGACATCAAGTTGCAAACACGTCACTATATTATATTACTTGGTCCAATTTTCTATCACTGTCATAATTACTTCAATGCTGCTACTTCTGTTATGAGTAATATTTCTACTACTTCCAGATTAAGGGCTCATACAGTGAAACAGTCCAGGTTCATACAGTTGAAAAAAATCCAGGTTCACAGAAGTTCAATTTTCACCATCAGGTATACATTAAAACGCTTTCATGTCCTCCCCAAGAAAATAGAACAATTTAAATCGTGTTCCTTTCTACATTTTATTTCTGTGGGACAATAAATGAGACACTGATCATAAAATGAAAAAAATAATTTGGTCATGGATGTTTTAGAACTTTAAAAGAAAATATAGGACATGTAAAATTATTTAATGATGACATTGTATTGTATTCCATTGGAAATAGTCAGTTTTATTTAGATTACCTCGAGGTTATGGTAAAGTATGTTTTTAGAAAACTATTTGACTCTTATTGGACATGGTTGTAACACATTAAATAATTATGTTTAGTATGTACTCACATGTTTTAATATACTAAAATAAATCCTTCTTATGGAGTAGAACCTTCTAAATAGCCATTTTTAATCCCTAATCCTCAGTTAACCCTTTGACCTGTGGTGGCCCCCAGGGTTCCGTCGTTAGCCCCTTATTGTTTAGTTTAGCACATGTTGCCACTGGGTCATATTATAAACAGATTCAGTCAAGTTGCACAAAACTTCCAAAAAAAAAAAGGTGACTCAAAACAAACTCAACCAAACAGTTGATCCGGACATTAAAGGGTCAAAGATTCATGAGGGACGTTCTAGTTTACTCTGATGTCATTGAAGTATCTGCTTGTCATTTTGCAGCTGACAGTTGGCCTGTGAGGTTTGATGACTCAAATGCCAGGAGAGACTGGGGCTGGGCACCGGTGTACGCACTGGAGGAGCTGGTGTCCGACATGCTGCGCTCTATTCGGGACAAGAGGACAAATGAGGGTTTGCCAGTCTGCTAGCCAAACCTGACGGGCCAACGCTCTACCCTTGATTTCTTCAGTCTGCATTCACCAACAGAACTTCTTTTACTTAGTTTCCACAAGCTGTCAGTGACTATCCCGTTATTCTGGAACATTATGGCAACGAGCCGTGGACCGTTTTTCTCGTAGGAATTCTCAGTCAGAGCCAATGGACAGTGAGACATCATACATGTGCACTCAGAAATGCACATTTTTCAGGGAATCTGTCCTGACAAAGCTACATCCGTTGTTTTTAATTGTTGTCACACTATGAAAATACCTTTAAACATGGGTATGTTGCCTCAAAGTGAACGGAGAATTGCTCTCTAAATGTTCGAATTTCGTGCTGATAGGACACAATAGTCTGTTTTGTAAACGTCTAAAACTAAGATTGAAAAACTGCACATGTAAATTAACTGTTTTGTTCTTTGATTTCAGGATCATCTGTAATGTCAGGCTCACTTAACTCTGGATTTTAACGACGTATCATGTGTTCTGACTGTCTGAGGATACAGTCTTTAAACCTGAAAATCACAATCTTTACACAACCCACTATCCTTGCTGTGGTATCTAAGAGGATCTTCATCATATTTTTTTGCCAACTGTGTGATTTTAGAAACACACGGGTACCAGTTACGAATGAATCCTTATTTAGTGTAGATTACTTTTGAACACAATCTATGAAGATAAAGTGCACTTTGACTCAGACAATGATTAGTAAAAACAGAGAAAGCACTGATTACATTGCTACTTGAACTTAATGTATTACATGTATAACCCAGATTTTAATAAACTTGGGAAACTATGTAAAACAAAATAATAAAATTGAATGTAATCATTTCTTTTATACTTTGTATTATTATATCTAGAATATTCCTCTTCATCTCCATTGGGACGGGGACAACAACAGACCAGGAAAGATGTGAAATGTTAAAAGAACAGATTGGGAGCTTGATTGGGATCCAGTGATAGAATCATGATTGATTAAGGGGTCTGAAAAAAATCCAGTCCCCTGGATTTTTTTCAGTCCCCTTTTTTCAGTCCCCATCCTTCCGCAAGGACGGATGGTTAAAATCCGTCCTTGCAGATTTTAACCATTTTGCCAAAAACTGCATGAACAGATTGTTCAACATTTTAGCAAAAATATTCATAATTCACAGTTGCAAGGAATTTAAGTATTTCACACCTTACTGTCCATAATGTCAAAAGATTCAGATAATCTGCAGAAATGTCTGCATTTAATGTATTGCCTTTCCATCAAACCAAAATAATTCAATTATGCATATTACATCATGCGGAGATGAGAGAATTGATGTTTGAATTATGATATAGATAACAAATGAAAATGACCTGACCATCAAAATTAAGTTTGAATTACCAACAAAAAACAGATTACAGACATTCACGTGAGGCTTCAGTACCATGAGGATATCACTGTTAAACGTTTGGTATGACCTCTGGTGGCTCTCCTGCAGTACCTGCCCACTAGATGGCTGCATCCTACATTCAAACAAACGATTTCAAGCCCTAACAAAGCCCCAACCCTACCCTTTTTAAATACATATGTTTTTATATTATTCAAAATATACATGTAAAAAAACAAACAAGCTATTTGGTCTCTAACAGTAAGTTATATAATTGTGAATATTAACTTTAACATATGTCAAGAAATTTGAATCTGTGCCTGACTGTGAAATTGAACCATCTGTATGAATATGGACTGTTTAACTGTATGAACCCTTAAGTCATCTAATAGTAGTAGACATTTTACTAATAATAGTAGTAGTAGTAGCATAGAAGTAATTACGACAGTGGTCAAAATTGGACTAGGTAGTATAATATAGTGACATAGTGCTTTATCCATATGAAACTTAGACTTCAGTTCACCTTAAGCGCCTGCTATATTACCACGGTTAAACATTCTTAGTACGTAATAGCAGAAGTATTAATAGTAATAGCAGTCTTGCACTTTGCATTGAAAATTACTATTAAACAGATTACTGAATTCACATTATTTGCTTATAGATTTTTTTACCACATTTGTTTGTAATATTTGCAAAAAAAACTGTAGTGCTGATTTTTACTGAAATGGAAAGTCGCCTATTCTTAATCAAGGTGCACACATATTCGTGAGTAATTGCATAAAATATGAAAATTCTGTGAGATTAGATTCACGACCCAATGGTAGAAAAAGAAAACATAGCAGTGATTAGAAGTAGTCTATGTTAACCGAATTACTTGGAAGATAATACTTGAGGGGCAACCTTTTGGCAAACTGAGCTGTGACGTCACAAAGTAGTACTCGTAAGCTCAGCCTGGAAGGAGAAGAACCAAGTATCGCTTCCTAACAAGAAGAGTCTTAACCTGGGTGTAGTTCCTGTTCCTGCCTGCAGAGGAGCATGCTTCTTCCGGCGGTCGGCCTCTTGAAATATCCGTTGAGCCGCGAACGGCGTTTTGAGCAGCACCGTGTAATATCTTTTTCCTCAAAAAATGGACGCGGGATTCTTCCGCGTAAGTATTTAAACTTGTTTTTATTATTCTTCTTCCAACATGTATGAACATATTTTAGCTTTATCGAATATTAATGACCAGTGATTATATCAGCACTAGGAAGGCCATACGGGCAGATGCGCTTCGTCTATCAGCATATAACATGGACTTCGACACGAGTCTTACTTTCATTTAGCTTTTTTGCACACCTTATACTTCTCCGGTCGAATAATGGAAGAATCATATAGTATTTGGAAACAATGAATTGCCCGCACACCCACATTATTTGCAAATTGAAAGCGTTTGCATGAAATGGATGAACCAACGTAGCCAGCTATCAGGCTAATGCTAATCTGTTAGCATTGAGTAAAGATGGCGTCCAGTTGAGTTCATCTTCTCATTATTATATGAAGGAGTCACGACGACTGCTCCGCAAACGTTAACGCTCACAAATCATCTCCAATATGAGTCGAATAGCGAGTTACTTTTGATACTCTGCCTATGCGGTCGTTGTTGTTGTTGGTAAAGACAACCCTCCAGCGTAGGAGTAACGTCAGTCCGCCATGTTCCCTCCTTAGATTCAGATAGCTAGGCTCACATTAGGTGGCTAACATTTGATAGCTAACGTTATCGTATCATTGAGGTTTAAAGTTGGGCGTTCTGTTCAGGGAACGGAGAATATTATTAGCAAATACTAGAATTTTTACCACAACGCATGCTTTCACACATAGCTCAAAGTAACCACATTTGTCAGGCTTGTCAAATACCAATGAAGTTGGGTGGCAATTAAGTAATGGGTGGGTCATATTTCAATTCTAACATGTTTATGAATGTGTGTTTGTCAACTTGCTTATAACCAGCCTCTGAGTTGATGTTGCAATATGAGTCGTTGTTTAGAATTGCCACTGATACGCTCTGGTGGTTGTGATGCAGTACTTACCGGCAGAAACATACAAAATGATTTATTTTAACGGTGGATTTTGTCTTTAGGGCACGAGCGCGGAGCAAGACAATCGGTTCAGTAACAAGCAAAAGAAATTACTGAAGCAGCTGAAATTTGCAGAATGTCTGGACAAGAAGGTATGAAATGATTGTCATCTATAATATATTACCAATTTAATTTCTGTTACAAAACTGTTTTATGATTGAGATATTTGAGTTGCCAATAACTCGTCTAGAGCAAGAACAATTTCTGTTATACAATAAGAATTAAATGTCATTTTAGTTGTAATACAATTGACGGATTGTTTTAGTTTGGGTCTTTTTTTCTGATTTCACCTGTATTGCTGCTAGACTCAACCATTATTTACTTTTTTTGGCTTTTTTTCTGTCAGTCAACATCCAAACTTCCTGATCTCAATGACTGTTATTGTGTTTGAGGTTTGCAGCTTACACCAGTTAGTGGTTGCTCACAAATCAAGAATACTGAGTTTAAAATGCTGTTTATTGCACTTTTATGTATATTTGATTTTAAATTGTTACAGTAAAAAAAGATTTCAGCATTAAATATGATTGCTATACTAAAAACTAACTTTTTTTTTAAATTTCACATACTCCTTGCAGTAATGCTAGGGGTACGCACAATCCCATTTCGAGAAACACTGGTCTAGAGAGAGTTGTTCTGCTTGCATGAAACTGACAGCCACTGCTCCATGGGGACAAAGACTTCAGGCCAATTTGTCATTCTTCTCTAACTAACTGATTTCCTGTTATGCCCATAGGTGGATATGAGCAAAGTTAGCCTGGAAGTCATCAAACCTTGGATTACTCGGCGAGTGACCGAGATACTGGGATTTGAGGATGACGTCGTCATAGAGTTCATATTTAATCAGCTTGAAGAGAAGGTAATATTTTTTGTTTATTTTTGTTTTGTTTTTTTTAGCTGTCAAACATATGTGGGCATTGTTTGGTACGAAGAGATTTAAGCAAGTATTAGCACCTCCTAATCAAATTGAAATTGAGTGGGTAAAGTAACAGTTGGTGTAAAACTGATTTATAATGTCTTGCTTATATGTTACTAAGTGACTTTATTCAGCAGTCTTCTAATGATGATGTGATTTATGATTTAAAAGGCCTGAACCAATATGGATGTTATACCTTGCATCAGAAGTATAGCACCAACACCTAATTAGCTCTCTCCTGAGCCCAAAGTCACTGAGCCCAACTCTCCCTTCATGATGCAGTGTGTGGTTTGAGGTGAGTTGTATGTAGGGATCATCTATTTCATGATAGTGAAAAACACACCTGAACATAATCATATTTTCAGTAGGAATTTGCATTGCATCATTGGACTACCCAGATCCCTTTCAATATAACTTGAATTATAGATTGAAACAAAAATGTTTTAGCATGTAATCAACACACGGTAAATCTTCATCTTAAACTCTTTAGATTAAAGAGTAAATTTATGTGTAAGTTGAAAGTTTTTTAGCACCAAACCTGAAATAAATATTTTTCACACCCGTCACCGCTAATTGAAAGTTGCAAATCTTTTGTCTCTACTTTAGGTGTGGCAAGAACAGGTGCAATTGTAACACTTCTTGCACTTGTAACCACACCTTATAGAAGCCCCTTTTTACATATATTTTTCAAAGTTGGGCCTTTATTCCGCCCTTCATTCTGTATAAACATCATTGCGGTTCCGATTGGTTCTCCACCAGAGACAGCAGAGAATGATGTTGAAATGCTGAAACAGACATCTGTGTAAACGGGACGTGCTGGCGTTGCATAATTGGTGTGATATTTAGACAACAAATTATTTCTGAATTGAATTGAAGATATTTTAACACAAACGTTTGCGACGTCCAGGAGCTCCTTAACCTTCTGTGCAGAGGATGAGATCAGTCACTGTTTAACAGTGAAAGTCGGTGTTTATTTTTTTCAATGTTAAACAACCTCTTAGAAATGTCTGTTTGGCGCATATGAAAAACATCACACCAAAAGCCGTCACTGCTTAGATCTACTTAGCATTAGTCTGATAGAATCGCTATTTAAAATAATAAAGTTCAGTGTGAACCAAAAAAGCGTCTCAAGGAAGACACTTCATTCCAGCAGTTGAGCTACCCCTGCATAAAAGGGCTTGTGATATGAGAGTGCCATAAATACAGTCTAGGTATATCTGTACATCACTGTAGTCAGTTAAGAACCCCAGTCTCCACAGGTTTAATATATATATAATATAATTTTAGTCCATTAAAAGAAACAATACCCAGCGAGCACCACCTGTCCACGTCTCAAAGCGAAATGTGGAAAAATGCTGAGCAGACTTGATTTTCAGTCATAATGTTAATCGTTACAAACTTGGAAGTTGAACTGAAATGTCAAACCACTTGACATGTTGTGGTAATTTCATGTACACGGGCTTAGTTTTGGAAATGGTAGAAGAGGGACATTTGAGGCAACCCATGGAATTTTCATGCATTATCCTTAAAATGACTATTGGTAGGATTCTGTACCATAGTGAAGTAGAATTCCAGCTCTGTCATATTTACAATTCACACATGCATTTATTTAATGTTAAAACTGACACCAGCACAAAATATAGAATATTTTACTGTTTTCATTTGATCTTTTTTTTGTCATAGCTTATGGGGTTGGGGTGGACTGTTACAGCTAAGTGTAAAGGGTACTGTTGCATAATGGTATGAAGGGGTAATTGCATTGAGACTACAATATCTCACAATTATTCTTCTATCAGATGTTGAAATAAAAGTTTCTGTGCAACTGTGTACTCATTATTGCTTGTTCGTCTCTTGCAATTTAGATAAATGATATAACATTAAGCTCAAGGTGGTTGGGTCTCAAGCAGTAGGGAGGCGGAAGCAAGCCAAGGGAGCTCCGTGCCCACTGATCCCACGGGACTCACTGAAGACACCGGAACTGTACTTGCAATGTTGGGTTTTGATGCTCTCTGTATTGTGGCTATTTGTTTAACTCCAGAAGTGTAGACTGTGGGGAGACCGGAGAAAAAAAGGGTGGGAAGGGACACTGAATTGTAAAGCAAAGGGGCTAGGACTGAGAAAATCAAATAATGACAAATGATTATTTGTGCTTTGGGAGTTGTCTGAGATATTGTAACAATTGACGATCCAGCTATAACAGCAGTATTGCATGCATCTCTCTCAAAAGTCTCCTTGTTATCTCCCATTCTCAGTTTGTGAGTTCAAATTTAATTTATCACTTATTTAGAAAGGATATTGAGTCAGGTATTGGAACAATATACGCTAAATTTTCTAGACAGTCTCACATGTTTTCATTATGACTTACTGCATAGTCAAAGGTCTAGTTAAATGAGGAATAGAAGGTAGCAAACCCATTTTGTGGGATCCTACCTCCCCCTGATATTTGGTCTTCCATTATTTCATTTGCCATCTGGTCTTTTCTCTCCCCCCTTCGTGTGTGTGTTACAGCACCCAGATAGCAAGATGATGCAGATCAACTTGACAGGCTTCCTGAACGGGAAGAATGCACGGGAGTTCATGAGGGATCTGTGGCCCCTCCTGCTAAGTGCCCAGGAAAACATTGCTGGTATCCCCTCTGTTTTTCTGGAACAGAAGAAGGAGGAAATTAAACAGAGACAAGTGAGTTCCTGCCAACATAAATTTTGTCATAGTCTTTATTGACTATAGGATAGCTAGGAATTCGTGGTAGGAGGTTGTAATGGCCTCATCCAAGTTGTTTGATTTATATGGAGCAAAGCGCAAAAATATAAAACACACCTATACAGCCTCCTGTCATACAAGAACCTTATATAGACTGTATCATTGACCATGCAATGGCCTGTTTCCTTACTCTTTGTCTCATTTCCCACAGATTGAACAGGAGAAGTTGGCCTCTCTGAAGAAGGTTGAAGAGAACAAGAAGGAAAAGGACATCAGAGACAGGGCTCAGTCAAAGAGCCCAAGGAGGTGAGAAAACGTAGTGGGTTTTGCAAACAGAATTAGTAAATCTATTAAAACGACACTATAAAACCAATTCTTTGTTCAATCAGGAGAAAAACGAGGTCACCGTCACCACGACGAAGGTCACCAGTAAAGCGGGAAAGGAAGCGCAGTCAGTCACGCTCTCCAAGACGCAAACCCAGTCCAGTTGGTGGCAGTTCACCCCCACCACCCCTGATGCAGTTGCCTGCAAAACCTGCAGAGCAACTTGTGGAGCCAGAAGGATCAGGAAGGACCGGGCCAGAACCAGTCGTCCAAGAAACCACCTGGTTAGTGGATAAGTCATCTGTCTTTCTTTAGTTGATGCTTATATTGGGTGCATTAAAGAGTGCTGTCTCAAATCACATACTTAAAATAGTATACTAATGCAAGTTTTATTTCATGTTCTCGGTCTACAGAAGTTGGTGCCTACTAAAATGGTTTAACTGGCGAAACCTCATTGCATGCCTTTTACCAAATGTAATATTATTTTGTATTTATATGAATGAGGTTTCAATTGAAACATGTTGTTTAGCTGACTCTAAAGCTGTGGTGATCATTTCTGGACCATAATTGAAGATTCTACAGACAAACTCCACCAAACTCTAAGTAGATGTGTACTGTTATGCCTCCACTAATAGGGCCAAGCATCCTCACTGAAGCCGATTCTTTGCCTGTTAGACTCATGCGCCGTACACACACACACACCCCTACCTCACCAGGGTGGAAATCTTTCACCATGAATGAAGAAAACGCAAAGCCTGTAACTTATAACATCAGTAAGGACATCATAAGCTGCGGAGGAACTACAAACTTAATCAGACACTTAAGAATTAATCAACCTGAGGAACAAAGCAAAGTATCCGGAAGTTAACTTTTGGCAGAGCTAGTGACACTTTCACTTTCAACTATCATAGATAACTATCAGCAAAGATAGAAAGTGATCATTTTGCTTTATGTAGGTTTTTCTTTGTTTGTTTTTTTATTTATATTGGTCTGCGCACCACGATTAATCACATTATGTGAACAGAATACTGGAAAATGATATAGGTAATATTCCATTAAAACAAGATTTTTGTTTATTTTTATGTGAAAAGAATGCTCTTATCCATAATTGTGGAACTTTTCTTCTTTCTCTTGCCTTTAGTGACACCGTAGTGGAGTTGGTGAGAACAGACACAATGACTGACGTCAAGGAACCGTTGCCGGAGAAGAATGAAAAGAAAGAGGATAGGCCGAGGTCCCGGGAAAGAGAGAAGGAGAGTAGGAGAGAGAGACCTCACCATCGCTCTCGTTCTCATTCCCGGTCACGCAGGCGACGCTCTCATTCCAGGTAATTTCTCACATTTGTAAGGAATAATGTAATACTCTGAAGTGTAATATGTACATCTTCACTCATAAACTAAAGAACTACATTTCTTAAACATGGAAAAAAAATGTTAGTATCCTAATCTCTTCCCATTACCCCCTTCTCAGATCGTACTCCCCTCGGAGAAGGCCAAGTCCTAGGAGGAGAATGTCTCCTCGTAGAAGAAGCCCCCCCAGGCGTGGCCCCACAGGCTCCAGGCACAGACCAAGACGCTCCCCTGTGCGCAGGTCCGTTACTGCAGCTTAATGTTGTTGTTTTTTGAAACGGCTGTTCATATTAATATTTTTCACTTTTATTGTCCACCGTGTAAGTTGACTGCAGGCCCCCAATAGATTGAAACTTTTTAAAATGTGTTTGCAACCAGCAGAAGGCGCTCTCGCTCTGCTTCGTCATCTGGAAGCAGCTCGTCCAGCTCTCGCTCCCCAAAAAAAGGAATAAAAAGCTCGCCACCCCGAAAACAGACCTATAATCCTGACAAGTCCATCAGCCCCACAGTGAAGGACAGACGGTCGGCATCACCCCGGGCCAGAAGGGGTAAAGGCTCTGCATCACCAGTTAGACCCTCTGGTATGATCTTTTCATATTCTCTCATTGCTCTCTCATCCTGACATGCACATGACACTAAAGTCAGTTTCCTTCTGAGTCTTGGAAAATATTTTATTTTACTATTCTTTTTGCTATTGAGATTACATAAAAACAAATCATAATAGTTTGTGGTGTACATGGGTCCAGGACAAAGCTCAAGATATTAAACAAATTAGTATGATGCATCTAATAATCTTGATTTCAGGTCCAAAGCAGAAACCAGGAAGGGTTGACTCTCCATCCGATAATCCCAAACCAAGACCTTCAGAAGGGTCTGAGTCGGGTAAGACTGAAATAACCTGTTTTAAAGAACTATGATGGCCATGGCATTTCATGTCACATGGGGGTCCCCCATTAGTTGAAGTTCCCAGTCCCTGTTACTTGTTACAAATATAAAAATAGACCCAATTTGCTGTATCATTGTTCTCAGACTACTTACCTGTTGAGACTACTTTCAACTCGGCTTTATCATCGGACGGTAACTCAATTTAACAGGTTTGAGATTGATAGTAAAATTCGGCTGTGATGGGAAACATAGAACTTTTATTCAGACCAGAATCAATTGGTCATGCAGCTAATTGCTCGCCTCTTTGTAGAGGTTCGAGCTTCAGAAAAATAAACCATCCAAGCGATCTCATCTGTTGTATATCTTCTGTCCTTCGTAGTGTAGCAAAGTTGTATCATTAAGTTAAGCCCCCCTAGTGCGATAGTCTGAAGGATTACATAGTGTCTTAGAAATTCTCTTGCAGTATTCCCTCTACGCTATGCCCGTCCAATGTGTTGTTTTCTTGCGCTTTTTGTAATTTTGTGTTCTTCTGCATGCTTTGTATTTTGCTCTTGAATGCTGCTAATCCAAGAGCTGCCGAACTGCCTTTCATTGTTCTCCAACAATGACAATAAAGTCCTATTCTATTCTAAACACCCCTACAACGATAGCAAACACATTATGCCTTTGTAATTTACTAAATTAATGGTAGATGATTGTCTACCTGGATTTGCTTACAAAAAAAGTTATGAAAAAAACATTGCCAATGGAATTTGGAAAATAAAAGTGAGAATAAATCTTTCTCGAAGGACTTCGGTCGGTACTCTGATTTGATTACCTGTGTTGAAAATCATGTGAGATAATGTACTAATTTCAAATTAGGCATTACTACAGTGAACAAATACATTTATTTAATGCTTACTACTAACACAAGGGACACTGGGAGTGAAAATGAATGCACCACTGTGCCTTTCCTCGTTGACAGCTTGTAAAAACTTCAGCCATACAGATGCTGTGAAGATACATGTTTTCAAACTTGTTCATGACTGTTGCACAGTTTCTCCTAAAACTATTGAGACACTTCATGCTCTACGTTTCAGAAGAGGATAAAAATGAGAAAGGTGCTACGGCAGATTCGGTGCAGCAGCGGCGTCAGTATCGCAGGCAGAATCGGCAGTCATCATCAGGTTATAAGAGCTTTTAACTCCCATTCTGTCTTCTCCCATTCCCGCCCCCCTTCTCTCTAATAGTTTGTCCATGACATCCTGCATGTATCGTGTTGTGAGCTGTTAGAGCTGTGCCCTGTAGCACCAACATTTTTTGTTACTGTCCTTGTTGCATTCCGCTAGGGCAACAAAGATTTGTTAACCTGCTACCTACTTTTTGTACGATACAGGGTCTTCTTCTTCTGAAGACGAGGGGCCCAAGAGACAAACAGCAGGCCCGGTTGCCAGAAATGGTGAAGTCAGGAGGAGACGTAGTCGTTCACCCTCCCCACGGAGGCGGCACAGGGATGTCTCTCCAAGGTCAGACCCACCAGACCTCCCATAACTTTTGCACAGTTTATCTTCTTAATTAAGTCTGTTTGACTGAAATCCTAGATGACCATGTTCTACATTGTTCATATGTATTACTTTTATGTCCTTTAGGAAAAGACGTTCTCCATCCCCTGTGCGCAGACGACGCTCCCCTTCTCCCCCTCGACGCCGTAGATCTCCCTCTCCCCCTAGACGAAGGTACAAGAATATTATAGAACTATCGGTTGTATCCTAATTGATTTGAAAAAAGCTTCTTTTTAAAAACTTTTTTTTTTATTTGACTCTCCCCAGGTCTCCTTCCCCTCCTCCCCGCCGTCGTTCTCCATCTCCCAGACGATATTCTCCCCCTATCCAGCGTCGCTACAGCCCCTCACCCTTACCGCCGCAGAAAAGGAGGATGTCCGGCTCTCCTGCTAAGCGCCCATCTCCAGTGGTCAAACGACGCCCCTCAAGGTCCCCGAAGCGCAGAAGTTCCCCGGGCCAAAGGAGACGCACACCTCCATCCTCATCTCCACACAGACACAGGAGGAGCCCAATGTTGCCTTCTCTCAGGCCAGGCAGAGATGTGCGATCCTCTGGTGCAGCAGCCGGCCGTCTCTCTCCATCCCCTGCAAACCGTGGTCGTGCTGTTAGGGATTCCACCAGCCCTAAGGGACGTTTTGAGATGTCCAGTTCATCTCCATCTAACCAGCGGAGACAGCAGTCACCGCCACACGGCGGCAAACCCATTCGCAGAGTGTCCCGCACCCCAGAGCCACGCCACAACCAGAGGTAAATTGAGGCAACTTGCTATACCAGAATAATGGTAGTTTATCTTTTCATGTACTTGAATTTGTTTTTGCATTTGCCGACATCACTGTTTGATGACCACCTTTGTGCCCTCCACAGACCATCTCCTAGTCCCAAGCCTCTGAGGAGAGCTGCCTCCAGATCCAGATCGCTTTCCCCACAGCCAGCACCACAGAAACGCCCAGCCCCTGCCTCTGCTTCCCCCTCACCATCTCGATCAGCCAGTGCATCTCCACCACCAGCCAAAAAGCCCAGCAGTGGTTCTGGAAGTCAATCCCCGAACAAGGTTTGGCATTTGCCTGTTCATTCATCTTTCTATACCAGATCAGATTTTGGTGGCAGGGTGTTATAGACAAGCAGGGTGTTCTAGATTTCTCTCCTCCACAGTAACACCCATATTATTCTTAAGGGCGTCTAATATCAGCTTTATAGATGCAAGTTCACAACTTTATATAAACTGTCACAGGGTTACCGTGTATTTCTGGCCAGTGTTTGAAATGGGGTTGGTTTTGAAAATGTATTTGCTTTAAAGCATGTAGAAACCTTACATTTAGAAAGTACCCATAAAGAAAGCCAAAACTACAAAACGTTATATGAGCTAGCAATCATCGATTATCACCCATTAAGTTGGCCTGTTGAAGATTTAATATGTAACAATATCCCTTCAACGTTTTCCAACATTTACCGCATGCTTAACCATAGAAAAGTCTCTAGGTTGGGAAATTCCTAATATGCTATTGAAATGAGTGGGGCACCTTGTTGTTGTACAGTTTATACTTTCTACAGTACTACTTCTATAATATATTTTGTTATTTGGTACAAATTTAATCTTTGTCCTTTTTGTTGTAGAATTCAGATGTTGATGGCAGTGGGAAGAAAAAGAAGAAGAAGAAGGAAAAGAAACATAAGAAAGAGAAGAAACACAAGAAGCACAAGAAGCATAAGAAAGAGAAGAGCAGTGCCACTGCCGCAGGAGACGGGCCAGAAAACCCACCTGTGGAGGAGGATGGAGAGTCGAGAAAGGTATAAACCTTGTATGTGATATATTTTTTTTTACAAAAAATCTTCAACAATCTCTATTCGCTCAGATATTTATAGACATGTATTTGTTGCTGATTTTATTTTAATATTTTTTAGGAATCAGACAGTGAAGTCGAGGACAGCTTGGATGACCTAGAGAAGCACCTGAGAGAGAAAGCCCTACGCTCCATGAGGAAGGCCCAGATATCTCCATCACAGATGTCTTGAAGATGAGGGTCTTCCTCACTCCTTAAACTTCCACTTACCCTTGATGTTTATCATCAACCTGGTTCAACTTTAGAATGTCCACATTGTTAAATCCCTACTATTTTGTTTTTATTTTTTTTCTTGGTTTGGTACATTCTGAAGAACGTGTTTCATTAAGAACGTTATTTGTCACTTACTGTGTTATCTAAACTGTAAAGAAGCTTGTGTTGTTGTCCATAATTTTAAAATGTTAAATAGGGGATCAGTTTCAGAGGTTTGAGTGTGGCAGGTTTGCGACTTTTTCTACAGCCAACAATAGATTCAATTGAGAACTGAATTGCATGTGCAGTGATTGTTTCTAATGTGCATGAACCACTGACCTTGGAGTGTTGAGGAAAAACATCAATTAATGTACCGTTTGAATTGACTATTACTAGTGGAAACCGGCTGTGACAGAATGCCTTGTACAATAATTTAACTGAATAGAGGTGTTTGGCGTTTAACCTGCTGTATTCTGGCTCACATGATCTTCTGTAAAGACTAAACCAATCTGATGTGGTAAAGGTTAATGCTTTATATTTTCCAAATTGATTTGCTACTGTGCTAAAACCTTTGGCCCAAGCTAATCTCTGTGGGACTGCTATATGATTTGTATTTAGTACCCCCGGTCATCCTTGTCATACTGTCCTCGTTTCAGAATTAAAACCTTTTTATAGGATTTCTGTTTTCCCAATTGAGATTTCTCATGTCTGTTTTGGAATTATCTTTTCCGTTCAATATTCTTATGTGAGATATTCAAGCCAAGAAGGATATTCCAAACATCCCTCTCCCCGGCACATCTCTACAGCTTCATCACGAGGCATTCCCATGTCGGATGTTTAGTCCCTCCAGGGCTGAAAATCCTCCAAAGGAAACATCCTAATCAACTGTGTGAATTACCTTAGCTGGTCCTGTTTGATGCAAAGAACTAACAGCTCCACCTTGAGCTCCCTCTGAAAGTTCTGACATTCTCTCTTAGGCTGAGCCAGGCCACTTTCTGGTCTGTACCCAGAGTTCAGGAACATAGTGTAGGTGAGGATTGGAACGGGGATGGACTGTTAAGTTGAGAGCTTTGCTCATGCCCAATGCCCCACAATGGTACGATTATTTTGGTGGGCAGGATGTGGTTCTTGGAAACTTAACAAAGAAGCGGAGAAGGCTGTTCTTACTAGTTGTAGAGCTCAGGTCAAAACGACTACGTATCCAAAATATACTTCTACTCACTTTTATTTATATATATATATAAATAAATAAACAAACATGCCGTTAATCACATTTGACTGATTAAAGTCTGCAGAAATGGGCAAAGAATAAATTCTATAGCATAAATGCAAGTGAAGAGAACTGCAGATCAAAATCATGGCAAATGAACGATTTTGGGTTTTGATTCCTGATGTAAAAATGAAGACCATTGAATGAAGTTCAATGGTACGCCTGTTTGTCCATATGAAACCTGTCATAAGTGACTGAAGGTTGGAGAACTCCAGACTGAATCTTGAAAACTTCAGATTCTAGGTTCACAGCTATTCTTATATTTACCAAACTAAATAGCTGGCTGTGTCTTGTCTGACATTTTGAATTGTATACTCACTTCATTATGTGTGGATTCCATTCAAATTCGATTTGAATGGTGCTCATGCCTGGAGCATTGTCAGAAACTACAAGCGTCAACATTATTTTCAAATGAGGAGAAATTACCCTAAAAGCCAGATTTAACATTCCTTACAAGGGTTAGCATCTCAAATAATTTGTTTTTGTTTGTATTGGAAAATCTATTATCTTTTTCTTTTACTGATTTAAGTAGAAATTGGTCTGGGTTTTTATGCATTTAAATAGTCCAGTCTCTGTGATAGGACATAATCTATAGATTACTCTGGGTTAAGCACAAATCATACTGTTTGTGCGTTTAAATGGGTTATATTTTTGGACAAAAGGCAGCGTAGCTTAAGTGTAGACATCCTCCTCAGCCGCTGAGCGTCTCTTCGCCCTTCGATGAAGTCCCCCTGAGCCCCGCCTACATTTTGTTCCCTAGATGACGTAACAAGTGTAAGCATTCCCGTTGTTTCTTCCCATCACTTCTCGCCCACAGACAGATCTTCACACTCCAGTGATGTTGTAGTCACGTATGCTTAGCCAAGTCTAGGTCAGTATAGCTGAATTTAAACCGTGTACACTGCTACAGAGATTTTAGTGCCTCCAGCTGCGGGCCCCCCTCTAGGAGAAGAATCGCCTTCTAGACTCCAGTGTACATAAAAAGAGAAGAGGAGAGAGCCGAGTCGGGCGTGGTAGCGACTAAGAACTCCTTTTGCTAGCAGAAACTTTAAGCAGTAGAGTAGCCTTTATCATGTCGCTCTCGGTGCCGCAGAACGGAGTAAAGGGGGACAACGAACCTGTTATTGAGCTGTTTGTGAAGGTAAGAGTTTAATTTTGACTCATTAAACCCCCCAGCTGTGCTTTTTAGAGATGCTTACTATGTTTTGGAGAATGTAACCTCTTTGTTTAGCCACTTAAGCTAGAGCCGTTTGTTTCGTCGCGCGCTCCAACATTTGATGGAAACGCTGTCTGACTTGCCGCGTGCCACTATGGCCATGTGGAACCTCCAGTGCAACCAACAGGGCGGATGCAGTCCCCCGCCCTCCATCGTAAGGGAATAGGTGCCTGCCATGTCGGGAAAATGAGATCTAATGCTTTAACAATAGCACAGTGGATCACCTGTGAGAGAAAAAAAAATCGTTTTTTAATTGGCTTTTTGAGACGCAACTACATGTATTATTTCAAAGAGACTCAAACTGGCCATTCAAATGTGAAGTTTAATTTCAGCATTCAGTCTGCAACCGAATTTCTTGCAGAGCTTGGTGGTGCTTCTGTGATTGCCAGTTAAACAATAATTTGGATTCATTGTGGTATGTTAGGGCTTGTATTCAAATGTTTAATAATTCTCCTTGGAGATTATTATGTTCACACATGGTGGACAGAAGACGGATGGATGAGTCCGCAGGATGATCTTGAGCTAATTCCTCTTGAGAGGTCAACAGTCTCCTAACTAATCATGACACACACTGTCTGAGCAGTGATGGTGGAGTGTGTTGACTATTCCGTTCTTCACCCTCCTGCCTTTCAGGGCGGGAAAATGGCAGAGGAAAGAAAAGGGGGAATTTGAGGCTGGGGCAGGGGGACTTGCAGTGTGGGTGGGAGTCCTAAAAAGACTTGGAAATGGATTGGCTGATGACTTAGAGGTGCCTCTGAACAGAGCTAACATTTAATTCAAATGGTGATAATGGATGGTTGCAACCCTGGAAAACGTATATGTTTCATATTAGAGTAGTTCATCTTTGTTGATTCATCCAAGAGAGATGATAATCTTCATATCCATTTTTTGAATTTAGTCCACTAATTGTGTTTTTGACTAAAAAGCCTTTAACACTTTTTGGGACGGGCCAAGAAGTAGCATTATGACAACGATAATGGCAGTTAACAATTGGAGACTTCAAAGCAACACTAGAAGTGAGCAGCTAAGCCAATGATGAGGAAAATCAGCAGAAAATGTTTTCAAACTGGGACGACGCCTGGGGTCTTAGGGCAGAGGATGAGATGAACCGCTATGTAATATGAAAGGTAAATGACTGTTTTACTGTTAATCTCTAGTTTAGAAAGGGATGCTCCACAGGCATGTAAGAGATAACCCGATGTGCTGACACTGCAATATTATATGTAACACCTCATATGATCACCGGATCCAAATTTGTTTAAAAATAAATGTCAAACCTTTGCAACACTGTTCAGCTGTAAGTTTGTACAGCATAAAAAAAAAGCTGTTGAAAAAAAGATCTGATGTTGCGTTGCAATAAAGTGGTTTGGCTGTGATTGTATCAGGGCAATTATAAGAGCACTAGTACACGAGCCAAGTAAACACGTTGTAGGTTCCTTAAACAAGACCCAGAACCCCAAATTGCTCCCTTTGTCTCACAGGTTGCTGCCCACTGCTTCTCAGGAATGGGTTAAATGCAGAGGACATATTTTGCCACGTTGTACTACTTGTATAATTGTATGTGACAAATAAAGGATTCTCATTTTTCCATTGACTAAGATAATGGTATCCTTATGTTGCATCCCTATTTTCAGCATGTGTACCTGCTGATTGTGATACCATTGTTTCAGTCCCGTAAAAGTTGCCTTTTGTGACAGTAGCTGGTAATTAGAGTATCTTCTCTCAGGTCTATAGATGCACTTCAAATACTTAAACCCTTTGACCCCCTTTCTTTCCTTTTGGACGTGGTGACTTCTTTGAAAGAGACACTTTTTTTTTAGAGGCACACAATATGACTCAGTGGAGACGGGGCATGGAAAACAAACTGACCAGAACCATTTCTCTTCTCTACCCCTCACAACCTCCTTGAGAGGTTACATCATATCCGGGTCTGGGAGGTTTGCTCGTGTGGCCAACTCTTCTCCCTCAGCCCCTCCCTCACTGGACTGTAAAAAGTTTCTCCAGACTGAGGATTTCGTCTTGAGTGCGTGCATCTCTACCACCTCATGCATGGCTCTGCGTTATGTACCAATGACTTAACATGTTGACATCTATTATTGATGCTGTTGTTCTTACTGTGCTGCATTAAACACACTCATGGGAGACAATAGCAGACATGCAGGTTGCCATAGGCACGCTGTGTCGAGGTGGGCCTCTGGGAAGAGCTGATAACTAGCTGTGTGTGCTTTCCAAACACAGCAGTGTTAGATCTATCATGGCATGGCCACATGTCAGTGCTGTCTAATTACACTTCTTTTACATGAGTTGCCACTATGTGTGTCTATAGACTGGCAAACAAAAATACTGTTCACCTATTATAAGCAGCTGACTGATTAAAGATCAACTGATATCACAACTGCTTCATCTGGAGTGTTTATAGCAACGCTTGTCACATTGTTATGGGAATATTTTCCGATGTGCTCATCGAGAAGGCATGACGTTTGTAGTCAGTTTATATCCCTCCCAGTCACATTGAGCATCATAATTTGACATTTTTAAGAGGGATGATCAACCCTTGACCCCATCAAAGTGCAGTGGATTACATATTATTTTGCAGAGATGGCTGGTAGAATTGTGCTGAACAGGTTGAATTTGCAGCGTGTCCATGTCTGTTTCACCTAGTGTTTCTGCACATTTATAACCTAAATGGGTAACAAGATTGGTCACAGCTATGTTTTTCTTGAAAAAGAAACTTTTACTGCATCGAAACAGTAACGTGAATACATAGCCAATCAGAGGCAGAGTAGTTTGGGTGATGATTCCACATTAGTAGCATTTATAAAAAGAAAATTGTATCAACACCGTCTTCCAAAACTGTCAAAATATGCACCATTCTTTTCTCCAGTTTACCATTCCAAAACATTTTATTTAAAGGTTTTTCAAAACTTTTTCATTTATCTTGCTTACGAAACAAAGGAAACCAATCACATACCCCCTAAAAAAGACTTATTGGCAAATGTAGCCATCTTCTTTTTTGTCTCTGATCAATAAATTCCTCTCTTATCACAATTGAGCCGTGCCAAATCATCAAGTTGATCTGGGTACTTTTCAGAAAGAACTCTGTTCTAGACCGTACTATTTATTCTACAATTCCCCCATCAACAAGCACTTTGAGACATTGGCAGGGGAAAATGACAACCTTTCAGTGAAAAAACTGTGATGGTGAAGTAGTCTCACTGCTGCCGTGATTTAATGAAAATGTTAAACATATTTTGTCATATTTTCATTCAGTTTTTAACCGTTCAGAGTTAATTAAAGCATGCCTTTGAGCCATTCTCTACTCGTATATGACTGGAGGGTATGATGGTGAACAGAATACAAATGACTCAAGAGAAACAGATGGGCTTTATCTCTGCTTGTGTTCGCATCTCTTGGCTGCAAGTGTGCCAAGGTTGCACTACTGGTTGCAAAGCCTTTTTCTGCTTTCAGACGTTCATGTGCTTGCCAGAAGGGATAGCAGAGCCAGTAAACATGGTGAAGAAATGCTTTTGCGTGTGAATGAACAAGGGCCTGTCTGTGTTTGTGTATGTCCTTGACCACATTGTCATGGGAACCATGGCAAATGAGCTGTGATATACGCAAGGTGTCATAAAGCAGCACTTCTGAAGGGATGATCGGGGTCTACCACTCTTGACCACTCTGTGGTAAAAGATTATGTAAGTCTACATTGTCTTATGTGGATAGAAGTTCATGTCCCCTGGTAAAAAGGATTCTGTTCTTAAGGTTATTCAAAGGATAATGGGAAGTCCTTCTGAGGTGGTGTTGTACTATCAGTTGCAACATGTGAAAATCAAGTTTGTGACTTGTGATAGACTGCTTCTTTGAAACTCGGTAATCTTTTTGAGTAGCTACTGTGCTATTAAGACTGTAACACAAAATTGTATGCAATGTCAAGTATGTGTCTCATCCTGGCCCCGCTAAAAAGGACATATAAGGTTATCAAAGTCTTTAGCTAACCTGTATGGTCTATTCACATCTTCTCAAAAAACATCTGAAAGAATTTTTGAAGCTGTCACACGTGGTTTGTAGGGGCCCTAAAGGCATGGATCTAATAACAGCCGTCATGAATTTGGTATAAATTGGTATACCCATATTTAAATTGAGATATTCTGTTATTATATTACCTGATAAAGGTTAAGTACAAATAGCGATTGTCCAGTAAAAGTATGAGCTATGTCCTTAATGTTAAAATACTTATTTTTCCACTAATACACATATGTCGCAATAAGAACAAGGTTCTTTTCAGGCTTAATTTTCTTATTGTTTGGTCTTTGCTTTTTTGATGCGAAAGTCAATAAGCAGTTAATCTTTCCCCAAAATATACTATTGTCACCGTTAACATTTTGAATTAAGGGAAAAAGATTAATGGCTTGTTGCTGTTGTGGAGTTCTGTTTTGTTTCTGCACTTTGTATTTGCTTTAGCATGTTATGGTGTCGTCACTGCTTTTGCCATTGTTACCATCTGGTTGACCGATTTTGGATGGCATCCAAATCGTTCAAGCACTGTGTTATTACGCTAAGAGCTTTTGGATCAATCTTAATATTTTTATGGGATGGCTTATTCAGTTTATTTCATGTTCTTGTCGGAGGTAGCAGTGCAAATACACTGGATCCGTCCTGTCTCTGTCTAAAAACAATTAAAATGTGCTTTATAGGACAATGTTTATATAGTATATCCAGAGGATTGCCATAGTTCTGCCATAAGAGGAAGTGCTTATCTTATTTGTGCCGCCCGACTAGGAAGCAAATGCTTGATGAGGCGTTTCTCCAATAAGCTCAGGAACAGGATGTGAGGCCACCCTAGAGTCCACATCAGAGGCTTTAAAGATTTGGTCTCAACAGAGTCTTATTAGTTCATGGATGTCTGTTTAAGTTGTCACCGCAGGGGGCTGTATATTTTTAATGCAAGAATTATAGTCCAACAGATCAGGACGCAGAGGAAAAAGTAGCCTCTAACTAAACCTTCGCCTTTGTGTTCATATCATCGTCTGTCATAAGTGGTATACGATCTCTTTAAATGCGTAGAATCTACCCTGCCCGCTACATATGTAATTCAATCAGTCTCAACATGATCCATTCTATTTGAGTTTTACACGTTGTGCTCTTCATAGCCTACTGAGGTGTATACAACCCAACATTGAGGATGGGACGGCTTCTTTCTTGACCCATCATCATCCCCATCAACGAGCGCAGTGGACCTTAGTGACTTTGAATGATCTTTATATGTATAATATAACTCTATGAAAACCCCCACAGATATAACGATTCCATTATTAGTCGATTAGTAATTCTACCAGCTATTCTGGTAATTAATCGAGTAATTTAATAATAATAATATTAATAATAATAAATATTACGTGCTCTCGACAGCGCCCAGGGTCACTATCTCAGTCTGTCGGTCTTGGTCTGACTTCTTAACCTCCCCAAATTTGAGGCAGACTGAGTCTCTTTTTGTCGACGATTGCATAAAATAATGTTAATTTAATCCGTAATTTTAATAGCCGATTAATCGTTTCAATAATCGATAGATATATCGACTATCAAAATAGTTGTTAGTTGCAGGCCAATTGACAGCGTAATTGCAGGTCAAAGTGGCCAGACAGACACAATGTCTCCTCAGGTTAGGAGGCAAAACAATTGTACCAAACACATTTCTATATGCTTCATTAAATTCCCATATAGCTGAATGATTTCAGCTATGATTTTGAAAATTATGAATATTTATAAATGGATTTCTTTTTCTTTTTGCTTTATGTTGTTCAATGAAAACCAGGGAGACTTTCAACGGTCGGGTATGTGTATCTGTGTGTGTTCTGTGGCTCAGAAAATGCACATTTTGGAAATGGGTTCCAGGCTTTAATCACCTTAAAATGCTGCGGTCGCAGTAGAAACTAGAAAAACACAGTTGTTGTGAAAACTGTGATAACTGTGACTCTACTTCACATATTGCTGTCGTTAGACTGATCAGCAGGCATAGACAGAACATTAAAAATGGCGAGTTGTCATGTTTGTGTAAGACACTTGAAAAGAAGGCTGGACTGCAGGTCATTGTTAGTTCATGTTGATCTCCCACGTACTGTTTTCTCATCTTTCTGGATCTGTATTACTCATCACTAAATACCGGACTGTGCCTCTTGAAACCGGAACTGACCGTTGGCCTCAACTACCCTCAGGCTAAGTGGAGCAGTTCCAATAGTAGTCATGTGGCTACCATCATGCGCATAGCATAGATATGCAGTAAGCTTTTTTAGACTTGACTTGAGCCTCCAACTTTCCACAGAGACTGCTTGTTCTCAGACAGTTCTCATGCGCGCCAGTACAGTAGGCCTGTGTCTGACTGGAAGTCTGGAGGTTTCTACAATTTGATGTCACCCTGAGTCAGAGCCACACCTAGGGTGTGATGGGGTTTCCATGTTACATCAAGAAGTGGCAGGGGTCTCACACATTCTAAACTACAGTTGGTTGCGTGAAAAAGACTCAGTTGTTTTTGTACAAATCCAATTGAACCTCATGTCATACAAATATAATTTTAGTTTAAGGGATTAGGAACTTTATTTCACTTCTGCTATGGCTATTCAGAGACAGTGAACGTATTATGGGTGAATGATCCTTATGTACAATACAAGAAGGGACAAACAAGGGTCTTGGTCCATCTTCTTTAACTCTATTCTTACATGCTTTACATTAAATTTTGTCCGCTGTGCGTAATATGCACTGATGAATACACCAAGGAATTGTTGTTTATTTGTATTATTTTCCTTTCATATACATTGCAGGGACTCTAAAATGATGGTGGGAAAGAATACAATGATGCAAAAATAAAAGTAATCTACTGAAGAAAGGAGTCTGTTTTGAAAATATAATTAGTAGAAGGTTTGGATATTTCTGTTTAAATATAGGCAGTAAAAGTTTTCAGAAAAATAAATGCTCAAGTACAGAAGAGAAAACTAAACTGAAGAAAACTAATAAAGTGGTTGTGCTTCCTACCTCTGGTGACAACAGCATCTCATTCCTCTGTGCCCTCTTTTCTGACCTTTCTGGTGAAGATTTAAATTGTTTAAAGTAGGGCTGAAACAAAAAATTGACATAATCGACAATAATCTATTATGAAATTAGTTGTCGACAAATTTAATAGTTCATCAGTTGGTCATCGGAAGCTGCCTCTGAAACCGCATAATAAGAAGGAAGTAAACATTAGCGCCCTGGCAACAGAAAATATCCAAGATGTAGGAGCATTTCTCCCTCAACACGGCCAAAAAATGTTGCGAACTTATAGAAACAATTAATCGACTATCAAAACTATAGTCGTTAATTTTCAGCCCTAGTTTACAGCTGAGTGTTGAAAACTGTAAGGTGTCTTCTAATTGCTTATTGTGTAATCCCATCGTAATTATCTTTTCCATCCTTGGTTTTGAAATCATTTTTTGAGTACTGCATATTGATTTGGCATAGGTTCCACGCAACATGCCCCTCCTGACGTAACCCCCTCAGAAGGGGGCAGGAGAACCCCCATGGCTGGGTTCTCCTGCCCCCTCCGTGTACTAGAGCCTAAATATGAGATACACCACATGTGTATGACACTTGAAAAAGCTCATCAGCTATCTGTTGAATAGCATTAAAACTATCTTAAAAATAAGTTACAAAAATGTATTTTTTTCCTCTTTTGGTGAGTACTCATAGTTTGTCCTTTGAATGATAAAAAAGTGATATTGGTGCTTCCATAAACTTCAGTACTTTCCTTCGATAGTCACAGTCACTCTAATTCATGCGATTGACCTGGGTCATTCTGTATTTGAAAGCATCTACTTTTCTGACTATTTGAATAAGATATAAATCAGTCCAAGTGCTGTGCTGCTGCTCAAAAGCTGGCCCTGACCTCTGATCAGCCTTTATAGTATGACAAATTACAAAGATATGAGTGGTTTGGTCCCTCCGTCTAGTTGGAGTCCTAACTCCAGCTCTAAAGCCTACACGTCCAACAGACAGGAGAGGCGTTGCTGCTATGACGTTACCATGGCAGCCCCCTCTCAAACGTACATTCCTGCTGTATGTCTGAGCAGGAGGAGGAAAGCTGTTACATCGTCGGTTCCTTATTCGGTCAAAGTGTGCCTTGAAATACCGAGCAGCCCACCCAATTTAGAATATGAGGTTGGGGAGGCACGGTTCCTAGCTTCTGTGTTACTAAAATTAGGCTGTGAGCAGAAACTGGGAGGACCTGCCTAGTCTGAACAGGATCCTTTGTCCTCGAATGAAATCATTCGGAGAAAGGGAAAATGTCAAAAATAATGACGATAGAGCTTTTAAAACTTTTATATTAGTTTCAGTAACGGATTGAGTAAGTTAGAGACTTAAGGAGAATGGAGGTTCAGCTGTACAACTCTTTTTTTTGTTTTATAAGCCTGCTCTTAAAATGTTATAGGACTGGACTTTTGAAGTAGACATTTTTATTGTACTTGTAAAAGCACATACTGTCAAGTGTGTGTATAGAGCCTTATTATGTTCAATAAGACCTAGGAACATCCTCGGTATTTCTAAGATTTGTGGATTTTGCCATTACTTTAGTAGCTACATGAGTGTAGATATTGGGAGTGAAAGAAAGTGCTTTAAGGACACTGCTGGTCCCATCGCTGACTTAGGTCTTGTTGTGCTTTGAGGAGCCACACTGTCCTGGACATAGACTCCGAGATAACATCCGACTTAAACATGACTCACACCCGCCACTGGACAGCTGTGTTTGTTTTGCATTAAATAAACATGCATCTGTTGACTCATGGTCCATCCATGGCAGTAGTCAGCTGTTGCTTATTCTGTCGCCTAGTTATTATAGCCGTTATACATCGGGGGAAATCTCTCTGTAAAAGATGGTGCAACAAAGTGCAAGATATGAGTCATTTTTGACACAGGGCAAAATTGCAGGCTACCCACTGGGCAGTAACCGTTCCTGTGAATGCTGCATGTATGTGGAATCTTAATGCTGCTTTACTTCTTGTAAAAAATGGCCTTTTCAACCGATGTGCCTCGCCTTATAAGGGCCCACACAAAATCATTTCTTGCTGGGCCTCTGTGTTTTTATTGGGGTGTTTTTTACCCCCCTTACTCACCAGTGACGTGCTTAAAACTCTATAAACAAAAAGTGCCTTGTGTTGTTGCTGTATAGAAGGTTCTCAAGAAGCCCTTTCCTGAATATCACTCTATAATACTTGCAAACTGGAAGTGCAACTATGGAAGCTGTAAATGGGCGGAGGGGAGCAACACTAGGGAGGGGTGTACTTAGCCAGTTCAAACTTAATTTGGACCATAGTCTTCACAAAAACTTTTAATTGTGTTTTTTAATCAATCCACTCTTGTCGCTGTCTGAGGTGCTGCTTTAAATTTGTTCAGCTAAATTAGTGCAGAATTCGGCTTCACCTGCATCCACTTACAGCAGAATGAAGGACAGCCGTCCTTAAACAGTGCAGTGGTTCACGACACAGACAACTGAAAAGCATCTCCAGCCGGGATCGTCACTTAAACTAAACAAAGCACACTCTTCGGCGGGAGTAACATTTCTGGAATAGTTTTTTCCCTCCCAAATACCCTCCCCCCTCCCCCTTGACTCCACAAAGGGGCCCAGTATAAGGGGAAAGGGATAACTGAGGGAAAATAGAAGGAGGAAGAAGCAAGCAACATGCCAAGCCGCCTCTGAAGCGTACTACCTTACCTTCCTTCTACCTCTAATCTTCTATTACTGCCTGCTCTCTTTCATTGTGTGTGTAAAACAAATCATAAAACTCAGGGTTTGGATCAGATCGGCTTTTGATTCTTGTACCAGATCATATTTCATATTCACAAAATAGGGGTGACAAATGGAACATGATTGCCATTTATAATTTAAAGAACTAATTCAACTATTAGAACAAGGTCCATTGGTGTATCATTTGAAATACATACAATGCAACATACATACAACATTCATGATGTAATAAAAATAAAATCTTAAAATAAGCTATTCAGTAAGAGGTGCACCGATTGCAATTTTCTTGGCCAATCACAGATTTTTTTAGAAGTCTTTTCTGAGCCAGTTTGGGTCATTTAGGTCCGGGTCATTTTTTTTCTCTTAGTATTTAGATCACAATTCTAGCCATGGTTTTTATTTTAATTTATTCTTTTCAATTGTACTGCATTAACTACCTGAAAAATAATCTGCAAACACACAAGCTTGTATGGTGCAAAATACAACAAAAAATGTGATAGGGCTATAGAACCAGCACAAGTGTCATCATTCAGTTTTGTCATATCGCACTTACAAAGCTCCCCTAATTAACTATGTGCACTGATTCATAATCTGTTTGTAATACACCCTGATCAATAAACCAGTAGATAATGAGCAATTTCTCTGAATCACAAGATTCTCTGCAAACTCGGCAACATGGACATCATCATGTATTTATCAGGTAACAACTTTGCTAATAATTATTCAGAGTCCTGGTCCGGGCCAGAGAGTCTTTCATCCACAAGCCTTACCCGCTTAAAATGAAAACGGGAGTAAAGCTGTATTTCAAACTATGCTGGTTAAACTTTGAAACTGTGGCCTCGGCTCACATGCTTGCTGTACAGTGGGGCTTGGTCTGTACGGATCACAGATCAACAATGGTCCGTTACAACACTATCTTTTATGTCCATTAGCACCATCTACGATCTCTAAATCTACAGCCATTTCCTGTAATAACTCCCTGTGAGCTGTTTGCCTCTCTGCAGATCCCTGAACTCAGTGTCTTTGGCAGAGAGAACTGCTGGTGGTCTGCAGCAGAGCAGACTTGAAAGTTTAGGATCACAGCCATGTCTCTGAGAAAAGCTTAAGAGGGAAAGAAATGTGTGATGTCGTTCTCAACTGATGTGGTATTCTCTTTGGCATTTTTGAAACACAGAACTTGAATATGAGCATTTTAAAAAGAACCTCATTCTGTCTGAGGTGCAGCAAACTACTTTTGATTTAAAAAAAAACCTTGTAGGGTTTGTGAATTTTTTTTATAATGTCCCATTTCAAAGGATGTTTCACTGCATAAGCTTCACCTGTGAATTGGTAATTTCCTCCACATTGTGCTCTGCTTTCCATGTCATGTGTGTCTGGCCATTGTCATGGAAACAGTTGCTGTGAAGCGTCGCTGTCCTTGATGTACAAATGTGTGGCTCTCTGCAGGTCTACTGCTGTAAGCAAAATGCAATCATGTAATCATCCCAATTATGTCTTTCCTGATATCCCTAAGAACCAGCTAATGCTAATCTGACCCAATAATGGCCATGGCCCACGATACACCAACACTTCATGGACGTAGTATTATCTTAGAATTGAATACTCCAAGATGTCAGGGGACTGCCATTTGCCGAACAAAGGCAGTGATCTTGACAAATGTTTTCAGATATTCGATTCAGAGATGTTCAATTGGGGCAGCAGGCAGATCAAACGGAGCCATCCCTTTGAGCGCCGCACATAAGACAGCAGCCGGCCTGTACTGACTGACTGACTGGAAGCTGCTGAACAAAGTCCACTAGTTAAGACGAAGAAATACCAGCATCTGATAGGAGACAAGGCCATTGTTGAGATACAGACAATTGAAACTCATTTCTATCACAACACCCTTGGCAAATCTCTCCACTTAACAGTTCTCTTGAAAAGATAGTTGCTTCACAGTATGTTGTCTTGAACCCCCAGTTTGCCTGTCACCCCTTCTGGGGCTGGAGCAGAGACAACTGGTGGATGAAGAGTGAATAAACAGATGCAGACAAGACTGAAATGATATTCAGTCGTATTTAAAGAAACTTTGCTACAGTAATTCGCTGAATGAAGAGGCGCATTCAACAGAGCCAGTACATGAATGACCTTCATGCTTGTTGTGACTAGATAGATATTTTAGACTGCCTTGCTTGGACTATGGTATCCACTGAGCTACATATCTTGAAGTCTTTGATAAAGGCTGTTTTTTTTTAATGCTAATGAATCATGAATGGAAAATGTAAACAAGTTCAGTTTCGTGGTGAAGATTCAGGATTTTGCTCTTAAAGGGTCACGATAAAGGTTTTTTGGCACAGACATCAGTATGCACTCGCCAGCATTGTAGAATTCCTCAAGATAATATGCAAAGTTAAGTTAGTCAAAGTGCCCATTCTGCCAATGTTCTAGTCCCCTTTATCCATACATGACTGTAATTTGAGGTGAAGGATGTGAACCAAAGGAGAGCACACAAACAAGACTGGGTTATCTGTTTGGAAGATATGAAGGTGTCTCTGAAAGTTTGCAGCACCCTCCCATCGCCTTTTTTACTGCCGTGTATGTGCTGGGGAGAGAGAAACAAATGTAGTTACTAGTTTCCCATCCGCTAGGGTTGATCAGTTCCCTTAAAAACATTAATTACTAACTGCATTAATGTTTCTGCGTTATCACTCAGTAGTGCTTTTGTTGTTGTACTAATGATAACTTTAATTATTAAATTGACGGACATGTGCTTCTTCCATGTATCCTGCTCCTTCTGTTTCTGCTCATCCTTGTCTTTGTGCAGTCGAGTAATAGTGGAAAAGGCTGTCAAAGTCTTAATCACTCTAGACGTTTCTTCTTACTCTTACACTGTAGTTCAACAGATTAATGGAAGAGGAAGTGTGCCGAGGCATTTAAGACAAGTGCTTTCCTTTCGGAAAGCCTTTCCGATAGCCAGTCGCTGCATGTAAACCTTGATTCGGAGAGCTCTCTGTTTGAGTTGTATCTGTGCATGCCCAGCGTTGTGAGTTTTTTTTTTTTTTTTTTTTCAGCGCACGCACATTGCTGCAACGCATTTTAAATATGGAAACTTCACAACAGTATTGGTCTACAATGGAACAACGGAGAGTAATGTAGTCATTGCAACTTTTAAAGAATCTAACATATGTGGTTGTATTCTTCTTCTAGGCCCTTGTTTGCGGTTGGTACCCAACACGTCATAGTATTATCGCCACCTTATGAACGGGAGTTTGGATCGTCTGCGCTTGTCAGAAAGCTGTTTCCGTCTAGAAAGATCGATGCATATAAACACTGGGTCGGAAAAGATCAAAGGTCATGTAAACAGGCGACCGACAATGCAATTCGGAAATGTTTAACTCGGCTAAGAGAAAAGTGTCCTGTGTAAACCCACCTATGTCTTAAAAGGAGGCTCTCTGTTTGAGTGCAGTAAAATGCCCATGGACATAAAGGTTGTACAACAGAGATGGGATCGTTGTCATGCTTGGAAGGTTCTTTAGACGGTTTGGTTGTAATGTATAAGCCAAGCGAATCAGTGTTAAAACACTGTTATGGCTGTTGGAAAGACATTTGTCTGCGGCCTCATGTTTTGTGACTGAACTTATCCTGTGCTATACGTGACCAGTGCAATCATCTGTTTGTTCAGTCTTCAGGATTGTCACCTGTAATATATATGACAGTAAATCAACTCCTATTCCAACATTCTCTCTGTCTGTTCCTTCAAGGCGGGAAGTGATGGAGAAAGCATCGGAAACTGCCCGTTCTCACAGAGGCTCTTCATGATCCTGTGGCTCAAAGGAGTAGTCTTCAACGTCACCACAGTGGATCTCAAGAGGTGAATCCCACTCGCATATCCTATCTTCTCTCCTACTCATTCCTCATCTTCCTTGTACTCCCCCTTTCACTGGCTGTTATGTCACGCATATACTGTACCATATTTCTTTTTATAGTCTTTAGCTTTTTACAAGGTGTTTCCAAAACTCCATCGTGCTTTGATCCAGTCCCACCTTCAACAAGCTACAACTGCTACCCTACTGCTTATTCTGTTTTCCCACAACCCTTTCCCAGGCAAGAGATAATCTGAGAAAAAGAAACATTCCGGCCTTAAAAGGGTGACTTCATGTCCTTGTCTCGGCTTACTTCCTGCCCTGTATTTGGTCGGCAACACAGTATTTTCACCAGTGGGAGACTTTTTTTTATCCCTGCTATTTTAATTTTATTTTTCATCCCATCTGCAGGAGAATTTGTTTTCACATGTGGATCCCAGAACCAGGAGGCTTTTTACCAAACCCACTATGTTTTTTGTGTGTATGATTCATCCAAATGCTCCATAAATGTTTTTTCCACCTGCTAAGTTAGGAGTGGCCAGGGCCACATTATTTCCATTCATGGTCAGGTGGTTAGTTCATATGCTCCTTCCTCGTCATGTGTGTTTGACTCAAAGATTCTATGACATGGAAACCACAGCTTGCCGACAGAAACTCTACATAAATATACTTGATAAATGATGTTCCCTTTACTGTTTTCCTCTTTATTTAAAAGGAGTGTGAAAATATGTCCATTTGAGTAGATATTTCATTTTGACACAGGCTTGCACATTCCTGATGAGTGCACAGGCCGGATTTATTTGCTTACATCTTCCCTGACAGGAATAAAATCTTTTCTCTTGAAGGGCATGTGATGGGGTATCACATCCTTGCCATATAGTGTCTGTAATCCTAAGTAAGCATATAATGATTATCTATTGCATAAGACGGTGTGCGTTTGCCATCTTTACGACTGTTTTATTTTAGTACTTAAATGGAAGAACTTTATGTTTTATGCCTGTAGAAGGGCGTATCACATGTCACTTCCATAACTCATTCATTTTGTCTTCCTTGGGTCATGTAGAGCCAACGACGAGGGTTGCTACAACCATAACCGCACCATGGTGATTAGTGAATTGTTTTGTACATGTTGGGCATCACAGTTTCCGAAAAATCACATTTGCTGTAGCACAGTAAATCCTTTAGCGTTGTAACAACACATTTATACCCCACTATGTTCCACAGTGGCCGTGGGAGCCATATCCTTTATGATGTAAGACGTTTTCACATCCATTATTGCCTACATCAACATGAATCTTCTGCATATTTGTTAATGCACCTTTTGCCAACAATTGCACTGCAGAAGCACTTTAATGCTTGTCTTCAACTCTGTTTTTATTAGCCACGCATCATCATCATCATCATACTCAATAGCGTGATGTTTTTATTGACTTCACATATTGGTGGTGGACCTGATTTTGTTCAGTGTCGTCTTCACTGAGGCCATAATGTGTCCAAATGACGGACACAGAATTTTGTTTAGGAATATACTCCACCGGTTGGGTGGAGTATATTCTGATATACTGACTGATCTCGGTATTCAGTCTGGTTGGTTTCGCCGCTGTGAGTCAAAGATTGAGTAGACAAATGTAGCATTACATTCCTTTTACTCAGAATAAAAGCTAGACAAGTTGTTTGCTGTAACATATCAGTATAATGTATACTGATCGTACATTTTAATGTTAAGGGTCCCTACGGATGGTGGATCATTTCTGTTATGCTGCTGACAGTTGTTGAGCAGCTGCTGTCTGTTTGTCTTTCCTCTGAAGGGATTTGAACCTCTGAGTTCTCTGGAATGAATTTACACTGCTCATTCAACACATGCTCATTTTTTTTGGTTTTCAGTCAGTGTGATCAGCCAGACATCTGGTACAAAATATGCCGTCTGAAGGCTGCGGAAAGAGAAGACGCTGATGGAGATGGCCAAACACACACAGACACACAATGATTCTGTCAAATGGGGAGCAGTTAGCATTAATTTATTGGCATGTTGGGGAGCAAAACTACTTTTGCTTTTTTTGTGATTCACAAAGATATTCAAAAATGTTTTAGTAGGTTACATGCTTGTTTTCCTTTGCTCCCTTGCTCATAAGCGGCTCGACCTATCTTCCAGGAAGCCGGCAGACCTTCAGAACCTGGCCCCAGGCACGCACCCACCATTCATCACGTTCAACGGCGAGGTCAAAACTGATGTCAACAAGATCGAAGAGTTCCTTGAGGATGTCCTTAGCCCTCCCAAGTGAGTACATGTGGCAGCACCTTGACGGGCCTCAACTCTGAGCATAGGGAACAGTCATGTCATGAAGACATTAGGCTTTAAATAGATAAGCAGACACAAATGCAGGATAGGGCAGAAATTGTTCAAGATTTCTTTCCTCTCAACAAATCCCATACAAAGAACAAACCCAGCGTTGTAACGGTCTCAGTAATTTCGGACTTTGTGTAATGTTCAGTAAATTTGGCGCCAAGTCATTGCAAAAGGGATCTCTTGGCACTTTCAAAAAGGTAGGTGTAGTCCACGCTGTTAATTCTACAGAAACCTAACAATTCCCACATGAGCAAGCACAAGCTCCCAGCACATGATATTCCCAGATGGTGCCCCATCCACGTATTTACCAGACCGTACCCTGCTTTACTCACAAGATTGGGTGATTCAGACTGGTAAGGCCATCTGTGCTCATTTGTTCCCATTGATGACCTTCTCTTCAATAAGGTGTCAGAAATATATACCCTCTGTACATCTGGTCACTAAGTTTTTTCAAACAAAACGTCAAACAAGAATAAACGGTGAGTCTGAGCACCATTTTCACAGGTGAAATGATACACATTTGGTGCTTTAAAAAATATTAACAGTTCTCAGAGGTCTGTCACACAGAAATACAGCATCAGGATTTGATTAAATAGAAAATACAGCATACATATGCATGTTTGCTTATGTCTTTTCTTTATGTAGATACCTCAAGCTCGGTGCCAGACACCCAGAGTCAAACACAGCTGGTATGGACATCTTTGCCAAGTTTTCAGCATACATCAAAAACTCAAAACCAGATGCAAATGAGGGTAAGTTACCTGTCTCTTTCTACCGCTCTCTATCTTCCTTTCTCTCACACACACACACACACTCACACACACACACACACACACACACACACACACACACACACACACACACACACACACACACACACACACACACACACACACACACACACACACACACACACACACACACAAGCAGTATCTAATAGTGGGCACATTGGCTAAGTGATCCAGAAACCTCCCAGTTGTGTAGGTTTCTGGTTGGTAGATGGCACAGGCAGCCCTGCTCTGATTGGTGGATCTTGACTTCAGTTGTGAACACAGGGCTTTTGTTCTGCTGCCTTCTCGTGTCCTCATGTTTCTCATCTTACCTACAAAGATTCGAATAGAGCTTTCTATCTCATCCTCCCTGTTCTTTATTTGTGCAACCTCAACCTCTGCTGTAGGAGAGACCATATCATAAACTTTTAATGGATACGATTACGGAAATAATATGAAAGATATATCAGCTGGTGTCTCACCGATCCCGTTGCCACCTGTGTGAAAGCAGTTTGTGATATTTTTTCCTTGTGAAACTATTGAACCGTGGTAAACTGGATGTGAATACCAAAGCTATGTCAACAGTTTGAAGCTGAATCTCAGGGGTCATGATAAGAGTTCAATAAAGAAACGGGTCAAGTTGACTGCGGAAGGACTGAATCCAGCATTCGTGTAATATTTTCCAACAATGGATCTGACTGTTAATGTATAATCTATAGATGGATGGATATGGGTTGAGTCAATATAACATCTATTCAACCAACTGTTATCCACAGACAAACATGTTTGGTAGGGAGCTTTTTAGCTGGTATTTGTTACAGGCTGTAGGCCCGTTATATTTCCCATCTATACAAATGTATTTTGTTTAATTGTACATAAGTTGTGTTTCTTCTATTCCTATTTTGCATTAGGGCTTGTCTCCTGCTGCCCCCTTGTGGTGGGTCAGCATATTGGTTTACAGCCTCAGTAAAGGTTTAGCTGTGGTCTTAAAATTTGATTATGTAAATTTCAGACTGAAATTCTTTCAGATATTAAGTTCAAGGTCTTATATATAATGTTCATTTCACGAAACATCAAAAATGCTAGCTTAAATACTTCCACTTTGCCTCCATATTTCGTTTTTTGAGAAGACGCAAACACTAGTGCACAGACTTAGTTCTGTGAATAAGTCTCCAATACTCGTATATGACTCTTTAAAAATAATTATTATTAAGGACGGAAAATGGGTCTTTAATATAATTTGAAAGGTCTTAAAAAGGAATTTGAAACCTACAAAATTGAAACCTACAAAAAAAACCCGAGTATTTGCTGATACTGAAAGCATACTTCAACTCAAAACAGTTTTTATCAAGTCATTTATATAATTTATTTTGCAGCTCTGGAGCGCGGGCTCTTGAAGACACTTCAGAAGCTGGATGAGTATCTTCGCTCACCACTGCCTGATGAGATTGACCATAACAGCATGGAGGACGTCAAGGTGTCCAAACGCAACTTCTTGGATGGGGATGAAATGACACTGGCTGACTGCAACCTGCTGCCCAAGCTGCATATAGTCAAGGTGAGCGAGGAAGCGTTTTACACATCACTGCTACAGTGGCTTTCCACTAAATTACCAAGGTTCCTCACCTGTCATGCGCCATAGGAATCAGCCAAATTAACCAAAATGGCAACACGTTTATGCTTCTCAAAACTAAATGAATCACTTTTGCCATGACCCACATTTCAACTGGTTGAAAGTTCCATGGAGCTAAGGGTTGCTACAGAATACTTTTAACAGTAAACACATTTCATAATGATCGACAACCATTATGATACACACAGTTCGTTGAATAATTTTCATTTTGAAAGTAACAGGGTTTAATATCCCTCCATGTCCGGCATATTTTCTGCCAGCAAAGACCTAAAAATAGTCCTAATTATCGAAACTGCATAAACCTTCTAAACTGCAGAACAAAATTTCAAGTATACATCTTATTTTCTGCCATGCAATGCCTGATTTAGAGTCCTTTAGATCTAGCTCAAAAATGTCTGCTTTTGCTCGCAGCCAGTCACTGAAAACGAACTTCGTTTTAGTACAAAACATAAATATCCCTCGACCTCAGAAGCTACAAACGACATAGTGTGGTGAAGTAGAGCACAGTGTGTTTGTTAGAGGTGGCAGGTCAGTGTGGTGAAGTCTCAAAATCAAGATCTACTTTGGTGTCTGTATAACTTATGGGATTAAATCCATCTCAGGATCAATTAGTCTTAGAGAATTTTCTTAATCAATCATTTAGTTTGTTTGAATTCTAAAACCAAATGCAGTGTCCACGCTTTTTCAAAAAAAGCCTTTGTGGTGTGGACTGATACATGGTAGATCTGGTAACTGGCTCTGCTAAGGTTAACTTCTTGAAACACTCTATGTTCCTCAGGGTGATTATATTTAATGTATCATTAAGTTTGCTGTTGCCAAGATTTTTAGGGGCTTTCCTCCTCAGCTCATTTTGGCCCTACAGGTATTACAAATGGTAAGCTCTGTTTCTCCTAAATTCAAAAGGAAAAAATACCGTGCTGGTGATGAGATGTTTGTAGGTCATGTTTGTGCGCTGCATGCTTGTGAGCCTGCGTATAACCACATTGATTACTGGGATACGTGGCCAGTCACCAGTGTCTGCAAAATCAGCCTCCCGGCGCCAATCATTTGGTGCACCTTTAGAACTAATATAAGTTATATAATATATAACTAAAATAATGATTAAACACGTTGTCTTCTCTGATGGCGCTCGTTATCTAAAAGAGTTCATAATTCTGTTTGGTAATATGTATAACCTGTGTTTCCTCCTCCAGGTGGTGGCCAAGAAATACAGAGGCTTTGACATCCCCAAAGACATGACGGCCATCTGGAAGTACCTGAATAACGCCTACCTGCGCGAAGAGTTCACCAACACCTGCCCTAGCGACAAGGAGATCGAGATAGCCTACGCGGACGTAGCCAAGAGGCTGGTCAAATAAGCTCCTCTGTCCTGACGACCTTTCTCCACCTAACCTCCCCCTCCACACACCCCTTTCACATCCCCCACCTCAGCACCAGGACTGATGTGCTAATTCATGAGAAAGAAAAAACTCTGGACTTCTTTTCCTTCTCTCCTCATATAAAGCGACCCCCAATGCATGAAACCTTCTCCAGTGCATTTTTTTTTCATTTTATGAAGGCCTGTTAAGTTTATTCAGCGAAGGTCGCCACTGCTCCACCTTTCATGCCTGCTGTTTTCATTTTCAGATGAATGTTTAGAGATGATGAAGCGTCGGCGAAGCAGCCGGACGTGTGTATCAGTGCTTATCAATGTCGGAAGCCTTGTCATTCGCACTCCCTGATAAGTGACCTTCAAGCCGACCTTCTCTCTGGGGAAGGTCGCAAATTTCTGTTAATCTTTGGTTTTTGTTTAATGTTGAATTAGCGCTTTGTAGGAAAGCTATAAAATGAACACTGATAAGCTGTTTTTTTTTCTTCTCGTCTTTCCGCCGAAGAGGCATTTTAAACAGTGTTGAAGGTTGAAGCTGCAGTGGCTCGAGTATTCGACAGGTTGAAGTAGAAGCTAAAGCTAATCCAAACCCGAGCGGTTATCATATCAAATGAAAGATGCTTTATTTTAATTTTTGTGCTGTTTTAAAATCCAGAATAATAATAGTTACTCCAGGTAACGCTACCTGGTATCTTGCTCTGATTTCTGCATTGCATAAGTCTCGTAGCTCGGCTGCAGAAGTGACAACTCAGGAACGATCAAGCCTGAGGTTTCATGTAGCTTGTAGATGTGTAGACCGGCCTTCTGCTAATCACCGCATTGCCATATGAAGTATTGATTTAGACGCTGCAGCTAAAGTCTTTACTTTGTTTGCGCTGACTGTAGCGGTAGTTTGAATTACATGTGGCGAACCAAAAAGGGTCACATTATTCTGGTTTGTCTGTGGATAGGATGACTCCGGCTATGTAAACTAGTGAAGTCAAAGAAGAAGAAGAAAGAAACCGCACACTCGGTGTTCCCTTCTCCGTAGCTTACTGGAATGAAGGGCACTAATGTGCAGTCCGTCATAACAAAACCATCCGATGAGAATACTAATGAAACCAATACCTGGTCGAATTTCATTTCTCTTCAGTACCTGCATTGATCTATAAGGTAGTGAATGTATGTCATGATACAGTAGCTCCAAAAGTGCTTTAGTGCCGATCAAAAAAACAAACCCTGTTTGGTTTTTATTCCTGTTATGAAACAAAGGAATTGTAAATATTATGATTGCTCAGAGTTGAATGTTTAAATTTTTATACAATTCATCTGGATTTTGAGGAAATTTCTCTTGTCTACTAGGATACAAATTGTTGAGCAAACATCTCTTTGCCTTTTCAATGCGGCTGTTTAGCAGGAAGCTTTTTCACAGATCATATCATGTGTGACATTGTACAAAGAAAAAAAAATCAAAGCTGGCTTTTCTTTTTTTTTTTTTTTAAATCAATATTGACTGAATTGAAATAAAACTCTTATTGGCGCTCGGACTGGAGCTTTTGCATGAATATCCAGTGTTATTATAAACCTGCCATGTCATTTTCTATAATTATATATTGCTACTTATTTTTAGAACGGAGTTCATATCCCATAACCTTTAGATCAGGTTACCTGACTGATTTAGCACATTGAACATCCCATCAGGCCTTTTTCATAGCGCTTACTTTGACTTGGCGCCACTATAAATTAAATAAACTCATATTCTTCTAATACCAGGACCCTGACACTGAAGCCATATCCTTTTATTCAGTTAAATCTTTGCTTAAAGTTGAAGGTTCAATGTGGGAGGCTGCTAATTTTGACTAAACTTGGAAGAAACTGCAATGATTGGTTGCTGATGAGTTGTTTTATGTTACAGGTCATGCAGCAGAGTTGAAAATGTTTTAACTGTTGCCATCATGATATTGCAACATCCTGGAGGGACAACTGAGAAAGGCCTTTCGCAGCTGGCATGTTTGTTTTAGTCTTTATTTAATGTAATTAAATGAAAAGTTGACTCAAATGAGACTAGAATCCTGATCTTATTCACCCCATGGCCATCAAAAGCTAGGTTGGTTTTTTTTATTTCCACAACCCACTGCTGGTTTTGGACCTCAGGATAAACCGTTTTTGCAATTAAACACACTTAATAAAGTCTTAAGAATGCTATTCACTACACACACACTAGCTTGATGACCCCTTTGTGAGAGGCACGAGGAAACGTCCCTCCCATCTGGGGTCACGTTGAGTATGTTTGCGGTAGACTATTGAAACCCAATCAGCAGACCCAGCAAACTTAATCGGATTAAGTTGAATCAACTGAGTTAATCTTTAGCAAAAAGACTATCAAAAGCCATAAATGGAGTTCTGACATTGGGATTCGCCACTGCAGCTGGTGACACAGTGTTCGCCATACTTTGAATGCTATTACAGATTTTTTTTTTTTTATTTATTTGCACTAAGCACACCTGAAAGCAGATGAAAATAAAACACAGAACTTACTTGAGGAATTAAATACTTTCATCTGGATGAGCCAGAGTGAGTTTTGGGTAAGAGGGATTTCAACCGACACCAACTAACTTGATTGATGGCAGATATGTTCATGATTGTAGCTCACTTTGCTTTTTATCGTATTTATATTATCAGTCAGTGGGTTCTTTTTCAGTGGTTTTGATACCAAAAAACAGGCCAATGTTGTAAAAAAAAAAAGCTTCCGTTTAAAAAAGAAAACCTGCCAGCAGCAGGTTAGGGTCACAGAGTAAGGCACCATGGTAACTGACTCGGTTTGTCTCACCTCACTTTTTTCTGCAATAGAAAAATCCATTTCTGTCATTATTAACCAACCTCTTTTTAAAAAAAATCAACATCACAGTGAAGATCTGTTGAACTGTTTGCTTTGTGAAACCTTTTTCCACCATTGTTTAAAGGGTAACTAAGTGTTGGACTGCACACAATGTTGTTTCACCTTACTTGTTAGCTTTAAGAATTCGATAGACCACTGGATAAAACCAGCACGCCACAGATCAAATACACCCCCGGAAAATGACCAGAGACACGCAGATTTATTCCGGGGACCCACGGAAAGACACGTGGAACCAGAAAAAAATTATGGGGGAGGATTATTAAGGCTACGTCGTGAACGCTTCACACCCAACCCAAGTATCTATTGGTTAGATACAGATCACATGGAATGTCAGCTATTGGTCAGCGAGAGATCACATGTACAAACAGGAAGTGATAAGAATGACGGCGGGTAGCAGTGACATCAGCCTCAATAAATCAAGCGAAAGGTTTAATATCGTGTTTAAAGTCAAAGTGTAATATCTTTCTGAGTATTACGACAGATGCACAACAATGGCGACAAGTTAGTTCAAGTTAACATGGAGAAATCAGGACTCCAGCCGTTCGCGTGTTACACGGACCAAGATGGAAGACATCATTTTAGTTCTATGAAAATAGAAAAAAGAATTGATCATTGATGATACAACGGATGTCATCATACGGAGGAGACGAGCTCTACCCCTACACAACAATGAGCTGGACCGGAATGGTAAGAATAGTCCATAAAGAAATAAGGACATGAGCTCCCTAGAAAATAGGAAAAACGCTGTTTAGCCCTCTAGGGTCAAAGGTCTTGCCGGAAGGGACCCTGAAAATGTGCACTAATTAACCATGACGTTACAAACACTTACAGGTAGGGTGAGAGTGACATTGATTGTAGCGTTACTCTGGCACTTGAATGTGGTTAGGATATATTAGGCAGCAAGTGAACATTTTGTCTTGAAATCAACATTTTTGGAGCGCTAAAAATGGTGCTTCAAAAACTATTTTTTTGAAGCACCATTTCTGAACCAGCAAGTCTGGTTTTGATAACCCAGACTTGCTGGGTCAGAAAGTATCAGACTATCTGCAAATCTGCAGGTCTTGTTGGGTGACTTTGTGAACCAAGAAAGGGCACACGGTCATTGGTGCTCAAGGCTCATTGTTGGGAGCAGGGCTAGCCCACCTTGTCTGATACCACAGATAAGCTTCTGTGGCATAAAATACTAAAAAAGTAGTTCTGATAGAACCTACACACACACACAGCTCATCAGAGTAATTTTTTTTGGTAACAAAAAGGGGTCTTGCATAATATTAGTCATGTTGTTTTAATGTTATGGCTGATCGGTGTATAAATCCCATTATGTGCCATTTAACATGCCAATGTTTGGAATCTTTTCCAAAACATTATTTCTAGGACTTGGTAATTATTTCCTTACTGTAACACTGCATTGGCATACTGAACCCCAAAACATGCTGAGGCAGCACCTGGGTTAGGGATCACGCCAACGGGACCTCGGTCTCCAGAGGGTTAAAGGTTAATGCAATGGGGGAAATGATCTGAAGCAATTGGGAAGCCCATTATTCTTGCTGCGCGTTCCTCTATTTTTGGTTTTGGAACTCCCGAGGCAAAGCTTGTTTGTTTACAGCGCTCCAACTCTAAGGAATGTCTCATGTGGGTGTCCGTGCATTGTGGGCTCCACTTCGTCTGAGACACCCTGTGATTGTCAGCTTCATTTTTTTTAATCCAATACCCTACTGTTCTGAAGCACAAACAAGTTTTTACTGCAGGGCAGACTGCAGACAGAGTTTCATAAGAAAGTAAAAAAAAAAGAAGAAAAAGTGTGTGTGGGGTGCAGTATTTGGGTGCTCTCCAGATCATTAAAGTGTCATGTTTCCACCCCACACGTTCTCCGTTCCCGTAGACACGGCCTCCACTTGTATGTCACACGCAGGAAATCCACCCAGATGTAAACAGACAGATGTATCTGGGTGAGTTTGAATGTGGTAAGAGCAGCAACAACAAGGTTGGCCATCGTTCAGACCACAAAGTCATTACAGGCAGGGTGAATGTATTAGTGTAATTGGGTAATGAAGGTGAGGCCAGGAGGAGGATTTTTCTCAAACATGTTGACGAGTGTGAGTGGGCGTGCATGTGGCAAGAGCAGACTATTACACGCCATGAGAGGGAGCCAACAAGTCATGAACACACACACGGCTCAGATTCACAGTTGTTTCTTTATTTGGACGGTAGGGACGTGTAGCCTCTGTATGTAGATTTAGATGTTTGCTCTTATGCTTTGACTTTAATGGGTAAATCTAGCGGCCTTGAGTTTTCCACCACTAAATTGCTCGCTCATTGGAGCCAATTCTGTTTGGCATCGTTCAGTTTGCAGGTTTTACACAACATCCATTTATACAGCTGGATAAATATTTATTCAGGGTTAAGTATCCCAACTGGATTTTGAGCCTAAAATGTGTGAAAAACAGTCTTTGCAAATGGACTGTCATTGGATGTGGCTACACACAGGTAGCTTTATATTTATATTTAAGCCACTGATTGACAATAGAAAGACCAATATGAAAAATAATCCTGTCTAATATCATATTGTAATTCTCTCAATTTGATTATTCTGAAATTTCGCTTCAGAAGACCTATGCTACTTGGATACACGTTTTCAGTGGTGAACCCGGGGTCAAAGGGTGTTTCGGGTAATTTAAGCATTTGCCTGTGTGACCCAGCCGAGGGTGGTACGACCCTGACGGGTCCAAACGGTTCCACAGTCACCCTGAGGCCATGTTGTTGGCTGCCCTTTTGCACCAAGGAGTTGAAGTATCCAAACCAATGAGCAGCCAGCAAAACTCTGGCACCCGACCTCAGCTAACTCACTGCGGGGCACTCCATCCATCGCTCTTTTGTGCTTTTTGGCACCCTCTGTCCGGTCTTCCCAGGTGTCAGTCAATTCCAGGAGCACCACTTGCTTTGTTGACTCTGATATTAACACCACATCTGGCCCGACAAAGTGTTCACAATGTTCTCGTGAACTTTCAGCTGCCTACCTAGGTTGACCTGAAGCTGCCAGTCCCATGTAGGGGCAACAAGCCCTCCGGAGGTTCTGGATTGCTGTCGAACCTGCTCCCCAGCTCTGATGAGAGTGAGGGAACATTTTGGGGTGTCGTGATACTTCTGTCAATGACCTTAGAAGTTTGTCGCGGGGCCAGCAGTATCGCCCTTCCCCACAAGTAACAATGTGATTTCAAGGTGCCCTTTGAAAATAATATATAAACTAGAAAAAGCACCCAGAGAGTGCAAACATCTGCCAAGGCACAACGGTATCCTAGGTTTAGGGAAAATTCATGCAGTGTCCTCCATTAATGTCTGAGTTGTTGAGAACCTCTAAATCTACCAACAACTCAAACAAATTCTCGCATTTGTAGCTGGTCGTCTCCTACACCTTCAACTTCATGGTCTCTCTTCAGCCCATTCAGCGCCAAGCACCACCCCAAAAGGAACATCAGAGGAATCAAAGGCAGCAATAGCCACATTGTGACCCTAAAACTCCCTAAAGAGCTTATTATTATATTTTATTGTAAATGCCGGGAAACACGTAACATCACCAAACTTTAATCACCTCTAGGATGTGACGAAAGCTGCCCCTGGTTATTTTATGCAAATCAGTCCTCCGTAGTTGTTCTGCTATCCTACTCACAAACGGTCAACACAAAGACAAATAAACCCACAAGAGTGAAACCATACCTTTCTTAACGGAGGTGATAAGAATATGTGAATACCCTATATTTAATTTATGCACATGTCAATAAAGCGTATTATGACAGGCTGGAATGAAAGACAAAGGATGAATGTTATTTTTATTTCCACTGTTTATTTTATCAAAAAAAGCAAAGCCTCCCATTATAAGTTTAACATATACTGGAGCTACAAATAGACATTATAAATCTTTTTAAAATGAAAAAAAGTTCTGTTACTGGAAAAACAAAAGTACGTTGAGATGGCTACATCAAACAAAGAGTGACTGTTCTCCCAACAATTTTATTTCAACATGTCAAGACATTCATATTACTAACATAAATAGTAAGGAAACTTTTGAAACAAAATATATCAATGTGTTTTTTTCAGATCTTCTATCTTGATACTGATCCCATGACTCCTCAGACTTATCTTGTGACAATTTCCAGACCCCCAGGTTAGGAACCAAAGGCTTAAAGGACACTGCACACGTGTTGCCTGGAAATGATAATTATTTGGTATTCAATTATTTCCAAAATGAAAAGTTCAATCTGTTCGTGCGCCGTATAAAGAGAAAACCACGATCCCCCAAGCCACCGCAAAATAAATGGAAAATCAAAGGCTGATGACCTGACATTCTCCCTCGGAATGTTCTGGTTCCTAGACCTCAAGCAGCAAAGCATCCCGTTGACCGTAGGTTCAATGGTCTTTTAATGAAACGTTGTAATTGGTTTGTATTTGTGTTCCTGTCTTACACACAGTTAAACTGATTAGGCCATAAAATATTCCTTTAAGAGCTTTGAGGATGATTAAGGTGGGTTGAGGGGAAGAAAGACAAACTTTTAAGTTCCTCTGGGTTCAGTTTGTAACCTCTACACGTCGCCATGAACGCTGGTTTTTTGGCCACTGCTTCAAACAGTGGAGCCTGAACACTGACCTTTAGTGGGGTGAGAGAGGTCCGCCATTCCTCGGGTGTTTTCTTGAATCTTTTGTGACATCCTGAATAAATCTTTACCTTGCTCTTGGAGAGATTTAGGTGGCACTTCTGTTCCAAGTCTTCTCTATTTGCAGATCACGTGTCTGGCTTTGGTTCTGTGGAGTCCCAGAACCATAGAAATAGCTTTGAAACCCTTGTCAGACTGATTCATTCCAGTCTCCTCTGGAACTTCTGTTGATTTTGGCATAGCGTTCACTGGTGAACCCTACGAGCCAATGTCATGCTTCTGAAAGTGTTCCATTTCAAGAGAGGGGTTAGTTGAACAGGGTTGGTGGTAATCAGATCTGGAAGTGTCTGGTCCAGCTGTAACCAGTTATTAAAGCATTTTTTGGTAGATTTATGGATTTTACTTTGTCGTACAGACCCAGTTTGTCATAGATATACTTTATTGGTTGAATAAGCAAAGTTATCATTTAAAACATTACCTTTTAGTTACTCATGTTACCTTTGTTTTATGACAAAATGTGTCCGAAGATCTAAAGCGGTTAGTGTTTAATACACTCAAAAATAGAAACTAAATAAAGCACTCAGAGAGCGCCAACCTCCGCCAAGAGGCCAGAACCTCCATCTGAACCTACTCTGTTCTAAACAGACGTTGTTTCATCTTTTCCTGTTCCTCTCCAGTATAAAACATCTGCTTTGAACGTGTCGTCAATGTGTCACTTTTATTGCTGTTGTTAATGTTATTTGAGCTGTTTATGTTTTGATATCTGATTTTGATTTTACTTGTTTTCTTATGTATTTGTAAAGCGACTGAGTATTTATTAAAAGTGCTCTATAAATAAAATGGATTATTATTAGAGGAAGAAGTAACAACAGTACCCAATGTTTTAGGAAAGATTAATCCATTAGTGTCTGAGTTATTGCCAGCCTCTAAATCTACCGACAACTCCAACAAACTCTCTGAGCATCGATCTGCATAGAATCATAAAGAGGTTAACTCTTTATGACGCGGGTGTTGTTCCTCTCCATTAGGCATTGACATTGTTGCATCATTTCCTGTTCTTCTCAAAGCCTCGCCTCAACTCTCACCTCCCCAAACGAACGTCAGAGGAATTGAAGGAACGAAGGCATCAACAAAGATGGACGGTACTAAAAGATAACCACAATTGTTTTGTTTTTAAGTGCTGTGAAACATGTAACATCCCCAATCATTTTGTCATCTGTAGGATAAAGCAATTCATTTCTTAATTATTCTCTTAGTTTGTTTTTATAAATAACAGACTTTGCTGTACTGCCATTCAGCATGAGTATACCATAATTACAACAATAATAAGATATTAAATCGATAGTATATTTGTTAAACAATTTGATACAAAAGTTTTTAAACAAAGTTTAAATATACAGTAATTGACCATAATTTGTTGTTACGGGTATGCAAAACCAATTCCGGTTCATTCAGTGAAACAGTCCCAGTTTTTAGGATGAAAGAATCCCGGTTTATACAGTCAAACAGTCCAGGTTCATACAGCGAAACAATCCCAGTTCATACAGTGTTACAGTCGAGGTTCCTAAAATGAAACAATCCTGGTTCATACAGTGAAACAGTCCTGGTTCATACGATGAATCAGTCCAGGTTCATACAGTGAAACAGTCCAGGTTCATAAAGTGAAGCCATCCCGGTTCATACAGGGAAAAATCCTGGTTTATAAGGTGAAACAGTCCAGGTTTATACGATGAAACAATCCCGGTTAATATTGTGAAAAATCCCGGTTTATACAGTGAAACAATCCTGGTTCATCAAGAGGCGTCAGTTTTACCCTAAGGCACAAATTCAAACTTCTTGAGATATTACACATATGTAATGGGTACTACAACTAGAAAATAAATTACCTGAAGAAAACTGAGGGTTTGTATGTACTTAATAAATTTTATATAAAGAGTTTTACAGTAACTTTTTGGAAATGGTAATCTATCATAAACAATTCTCAAAGAATTGCTGTTGCTATTGCCGTCTTGTACTTAGTCCCTAAAACTTTGGGCCTAAGGCAGGTCTGACAACCAGACCAGTATTTCACTGTAAATGATATAGATATTTTACTTAATGTTCTCACTATTTAAAAATCTCACATGATCACATGTAAAGCTGCAGCTAACATATCTCTACCTCAATGGTGTTAAGATTACTGACCCCATGTGCGCGTTGTACTGAATTTATAAGATATTGTATAGTTATGCTGAGGCTATAATCTTTAAATGATTAAAATCTGACCCTTTGTCCATGTAGCACTAATTTGAACTATATTATATATACTTAGTGCACATTTTTTAGCTAAAATCCTTCAATAACGTTCCCCAGTTTGGACTGTTTTCGCCTCCTTTTTAAAAAATAATAGAAAATGGCTCCAATCATTTTCCATTGATTATCTACAAAAATGGAGGCCTAGTTCCTGAAACACATGTTTTAATGTCATTTTTTCCGTTAGCAACATATTTGAAATTCCCTTCTACTTTGTTTTGTGGTTAGGAACCACAGATGAGTATCTCAAAACCTCAATGAAAACCAAAAACTACAGCCTCTGTGTAGCTGGAGAGCGTTTCAGGTCAGAGCGAAAACGTTCATTTGGCTCATTTCCAGTTGTAGGGGTTGCTGCAGATGGCTGCGTGCGCCCCTCCTAAGAGCTGTTTATAATAATATTAATACATATTCTACATATATCTATCGTACATTCCCTGTACGGTAGATATCTCACATTACCATATAAGATGAGCTCGCAGAAGAATTCAGTGTGGCATCAGCCACGCCATTAACTCCTAGACCACCAGGAAACATCCCCGATCTGCTCCAGCAACAAATTCAACCAGCCAGATTGGGTTTTGTGTGCTTGCATTGTTTATTTTAACCTTCATTAAAATGTGGTGGGGTGGCTTTCTCTCTCCAGGGCTCAGTGGCTATTGTGGTGAGGAGATAGGGGAATGCGGTAGACCCCTTTGGGCGACCGACAAAAAGCTGCCTCACCCCCATCCCCTTGTTTGCCACTCACCCCATCTGGGTCCTGCAGTCACACCCTGTGGCAGAGCTGCGGTTAACTGCGGCTGTCGGCTGGTAAAGAGGCACAGCGAGGACTCGAGGACAGAAATTCAAGTAGGAGAAGTGCCGTTTGTTGTAGCTACCACTAGAGGGTACTCACCCACAGTGGGATAAAAGAGGGGGGGACTCACGGCTGGCAGTGCCTGTCCTCCCAGGAGGTTGCTCTTATCTCCTTTTCACTGTCAGCACTCTTTCACAGGAAGCCTGAGGGAGGTTGTGTGTGAGTGGGGCATAAGTAGAGATGTGGATCTTAAAGTAAGTGGTTAAAAGAGGGAAAAAAAGGGCAACTGTGAGCTTCTCTCAGCTGTCTGCCTAGAAAACAACTTGTGACGTCAGGTATTTCAGACCCCCAGGTGCCTTTGTCCACATTGTTTAGTCTCTTTACAAGACGACAATGGTGGCCTGTTTTATTTTGTCTCTGATAGGGGGAAAAAAAACTATTAGACATGAAAGAATTTGCCCTGTCAGCAGCCACACCTCCTTGGCTGCATGCAGGGGAAGATTTACCTTACAGTTTATGTTGCGTTTGTGTGTCAAAGCCGGCGGCGGATGTCTGGTTGCTACGTGGTGAATTAATGCTGTCTTTGTGCATGCGTGTGTTCTCACAACATAAAGTACTCCCGTTGTTCATTTTTGAAGGAGTCAGGAAACGTTTCTCGGATTTGCTGATAATCCGAGGTGTGTGTCTCTTTTGTACTAAAGTGAACCAGCAGGTTCTCAGTCAGGGACCTAGTGCAAATCAAGAGGAAGTGAGGGGAGGTCTTTGAAGTGTTGGTTCCCCTAACCTTCTCCAGACCAATAGGGTTCTTGTTATGCCAGCCACTGTAGAAGTCAGGCCCATTAAAGAGAAACACCTCAGCTGTCTCCTCTCTGCCGTGTGGCCAAGCTGAAACGACAGGAGAGTACACTCTTGTGCGCCCAACTGTTTTCATTCTGGCTTTCGTCTTGAAAGAGGCGCAGATAAAAACTGCTCGCCAACATGTTAGACATCAGAGTGCAGCAGAAGCAACTGAACAGAGCAGCCTAGTTCAAAAGGCATTTAACTCGACTTCAACATTAATAGACGTATCCGATCTACCGACGCTGCAGGTGCTGTCTCTGGTTTCGCTCTGATCTTAATCAAGGTGTCTCCTTTACTCGCCAACAGCCATAAAGGATGCCATGACACTCAGATTTAACACTGGAAGGAGGAAAGGAGGGAGAGGCGAATGAAGGGAGGTGTATTGATTGCCCTTAGTGGCTCCTTTTTAGCCTATAAGCACGGCTTGTGTTGGCTAAGCCCTCTAGTCTAATGGGTTTTAGACTTCCATTAGGTCGTTTCAGGCAGCACGGTTTAAGTAAGTAACAAAAGGCTCTGTCCGAATGCTTTAAGCATTAATAAGACAGTGTTACTTCTACAGCCTGTCAGCACACAAGTCGGGATTACTAAGCCAAAAGCTGGTTTACTATAGTCTGGGCATTTCTCTGGCGGAGCTGTATGACGTGACACGATACAACGTGGCAGGATACGATGTATCGGCATACAACGTGGCAGGATACGATGTATCGGCATACAACGTGGCAGGATACGATGTATCGGCATACAACGTGGCAGGATACGATGTATTGGCATACAATGTGGCAGGATACGATGTACGATATTATGTTACAATGTACCAGGATATCATGGGACACGATACCATATAATAGGATACAATGTAACATTGGGCTCAGTGGGTAGCGCAGTCATCTCTCAACCGGGAGACCAGGGTTCAAGTCCAGCCCCTGAGGCAACAAACTAGGGGTCCTTGACTAAGACCCTGAAACCTCAGCTCCCCAGGCGCTTCCCAGGGGCGCCACTGCTCCCTCAGGGATGGGTTAAATGGAGAGATAAATTACACAAAGTTGTACTGTGTACATGTGATAAATAAAGGATAGATTATTAGGATACAATGAAACAAGATATGATAGAACAGGACATGATGGATCTGAAAAAAAATAAAAAAATATTCTTAACAGGATATGATGTTAAGGGGTACGATATGACCGGATATGATGTCACAGGATACAGTGTTACAAAATATGATGGGGCACAATACAGTGTAACAGGATAGGATGTAACAGGATACGATGTAACTGGATACGATGTAACAAGACAATGTAACAAGAAACATGATGTGACATGATGGGACACAATACGATGTAACAGCATACAATGTAACAGGATATGATGTAACAACATACAAGATGACATGGTATGTGACACGATACAATGTAACAGGATACAATGTAACAACATACAATATGAATTGTTATGATGTGACATGATACGTTGTAACAGGATACAATGCGACAGGATATGATGTGACACACTGCAATGTCACAGGATACAATGTAACAGGACACGATGTAACAGGATATGATTGGACAAGGTATGATCTGTGACATTATGCATTGTGACAGGATACAATGTGACATCTTACGATGTAACAGGATGTGTGATATTCCATCTTGAAAGGATATGGATGGATAAATTAAAATAATTAGTAGACACACATATTGACAGAAAAATATGTTTTGCACAAACAATCACATTGTAATATAAAGAAGTGTAGCACATAATATATTTTACCATACTGAAACCAGTTAAATATTTAACATACAGTAGCTATGTCTCTAAATTATTATTGTTTGTTTAGGTTAATGGAGGAATACAAAATGGCTTTCGGCAACGTTTGAATGAACATTTTGTTGATCCGTATGATTGACCAGATGGTAGAACAGAACACACAGGATTGGTCAGATCGTATTGTCCGTGCTCCTCTAAATCTTTGTGAGGTTCACTCGACCCTCTCAGGTTCACTGGCCTTGAACCCCAACCCTAAACACAGCAGTGTTTGGTATCATCTTTGAAACACATCACCTCTCTGACCAGATGACTATTTCTTCACCTTGATAAACTCCGATAATGTACCAAATGCAAAACATCAACGTCAAACTTATCAGACTCTCACCTGTAAATTTATACAAATAATCCTGAAGCTTCTCTAAAATAAAATGTTTGGCGTGGATGGTGGAAATAAATTTTTTATTTTATTCCAATAACAGTATCGGCATCAGATTAGAAATCTGTCCAGAGCGACTTTGAAATGCCGATAATCCCTAACACTTACCGGTTCCGTAAGACTTTACATGCATGACCCGTGGCCCGGAGAACAGGTTTCTTCATTTGGAGTCATCCCAGGCCTCAGCTGCCACGGGAGGCAGAGCCTAAACGTCTGAGGTTCTTTGTTATTGTTGTGATTGAGCTGTTTTCCCGTGAAGCCAGCTTGTTTTTATAAAACTCGTTCATTAAGAGTAGCCTATGGTCTCTATTGTGGAGAAAGGCGTTCCGACCTAAACGGTTTTAAACCGCTGTAATTACTGGGATGTCTGATTTTTGATGGTGCACATACTGGCACTTTGAGAGGCGGCAATATCCAACATGTGTATGGGTTGACATATATGCCCGAAGACATGCGCCCGTACGCGCTAAGTGTGTTTTCACATTGGTTGAATCTTTCCCTGTGCGTGCATGCTGCAGCAGTGACCCATTTTGTCCAATAAAATCCGCTGTTTTCTGGATATTGTGTCGTGTGTGTTTCCTCATGGCCTGTCTCCCTCTAATGCCACCGTGTCCCTGCAAGCCCTCAAAGTTCTGGGCTTTAATACATCTGTTACTGTATTTTTCCACCGAGTGGACTGTCCCTTGCCGGGAAGGCTGCACATTGAGTGTATGTGCGTGCGTGCACTTGTGCCATTTTTGGAAGCATCCCTGTGTTCTCTCTGCCCCAGCGCTCCAGCTACGGAAGCCTCTTGGGTTCATTTCTCCTGCGGCTGGACCACATACCCCAGAATCTTGCTTTGGTTGGAAGTGTGTCTGTTTTTCCCAGCCATAAAAAGAAGACAGCTCCTCTACTGTCTCCCCATCCTATATTAACCGGCTGCGTTTGGCCTGGTCTCACCAGTAAGAAGTCTGCTCCGAGTTGCCTCTGGTTTCAGTAAAAATCAACACCTCCTCTACCCCAGACTGAGACCTTTCAATGTCTAGATCCAGTTTTCCCCATGTGCATTTGGCCTGCGCTAAACTCTTTTGCCATACCGCGGCCTTCAAGGGCCGTTAATTAGTTGAAATGTGTAGGTTTCAAGCTCATTAGCTTGGGTAGTAGACGAAATCCAATTTTAAATCACTCAATAAAAGACTGGATGTCATTGAGCCTTGTCACCTCTGCTACTTCCATCTATGTTCTATACTTACACCGCTGCACTTGTTGCCAGTGATTTTCCAGGATTACCCGTTTGCCATCAGAGACATATCTCAGAGCGGTTCCATGGCCTCCACAGATCTAGCCTGGCTCCTTATTGGCTGGCTGCTCCTTGGTCTGCCAACCAAGCAAGAAGTAATAGAAGACCAGAACAATGAGCTGGCTGCAGATCAGTAGGGGCTCACTTGGCCTCTCCCAGACGCTACGTCTTATTTCCTTTTTGATTACTCACGCCTGCCTGATGAGCGGCACACTCGCACTCCTCTCCGTCTGCCTGCCTGCCTGCCTGCGAGAGAAATAACTAAAAAGACTTTTTGTAGGAGACTGGTTTTGATTTAGAGGCTGGAATGCCTTTGTGATAATGTCAAGTTTTTTTTTTGTGTTTTTTTTTGGCAGGGGTGTGATTGATGTGTGTTTGAGACAAGAGGAGAAAGGTCTGAGTGGGAGAGTTATTATGTGTGCATGTTCATGATTCAGATACATTCAGGTATCAGAAACTACATGTCTGACTTTTGTGTGGTTGAGCGATGTGGTGTGATTATCTCTGTGGATTTACGGCCGTTTTATGTCGGCCTTCCAGAGTCGGCCCATTAACAGCCTTTAAACGAGGAAATATTAGAGCTGGCACCGGAGTCCACGCTGTATCGCCACCCAAGCATTCAGATCACCCTGCTGTGGGCTGGGTCCCCTTTGCCTGGCCCTCACAGGCTTGTTACCCCCTCCGACTCCCCTCAGCCTGGCCGGAGGTAGGAAATCAAACCAATTACGTTTGTATTTAAAGAAAATTGGAGCAGGGCCGGAAAAGTGGGGGCATTTCCAAAAACCACAAAAAGAAAACTGCAGAGCCACTCTTTGGCAAAATACAGGGGGACTGTGGAGCAAAAATAGTACGTCTCTTAAACCACATGGAGAAATGGCTTCTTTGATTTAGCCCACATGTAATACATATTTCATCTATTCTAAATAACACATCCTGATGTAAACCAACTAAATTCTCACACAAAATTTTCATGATTCTTTTAGTTTCCTCGATATGTTTCTGCGTCTGTCTCAGTGAGTGGGATTGATGGATTTCGCTCCCTGGTGGACCTGTTTGATGGATGGTTTTTAAGGACTGGCCGTGTTTATGTTCAGGTCTGGATGCCCTGCTGTGATTGGCCTACTAGAAGCCTGAATTTCATATTGCAGCTAAATGCGCCAAGATGTGTCCAGACCCCAAATCCTCCTTGGCTCGCTCCACTGCTGCAGCCCCTGCTGAGGTACGGCGCTGGGCCTCACATCAAGCACACAGACCTGTAGGACGTGCACGATTCTGCACGTGCATGAAGCAGTGTGTCATCCTCTGAGGGCCAAATTCATTTCTGCGATCTGTGTTGTAATTGCCACCCCTTGATCTGATGTTGTCTCACTATTTTACCTCGCTCTCTGATCCTCCTCCTCGCTGTCATCTCTCAGGAAAACCCCCTCATTACCAGGTCCTGGATGTAAATACTTCATTTTCCATCCCCCCACAGGCCCTCTTTGTTCCACGGGCCATTTAGCTGTTATATTTCCGCACTTAGAAGCAATTATTCCTCAATATGAATGTTCTATGACTCCAGACACTGAAAAAATGGTTCCTTCAGCTTCTTCTCTGCCTCATGGTTGAAAACAAAAGGAGGAGAAATCAAGATGTGATGTAGATCAACACAGGTACATCCCTTGTATGCTTGGATTTTTACACACACACACAAACACACACACACGCACACACTCCCTCTCTCTCACTCCCAATGATGAGCCTTTGTCTGTGCAGGTGCATCATCCGAGAACACGCACACAAACTGTTTACTTCACACGTACACTCACCATGAAGAGCGTAAGATGATCTCCCATCAAAGATGAAAACAAACCAGTGAGTGGGAGGTGTCCCCCGAGGAAATCCACAGTCGCAATAGTGGAACCATGGAACCATGGGAACTGATTCGCGGAGGCCTGCGAGGAACGATGGCTAGACGCAGGGGTGTGTGATACTGCCACACACCCACACACACATACACGCACACGCACAGCAGAGAGACAGAAACGCCAAAGTGATGGATTTTAGTGAGATCACCTGTCTCGCTCTTTGTTGGATCAGCATCAGCTTGATTAATACAGACTTGATGTCTGTGATTAACATACAAATACAGCAGAGACGTGTCAGTTGTCCATGAGAAGATGAGGGTCAAGATGAAGAGCTTATAGTATAGAGGTGGCTGCAGGTCTATGATGCCTCATCTGGTTCCATGGATTTAAAGGCTCAACCCATACTGGTTCATATGGACCGGTGGTCTCGCAGAACACGTATGACGGAAGAACTCAAAGCATTCTCGTATCCGACTTTGCTACCTCTCCAGAAGCTAGTGGGAACGAGAAAGGAGGGGATGAGCGTTTAGTGACTATTCACGTTCCCACGTGATCCAGAGCAGACTTGAGAAATCCTTCTTTTACTTACATGGTAGAATAAAGTAAGGCAGATGGAAAGATAAGAAAGTGTGTATGTGAACCGCCTATTTAGCGTGTTCCCCTGCTTGTGCAGGAAGTGAACAGAGACCTGGTCCAGAGGGATCCCTGCTTCCCGTTCTTGCCTTCTTTTGCCCCCCCCTCATGCTGGACCCCACCGTGATGGGGGAGAGCCTGGCATAGAGCTACAGTGTACGGAGTTTGTGCTCTGTGTCTATGCATGTGTGTGTGTGCGTGTGCATGTTAATTTCCTGTTTTATAGAGGAAGCCGCGTTCGCGTGTGCAGATTGTTCAGACTTCTCTGTGAGAAAGAAGGATAGAAAAAAAACAGAGTGTGTCAATTCTCATGAATCCGTATGGGAAACAGCTATCATTGTTTCTGGGAAGCCGTCCCGCTCTCTCTCCAACATCCATCATGACCCAACTGTAAAGTGCAAACGCAAAGTGTACGACTTTTCTTTATTCCGGCCAACGAAAACAAAAACTAAAAAAAACAACAAGCCATTATCCTCTAATATCAAACGGTCTCTTCTCTTAACGAACTAATCAAATTCAGACCAGCCTGGTTAGACGCAGAAAGCTGCGGTCGTTGTAAAATGACAGGAATTTATATCCCAGCCATTAGGGCATCTAATGAAACTTAGCTGTTGTGGTCTTAGCGAGAATACCCCCCTAACCATTGTCTGGGCCACAGGTCCACCACTGGTCTGTTTGGTGTCACATATAAATGTATAACGGCCCTCTTCTGGTTTGGACTCATTTACATGTCTTGGTTTACTGTGACGAGATGGAAGCATCTTTTCATGACCGCTAGCTCTTTAATCCTTCGAAACTTCCCTGTCCTTGCAGAAACGAACAAAAAGACTTTCAAATAGAACTCAGCTTTGGGACGCTTTTTGAATATGTCTGATGCTAATTCATTTGAATTGGTTAGAAGTCGACACGGGTGAAATTTCTTAATCAGACTTTTTTTCATCACACAGCCTAAAAATGAGGAGGGGATATATGGTGGTCCGTATGTTCGTAGGTTCATGAACATTTTTCGTCCGGTGCGTACCTCACAAACTGTACACACCAATCAGCCATAATATTATAACCCCCAACACGTGAATTGAATGACATTGACTCTCTTGCTCGACTGGCAAACTGGATATTTTAGGCAGTTGATGAATGTTTTCTCCTCAAAGTTTAAGTGTCAAAGCGGAAAGACGGATACGTTTGATCCAAGGAGGCCCCTCCTGCAAATTTAAAGGATCTGCTTCAGGTACCACAGCACACCTGCAGATTCAGAGAGCGTGAGGAATCCATGCTTCAATGGGTCAGAATTACTTCAGCGGCAAAAGGGGGACCAACAAAATATAAGAGAGGTGGTTATTATGTTCTGGCTGATCAGTGTATATCAACTAGCTTCACCAACCACAAGTAGTTATTCTGTATCTTTGTTATTTCCTTTCAAAGGGGATTTTTAAGGTGATCTAAAGGCGGGTTATTATGTTCTTACATGGCGAACGCCTGAGCGTTGGTTCCTCATTTGTTGACCCCGGCCCCATGGTGGTCTATGACGGCGATGGGTGGGCTGCCAGAGATTATGAAGATTACTATGAAATACTTAGGAATAACAAAGCAATTGGATATAAATTATGAGAAATCAATTGAAAAAATGAAATTTTATTTGACCTTTCTTCTATTTTGTTAATAGTTTTCCGTGGAAAGATGACGTTTAAGGTGCTTACAAGTTTAAGGTTGCACATCTTCTCCATTGCATATATCCATTATAACAACCGACCAGGAAGTTTGATGTTTTGATTCATTTGTTGTTCGGTAAATTGGACAATGTCGGGGGGGGGGGGGGGACATAACCTCTCTGGCTTGAAGAGCATACAACCCATAGAAATTATTCTTATTCAGCACACGTGCTTATTTTCATTGCTTGATTTTAAAATCTTGCCTCATCCAACCAACAATCCAAAAGTTAAGTATATCCAGATAGCGTTCATGTAACATAACAGATCCTAATTGAGACGCAGCGACTAGTGAGTATTTGTTTGACAAGTGCTGCTGACTTGAAATACTTGAGCTTTATTGATGCAATGCTTCTGAAAAGTCCTTTTCAGATCCATCATGTTTGCTGCTCCCTACACTGTAAAACAAATGAGGTTTTGGTTCACTGGTAACACACAAATTAATTAAGTATTATTGGATCTACAATTTATGTCGGAAGCATTTGATTTTGAAAAAAAGATTTGAAGACTTTGTGGTTCTAATCATTACACTGTAAAAAGAAAATTGTTGACGAACTTAAAGAAGTTACTTCAACTACCTAAATTAAATTCAGTATTTAGTTATTAAGTATTCTGATTCATTAATTTAAGTCGTAAATACTTAATTTAATTGTATCACCAGTGGAAGTGTTGTTTTTTAATTTGGCCAACAACTTTTTATAGTGTGTAATACTTGTCTTAAAACATTGCAGGATAAAAACAATTTCAGTTTCATGCACATATAATGAACAAATATTTATTTAATGTTTTATAGTTTAAGTGTTTTCAAGGTAAATGTGTGAAAAAAAAAGTTTTTTTGAATGTTTTTTGGCTCTAATCATGCAATGTAAACATTTTTTTATTTTTAAAAAGTTGATGAACTTGAAAATCAAATTCAATAATTTGGAGTCTAACTTATTTATTTAACTTCATTTAACTTCATTTAATTGAGTGTTATCAGCGGAAGTAATTTTTTGAGGTCTTCAAACAATCTTTCTTTTTACAGTGTACACTAACCTGACAAGATTACTGCTTCTGAAAAATCCTCTCAGAAGTTTTGAGCGATCCTCTGGGTCTAAGCAGGAACACAGTCCTACCCCCATGGTGGGGTGTCCCACTGTGGGAATGAGGAGCTGCCTGGCATATCGCGGCACTAAGTGGTCTCTGTAGACCCAATATGGATGAGAAACTACCTTCGCTGGGATCCGTCCTAACTGGGACAAGCATCTTTCTCTTGATCTCTCCTTCCATACGCCACTCCCTGTCAGTGAGGCAGCAGCAGTCGTCAGTGTGAGAAGGCTTGCATCACAGCTCTCGTGGTTTCTTAGCCCCTTGCCCCTGTGTTTCTCAGTCAATCTGTGGGAACCCTGATTTTGGACGGCAGCCTCTGTTCCCACCAACAGTTTAGTTAGAAAATAGACCGCTGGTCATGTACCAGGCACCCAAACTGAACCGGTTCTAGCCCGCTGCTTCTCATGGGTTTGGGAGAAGAGAGGTCAGCTGCTGCAGAGGGGGGCCCTAATGGGTTTCGTATGCAGGTACCGCAGAAGCGACACGGGATACTGTGCTCATGAGAAATGAGAGGGTTTTAACAATTCTGTGCTCCTTCCAAAACACTCCCCCTCTCCTCTGTTTTCCTCGGCCTCCTGCATTGCTCTCACTCTGGCTGCCTCTCAAATAAGTGTATAAATATCCCCTTTAACCGTTCTCATCATCCTGATTAATTCAAGGCTAGGTTGAATGAGATACAAAGCTCGCCGTTATTTCAAAAACAATCAAAAGACACTGCTGTTCATCAGAATAAAAGGCTGGCTTGACTAAACGTTTCTCCTCAGTGCTTGTCTTTGTTATACTTGCACTTAAAATGCCATACTTTATTTCATCTTATAAACCAATTCATCATGCGTTTCCTTGCAACTGCATCCAGACGAGGAGCCGCATCCAGGAGAAGGATTCCCTTCTTTTCCTGCAGAGTCACAACTTGCAGAAGAACGGACAGGACATGAAAACCAAAAAAAAAAGAAAAGAAAAGAAAAGCTGCACAGCTCATGTATGTCCATGACAAAGAGCCAGAACCAGATGAGATCTCCTCTGCTGCACACATGTGGCCCACAGAGCCCGGCTCTCACAGAGTATGTGAAGACAGCTGGAAAATTCCCCTGAGCCCGGCTTAATTGAAAGCGTCTCATCTTCTCTTTGTGCTTCCTGAGCGGTGGGGGATCAGCGAGGAGCATCTCAGAGAGACGCTCCTTGATGAGACCTGGAGGAAATAGTTGGGAATGTTTCAAGACGGTGAAGATCTGTCATACACTCGCATTGTGAGGTGGCGCTCGGGTCGTCTGGGTGTGAGATCTGTCAGCAGAGGATTGTGTCGGTGTGGGAGTCTCTTGTGTGTGTGTGTGTGTGTGTGTGTGTGTGTGTGTGTGTGTGTGTGTAAATAGACCAAGTTAATTGAACGCAGCGTGTATCAAGGCTACGTGAGTTCATCCTAAAGCTTTGTTGTGCTGCCAACGCGGCCTCCATAGAAGGCCCGACGCAGACACAGCAGCAGCCGCACAGAAGGAAAAGAAAGGCTAGAACAAGATGAAAAGATAAAAGGAGACCGGGAGTAGAGATACGAGGGAGTATAAACAAGATAAAATGAAAGAATAAATTGTAGATGAAAAAGCGGGTAGAAGCGAAAGCCCTTTCATGCTACATCAACAGGTGGCATTAGTTTAAGAGTGAGGCATTTTGGGTATTATGTTTCAGGTTAACCACATGAGACGTCTGAGATCAGACCACCCCACAAGGTAGCATCTCCACTCTTTAATCTTGCGGCTGTGCTTCATTTGGCTCAACGGTTGCCATCAGCGCTGCATAAATTAACAACCGCACGGCTGTTAAAGAAACACGACCGACATTCCAGTCTCCTCCTGTATTGTTTTTTGACTAGTGACAACTTGCCGACGTGCGTTAACATGGAGGCTGCCAGGGCGCCGCTGGATCACTGCCCTGGAAATCTGTGTTGCCTTGTTGACAGCTGAGGCATTTTCAAACCCACGAGAAGTGTTGGGCGACCGCCAGCCACTGCCTCGCTAATGGAGGAGAGGAAGATAATTATTAGAGGAGGAGGTTGTTAGACAAGCTAGCCATGAGCTGGCGGGACGGTGAGATGGCGGCAATGTTCATTATTTGCTTTATGAGGTCGAAGAAGAACGGACACAGCTGTATGAGAATGCGCTGGCAACAAATCAAGTCCCGGGAATATTTTTATTTATGTTTTCCAGCTCAGTCATCAGCTGATGCGGCGCTGTCTGGGTTTCCTGGAGGTGATTTATGCCCCCCGCCGCCATGTTTAACGTTTTCCCTCTCAAAACCTCCCTGATAGATTTCATCACCCACACCTTTGAGCATTGAATTTCAAATTTAGAGAGCTAAGGAAGGAAAATACACTTGATTTAGATCAATTGTGTGGCCTTCAAGCTCTATTCTTTAGAAGTTCAGTTATCCTAATTCATATCGTGAGTCATTGGAACTAAAATTTCTTAGATTACCCAAAGAGTAGCTAATATAAACTGTAAAAAAAAACAATGTGTTCACTGGTAACACACAATCAAATGAAGTATTATTGAGTCTTGATTGCTGATGAACTTATTTTTAATTAAATCAAGTATTATTAAGTCTAACTTCATGTCAGTTGTAAATACTTGATTTAATTTAGTGTTACCAGTTGCAGTAATTTAGAATTTCATCAAACTATTCTCTTTTTACAGTGTAATATTGAACATTTTTTTCAGCAATAGTCAATTTCCCTCTGACATCGGTGTGACATTTCTCAAGTGTACAGGTGGAACTATAAAACTCTCCTGTAGAAAGTGTTCCAACATAGTTTCTGATAAAATGTACAACAATTATGAGATCAAAAGTGAGACACATCTTTTTTAATTAAAATGGTTTAAAAACTACATTATCGGCAAACTTTACAAGCACTCAGTATGGAAGCATTAACGATGTCATTACATACATAGATGAGATTCTTAAATTAACATATCAGTTTCAGATGTACATGCTTTGAGCAAAAAGGGGGAAAAAAAATGAAATGGAGAGCAAGATTAATGAACATTTTTGGTACATGAAAAGGAAAAATGGGCATCTTGTAAAACAAAAGAGAAGTGTTGTGCTCTTTAATCCAAAATACAATAAAATACATCTCAATTTAAACTTTGGCTTTCTTGGTTTTTTTTTTTTTTTTTTTTGCATAAAAGAATGATATCCGAGATGGAGACATAAATAACTTTCCAAAAAAAAATTGACATCATGACAGTATCACAGGCAGTTGTGAGAATCTTTGGTTTCTTTCTTGAACAAACCACACAAACACATGTGGTTTTTTTCTAGCTGCATGATATATAGATTTTTTTTGTGCCTATAATAAAGCGAGGTCCAGAGGAAACAAGGCGAATAAGGCAGAAAAAGTCTTTGTAGGAAAACTTCAAAATACCTTGCATAACTTTTTTTTTTTTCTTTTTTTTTCACCTGAGCTGCAAATGCACTTCTCACTTTGAAATCAAATCTGACTTTTATAGCAACCGAACAGCCATCTATCAAGAGTCACGAATGCTTCCTTCTCCAGTAGATATGAGACACCTGATATCTGCAGTAACACAGCTCCTACCCAGATGATCTATGAAGGCGTTTGAATTATTGGCAGCGCCCTTGGCACTGCCTATCAGTAAATTAGACTGGAAAAGACAGAATCAGGGCCATAAAGCCTTCAAAGCGCCGGCTGATTACGCAGAACAAAGGGAACCGAGCACAACAAGAGGACGTTTTTTTTGTTAGTTTTCTTCTTTTTTTTTTTATAACAGCCCTTGGTGTTTGTAATTAGATCCTACTCTGACCCCACCTCCTCCTTCATCCTCACACTCTCCCTCCTCCAGGGATCCAGGGATCACATCTGTGTGAGGAACTGCCGACTAAAGGCCCGACAGACGGGGGGGTGGGGGGGTGGATGTGCACACACACCTGTTCTGCAGGTATGCACATGTCTCCGTCATGAAACGGTTGATAACTTGTGACGTAAAAGGTAGTACAGCAAATGTTGTAAAGGAATACATAATATTTAGTTCAGCTAGGTTATTTTTTTTAAGTACATAACCCGACAAGGAGGAAATTAAAGTTCAAACATAGTGCAAAAAATAAAAGTCTTAATTGGCGATGGAAGGCGATTGGAACCTGATGAGAAAAAAAGAAAAAAGAGAGATTTCGACTCTAGGTAAATCGTCTTACTGACAGAATCTGTTGGGCAGGGTTCATAAGGAAAAAAAGTTTTTAGTGCATCAAAGCTACATTGGAAGACAAAATAATTACATCAAAAGGTTTTGTTTTTTTTATAATTTAGTAGCAATATATTACAGAAATTCAAAATTTATACTTAACAACAAAAAATGGTGTGTATACATATATATACAGATATATATATATATATCTATATATATATCTATACATATATATATACTGTTTATGAGAGTGTATGTATATATATAAAGGAAAGGGAGAGAAATGCTTTAAGGATTTTGGGGTAGATGCACACATTTCTTCACAATTTGGCTCAAATAAATATCAAAAGTAAACATCTGGTTCAAAAATACCAGACTGAAATAAATTTCCAGATAAGGGCTTAGGTAAGAAATCTACGGGAACAGTGAAGAGTAGACACAGCAGGACTTAAACATTCCTGCAACTACAAAAAAAAAAGAAAAAAGAAGGAGAAACCGATAAACACCCCTCTTTACATTCCTTATCAGCTATTGTCCTGGTGAAACTGGATACGCCGATGACACAGCAGAGGAGAATTCATTCCTCAAACACGATGGATAAAATGCTTCCCTCTGAGAGACGGCGTTGAAACGTCCGCTGCACGCCATACATCTAAGGCTAATGTGTCCATTTGGATAATAAATTAGGCAACAAGGTACTGCATGAGCACTGCGAGGACGCCAAACGGCCCAGGATGCAACCGTTTCCACTATTGACACCACATTTTTACAACAGATTCAAAGCTTAGATGGACGGGTCGTTACAGCAGTGCAGCCATGCTTTGGAAAGATGCAGGAGTCACTCCGGGAGCAAACATCTGGTCCGACTGCTCTTTTTGAGTCCGTCTGATGAATGTCCTCTGTGGTTTTTCCGTTCAGCCACCGATCGTTGTCTTTGTCTTGAACTCGGACCCGTTGGCCACGGACAAGTGATCCTGAACGATTACTATGGCTTCCCTGGTTTCACCCTCACATCTATTTACAGTTTCGGCTGAGCACCATCTCAGCTCGTATGGCTTCCATGAGTACACGTTTGAGCACAGTGCAGGAGTTTACTCAAAATTTACAAAATACGTAGAAGTCTCGTGAGAGTTGGTAAAACGCAGAAAAGTCTCGGAAGCGAGTGCAGGAGAACTGAAAGACAAACATGCAGCATTTCTTTTTTTTCTTTTTCTTTCAAGGTTCTTCTTTTTTGTTTCGTTCATCATCCTGTTTAATTCTCTCCCCTCACTTCCCCCTCACCCTCACCCTCACCCTTCAGCCGTCGGTCAGTCAGTAAGGCCTCCAGACGGACTCATCCAAGCGACCCGAGGCGCTCATGGCAGTGGGGGAGTTGCTGTGGCTGCCGTCGGCCTCCACGCCCTCGCTCTGGTTGTTCAGGCCCGGGTTCATCAGACTGTTGGTCCCGCCGGCGCCTGTGGCTCCCGAGCAGGAGAGCAGGCGGGTGGGGGAGCGCTCGCCCCCGGTGTTCCCCGGTGCCACCATGGAGAACTGGTAGGATCCAGAGCCTGTTCCGTAATACAGATAGGAGTTGGACTGGAAGTTCTGAGTTTGGTTGTTTGAGTAGGGGGGCGGCAGGTAGGTGTGGTATCTAGTAGAGGCTGACATGCTGAGGCCGCTGATGCCCGTGCTGGAGGTGTTGGCGGAGTAGGGGAAGGCACCGGGGTAGTGCATGCGAGGGTCTGAGAATCGAGGGTCGGTCAGCGGTGACAGAGACGGGAAGGTAGTCCTCTGTTGGAAGAGATCTGTCGTCCCTGTTGAAAGACAGAAGGAAAGAAACAGAAAAAAGGTTGGAAGGAGTAAACAAAAGTCAAGCCTCGAGTGAAATCTGCCGCAGAGGGTTCTCATTTTCTGTTATTTCAAAAAAAACCAACTACCCTCAACCCCAGAACTTCCACAATCCCCCAATCTCTGAGCTCAGATTTCTTGCGATATGTCCCTGACCGTGGAAATGTTTGCTCAAAGTAATGAACTGAGACATTTTTTAGCTTAATAGCAGTCATCAAACACTGACAGCACATCATCCCACAGCCCCACGCACCGGACCCAGGTTACGAAAAGGCCTCCCCGCCTCCTTCAAACGGGGAGCAACGTAGAGTCTCGGGTCTTTCTCGGAGAAAAGCATCGTTGTCAGTGCCGAGGCGGACCGCCTCTAAGAACAGGCGGCTTGATGCGCTGTTTCTCATCGTAAATCACGCTTGGGTGACAAAGGCATTGGGTCGCAATCAGAGACGCCGCAGAAGGAAAATGAAAGGTAAGAAGGAAGGAGGAGAAAGAAAGAGAAATAGTGTTGCTGTGTGAATATCCGCTAAACTAATGTGTATCACAGTCGGGACCTGTCAGAATTAACTGCTGAGCGTAATCTCAAAGGTAACAGACCGCTGTGAACCCAGCTGTGAGGACTTCAATTTCAAAGCACACACGCTCTAATTTATCTAGCTGACAAAAAGGGAGCAGAATAATCCTTCTCTGAGATTTGGGGCCACTACTGTCACCAAATGAGTTCCTTAAGTCAAACACCATATTGCCTCTCTCACTTAACTGAGGAGTATTTTTTGGCCGATCTTTCTTCCTGAACTTCAGATATGAACACATTCACAGTTTGCGGTTGTCCAGAACCTCTCAGCATTGACTCATACCACCATTGGCAGTATTTGTATTTGGGCCCCGGCGCAGCGTAGCGGAAAAGTATTGGCGCCCATCATGATTTCCAACTTCTTGAAACAAAATTTACATAAGTTTAAGTGAAACGGAGGCTGAACTAGAGATCCGCCCCCGACATCCTCACCATGGCATTCAGTCCCACTTCACTGTACAGAACTGCGTTGATGCAGCCACACTGGAGGGTTTGAGAGCATGACCTGCTCTAGCACACTGTGCCAAAATCAAAAGAAATTCCATAGGAGTTGAGGAAGTATTTCAAAGTAAATTTAGAAAAGCTTTCATATAATTATTGAAAAGACACTTTCATACATGGGAGGGTATGTTAAGGTGATGACCCCCAATTCCTTGTGCGAGAATATTCTATAGAGTATTTGGAAGGTGGGGCTCCAAACAATGTTTGTATGAGAGTGCACAAAATCTAAATCCAATACATTTTACACAGCTCTTGTACACACGCTATCTGTAATATGTCCTTTAGAATGTATCATATCAGGTTCATATATAGAGTTACGGTGGAATCCTCTGCTGCATTGGCGGGATGGGGTTTTTGTACGTCATTTAGAAGCAGCTAAATCACACCCTAAGATCATAGCTGTTTTTAAATGAGTATTTATGGTCTCGCTTGACAAGTTAAGCCCGCTCTTTAAAGTTTTATAACTAAGTGTCACAATACTGGAGGCAGATGGCGTGGCCAAAGGCCCGGTTGAAAACAATATCAACACCTTTAACCTGGTTGTATGCCGCGATTGCATGGAAGAGTTCATTATACCTGCGCGTGCCATCTACACTTGCTAAACATTCATACGCTCGCACAAACCTCAGTGCATGGTTATTTGTTTGTCCGCATGTGGCTTTCATGGGTTCAGTGTGCCCACATGACTGCAAGTGTAAAATGTGGATTTGGATGGCAGAGAAAAGAGGGCTTGTATTTGTCAAATAGCAAGAGCTTGCACGCCACAGCCCTGAGGGGGGAGAATGCCAAACTTGCGTGCCACAGACTTGTTGAAATGTCTTTTCCCTATGTCTGGAGAACTGGGTCCATTTTCAACTACAAAAAAAGCTCCTTTGCAATTTCCACGGCCCCTGCTATACTGGTTTTTAACAACACGTTTCTTCTGTTGAATCTCCTCTTCTTTTTGGAATGAGGGAGTTCGGTGGTGGTGGGGGGGCTGTTTCTTTTTCCAGACTCCACCAGGCATTGGAGTCGGGGTGCATATCTGATTTCACGCAAGGAAAATTCAAGCCTTCAGCTGCTGTTGATTCGGGTGAAGTGGAGTCAGCCCAATAATTCCTAACGGACTCCCAAAAAGACTCTCTCTCGCTCTCGCTCTCGCTCTCTCTCTCTCTCTCTCTCTCTCTCTCTCGCCGCTAAATCTGGGCTTCGGGGTGAGGCTTGAGAGGAGCGGTGCGGCATGGGGACTTGATGGCCTTTGCTGCTGCCGCCCTGCCCACACATGATCTCCATTTAATTGGAGTCGGTGGAAATGTGTTTCCTAAACTGAGGTGTGGAGCGAGTCATGCGTTCCGTCAGGGGAAACTCAACCGGACAGTTATCACAACACCTTAATGGGCTTGTGCAGTATCAAGCTCTGGCTTTGGAGCCAGGAGAGGCCGGTTGCCACCGTAAACCCTCCACAGCTCAGTAGCTCCCTCTTGAGGGGAGGCTCAACAAACTGTCTTGCATCTGAGAAGCTAAGATTTGCAGTCTGCTCTTTCTCCTTCTTAACAATTCTGCATACCTTACGGCATCCCCTCTCTCCCCCACCCAGCATAAGTACAGGCTGTACTGTGGTGGCTGTGGTAGCCGTGGCGTATCTTTGGCAGAGAGGGTCTTCCTAACTGGGTCTACTAGTAGCCGCCTGTAACCTCTGCATCCCAAAACCACACATGATCTCCATTAGCCTCATCTGAAACATGTTGACTAAATTGCAGGGACAGGAGAGGGGACGGATCCCAGAGGGCGAGCTGGCACAGTCTGCTGTCTGTGATGTTCCCAGTCTATGAAGCTGGTAGCCGGGAATCAGGGCTTTTATAGAGAACATAGTGTTCCAGCCCTGTCTTTCCTCCTCGGGCTTTGAAGCCTACGCCACGCACTTATTTCATTCAGCGACACCAAGGGTGGAGTCTCCCTCCTTTCTGCTCAGCTCAAAGAGTCCACTAGTCCACAGTCAAGCGTGTAACCCAGATATAGCAGGAGGTTTGCCTCATTTGTGTAAGAGAGACACTGATTTTGCTTGTTAACACAAGGACTAGCTAGAGGCCGTCATGTCTTTGTGTGTAATTGTGCGCAAAGTTATGCGTGTGCGTGTACGCGTGTGTCCACATGTGGCGGCTGACGATGAGGAGATGCAAATCCAGGCGCTCACCTGTGAAATGTTTACTAAGGCTGGATGCAAACTGTGACGGCGAACGCCCAGGGAATGGTGTCTCAGGCAAATAAGTGGAGGGAGAGGAAAGGCAGAGTGAAAACCCCAGGCTGGTCCAGAGAAGCTCCGCTGTGCCGCTTTTCTAATCTTCTCCCTCGTATCATCTTTAAAGAAACATTTCGGCAACTACAACTCCTTCCAGATGCAGAGAGCTCCTCTTTCATTTCCAGACCAGTTCCAGGAGCTTTAGCAGTGGATGCCGCGAGAATGAGCGACCCTTGCGGAAAGCGGGGTGATGACAATGCAACGCAAAGCCATCGGCAGATTTGTCGCATTGTAGGTAAAAGAATAGGAGACCCAAATGAACACAAATGATCTGCTGGTGTTTTTGTAGGCGCCAGGCCTTTTGGACCGGAGAATCACGTTGAATGCAAATGATAATCACCTCTGTGCTGTGGCATCATGGTCAATCATCCCAAAGCCTCATCCAGGTTTGGCACATATGACTTTGCATGCCCCCAGCTTGTGTTACACAATATAAGCGATCGTATACAGGATTTGTGATTACAGCCGACCCGAGATTTTCCTAACGCTTCAACAAACAAGGCTACATGATTAAATATTTTCAAAGAAATATATATTTCTTTGTAAAGCCTCTGATGTTTTGCGGCCTTGAACCAACTAGACGGTTACAGTAAGAATAAAAGCTGTATGACTACAGTATTCTATTTGTCGTCTGCTTGTCCTATTATTTAAATCATACTTTTACTATCGCTACGTAATTCCCAGGTCTCACTTTGTTTCTGCATTTTAGGAAAGAGACAGAGCCTTTTGATCTTTTTTTCTATGTCTGAATCTGTGTCTTCATCACAGTGTGAGCGGATGACTCAGCGAGTCTAGCGTGGTGCAGTGGTTTCTGGGCTGGGGTCAGATAGGTTTCTGAGGGGGTTGTTAGACGGCAGCAGAACTCAAAATCGCCAAGAAACAAATAAAAGAGGGAGTGGGAGGGAAGGAGGAACAGTGAAGGGAGGGTGGTGGTGTTCTAGGAATGTTGTGGGGTGCAGTATGGCCCCGCAGGCAAAATGAGACACTCCAAATTGTCACAATGAACGGCACAAAGACAACGGAACGATCAAAAGTGATGCAGGAAATAGTAAGGTTAGTCATGAGGTGGACTAATAAGATAATCTCTTCATCGTCTGGAAAGTGTGAACCTTTCTTTTGTATTTCAAAGCGCCTCGCTCATCTCCTCTGTATTCTCCCGACCAGTAAAGGTTTATACGGGGCCTCACCCATCCCTTTGATTGGTTGCCACATTATGATTATGTCTCGGCGACTGACACACCCCTGACAAAAATGTTCTAATTAAAAAACAGACGTACAGATTCGCACTGAGAGCCACGGTTCTCAAAGACATGTGACACGTCCACTGCATCCAACCAGAAACGCTTGACAGAGTCAAAGGATGGGTACGCAGAGATAGGTTTAATAGTGTCGTACTGGAAATATCACTGGAACGGATAAATACTGAAGAGAGTAACAATAGGTGATCTCAAACTGTAGAGAATTACAGTCAATTTTCAGACTGTATGACATCATGTTAATCAATAAATGGTAGGGAATAAGAGTAAATGATCATATACTATGGAGAATTATAGTACTAAACTGTAGTGGATATAAAATCAAACTATTCAAGGATCATATACTGTAGAATATTTCATTAACCGATAATTAGATTAATGATAAATCAATTCAATTGATATAGTGTAGAAGATTAGTGTAAATGATCACATGCTGTAAAAATCGCTGTACCTGATAATATAGTGCAGAGAATCCCACCAATGAACGGTTTATGATAAATGATCATATACCACACTGTAGAGCATTACAGTAAGGATATATAAATAACAAAAATATACTGTAGGAATTGCTGTGAATATTCACATACTGTATCGTAAGTAACCCATTCAGTGACTTGCTTCTCAATGGCTTTCAATTAATACCTGGGTTAAGAACTTTAACAACACGTTAAAGTTAATAACCTTTCCCACTAATTCTTTTACAGTGTTGCATTGTCTCACCTGGCCATGGTCTCAGGTCCTCCTCCACCTTGCATGTTTTCAGAGCGGGGGTGTCCATTTGCTCCTGCCACAGGGCTGGAATAACACAGAATACGAACAGCAGGTTAACTCTAGACGTCTCGATGAAACAAGTCAGCGGAGGACTGTGTTTACATAGGAAGGCACAGAAGTCTACAGGGCGAGGAAGTCCCTGCCAGTGCCACAGAAATCTAAGGCGGACTCCAAAAAAAATGTTCGTGACAGACTTTGACAGCACTTGTCAAAATTGTCTTGACATCTGGCGGTTTGGAGATGTGTCTGCCTGTCACAGGTTGGCCTTTGCTGACTGAGCAGAGAGGACTGGGAAGAGGAGGGGTGGATTTCTCACCAGAGTGAGAGTAGCTCTGGAAAAACATGCTTGATGGGTGCATGGAAGATATTTTTGGGCCTTTCAGGCGAGACACCGGAGCGGCTGCGGAGACCTGTGAAGTCCAGGACACTCACCAGCCTGTCCAAGCAAGCTGTCAGGAAGCGGAGGATGGTCGGGGATACTGGCCCGATGCGTGGGACTCTGCTTCACACTGGACGGCCATACCGCAGGAGGGGTGACACAAAAAGGGACTGTTTGCTCTGGGTCTGAGACGGTCCAGTTGTTACAAGACAACTTGCACAGAGGACTGTGGGCGCGTTAAAGTGGTTCTAGGGAGGTCTTTGACTCCAACCTCCACTGGTGAAATACTTCAATACATGCTGTTAACATGCTATGAACAATATAACCATAGTTATAAGGTTTGCCCCAGTTTTGATCATTTGGGTGTTATGATGCTCACATAGAACACAGAGAAATCTGATCATTGATATCCCTATGTACCAGATACCAGTTTCCTGGTCACACTGGAAACTGGTTTCTGGCACTATGCCTCACAATGCAGGATCTTACTAAGAGTATTTGTCTAATTTTTAGTCAAAATATCTTACTGCACTTGATTTAAGACACAAATACTGTGTTACACTATTTGTGTCTTAAATCAATATTTCTCGTATTTGTGTACGAGAAATAGTTCACTGAGATAAAGGGATTCGTTTGTTTGTCTTGAAATTATCTTACAAGCTCAAATCTAGTATTTCCAGCTCACTGAAAGATAAATGTAATGCTAAAATGCTTAAATACTACTCTCTTATATTATTTCAAAGTCTTAAAGGTCTTAAATCTAGAACATTGTCACTTCTAAATAGATAAAACTTCACAGGGGAAATTTATGAGGTGGTTAAGGAGATGTGTTTAAAACAAAAACAGGAAAAAACAAAACAAAGGAAAGTGATATGGTGGGATCTTGCAAAAACAAAAGGGACATTTTTTTTTTAAGTATAACTGGCTGATTATGAGAAACAAAACGTCCTAATATGAGTAAAAATAGTTAAAACTTAGATTTACCAGCGCCTTTATTACAACCTAAAAACATCTTGTACGCATTTTTTCAACATATTTTCTAGGGGAATTTTTTTCCCAGTGCACTACATGCTGTTTGCACAACTGTTTGCACATTTCTGTAACGACTAGCCTAATTTGAAGAAACTCTGACTGTACTGTATGACTTACACAGACTTAAGACTATTAAATTCCATCATGGCGTTGTGGATCTGGGTTATTCACCTTTCTGCCAGCAATATGAGACGACAGGCAATGTAAAACATGCCGTCCACATTAACATCGGCAGGACTAGGGAGCGCTGCATGAAGATAAGCAGCATAAATGGTGGGAGACAGAGGTGCTTTTAAGGTCCGACCTTTAAGGGGGCTCAGTCCCCCTCATGATAATGTGAATAGCAGTGATACTTTTCAACATATGACACTTTAATTCACCATACTTTAATCAATTATTACAAAGTGACGCGAGTAGAAAGAAGAAAATGAAAATTGAAAAATGGAAAATGCTGTTTGCGGATGGATAACCTTTCTCATTTCGCTAAACCTCAAATCAATTCCGAACACAATGTTACCTTCAGAGGAAAATTAATCAATTGGATGGTTTGTTGCAGTGTAAAACAATAATGGGTCACAGAGAACAGAGAAGAGCCTCAGTTCATAAAACCCGAGGCAAAGAGTCCTAATGAGCACGACTTCCATCCATGTTTTTTCCCTGTCTGCCGTTCTGCGCAGGAGCCCATCTGATATGACACAAGTGGCGGGCCAACGCATCGAGACAAAAACCCCATTTTTCACAATTTACATGTTCTTGGATGGTGGGAGGAAAGCAGTGACCGGAGAGAATCCATGCAAACACGGGAGGGATTCGCAAACTCCAAACAGAAAGGCCCCAGGACCCAAGATGGACCCACATCTGTCTTCCAGTGAAAGAACAGTGTTAACCCTGAATATGGCTTTCCAGGGTAAAAGTAAATATTTCAGAAATGTGAGGTCACTCTTACGTCTATATTACTGACCATTAGAGATTAGATCAATAATTAAAGGTCTAATACAAAAATTATAAAAATAATTACGATGTATAGAGGGGCTGAGATTACGTTCGGGTGTGTTTGAGCACCGTAAAAAGGGTCTTCAATCGCCAACTTGGAAGGGAGTCATCGCGACGGTGTGAGTGGAGAATAAAGAGAATAAAGAGAACATTTCTGTATGAGTAACTCCTCCTTTTTACTGGCTGTGTGTTGATTCAGTTCAGAAGTAGTTCCCAAAGAAAACAGTACAAGCTCCAGTTTCTGTTGTGTTGGACAAACTGGGTTGTTATGGGAAATGTTGCTCTGTTGCTAACTAGTTTGGGGTTCGCAGAAGCACAGTCAGAAAGTTCATGTACGTGTTCTGGCACGGTTTTGCCATTATATTTAATTCTTTCATTGCAAAAGACACAACTCAGTTTCTTCACCGTAACAGACGCTTTCATGAGGCCGTTGCCTAATCAATAAACCGATAAGATCTGGATAAGTCCTGGATAAGGTCTTATCCCAGTTTATGAAATCGGGATTTGATGTTTACATGCGATTACACAACAGGATCCCTCAAAAAACCTGAAAATAAACGGGTGTGCATGTAAACACGGTCATAGTAACCTCATAACTTCCTGCGGTGGCGAATAGGATTTAAAGGGGGCCAGGAGGAGAGAGGGGGTCGCCCTATAGCTGAAATGGGTTTAACATGCGTTAGATCTGCACTTCCTCTGGAGCTCCTCCACTTCCTTTGCCAAGACCCAAATCAGCACTCGCTCTCTGAGAGGTCCTGCACTACGCCTCACAATGGCAAATTCTTACACATAAATGGCCTTATTCAGAACGGCTTCCAAGCAGCTGGTGCGATTCGCTCAAGAAAATAAACATTTCCTTCAAATATTTTGATTGGCCGGCAGACAACGTCAATACCAGAGGCACAGATTACCCCTGTTAATAAGAGGACCAGCCCCATGGGCGGAGCTGCGGCGCGGGGAAGGCTGGGGCCGAAATGGGAAGAAACGGCGGCTGCGTCACTAATAAGAAGCTTTGGGGTGGTGCCAGTCTAGTTTTGGGGAGGACACAAATAAACACATGCGCTGCTTTTGAAGTGCATGTGTAGATGAAAGGGGTGGCTGAGAAGACGCTTGAGCCAAAATGGCATCCATCCTCGTGACTCCGGATCCAGCAACGCCTCTGAGACATGTAATGCGCCTGCCGTAATGAAGCGTGTCATTGAGACACAGTGAATGCCGGTCCTTGTGCTGGCTTCCTGTTTCGCTTAGGCCTTAGGCGTCGCAACGGGGAGAGAATGTGAGGGAGCAAGCAAGAGAGAAATAAAGACGCCAGCGAGGGAAGGAGAGAGAAAGAGAGCGTGTTACAGACGGGAGGAACACGGCCTTGGCTCAGCTATGTGGGACATTTGATATGTCTTTTGAGCCCTCACTTATAACGTGGGCAAAAACAAACACATGGGCTGAAAAATCCTATGTTCTCTTTGAGAGCTGGTCGTACTCCCACCGTTCCCCTCTCCCCAGACTCAATAGGGACTGTTCATGGCACACATGTAGTTTCTGTAATTGCTGAAATGTAAAACTCCGTCTGACTCTGATGTGAAATTATAACTTACACAAACAGTTGAGTCTGGTGAAAAAAGAACATGCTCCCACTTCTTTTCCTTATTTCCAAGGAGGTAGCTCCACACGATTCCGGTTTGTTGTTTTTCAAGAAGAAAATAATTTTCACTTTGAATTATTCATCTCAGGGTCACAAAAAGAGAGTAACCACAAGTGAAGCTTTGAGGCACCTTAACAAATAAACTCCGTGACGGCCATTGACATATTATGTAAATAGTGGAGCGCAGAAGTAAAACAGAGCGTCTAAAGGTCTGATGCTGCTCGTTTTGGTTGTACTGGCCTCTGAGGGCCAGCTTCCTGCTCGGGTTTGGCAGAATTCCGCATGAAACCCAACTGGCGTGACGGCAGTACTCAAAAGTCCACACCAGAGCGACCTGACGGTGCTAATTTCCTGTTTCGCTCTTGCTTTTAATTGGCTGATCATGTCACCGAATGTGTGAATTAGTGTGCGCCACTTGGCCGCGGCAGCAGCAGAGCATCGCCTCAAACCTGGGGGGCCGGCCAGATTGTTTATGTGGGGTAAACAGTGTGGTCAGTGTGGACGAGGCGGGAGGGGCACGGCTGCATTGAGCTGGTCCGCCATCAAACAGGACTCTCTGGAGTTAAGTCCAGCTCAGATGCCGCAGCTGAAATATACCGGACCAAACGGCCGCAGCAGGTGAAAGCTGCAGGAGCAACATTTGTGAAAGTGTTATTAATAGGAAATGATTCCCTTTTTAAAAGAACATTAGCAGCATGAACGCTTAAGCCACATTTGAAGGTCTAGATCCAGATTGAAACCTATATTCCACCTCAACTCACCACTCCCTATCTAAGAATCTACGGTGGCCTTCAGGCTTCAAAATGATGTAGTCTGTGCACTTTGTGGGGTTGAGTGGCGGGGAGTAGGAGAGATCTCGCCAGGGGAATCCTCCCACGCCACTCGGCCGTCCCGTCCTTGTCGGGTTGAAAATAGTCGGCGACAAGTTTTTCTACATCTTTGTAGTTTTTTTGAACACTAAGCAATTTTTTCAAATTGGCTTTCCTTCACATAAGCTTAAAAACATGAAAAGCCTTCTCTAGAGTCGGCGTTTGGTTTGTCCATTCCTGGCAACTGTCCAAACATGGCAGCGCAACACAGACGCCACCGTGGGCGACGCTCCGCTCTCACTGTAGATAGAAGAATCCTTCTCATAATAATAGTCATATTAACTCTTTATCATATACATTATGTTCAGAGTTCAGAGTCTCGCTCAAGGACCCTACAAGTTGTGGACCGCGGGGACGGTCCTGGAAATCAAACCGCTGATCTTCTGATTGGGAGACGATCACCAAAAAAAAAGGCTTTCATTTTTGACTTAACACACAAACATTAGTTCGTTTAGACAAAGAGAAACCCCTAAATTCTTCTCACTGCGACTTTAAAAGAACACCATTTATTACTTCTGCAAGATCCTACTGACTTTTTGAATAACAATCAGTCGGACAAAAAGGCAGACACACACTTGCAAACACACTCAGACACACACACACACACTCAGTCTTTTGGGCCCTCATCAAAGCAGCGAGTACTTGACTTGATGGCGGAACGTTATGCTAGTATCTGATATTCATCTTCAGAAAGGAACACACAGGTGTTGGAACAAATATCATGTTAAATGATACCACCTCAAAAGTGCCAGGACTTTTTTTACTATAATTAAATTGCTTCTGTAGCCCCCCCCCCCCCCTATTGCTCAAACACATTTAAGTTGAAAGAGCCGCTTTGGTTTCAGCTGTCTGTTAGAGGTTTTGCCAGAGGCTTGTTGAGTTTTGCCTACAATGAAAATGGAACTCCGTAAAACTGAAGTCAGTTTGGTACGTTGAGAAAAATCTAATTTTCTGCCACCTGTTTGCAGAAAATTAAAGAGTGTAAAAAAATAATGCATATTCACAGATCAGCCACAATATTATAACCACCTACACCTGTGGGTGTAGGTCCCCGTCTTTTTCTCCCAAAAAAAGCATTGTGATGTCACTGTGTGTTCTGAGAACCTTCTACCAGAACCACACAGGATAGCCTTCACTCCCCACTCGCGTCAACAAATCTTGGGCTCCTGATCCGATCGAAGCAAAATGAGCACTTCCTGCCTCATACATATCCCAACCACTGACAGGTGCCATGGTAACAAGATGACCATTGTTATTCTGACTTCACTTGTCAACTGTTTTAATATTATGGCTTATTGATGTATTAAGTATGCAACGTCACTGTCGCATATAAAGGATGACTGACATTCTTTATCCAAAGAAGGGAAGAAAAAAATGCTGCCACCCACAGACACATAGAGTACACACAAGTACCTCACTTGAGGTTTTGAAAACCAGAATAACAGTTTAGTACTTGATTGTTTCAGTGTCAGGTTTGCTTGACCTAGTTGAACCTTCCACACACACACACTCCCTCCGCCCTGGCTGAGAATCTTTCCGTGTGTCTAGCAAGCTTACCTGTAGCCACAGAAGAACAAAAACAAGCAGTGAATGCATCGTCTGCCAGCGTGCAGGAATCCTGTCACTGCATGCACTGTAATGAGCTCTTAATTACCCTGTCTGTGTGGAGCTCCAGCAGAACTTGCAACACTAGCACAGAATTGTCTGTGTGTGTGTGTGTGTGTGTGTGTGTGTGTGCGCGCGCGTGTTTTCTATTTTCGATTTGCCCGTGGTGCAACTGTCAGTGTGTGTGTGTGCGATTTAAGAATCCAGGTTAGCACTGAGCAGATGTCTGGAGACACGCTGTTGACAAGAAAGCCGAGACGGTGTTTCATAGCTCAGACAACAAAATGAAGCAAGGAGGCTTTAGAAGGAGATGACATTATTTTCTTATTCGGTCGTCTTCAAGGGGGGAAATACGAGGTTTCAAGGCCCGGGTAATGGAAAACATCTTTTGTAACAGCGAGACGGGAATCCATTTAATTATAACGTGTTGATGGGCGATCTATCACCTGGCAATTGTTAAACAAACAGACCCCGGGATTTAAAGTATCTGTAAAATACAACAGTGTCTGGCCGGGCTTCCAAAAGCAGCGACGTGTTTGCTGTTGATATGTAAACACGTCTCTGTATCTCTGAATGGGGTTTATGACAACAAATCTATTTTGGTTTGAGCTTTGCTGGTAGTTCCGTGGTGATTCCTACACACATGCGAGCAGGGCCTCAGTTCCAGTCTGCCGCTCAGAGGCTCCGGCAGCTAGACGAAGTGGGAGGGGAAATAAGGCACTATTTTTTAATTATTTTACCACGCTTGCCCTGCGGTCCGCCGTCATGATGGTTATACCGCAGATTAAGGTGTGTGGTTTTAACAGCCCTTCCCCTCGTCTGCCTCGATCACACACGCTCCTCGCAGATGGCCTACAGTCACTGGCAGCTGTAACCTGAAGCTCAAGGCCTTCACCCTCTCCGACTGTTCCAACTGATCTTAATGTGTTGTGTCTGCTGGCAGTGTATGTACTGTACATGTGTGTGTTGCAACATCGCAGCCCCTTTGAAGCCTGACAAGCCTATGACACTCTAATTCCTGCCCTAATCCCGAGCGAGGCAGACAAGAGCAGAGCAAAAAGCTGTTCTTCGTCTGCTGTCTGGGACCAAGTCTCTGCACCTCTCCCTGCCGGGCCGGAGTCTCCTCTCCGGTGTAAGCCTGGCTGCAGGGGGCTTTTTATTGGCAGACGCCATATAGAGCTCACGCCAACCTCTGCACCATCAGGAAATTATCATCACAGTGGTTGTATTGTGTTGAAGTTTCACAGTGTTTACATTCAGCCTAACCGGTCAGCGCTGTTACAGAAAATGGCTGACATGTTTTCTCCTCGGTACAAGCTGTGCAAGGGAACAAAATCAATATCAACAGAAAGTAAGGACATAGGGAGCTGGGTAAAATACCCTGTGTTCTCTGTAGTCAGCTGTTAGATAGGCCCATACTGGTGACTCAGCGCTGGCTAAGCGGAGCACAAGGCCAAACACTGGCATATGGCAGTGATACACACTGATAGACTTCCACCCACACATGGCGCACGGCTCCCAAACAAGCCCTCCAACATGCTGATACGAATGTAATGAGATTCATTAGCTTGCATGAGAACCAGAGAGTGGGTGGGAGAGGTGTGTGTGTGTGTTTGTGTGTATTTAGTCTGCATTCCTCCAGACATGGCATAGCCTGTTAAAGAGGCTCTGACATATGACAGAGAGTGAACAATCATCTCCAACCATTGCCCACACAGCTGTCCTCACACACACACACACACACACACACGCACACACACACACACACACACACACACACACACACACACACACACACGCCTGAATCGTCGCCTGCTCCTCCATCACACCACCTCAGGTTGAGTCTCTGCCCTCCACCCCCGCACATTTGACCAGTCTGACAGTGACGTGATTGCCAAGGTAGCGGGCAGATGTTACATTCCTGAGGCTGGAGAGTGCGGCGTGCGGAGGCCAGTTTCTGCACAGGCCAAGCTCAGTTGGCAGCAGCCGCCATGCCACCTGGCCACAGAGTCAACCCCGCGTGCTGTGGGGCCCGGACTCACAAACGCAGGGCATCCGGGGACAGAAGTGACATGAGCTTCCCCTCGCATAGCCAACACATGAAACGGATCTCACATTAGTAAAACGGAACTCAGGAGGCAACCGTGGAGGAAACTTATTCATGCCAGATGATTGGCACGACTATGATTCTGTTTTGCGGGTTTCTTAACCTCTGGCCTGGATGTGTCCGTTTTTATCCAAGGAGTCATTTACTTCTACGTAATGGCGGTTAATGTGTGGTGACTTGGGTTCGGGGAGGGGGTCGTTTCTTTCGTGGTTGTATATGTCAGCAGTCTTTACCTTGTGTGGTGCCAAGGTGGGTTTGATGGATGGGGCGGGGATTGTTGTTCACCGGTATTCGCATACTCCGCTGGTAGCGCTCGATCTCCGACAGCCTGTCCGAGAACTGCATCTTCTGGGGGTCCTCGATCTTCACTCTGTGCCCTGAAATAATGAGAGATAAGAGAGAAATCTCGTCAATGCACCAAATACACAACCAGGGAAATGACACAGTATGAGAAAGTGTCTGACGCCCTCCTGGTTTCTTCTATACTTGTGTCTATCTGCGTCAGATCTTCAAACGAAATATAATATAGCATGAAAGCAACAATGATAATTGTATTTATTGAAACATTTAATGCCCCCTTAGAAACATTAAGGTACGAAGATAATCAAGTTGCACCTTGATGACCCTCAGAACTCCTCGGAGAATATTCTAAGGACCAATGAGTCAAACGTTGAATCTTGCGGGTCCTGTTACATCTGGTACAAGCCCAACACAGCATTTCACAAGAACAACATCTTACATATGGTTCTATACCAGAAAATTCTGAAGGAGAATGTCAGGGTCATCAGTCTGTGAGTTGAAGCTCGTCCACAACTGGGTCATGCAGAAGGACAACGAAGAAGAGGAAGAGTGAGTCCACCTCAAAATGTCTCAAAAGGAATAAAATCTAAGTCTGTGTTGACCCAGTTAAAGTCCAGACCTGAACCACTTTGAGATGCTGTGGTTGAACCTGAAAACCGTCCATTATGGCGGCACTGAAGAAGCTCTGCAAACAAGAATGGGCCAAAATTCCACCACAGTAACACAGAGACCGATCTGTTATTGGACGTGTTTGGTCGCAGTTATTGTAGCTAAAGGTGGCAAAAAAAAAACATTTTAAAAAGTCATTTAAAACGTGTATTTGTATAATAAATTTAGTTTGAAGATCTGAAACGGTTTAGTATGAAATACAGCCAAATAAAGAGGAAATGAGGAGCGGTTCCAACACTACTCCACAGAATTTCCACAATTGTACCAAAATAGCAAGAATAATTAAAGGAAGCGTATTAGGAAAGGTTTCCTTTTCCCAAATTTTCTAATGTGTCAGGCAGTTTGACGTGTCCTTAAAGAAACAGGAAATCAGCTGTAATTACAGTCAAATTAACTCGGACTGTGATGATCATCCAGATCCTTTACTGCAATTCACTGAAACACTGGATGGAATTATATAAGAAGGGTAGAGACACGGTCATAATGTTTTTCTATTTCCAAATACAAAATATTTTTTTAATGCTAGGAGACCTTGAAACACATCGGCTAGACGCTAAGTGTTACCCGAGCTGCACCTGCTGTCGTGCCATCCGCAGATAACACAGATTACAATGGAGGTTGAAGATAACACCTACAGGAATGCTGCTCTGCTTGAACCTCAAGTGTAATAAATAATAAACCGCCTTGTTACATTTCACACCTCGATGAATAGATCGAGTTATCTTTGCTTACACTGCTTAAAAAAACATGGTATAGTGTGTAGATGTACCCCCAATAAGTCCCCCCCTCCCACACACACACACACACACACACACACACACACGAACACCTACGTACATACTCTCAGGTCTGACTGACACAGCGCTGAGTCAGAAGGAAACGCCCAGACAAGGCTACCAGACCATATAGTCATCAGTTTTAAACGAAATGGAAAGAAAAGAAGAAAGCTTCTTTGGGTCTGAATGTGTGGGTGTGTGTGTGTGTGTGTGTGTACATGTGTGTGTGAGTGTGTGTGTGTGTGTGTTCGTTCGTTAGAGCTGTATACACATTGGCTGCCTCTCCTTTATCCAGACCTGGAAACCTAGCCAACACACTTAGCGCCCCTATCACTTTGATGTCCCGTTAAGGGAGATGGTAACAAAGATAAACCTCTGATCATGCCTTTAATGTAGACGCAAGCATGTCAAGAGACATCGCGTCCCGTCTCACACACACACACACACACACACACACACACACACACACACACACACACACACACACACACACACACACACACACACACACACACACACACACACACACACGTGTACAGTATGTGCACATGCTTTACATGTGAACACACCTTAAATGTCAGACATGAGTCCGGATGAGGCTCGGCCTCTAATGGGAGGAAGAGATTTTAATGTAACTATCAATGCACCAAAACCGTGTGTGAACCCGCATGTATACATTCTGTGGTTTTCTCCCTGGCATCTCTACAGAGTAGCCTAATGTGAAGTAATGGCTGGATTTGAATATTTTATCACTATATAAAGGGGGCAAGGCAGACGGACCAATATGGATTTTGCCCGTCCTTTCTCTTCACTGACCCATGGGCAATATATCTTCCCTTTGAGGCTGACCCATGGGTAAAGTTTCGTCTCGTTTACCGCTCTGTCCATTTGTTTGTGCCCACCACCTCCCCTCCATCCTCTCTTTACGAACTCTATAGAAATATCTGACATTTGCGGCTTCCGACACGCACGCACACACAAAGGGTCCGCAGATGTCAGACGCTCAACTCAGAATCCCTTTTGTCCACAAGTCGGGACAGAATTCTTTTTCATCCAAACCCACGGGTCAACAGTGGGTGCGGAGGAAGAGCGAGACTCAGTCGTGACTAATCTGTCTGAGCAGTGGCTGCAGCTCTTGTCTCCGCTCTCCACACGTTTGTCTCACAGAGCAAGAGGACGCCGAAGGAAAGTAACAGCGAGTGCGTTTGTGGGAGAGATTCCACACAACCGCCCACCGACTCTCTCTGTGGCGTTACTCAGGAACACATCCTGTGAAGGCACACACACAATCACACACACCCACACAGAGATATCTTTTTATTCACACTTTAAACTGTGATGGGGGGGAATGAAGGTCTGTGTTTTTCTCTCTCTCTCTCTCTCTCTCTCTCTGTCTCTCTCTCTCTCTCTCTCACATACACACAGACAGCGCCGCGTCCGGGCTCCCTCACCCACACACACTGTGGCTACTGTCTAGGCCAGAGCAGGGGTGGCCAGGGGAAGCAGTCCTCCAAATATAGCCCCTATATGTGTTCATGTGTAGTTATTAAGAGATTTACACCACCTCAAACGGCTGAGGTCAGGGAAATGATACATCCCGCAACTCTGGTCGGGCTAAAAACGGCAGACGGCAGGAAAGAAAAAGATTATTAGTCACTTTTTTGTGGCCAGTGTTGGCTGGCTGTTTGAGGAGGAAAGTGATCATTCAGCCGCCTGCAGACACACACGGACACAGGGCTTGAGCCCAGCAGTGGCCCAGTTACAGTTGGCGGGGTCACACTTCATCGCAGGACACGGTGTTCAGAGCTTTCGGTAGGGGGTTTAGTGGTCTGTGGTGGGGTGTAGGTGGATGTAGCATTAAATAAGGCCTTGAGCTCATGGCTGCAGTTAACACAATTTATCAACATTTAGGTGGAGCACAGTTTCATTTCTTTCCTTCTCTTTTTCTCTCAGCCTCCGTCTGTTGGATAACTGTATAGAAAAATGTAATTATACACTTATACAAATTATATATATATATATATATATATATATATATATATATATATATATATATATATATATATATATATATATAAATTCAAATTCTACATTAACTAACCCAAATGGCAGCAGCCAAACGAAGATATTGATCTTTTAAATACTAAAAAAAAAAATGTTCACACCTATTTATAATAAATAATAATACATTTAATTTATAATGCACTTTACATTTGGATCAAATCTCAAAGTGCTATGATACAAGAAACATCTCAAGCTTTGTGACTACTAATGAGATTATGATACACCGCAATAGTTTCTTCTACTATTCACCCATTAGTCATAACATTATAACCACTGACATGTGAAGAGAGTAGAACAGACTATCTGAAAAAAAAATGTTTTTCCCGACTCCGTACCATGTTATCGGAAAAAAAACAAACATAATAACCTCAAATTGGATTCACTTATGTCACATGAAAATTTTTAAAAGCATAATAACGATTGTGCTGATGGAGACATATGCTTGTTTTCTCTGAGAGGCAACTGTGTATTCATAGTTTTTGGTTGTTATACTGTGGATTTTGGCTGCTACCTTGGCCAGATCTCCCTTGTAAAAGACATTTTTAATCTCAATGAGACGTCCTTGTTAAATAAGGCAGAAAAAAATACTTCCTTCCTTTTCTCAATAATGTAAACCTTCTGAATTTATGTTCCCAGTTAGGCGCCCTCTCTTCTGTGCTAAATGTTTTATGTTGGAAAAATAAAGCCATCATACAGACATTCTCGACAAACACTTTTTTTTTGTGATGGTGCATTAAGAACGAATGGGACTGTTGTTGCTATCTAACTGAATAATGAAAGAATTTTGCTCACTGTATTTTCTTTTTTACTTCCGTTTGTATTATTCCAGCTGCATTGTTGCGTATCTGACAGGAATTTTTTTGGCATTTTTGTTTGTCATTCAATATCCAAACGTCTCACTCACAGTCGTCATGATTGGGTTCATTACAGTCGACGCCTACAATTAAAATGGGTATACTGAAAAGTTAGTCTGCTGGAGTGACATGAGCATTTTCATTCAAACTATTTTAAGGAACCATGTATGTCTGATAAGTTTAAAAAAATCACATTTAAAAAAGCTCCCCCACCGCCTGCAGTACCCCCAAGTACCCCTAGGGGTACACCTACTCTCAGTAGAGCGCATGTGTTTCAGTGCCTCCTCCCTACATGTTTTCTCTTGTTGAGAGCAAAAAGCTTTATTCGCTAAAGTTTGTATGACTCTCAAAATCACTGCAGTCTCTGCAAAAGCGCACCTGAGCGAATCCACCTGTGTCTTCCAGTTAAAGCTCATGTCAACATGCTCACTGCGGCCATCTTACCCGGCCCGTGGCCACAGTTTGTCTGCTTCGTGTCCACCAACATTTGACTTCTACTTTGCAGGTCCGGGGGCCGGAGGGGTGCCGGCACTCCAAACCGGCCCCATTTCAGAAGGGTTTCTGTGGTTGGATGAATATTTAATGTGTCAGGGTGCACTTAGGAGAGAATGCCCTTGTTTTTCTCTCTATGATATCATAACCACAAGATAGAGCTGGGAGATGGGGGCCAATGCACACATGAGGCCTAAACAGCAGCGCTCAATACGCACCCGAGGCTGAAATGGATGCAAAGGGTTGTAGATTTACTAGCCTCCTCTCAGAGCAGCGGCCGCATCATCTGAAAGCTTTATGGAAGTCCATGAAGAACAAATAAAATGCTTGATATAAAATGTCTGGTATTAATGATGTACTGAGAGGCCATGGCTGTGTTTTGAAGAAATGGGTGTGCCATTCTCTGCGCCGATTTGTTTTTGTGCGAGTGCGTGCGTGTGTGTGTGTGTGTGTGCCTGTGCATGTCATTTCCTGATAGTGGTTTATCTGCTGAAGTATTCCTTGAGATGCTTTGCTCATTTCTTCCCCTTTACATTGAGCCAGGTTGAATGTGAAGTTATTTTTCGTGCGATTGTAGAACCAGACCACATGAACAGCAAACTCCGGCAACTCTTGCCCAGCCTTGCCTCTACAAAGCCTGTATCAGCTCCAAACAGAGACAGTGTTTGCTCAGTGAGGTGACAGCCAGGCCTTAGACTTCCAGTACCACAGCTGAACGATCACCCAATGCGACCTGTTCCTTCCATCGCCCCCCCCCCCACAACTCTGTCTCTACTTCTCTTTCTTTTTTTCTTTCTCTGTCTGTTTGTCTCCGTCTCTACTGAAAGAAAGAAACACATGTTGCTCTCCGAAGGGAGACACATTAAACACGGGCTCTTTTTAGTAAAGGGTTGGGCTCTTTTTCAGGGGCAAAGTGAAACCCTATCTGGACGGCAAAGGGCAATACGTGCTTTGGCATTGGCCCAAGTCTGCACTGAATATATTTGTAGTGTAAATATTTGTATTCAACGTATAAATGGACTTGATAGGACCCCGATAAGAGACTAGAATTGATTTGGAGACTAGGTATCCCACTTAACATTGAAGACTGTGTCTGAACTCTCCAGTCTATGCGAGTATGCTGCAGGATTACGCACAGAAATGTCTTCACTAATATGTAGGCGGCTGTGATAACATGAATAATGCAGCGCTATAGGTTGATGACTCAATCCGACCGCATCTCAAAGCTTTCGTCTCCGGTAGGGTAAGCCCATTCTTCGTGTGTTACCATGGTGAACGTGAAGCGATGAGACGATCAGCATCTTTATCTGACTTTTGAAACCTAGTGCTGAGACGTGAGGCGACAGTTGAACACATGTTGCAGCGAGCCCTGCTCGCTTGAGAGCAAACTTCCGTTTGCCTTCAACAGACACTGGCGACGTTTCAACATCTGTTGAGCAAAATCTTGTACACCTGTCATCCTCTTCCTTTTTCTTCTGCAGACCACCCTGCTGCTTTCCGCCACTCTCTCTCTCTCTCTCTTATGCTTCCCTTTTCGTTCTATTACTGGCATCATGTCGCAGCTTAAAAAGCAGGTCTCCAACAGCGTATTTGTTTCCCCGGGCCACCAATCACACAGATGGATATTTACAGTGGGACAAATCAAAGTTCTTGTTTTGAGGCTGACCCTGAAGGATGTGGGTTTTACCCATGGCTGGCGATTGTAGCTGTCTCGTCTGGGTGTAAATGAGTCAATGCCAGCCACACAGACACAGTAGACGTTCTAACACTCATTTAAATAACATTTCACTAGACTTTCGGAATGATTACTTTTAAGTTTTACAACTATCATGATCATGAGTTGAATGCAAACCCTTGGGCTGTGGACTAAATGTGAGTCCTCTGTCATAAATATGGCAGAACTGAATACAGGAGAGGTTTTGTGAGCCAGGTTTTTCCGCAGCATATATTTTGGCACGCTGATATACGCAGTTTGCCCTCTCGGACCACTGTTGGGGGATTGTCTGGCCTCTCAGGCTGCTGCATCAGCCTCTCTGGAGACATCAGCAGTGTGAAAAAAGCCCTTGCAGGCCTGAAAACAAGCTGCTCACAGCGGAAGTTGCCACATACGACTGTTTGAGCAGAGAACATAGCCTTCCTTTTCTGATAAGGGGATGAAGCTCTTTGAGTCGTTCTGTCTATGTGTGTGTGTGTATGTGTATGTGTGTGCGTGTGTGTGTGTGTGTAGAGGCACTGCCACACAAGGACAGCCCTGCAGCGAGGCAGGTTGAGGCAGGCAACGAGAGTGAAGGGGTAACAAAGTAAGACTCAGTGCACCCGGATTCTCCAACAATACAGCCAGGCCCGTAGCGCATAGAGAGCAATCATCCCTCTTTTGTCCCACCAGTCCGTACGCTTTGTCTGGGTGTGTGCATGTGTGTGTTTGTGTGGCTGTCTTCTACTCGAGAGTGGAGGCGTGTTAGGGTTGATATGAACAGCGCTGTTTTTCAGACCTTTTTGGCTGCTTGCCTGCGGCCTCCGTAGATTCACCAGTGCCGCTGCTGCTGCTGCTGTGGCCTTGTGGAGCACAGACGGCCCATTTGGCTCCAGTGACAGATCATATTAAAGCAGAAACCTGCTTTGACTGTGCTATTTTAGCTCTAATAGTGAATGGAGATGTTGTGCGTGTCTGCGTGCGTGCGTGCACTCATGTTTGCGTCTACATGGTAGTCGGGTTGTCTACGCAGCAGGGCCCGGGGAGGGGGGGGGTAGACCTCGCAAGGCTGTGGGAAAGGAAGGCGAGCTGCTGCTGTCACATACATCAATGCAACACCAGCAGATGTGTCAAACGGCTTCACATTCACACCTCCACGCATCGCAGGTCACACACATTAATGTGCAACAAGTGTGCATTTGTGCCTAAACATGCACACATTCAGTCCACGCAAATTATATTCCAGGTGGGTGCATGTAAACGCGTGAAATGGTCAACTTTTCCACTGTGCACATGTTTCATTTGCAGTCATTTCTCTGTGGGCTGCTGCAGCCGTGTTGAGGTAACTTGGGTTGACCTCTCCTGTTCTGTGTTTCCAGCCAATTTTGAGTGGCCACGGTTTCCCATCATGTTTACCCAGAGGATTAAAATCATCTCAAGCTCCTGGAAGCAAAAGAAAGGCCTTGCTACACCTATTATTTGCTCGCTGCTCCCAACCATCAATGCCTGAAGGAATAAATATCCAAAAGCCACAGGGTGGGGGTACACAGTGTCTTTTCCAGTAACCAGCAGGTGCCTTCTTCACACAAACCGCCTCCTACTCCACCCCCATCCCCACTGCCCCGACACAGAAAAAGGTTTATTGTCATAATGCAGCGGGGGATAAAATATTCCTCCACTCACGGATCATTTATTTTTCTAAATGCAGAACGGAACTTTTATTGAATTACAGCTGAAAGTTTGTGATGGCTCCCTCCTGTATGGGTGAGTGTAAATAAGGAAGAGTGAAAACACACAAAGTGGGCATTTACTTCCCCTCATAGGTAGGTAAACAGGAAAGACGCTTGGCTGGTGAGTTTAGAGGGGAGAGAGAGGGCTGAGTCGCGCCGCTGGGAAGAATTTGTCCGTGATTCCCAGAAAATGTCCTCATTTTGCGTCATCAAAAGGAATTAAAAGCGCTTTCTTAAGGAGCGTGTAAATTATGTGATAGTTAAGAGGGCTCCCTGTTGTTCTGTATGACTTCAGCAAAGACCGACTGGAAATATTTGTCTGAGTGGAAAAATAAAGCGCAATATACCCTGGGGATATTCTGCGTGTCTCCGACATTCATCTTCTGACTCCAGAAGGAGACATCATGCTGTTTGAAAATGCTACACATTATAACATTGACGCCTGAGCAAAACGCCGGCGAGGAAAATAGAGGCGGCAAAAGGAGATGAGAGGAAATAGACCTCGAGTAGACAAATGGTCCTAAGTTCTTTTGTTGTATCTCAGTCATCTAAGTATTTAGGCTAATTAGTCTGACTTTCACTGGAAAACCTATGCAACAAAGGCTTGAGTCGCATTATCGGCACCTTTGTGTGCATATATGTGTGCGTTTGTATAACCAACAAAGGGAGTTGACCTCAAAACTTCTAGATGTGGTTAAGGTGGTAACAGAGGTCCCAGAGCGTCCGTGCATTTACTGTCCCTCAGCTTTGTCACGCAGCTCTCTTCAAGGCAGGATCCGACCCCCTTTTTGCTCCTGTCACACTTAAAGCCGCAAATCGACGTCTTAGAAACCAGTAACAGCGGTGTGTAATTGTCTGTCTCTCTAAACACAGAAATCCTGACTTATTACTGGAAGAAGCTGCTTTCATGCGCCACCCATCACAAGCCTCAGACCTCAGACTGCGGTGAATGTTTTGTACCGAATCCCAAGTTTCCCTCTTAAATCGGTCCAAATCTTTTCGACATTCACTGCTGCATTCCAGCGGATTTATCAGTTGACCAATATTTGCTCTATTTCTAATCACCCGGGCTAAGTATGACGCATCTGGATTGACCCCGGGGAAGAGGAACGCCACAGTCGATGGCCTCCGGTCACTGCAGATGCCTCAGAGAGTTGTTCCACTCGGAGGCTATAAAATCAACTCCTTATCTGTTCCCATCTGTCTGTCAGTGTAACTGAGGCAGAATCATTCTTTACCCGCGTATGAGTTGGATCGTCATGTGTTTTACTGTAAGGACTACACACTACTCTTGTTTCTGTACGTGTCATTTAAAGGGATTTCTGGGATTCACGGCGAGACATCAGCAGCCAGGAAAGCAGAGACCCGCCGCTGTTCTCTCCCTCCCCTGGCACGGCTCCACCTGTAGGCCCTTATTTCAAAGCCACCCATCTCCATTTTCACACATCAAAGTTTCCTTTGAGAGAGCCATTCACAGCAGGGGCGAGGCTTTCATGTGTTTTGTGGAGCGTGGGCGTGGCCCGTGGCGCTGACTTAAAGAGATGGACGCACCTGACAGGTGTACGGAGCGAGCTCCACGCTAACCCATACACAACAACACGCAGCCTCTCCTCTTGTTGACTCTACAGAGAGACTGCAATATCACAGGAAAAATAACAAAGCAAATGTCATTGTTTGTCTATTTGCATACTTGGTACAGTCTGTGTGCCAAATGCAAATAGAATCAGCCAACTCCAATATGTACCCCCGCTGTCCTGCCCGCCCCCCCCGCCCGCCATTCTCCTGCTGGACCTGTGTGAACACACCCAGCCGAGTAAACAGAGGCAACAAAACACGACAGCACTTATGTGATTTGGGTGGATGTGTGGGCCGATGCGTACGACCTCTCTGACCGTATGCATGAGCTCCCTGTGGCCGTGATCGTATTCTAAGCCTCACCAGACACACTTTCATCTCCTCTTTATTCCTGTATCACTTTATCAACCCTCAGACCTGATCGGGAACAAAGAAGGTCTGAAAGATTTTATTATTTTATTAATAATTTGAGTCTATAGATGCCAGAGTCTTTAGTCCAGACAGTTCTAAATGGTTCTAAAAATGATTTGATTAAGCCAGAGGTACATGTGTTTCCTGTAACTCTAGACTTTATCTTTAAAGGTTGATTTACGCACACTGGCTGCAGCTTTGAACCAGTCCTCAGGTATTCACAGAAAACTACTATTTTATTGCCTCAACTGTAACCGGTTATACATAAATCATGATAAGCGGTTCACTTGTTTTCTAAAACCTATATTTGGTCCTTTTTTGTGTAAATTAGATTTAATTAATTGAGATTTCAATGAAAGTTCAACATGATCATACTTTTAGATACTTAAATGCTTCATTTATCAACCCTCAGACATCTGATTGGGAATAAAAATGGTCATTTCTTCATTTTTTGGAGAAATAATTTGAATAAATGCCATTTGTAATTCTATGATTCTTAGAAATATTATAAATTCAGACCGTTCATTTGAAGAAGGTTGAATAATTACCTCAATTTTGCGAAATGTTAGTTAATTTTTTTTAATATCGTCTAATCTTTTTCAAATGATTTAATCTTTTTCTGAACACGTTTGCGAAGTTAAATATGAAAAAAAATGTTTAATGATGACGGTGTAATAAAATGCTAATTGATTTTTATCAGGCTCTCAAAAAGACACACACACACACGCACACACACACACACACACACCGCACTGTCAATATTATTTCTGGGCGTCATTTCACGAGCCCAAAGCATTTTCTGACCCACGGCATTTTTATCTGTCCCTGTCTGACCTGCGCTGAGTTCATCTTTTCTTCCTGGGGACTGATTCATTTCAGATTGAGAGATACGGAAATATAAACAGCCCCTCCCCCACGGGTAAATAAGCAGTGGCTGATGTCATGTATAGGAGGGAGGGGGGCGGCTGCGATGAGAAGGGGCACCAAAAATATAGTTGTGGGATTAATGAGAGTAAGGCTGTGGGGTGCATCAAGTGTGTGAGTGGTGGTTCAGGGGTGTCTGATTGCAGCCACAGACTGGGAGAGTCTCCATGTTTAAGTCCTCTGCTTTCCTTTTTTAAGCTTTAGTCGTTTTTAGCCCGGCGTTCTCTCTCTCTCTCTCGCTCTCTCGCTCTCTCTCTCTCTCTCTCTCTCTCGTCCAAGCTGCCGCTCAGACAGAGGTGGTTTCAGTTGTAACATTTGTGCTTCCACTTTCAGCAGAAGTTTGACAATATATCATGACAGAGAGGCCATGAGGTGGGGGGGGGGGGGGGATTGTATGACGAATGCCGGATGTGTGATGAGGAAATCAGCAGCTAGGGAGACAAAAATACTTTGCTGAACAGTTCTTTCCTACTTTCTGTTTTCGCCCTGTGTGTATGCATGTGTGAGCTTGCATGTGTGTATGCGAACGTGAAGCTACATAAATGTGTCCAAAGGCTTCAACGTCCTGCTCAGGTGTATGACGTTCCTCGCCAATTTGCTGCAGGTGAGGCGCCGCTGCAGTCCTGTCCATCAGGTTCTCCTGACTGGATCAGCAAACAAGAATAAAACCTCCTCCCCTACCTGTGCCAACTCCTGCCGTGGTACGGCTGGCAGCCACGCAAATGTAGGCCCTATGCAAACAGCCTGTAACGCCATGTGCAGGCCGGCCTCGTGGTTTGCCAGCCTACGGACAGCTGAGCGCAGCGCGGCCAAGTTTGGCTCGAGGTTGCCTGCACTCTGAATGATAATGCTGGGATGAACGAGCAACGATGTGCGGCGCTGATTAAAAACCGGGGATCAAAGCGGGCGTTAAAATATCCAGCTTTCTCTGAGGGTGAGATTTGTCATGAGAAGTTGTATTTTCAGCCAAAGCACCACTGCTTTGGCTCCAAATGATGGACAGCAGACATAATGTGATGCCTTGTGGTCATAAAATAATTAGGTTATTTTATGACCCTAATAACGTCTGAATGGCGGAGTGTGTTCCTGGGCTTCGCCTGTGTCTGGTCGTGACTCAAATGATTCTCCTAGAATGTGCTTCTTGTTTAAAAATGGGAGGTCCTTTATCTCATCTCACAACGGATTTCTATTTTGAGTCCTTCGATGCACTTTGAGAACTGGTGTCGGCCTCGGATCCGACAGCTCAAACGGACCGGCGCATTGAGCGGTATAAATGTACCGTGCTCCGAACTGCTTATTCTAGTAACTGCGTTCAGCTGTTTGACTCAACCGGTTACATCCATCATAGATGGATGAGATCGGCTTCTTCTCTATTTCAGCAATTTCAACCTCAGCCCAAACAATATCTGGTTCCCCGGCGTCGCGGCGGAGGCGCTCCCAGGTAGCACATGCTGAAATCATATTCAGGTGCTCTTTTTAATCAGCCTTTGCAGGAGTTTATTTTCTTTCATTCGGCGAATTCCCTCTCCGCACCACGCGGCAGAGTTTAATGGAGCCTTGAATTCCTCCTGCCCTATATTAAACAGTGTCACTTTATAGCCTTCAGCGCCAGTGCTAAAGTAGCACGGCCACTCTGACGCCACAGCTGGAGCGGTAACATGTTGACAGACAGGCAGGAGACGGCCTTAATGTACACAGTTATTTCAAGCTGCGACGCTCACAGACTCACAGCACAGGAGAATGCATTTATGCTCGCAGACACGTTAAGCTTTTTCTCCCTTCAACTGCAGATCCAATTGAAACCATTCAAACACAAACCCACACACCCTCACACATGCAGTGTTTATTATTATCTAGTCCCTTCCTCTGCAAATAGTATTCAGTCTGGCAGGTGGGGGGAGGTGATGCCCCCTCTCCCCGTGCCCCTCAGCTCCTTTCACTGCCAGCCATTTATGTGGCACTTGCTAGCACTCTCTCTTCCCCCCTGCCGTGATCTGTTTTGACTGGGCTAAATCCAGCTAGTCCCAAATATTCCTCCTTCACAGACGTGAGCGTGAGCCATGCCTATCCGGCCTGTGCAGAGACCCTCTAAAGCCATTATAACATCATCGCCCCCCACAGGTACATCAGGAAATCCTACCCATCTCATCAGTCCCACCTTGGAGACACAAATAAAAAAATAAAACATGCACGCACCCACTCCACCTGTGTGCACGGCCCCTGACTCCTCTGAGTAACCCTACTCTCCAGCAGCCCTCACCCCGGCATCTTTAAACCGCACGAGAATGTAGCTGCGGCCCAACCATGGCGCTAACAGCTTCAGCGAGCTGGGCCTCCCCGCCATGGCTAACAGTGGCCAGAGTCTGCCCTGTGTTAAATCAACGAGCCACTTATGTGGTCGGTCAGGTACTGCCTCTCTGACCAGCACCGGGAAAGGGAGGGGGGTCCACTGAGCTGAGCCACCTGCGGCTTGGAGACTCACTCAGCTCCTCTTAGTGGTCTTGGGTTATGCATTAATATGCTTTACAATTTCCTCTGACTGGGCCCTTCCCTTTGCCCCTGCTGCACACACAAACACACACACACACCTGCGTGACTCTCCTTCTGTGGACCATGCACCGCCCTACATGCATTCTCTCTGGGGCTTAACAACCAGAGGTGACAAAAGTTCACACATTCTTCCACCTAGAAGACGTACAGTTACTTGTGTGAGAAAAAAAAGATTCTTTACTCATGTAAAAGTGAAAAAGTGCAGATTCTAACATGTACCCAACGTTTAAGAGTAAAAGCTCAACCCTTTATAAGACATTCCTACTGATTATTTCTATGTCTGGCATATTAATGTCTTATAAATTCCAAGGATTATTAGGAGCTTTATTTCTGCATCGATTACTGACACTCACAGGCAAAGAATGGATTCAGTGAAAATGAGCGTTAAGTAGAACATATGGAGAGAAGAGCTCTGACATCACGCCTTTCCTCCGTGGTCGACTTTCTTGCGTGTGTTTCTTGTCTTCTTATGTGTTTTGTGTCCATCGTGTGTGATAGAGGAAGAGTTCCTCCTCTCTGTGTATTATTGTCCCCTCCTTTAAAATCAGTCTTGATGTCGAGAGTGTCATGAATGCAAAATGAAAATACTCGTATGGAGCCCTTTTTGAAAATGTATGGTGCAGAAAGTTAAGAGATTTGTGGCAAAATGTAGGGAGTAGTGTAAAAAGTAATAATAGAAATATTAACACATGCTTGTACTTAGTTACTTCCCACCTTTGGCCATAACCACCACACCCCAACGCAGTCTTCAGACATCCTTATACCCTAGACCAAAATTTAACTCCAGTGATTGTGTGAACTGATTTGTGGCTCAACAGCGTGATGTAGTATCCTGAGCACACACACAAACACACACACACACACACAAACACACACACACACTATCAGAGTTTTTTCATATCATCTACATGTGACTCATGCAGTTGTTTTTGCATAGATAGCAACGCCCATCATTTTCACAACCAGCAGCTTTAGGGATCCTTCAGACTTGAGGGGCTTTGCAGCATTTAATAACCAGGAGTGTTTATATGTGCGTGTGCGTGAGCGGGCACTCACTGCGCGGTTCCCTGGGTCCATCCACGGTGACCTTGATGGCTCGGTGGTAGGTGGCCACTTGTGGGGGTCCAGTGAACACGGTGATGGTCAGGGTGAAGCTTTTTCCTGCAGCACACAAACGTGTCAACCTCATTTTTTATTTCACACAGGCCATTCTTCTAATGAACCGCAAACAGCAAATCCTTTTGTTTGCAACAATACTTCTCTTGTTCAATTTGAAATTATCACAGGCTTTTGTTCCGTTGCAGCTTTTGTATTTAAAGAGGCAGAGACCGCAACTTTTGATGGCCCGGCCGCAGGGATGATTTGGATTATCGAGAGAATGCGTTCCAGATTGTCCGAAAGGGCCTACAGCCATCGTTTATTGTTCGACAAGGCGGGATCCCTCTCCCATGTGCGTCGGTATCCGCGCACAGGGGAGGAGGACTGCGCCCGGCTGCGGGTCCGGGACGCCCGCGCGCTCCGAGAAAGACGCTTCTTGTTGTGGATTTTATGACCACACGCGTCATCCGATGAGGTAACTGAACCCAGAAATTAAATGTTTTAAACTACATTTTAATTCACGAGACATGAACCATTCGCCAGTCATCAAAATGTCTGTTACTTTTACAATTAAAGGAAATTGCGGGGGGGGGGGGGGAAAGGGCCCTGTTCGGCTTTGAAAGGACTTAAATTAGTGTAAACACATATTTTTATATTTATTTTTCCTTATTTGTGCCTGAAATGAATGGGTTTGGATTTACATAACATGGCATTACTCAAAAGGCCCACATGCTATATGCATCAACCAGAAAATGATTCAACCTCGCTATTTATGTGACATATTGTCATTATTATTATTACTAAAATGATTACAGCACGATATGATACCCCTGATACATAGCAGACATCCGGCTGTGTGATGACTGCTGTCACACATTAATGGCGAGGCGTAAATTATTTCTATTCCATTTGAGTAAGAAAATTAAAGGCGCATTGCAGAACTTGACTGTGACGCTGACCAGATGAAAGATGTTTAGATGAAAAACTCTCACCTCACAGATTAATCCCAGATTTTAATTTAAAAAAAAGTTTTTTTTATGTCATCAAACCAAAACTGATGAGAAATTAAAAATCTTTTTGTGCGCCCGCGTCAAATATTCAGTGACCTATAGACTACTTTTAATATCGTTTACATTAACAATATATAATAGTCATAAAAGACTGATATGTTCCACCTCACAGACGGGAATACCTTTGATTTTGATTTTTTCTTTATATTGAATTTCTCCACGGTGCTGCGTGGGTATCAGCATCCTTACCTGGCTGTTTTCGCGCAGGGATGTGTGAGTGTGTGTGTGTGAGTGTGTGTGTGTGTGTGTGTGTGTGTGTGTGTTTGTGTGCGTGTGTGTGTGTGTGTGTCTGTCTGTGTGTGTGTAAGAGAGAGAGCGCGCGCGAGAGAGAGGTAGAGTCTGTTTACCTCGTCCACTCCTGCCCACGAAGCGCAGGTCGTTGAAACGGGCCACCTGGTTCTTCATCACGGCGGAGGCGTTCCTCAGCTCGGCGGAGTAGTTCTCGTCATTCCCTGCCATCACGGTGACCAGTGTTCCGTCAGGGACGTCACCGAGGGCCACTACCTGCTCGGGAGAAACCGGGCGTTAAGAACGGGTCAATAAATCAAACGTACACACCGCGTGCGTGAAGTTGCACCGGGGTCTGATCGTAGCCTATGTGGCAGGAATATCTGCAAAAATTCACAACCATGCCAGTAATAAATCGTGAAATGAACGTAATTACTGAAATATTTCAGCCTCTAATCTAAATTAATAACATTTAAATTGTACTGTAACATTTGTAAACCATATTTTTCCACCAACCACCTTAATGCCGTTATTTATTTATCTTCAAATGTGGAGATAATGCCAGGCTTAGTGTCGGGATTAGCTGCAAATTTTTATTTAACTCTCAAAATAATTAAAAATCCTGAAAAATGTAATCATAATAAAAAAATCGGAGTTCAGATTGCAGTTTTTCTTAAAATTTAGACATCCTATCAGAAATAATTTCCTGCCCCATTTATCATTATGTTGATGAAAAATCCAAGCCAAGAAGAACTCATCATTGCTTTATAAATAAAATATGCCTTCCACTAATGCCAATACAGAACACATAAATTCCACAGTCAATTCTTCTTTATGATTAAATCCAATTAAGCCATCGCAATAAAATATCTGCTTGTCTTAAATAAATAAAAAATTCTGATGCAGTTCCCACAGTCATAAAAAAGAGAAGCCAGCGTGCGTCATTAAGATGAAAATATAATAAATGTTAATTAGAAGCCATGCGTCTTGCCTTGAATGCCACGGGGAGAGTCTTGTTGCACCTCCAGTGGGACGGGAGGACCGAGCAGAGAAAGTTGGGACTGTCGGTCCGGACCAGCTCGCCGGCGTGGTCCGCCAGGACGTCCACCACGTTCCTAGTGTCCGGTCTTGACCTGAGGGGCCCCGGGGTGGCCATGGTCCCGTTGCCGTCTCCAATCTTACTGCAGGGGAAGGACGTGGAGGGCGGCGTGAACCGTCTGGTGGTGGGCGGCTCTACGGGAATATGCATCACAACAGCTTGGGTCAGAGCCACCTGACTGGGTCTAAATCAGAGGAGCAGGATTTTCTTTTTTTGGGGTGGGAGAAAAAACACTTTGTGGTCTCTTTTCCTCCAGAGGAGCGCAGAGAGGATGGAGGCGCGAGCGCGCAAAGTCTGATCGACCTCAGCAGAAACAATCAACCGTGAAGTAAATGTGTGATATCATCAACACGGGATGTGACAGCCCGGGGGACATCCGTGCTCGATGGAGCGACACTAAAGTCTCCAAAGTCTCTCACGGTGCTCAATGTTTTATCTCGCTGCACATCGGCGATCACTTTGAGGCGCGCGCGTGCCAACACAACACTGAAACCAACTCAGGGAATCCTGTAAACAACTTCTTCCGATGGTAGGTAATCCAGTCGTAACGCAAAAAAAAAGTTAAGACGATCCAGACTGACTTTCTTGGATTTGGATTAAATCAGAAAAAAAAACGAGAGACGCGTCTTTTAAAAAAAAAAAATTTAAAAAAATAAAAATTGCCTCAACCCCGAATGTTCAGAGTCATGAATCTGAAGCTGAAGCCCATCACTCTCCTTCTCGTGCTTAAAAGTTCTTCCAACTTTCTCCCGGCTGGAGCAACAATGAATGGTGTCGCGGAGCGGTAGGAGCTGTTTCCTCCTTAGTGGTCCGGGAGCGCAGGGTTCGGGCGCACGCAGGAGCCGCGGAGCTGAACTGAGTAGAGAGTGCCGCGATATTATTTTTCACCAGTCATTTTAGTGTTTAGTGGTTGGGAGTGTGGAGATGATTTCCACCAATGAATCTGCTGGGTTGGGCTTTCACCGGACCAATCAAACTCTCTGCTGCTCCAGCACCGAACCACTGTTAGACACAAATGTATTGATACATATCTGAGCTCCTGTCTCCTTATGAATTATTTTATCTTAAAGTGAAGAACAGGGCAAATAAAGAGGCAGTAGGATTGTTTGTTTTTTTTTAAAGAAAAAAAGATTGGCAAACTATTTTCATACTTTATACTAAAGTATGTTAAACATTATTTGTTTTGTAGCTTTGAAAGTGTGTGATAATTATTAAAAACTTACAGTTTAGTGAAAGTACATATCTGTTTATTTTGAATAATTACCCTGAGAGAACCAGTTTAATTGATAGGTAATTCAACTGAGTGATGCTCACCTTTAGGATCTAAATATACATTCAGACAAAACCAGTCGTGTGGTTTTATTGTCGTTTTATTGTGTGCACGCTTCTCTCGCACACTCCGGGCTATAATGGTATTTTTCACCGGAGTTTTGCCTGCAGAATGAGATCTGTATCGCTCTAATTGGCTTAACTGAATTAAAGAGTATGAAAGTAAACACGCTGACGTGCGTCCAGCACATCAAACGGCGCAAAAGAGCACCAGTTTGTGCGCCTGAGGCGGATTTCATTAGGAACCTGAAATGTTTGAGGGTTCCATCAAGTGACGACACACCCTTCAGGACGCCTCCAAACCTCGGGCCATGCTGCTTTCTGACACTAGTTGGCGCGTTTGCCTTTTCAATCGGCCCAAGAGGACGTCTCACATCTGCAGAGCAATTTTTTTTATTCATCACAGCTCAGACATTGACTGCAATCTGAAATAATTTAGAAATCACTCAAACACACTTCATATCTGGGTTTTTTTGTGTCTTAATCCAGCTCTAGAGATATTTTCATTCACATCTATATTTGTATTTTTATAAATGCAGAACAATAATCTCTGCCACTGCTTACAAATGAAATTATTTTAGTAACACTCACCATTTTTCGTTTAAAAATCACAATATCAATGCTCGATTAGAGTTGAAATAATAATTAGTTAACTTCGATTTTTTTTAAATTTATTTTATTTTTGCTCTGAATGCACGAGCTTAATCGTATCATAATTTCAAATAGGCCTACTGTATGTAACTTAACCTCCTCAGGCCTAGTGCGCACTGTTATAATTATAATTATTTATTTATTTGGATAATAACGTTACCCTTAAAATAATTTTAAAATTTCACTGGTAAAGATATGAATAAATAAAAAAATATATACATTTTCGGCTTTGTTTAAATGTAATTTAAAATGTCTCAAAAGTATTATGAAATAACACATTTTTTAACGTAATTTAAAGCAAAAACTATCTTTTAATGAAAGACACCATTTGACTTTTATTTGAGGCGCAGGTTTAAAATGTTGCCAATCAATCGGGGTTTCATTTTAATAAATAGCTTATTTCCTGTGCGCGCGCTCGCCTCTATGAGTGTGTGTGGGGTTGTTGTTTTTTAATTGAACAAAGTAAAAGAAGTGCACGTGACGTAAGCAGTCATCGGAATGGTTTGAGATTTTCCCATAATCCCGACCATCAGAGCCGGTCAGAGAGAAAATGAAAGAGAGAGAGAGAAAGAGAGAGAGAAAGAGAGAGAGAAAGAGAGAGAGAGAGGGAGAGAGAGAGAGAGAGAGAGAGAGAGAGAGATGCCGAAAAGGAAAGATTAAAAACGTAAAACTTTGGTCATTTAATTCCAAGAAGGTCCAAATGACGCTGAGTTGTTAGCGCTGATTTTTTTTTTCTTTACAGTGGGATCAGATGTGACCACAGACCATAATATATCAGTGACGTTTGAACAGTTGCATCACTGAAAGTAGAAGCTGTATCTTTAAGGTTGATCAAAATTATACCATAAATAATCTGAATGTGAGATTAATGCTAAATAGTCAGTTTCATAAATTAGACCTATTTCACTTCAGCCATTATTTATTTTTTTAACATACAGAAATATCAATGAAATAAATTAGTAATGACAAATATATAATAATGAGGATAAATCCATTTCTGCTCCTATTGTTCTCTAAATCCGGTGATGAGAACTGTAAAAAAAAATCTTCATTTTAAGAGTCCCAGAGAAAATAAAAACACATTCATAGTAAGTTTAAAATGAGTTGTTTTAATAAAGGGAAACCCCTGAACCAGTGATGAATATTTCACGGTTGATGTCAATCCACTCTGCACAGCAGCAGCTAAATCCCCGTCATCCTCGCTTTAGAAATCACCTTTGATCAGGTTGCCTATAATGCGGCCTCTATTTTGAGCGCGGCTTGACAGGGACAATGACAACCCTGGTGATATTTTAGTCCATGCCATGCTTCATTATTAATATACGACCACACGCCCCAGCTGTACCCTGCTCAGCTGTAATGTGCGCTGCGGGCGCCTTTCACAACGAGACCTCTGCATTTCAACATGCAGTTTCTTCAGTTTCAGCCACAGCGCCATTGAGGAGCGAGCCAGCCGTGCCCCTGAACGATTTTTAATGATTGTGTCTGAAATCAAGACAGGACTCATGAATGATACGTGAAACCTCGGCCCACCTCAAACAGGCCCCGCCGTGTTTGATTCCTGCCATTGAAGGAAAAAAGGAAAGTGGATCCTTCAGGTATAAATCAGAAAATCACATCATTGTTTACTGATGGCTGCTCTGTGATTGTGCCCTCATCCCTCTGCTCTTGACCCGAATCACAAGGAATTCTCATCACAAAAGAAGGGGTTTCCTGTGGTTTCAGGAAATGGTTTGTTGGCTAGAGAGACACCATTAAGAGGCACCACAGTCGAACGGCCGTAAATGGGATATGATGTTGAGCTGATGCTGAAGTTCCTCGCGGGCCGTCCTCGTCTGTGAGTATGAAACCAAAGGAAAGCCCACTTACTTTAGGTTTTATGTGTAATGAGGCAGATTGTAAAGACTAATATGAGTATGATCCCCATTAACAGGCGGACCAGCGGGGGCTTTCGGGGTCTGTAACTCTAAATGCCACCCACGCAGCATCCAGCGCCACTTAAAAGTCTCTTTGAAGATGGGGACACTCGTAGATATGAAGAAATCCCTTTAGAGTTTGACTTTTTTTTTTTTTTTTTTTCCTGAATATGATCAGGCTGTGTAAACTCCCATGCTATTTTCAGACATGCACACATAAGCCTTTGGATGGGTAGCTATTCATTTGGAAAAGGGGGCTATGGGGGCAATTAGAAATACTTTGAGGTCGGGCGATGACATAAGACAAAGATTTCTATCTTTAGAGGAGCTGTGGCGGTCACACATTTCTGTACATTCACAAATTACAGGGCAAGCTTTGGCCCTCAACCCACCGAATGCATTCCTTCCGAAAAGTGTCTGCTCAAATTTCAGCCGGGGGTTTTCTGCTGAGTGGAAATATGAGTGTTCTGAATGGGCGACTTCTATGAAATGGAGTTTTATTCCTCTTGGATTAAATTAGCTCTGCTTTGAGACTGGGAGTGTTTTTTTGTATGAATGATGAATTCTGCGGTGGCCGTGGAACGCCAGGCTTGTTTACCCTTCCCTCCTTTTTTTTTTTTTTTTTTTATATCTTTCGGGAGACACAGTTCGCTATGAAATGGACTTTTTCCTGCTTGATATGACAAGAGTGTCTGTGATTAAACTTCCAGGCATGATGTAAGTCACCAAAACCATTTGTGCCAGTCTCCTCAAAGCCAAATCATATTCTAGCACTGGAGTGTTTATATACACAAGTATATGGAGAAACTTTTAAACAACAGTGAGTGGGTACAGACTGTTTAGGTTCTGAGCTCTCGTTGCTCTGATGGCTGATTCTCTCTCAGATTTTGATTACATAATATGTCAGCACATCACAATTGGTGGTCATTTTTGTCCATTTTGATGTTCAGACAGGAAAATAGAAAACACATTGGACAATTTCGATCGTATAAATTTGTGTGTTATTTTTTTTTTTTCCTCACCGGGGCTGTCTGTGTTAGTGCTGGAATGCGCTTGTGTATTCAAACTTTGTTTTAGCCCAAAAAAACTTTGTTTTTATTTTAATTTCTATAGTTTTCCTCCATAATTTCCCCATCATGGTACTATATACATCCAGCGACTCGTGATGGTGCCAGGCCCCCAGCTCCAGATGAAGGCGTTTATGTTATCCTAAGATGATGAAGGGAAGGGGGACGCTTCCAAAGCCGGCAGCTAAGCGTGATGAGTTGAGAGCTGACAGTCACCAGAAGAGACAATGGGCACATTCATCTCATGCATCTTTAATATTCCTACATTTTATAAAAGGTGCAGAGCGGAGCCAAGGGCTTATAAAAGCCCTCTGAATCAATTGAGCAGCGTAATGGCTGCTCGGGGACGACTCCGACTGTGTTTTTATTTCTGTCTGCTAAATGTAAACGGACATCTTAAAGAGAAGATTCATTTTCAAACGTACCCAGCTTGTATTTGACACTCGATTTCATATTGAATGAATTATGGCGCATGTTTTGGTAGTGGTTCCCCGGTACCCTAAAAGTCATAAAATCCTCTTATATTTACACAAATAGGATGATCTTTAAGTGATTGACTCGAATGTTTCCCCGTTTATGCGTCCGTATGCTTCTACTGGACGGAAATATGGCTGCCTGCGTTTATCTGTTATAGGATCTGTTAAAATTCAGATGACGCTTTTGACATTTAGAAACTAGAGTGGCACCTCTGCAGAGGTCAAACAGTTCTCTTTCCTGTCCGGGGTCCCACTCTTACATTAAGGTTTATCAAAATCAGTTTGGGTTGTTTTTTCTGCTAAATATATCCCTAAAAAGTCGAGGATATTATGGAGTCGTCGTCGCCATTGTCGCTCAAAAATCATTTCATGATGTAATACCAGCATAGAGCTTAGTCCGAGGAAGAACTGGACTGATTTGGGGGAAGGTCAGTTGTGTATTTCTGACACTAGGGGGAGCTTTATCTCCATAATCTCAATGTTCCATTTTAGGCCAAATCTGCTGCATATGAATTGACTCATTAGGTCTTTTGAGGAGTTCAACCAAAGGGATTTCTTGTACAATGCAGGGGGTTGAGTGCTTTTTGGGGATAGGCCCCTGCTATCGGGGAAGACAGCCTAGGGCCTAAATATGGAAAACGTTGAAAACCGTCCAACAGACTCAAAGACATGAAACATGGATGTGTGTTTGCATTGCGCAATTTTTCTTCATGTTGAAACTAATACATAAAAATATCTTTGTTAATTAAAACAAGAGACTTTCATGGCCTTAATATAATCAGTAAAAGGTTTTTGGGTTACATAAATGCGTGTTGAATTTGGTGTTATGTAATCAGGCGGCACATTAACACACTTTTCTGCTTTCTTTACATAGAACTAATTATAAATATCTTTGTGATCTGTTTTTTTGGGTCTTTCTTGCAGAAATGGACTCCCACTTTTTTATTTATGCAGGTACATGTGTATTTTTCAAATGTGCATGCGTGTGAGCGTGCATGTGTCCGTCATCATGTGCACATGTAACCATGTCTTCTGCCTTGCTGCGACATTTCCTCCACTAATTGCAGAAGTAATATTTCTTATATTCGTGCTAGATTTTGTCGACTGCATGTTCTGCACCAAGTTACCAGGTGATACACCTGCTTAATCAAAATCTGTTTTCTGATTCTGAAATCCAACTGCAGTTCTTTAAACCAAATAAAGTTTGACCCTTCCATGCTTTGTTTTGTTGGTGTATTTGCATCGCAGCCGAAGAAGAAGAAGAAGACGAGTCATTTTCAGGAGCTCACGTCGCCATGTGCGACAGCTTGGATGCTTTCCCTCTAATCCGTCATCTTCCTTCGAGATGTTTGAGTTACAACCCGACCACTAAGGTCTTGTTCACTGCGACGAGTGAATCACCTTTCAGAGCTTTGTTTACTTGTTGTTCTTACGTGCTGATAGAGGCTCCTTCTGAAAAAAAGAAGTCACTGTCAAGCTTTGCTTCTTGTTTTAGCCCGTGTCGTTTGCACGGTTCCCACGGGTCCATGAAAGCTTGAATTTCAAAATAAAAGTCATGAGTGTCGTTTAAAGTGCTTGAATAGTTTTTTTTTTCAGAGCATACAAATGTAAGTTTTTTTTTCTCCATTCTTTGACTTCTATGATTAAGTCCCTGAATGAGGATGAGGACATTTATTTGAGTTATTCACATTGATAGAATCAGTGAGGTTTAGTTATGTTAAATAAAATCAACATAATCCAACAAAATGAATACAGCTTGTTTTTCTTTTGTAAAATCAACATTACTGTATGACGTTCCATTGAGAGAACATATAGTAATTATACGTTTTCTGGTCTTTTTCATATTTATTCAATCTAGTTTCCTGGGGCCGGTTGACATAACTAAATTAATTAAATGTAAGTTAAGCAAATATTTTATAATCTTGGAGCGATTAGAGAAGGAACATTTCCTGGATCCATCTTTTTTCCCGTACCTGTGCCACAGTTTAATGGGGAGTTTCCTGGTTCATTCCCTCTTCCTTCCGCTAAATCTTGAAGAAAAACCATCTAATAGGTTTTTCTTTTTCTAATCCTGCTTACAATAATACCATCCCACTGGAAAAAGTTAAAAGTAGAGTAAACAAGTCATCAATCAATACGTTGTTTCACCAAAGATAGGTGATGGTTGAATTTGAGTTCTTCTTTGAAGCCAAAAAATTTAAAATCATCCATTATATGATTACAAAAAGACAAAAATGTACCATTTTACTATAGTGACTGTAAACTAAATTGTCAAACAAGCTCCTACTGGATGAGCAATGGATAAATATTAATCACAAACTGATGCTATTGATATACAATGATACATTATTTTGTATTTTATACAGAGGAACCGTTTTTTCCTGTTCATCTGATCTTTAAGGTGATGCTATGTTTTTTTGAAAAAAATAAACACTCTTGATTCAGAACAGGAGTCTGACTCGCCGCCTTCAACTTTCCATAAATCTACCCAGAGTGTTTACTGCTAAAGCGTTTGTGGTTCTGTTGTGACCCGTAGCTCATGGCGGCTAATGGAAGCTAACTCTACATACAGAAGATTTGATTGTGAATCCGACATAACTGAATCAGTTTGCTAACTCCATCTCTCTTCTTCTCTTTAAACGGTTACTCTACATTTTAGCAATTACTGTAGTCCTGTAATCACTCAAACCTAAAATGCAGGACTTTAATTGTTTTTCTTTTTTTACTCTGGCACAGCTACTTTTCTCCACTTTTGTGGCTACATATCTGATGGGACAACCTCCTCAGATTTACCCAGAAAAATAAACTCATCCCTGTTCACAGCAACTGAAAAAGTCGACTCTCAAAAGGCTGTGTTGCCTCTTTTCCCACAAAGTGAGCCTGGTGCTGGTTCTGGGAAAGTTCATAGTTGGTTGAAGTGGACCTTGTACTGGTTTGATTTTTTTACTGGCTGGAAAGTGTCTAGAGCCACATAATTGTGTAAATCAAAGAGAAACTACAGCCACATCATTATGGTGACGTACATAGGAACTAGAACCCCATCATTACATCACAGTGACACTAGAGCCACATCATTACATCACAGGGGCACTAGAGCCACATCATTGTGTACATTGAAACGGCACTAGAACCACATCATTATGGAGGTTACATAGGCACTAGTTTTACATCGTTATGTAGGTCACCGAGGCACTAAAACCACATCATTACAGCATAGAATCGTTATAGCCACATCATTATGTAGGTAGGAGGCACTGGAGCCAGATCATTTCTTCACAGAGGCACTAGAACTACATTATTATGTTACTCATAAAGGAACTAGAGCCACATCATTATGTAGGTCACAGAAGCGCCAAAACCACATCATGGCACTAGAGCCATATTTTTCATCACAAAGGCACTAGAGACACCTTACATCACAGAGGCACTAGAGCCAAATCATAATGTTGGTCACAGTGGCACTAGAGCCATGCCATTAAGTCACAGCAGCTCAAGATGCAATATTTATATATAACAGATGCACTAGAGCCAAGTCTTTGTGTCACAGGGGCACTAGAGCCACATTTATTCATATCACAGCTACACTAGAACCATGTCATTAAGTCACAGGGGCACTAGAGCCACATTTATTCATATCACAGCTGCACCAGAGCCTCGTCATTAAGTCACAGAGGCACTAGAGCCACATATTTACCTCACAGTAGCTCGAGGGCCATTTTTGTTTATATCACAGACGCATAAGAGCCACGTCAGTATGCCACAGAGACAGAGATTGGTCATTATGCCACAGAGGCACTAGAGCCATATCATTGCATCACAGAGACTGTAGGTGATCTACTTGGCTGAGGTCATTAACTACATCACAACATGTGGACAGATTTTTTTTCTTCTCAAGGTTTTGGATTTCTCTTTTTCCTTATTTGTTTAATTCATGGACATTTGTTGTGTCTTTCTTTAATTAAGACCCCATTATCACCGATGAAGGTTCTGTTCTGTTTCATCTCTATCTGTGAGCTTTCAGAAAAGGTGCTAAAATAAGGATGAAATGAGAACAAAGTAGGGAATAAATGAACCTTTAGGAATGATGTCATAGCTGTAGTCGGTTGTGTTACATCACAATAAACTATCTGTGAAATTTAAAAAAGTCAAACAATAATGTAACCCGCCTCCCGCCCGATGTCACCTGGGATAGACTCCAGCCCCCCACCACCCTGACCGGGATAAGGGATTAGGAATGATGATGAATAAAGACAATAAAAACACCCCCAGGCACTGACATGAGCTTTTCTTCTTTAAAGACAGCAACGTTTTGGATCCACTCTGGCATCAGTTTTCCTTGCCAAGATCTCTTTCTCTGGATGTGGAAAAGGCAAAGAACCAGTTTCAAATTAGACACTGCCTCCAAACAAACCCCTGGAACTGCCTCGGTGGAAAAGGGGTATGAGAGACACTGATGGGTTCACTGTGACTGTTTTTCAGGGGTCGAATGTGGTCAAGCCCCTTCCTTGTCCTTTCAGAGGCAGTTCATTGGTGCACACCACACCCGTGGCAGGCAGGGGGAAACTCACCATAAACCCCAGTGTCACGGTCGCCCCGCCTTCACATCATCCGTCGTATACACTCACCCAACGATGACAGTCAGCAGCCTCTGATGTGGTTCCCGGGCCTGTTTATTCTTTGGAAACCCACTAAAAGTAGCATTGGATGGTAAGCTCACCAGCGCTATTATAGGCGTACTTTGGGTTGAGTTTTGATCTGGTGGGTTTGTAAATACGGCCCTGCCTTGCTGCGGGGCACCACTTTCGGGCTATATTGTTTAGCGCGACCTGAAGGAAGCTTTTTGATATCGATGATGATTTGAAACTCCGAACAAAGTCAAAAATTGATATGACTCATGCTGTTTAGGGCTGTGTGCCTCATGAGGATATGAGTGTATGCTTTTTCATAATGTCGCTGATGATGGATAAAGGCTTATGAAATGTACCCTCATTTCACCGAAGCACAGATTGTGTTCTGTTCCATGGGCTTTATTTACCCCTGGAAGTCAGTAAAACTTTAAAATCTAAATGAGTCCCATAAATATGTCAACCCCCACATTTTTTTTTCCAGCTGTGGTTTTTAGTGTGAGCTATAATCATTTCTCATCTTTCTTTGTCTCTGTGTCTGTCTATTTGTGTGTAATGACACGCACGCACACAAATCCACATATGCACACAAACACACTGCGTTTCTTCTTTTCCAGCGAAAGCTTCTGATGCAAGGAGGGCAATCTGTAATCTGTAGTAATTGCATGTTGCAGAAAAACATTTTTCCGCTGTGGTAATCGCTGCAATATGTGAAGTTGCATTGCCAAAGTGACAGCACCCCCACACACACTCACACACACACACACACACTCACACACACACACACAGGGTGTTGACTCACTCTGACTTTACTAAATGTGACTGGCTAAAATCCCTCAGGCTGGCTAAAAGACAATGAGGCGCACAGATAAGTGACCTTAGTATTGTGACAGGCTTTCAGCTGATAAGGACACACACCTGTGGTGCTGTCATGCTGCATTCATCTTCTGCAAAAGATCTGCAGATCCTGTCATTGACAGTTTAACTGCCGTGCAGCGTCGGTGCCAGAGCCCGGCTGCCACACACACATCAGGAGGAAAACTGTCACAGGAGCTGCGTCTGCGTCAACTCACCCTCCATCTCCTTTTGTTAACAGAAACAGTGAAGCCAGTGATGAAATAACTACATCCCTAATACTACTAATACATACTAATAATAACCCTAATACTAATATCCTAATGTCAGTTTGAGAATGATGTCCCTCTTCACAGTTCCTCCTGACTGTTGGAAGCTATAGCCACAGTAAGCAGTGTTCAAAAACTTCTAATCTTACCAAGTTTATTCGTATAATTTCTAGTAGGGCCTAAACTATCGTCCCCGACAGCAATGGTATAGTCCCTAAAAGTCCCAGATCTGCTGCGTTTTACATGTAATCTCCCCTGATTTGTGTGTAGAAAACCTGTATTTTTTAGTTAAAAAAAAAAAGGCAAAACTGTTTTGAAACTTAAAAAACAAAAAAAAAAAAAAGAAGCTCCCCCTAGTGATTTAGTCCAGATTTTGTCGCATTTGGACTAAATCAAAATGCGACAAAATTGTTGCCCGAAAGTGTTTGGAGATAAAGCTCCCCCTACTGTTGTAAAAACACAACTAACCTATCACGAAATTAATCCAGTTCTTCCTCTCACTAAGTTCTACGTGAGTATGAAATTTGAAAATGATCCATAACACAGTTTTTGAGTTATGCCCGAAAAGGATCATTTAGGGGAGATAAATATCATATTCCTTTTAAGAGAAGACTCAATCACTATACGAGTAACATTTGTTTAGTGATTGTGAACATTTATCTCACATGTTTATAGAGATATAGTGACTTCTTTCTAGAAAATGCATTTTCAAAGAAAAATGAAATTTAAGACCATCATATATATATATATATATATATATATATATATGATAGTCTTAAATTTAGAACAGTGGCAATATTATAGAACTTAAAATCAGTTAAATGCACCAGAAACCAAGAGGTTCACATGTATGATAAGAAAAACCAGAAAGCATCTGTTGAGGGAAATGTAGATATTTTCTTTAGCTCAGTCGGAGACTTTTACTTATATTAGTAAAATATAGTACAAAATCAAGAACCTCCCGCCAATTTCAAAACCTCCTTTATCTTAATTTCACATCTTATATCAAGAAATCTTACAAACCAGGCAGATTCTTTTGACTTATTTCAAGAACAACCTCTAGATTTCATCACATTTTTCTTATTTCTGAAGGGAGTTTTTCCTCCAGTGATGCTGAAACATTGGTGCATATTTATCAAACCATTATCGCCAATTTACCACAGAAACCTCCGTCTACTCTGTTTTACAGCGGCGCACTTTTATGAGCTCATCACCGCTCCTGTGTGTTGAAAAGAAGAGAGCCTCCTCTTCCAAACACGTTAGCGAATATTGCATCTCCCCCTCAGTGCGACTCAGCAGCGCCACACGTTTCTGATATCATTGTCCGCCGCGTCATCATCGCAAAAAGATGTTAAGGCTCTCTTCTTAATATATGCGTGGGTTTTCCTTGCTTCGCCATTGCCAAAGTGTAACCATGCACACATCGTATATATGGACAAATAACACTGAGAGACATTTATAGAAACGCCACACTGACACCAAGATTGCAACCAGACTCTAGCCGGTTCCTCAACGCGCTGCTCTTCTGACTGCTGCAGCCTCGTAGCTGAGCCTCCCTCGTCTCTAATGGAGTCTCTCTGTCAGATTACACAGCTCCTTCTGATGGGGAGCGGAGACAGATCGCTGCACTGGAAGCCGTTCAGTCTGACAGCATGAACACATTTGACTGGCAACGCAGCCTGCGTGTGCTCTTCCAGCGCTGGAGATCTCACACAGATAAAGCGCGCCACCGCCACCAGAGCGGGGAGGAAGGGGGGGGGGGGGCTGTCGGCTCAGAGAATAAGTTGTGAGGCGTCCCCCTCACACAAAGGCAAAGCCCCAATAGCCCGGTCCTTTCCTAAAATGAAATCGCATGTGAGTTGAATATTAGGAAGTGTGCATGGCTTCCAGCAACCACCAAGCCATTATAGCAGAGCCTGTAAACCACATTTTCACCAGCCAACAATGCCTCTTTGTGCTTGTTGTGTGGCTGTCCCCTCTCCAAAGAGCAACCATGCACTTCATGAAAAACGCTGAAGATCAGACTGAAGAAGTGAAGAGGAGTGATGAAGATGAAGTGTCAGTTTTAGATCTCTGGTTAATTAGTGGCAGTCATGTCAGGAGGGCCGAGCAGGCAAAATGCAACCCCATGGCGCTGCAGACTTTGATGTGGTTGCGCATGGAATGCTGTTGTTCATTCCTCTCTGCAACAAAAGCCACATGTTTTTATTATTTTTTTGGAGACCGCGTCCCTGTTTCTTCGAGCTGTGAAGGAGCACAGAGAGGTATGTAACGTATGAAATGAATGGCGCGAATGCTAACCTGCAAAAATACCAGTCAGAAAAGCCTCTGCTAACCAGACCCTGTGCCAAAGCTACGGTATCGTTCTTAGCTCATCCCTGCTGTCTGTGTGAAACCTCCACACACACATTCAAACACACCCTCATGAGAACAAATGCACGCGGCTACCTCATTTCCGCTTTCCCGTCCATGTTTTACCATTTCTTTCTTCTTTCAATGGGGTCATTCCAGGTTCTGCCAAACTCATTCAAGGGTAAACGGACATCAGAGAGCCCCCAAATATTCAATTTGCATTAATTTCCCTCCTCAGCCGCGTTCGGCCTCCCGATCAATGTTTGTCTCAACGCTGAGTCCAACCAGATTCAAGCCGGAACCCGACGCTAGTTTTCTGACGACTGTCGCTGCCATTTTCTTCTCCAGACACAAGGCAAACCTTGGAAAGTACTCGGCTGGCTCTGAGAGTTCTTCGTTGTGAGGAAATGAGGGTGCGCCCGGCTCAAGCCTCCATGCCAAGGTTTCTATGAAATCACTTTGACACTTATTTTCACTCCTCGTAAATCCAGTTTTTACACAGCGTGTGATCGCAAAGTCATCCTAATTGATTTCAATTTAGGTCACATTCATATAAATCATCCTCAAATGTCCATCGGCCCGGTTCAGAGGGCCACTGTGTTGCATGCAGCTCAGTTTCTGTCATGTCTCTGGGCTTGAATCCAGCTGCTGGATTAAGAAAACCTAATTGGAGGCCAAACTCTATTTTCAATGGCGTCCTTCCATGAGTACCATTGCTTCATTTGAGGACTTGGCTTAATTAAAGTCTGGTAAACCGAACCCTGGGGGAACCTGCGTGTCCGAAGTGACTGAATGTGGCCTCTTATCATCTCCGTTGCTAATCAGTAGTGGCGATGACCATGTACAGTTAGCACTCTGACCACAAGGAGCTAACATAGTGATGCAGGACTTTCCCGTCTTTGACTCAGAGCCTCAGGCGTCCATTGAGGCTTTGCTGTAACTACACACTAATCCCCTGATTGCTGTGTTTAGGCGCAGCACGTCGCTGCTCCACGTCAAGGCGGCCGCGGCTAACGACGAGCTAATGACATAACGATGACAAGGAGCGTTTATAAACCCAATCAGTAGGCTGGAGCTGTGCAGCCTGGTGATTAGGTTAATCAAACCCCATACGGGCTGGATGACTGGCCCGCCGTCTGCCCCTTATGTCATCACACTGATTAAAGGGGAAACTTGTCTTTAAGGCTGTCGGGTCCTTCGAGCACTGGCCATTCTGCCAGGTTGGCAGCTTTAGCTTAGCTCGCTGTCATGCTATAAAATGGTAAGCTGAGAGGAGTCTCTGTTTGGTTTATTTTTCCCTCCTGCTGTGGCTCGAAAATGTTAGATTTCAGATATCAGGGAAAAGTCCGAGATAAATCCTCATCACCGCCGCCACTTTTGCTGCGTCCGCAGATCCTCAGTGTTAACACGAAAACTCAAAACAGATACCATGGATCGTTTTCAAATTTTATACCCACGTAAACCTGAGCACAAAGAAATACTGGATTGATTTTGGGAAAGGTTGGTTCAAATTTTTCCGGTACTAGGGGGAGCTTTATCTCCAAAAGTTTTTTAGCCATAATTTCTCAACCCTTAGTCGGATTTATCCCAAATTTGATGCACATAAATCAACTTAAGGAGATCTATATGGTATATATTTCGTGTTTTACTGTAATGTTTCATATTTTACTCAACTTGGGGAGATTTTTTTTTTCACAGAAAACACTTTTTCAGACATAACTTCCTAACTTTTAGTCCAAGTCTGGTGCATATGAATAGACTTGAGGAGATCTATCCTGTATCGTATTTTACAGTGAGTCAAAGAGTTTGTATTTAACTGACTAGGGGGAACTTTCTTTATGAAAAACACTGTTTTTTGGACATATGTTTCATTTGAAGAGTGGTATCGCTTGTACAAAGCAGCGGCTTGGTGGCTTTGATGACATCATAGGCCTAGTTTGGTTAAAGGGTCAGAGGTCAGGAACTGTCACAAAAGAAACAGCAGCACACAAATAATATTTTTTCATCACTCAATAGAATTGAGAAAGCAGTGGCTGATAGTTTTCGGTGATGTCCTGTGCTGTGAGGTCATCCTGTGGGTGATACTGCTGGACAAAGGCTTTGGGAGACCATATGTTTGTCCTGACTGGCCATTAGAATGAGGTCAGGCGTCATTTAGAGTGGGAAGAAAGTCACAGTCATGTTGACAGATGCTGCATCTGTCTGATTCAGCAAAAACTCAGGTCATCAGGTGGTGTGCTGCGTGTTTGTGTGTGTGTGTGTGTGTGTGTGTGTGTATTGCATAGGCTATATGCACCAGTTCCTATACGTATGTAATCCAGTTCCCTATGCGTCTTTGCTAGTGACGGCTGCGTCTCTGTCCATGAGAAGTGCGTGTGTGCAGCAGAAGTGATGACCTCACGACAGATAGAGATGGAGGGGCCACTTCTGCTGCACAGCTGACTGGGAAACCCTGGCATGGCATTCATTCAATGGCATGGCATTCATACAGGCCCGGTAAAACCGGGCCTGTATGAATTTTGATAATGTTGAAAGGTTGTAATTATGATGGTTGTTATGGACAACTTTTTTTTTTAGCAGGAAGTAGATATTTATTTTTCAACCGATGTAATTTAACAAATAATTTACTTAAATGGGAACCTTTGGGAGGTTTTAGACAGAAATTCTCATTTCGGCGCAATTTTATGTACTACTCAAATACTTTTGGTACAACTTTACAATAAGATTCCCTTTATAAAGGCTTCATAAATGGATTGTATGTAGTTTACTAATAAAGTTATAAACATGTTAGTAATAAATAATCGGCTGCTATAACTCATTAGATGTAAAGGGTATTTGAGATCTGATGCTTGCCAAATAATGAGCACACTTATCTATACTGTCTACTTGAATATTGCCAAATAATGACCCACATTGAAATATTGAGAGCTGCGTTAAAAGCGGTTTATAAACATTAACTAATGACTTAAAAAGTGTCCACCTAATTTATATCCTAATTATGAATCATTTATAAATCCTTTATAAAGGTTTTTTATTGTAAAGTGCCTACTTTTTAAAAACCCTAATAGCTAAATTTTCTACTTCTTCCCATTTACTTTGGTAGATTTTTTTTTTTATAGCACTGCAAGCTTTACTGACATCAAGACGGATTTCAAACTAAATGGACAACAACAAATGGAGCACATCACAGGGAAGAAGGCAACAGACGTGGAACATGCAAAGAGTCAAAACAGACAACAACCACATGCAAGATACTTGACCACGAAGAATAGATGGCATGTCAGTCCTTGTTTGTTTTTTATCCACTTTGTTTTCCATTATATAAAGGCCATTCAATGAATACATGAACACATGCCATACCATCATAATCACTGACAGGCAGGCAAAGTTAGGACTACATTGACTACAATGACTTTCCCCAGCAGCAGGAGAGGATCTCGTACATCGATGCCCTCTAGTCGCCAGGTCACACATATTGTCCTGACAGCAGATGGATTGGTGCGTGATTTTAAAACACATCCATACTAATAAAAGGTCGTCGGTCCATTCGACAAATATTAATTAACGAATTCATGCAAAGTTCCCTCAAAGATGAAGCAGGAAAAATGGTCAAGTTTGAGAATCTGAGTAATTCTGACAAGATCTGCATTGTGATGGCAAGATGAAGATGGGTTACAGCCTCTTCAAAACTACAAGACTTGTTGGGTTTTACCAGTCTGTAGAAGTTAGAACCTACCAAAGTGGTCTGGGTAAGGACAACCGGTGAACTGGTGACAGAGTCAGTGTCACCTGACGCCGTCATCTTTGGTGTGTGTGTGGGGAGAGGATGGGCCGTGACGTCTGATCCCACAGAAGAGCTACTGTAGCACAAAGTGCTGAAAAAGCTCTTGTCGGTTCTGACAGAGAGGCGTCAGAACTGGGATTCTTGTCGGTTTATCATCATCATAACTGGGTGCGACAAACATTAATTATATGTGTGTGAGCTCACATCTCGTATTTTTTCCCCTCAAAAATATCAAACTCTTCCTCTCTCCTCATCGTTCAGTTGACACAAATGATTAACTCTGCATCCTCTCTCTGCAGCCCCCAGTCCAAAGACACAATTAGGTGGTCCATTACTGATGCGCAGTCAGTTATTTGCAACCCCCAAAGAATAGGCTGAGAGAAAACTAAAATCCCATTTCACAAAAAATCAATTCCCTGTGGTTAAAGTTATGTTTTAGGGGAGGGAAGAAATAAGCTAAAAACATGTTTTATCGTAGGGATGGCAATTAACTGTATGTAAACAAGTGGAGAAAAAAATCTGGGAAAACAGAGGCAAATAGAGAATCTGAAAACATTTCATAGCCTGCAGCCGCTCACAGCCTGTCATTATCTGCATTTTTCCCCCCACCGTAATTAAGTTTTTGCTTTATTGCTTATGGGAAGAGGGATCGGCCATAAGGATGTTTTGGGCATGATTAAAGTTACACATAATGACGCGAAGATTCAGTCTGAAGATGGATTTTTTTTTTCTATGTCTGTAAAAAACATTCCATCCGATGCTTTGATGGTGACAGAAAGAGTTTCTCTAGGCCTCAGATCATAGTTAAGCTTTCACACACGGTAAAATAAAACTCTCTGCTCCTCCTGTGTTCCGACTCATGTAAAAAAATATATATATCATTTTTAAAAGTCCCTCCCCGCTGATATGTTTCTGAACATGTGGGATGTCCATAAGTTCAAGTCATTTTATGTGCTGCCAACCAGACCCATGCCCACCCATTACTGTAATTTGTGGGTTAGAATGTAACTGTGATGTTAAAAACAAAAGTGCACACAAATCGGCGTTGTGCTAAGTCACGGGCAGGGTTTGCTTTTTTTTTTTGCTCCTCCTTGGTGCAACAGAAAGGATGTTGCTGCTGTTAAATGATACAGGGAGGGGTCTAAACAATAAGTAGTGTTCGTTTGAGTCAAACGTAGGTCAAAGCTCCCCGACTGTAACCAAAGACACCGAAAACAAGGAAAATGTGATGTTTTATTTCACTTTTTTTCCCAGCTCTATTTACGGGAAGCTGCATGATTTTTGCATTAAAAATGTAAAAAAAATTAGCTTACAGTACAGTTATATTAGTGTTTTTTTTTCTTTTTTTTTCTACAACCCCAGCCATGCCATGTAATAAGTTACGATGCTGGCCTGTGGTTTTAGGGCGTTGCTTTCAGAGCAAAACTAAGTAACAGAGAACAGCGAGAAAGGCTTTTCCTTCATTTAGTCTTCCACCATGTTGAATGAGATCATCAAGAGTTTAATAACAGTGATGTGGACCGAATCATTTTAACTCGAGGGTCCATATGAAATAATACCATCTAGTATGTGAGTGAAGCAAATCAAGCGTGGAAAAAAAAAAAAAAAAAAAAAATGAGTCATAGGATCAGCGGAGCCTCCTCCGGTACAGACATTACATTTCCTAAATCAAGCAAAGGAATTTTAGATTGTGATTGTTTCCATCTCGTTATCTGTTCACACAGCATTTAGCATATTTTCCTGTCGACCTGAAGTTTCTTCCAGACATTATGTCTCCCAAATCGACATTTGTGCCCTTCATACCAACCACCCCTCTTTCATTAGTATGTAACTTGAGGGAATGTTTAACATCCATCCCCTGAAGTCCCCATCCTAACAGCCGCCAATCAAAGTAACATCCGTTTAACGTCCAGCGTAATGATAATAATAATGATTATTCTTCGTGCCTGCTTGGCTGGTACCACATTTGCTCCTCACTGCCGTCTGCTTCTGAGTTACCTGGTATAAATAGCAGCGGGGCTTCTTACTGGTTTTGACAGACCACGTCTCATCTACTCCGATGCCGGCATCATTACATCGACTCCATATTAGTTCTAGAATAACCCATCACTTTTAAAGCATATTTAACTCGCTGAATAACCAAGTTTATTTTAGTCACCTTTACAATACCTGTATGCTGGAGCTGCTGCAAAGACTAAATTCCCCCTTTTGGGGATTGATGAAGTGTCTATCTATCCATGACCTAAAGTTGCGAGCATGCTGGTGACCTTAGATCCTCAGATGGCGACCCTCTGGCTGTGCCAAGGCCACGGCACAAATCTAAACCGCGACCGGTATGAGATGAGGGCTCCACAGCCGTGGAGCGACCTACCTGAGGGGGAAAGGCTCGCTGAAACCTCTTTATATCACTTCTTAAAACAGATTTTACAGACTTGTTTTTATGAGGCGCATCACCGGATTCTTTAGTCCCCTTAATCTTTACTTGCATTGCTTTTATGTTTCTTGTGGGAAGCCATCTTTAATTGCTTTATATCTGTTTTATCTTTTTGTTTTGATCTTGGGATTTACTTTTATTTTTGTCTTTAAGTCTCTTTTCTTGCACTCTTTTATCTTTGTCTTTTTGTACTCTTTTACTTTTTTTCTTTTCTATACTTTATTTTATTCATTTATTCTCTTTTATTTTTGTCTTTTTTTCTCTTTAATTTGGTTTATGTTTGTCTTTTATACTCTCATACTTTTTTTCTTAAATTTTTCTACTTATTTCATTTTTTGCTTGTATGCCCCTTTGGTTTATCTTCTTTACGTTTTTGGATGTGATGTTGCTTTTTTTTATAACTTTTGATAACTTCGCCATCTTCATTTTCTTCTTGTATTTATGAATTGCTATATTTATTATTTTGCACTTGCATGTCCATGTTCTTGTTTTTTACGATCCGCTGTGCATCTTTTCTTTTGCTCTGCTTTATCATTACTTTCATCCTGACCATATTTTTTTAAATTCAACTTGATTTAAGTATATTTTATATATATATATATATATATATATATATATATATATATATATATTAGAACTCCTTTTTTCTTTTATCATATTCTTTGTGCTATTTTAAAAACTAGGCTTTCATCATTCTCTATATCTCTATATCATCTCTATTTCTATATTTCATCAGTCTCTACATCAGTCTCTACATCAGTCTCTACATCCCCCACAGCCTTTTAACCTTCTTCTTCTTTTGCAACATTAATCTTTTTTTCATAGCACCTTGAAATGAATGAAATCTGTTCGAAAAGGTTTTATAAAAATAAAGTTTGATTGACTTTCATTATTTGTCTGTCTGTCAAATCCTTTGCTTTTAAGAGGTGCTGAACAAATAAACCTTATTATTATATAATATAATATGCTATATTATAATATAATATACTATAATACAATATAATATAATATTGTATTATAGTATCGTATATATTATATTATAGTTTATTATGTTGATTGTGCAACAGTTAACTTTGCAGTGGAATGTCAGAAACCCCCCCCCCCCCCTAAGGTTGTTTGCTCAACCTTTCCCTCAGTTACAGAAACCTTTACGGCATAATATTCATATTATCAGATTGGCTGAAAAGAATCTTGCCCCTGTGGTTGGTTGCAGACCACCAGAAAATTGTATTTACTCCTACACTTAGCACGACTTTAACATTGACCCACGCAACAGTGAGTGCGATGGTTGGAGCCAAAAGTGTTCAAAGGCGGAGGCAGGTTCGGGATTAGTCGACCACATAATCAGCACACCCCTCTGCATACGCTACCTGGAAGCCATCTTTCTGGCAACCCCTTGAGAGTGTTCCCCATAAAGCCGTGTTGACAGACAGTGAAAACGGCGAGACGGACCAAAAAGTAAATAAGTACCTCCAAAAACGTTTACAGCCCTAATCAAGTCCAGAGCCTTCCTCCTATCCAATATGCCTGGAGAGTTTCATAAATACATATTATACTCAGCTAAATTGGAGACAGGGTTTCGCTGCTCTGTGGCTGTCATGAGTTTTCTATTATTTGCTTTCGCTTTAAAGTATTGAAACTCTTAATATCTTGTTACAGATTTCAGCCTGCTCAGCCCAGTCTCGATGTTTTGGCGTCACTCAGGGGCCTCGCACTCAGCGGGATTTTGAACGAGCTCCAATCAAGCATATTAATTTAAGAGAGAAGAAAAAAGATCCTCACCATATGACATTTTTATTAATAAATTCACCCAGGGCCATGTGTTCTGTCAAAATTATAGCCTTTTTTTAAAAACTTTTTTATATATATTTGGAGCTACTGTATAGCACCCTTTTATTTGTCAGTGGCTCTTAGCTTGAAATCCATCTTGAGTTTTATCCCCTGCGAATGACTCATTTTCATGCAATTAAAGCGCCTTTTTTTTCCTCAAACCGGCTTTGTGTCGCTCTGGCTCCTCGGAGAAGGAACCAGACCGCCTTCCAGAACGCACCAAAATAACCTTGCTACAACTGTGTCGAGGCGTTTCTCACAACACAAGCCCTCGCTTCCATTCATGCAACCCAACGAGCCAAACTCATAAAACCATTCCCATCCTAATAAACCAGAGTTTTTTCCCTGTTTTTTTTTCTTTCTCGGCCACAAAGGCAGCTGGCACCCAAGAGCGTAACACTCTAAAAAACAAACCCCTGTATAAAACATCCTGGCCCTTCCAAGTGGAGGGAAATGCGGCGACAGAAGCCGGGCCAAGGATATGACCCACCGCAAAGGCCCAGTCACAGCTGCTGTAAACCAGGTGCCCCACCTGACGCAAACACAGCCAACATGTCAGGAAGGGGAAACTCACACACGTTTATACGACTCCTGCTCCGCGGGAGGAAAGTCTGCTCGTATTTTCTTTTTCTCGGAAATGCTTCTTGAATTAATAGTGGTGCTGCTATGCGAGGGCGAGCAGGTGTAGCCTCATTGTGGTTATTATCCACCAACTGCTGCAGCTACTGTTAGTCTTCATCAGATTAACGCCTCACAGAGGCAGAGCTCTCCATCTCCTTCCATTTCTTCGCCTCACACCACTCTGTCAGACGTTTTCGTTTTTCACCGATATACGGAATCGGACACCGTGAGGACGACATGTCGTCCGTCCAGTTAGTGACTGTCATGTGTTTTACGTGCCTTTTGTGCTTGCTCTCGCTGAGCTTCGGCTGAAGACTGCGGTTTCTGAGGTGAGACGCCCACTTGGTTCTCACGCGATGTGCTTCTGATACTGCTCATCACATGCACCCATGGGTTCTTTTGCTGTCAGCACTGTGAGATAAAAGTGTTTTCGATGTAACAACAATATAAGAGACTAGTAGTGGTAGTGTTGTGCTGATAGCTGTGATGATGATGATGATGATGATGATGATGATGATGATTTTGTCAGCTAAAAAGAAGGTGGTTTTTTGTTTTACTTCAAGGAATTTGCAAATCGTTTTCAGAAATTCAAGCTAAATGACTTAGATAGTCATGAATGCAGCATTTTGCACACTATTAAAGTCATAGCTCGGGGATCCAGTAAGCATCCTTGATTTTCTGTAACCATTCCTCTTCATCTCAGTTTGATTTGAGTCAAAAAAAAGTGAACTTGCCAAATTGCTTTGCCTGAGTAATGCGAGTTGTTAAACTAACCACGAGGGTATTTTGCTTACATGAGGTAGTCCCAATTTGAAATGCTTTCAGTTTGAACGAGAGGATTTAATGGCCGCTGGCCTTTGTTCTCTCGCAGTTCGGTTTCAGCCTCCTGACAGAACGAATTGTAAAAGGATATTGCATATTCACTAATGATTTCCAATGGATGATTAAAGCTTTAAACGTTTGTTTCTACCCCCCCTCCCCTCTCTCTTTCTCTCTACCTACTGCCTCACATCCTGTCTCGCAACCTGCGAGGGTTCGACAATCTAAATCAGGCACCCAAAAGCACATCAGAGGCTATAACGGCCGGGAGGCCTGACGGATGGCATGCGTGAAGCTGCAGACACTCTGATCTGTAAAGGGTGACGAGATAAAGGGATGCAGATCCAGCGGTTTTGTGAGAAGAAGAGATCCGATAAATGTCGGTTGAAAACTATAAATGCCTCGGTGTGTGCAGAAACTGAAAACACTGGAACATCATCTCCTGTCACTGCGGTTCCACTGAGCCTATCAGAGGGTCGTTCTCATGTGAGACGCAGATGTATTAAGTGTGTTTGACTGCCTGTGTGTTAGGCTCCAGAGAGTTTAAGATATTCTCTGCAAACAATTAGGAGCTGGTAGTGCTTCTCCTGTGGCTGTCTCTAATTAACACTGCTACAAGGCCTTAATTGGGAGGGAGATTTTATTTTCTTCTGCTGCCTTTTGGTGGCTGCCCAAGCGGTTGTGTCATGAACAGCGGGAACAACAGTCCCGCCATCGCACTGAGAACTCCTTCCTCTGTCGAGATGGCTCAAACTCAAAGTATTCCACTTAAAAATCCGAAGGTAGAACTTTATCCACACTTAAGAGCCTCAAAAGCTGCCTGATTGGAGTTACCATGGCAACAAATGGCTTCTCCACTGAGGCTGGTGTTTAGCGCCGCCATGTATAGTGCACTCACCTCACCACATAGACCAAAAGTACCTCCTGGAAGTAAAGCAAGAAAGCCTAATATGTTTTTTTGTTTTTTTCTTCCTCTTTGCTCTTTTATTGTATTGCTATGTTCCGGTAAAGCGCCCGTTCACATGGAGCCTCTGAGCGTCTCACAGTGAGAGCGCCCAGTTTCACTTGATAATGAATGTCTGTGGTGAGAATCCCATTATGGAGCTATTCCATCAAGCCTACAGAAAACACAGGAGCGGTGAGGTCGAGGCATTTAAAGGCCATATCAGTCAACTAGACGAGGACTACTGTGCGAATCCGCCCCCCCCCCAGCATGCATCTGAGTGATAGAGGCGTTCACACACAAGAAGAAGCTCCTACATTTGGACATTTGAATATATTCATGTCTGTTTTCAAAAAGGTTGCCAAAGTGACCAGAGCTGCACCTAAACACCTTCTAAGTAACTGAACCAAGGATGAAAGAGGGATGGAGTGAAGAGGAGGAGGAGGAGGGGGAGGCAGAGGTGGGGGAGAGGGGGAGGATCGGCACTCACCTCTGAGTAGACTGCTGCTGTAGTTGGAGAAGGAGTCAAAGATGCTGTTGGATGCCATGACAGGAAGCCCAGAATGGCGTGGAGCCCTTGCTGGGGTCGCTCTCCGCGGACCTTGGGGGAGTAAAGACGACAACTGAAACGCAGAGTTGAAGTCGAGAGAGAGAAGAGACGGGAGGAAGGAGAGCAAAGTCCCGAAGCTCTGAGCCGGTTTTCAAGCAAGCATCTAGGGTTTGTGACCACCACAGGAATCCCAAGCCACAAGCCTGCAGAGAGAGCAGCAGCATGTGTTTACAGCGGCACCAGGAGACGTTTGAGAGAGAAGGGAGCCGAGGAAACACAGAAGAGTGAAGTTAAGAGAGATGCAAGATTCACCGGCGGCGGCAGAATGCGCCTCATCAGTTGGCAAGGTGAACTCACCAGAGCTGGAGATGAGAGGGGGCCCACAGAACGGAGCCCAGGTGTTGGAAGTGGGCCGGCTGCACTTGCGGTCCTCTGTCACACGGGAGACTGAGGGTCTGAGGTTAGCCAGTTAGCCCGGTAGCGTGGTCTGCGTTTCTCTTCCTATCCCACGATGGCGGAGGCCTGACTGGAGCGGCAGCGCTAGTAAGAGGCTAAAAGCCACAGTGTATCTGCATCCTTCTCGCCATCCTCCACACACAGACACACATACTCCTCTCTGTGAGTGGTGGAGCCCACGTCACATGCCACGTGAGGTCACCGGGCCTTTCCCTCCCACCGTATTGCCCTCCCTCCCCTCCTTCCCCCCCTTTTTCTGCTATCGTCCTTGCATTTTCTCTGGTTTCTGTGCTTCGTTTTTTCCTTCTCTGACTCTTCGTCCTTAATCTCACGTTTCAGCGGTCGTCCAACTTTTGGAAACATTCAATTTTCTTTTGAGTTGAAACCAAGCAGTGGCATGCACCACTGTGGCTCACTGGGATTCAGGGGGAGAGGACTGACACCACACTGGATGAAGCGGAGAGGCATCAGGACGCATCAAGCCTGACACAAGAAACAGAGAAAAATAGACTGAATCAGATGAAGAGAGTTAGAAAAGGAGAGGTAACTGTGGCTTCAGCCGCTGCTAGGAAACAGAAACGAGTCAGTGTGAGTGCCGAACGGCTCTGAATGCCGCTCCTGACTGCGTATGGATGTCCTGTGCTAGTTTTATGTGTGTCTGAGTCACAGCACATCTGTGTTTGTAAGAACCAGTGGTTTTGGGCCTGCAAAACCTCCACCCTCACTTACCACTTGATAGTATCATAATCTTAGTCTCATTAGAAGCAACGACGCCAGTTGCCTGAGTCTAACTCGGGTTCTCTTCTTTCAGGTTATATTTACACGTTTTCTTTCTTCGTCACGCTAACACACACCTTCCAACACTTTTATTTCTGGTCAAAACTTCATTTTCACTTTTATTTAATTGTTTTAACTTGAGACTTGGGGGGGGGAAAAAGAAAAAGAAAAATCAAGCAATAAGCTTTCAAACCTGATTTTTAAACCATTACATCGCTTATGTTTATCCCCTGCAATTTGACACCGACTTTTCTTTTTCTCGCAGTTTTTATGCTCCTTATTTTAGTCAGGTTTTTTTTTTTTCAGGAAAACAGGAAATGATTCACATTGCATCAGATTCATACAAGATGAATTGAGGAGCAGCAGAGTGGGTAATTTGTAGGATATGCTGATGTTGGTGTGCGGATCAGTGTGTTTCTGTTTCTGCCAGTGTGTGTTTGTGGTGTGTGTGTGTGTGTGTGTGTGTGTGTGTGTGTGTGTGTGTGTGTGTGTGTGTGTGTGTGTGTGTGTGTGTGTGTGTGTAACAGCATAAAATCACTGGCAGTTACAAAAAAATGTTTGAGTATTGTTTCTTCTTCATTTTTACCTTATTCTTTTCAAATTAGGAATGAAAAAAAAGAAAAGAAAGCAATAAGCTTTTAAACTTCATTGTTAAACTTTTGAATCTCGTTTATTCTGTGCTTGAAAAGTGGCCATCACACAACGTGTTTTTTTTCTTGAAATTTTTATGCTCCCTATTTTAGCCAGTTTTCTTTTTTAGGAAAACAGGAAATGATTCACATTGCATCAGATTCATACAGGGATGGATTGAGGAGCAGCAGAGTGATTTATTTGCAGTGTATTCTGGATGTTGTGGTGTGGATCAGTGTGTATTTGTTTCTGCCAGCGTGTGTGTGTATGTGTGTTAGTGTGTGGGTGCACAAATCACTGGCAGTTGGAAAACAATTATGTGTTTTGTGTGTTTGAATACTGTTTCTTTATCATTTTTACTTTATTTTTTCAACCACAGAATGAAAAAAATAGAAGAAATTAAGAATTAGGCTTTTAAACCCGATGGGGATTTTTTAAAGTTTTGCATCTCCTATGTTTATTTTGAGCTTGAAAAGCGACCATCTGAGAATATTTCTCTATCTTAAAGTCTTTATGCTCCTTATTTTAGCCAGTTTTTGAGAATTTTTGAGAGGAGCAGCAGAGGGATTTATTTTTCAGTGTATGCTTTTGTTGTGGTGCGTATTAGTGTGTGTGTTTGTTTCTGCCAGTGTGTGTGTGTATGTGTGTGTGTGTGCGTGTGTGTCTGCCTGCAAATCACCGCAGGCATTTGCAGACCTGTGGTATCTGCACTTCCTCTCTACTTTCTTCTGCATCTCGGTGACACACTGACCATGTCTGGCCACGGGACAGCAGATCCAAACCACCGTCTGGTCACTCATGTGACCCAGTTGCTTTCCCTGTGAACCTGCGTGTGTGACTTTGGTGTCTGTTTAGCGCTGCTTTGTGTATCAATGTCAGCCCACGTCGTCCTCTGCTAATTGCCGGACAAAACTGCCACATGCACCACAGCATGTGTACACACAGGAGTGTATTCTGTGTGTGTGTGAGTGTGTGTGTGTGAGAGAGAAAGAGAGAGCTTAGTCGCTCTTCCTGGTAGCCCGCACTGCCCTGTAAATGAGCAGTTGCTGTTGAGTTAGGCGGCAGCGCGGGCTAAATGACACGGCGTGTCGGCAAGTGTGGCCGAACACTGAGGCCACAGCCACGGCACCAGGGCTTTTATCAGTCCGTCCACACGGCCACTACAGGCCTCTGACTTAACCTCACACACACCAAGGCTTCCTCTTCTGACACCTCTACTGCCTCCTACATGGCCTCGGTCCTGGCATGTCGGCCCAGGCACAGATTACAGCTCTGTGTCTCTGCTGAACCAGAGGTAATGCTCTCAAAGCGCTCCTCGGTGATCCAACGCTTTTTTTTTGCAAGGCCAGGAAACCTCTAAGCTGAATAGTAGTCCCGATTCCTCAGCTTCACTGAAAATAAAATAAATAAAACTTAGTCTTCTGGCTCTTTTCCTCACTTTATCTTGATTTGGGTCTCTGCAGTGTTCTGGTTGGCATTAGAGCCTTTCTTTAAAGTGATATTGGAGTACTGGCTTCACTGGCTCTCTTTCCGGTGGAGAATCATCTAAAGTGCATATATTTGTCCTAATGCGACACATGAAAGGGGATGATTCACCTCGTTTTATCTCAGATTGTAAAACCTCTTTTTCGCTGACTGTTTCTGCAAGGAGGCCGTCTCCGATTGTTTTCAGTTTCCTTATTTTGTCCATTTGTGGTAGGAGTTGCTGCCTCTGGATTTTCAATGCGGAATAGAGACAAGCAAAGCAAATAGAAGACCATCCCACACGATTGTGCAAGAAAAGGAATTGGCCCAATTGTAGCGCAGTCCAAACTTGACATTTGAGGAAAAAAGTGCTGGAGTCAAGGCCTTTTTCTCCGTCCTCAGCTCGCTCTGTGTTTTTTCTTCTTTGTCTAGGTAAACATCTGCTTCATGTTTTGAAATGTATCTCATTGCTTTGCACTGCCCATGACCATGAGGGGAAAATAGTCTGAAGATCATTGTGGTCATCTTTCACTCAATTCTTTTTTCCCCTGCCCAGGCCTTGTTTATCAAGCCCCTGTATTTAAGCTTAATATAACTCCTGTTTTGCTGAGAAAACTGTGGTGGTTTAATCACTGTCAGTGGTCCTACGCCTCTCGGGTGTGGCTCACGAGGCAAAAAGGACCCAGTGCGGTCGTGCGTCCAGCTGCAAAGGGGCTTATTTTGTGGTCAAAAAATTGTAGGCTTCCCCATATGTTCCCTATAAACGTGGAATGCAGTGTGGGACTTGAGGAGGCTTTTATAATGAAGTGGCCGTCATTGCATCAAACACTTTGGTCCTGCCTGCCTCAAGGATGGGCCATGGGAGAGCGTTTCTGGGCTACATACACGGGTCCAATGTCCTACCAGCTCACTCACACCTCATACTCCTCTAATTATATTACGCTGCTCACTCTGGTGATTGATGTTGCTGACCTCTCTCGGCACAGCACACCTTAAATCCTCTCCTAAGGCTTATCACATGGGAGTCATATTGGCACAAGAAAGTTTGAGAAGTATTCGGGCAAATTCTGACTATTTTTAGAAGGAACCAACAGCGAGACTGGTTTCACAAAAACAAGACAGTGTATGAAACAAAATTATAATACATTTACGAATGCCTAACTTGTCATATTCTAAATTAGAGGGCGATCAAAGAGAGTGCAAAGCTCAGCTAGGTAAATGTAGTAATCCTACTATAGCGACGCCATGACCCGCCTTACTCTCCCTCTGATTGGCATACAATGATGTTTCTCACTTAAGATCTTTTGACAGCCTGAGAGACGTCATCATCACACCAGGTAAATCAGAGGCAGGTTAAGGTGGGTCGTGGCGTTACCATAGTAGGTTTCATGAAATAAATAATACTGGATCCAGACCATGTTCTGAGTAGCCACATCGGATCATTTGTTTCCAACTTGCCCTTCTCTCTGCATCTTCCTATATCACACCAAGCAACTGTATGTCCTTTCTCAGCACATCCAGAAACCTCCTCTTTGAAATTCCCTTGTTCTCCTGCAGCTCAATCTCCAGCATCCATCTACCAGTAAATCTACTATCCCTCCCCTTCCTGTGTCCAAACCATCTCAATCGGGCCTCTCTTACTTTTTCTCCAAGATGTCTAACCTTCTAATACCGTCCATTTTTGTCACTCCCCAACAACATCTAAACACCTTCAACTCTGCCATCTCCAGCTCCGCCTCCATCTCTTAAATCGTCCAGCAGAGCTGCTGTCACTACCATCTTGGAAACCTTCCCCTTCACTCCTGCTGCTACTCTCATGTCACAGATAACTCCTGACACTCTTCTCCACCCTGCTACTCTTCCAGGCCATGGTAATCAAAAGAAGCTGGTCACCCAGACCATCTTCTTGGTAATCTTCCAAATCTAAATACCTGTTCCCAATCCCAAAGTCCAAACCTTCCATAAAGATGAATGCAAAACTTACACAAACAGAAACGACCAGAGGGGAACCGATCACATGGCCTCACGCAACTCTCATTAAAAAAAAACCTTTGGATCCTAGGATCACACCGCTGTGACTCCCATACCTAACCCTACTTGTGTTTTGTTATGCTAACACAGCATTTCACAGTGAAGAATTAACTCACGGGTCATAGAGGTGGTGTTGTGCTGCAAAAAATGATGCCAAATGCTGAAATGTGGCGTTAACCCTAACCCCAGCCTGACCTCAGCCTCCAGAGGTTTCAAATTCTGTGAAAACACTGGCAGCTTTTTAAAAATGATTTCTAAAAGCGATCTAAACTCTTGGCAGGTCGTGACTGAATGAGAAAGACGTTCTGTAGCCAAATCAACATCAACCTGTGTGTGTGTGTGTGTGTGTGTATGTGTGTGTGTGTGTGTGTGTGTGATTGTGTTGTTGTCATTGTAAGTGAGGCACTCCCAGATTCAGCGGTTTCAGCTTGCAGTATCACGGTTGGAAGTGATCACCGGGCCCATTATTTATTTATCGACTCCAGCAGACATGGAGACTTGTCTGTGGTAACCACACAGAGAGACGGAGTGTGCGCCAGGTCGCCACACACTGAGTGGGCTCGTATCGAAGTATATTCCTCAGGAGCACCACGTTTATACAGTAACCTGTGGCAGGAGCAGGATGAGGAGGAGAATTCTGTTATTGCGGAGATGGACTCCATGAGAATAGAGAGTGTGAAAGCTGCCAGCTGATGGGCATCGCTGCAGTTCTCCTCTGCGACCCGCTGTAAGTTCACCGTGTTTGCAGGTCGTTCACTTTCCAGCCTTCCCTCTCCACCAAACTCTTCCTGTTATTCAGAAACCGTGCCAATGCAAAGTCCAAACATCCAGCTTTACTTTTCTGCAGGTTGATTCCAGACTTTTCACATCTACTGGCAATGAAGCGTTTAGATTCATTCAACAATTTATGCACTGTAAAAACAGCCGTACTACTCAGGAGCCAAGTATTCTCAAAAGCAAGCAAATTGCCTTATGGGTAAAGGCCATTTTGCTTCACTTTTTTTTTTTTTTAAACTAGCACAACAAATTTAAGACTGTAATGGATTTAAGAACTGGACAAAAATGTTAAAAATGATGCACTTATCTAAATCATTCTGCAGAGTTGTATCCTTCATTTTTATGTCCTGAATTGGCTGAACGAAGATATTTAACTTGTTTTTTTGTTCCCTAAATGTCATCTATCACATTTCTCTAGCTCTGACCGCACATTTTGAAAAACAATTGAACTTAAAACAAGGCAAGGAAAATATTTCAATGTAGAAAAACTTTATAGGCCAAGGTTAAATTTTGGTGGAAATGCACATTTAAAATAAGGGAATCTGTTCTACTGAACAAGAAACTGTCAAGTCGATTTAATTTCAAATGTAGAAAAGAATACCATGAATCCTGCTGTGACATTAAAGATGTCTGACAAGGGGAAGCCTTTCAAAACTAATTTCAGAGATGTGTTCCACGTTGTCTATTGTATGTCCCACATTATTTCCCCTTAAGGAAAACCGGGCCAGGGTTCTTATGGGTTAAAATGACATTATTTTCATATCCCATAATATAATGACAAGATTCATTTTCTTTTTCATTAGACTCACTTTCCAGAATTTTTTTTTAACTTTCTTAGAATTCCATTTTTACATTGTGGCTATAAAATAGTGAAACAGAAAAAGAAAATCAGCAATTAATCTGCAATTCATGAGTTATTTTTAACATATCCATTCAAAAAGGAATAAATCTAATCATCTTTACTCTTTTTGGCAAGAACTAATATTTCCCTTTCATGTAGTAGGAGCTGAAAAAAAAAGATATCCATCGAACAGCCATAACATTATAACCATTGACATGTGGAGTCAGATTAACATTGATTATGTCACTATATTAGAGACCGAGTGACCAATTTGTCCGGGATGAAATGGCAAAAAGATCAGCGTGACTTTGAAAGGTGCCAGAAGTGAATGGCTAGAAGATTGGGTCAGAATATTTCCCAAACTGCAGGACTTTTTGGCTGTTCCTCGCTACAGTGGTAAGTACTTACAAAAGTGGTCTAGGGTGGGAGAACTGGTGAATCGGCTGCAGGGTAATGGCCGCCGATGCCTCATTGATACGCGTGGGGATGCGAAGACTAACCCGCCTTTGTCTTCTGGAATACAAACAACTGAAAAAGTTAAAGCTTGCTACGTCACAATACACAACAGGACAAAGAGCTGTTTTGGCATCAAAACACAACATTAAGGAGGTGGTTGTAATGTTATGGGCAGTCGTTGAACTATCCATATATCTCTATTAATGGTACTTAAGTTAATATACAAAACAGATGGAAATAATGGACAAGCCAGTGTTGGGAGAAGATACTTTAAATCTCATCTGTTCCTCCATCCATGATTTTCTGCCACATAGAAGGTTCAGTGGATGGGAAAATAATTAAATATTCAATAAAATTAGTTTAAATGCAGCAATATTACTGTTGTAAGATTTTTCTATTCTGGCATTGTTACAAAATTATTTTAAGAAAAATTCAGGCTTTTCCATTTATTCCAAGCAAACCTAATAAACTGTGGTTGTCTCTTTATTTATGGACTCATTTATAAATGTTCACAAAAACACTATTAATATTTACTTATTACCCATGCCTATTTTCAGAGCTGAATCAAAGATGCACTAGATTCACTCTGTCGCCTCTATCTGGGTTGTGGATTTAACAATGTGCTGATACTGACTTACAGCTTTTGTGACACGCCGCCTGCTAAATGTGCAGAGCGTTCAGTCGCTCTCACTCTGAGAATCTTATCAGGAGGATGAGCCATAGAACACTCTAAACACTTATCACATCTCGCCTTGAGTTTTCTGAACAATCTGTCTTAACCAGAGTGGTAAATTTACACTCAGCTTTGAGGTACACACACACACCACATCATGGCGGCAGAGCAGCTGGAGAGTGAAGCGCTGCAGCCTCACATAAAAGCACCCATAAACCCGAGACCTCAGTTACCCCAAATGCTCCACACACACACACACACACACACACACACACACACACACACACACACACACACACACACACACACACACACACACACACACACACACACACACACACAAACACACACACACACACACACACACACACACACACACACTGCTGCACCAGAATAGAACAGACCATGGTCTTGCCGCAAACCCAAATGATCCCACTGACCTCAGTGCATCATCAGGATCTCTTGATGTCACACAGGTGGAATGTCCCACTATTTGTGTGTCTTTCCTTATTTTCTCTCTTTGACAAAATTTAACTCAGGAGAAAAGCACATTTTCAGCCAGGCCGAAGGATTTCACTTTGCAGAGTTGAAGTGTTTTGAGTCGCGGTGCCACTCTCTCCATGTTTAATTACCCCTGTGTGTGTTTGGGTCTATATGTGTGTGCATCCTTACATCCTGTGGTTCAGACATGGGGTCTGGAAGTGACAGACGAGCTCGCAAGCATGCTATTCTGCATGGGGCAGGATGTTCCTCTATTGCAGATCTATAGTGGTTTACCTAGACGCCGTGAGCCTTTGTGGCTCCACCGCTACATGAAATAGTCATGTGTTCTGTGTGCATGCAAACTCCACACTGAGAAATGAGAGACTGACGTTCTGCTCAATTTGAGTATCTCTATATTTAGAGAATAATTGAATTCAAGATTTAATGAAGTCCTTTGGTTGCCTTGTTGTGTAATTGTGCATAAGCTAACAATATTGGACTACAAAGTAAGCCCAACAAGGAGAATAAATGAAAGCCAGAGCTATGATCATTAGCCATATATGAAAACCACCTAACAGTATTGTGTCGGCGCTACTGTAGCTCTTCACACAACATCGGCTAACTTAGACCGGGAACACCCAACAAGACCTGCGGTTTTGGACTTGCATTGATCCAGTGTTCCATTACAATTTAACCCTTGTAAGAGTAACTCACATCCGTATGCTCATACATTTTTCCTACTTACTTCACCTAAACCTTAAGTTGCCATTGTTCTGAGATAATCATCAATCTCCTCACATCACCTGTTAGTGGTTATAATGTTTTGGCTGAACAGTGTATAACATGTGCCCAAAGAATCACAAGTAAAATTATTGATTATGCAAGTCAAATACCCTGTTTTTGTCATTTAACAACATATATAATATGATATTTTATTATTGGTGCATTCATTGGGCCAATATGAATAATTTATATACAGTTAGGTAAATCAACAACAGTTGACTGGATTTTACAAACGTATCACATGTTTTGTGTGTTGATTACTTGTGGACACTCTCAGCAGTGGCTTTCAAATGAATGCAGTGAGAAGAATGAATTATATTTCCCCTGATAGATTGTAATCCACGAAGCAGCATATCATTAAAAGTACCTCAGACTGAGTGTCTGGATCAGAGACTGAGATACGATTGTTTTTCTGTGTGTCACACAGTTTCACCTAGACAAAGAGACATCTACAGCATGTGAGTGATGGCGTGAGAGGCTGCAACATGACAACACATGACTGACATGACTAGAGCTGCTTTTACCCATTTAGTGTCGCAAAAAAATTAAATTAAATTAAAAATGCCCTTTATTAATCAGAGCATGTGTTGGTAAAACACAAAAAAGGTAAAAAGAGAAATATATATAAACAATTTATATTGCAAATATCTCTCCATTAATATAGCAAAACATTAATAAAGCAAGTATGACACACATCACTCGTAACTTTTAAACCAGCTGCCAAATCCACAACACAGCTCCGTGATGAAATGTGTGTTCTGATGTCTTCCTCTCAGAACCAGCATCAACTTTTCCAGCAATTTGTTCTAAACAGGGGCCAACCTTTGCTCCCCGGGTTTGCCTTTGGAACCCACAACCCTAGTTCTGGTTCATTATCTGTCACCCCTTAGACCCCTTTGGTAGGTTCTAACTACCGCAGAATGGGGTTTCCTGTAATCTCTTATCCTGTTCAGGGTCGCTTGGGGGCTGGAGCCTATAACAGATGACAGTTGGTGAGAGGCAGGGGTAAACCAATTCAACTATATTGCATTTGTAACATGGGGAGAACATGCAAACTCCACATAGAAAAGCCCCCGAGGCAAGTAGGGGGTTTGAACCTGGAAGCCAGTTGCCATAAGGCATGGAAGTGATCATTTGGGATTAGCTGAATCCAGGCATCGTTGCTCTTTCTCTAATCAGACATCACCAAACCTTGCATATTGAAAACTGACAATCACTTTTAGGATTGAGAATAGGTTTTGTCAAATTGCTTGTGTGCATCTCAACCACATATTTATCCACTTTCTCTGCAGCAGGTTAGAAGACAACACTGCGCATGTTCCAATAAATGAAATGCCAGCTTATCTTATGAGTCAGTGCAAAGAAAATTACTGAGCCCATACCCTCACCCATCACCCTGCGAGTGGTTTCTATGAGGATTTGTGTGCATGTCTGTGCAGCAGTGACCTGCTTTCAGATTCCCGGCCACACATATCAGTACCGCAGTGGGTTTTTACTGACCTAGAACACTGAAGAAATTCCACCACCATGTTCACGGAGTACGTATGTGTGCATGTGTCTGCGTAACTGTAAATGCAGGCATATGTGCATGAGCTCGGATAGTCTTTTGAAAGCCAGTAATATAATAGTGCACTCCATTTTTCTCCAACATGTCGTTCTCACTTTCTGTTTCACCCTTCCTTCACAGAGCCTCTCTTTCATTTGTCTTTCTCTCTGACAAATAGGAGCAGCGTCCATTATGATGCTTTATGAGGTGACGGTGACAAAGGGCTCTCTTGACGGCCCCTAACACTGTCTCAACTCCCCCCACACACACACACACACTCACACACCTACACACACACACACACACACCTACACACACACTCTTTCAAGTCATTCTGTCTGTCTCTCTACCTCCCTGTTCATCCTCTTTGCTCTTTAATATCAGAGCTCATTGGTCTTTGTCATCTACTGCAATGCATGCCTGCGCATTTTCTTTGTGTGTGTGTGTGTGTGTGTGTGTGTGTGTGTGTGGGTGCACGTGTGTGTGTAGCTGAAACCCTCCGCTGTTGCGAGTCCTTCTCGCCAGTCGAGAACCAGATTCAGCAGACGCTACACATGTCTGATCTATGATCTTGGGCTGGCTTTTATTCCGAGCGAGACGTACAGTGTTTCCTTTGTGGGAGGGGAGTGTATGTAGGCGGGGGGGTTGCTGCTGCTAATGAAGGCCACTCAGGGTGGCCTCTCCCCAGACTCTAATGCATCCCAGGCCCCCTGGACTGGCTGGCAGGCTGGATGACTGGTGGGGCTCAAGGGTGCACCCCAGCAGAGTAGGTATAATGCATAAACCTGCCCTGCTCCCCCCCCCCCCCCCCCCCCCCCCCCCCCCCCCCCCCACACACACACACACACACACACACACACACACAATGTCTGAAAGTATGCTGCACATGCAGCAAAGGGCCTGTAATGTCAAAAACAAAATTGAGACCACCTCACCTGAATCTCCTGCTCAGAATGATTTTTGATTTTCATGGTTCTCCTCAGACTTTAGCAAAAAAAGCATAAAAGAATAATTTTTCCCCGGAGGAAATGGAGAACAATTGGATCACTAATGGTCTGGGTTCAATTAAGGTCTATGAAAATGTTTGGATATATTTACCATAGAGGGAAATAACTATTATAAAATTATAAATGTTTTACCCCCTTTGTAGTGCCAAAACATAACAAAAGATTATTTCAAGGCATCCAACCCCATACTGTTTATTTCAAGATCAGTTATTTCCCTCACAGTGTTTTGTTAGCAGAGGGGAGAAAATAGTGCCTTTTAACAGGAAGAAACCTCCGGCAGATCCAGACCGAACACGGGCAGCTTTCTGTCTGTGTAGCTAAAAGCTGATGCAGCATATTTCTCATGCTTGTGCAACAAGGCTGATTGTATTATAATCCAAATTAGACAAAATCAGCTCAATTTGTTTCTGTTTTGTTTTTACCTGATTGTTTCTTCTGTGTTTTGTCTTGTAAGTCATGTCCAGAGACTAAGTGTTATTTCTTCTTTGTAGGTATCCTCTATACACATTGTATTGTTTTTATATTGTGTATCTGACGCATTAACTGACGCTAATGTCTCATCGGTCAAGTCAGCAGTTATTGTGATTAGTGAAGAGCTAGAGAAAGAGAATATACTGTGTAGACTGGGAGATGCTTTTATCCAGGTCTGTTGAAATAGTATCTGATGTTTTTTTTTTTTCTTTATTCCATGTGACCCCGTTCTGATTAACGATCTTAACTCCTGGTTCTGAGGTTGATTATATTCCACGGCCTATTCAAAGTGTGCCTGGTGCAACTTTACTGCGCCCTTCTGTTCTGTGTTAACGCAGAGCTATAATGATGTATCTGAGCTTTGCTGCCTCTTAAACAGCAGCAGAGGTAGTAACAGATGTGCATTTGGATTATTTTTTGTAAAACAATTAACAAAAAAGATCATTTTGATTTGCAATGTTAGCCTCTTTTTTTTAATTGATGTACAATTTATAGAACCCATTAATCTACATGAATTAAATAGTCAAGTTACAATCAGAAAATGAAATAATTTGTGTCTAATCTAAGTCAAAAACGTTCTGCTGAATTTGAGATAATGATGCTTTCTTCTTGCCAAATGAGTTAGCTTTGATAACTGACTGATACACACTGACATGTAAAAGAGAAAGGTGAGAGAAAGGTGTGAATATCAGTGCCTGTTGTATGGTTTAACACCTCAGGGTGTTCGAATATGAACGGCTGGTATTACCAGGAGGAAAACGTGATTGGGGTGAACTCAGAAAGGGACGCGTAAAAACTTTACCAAAGAGTTAAACTGATTTATTTAGATATAAGAGACAACCTCTCTGACATGTTGGCCATCATCCTTCACCATCTAACAGGATAAGTGTGTGTGTGTTGGTGTGTAGATGTAGATCAGTCAAAAGGTCAGTCAGGAAGACTATCCCCTTGCTCACTCGGTTACTATTTATACCACTTTATTATTTTCACCTTTCACACATGCTCAGTCTCAATTACCTGCATGACGGTCTGGGGCATCAACTGATATCAGCTGTGCTCAGACGCCACACCCATCCAATCACAATGAGACACCTTCATCGTTTGCAAATCATCATCAGCTCTTGTCTTATTAAATATTATTCGCTCCATTCATCTAGATCTTTTACGACGCTGGTTTCAATCCCCTCGATATCTCCGTTTTCTGCCTTCCATCAACCTCATCATTCATCGGTGACAGCAGAGTCATCAGCCACCAACACCAGCATCCAGACCCCAAACGGGGAGGTAAACCTGCTGCTTCTCAGTGCAGAGACCCTTGGATCACAATCTATCTGAAGGGCCTGAGCACCGACATTAAGAGTATATTTCAGGGCCAGTTGATATGAGATAACCTTTTGGTTCAATAAATAAAATAACCATCTAAAATGGCCTTTGTTTCATGTTGAATTCTGTTTGAAAGTCTGACAATTTTTTTATTGGATTGTCATGGAAACAGAAGAAACCAGGAGTGGATCCAATACTTTTTCTCAGCACCGTATTTATGTTTCATGTAACACATGGTAGTGCTTTAGTATCATCTCTCAGTGTTGAAGACAACAGTTTTAATGCTTCCCACGCTCGTGGCTGTAAATAGGTCTAGAGGCAGCTGGGTTCATGTGTAACAGTCTTACACATATCCACACACACACACCGACACAGAAGCTGTATTCCACCCACTGAGATCCATAGCTTGCTCCACCTACATGCATTATATGGCAAAGCCTTGACAGATGAAAGTTCTTTATGTATCTACTTCCTTGGAAAGCGAGACGTGCATAACTTGTGTATCTTTTAACGCTTGCATGCAAGGTTATTGTCTGTCTCCTGTGTGTCTCAGAGGTGTATAGGCAGGTGTTTACTGACATGCTGGGGCTTTGTGGTTGTGGTTGGTGGCGCGTTTGCTTTGCAGACAATCAAAAAGGAACTGCCTCTTTTTGTCTGATAACTATCTGCTGCCTATGTGTGTGAATATAACACGGCTATAAATTCTTTATAACTCACAGACTGACGTACGAGACTAGACTGGGGGAATTTGGTTTCCACTGCAGTGCTAACTGAATGCATGTGAGTGTGTACGTGTTGGCGTCAATTTAAATCATACAGTGAAATCTTCAGTTTTCCTAATTCACTTTGGAACTGTGAATGTGTCAATCGCAACAGAACATGCTGGAGACACAACATGGAGTCATCTGTCACTTTACCGTCTGCAGTATCCAAACTGAACCTCTGTGTTAGCATTTTGTCCGGTTTGGATCTGCGCTGTGTAAACACACCAGCAGGCAGCAAGCGATAGATAAGAAGATAAGCTGGCACTGCTTTGAGCCCGCATGCGAAGCTAAGTGTGGGCTCAATATAAAGAGAAACAATGGTTGGAGTGGGAGAAAATGGCACGCTGCCATTCACGCAACCTTGGCTGAGGACCCGCGGTTGCACAGTGTCAATGATGAGCCAGGTAAATACATAGAATGGTGGCGTACAGGCCTGCAGCAATGGCTAACCGAGGCTCACACACTTTGTAAACATATGGTTTCATCATGTGGTTAAAAGGCAGGTAACTTGATGCATCGCACATTAATCACGCATGAAGTGTGACTTTGACATGAATTGCCTTTTTCACCTGCGGATCCATTTTAACGGATGACATCCAACTGATGCACAACTACTCTCATGACAGCACCTGTTAAAAGTTTGCCTTATTCTGTTGATTTAGTAGAATGCAATTTTGCTCTATTTTATGGAATTATTTTTGATCTTTGCACATTCACACATTCTCTCAGCGTAGATTGACGCCTTTTTCGAACCTGATTCAGAGAATGTGTAGGTTTGAGGCTGAGGATGCCACAGAACAGGACAGAAGCTGCCACATTCTCACAATGTTGGTTAGCCAAACCCCCTTACCCAGAACTGCTGGCTAGTTTCTGCTAAGCTGACTCATTTCAACGCAGCTAAAACCAGTCTGTGCTCTTTGAGTCACATGGATGATGTCCTTAAACTTGCACATTCACACAGATTCATGCATTGTCACATCCTAGTTTGACCTCATGAAGGTTTATATTGGTTATTTGTCTTTATAGGCTAGTGAAATTAGTGAAAAAAGGAATTTGGGAGAAATAAAGTGTGTGAAATAGTCACCTGCACCGGTGTTAAGCTGAAGAGTTTGGTGAATAGCTGATGTAGTGACCGCACACAGCCTTGCACTTTTTCCACTGGAACGTCAGACGTCTTTCTTTTAAGTGATTCATATTGTAATGACATGTCCTGTTACATCACTGGCAGTATTTGAGCCATTATTCCACATCAGAGACTGTTCGTTTTAACTTCTTGTATCCCACATTAGAAGCATGATATGACGTGGTGTCCTCATGATGTAGATTACGAGGCATTAAGGCTCAAACTCTGGCCTTTCTGCTGCAGTTTCTGGTTATTGTGTGTCTGCTGAGAAAATGGTGATACAGGCGTTTGTGGCAAGAAGGGCTTAATGGGCAAATAAACAATAGCAATGACAAAAAAAAAAAAAAAATGCTAAAATATACACATTAATATTCCATTTCACTGACATATTCCCGATTTAAACACTGGACTCCTATTTCAAAATAAGTCATAATATGAAATATTCATACTGTAATATTGACGACCTCCCAAAACCTTAAACCTAAGCTTAAAGAATTGAAATACGGGAGGGATACTGTTTCTTTTCTGAAGTGATTTTAACTTTTGCTGAAAGGTTTCAGTGTGTGTGTTTTGCATTTGTTTGTTATGAGCAGATTGCAGACCTGTCTGCTGCAGTGGAGGGAAATCGGAGACAGGTTGGCATGGGGAAGACTTGCCTTGGCACATCACAGGCCGCAGACGGGTTCTGGTATGAGTTTACAGTATATAGTTGCTCCTCTGCGGCTTGACGATCCTGAGCTCTGAGAAAGTCTTAACCATGCAACAGACATGCTATGCACTTTCCCACAGCCACTGAGCAGCTAAGGCTACTCTTATGGTTGCTTAACACTTATACTTGGCTTTGCTCTTCAGCAGCTTTATTTAAGACGAGCACAAACTTTATCATGTGTCTGAAGAGAGGGAGAGAGCAGTGTTTATCTCTGATCCTTTGAGCAGCCATTATTGCCTCTTCAAGGGACAGATCACACCGGTCAATAGTCACAAGTGAATCTGTGTGGGCATATTTTGTGACTATTCATACTGTGGGATCATTTAATATTCAAGGTAAACTAGTGTTACTCCCTCCAATAAGAATTATTTTGACCTTTCATCAGTGCTGAAAGAAGAATCCTCATTCTTTATCATGTAGATGTACAGTTTCTTGCATTATAGAAGGCTCAGGAGAATGTAGAAGTATTGAAATAACCTCTTTACTCCAGTAGAAGTGAAAAACTACAGGCTGACAAAAATAGTCAAAGTATATGTAAGTAAAATGTAGCCCTTTAAATGACATTTTTACCAATAAATATTCATTCAGATATTCATTTAAGTGATTCGGGACTTCAGTTCAACTTCTGTTACTGCCATTCACACGGAAAAAATGTTGTATGTAATGTATGTAGAATAGAAAATGTATGTCCAAGCTCAAAGAACCCCCCACACTTGGAAAAACTCAGTGTTTGCTGATCATTAATAGTCAATAACCTCTATCAGAGGTGAAAGTAACCAAATTGACATAAAAATCACAAGTACAAATGTGTGGAAAATGTAACTGGCTAAACCACTTATGAGATGTTGACATTTATTAGATCTTCGAAAAGTTGAGGATATTATTTAATCGTCATCGTCACCCCTCCTCAGATCCTTCATAAAGGCCAGATCATAAAGGCACGATAACTCAAAAACTATTAAATGGATCATTTTCAAATTTGATACCAATGTAGACCTTTGTACGAGGAAAGACTGGAGTCATTTTAGGAAAGGTCAGTTGTATATTTCTGACACTAGAGGGCGCTTATCTATTTTCTATTCATCTATTTTCAGCCGTAATTTCTCTACCTTTGGTCAGATTTAGTCCAAAATAGGTGCATATGAATTTGATTCAAGGAAATCAATCTTGTTTATAACATAATTTATCTATATTTCAACCGAATATTTCAGATAGTTAAGTCACTTACGGGAGACTTTTACTTATTTTGTTTTTACTAAAAAATACTGCGTAAATAACTTCACATTTGATGTGAGGGGTTCAATCAAGAGGATTGATTGTATGGCAAAGGTCACTGGGTACCTTTCGGGGATATACCTTTACTGTCGGGGACAACATCATAGATTTAGTTCTGTCCAGTGCTTTTTGAAGAGGACAGCACGGTGGTGTAGCAGGTAGCACAGTTGTTTCACAGCAAACACACCTCCGGCCTTGGGGCCTTCTTGTGAAGGGTTCTCCCCAGGTTTCCGTGGGTACCATTAGAGCCCTCTGCCTGCCTCCCCTCGCGATGAATTGCCAACTCGTCCAGGGTGTACCCTCCCTCGAGGCTAATATCGGCCGGAAGTGGCTCCAACCCCACTGAGACTGATAACCATATATGTCCCTTTTTGGCGTGGGCATAACAAACCAGAAAGGAAAAAAATACTGATATCAAAACTTTTCTTCGTGGTGGAGCTTGTTTCTGTTCACGCCTGCATGGTTAGCCTCTAACAACCATCTGCTGTCTTTAAAAACGATTATTTCTGTATTCATCTAGTTCTTTCATGCTGCTGGTTTCGTCAGTCTCAGCTGAGTCATCAACCACCACCACCAGTATCAAGACTCCAAAGGAGGGCTATTCAATGCTGCTGCTCAGGACAGAGACCCTTCGAATCACAATCTCCCCAAGAGTCCGAGCAACAAAGGCTTTCTAATAGACTAATTATAAATGTATCTGTTGTAATTGATTATACTTCATTCTCCGTCTTCTCTGATTTGAATACGTTCAGGGTCTGTCATCTTGTCTGTTGTGGGACGTGTACATCTTTCTGATTTTTTTTTTCTTTCGGATGTTTGGAAAGCATCTTGTGATGCAAAAAAAAAAAAAAACGCTTCTAGAGAAACAAACCCGATCTGACATTATAAGGAGTATTGAGTAAGTATGGTATTTGTGTTTGGATGTAGGAAGTAACGGTTAAAGTTTGTCAAAAAAAATACTCATATAAAGTACAGATACTTGAAAACTCGACTCGACCTCCATCACAAAGTATTTACACGGTTACCACAGCAGTCAAAGACCTAGAGATGAATCACCGCTTCACACGCTTGTGGTTGTCAGACTCGTTAGCTGGAAATTTCCATTATGTTAATGAGCAGAGTAGCTTTCACGTTTCAGCAGCAATTACAAAATCGTTGCATGTTCCATCCATGCATGATAATACTTTCACTGTTGCTGCCCTGAATCAGAATTCTAAAACCTATATTTCCCTCCAGGCTTAGAAAAATGAATTATCGCGATGACGCAGTGTCAAAATATGCTCTTTTTTTTTTAGCCGAGGAGCTAGACTTCCTCGGCTGTCAGTGGATGTGTGTGCTGTCTTATTGCCTCCCCAGCCTTCCCTAAATCAAGAAGGCAGAAGTGAGAGACGGTTTAGAGGTACGACTAGCGTCTTCCTGTTGTGTGTGTGTGAAACCCCAGACGACTGTCTAGGTTGCTCGCACGCGAATGCCTTGCAGGGAACCATGGCAACGGCATGTCCTCATATTCGGAAGGCGGAAGTGAGCTGGCCTTCTGAGGAAGTTATTGGTTTTTGATGGCCACTTGGCGTAGTTTCATGAGAAAGACTGTGTCTGACAGTCAGCCGGCTTGGGAATCATTACACTGACGAAACCTGCAACCAGAAAGTACGTCTGTGAGACTGATAACCTCACACTTTTGGACTTTGATAAGAAGGAATCGGCATCAAACGAAAGAATAATGACTTTCTTTCAGAATCATGCAAACTTGTCTTGGAAACCTTTAATTGCTGTAACATGCAGTGGTCCTCCACTCCGTTTGAGTGTGTGTGTTTGTTGAATTACCAATCATAGATTCACAGCAGAAGTGTTTGATAAAATCAAGAGAAATATAGATACACCACCTTGGGTGCCTCCCACAGTGGTTCATGGGAGTCCTGCTAAATGTGACTTATTTCCTCCTAACATCCTTTGACTAAGACCCTCCATGACTATTTCAGGGCCAGTTTAATTTTCTTACCATCATCATGATTATTTGCTTTATGACAAACGATCATTATCAAACATTGGGAAAAACATGCAGAGACTCAGACTGCAGACTCTTTCCTACCCGTCCTCGTGGTTGTCTGGCCGGAGCCCGACGTCTCTGTGAGGGAATATCTTACAACACAGATGAAATTTCATCTAATTTCCTCTTTTTTTCTCTTCTGCAGATATTAAAGACATTCTGCTTTCTGTTTCAGTTTAGATCCACCTCTGCAAGCAATGACTGATGGTTTGTAATGGATGCAACATCTGTCCTTCAGTGACTCACATGCAGCAACAGAGTAGACCAGACAAAGCTTTACATCTGACCTTTTCTAGAAAGGGCGCCATTTGGCTTCTTGAGGGGTGCCACCTGATACATTCAGATGTTGCTAACATCATAAAAAAAAATAGACCTACACTGTCATCTCTGACAGCAGGGGTATATCCACAGAAAGCCCCAAATTCCCTGCATAATACAAGCAATCTCCCAACTGAGTTGCTGAAATTAAAATGAAGTTATGTCAGAAAAACTACAAGTGAGTAAAATCTGATAAATGCAAGATAAATCTTATTGAGTTTGTTCACATTCACCAAAATTGGACATATCAGACCAAAGGTTAGGAAGTTATGCCCGAAAAAGTGCGCATTTTCATAAAAATGTCCCCCATAGTGAGTAAAATACGAACTATTAGAGTTAAATATTATATATTATACTGACAAGATGAATATCCAGGATTCAATCAAACCTGTTTAAGACTAAATCGAGCCAACGGTTGCTAAATAATGGCCTGAACACCTTTGGAGCTAAAGCTCCACCTAGTGTTGGAAATATACAACCTTTCCCAAAAAGCAATCCAGCCCTTCCTCACACTAAGGTCTATATGGGAAAACAATTTGAAAATAAACCCTTTACTAGTTTTTGGGATGTTGGGTTAAGACAAGTTGGCTATTTCTCTTAAATATAATGTCACCTTTTTTAATCACATACAGCCATACCCAGTACAACACAGTGAATTATTTCTCTGCATTTGGCCCATGACTGAGGGAGGCGTGGGCAGCCCCTTTTGAAGCGCCCAGACTGCCAATGGATCAAGTCCATGCAGGGTCTACTTGTCGTAGGGTCTACTTGTCGTAGGGTCTACTTGTCGTAGGGTCTACTTGTCGTAGGGTCTACTTGTCGAAGGGTCTACTTGTCGTAGGGTCTACTTGTCGTAGGGTCTACTTGTCGTAGGGTCTACTTGTCGTAGGGTCTACTTGTCGTAGGGTCTACTTGTCGTAGGGTCTACTTGTTGTAGGGTCTACTTGTCGTAGGGTCTACTTATCGTAGGGTCCTGGTCCTGGTCCTCTCTACCCGCTGAGCTACAGCCTCCCCTTTGTGTATGTGCTTAATGATTCTATGGTATAATCTTCTTCACTGGTGATGAACACTGGAGGCTTTGAATCTTGCAGCAATGTGTGGCAGTGCATGAAGTCGTTTCCTCCCATATCCCATAGCCGCACCTGCCACAGCCCGGCCTCTGCTTGGCCTCAAGCCGCCCGTGAGCTGTGCCTGAGTTGACCAAGGATGCTACCAAGCACACTTTTGGGGGCAGGGCTCCCCTCAGCCAGAACCTTGCAAACCCAAGGCCACAGTCTGAGGCGACCGGGGTAGAAACCGCTTTCACCTCTAACTCGGTTCTGTGGTGCTCCGCCAAAGCCTGCAGCTGAACTGGGACAAAGATAAAAGTGGAAACAGATAACATAGAAACAAGCACCTGATTCTTACAGCCGTGTGTTTATGTGTGCCTGGCTGAGAGTGAGCAAAAAGAAAGAGGAGTGATGAGGGAGAGAAAGAAGGGGAAGAGGTTTATGGGCTGCCAAATGCCAGACTCACCACAGGTGGGAGCTCCTCTGTCGTCCTCATTAAAAACAAGCAAAATGGACGGTCTGCTCTACTACTCTATGAGCTGACATCCAACAATGCTGCAAGCAGTGGCCACAGACCCAGAAACAACAAGTCAGCAATAGGAAAGTACTCATGCAGTTTTTTCTCTCCGCCTGTTGACACAGTTGTAAATGTCATGTGGTTTGTAAAACGGGGGGACAGGCTGCAAGGGTCTTCTGGAAAGTCCCCCCACTGTCAGAGATGTGACTTCACTCATGAATTTCACATCAGCAGCATCTTCCTAATGCAGGTTTACCACAGGTGACTCACTCATCCACCGAAAAAGGGAAAAGCAAACTTCTCTGACCCACAAAGGAAGACTTTTTTTTTTTCCTCGATGGACGTATGGAGTTTGAAAATCCCCCTCAAAAAGTACATCTCTTCTTACACCAAGTCATGCCCGCTCATGTTGGCGTGCAAACCTTTCAAATTTAGTGAGGGCAATCCTTCGGATGTTAAATCCATCAAACAAGAGGATTTCCTTTTTCAGATGTTTTGTTTGCCTGGACATTTACACATCTCCATCCACGCTGTGGCCGGCACTGTTCGATGCCTTCGATTCTGCGGTAAGGTATGCAGATCCTTTTGAGGTTTACTACATTGTCCAGTAAAAGGCCACTTCTGTCTGGCCTGGTTTTAGGGCCCTGGTTAAAAACGCAAAACCAAGCTTGGCTTTTAGTGTTGGTGCCGAGGAAAACCACCACTTCGCGACAATGAATATTTTACCTTGCTACCGGCAATCCAGCGGCATTTAGTGACCACAGGCAGTGTTAAGTGTTCCTCACCAGAGGCGAAGGGGGCACTTAACAAATGATAATGCCCACTATGTCAGTGCTCCGAGCTGCCATTGCTGCCTGAGAGCTCCGTGGTAGCCGGAGCCAGACCACTCCAGACCCACTGCTGACCTGCCAGCTAACCACACACTCCACAGCCTTCAGCATACACACACCTCCACTTCCTGCTGGGAGGGGGACACCTTTCATTAGTCAAAGGATAGTTGCCGTTCTGGAGACTGGCTGACCCTTTGACCCCAGCAATCAATGGCGCAAGAAGGACCTCCTTAAAGATGTAGAGTGATGACTGATTAACATAATTGGAGGGGAATGGAGTTGGAGTATTAATATTCTTTCAAATCAGATGATGCAAAAGGTGAAGTTTTTATCCATTTACCTGAAATGGGCTCTAGTGAAAATTGTTCAGGAAGGCTATTTCTCCCCACATCATCTCGTCATTTCTACCTGTAGACTTTATTTCCTGTTATCATGCTCTGGATCTATCAAACACATGTCAGCTGTTCTCTTCCCATAGTTTCATCTGTCCATTGATAAGTTTTTGTCTTGCTGCCGTCCTATAAATAGGATTTTCTCTTTTCGTCTAGTTTCTTTCTTGCTGCCTGTTCACGCGCCTTCCAACCGCCCATCACTGCCCACTTTTGCAGATTCATCAAAATCATAATTTCATCCGCCTAAGCAGATTCATCAGCCGCCATCACCACCACCAGTGTGCACAATCCAAGTAGGGGTATATCTTGCTGCTGTGGCACATATCCTTCTATCACAAACTCCCCTCAAAGCACCAAAGACTTTCTGACCAAATAGTTATCATATATCATCTTTACTTCAATCACTTGTTTCTTGTTACTATGTAAATGCAGCAACCCCACACAACCGTAGTGAAAGTATTCTGGACTTGCGATATTTTCACAAATATATCAGATGATCGGTGTGGAAAATCAATTGAATGAAAATCAAATCTGCTGCGAGTGTTTTTCAGATGTGGATGGGATGTCCGGTGTCCGCCTGTGCGCTGATGGACAGAGGGGGGGCGGCCAGCGATAATTCTTGCCTGATTTAATTTGCCACCAAGAGGGACCTCAAATATGAGCTAATCATTGACTGGCAGTACACTCCATGCCCTCCGCCCACTCTGATGGTTTCGCATGACACAATAAGGGTCGGAGGGTCTCTCGGGTGAGGTGGAGGTGGAGGGTGCAACATGCAGGTATCATCCAAGGGTTGTTATAAACGCCGGGCTCTCGGAGAACCAGCAGTCACGACATGTCTGAGTCTGTATTTTGGATTTATTTGAATGCACATTGCTTTAGATGAGGGTATAACATTGGAGCTTAATACAGCAACCAGTGTTATGACAGCTGAGCCCAAGTCATAGAACTGAATAAACAGAAGAGTATCATTTTGCTGTGAAATAAAACAGAAAAAGGAAAAGTAAGGAAGCAGCAACTATACGTCTCACTTTCCTCTAACCTTGGCCTGAAGAGCTGCCAAAGAAACAACGAGAGCTGACCAAGAAGTGAGTGTGGGGAAAGGGAAAAAAAGGGAAAGTAGCCAGCGGGCCCTCTGTGTGGTCCTCCTTGAGAGCGTGTTCTGTTTAACTTTTGCCAAAGTGTTTTTAAGTGTTACAAGTGCATTAGTGCCATGGGTCATGCCTTTGCTTGGCTAACCTCTGACCCCCAGCCCCTGCAGCAACTCGGGGCGGGTGAGTGAGCTCATGGTGAGGGGTTAGGCCCCACTGCACAGAGAGGGAGTCACCCCTGGGATGGCGGCAGGCGGCGGCCCATAATGCTCTCCTCATGGATCTTTAATGGCTCCCCTCAGTTAGTGTCAGTGTTCACACTGGGGGGGATGCTGAATTATTCAGAAGGCTAAAACTGTGATCACACACAGACATGCTCACAAATATGTCACTCCTACACACACACACACGCAAACACACACACACACACACGATTCTGACACGGATCCTTTCATTCTTCCTCACATTTATTTCATGCAGCATTGAACGAACACATATTCTTTACTCAAGTAGAAGTACATTTACTTGAGTGAAAAGCAAACTTTTTTGCTGCAGTGAAAGTCTAAAGGTTCAGGCTCTGAAATCCATGTAGCTTTTTCTTTAACCGGTGATCCAGGAGATTCCAGAGTTTCATTATTTACTTGTATTTTCTTGACTAGTCTTTAATTACACACATTTCCAAGGATAATGTGTGCCGTTAATCAAAAAGTTTTGCTGGGGTATGCAATGATGCAAAATATAATAAAATCCACTAAAGTAATAAAAAAGGAATATAATGAGTAGAAGTGAAAAGTTTATTTAAAAAAAAAAAGAAAGAAGTATTTGTTCACCCCCGATCAGAGAAGTATCTGCTAAGCGTCGAGGCTGTAATTGCTGTATGTGCAAGCCACAATCACACAGTGAGCAATATTTGAAGACAAGTCATCCCATTCTTGCACAAAGGCCAGAGATAATCAGAGTGCATCATCTCTGTGTTATTTTCAAATTTCTAACAGGTCAGCTTTCCCTCCTCGCAAAATGCTCTTTAACTTCAGTGTGTCTGTCATGCGTGTCAGCTGTTATCGCTTCATCTATCAGATATGCAGCGAAAAAACCTCTTGCACGTAAAACTGTGAACACGATGAAATGTCACAATGCTGCGTCTCACATCTGCACATCTGTGGCTCCATTCTTCAGTCAGTCCTTTCCTCAGTGTGTCTCAGTGTGTTCAAAGTGATAATGCCACCTAGTGGTACCCCGGCCACAGGCCTTTCATAGCAAGAGTTGTCCTGACACTAAAAGTCACTATAGTGTCAAAACCTCACGGTAAAGTAACATCCACAGGAGCTCAATTTAAAGAGCTCTCTCGGAGCTGCAGAGCTGATCGCAGGGATTTAAGGCTCAGAAGAGGTTTACAACCTGAGCGATCAGGACTGTGACGACCCCTCTGTTTTCCTCGCCATATGAAAATACTGTCAGGAGCCACAGACCATAACCACCCTTGTAAAGCACACATATTCTGTGACCCCTGTGTCACGAGGAGCAGTGTTAGAGAGGGGCTTCCACTCAGGCCAGCTGTTCAAATCTTAAAGGCCTGGAGCCTCTTAAGCTGCTCTGGGCTGACTTCTCTAATTGCCAGCAGTTGGAAGCAGGTTAACTCCACTGTCTGGGCCTCACAACCTGCAGCAGAGGCCTGACCTTCATTAGCCAGGCTGCAGCAGGCTCTCATGTCTGGATTCAGCTGCTGTCCCCAACGAGAACCTGGCAGGTATGGAAAAGATCAAGCTGGTTGGAGCTCAAAAATTTTTTGTCCCGTTTCTCAGCAACAACACAACACTGGCACTCTCTGCCTGCTTAAAATGTATTTAATTCATATTAAAAACCTATTAGATATTGTAACGTGTTCTTGTATCCCCGAAAAGTCGGGGCTATTGTGGAATCTTCATCGCATCTGCTGCAGACCCCTCATGGATCATTTTCAAATTTTTTACCCAGATAAACCTTAAGTGCAAGGAAGAACTGGATTGATTTTGGGAAAGTTTGCTTGCTTATTTCCGACACTAGGGGGAGCTTTATCGGCAAAAGTTTTTTGGGCCATAACTTTGCAACCATTGGTCCGATATAGTCCAACATTGGTGCTTATGAATTGACTTGGAAAGATCGACCTCCTATATCTTATAATTGTTCATATTTTACACACTGTGGGAACTTTTATATTTATATTTTTTTTACAAAAAACACTGTTTTTCCAACACAAGTTCTAAACCATCGGCCTGATTTAGTCCAAATTTGGTGCAAATTAATCAAGTCAATGAGATTTATATCATATTTTACTGTAACTGTTCATATTTTACTCACTCCCTGGAATTCTATGGACGTGACACTTAATTAATGGACTTCAATCAGGGTGATTGCTTGTGCAACGCAGAGGAATAGGGACTTTAGGCGATGTACCCTTGCTGTGATAAAGCCGCTGCATTGTCTCTATATGAAAGCGGAGCGTTGTGTTCAGTATCGCCTCCTGCACTAAAGTTGATTTTGTTCTGATAAGACTATTTGTCCTGATTGAAGCTGTCACTGATGGCTGATGGGGAGTCCCTGGGCACTAAATGACCCATCGCCTCTGTCGACGAGCTTCATCTGTCTCCCAACCACTCGCTGTCGCACTTCTGCTTCAGCCCCTTAAGAGGCCTGCTGCAGTTCTTACTGTAGACCCAGGGGTCAGATGGAAAACATACACTCATAAACAGCATCTATTATTCATGCCTCACAGCCCGGTGATCCACTCACAGCACGCCGTGGCTACAACAGCTGTCCAGCCACTGCAGTCACCGTCAGATGGCTGTGATGGTCCCGACGGCAGCGAGTACATTCAAGTTAATCTAAGCCTGCTTAAACCAACCACAGTAGTTGCTGTAACATTCTGAGATGAACACATCTGCGCCGCATCTGTGCACACAATAAGGTGGTCGTATACTTTATTGACAGTGAGCGCATTTTCCTTAACGCTGCCGATGATCACTTCTTGTAAATCCCCTCTTTGTACTGTTGCCTTTTTCTAATCAACTCCCTCAAAACATCGGGCAGAAGAATGAGTCATTTGAGTATTGTGAAGTCCTCTGTTGATGTCTAACGGGGCAATTAGGACTTTTGCAGCGCAGTGATTGTGTCATTTGACAGTGTTAGAGATTTCTGTGGACCCAACTTGTCCCACACAGTGTGTTAGTGTACTAATCCATTAGGGTCCCCAAAGGCCCTGTGATCCCACACATTGCTAAAACACACTTTGGTGTTTGGAGACTTTTTGCTGATGGTATCAGAGGCAGTTTGGTTGGTTTGGGTGTGTGTCTGTGTGTGCGACGGTTGGTGTTTGACGGGTGGGGCAGATGGATATTTGCGCCTCTATGTGTATTTGGATGTCTGGCAGCACTGCTTTCGTTAAGGTCAGAGGAGAGAGTGATGCTTGTCTTCTCGCTGACGCCCCCCTCCCCTCACACATCCCTGTTTTCCCTCACCCAACCTCCACAGCGAGCGGAGCAGTAAGTGACTCCCGCTAATTACCTCTAATGATTTTAATCCTCCACAATCAGGTACAGGAGGCTTGAATCTCTGGACGAGAAACAAGACAGACTTGGAGAGAGAGAGAGGGGGGGAGGGAGTGTGTTTTCTTTAGGGGGAGGAACAGATGAAGGGGAGGGGGGGTCAAATGGAGTGTAGGAGCGTGGCACAATTACCTCCAGAGCTCCTCAGGAACATGACTCCCAACTCCAAAGCAGGGAGATGGGGAATGGGAGCGCCGTTGTGGCTCAAGCAGCCTTAATTTGTTGGCTGTCTGCTGTGATTTCTGTAACAGGAGAATCTCAAGTCTTCATCGTGTAATTTGACAGTCGGTTTCCAACTCATCACTGTAACCCCGCGTAGCAACCGGCCCGGTGGATGATTTCAGTGCTCCGTCTTGATGATTTTAACTTTTGGTCGTGGTTCATTGACTAAGGGAGAGACAGCAAGACAGAGAAGGAAACGCAGCGAGACAGAGGTAGTTACATCAGGAGGGAAAAGAGCGGAGGCTTATCCAGAGCGGGACGCGACTAAACCCTGGAGACATCTTTGCTTCCCTCCGGTTTGAGCGAGCCATCAGCAAATCACAAATTCATATACAGACTAAATATAAACGTCCCTGCTTACAGTTATTTTTTTTTTCTTCACTTTTCACTCCTCCAAACCCCGCCGAAATACGGTACATCCACATCCTCTCGTACGATAAAAATATAACTTGCAACACTGACTTCGTCTCAGTGGAGCTCCACATCGGGAACACAGTGAGGTTGTTTGCGGCTGCTGAGGGAGCCAGAGAGGAGGGGAGGCGGGAGGGGGTGATTCGAGCCGGGCCTTGCCAGAGCCGCATGAAGCGGGACCACCCAGGATGGCGTCAGGAGCTTGGCAGGGGTTCAGGGAGGTTGGTCGGCCGGCCGGCTGGCAGCCCGTGCCCAGGGCTGAGGCAGCAGGCGGCAGCGGGTTCTGTGAGGCCCTGCCAGAATGGACAGAGATATTCAGGCCACTTCAGCCTCCCACAGCAGATCCACAGTGATAGGGAGTGTACGCAGTGTGTCCGGACACGTGGGTCGGTTAGAGTCTGGGGTAAGCTGAGGGTTGGGGGGGTATTTTAGGCTGTAATTTCCCCAGATATTAAAGACCTCCCATATGAAAATGAAGAGGTTAGACCATAAAATGTTTACTCACAAGAAGCCCATACATTTGCCTCCGGCCCTATCTGTCCTAAGGTGTTCCTGCTGGGCCGTATAGGAAAGCAGTGTCCTTCATCTACAGTCGCAGTGTGAACTGCAACAGCAAGAGTTAATCATGTCCTCTTCTCTGGCCTCCCAGTGGTCTACTAGTCTGTGAAACAAAGACTCCCCTCACGTTTATCTCCGCAGACGGGCTCCTCCTTGACAAATCAAGTTAGCATTTAGCTTCTCTCAGCAATTTGTTGCCTTGCTGCCAAAGTATCGTTTATCACGCTGTAATTCACTTTACTTGGTAAATTCACTTTGGAAGGTCTGTAGGGTCCGTCTGATGCAGAGGATGTTGGAGGATGCTGTTTTTAAACACCTTTAGTAATTCCGTCCATTAGTCGTACCTGTTTATCCTGTGGAGGCTCGTGGGGTCGAGACCCCGGCCAGCTGGGCAGTCAATCACAGAAGTTGAGACGAACAACCGTTCACACTTATGCGATTTAGAGGTAGTCTTTTGACTGTGGCGAGGAACCAGAGCACCACTGGGAGGACATTGGGTTTGAATCCAGAACCACCTCCCCTTGAGGGAACAATGCTTACCACAATGGTCTCATATGTGAGAGTGGTACAACTTAGCCTCCAGTGAAAGCCTTTGCAATGAAGTCAAATATGAAAATGGTTGTCCATCATATTGTGTATTAAGGGTGTCCTAGATTCGCTGAAAACCACAAACAGGCAGTGACAGCGAACAATATTACTGTTGTTGAGTCATCTGGACGCCATATATTTTCATCCTCTGTTTTTCTCTTCCTATCTCTTTCCCATGAGAGAACCAGCGTGCATCACATTGAGGCCTGATTCCGTTTAAAGCTTATAAAACATTCTCTTACACAGAATAATATTTGCTGTCAAACTTTAATTGAATTATGTCAGTGCGGATAAAAACAGAAAAGGAAGTGTAGGCTCCATGTGAACCATTCCTTGTTTACAAGATCCACTTCCAGCAGTGCGTATTAGCGAAATGTTTACTACCGCATATTTATAAAACTGTTATTCCCCAGAGACACAATCAGTATCCGAACTGAAAATCATCCTGCGTTGCTTTTTAATGGACCTTTTTATCTTTCTTTTTCCAGAAAGCATCTTTCATGGTTTTCATTAGTGCTTCACAGAGACCTATAAATCTCCTTGACTCTGGATCAATAACGCACAAACTGTCCAACGTTTTAATACAATTTAACTGTTAAAAGTACTTCTTACTGTCAGTTCCAGTTTCAAGTCCAGTTCAGTATAGCATAATGTTCCTTTTGTTCACTTGAGTCCATTTGGAGTGAAATATATCCTATAGCTTTCTTCATGGCGTGACTGTCTTGAGATTAGGGGGGCACTGTCATGGCCAGGTTCCAATCAGGCTGGAGGTAAAAAAAAAATGCTTTTCCTTGTCGTTGACACTGATCGATCCTAACATCTAATCCACATGTCTAATATTGAATAGGTCCGTCTAAGCAGCTCCGTGGTGGACTGTGTGTTTTCGGACTTTTCTATCAGACCCAGCATTAAGTTTTTCAGCAACTTTTGGGATTAAACGTCCCGGGTTAGCCTTCAATGAGCTTTCGGCGCCCATGTTTGTCTTTCCTTAGACCACATTTGGTCTACTTTTCCTTCAGGTATTTGTTTAAAATAATATATTTTTCAATAAAATCATGAGAAAATATGAGGTGAAAAGAAAAATGTATTGTAATTATGAGTAGAGAGAAAGAAATTGTATTTGTAATTGTATACTGTGAGATTTTTCAATTTTCCTGCAAAACTAAATTAACATATTTTAATTACTTTAATATCATGAACATATCTACTTTAACTCAACCAGTTGAGTAAACAGTCATTTCACAATACAATCAAAATTGATCCAAGTTATGTAACAAAACTTTTAGACTAGTTTTCCTTCGGCTAGTAGTCAAATAAAAGTATTTATAAATACTCATAATATAAAAGAGATAATATACAGTAGAACCCCCCCCATACATTTCCAAAGTGTTAAATAAACATTTCATCATATTGAAATATGTCGGTCAAATGTAAATTTATTTATTTGGTTGATAACTTGTAAATACCAACTTTAAGCATGCAGTTATTTAACAGTTATAAAAACTGCTTACAAGTCATGAATCTTTGTCCTCATTTTTTTTGATATTGACAAAACTAGCCTTTGTATGTGTGGCTTGAGGCAACAAAGGAAGAAGTGGCTGTGGAGGGGGATCAGTCTTCCGCCCCCTAGAAGCTGGCACGCCGCACTTCCTGCTCCTGCATCTTGTTTGAGTTGAGCTCCTGCGGGGCAGGGCAGGTGTTGCACGGATCTTCGTAGCCCTTTTTTCCCCAAGCCGTTTATCATTGTCACAGCCGCAAATCAAACTTTACCCCTACAGCCTCACAGCCAGCTCTCCTAAAGATTAACAGATCCGCCTGGGCTTTAGGTTGCACTCAAACGTAGCCGCCGCTGTAACGGCACCCTGCTCCATCTTTCTCCCTCTGCCCATCTTTCACCCGCTTCACTCTGTGCACCTCATCACCGGAGCTGCCTTTCACTTCCCCCATGCTGTTCCCTATCCTCTCACCTTGTCAGCTTACTGGCCATGTCCTCCTCCTTCAGCACAGATAAAAAGCCCCGCTCCCTCCCCGGCTACCCCCTCCCTCCACTATGCATTTGCAATTAATTTATTTTGCCTCGGTTTCCTCTCCCCATGTCTCTCCTTCCCCTTGATCCAAAGCGGAGCAATCTGGAAATGATTTTGAAGCTCTAGCTGCAGCCTGCAGCTGCCTATTGGGGACATTTTGCACTCCCTGACTTTCTATTAAGGGAAATATGGCAGTAAAAGCCTTTGAGGGAGAGATCATTTCATACAAAATTGCAAATAAATAGCTATAAATCTTGTAAACGACTGTTTGAAGAGGAAGTTCTGCAGCGTTTGTTTGTCCGGGCCGATGATGTCATAGATTAATTAAGTACTAAAACAGCCTTTAAGCATTTTGCGTAAATGTATTTGGTGCATGTAGGTGTATGGAAGTAGTCAATTAAAGTAGGTGTGAAGGTGTGAGCACTGAGGTTTTTACAAGCCTCCACCCTGAGAGGCCGTTTACACGGCAACAGTTGTGGTTTGGTCTTTCATGTGCAGGACAACGGCGTTCCAGGAGCCTGAAAAGGTAACATTTTTGAAATGTGAGTGGTACTAGCGTATCATTTTCTCAAAGCACCATCACTGCCTATGACAACATGGCCCCTCTTCAAACATGGCTGTTCCAATTTCAGCCTAAGAGCCAACGGCGGATAAAGCAACGACCAAAGCTGTCTGGTTTGTAAGGAGGCTCATGGTCTGAACCTGTGGTGTTGATTTTTTCAAAATTCACGCCGCCAACCACCGGCCCGGTATGCATACCACATTGTTTCCAATGGTCTATGCAGATCTTTGAGCACAATGATTGTTTTTATAACGTTGTGTAAAATTTTTATTTAACCCCTCATTTAACCGGCAGAAGTCAGCAGCACAGCTAAACGACGTGACAGATCAACTCACAAATAATCAAAATCAGAAGATATCCAAAATGACAAATATAAAAGAGAGTTTTTTTCCCATTATTAACAAGACCAATGTGTAAATTGCGTTAAATAAAAAAAATGTATTTATTAAATCAGTTAAAAAATATACGGTTTTAAATGTGTCTCACTGGATCTGGATTCAGTTGTTTAAAATGAATGAGATTAGTTTACATATTATTTTCAAAAGTGGAATGTATTTAAAACACATAAGGTTAATAAGAAAAATTACTTTTCAAAAATACTATTTTTTTACTTGTTTCATGTTTGAATGACAAATGTGGATAAGATTATTTTTTTGTAATTTGTTACTAATATTATGTCATCCAAAGGCAATTGAATTTTACATGTTATTAAAATACATAAATCTTAAGTATTAGGCTGGAATATTTTTTCTGGGTGTAGATTCAATCTTTGATTTTGGCAATATTGATTCAAAACTAAAGGAGTGTCCCTTTAAAACAAATTTCCCAAATTTCAATTCAGTTTAAAATTTAAAAAAAAAAAAACATGGTCATTTGTAGTTGTTTTTAAAAAAATATATTTTAAGCTTTTAAAGGAATGATAAAAAGCATTGTCCCCATCCACAAGAGTATACCCATGAAAAGTCCCTAATCCCAGGCATTGTACAAATTATCGTCCTTCTTCAACTCTTCAAATTAAATGTGAAGTTAAGTACATAAAACAGTGTTTTCCATTAAAAAAAAAAAACTCCCCCTACTAAGTAAAATCATAAACTAAAATAGTAAAATATGTTATATATATATATATATATATATATATATATATATATATATATATATATATATATATATAAAGTTCCCCCTAGTGTTGGAAATATACAATTGACCTTTCCCAAAATCAATCCAGTTCTTTCTCGCACTAAGGTCCCGGTACCAACGGTTAGTAGGTTATGTCTGAAAAACAGTTTCTCATAAAAATCTCCCCCTAGTGAGGGAAATATGAAGTATTATAGTGAATGATGATATATGTAAGAAAGATTTTCCTCAATTCCATCCAAATTCATCAAAATAAACTTCCACTAAATCAAACGGTTGATAAATTGTAGCCTGAAAACTTTTTGAGACAAGGCTCCCTCTAGTGTGTCGGAATAATACAACTGACTTTTTTCAAAAAAGAATCCAGTTCTTCCTCACACTAAGATCTATGTCGGTGTAAAATTTGAAAATGATCTATGACATCACTTTTGAGTTTTGTCCATACAAGTGTTTTTTGTCAAAAAAGAAAAAGAAAAGTAAGAGTAAAATGTGATCTACTGGAGTTAAATATTTTCAAGATAGATCTCCTCCAGTCGATTCATGTACACCAATTTTAGAAAAATTATACCCCGAAAACTTTTTCAGTTAAAGTTATCTCGTTAACATCAAGGGATGTATGGCGGCGCCCGTCGTTGCGGACGCAGCAATGATGACTCCATAATACCCCCAGCTTTTCAGGGATCTTTCAAAGTCCACAGCGACTACCTGCACGTTTTGGAATTCAGTGAGCAGTACACATGTACTACACACGAGAATTCCCGCCGCCAAACCCGCCTTACCTCAAATACACCTGGGTTGATTTCCTGTGGGTGGTGGGAGTGTGCGCCGTGACCCTGTGGGCTGTGTTTGCCCTGCAGATGTTTAATCTGCACTCAGCGGCAGCACCTTAGCTGTTCGCCGGTAATCTGTCAAACCAAGTGAAAGCCATAATTACCCTTCAGAGAGACTCCAGAGACATCCTCCGCGCTGACGCACACAGATCAGCGTAATAGATTGGAAGTTGTGGACTTTCACATAATGACCTGTCTAGAATTGTTTAAAATAATAAAACAATATGTCTGCACCGTGATAAATTATTTGCTGGTGGATTCTGTGGAGAGAACTCCCGATAGATAGTGAGCACTCTTCCCGCTTTTCAGCCGGCCATGTGGCCACTGGTCAAACAGTTGTTTATATTGCCAGCCACTTTGGTCAATTTGTTACCCAGCCCCCATATTTCAAGTTTGTGTATGTGTGCATGTGTGTGTGTGTGTGTGTGTGTGTGTGTGTGTGTGTGTGTGTGTGTGTGTGTGTGTGTGTGCGTGTGTGTGTGTGTCTGTGTGTGTGTGTGTGTGTGTGTGTGTGTGTGTGCGTGTGTGTGTGTGTCTGTGTGTGTGTGTGTCTGTGTGTGTGTGTGTGTGTGTGTGTGTGTGGACGCTATCCCACAGGCCCACAGCCTAGTGGTCGTCTGGCGGTTTTAGGGGGAAATCTCCACCCCGAATACAAAGTTGGCTAATTGCCCCCCATAGCCACATCGCACACCCGCATAGACACACACTCATTCCAGTGTTCTCTCTGTTGTTCTGCTGGTAAGAGGGAGGAGGGAAGGATTAATCCTAATTGCGGTGTGTGGGAGCTGGGAGAGGGGCCAGGATTACTGGGGGCTTCTCCTTGATCCACAGAGATGCTGATGCTAATACTCCCGGCCCATCCCCGTGTAGCTGCCTGTGGCTCATACGCACATGCATCAGACACACGCCACTCCCATGCACAGCAGAGTACAGTTTCATGAACACAACAGCCCATAAGTATAGGTTCTCTCTCCTGAATCATCTGGATCGGTGATTCACTTCTCCCACTGCAGCCTTAGCTCCTCTCTAAGTGTGTGTGAGGCCGTGGCCTTGCGTCAGTGCTTCTGCACTGCTGTTTATGTCTGCTGTCGTGTGCGCAGGCTGCACCCCCAGCTGACGCACTACCGCCTCTGCGGGGTTAACTCAGTATACAGCGAGCGACGCGTTCAGCCGTCAGAGCAACGTCTGCTCTTTCACTGTGGATTATTTTTCTAGTTTCCGCTTTGACAGTTTAACCGAATGCTGTAACAACGTTATTTAGGAGAAAACTTTCGCAATGTTTCTCAAAATCCACTTTTTCTGCAGAAATGAAAAGCTCCACAGTTCCTCTGTGAAAATTAAAATCTATAGCAAATGATTGCAGTTTGGCCTGTTTTCACCATTAAGAATGTCAGAAACTTCAGATTTTTTTAGGGCCAAATTTGAAAACAATGTCTCAGTTACTGACATTCTTCACTGTTCACCAATTAAACAGTAAACAATTAAACAACAAAAATATCACTCATATTTCAGCATCATTGAATGTAGGTATCAGATAGAAACTTTAGCACATGATCTCCTGATGTATTCATAGATTTGTTTCTACGTCAGCCTAAGTGTCAGTCGTACAATTGGTGAAAAAAGAACATAAAAGGCTGTTTTTCAGAATGTACTATTTTTTGCAGACTACACTTTACTTATGTGTAACAGATTTGGTGCAATACCGGCTCACTGGGCCAAATATTAATTTAAAAGATCTGTAACACCATCATGTCTGTATGCTAAATATCAAGGTGCATTCCAGAGATGGCTAGCTTAGCTTAGCTTAGCTTAGCTTAGCTTAAAAACCTGAAGTAGGCGATACATCTCTCCTGGTTAATGCATCTTAGTTTTGTAAACATTAAATAACATGTTTGTAATGTGTTAACTAGTAGGTTGGGCTATTAGTTTTTTCTAGCTAGTTGTTTCGCTAAGCTAATGGTCTGCTGACTTTAGCTCCATATTTGATTTACAGACAGCAGACTTAATCTGACTCATGGTCAGTGTCAGAATTTCCCCTGAAATGAGCCTGACCTTGTTGCACATCCTTCTTTCACCTGCAAATTGCCCTTTTGTTGCTCTTACAATTATGCAATTAGTTAAATATGTAAACTGGCAAACTCTATGAACCTCTTAAATTACCGGTAATATTAGTGTTATTGAGATCTTTAAAACAATTTCCATAACCACTCTTTTAATGGCTGAGTGCAGCTTTGCACTCTTCCAGCGTGGAGCCCCATGCCAGAATCTTTCTGCGCCGTCAGGTTTCTTCACGATAACTGGTCATTGTGTGAGAAGCCGCAGGCCTGCCCTCCTTCCTTAACAAAATCACGTCAAAAAGCAATTAATATCTTAATACCTCCATCAGCTGCAACCGCCAAGCCGCCAAAAGGCCGGACTCTTTTTCCGCCTCTGTGTCGGCTGGTTTGCTGCTCTCGCCTCGCCCGTGGTTTCCTCGGTTTCATTTTCCAGTGCCCTGGTGGTCAGCTGTGGTTTTCCAGGGGGCATGGGGTAGGACGTTGTGGGAAGGAAGGTCCCCCACTCTCCCTGAGCATTAAGTACTACTCTCCAGGCCTGAGAGCTCCAGCGGCCGCAGCCCTAGCCCAATCTAATGCAGCCTCCTATGGATCAGATCTGACCAGAGACACTCTACGGGCTTTCCATCCATTAAGGCCACACCAGGATAATGGTCAACACCTCCGATCATAGCAGTGGGCTGGATCTCATGGGATGATTTGAAGTGTGTGCGTTCTCGTTTGTTTGACATTTCAGCCATTATTTGAGGACTTCGCTCAGTAATTTGCAGATGTTATGTTTCGGACAAGAATGACTCTTGTAATGTTTTTGTCTCATGCAGATCAAGGCATGTCAAAAAATGATTAATGATGTTGTCTCTTCTGTTCATAAGCCACATATGTTGAAACTGCTGACAGGGCCACTTGTTTTGTCTGTGCAAAGCTTAGATGGGATTATGTTGCGCCAGCATTAGCCAGGTAATATTAACAGCGCAGATCCTTCATGTATCACTAACCCCGATTAAAGTGTTTTCCCTGTCTGTCATCCGCACACACAGTGAACACAATACCTGGTCCCACTTAGGTGTTTCTTTTATAGCTTAGCTCCTCAAATGGATGAAAAAGATTGGGTTTGACTTCTGAGCCATGGCTGCACAATATTTGGTTTCTCTACATTTTCATTCATTTCTCTTGGCAGGCCCGACCAGTAACTGGTGGAAGGTCTTGGCAGAACATGCGATAAAAGCTCATGATTAAAGGGACAAAAATAAGTACTGTATATAACTCATGTATCCATTAACCACGCAGAAAAGAAACAGAAAGAGCGAAAAAAAAAATAAAAAAATAAAAAAAAACTTTTTCTTTTCTACCCCGGCTTGGCCAGAAAGTCTATTTTATAAATGTATAATGTATTTATCCTCATCTCCAACTCCTCTCTGTTTATCTCCATTTATCTATGGTATATTGCAGCTTCTCATCGGGAAAGCTATATGTGTCCTCTCTGGTTCATGAATTCATGTGAAGCATGTACTATATGATCAGTCTTCTTGCTACGGTACCTTTTGTCAGCTCCGGTTCACTCACTCACACACACACACACACACACACACACACACACACACACACACACACACACACACACACACACACAATATATGGTGTGCACATCTACACACTAACTTTCCAGGGTCATCTGATCCCAACCAGCAGGCCCACACACCTTGGCCGGCTGGGTGGTGTTGCCTTCGAGTACACTGTAGTGGTTTGGCCCAGGGCCCCTGCCTGGCTTGTCTGCTAGCGCCTGTGTTTCAGCTCCTCTGGACAGTTGTGCTGTCAGAGACCTGGCCATACAGCTTTCCTTTACCTTCACACAGCAGCTAAATAGCAGCTGTACAAACATATATACATTAACCCGGGTCTGTTTTAATGACTTTATTTTGGAGGCTCCCGGCGTCGGCGGTTGTGATATTCTGAGAAGTTGTAGTGGTCGTTGTAGCGGTGGTCTCATGCGTGGAAATGCTGATGTCAGCTGACTCCTTCAAGGCACGTGATGGTGGAGAGTGATATGGCTGGACCGGGCTCTACTTCATGAAGCAGCTTTTGAAGAGTGTTTTCCCTTGATTTGGATCAACTACTAACTTATTTGACTATCGCGAACACATTGTATTTCTCTAAGTTTTACGATTATGCAGTCGTAGCCTTTTTCAGGACTTTGATTTATCTTTGAAAGAATGAGACAATTGAGCAGTTTGAGGAGTGATTGGTGATGGTTTAAGACAGAGACGTTGTTGCGATCCATCTTGCACGAGCTCTGAGTGGGGCCTATTGTAGAAAAGATTGATTTACTATTTATCCCTCTGACAGCACAGATAGGGAAGAGTCATAATTCTGTGCACTGGGGAGATTAAATTCCTGTATCGCTGTCAGCTACATTAACTGACTTCCTGGATCTCAATTCAATTAGCGCAGCAGCATTCTCTAGCATTAATAAATCAATAGTGATGGCCTGCTGATAGGCGCTGCATGCAGCATATCACAGATGCTTTCTGCACACATAAATATTTGCACACACACACACACACATACACACACACACACACACACACACACACACACACAAAGTCATCTGCTATAGAACGTCTCTGCTGTGTTCATTACTGTTCATTAATGATTCCCAGCCCTGCTTTAGTCAGCTAGCATATTAGCTGATGTTTAACTACACTTACACGTTGGGAGGCTGGACCGGTACTTTACCAAATAAATGTTTAAGCACTAAAACATATGAACAAAACGCAACTACTCACTTGATCTCTGGCAATATAGGAAAAATATAACTGCAGAATTGAAGTAAATAATTAAATATCCCTTGTCCCTCAAGGACTTTGACTCTTCACTCACAAAATCAGACGGAGGCGATTTTGCTTGCGAGCCAAAGACAAAAGCTATTATTTTCCAGCCGATAAACGCCCACAGCTGTTTGGAATCTCCTGTGACAGTCAGTGGAGACGCTCAAGCAGAACACGGTTGCCACCGATGGCGAGGAGGAGTGGGAGAAGAAGACAAACTATTGCAGTTGACCTTTAAGGTACTTCTCAGCATTTGCCAAGAATGAAGTCAGAATGGGTGGAATAATATTAACTTATAGGATTCTCTGTTCAACCGGTTGGTTATTGGTTTCTCAGATAATAGTTTAATATAGAAGGTGTCTGATATTTTCAACTATTAGTAAACCTTCAGTGTCATTCCACTGGCCTCATGCTTTATCTGCATTTATTATCATTAATATTATTTCTGTCATATCCTTTCGAGTTACAATCTACTTATTATGACTTTGATAAAATGCTCATCCTGGGCACCAGGCATATTTCGGTACCTGCGTGCATCTGAAGGTTGGGATTTCTTGACTCAGGTCTTTATCATCTCCTTCATCTGTCTCTGTCGCTGGGCATTTCTCTCGTTTCCAGAGGATACTCTTGTTTCTTAGATGTTGATTTCTCCCTGATTACACAAACTATGCGTCACTCTGTGAATTGCCAAGCACTGATTTGGCCAGTGGCCTGATGAGATAGTTGATAAGGGCATTGATTGGCCCTCCTTCTGAAGGAGGGAAGGATTTCATTGGGATAAATATATGGGGGCAACGCGGCATTCATTTCAGCAATCAGCCCACCATCCTCCCTCCTTCCTCTCTTTTCCCCGTTTGGCCAAACTCTTCCCAGAAGTCTTTCAATATGGATTACACCGCATGGTGGGCACAGTGGTAATTCAAGGTGAAATAAAACTCTTTAATCCTATTGGATGCAGCAGGGAGAGAGGATCAGAACGTGTAGAGGGACAGACATCAAGCTAGAGGTGATTAGATGTATTTGGCCTCTCCTTTGATGCCCACATCTGCATATTTCTACCTATGGACGTTGATTTGGTAGTAACGGTCTAGTGAGCACGTCCTTAGTCAAGTCCCTGTCTCCTAGACTTTCTTGATGCGAGCGCTGGTCCAAAAAATCATAGCCCTTCATTATCTCCAGTCAGGCAATTTTGGGAACATAATACTGTCTCAGAATTGGGAAGCTTGCTCCCATCAGGCCTGGGGCCTGATCAAACCGCTTGCACAGGGAAGGGGAGTTAAAGAGAAGCACGCCCGCCAGTCGGTTCATCTCCCTTCAAAGGCATACTCGTATGGTGCAAATTTGATCAAATGTGCAGGGGGGGGAGAGTTTGAGGGGGCATTCACGTCGCTGATGTGAAAAATAAAGACGGGCTGTAAAAAACCAAATCAAACCATGGTCGGCTCTCTGGGAGTGATTAGAGCAAAAGAAGAACCAGCTGCTGCATTGTCTACCGCATCTCAATCTCCTCCGTGCACCGGCAGCCTGCTGGCTGAGCCCGGGAGAAGGAGAGGGGGAAAGACAAGTGTTCATCCCTTCATGTGCCTCAGAGGATTCTGAGGAACCACAGAAAGAAGAGAAAGCAGACGAATGTCAGAGTGGGTTTGGAGACGTAGAAAAAAAAATAGCAGGAGAGAGGGAGAGAGGAAATCTAGAGAGGGGAAGGAACGGATGTACATGAAGGTGAAAGAGGTCAGGGTAAGGAAAAAGTGCAATAAGGCTGGAGTGAGGATTTAGGGGCCTGCTTCACCCCCTCCGGGATGCCAATGAGTCCCAGTGTGTCCTTAAATATTCATGTGTTTTGAGCAGCAGACCTCTCCTAATGTGCACTAGTGTCCCTAGGAGACCGGGCCCTCTATGGATGAGTATGCACTTCATTTTAAATTACAGCCTATCGTTTGGACAAACACGTATAGGTCATTGCTCAAGAGTCGTGCAATGCTGTGTAGATGAGCTTCAGGATTACAGCGCCACAAGTAAGACCCTCCTCTAAGATGGCAGGGTTTGGTTCAGAAAAAAGCGGCTTGTCATGTTGAAAAGAGAACCAGGGTTCCGTGAGAAAAAAAAAAGGGGAAGTGATATCAGAGGGTAAGGAGCTCGCAGAAGTTATGTCCTCTACTCAATCCTAGAACATTTTCTTGAGTAAGCTAACCACCACTAGCAGCTTTTAAGAGTTCTAAATGTGAGTCAGACACACAATATGTTGTCATAACATCACCTCCTCAGTCCTGCCATATCATCTCCAGTTTATACAGATCCACCTCTGCTACTACCTCCACTCCATTCTCAGGGGGAGAACAACTCAGATTCCACATTATACCTTTATTACATTTGTGGGGTAAAGCAGGATGGAATGAAGGTATACCAGGCCCTGCATTGAGGAGACTCTGTAAAGGGGGCTTATATTTCAGTGAGTGGAGAAGCCTCCTCCTTCCCAAAGGCAAAGTGTATCGTAAGTGTCACTCTGGGCAACCTCCTCCTCAAAGTCCTTTGCCTTAATGACAGCAGTAATTGAGAAGAGAGAGAGCGAACTCGTCACCCCTTGACTCCAACAGCATCCTCAACAGAGCCCTAAAAGCCCCTTTGTCCTCCACAAGGGAGGGTGTGAGATGGAGCAGAGAGAGTGTAGGGACCAAAGGGACTGTATACTTTGTGTTTTACGTCGAAAGGTAGTGAGTGCTTCTCGTCACCATGAATCATTCAAAATACTCAGCAGAGCCCATACAACATTCATTTTGTCATGTAATTCAAGGCCATAAGTGTATTTCATCTGTTAGCAACGCTCATACATGGTCATGCTTGTGCAAGTACACACTCAAACACACACACAAACACACACACAAACACAGACACACATCCACGTCCTCGTGTCCAGGAGCAGTAATCAATGCCATTACCAATAGAGCTACAGGAGTCAGCGTAGGGCAGGACCCCCTCTCTGTCCTCCAAAGCCACAATCAGGTCCAGAGGTGAAGGTCAAGTTGCCAGAGTGACTGTCCCAGCTGTAGCACAACCACAGAGCAGAAGGTTCAACCCCGCACTCCGTCTGTTTGTACATTTTGTACTGACCTGAGCTTTTGTCGGATCTGAAGAAACCCCAGATTGCGAATGGTTCCTCCTCATGACCTTTGTGGTCCCGGTCCGCAATGACCAGGCTGAGAGAGAGAGAGGGAGAGAGAGAGGTCAGAGCACAACAAAAGCCTCTCCTGTTAGCTGCAGGGTTGGCAGCAGGGCAGAGGGATGGTTGATGTTATTGATTAGTTATCTTTCAATCGTATCAGACTACTTTGGTGAAGCCCAAAGCCCGACTTTATCTAGCAACTGTATTTCACCAATTAACAGTAACATTATGATTCATCAAAACGGCTCTCTTTAAATGGAAAGATTAAGATTTGGAGATTAAAATGCTCGGCTTCAACTTTGCCAGGTTGTTCTGTTGTCCCAGCGCTTGGTTGAATGTTATCTGTATGAAAGCCGTGAGCCTTTGTTAACATGCACAGACTCTTTCTTTTAACACCTCAATCACAAACATTACAAATGGTCATCAGCAATTATAAATGTACTGAAATTAAAGGGTTACCATTGACAAATCACTTAGTCAGATTCTACGTCCACCACTAAATATAATCCGTACAAAAATCCGCTATGTCCCTGCATGAGTTTTGGTAGTTTCTAACTTTCCCAAAGACCAGTTTTGCTAGAAGTTAACCATAGTTTCACCTTTGCATCTACAAGAGAATGTATTCCTTGATATACCCTATGCCATAGCCTATGCTGCATTCACAAACTCATAGATCTGTCACGTAAAACACAACCTCCAAGGATGAAAAATGACCAACCCAGACAGTAGACCCATTATTTATATTTATTGTTATACCGGGTTTTGACCGAACCAGACTTTGACGTAATCTATTCAGATTTATACCCAAACACAATTCAGTTTCTTTGTGGGGAATGAGGGCTGACAAGATTAGAAAGGAGAACATCAGTGGAAGCCCAGGTTAGACGTCTTGGAGACAAAGTAAGAGAGGCCAGATTGAGATGGTTTGGACACGTGAAGAGGAGGATAGTGGATCTATTGGTAGAAGGGTGGTGGAAATAGATCTGTGATTGGTGCAAGAGTTGGAACCTTCCAGAAAAGTGCTTTCACACTGACCACAAATTGGACCGTGGTTCATTTTGATCTGGACAGAGACCACCTCTTTTTATTGACCAAAGTCAGCCTGACCCAGAACTAAGTCAAAGGAAGTTTCACACCTGCAACTTTGGTCTGAATGGAATTGCAAAGTCCAGTCCAAGCTGTGAAAACCACATTTGCAAAATCTAACTGTGACATGTTAGCTTAATACTATCTAAATCTTTTTTAATACAAACAGTTTTTGAGTTGTGGGAGTTCAGCAAACTTGACATGGGTGTTGATCTTTTTAATGCCCTCAAACATGGACTGTGATCGGTTGCCGATCATACAGAAGTGGTATATGGAGGTATATATGGGTGGCAGTAGTTCAGGAGGTAGAGTGGTCGTCCCCCAATCGGAAAATGGGCGGTTTGATCCTGTCATAGCAAGATGAGACCCAGTTTGCTCCCCCGGTGCTGCAGAGGGCTGCCCACTGCTCTGCAAGGATTGTTTTAATGCAGAAAACCAATCTTGCTACGTTGAACTACATGTATAATTGCATGTGACAAATAAAATGCTCTGTCCACTCAGAACTTTGTGTGCAACTTGAAAGAAAGGAGCTACTAAAACACGGATATTTTTTGGAAAGAAAGAGCAAATTTAAATTGATTTATTATATATTACAGTTGGCATCTTAACCTAGCGGTTAAGATACTTCCGTTGTGATCACATCATTCCAGCTGAAGTGAAATTATATATCACCATCATTAAAGCTTGATTGATGTCACATCTAAGGCAAATCAAACATTTGAGCTCCTCTGACTCACAGCTCAGAACAGCGGGGCTCCTACACCTGCTCTTAAACAAGGGAATCAGTAATACTTGTAAAACGTCTGAACACTTTGACAGATGGAGCAGCGAAAAAAGTTTGACAATCATTCCCCGTCGGCGAGACTTAGTCATTTTTCATCCCCGGCGCTCATGCCTATGGATGTATTCAATCAGAAGCCGTTGCCGCTGAAACATGCTCTTACACAGCGAGTGAGTAAACCTTTATGTAACCGCCAGTCGAGTGGGGAGTTCATTTGATGGAGAGCCCTGCTTGATTTGTTTGTGGCTCCAAAGAGGCTTACGACATGCATGCTGCCCCTGTTCTGTTCTGATAAATGGTTTTGGTGAGAGGGAGGAAGGAGGAAAAGTGTGTGTGTGTGTGTGTGTGTGTGTGTGTGTGTGTGTATGTATGTGTGTGTGTGTGTGAGACCTCGCCAAAGACTTTGGGGTTTTTTCACAGCTTAACTATATTAAGAAAGAATCCCCCGCAGACACGAACACGTAGACCCACACAGTTCACATACATATTCAGCTCTATTAAGCATGGATGCATGTACACGTGGAGTCATGTGCTCCTTTACACATTATCACAGGAACATTTCTCACGCACACAGTGGGTGGTATTCATTGAAATAAAAAATTGCAGCCATGAGCTGGGATTCCTTTCTGTCCAGACCCCGGTGGAATGCCTCCACTCGGTCTCAGAGCGTGCCGTGTGTTTGCTTAGTAACTCTACCACTAAGCTGTCTTTTTGTCTTCCCCGTGCCAACCAGACAGGGTTGTAATTGAATGTTACCTGTCCCGCCCAGCTGGGCCCTCGCAAAACACTGCCACAAGTGATTAGCTCAGAGCGTAGCTATGCTAATGGTCCATGAACACAGAGGGGCCCCCACTTAAATGTCTGCTCGCGACAATGAATGAGTGAATGAATGTGTGTGGGTCATTAACATCTGCATACCTCTTTGTCCTTTGGACTATTATGTGCGATGAATGAGTATTATATACCGGCCGGTTGCTGACAGTTCAAATCGAACGGAGCCCAGCGGTCACGCAAAATCGACTATCTTGCTCTACCGACAACACACACACACACACACACACACACACACACACGCAGTCCGCATGTCAAAACTGGGCAGAGAGTGTGCCACTGGAATACAGATTTGCTCTGGCTGATGGCAAACCACAGCTGTGGAGGCTGTGGCCGCCTGCATTTCCTTTAATATCCTGGCTAATGTACAGAGAAAAGCCAGGGCCTGCAGAACGCCACTGGATTCCAGCCAGACTTCCTAACCTACCAGCACCCCCCGCCTTATGTAATGTTTTGATCAGCACACGTCAGTACGCGGTGTTTAGTGTGGGAGATGTAAATGAGATTTATATGTGGACACGGCAGTGTCTCCGCTCAAATGAAAGGGATCCATTTGTCTGCAGCCCCCCGCTAATAAGCTGTGCTTGATCTCTTGGCATTAATAGTCTCATTTTACTCAATTACACTGGGAGTTTGGCTCGCACAGCGCCTTTACTCCGACAGGCAGATAATGTAAAGCTAAATCACCAACTTAATTTAAGGCGACCTCATGCTCCATTGAGAAAGTTTCCCACGCAGTTCTATTAGTCCAAAGGTTCGACATTGCTGCCGCCCTTTCTATGGTAAAATAAAACTGATATCAGACTAGATGTGGATTTTCCCAGAAATTAGCATTTTTAGAGTTTTTTGAGATTTTCCTAGTGATGAAAAATCAATTCTTTAATATTGCTGAAGTGATGTACTTCCATTAGGATTCTACCATGTGGTAGACAGAGCATTATCAGAATCAGAATCAGAATCAGAATCAGAACCAGCTTTATAGCTGATAAGGAATTTGACTCAATAAACAAGTATTCAAGCTATAAACAAATGGTGATGATCTTGTGAACAGGCTATATACATTTAAATACATATGTATTAATATGTATATATAAATATATCCACCATAACATTATAACCAACATTATTTGAAGCAGGGAAAAAAAGGCAAGCGTTAAGATCTGTCTGACTTTGACAAGGAGGAAATAGTTATGGCTAGATGACTGCAGGACTTGTTGGGTCCGTCTGTTGGGTCGAGCTGAGTATTGTCATTTTATTAAAAGAGAGGAAATTTTTTTTCTCATCAAACTATGTCGTAAAGTACATTTCCCAAAATTCTCAACTTTTGCTGCAAGGCTACAATCAATCTCCAATCAACTGTCACGGTTTTTATGATCATGTACCTGATCACTCCTCAAGTCTTTTGACTTGATCTCCAGAAAGAAATCTTAAGATTAAGTCAGTACAGGCCGACGCACCTTAAAGAAATACAATACACACAACTTTGTTACCTTGTCCTACTAGGTTCAGATGGAACAGAGAAAAAAAACAACCTTTTTTTCTCACATAAAGTCCTACAGAACAAAAGTGCAGCAGCGTGTGATTTTAAATATAGAGCCAGTTATTGGAAATTATAAGATTCCCTTTGACCCAGTATATTTCTGAGGTCGTTCCTTATTTCTGATAAAGGAAGTTTGTGTGGTTTTCTCTGACATTGCAAGATAGCTGGGTCATGACAGAGGCCACGACAAATGCGAATGATCTTATACAAATAAAACTGTTTGAGAGTATCTCTTTAGCGAGCAGCGTAGCCATATTTAAAAAAAGACAGGACTAATGTCTACAGACGGAATCAAGAAGAAAGCGTGAAGTGAAAAAAGTGGGAAACCCTGCATCCACATGCCATGATGTATTTAGTGACCTCACAGACCACCACGATTAGACCTTTGGTTATTATCACAGTCCATCATCGCCATTGACTCTTTACCCCCATCTCGTGGATTTATTGATATCACCATGAAGGCATGGAAGCATGTTCTTAGTTTCAAATGAAGGTACGCGTTTTCATACGTGTGTGAAGTATGAATGAGCTTTAACAAATAGTGGGGTGTTTTACACATGAGTCAAGCCGTTCTTTCTAGATAATGATAATAAAAAACCTGAATATAAATCCTCTACTACTTGGTGGCTGATCTCGTTCTCTGTTCAGAAGGTACGGAGCTCCTGGACATCACAGTTCTCTTACATTTGGGCACTTTTTCAGTTGATTTTGTTCCTCTCTTAGCTGCTAACTTCCGTTAGCTGAATTTTTTTGGTTGTGCCCACATTATATGTCATAAAAATGTCACACCCCCATCCTTACTGAAGTTTATGATTCATCTCTGTTGCTACCTCTGCTGCCATCACAGAAGCAGAACAAAACAGACCCCCATTACATCTCCATTGCATTTGCACAGAACGGTGGAATAAAGCCAGACCCACCAGGATGGGGCTTAAGTTAACCAGAAGCAGAAAACACAAAATCAAGGGCAGCATTGATAGTGATGAAGCGGGATAGAGAATATTGAGAGATGTCATCGTGGTGAAGTGCTGGTGAGGGTGGGGGGTGGGGTGTATCTCAACCACGCAAATTAAGCATGGCTTCATGCACAGAACTCCATTTCAGGATTCACAGCAGCTGGAGAAACCGCATCTCCTCCCATTGGAGTGGAGTCGGGGCCACCGCCAGACCCAAATAAGCATCATCTTTTTTTTATGCCACTAAAGAAAAAGAGATTGAAGGACGAGGGAGGGGCTGGGCGGTTGTGTCGGGGAACGGTTTAGATGGCTGCCGTAAAAGTGAGGCTATCTGCTGAGGGTTCTGGGCCGTGGAGCTGAGGAAGGAAACCACAGGAGGATTATGAGCGAGGGGCTCTGTGTTTCAGTTAAACTTCTCTCCCTCACTCTCGGAAACCGTTATATAGACTTGCTGACCCTGACAGCCTCAGCAAGAGCTTCCTGCCTCTGTCTGCCACGCAGAGCCCCTCTCACACTTCAAGCCAAATCGCTCCTCTCTCAGACGGTGGCAGTTTATGAATTATTTCACACAGAGGTGTTCCTGCCTAGACTCACTCCCAGGCCTCCTTACTTACAGCTGGGGGCCACAGTTTTCTGTGTTTTTATATTCTTAGCAGGCAAATGTGGTTTGGCTGTCACCAAGTCGCTGAGTAGGCACACCTGAGGGCTGCCTGTCTGACAGTCACGGACCCGGCAGCTGTTCCTGGCACTTTGATGAATGGCAAATGAAATCAGAGTGGAAAAGGGAGACTGAGAAGCCCCGACTGGTGTACTGAACCAGAGAACGCTCTGTTATTCCTCCTGCTCTGAAACTTCCTGATGACCTCGGTCATGTGACAAGTCTGGTTGTTGCCCATCACGATTTGGTGTTCAGGCCTCATCTGGTCAGGTGTGGTTTTCTCTCCTCACGTGGGAAAAAACTGTAGCCCAGCTTGTCTCTCTCCTCTTGTCCACACACAGAGGTTGGTGTTAACCATGGGTGAATGTTGCACACTTTTGTGTCATCGCAGGATAATTGCACCCTGTCCAATAGTCGACCTCGGAACAGAGCTATATGCAGTGTGTGTATTGACTTTTCTTTCCAGACCCTATACTTTCCTTATTTGCTCCTTCTTTGGCAGCTCTTACGTTAACGGAAGGGATTTTGAATAACTACCTCGGCTGACATGCCCTCACTTTGTAGTTTAAAAGCACACAATTAGTTCTGATTAATGCGCCATCACCCAGAACTGTGTGTTCTGCTGTGTGGTACCACAGCCCTGACCACCTTCAGTATTTTGTAGAGGTTACAGCTGCTACGTATGCATTTGCTGAAACCTTTGCAACGTAGCAGTTGTCCTCGGACGTACTTGCAACTAACATTAGGCTGTAGTTTCTTCTGTATCCTGCTGATGCCCGCATATCATGGTGAAACATTATCCATTTACTATCCCAATCACTTTTCCTCGAAGTTGATGTGTTGGAAGCAAGCAGAACAAATTGGTGTTTACTAGAAGTGTGGATCAGAATTAAGCAGGTTTTGTTGGATATTCCTGGTCTGCAGTGGTCGGTACCTACCACTAGGGTAGGAACGACTGGTGAACAGGTGACAGGGTCAGGGACGTCCAATTCTCATTGATGCGAGTAGTGAGCGAAGGCTAACCTGATGTTTTTTAATCCCCAAAGAGAGATACTACAGCATAATTTGCTGAAAAAAGCAAAGGTCGGTTCTGATAGAAATCTGTCACAGAGCTGATTTTGGGGGCAGAAGCGGCACCTACACAATGTGTTCATGCAGTGTTAATGTTATGGCTGATTAACCATGAATTTGTTGTGTCATTTAATATTTAGATTTCTCTACAAATGTTATTTATTCCACAATATGACGATTTTAAGGTGACTCGTCTTCATTCCCAAAACAAATGAACCTACTTGGCTCACCAAAGGAATAAAAGATTTGTCAGACTCTGACACATTTGTTGACAATTTCTTTGAGGGCTGGATGGGATGTCATATCCCAACGACTCTTGATGAAGTGTTTTTCATTGACTATTTCTTACTAGCTTGTAAGAGATGAGTGTGATTTATTAACAATGTGCAATATAAATTTGTCTTTTCTCTCTGTTGGTGCAACATCACTTTTCACATCATCTCCTCAAATCTGGATACTGCGAAGAATAGAGAGTAGGAACATCTGCCAAAGAGTCTCAATAATTATATCTAAAGATGTGGAGCAACGGGGCGAGGGACAGCGAGGGATAAAGGAATTAAAACAAGAGGGGTGAACAGAGAGATGGGGGAAGGAGACAGAAAAACATCTGACTGTGAAATGACTGCCAGATTTCTATTTGTGTGTCTTGAAAGACCTATGTCTCTACCACTGCATATGGGATGTGGGATGAGTGCTCTGGCAAATCAAAGGTGCCCCGGATAAAGATCTCTGGAAGCCCATGCTAGTAAACAGGCCAATTAAAGCTGCATGCGGAATGGAGCGTCAAGGAAAAACTTGAACATCAGCCCACCTTCAATAAAGCCAGAGCTTCTGCAGGCGTCACTTCCAGCACTGTGCGCTGCCAGATTGAGCCGCCGGCGGTTTGGACCTTCATCGTTAAATAATATGCCCTTATTAAGGGCTAATAGTCCTGGTTAATGTTATTGTGTTGCTCTCTATTTCACTACTGCAGCCTAGTTCAACCAATTTCCACCAGTGCCTTTCAAACTGTAATAGGCACATTTCGGAATGCATCCATCCATCCTGTCATAATCTCTAATTAATAACTGCCACTTCTCTGCAGCCTTACCCACTCAACTCCTTTTCCAGCAACCAACACTGCCTTACTGCCCTTATGGCATTACTAGGTGCTCGAAAACCATGAATCGGCAGATCTTCTCCGGCTCTGCAGCTGCCTCATTTTTTTCGTACTGCCAAGTGTCGCTACATACTTTGCTTTTTTTTCTGTGCCTCCATCAAAGATCTAAGTGTTTGTGACATTGTGGCTAGAGGGGGCGGAGGTGTTGAGGCTAAACTATTTAAATCAACTCAAACACGGTAGCATTCCAACTCAGGATGGAAAAAAAATAGGAAATAGGAAACATGGCTGCGAGCTTTGCGGTGGAGGAGGCTGTGTGGCCTTCATGTGTTGTTGTTTTTCTTTTTGGTGCGTTCAACAACATTGAAATATTTTTTATCTTTTAATCTGATAGCGTAAACAAGTCTCATTTGGATGCATTTAGACATCCATTCTATCACAAGCTTACTACACGTGTATAATTCTATTAACGCTTTAATGTCCTCACCAAAAAATGGGGGGGGGGGGAATTCCTTTGCAAATGTTATTTCTTTGGGGCATTTTTTGTTTGAATATCGTGTTGGAAAATAGTCACTTTTAATTAGATTAGCTCAATCTTTTAGTAAAGCATGTTTTAGGAGAACTATTTGACTGTTATTAGACTTTTTTTGGTTATATGGAGTAAATAATTCTATTTATTAAGTATTCACATGCTCAAATAAGCCCCAGAAATCCTACTTATCAAATAGGACTTTCTCAATAGCCATGGTTAATGTCTCGTCCTCAGAGGCCCCTTTGACATGTGGGGTCCCCCAGGGCTCCATCCTTAGCCCCTTAGTCCTAGCTGCCACTTTGTCATGCTAAGTTCAGTCATACGTTTTTTAATAAGTAACCGTGACTCAATATGTGCTCAACCAAACAGTTGAGGGCATACAGGGCATATAAGAGTTAATATATACAATCTGTGGGTGCTAAGAAGTGAATATGTGCCGGAAATAAAGCAGTGAACACAGTTTTTCAAAAGAAAGGAGTCTGTATTGAGCCATTACACAATGTACGTCTGAAAATTACATCACATGTGTGGCAAAATGTGACAAATATTTAACACCGTTACTTTGTTCCTTCAAATCTTCCCCAGTGTCTGTGGCGAGAGCGTCTCCCAACAAAGAGCGCTCTGTGTGAAGCCTCACGGAGCAGTGCCCTCCAGTGGTGCAGCAGCTAAAAGGGGCCCTTCAGAGACGCCCAGATTTACATGCATTCCGCCTCGGTTGTAGTCCGGGGCCTTTGGCTGACAAAGACACATACAGCAGTTTAAAAAAAAAAAGAAAAAACAGTTTCCACCACAGTCTGAGGAATGTTTATCAGTGGTAAGCAGACTGCCCTGGAAGCATATGGTGTGGTTTCATTGCTGTGGGAGCATGAGAGGTGAACTCAAGGAAAAGTCCTATGATCATAAGAGACCTAACGGATGGTTGAACATGTGAGTGTCTAATAGTAAATTCTGCTCTGTATTGTCCACGTTCATATGACAAAGTCGGTACAGCAACATTTGAATCCTCCGTTTCTCATGTGCTGGGTGTTGTATACTGCGCTGTCAACTTATGATAACAACGACATTTGATTACTGCTGGCATCCAGATCAGCAGTAACTTGTTCCTCAACATAGTTTCCACCCTTTCATCTATTGTCAGTTCCACAAGATGATAATAGGCGCTCTATCTTTGAGGCCACACTATAATTTGTTTTTCCCACATGCGTAAGTGCTCTGAACTCATACTAAGGTACCTGTGCTGTAAATCAATACATTTTCTATTTGATACGTTCTTTTTTTTCATTCTGTCAAACCACATTCTTAAAGTTCATGAGCAACATCGTAAAATGTTTAATGTTTAGGAATTTTAGAGTCCAGGTGTCAGAAAGCGCAGAGAATCTCAAAAAATGGCACCTGCTCTGTATTAGACTGGTGGTTCTAATGTTATGGCTGATGAATGTAAATGAATGACTGTGCATTTACAGTAGTAATAATTCAAAGATTAAAAAATAGTCCTTAGCATCTTTTTTCACAAATTCGAAGCATTTTAGTACCTTACTACATTTTATTTCCAGCTATAATACCCAATAAACTGGCAAATTTATATTTGATGAGTTTATAAGACAACATTACAAGTTCTAACATCAGAAATAATCAACCAAAGCATATTTAAAAACAAGATTATAAGTTATTTAATTAACAAGATTTGATTAGTCAGTTTTAAGTCCATTATACCTGCTTATTTGTTAATTCTGACTTTTAACAAGTTAATTTAATCACATGGCGTTTTAATTTTAACTCTATAAAAATAATCTTACACCAGTAAAGCAGGATATTCGTTGCACAGTGATCACGTTTACAGTTAGTGATAGCCCAGTGCTAAATACAACTTTTGTTGAGCTAAGAATGTTAATTTTCTGCTCACAATGCAACATAAGTGACTTAATCCTATAATATTAAATAGGCCATCGCACCTACTCCCTGTAGGTGCCACTACATTAATTTTGCATTCTGCAGATGTAATTAGCTAACATTTTTAAAGCAGCAGTGGTTTCCACCTCACTACACTCCTATGGATGCCATTATTGTGTCTATAAAATAGTGGAGCCATGAACACTGACTTTTATTGAGATGAGAGAGGCCAGCAGCTCCTTGGATGTTTTCTTTGGATCTTTGGAGACTTCCTGAATGAGTCTTCGCCGTGCTCATGGAGGAATCTTGGAAGGTCTGACACTTCTGGGAAGGCTGACTATTGTTCCAAGTCTCCTCTGTTTGTAGATAATGTGTCTCACTGTTAGAAATGGTTTTGTAACCTTTCCAAGGTTGATGTATTTCAATAAGCTTCCTTCTCATCTCTTCTGGAATTTCTTTTGATTTTGGCATAATGTGTTGCTACGGAGACCTACAAGCAAACCTAATGTTTTTTTACTATTTAAGTGATGGTCTGATTGAACGGGGCTTGTGGGTCCAGTCCAGCTGCAACCAGTTTTTAATGCAGTCTGGTAGTTTTTTTTTGTATTCAGTTTCTTCCTTTTTCACTGGAACTTTTTTTATTCGATAAAATCTCCCGTCACTTAATAAAATAGTCATTGTGCTTTCTCTTTGATGGACAATTTCATTAATTTTTTTCGAAGATCCGAAACAGCTTACTACGAGATACACACAAAAATTGCAGGAGCAAGGACGGAGTCAAATACTGTATGTACAAACAGGCTCCTTGTCTCCATCAGCGCAGCTTTCAGTGCCCTCGCCATAATGAGCCTCTCCACAGTCGGCCTCGTTAACTTCTCCTCAGGACAGATTAGGAGGTGTTACACATGTCAGAGGTCACCCTGCTCTCTCAAGTTCGTGTGCAGCGCTCTTAATTCACAACATACGCTCGAATTATCTGCAACCCTGAATGGTGTTAACTCAAAGTTCAACACCTCATTTCAATCCCAGGTTTGCGCCTCGCCGAGTCACGGGAAAACAGGGACGGTTTTCTCAATGGTCAGGATTAAGAGGCTTGATCATAAATAACATGGGTATCGATAAGGAACTGTGTGAAATAAACCGTGTAGAAACATTTTAAATAGTAATATTTAGCTAGGCACACTGTTATAATACACAATTAGCCAGAACATTATAAACATTGATCGGTTGAGTCAGATTAACAGCTTATTCCGGTGCAGTGGCACCTGTCAGTGGGTGGGATATATAAGAAAGCAAGTTCGTTTCTTTGTCCTGAAAGTTGATGTGTTGGAAGCAGGAAAAAAGGACCAGCGTATGATATGATATGATATGATATGATATGATATGATATGATATGATATGCGATTTGATTGGGTGAGAGCATCTCCAGAAGTCTTGTTACCTAAAGGATCAGAGGACAGACAGAATCATGGACACACAACGCTTACTAATGCATGTGGGGAGTGAAAGCCAGCCGGTGTTGTCGGATCACACAGAAGAACTACTGTAGCACAAATCTCTAAAGAAGTTAATGCCAGTTTAAAAAAAAAAAAAAAAAAGGTGTCAGAACACACGGTACATCCCAGAGCTGTTCTGGCAGTTCGGACTACACGATATTAGGCAGCTGTTTTTAATGTAATGGCTGATTGGTGTAAGCGTATAGAGTGTTTTCTTAAGCTCTATTTACACGGCCTATTCAATCAGCACTGGTCTATGGTATTCTGCACTGCTGTTGTGTATAAAAGCAATGGGGGCTTAAAGCGGGGGTCTGGGTCGATCTGCTGCTGTGACGGCAATGAGGGAGTAAATGAGGCAAAACGGACTTTTGTGGAAACGCAAGGTGGTAAGGCAGTTCAGGAGTGTGACTTTTGACAACATATTATGCGTGCAGCCCACAACTAGGAAACTTCGAAAGCAGCTTGTAGCAGTTAGCAGCTTATTCAAAGACCACCACTTCTATTGTATTTTCCGGACTGTTATGTCAAACAGAGGTCGGTGTTAGAAAGAGTTTTTCATCCCATGGACGCCCAAATGAATGAGTTGTATATCATAACTATCGGCAGTCGGCGTCTGGCAAGTGGAATGAATGTCATTATCTGTGAATTATCTCATTCTTGTCCATGAAGTGACCTGGAGACAGAACCAGACCAGTACATCCTAGCAAGACATGCTAACGTAAGCGAGCTAGCACATGAAGTTGATATTCTTATTTACCGACATCAAACTCAGAGAGATAAGGAATTTTCCAAATGATGGGGACAGGTCCTTCTCGCATCAGAGTTATAAACGTTACACCCTCACTGATATGGGGGGAGGTAGGGGGCCCTGGCCCACCCAGCAGAGAAGGCGAAAGAGCGCTCAGCTAAGGTGAGGGCGCTGATGGACTGGAAGTGAGAGATTTTCCGTTGAAGCAATGCCAGAATCAACAACACTGAGTCTCTTTTCTATTAATTTAAGAGAATATTTTGGGCTTATTCTGAAACAAAGGCAAATCAAATTTTCACATTAGTCCGGCGAGTCGCCACAGTCTAGCTAATAAAAGGGAAATACTAATACTTTTATTTCAGCCACATTTTGCTTGGAGCATTGTGCCCTTAAAGTAGACACAGACACTTATATAATATAATAATATCATCAAAAGCAGTATTGTGTAAAATCCTGAATATAAAACCCAATTACGCAAAAACGAAAAAAAGCCCTTTTTCTTTTCAATTGTATTGATTCGGTTCACATTGATAAATGGTGCATTAAAATCTGCTGATCCAATCATTTCCAATATGAATCAAATCAAACACACAGTCGCGGATTATGAGTGAAATCAGAGCCCACCGGATAGGACTCATATAACACCCCCTGCAGTCTTTGTAGCAAATACACTTGTTTATTTTGGTCTGTACCCCGTGATTTCTTGAGTGTAAGTGTAAATTACATGTCGCCACCATTAAATATTAAACCCAACAGCGCATTAATAATTCATGGCATCACTTCTTATTGCAATGGTGGCCGAGGAGCTGGCCCAGAAAGGCCCCTTGCATTAGGCTCTTCTTGAGGTTAGAGACTGTGGCCACCATACCCACCCATTTCTTTTTAGCAGGCTGATGGATGATCGCAGGAAGTTCGTAAAAGAAGATCTCCCTCACCAGAACGGCATCATCTTGGGCAGGGAATGGCAGAGTGCTGAGTGGATGTAAGTGCTTCTTCAACCACAACTAAGTATCTTCTGTGAACCTGAGGACTTTCAAGCTGTGGGCAGGATGGGTATAATGATTGGTTTGGAGAGGAGAATGCTGTGTATGTGTGTGTTGTTTGGCCAATGTCTGTCTGTGTGTGTGTGTGTGTCTGTGTGTGTGTGTGTGTGTGGATAGAGTGGTGCAGGGTAGGTTACCCACATGGCTTCCAAAGCCTGTCAGCTTCTCCCTCTGCCCCCAAAAGTGGTGCGCTTGGGGTGGCCCTGGTTTCTCAAAGGGCTATCACTTCAAAAGTTTATTCAATAAATGGATAGCTATAATTATTGTTGACCGTAAAAGCTCCAAACCACTGATGGAATTTGCTGGTAAACATGACGTCCCCGACATAGCGCCACGGCGAGAGAATGCTCTGAGGAAAACTGTGTATTATAATGCGAGAAACAAAGCGTGATAGTAAACATTGACAAAAATTATAAGCTGCCTTAACTGTCCAATAGTGTGCATTACTACAGTGCAGTGTACTATAGAGCAGGGAGCTGTAAAAGTAACTCCCTATACAGTTCAGCAGTATCTCTCCAGCACACTTAGCTCCCCCTGGCAGTAATCAATACAGCTTAATAATAACCTATAATCAGTCTCGTCACGTTGGGACTGATGGTGACTGATAGGCCTCTGCTGGCGGCCTGGCGCTCCTGCTGACACTAATGCACTGACTGTCCATGAACGGCTGTTTATTACTCAATAAGGACATTTGGAAATAGCTGATCAATAATGGATGCTCCCTTAACTCTGGTTGCATGCATAGAGGAGGCAGAGAAATAACACGTAAACAACAAAGCATCTAGTCTAATGTGTCGACAGCAGCGTAAAGAGTTTTTGCTACAAATAGAGAGAGAGAGCTTTAAGAGAACACTGAACACTTTCGGAATAACCGTTGGTCTGATTATGTCCAAATTTGATGAATATTAATAGAAGAAATAAGATCTGTCTCGTAAACATCATATTTTAATGTAGTTGTTGATATTTTTTCACCGTGGGGAGATTTCTCACATATGGGCGTGGAAACCTCCAAGGGGAGGCCTTCTGGAGGCATCTCACCTCCAGAACATCCTCAACTGGATCCCTTCAATGCAAAGGAGCAGAAACTCAACCCAAAGCCGAGGGTGACGTTCGGCTGAAGATGCCGACACAAGTCACATTGAACTCATTTAAGATGAAATCGGAATTGTTGTTGGAAAATTGCACAATGACGCAAAATTGGAAAAATCAACTAAATTTACGAGACTGTTTAGAGTAGAAAGTACAGATAATTGTGATAAAATACAGCAACTAAGGCCCCATTTGGATGGTGTTGGTTTTACTGAAATGGAAAAGTTTTCCAAAAGGTTACATGTTGAGACAACAATGTTGTGAAAATGATCCTCATGCACAAGGTTCTGAACAACTGTTAACAGGCTATTATATGCATCACAGAATAACACCACAGAATAACACCACCTAAAAGTCCACCACTGTTTTCTGTTGTTTTGCATGGCCTGACCTGTTTTCAAAATGTCATAATTCCATCCCCCCCAAAGCGCCACTACTGTCATGTGAGAGAGAGAGGTAAAAGAGAGCAGAGAGCCACTTAAAACAACAGCAATCTTATAACACTATTTTACAAAGCTACTCAAACCTCTTTAACCAGGCCACCAGTGATTAAGGTAACGGACATGAATCCGTGAAGCCATAATTTTGCAGAGTGGACTGAGGTGGCCTTCCCTCTCAATAGAGGGCCATTGAACATGGTCAGCACACTTTGATTCTGGCCACTGAATGGTCCTTTTCAGCTGACACCCTTTCAAACAGCGAGGGCGACACATATATAAAAGCAGCTCTTCAAGTCTTGGGAAATATTTTGAGAAACCAAAATAGTCTGGCACTTGTGAGAGACAGAAAGAGAGAGGGAGAGAGAGAGAGAGAGAGAGAGAGAGAGAGAGAGAGGGAGGGGGGGAGAGAAAGAATGACACTTTTTTCGATGTAGGTGGAAGGGCGACCGTCAGTATATCTGCCTGTTGAAATCTAATTGGAAGTAGAAAATGTTTATTTTTCAACTGTTTGCCACAACTTAGAAACCCAAGGAATCGGAGTCTTCCTTGTTCCACCGTCTTATGGTTCAGTGTTTGCCTCCAGAGTCGTAGGGGGGCAGGGTTGGGGGTTGGCGGGTGGCTGACAGACTCTAAAAGTGGATGAGGTTTCCTCAGGTCCTGTTTGGACATCCTGTACTGAGCAGGGCCTATCACCAAAAGTAGTCCGGGTTGGAGAGCGAGGAGACGCCCCGTCTACCCATCTCTGTCAAAATATTTGTGCCGCATGGATGGCTACTGTGTTTGAAAGGACGGTCAGTGGGACTTGTGGCGCTCCATGTGTGGGCACTGCCCAGGCTGTCTTGCCACCCTTTGGAACCACACACACTCTTCTCACCTTTGCAGGAAGAGTGTATGTCCGTCCCTGTCCACACACCAGAATCAGACCACCCAGGCTAGCGGGGAACCATGAGAGGGCCACTTTATGCCTCCAGACAGCCCGGTCCAACCACAGTGGCGCCCCTCTAACACCCATGCAGCGGCTACTACCCACAGAGCCTGTGTGCATGTGTGTGAGTGCATATGCATCTGTCAGTGTGTCCGCCTATATTGACAAATTCGTGTGGACAAGGTAGTGACTCTTCTCTTTATATTCCGCTGGCCACAGGCTCCAACACATTTAATTGGGTTCATTTAGTAAAATTATTTCAGATATTTCACATTTTCCCTCTGGCATGCTCTCACGTGTTAGCGGGCCTCCGTCGATCGCCCTGCCAGCATTATTCATGTTAATATTTCTCATGCTGCTGTGTGTTGATTGAAGCAGAATGGAGCGCTGGATTGGTCAAAGTGCTGACATTTATTCTGTGTGTTTGTGGCTGTTATGGTTTGGTTGGAACTGTTCATGTGACCACCTAAGCTTTTTTCTATCTCTCTCTCTCTCTCTCTCTCTCTCTCTCTCTCTCTCTCTCTCTCTCTCTGTTGATCATCACCCAACCATGATAGAAATTAGGGACAAATTAGCCACATGTGTTGCATAATGGTTGACGATTGATTAGGCACAGCTTTACTCCGTAGAATTCCTGTGTGTGTGTGTGTGTGTGTGTGTGTGTGTGTGTGTGTGTGTGTGTGATGCTATGATTGAACATAAGCATGTGTGCCTGTAGACGTTTAAATGATCATGCTCATGAATTACGCTTGCATGCATGGTGAGTATTCTACTATTCGGTGCGCGGTTCATCACGCCAGCTGGTATTAGTATGGCTCACTTCTTGCCTTTGTTTGTGTTGTTCTCTCTGTCGATTGTTCATTCCTCTTAAGCTAATGACGTTTTCTCCAATTGATGAGACATTCCTGATGAGGGAGTAGGAGAAGCAGGGGGATTGCACTAACAACTTTGGAAAAGCTTGAGCCAATCTTCGTCAGCTACGCACGCACGCCATGAAAAGTCCCAATTTGATTTGTGGCTTCTATTGTCAACTCTCTTGTCTACGATCTTTTAATAAAGCTTGTTTTCACAATACAGCACACAGTGACTCATCGTTCGTCACATACAATATAAAGTTGATTGCTCAGCTTCGGCACATCATTTGAAGTAATTGTAATAATGATATTCTGTATTTTCCTTTGATCTTTCAGCTCATTTGATTTTTGTCTGCCGCATTCATCATGATTGCAATATTGTCCTATTATCTTCAAGGGCAACGCCATTAAAGTCTGACGTCATCATCTTTTAATTAACAACATCAACAAAAAGGAACTTTTAATTAGGGTTGTTAAATGGCTGGTCTGATTTAGCCGTTTCTTTCTTCCGTCACAATAAAACAGTAAAAGAAGACTGTTGCTCCTCGTATCTGTTCCTGCAGTGAGGAGCTGCTGCTCCTCAGATAACAGTCAGGTGCATGAAAAGCCTCCTGGTGCACATTCACCAGTTCACTTTCAATGAGAACAACTTCAGGTATTTTTCTTGTTTTAAACCCTACACCACTGACACATGTTGAAGAGCCTGAGGACCTGAAAGCACCTCGCCAGGGGATTTAAATGTGCTCTCTATTAACTAATAATATGTTGCAATTTACTACGTTTATTATATATTGTTGAAATATTTTTTCTTATTAATCCCCTCGCGGACTCCATAGCATCTCTAATAAGGATTAGCCTAAAGTTTATAAGAGTAACCGGAGCTACGCTGATATCTGACCACATAGGATAAGGGCGAAGCGCTGGCACTCTTGATTGACAGGACGGCTATCGCAGTGCATTTTGGGTTTTGTAGTTCATGTGGTGTTTCTCTGCAAAAGAGAGAACATAGGCAAATTGGTGATTGTAAGTTGTGTAAATGTTTGTCTCTACTTGTAACTGTGATAACCTTTTTCAAGGTTATGAACAAGGTTGATACCCTTTTTAAGTGTTTACCCGGCCTCTCGCCAAACATCAGCCGAGCCTGATTAGAATAAGTGGTTGCACAAAATGGAAGGATAAGTGTCATCGGGGTAATTCTTTTTCTAGGAATGGTATTGGGACTTCAAATTCAAACTAAAACAGGAAAACATGAGTTATAATAGTTGCTGGCAATTTGATGGAAATTGAAGAAGGCATAGGGTTGCATGATTGAAAATTTGAATTCCTTAGAACTATAGCCATACTATTCAAGACTAGGTGTTGGTCTGCTCCTTTTCAACTCTGACCACTTTGAGAATTTTCCATCATGCCACATCCGAGCAAAACCATGTGTTTTTTAAGGATTGTATTTTTGTGGTCAAAATGTCTCATGCCATGCCATGGGATATGTGCAAACGAGAATGGAAATACAGCTCATTTACTTTATTTTGTTGATTGTATAATGCAGTGTGGTCTAGTTTAGTCTACCAACTTACCAAATGGCGTTTCACATGCAGCGTGTAAAAGTGGTCACCAATGGGGGAGATGAGCGGGAACAGCAAGGGAATAACTTTGAAGTATAAACATCCTCCGAGACACCGTTGCTACCAAACACACCAGGAAGATGACGAAACGACCAATGAGAGCATTGAGGGACAGAGCCACCTATTTATTTTTTCTTCCTTCCTTTTGATTGGCCGAGGGAGGCGTGTGGCCAGTGAGCAGCGAGCTTCCCCTCCAGAGCCCGATGACAGATCTAAAGGATAGTTCCCTATCCCCCTTGTTACAAATAACTTCCTCTGACATGTTTGGGCAACCTGACAATGTTTTGAGTGAAAACAGCTTTCAGGGTTGGTTGGGATACAAGCTTTCAACCCCTAGGGTGGGCTACTTCTTCAACTGCCGCTTGATCCCTGCCGCTTGAAGAGAGAAAGCAAGAATTGGTGGGACCAGAAAGAGAAAGAGACAGGCCCAGAGCCCAGGCAAGGGTCGGATTAAGGACTGCACAAGACAGTGAAGTGTCATGAATAAAGATCAATGGGACTCTAAGCGTTTTTGGCTGTAGAATGTGACATAGCTCTGTTTTGTTTCGCTCACCCTTCCTCGGTGCTTTAAAGACGCAGGAGGGAGGGGACAACTCGTTGCAGAGGTGTGTCATTGTTGACACAGGCAAGAAAAATTGCCTGGATGGTGTTCCTCTGTTACTGTGACTGGATCCACTTCTGTGGTCTGGCCTGTGTGTTTAGAACCATGTGTTCTGTGTCGAGGGCACACACAGGCTTTGTGTTGGCACTCTGTCCTCTGGGTCTAGAATCATTGGGTAGAACATGTTTTACTGCTTTGTATGTATTACCAATCCTTTGTTTTGAGACATTGGAGGCACATGACCTTTGCTGGGGCTCTTTTTTTTAAGTTTCCTGCTTATTGACTGTGTGCTAAACCCGCCCCAGAAACAGCAATTGTTTTATCATAGCTTAGCAATAGTAACTAAACACAGAAGGCAGCTGAGCTTTGGATTTCTCCACATTCTAATTCTTCTATCTCCATGAATGTGCTACAAATCTTTGCACTGCTTGCTCGCTTGACTTGTTTCAGATGTCACCGCGGGCGGCAGACACCCACTTTTATTTCTGATTGATTGATGTTTTTTCGAGCGCTGTGATCTGTCATCCTCCAGCTGCCAAGTTCTGCTACTGATGGTAGGTTAATAAAACTGTGTTGTAGAGGTCTGGGTGTCTACATACAACTAAGTGTGTCGTCTAGTTCCACATCAATGTCCTTCTGAAAACTTCACATGTGATGTCTGAAGAGTCTGGAGAATTCTGCTTCTTTGAATTTCTCATCTGATGAGATTTTTTAACTCGAGTGGAGACGCAAATTACATGAATTTCGTGTCCGGAAACTATTTTCATCACCCTTCTTACATTGCCTGTTGAAAATGTGCTCTTGCTTGAAGCTACACGTAGCTTCGCATTGACTTTTGCATGGCACACAGAAAATGTGTACATGAATGCAGCATTAGGCAGTGTGTGCACAGAGCTTTAGTGATAGCAATAGATGGGTTGACCCATCAGAGCCTAGACCCATTTTCTCCTTGAAATTATGTGGGGGATCTTTTTTTAAGATTTTAAACCTTTATTAACACTTTGTTTACATAAAGCCCTTATTTTTTTACTAGAACATATATATTTTATATATATTTTATTCTAAAAGGATTGTTATTTTTTCTAATTAGGCTAACACAGTTTCATGGTGGATACTATCAAATAGTAAAAAAAGGATTTTGTTTTAAGATGAAGGGTTGCATGTATTTCCCTACATGCCAAACAATGGAAAATAAGTTAAAAATAATGTAAAAACAGCAACGTCGAAGATGAGATGCCGGAAAAAAAGTCTAACAACGTGGAATGATTTGTTATTGGGGGTTTTTCTCTAGTGATATAATGATCAAAACAATCTACTTCTAGTATATATATAAACCGTTGGATTAATCTTAATCCAGCGGGTAAATGCAAAAAGATTTGCAAAATAAAACAACAGCTTAAAGACAAAAACTGTCTCTTGTGAGGCACAGGCGTTAAGGAGGTTGTGTCAAAAGTGCCACCATGGGTTCGTATAAGTTATAGTTTGGTGAAATATGCTTTGTTTCCTCCATTGTTGACACTTTTAGAATGCCAAAAAAACTCTGTTGTTGCTAAATTGCAACAACAAGAAGAAAAAAAAGCATGAGCTAAACAGAAACAGGGTTTTGCTCTTGAGATTTTTTTTTTCTCGTCATGTTGTAACTCAAACTCTTTCCATGGCTCATGAACTTGTGAGGTTGCAGACTTTGTACATGGGACATACAGTATAGCTGTTGTAGCCTCGGGCGTTTGGCCTGTTTTCAAAGTCATGAAGAGCACATTTAAGATTCTCATTTTGAATTTTGCTGAGCTGGAAACAGTAAAAAAGTCGACCACAGACAGCAATTTTCAGCCAAGTCATGCAGCAAACTTTAGCGTGATTAGCTAGCTACCTCTAATTAAAGGCAGTCATCATTTCAGCTGGCAAAATCTATGGCTGTCTTTTATAAACAGGCAGTCGGCTGTCTAAAGTCAAGGAGACATTTTCACGTGTGCCATGTAAAAGTGAGCAGAGATCGTACAATCGCCTAAAAATGAAAACCCTATTCTTCACTGCCTTTCTGTATTAACACTGGCGGCTTTCTGCTGCCGCAACGTGTGATTTTAGCTAGCATTCCAACATCCCACAAGGAAGAGAAACATGATGCATAAGACAGCAGCAATCGGCATATACATATGTGTTGAACGGCACTTTGTAAACAATTAGCTATCACGAAATTTCCCATCGTACGGCCTGGAGTGTGAGGAGCTCCTGGATCTTGCGATATCTCCGGCTTTCCTTTTGTTGTCATCTTTGGTTTCCCGCTAACTGTTACCACAGACGATCCTTTTGTGAGTTTCCTTGTTGTGGGTTACAAACATAACATGTCGTAATAACCGGGGGCCACTGGGGCTCGGGAGGTAGAGCGGTCGACCATTTATGTGTCATTTATCAGGAGATTAACAGTTTGATCCTAGGCTCTTGCAGACTACATCTCATAGTGTCTTTGAAAGTTACTCAAATGTAGGGCGCTGCCAAGGCGCCGTACAGCGCTGCCCATCAGGGAGGGGTATAATTGTGTGCTACAATAAAGGCTTCTTCAAATCAAAACATCATAACCCCATCCTTCTTAAGACCCCACCAGCCCTCTTATATAGTTGCAGATTTTGCTTCCTACCTTCTCAGCTGTAGAAAAATAACAGTTCAGTGCTGTTCCTATTGGTTGCACTGTCCCACATCTGCACTGAGAGGGCAACTGGTGCATTATCAGACTCTGTCAGACGTGGTCACCACATTTGAGCTCTTTTGTCAGGTTTGACATGCTTGTTGCAAGTGGTTAGTGTGTGAATTCCTGTGTAAGTGTGTGTTCGGTTAATGTTTCTAATTGCTGCAGGTTTATTTGTAATTGACCCATCGTTGCTGTAACTTAGTGAAACGGTATACCGGAAGTGTGTTTTCACAGTATTCCGCAGTACAGCCAACCGAAAGTGACGATGTTTACATTAGCGCTAACTTAATAATAAGTTAGCGCAATAAATGATCAGTTTTTAAGATAGTAAATGCTTTCTGTTTGTATTATTTGAGGAATGTTGACATCATGTTTTATTATAATAAGAGAGTTTATGTTAATTCTCACTTTGTTGTATTTTTTTATGTCTTGTAGAAAACCACAGCCAGTTATAACACACAGATTAAACTGTCTGCATCAATTCTGGCGTCATTCTTCTTGAGGGTTAAGTGGTGTTCTGGCCGACACACCGGTATAAACTCTAGAGGTATTACAACTAGAGCCGAGGCCCACACTGAGCTCTTTTGCTGCATTACTTCCACGACAGCCGCACAGGCACAATAAAGGCACAACAGTCCGTCTTTGAGGAGGCTGTTTTTAAAGACTTCCATTGGAGGCGGCGTAGGCTTAGCGCACAATGAACTCTGACTTCAGATAATTTTTCTGTTCTGGGCTCTCTTACATTTTTCCCCTCTGTTTTCATCAGCTATCCTTTGGGACGAGTCTTCCTGATCAGGCCCATCGGAACGCTGTTATGTTGCCTTCAATTGCCTAATCAGAGGAGATGGTGAAATCAATGAAGTGGATGGATCCTAACAGGAATCTGAAATGAACACCAGCCTCTAGGATCAATGCGTCTTCGCCTCTGTGCGTTTGCACAGGCAAGTGTAAGAGGCTGAGTAGGTTCGACCTTCTTCTGGACAGTAATGCTCTCGGCTTGGGCTGTATTCTATCACTTTTGGGAAATGATAGAGGGGGAGGAAGGAGAGGACAGAATGGGTGTTAATTAGAGGTCGAAGGTATAGAGAAACCACCACAAGCCACTTTACTTAAATCAGAACACAATCTTTTCAGGCTAAATCTATCTATCTATCGTATGAACAGACAAGCGATCCTGTGCAATCGATCACAGCCACCATGAAGGATGTGTGAGTTGAAGTGAACGCATATTGATTGAGTCTCCTACAACTGTATTGGAAACTTAAAGGCAATAAAAGAGTCTTTGATGGTGACAGCGTTCAGAAGATCTGATAAATAAGGTAAGCAAGGTACCGAAAGGAAACCACATGGATGAGAGTTGAAGAGGAGAGAGTTGAAGAGTGGCTCGTCACCATCTCTTCACCATCTGGTCCCCATCACCTCCGCCATGACTCCAGTGATGTCACTCTGAGAGGAGATGGTACCAATTACAGTCCAGACTGAAGACTTCTTCTGAACAGGGTGATATAAGCTCTGCATCCAGTCTTTGGGTCAGAGGGATACCACCTTTGCTACCAAGGCCAGGCATGTTTCTAGTTATGGCTCTTGAGAGTGCAACACACTAACACACTCATCCTATGATATGTCATCAAAGAAGATTCACAGCAATTTACATTGTTGTTATTCAGCTTTGTAGATAACTGCAGGCTGGCCGGGAAAATCCACCACGTATTAAAGCTCTTCTGTCACCTCAGGAGTGAGACGAGCAACGCTGGCTTTCCCCTTATTTCTTTTATCAGGACCGGAGACGGCTCAAGCGCTTTCCCAGAATCTGTCATGGACCGGCAAGCTCAACGCTTCATCCATCACAGGAGCCAGCTCCACAGGCTTTTCTTTTTACTGGGGGAGGCCCACTTCAGAGGCCAGGCCCATTAAGTTTTCACATTCGTGTCCCAACGCCTGTCATTTGGCTCATATCAACCGAAACACTCTTTCATTCTCGCTGTTGCTTTCTCTCTGTTCCTGATGTCCCATTTATCTTTATTTCTCAGTTTTTCCCTCTTTGGCCCATGTCTCTCCATCACGTTTCTCACTTCTAATGAGGAGTGAACTCGTTTTGAAAATTATGACGTGATCCTGAGGTCAAATCGGCAAATGAAACACACGTTTCGGAGCTCACCCAAGGCAAAGCGAGAGGGGATGTGCCGGGCTTCCAAAATAAAGCTCCTTCAGCGTGTTTCTCATTTGTATTGCTTTCATGGTGTGACAGTAAGTTCCGATTAATACCACATAAATAGAACATTTGATTGTAATTGCCAATTGTCAAATTGTCACATGCAAACCATACAATAGAGGGAGAATAGACCTGGTGTTCCCCGACAATTTATGGATGTGCTCCATGGCGGGTTTGAAGATCCAAACACTCAATCAGATTCATGCTCTCTTTGCACTTCCTGTGTTTAAAGCATGCCGTACTATGTGTGTTGTTCTGGAGCGCCAGATTAGAGGCTTACATTGTTGACAGTCAGATTTATGCTTGGAACGAGTTCCTGATGCCTCCATCTTTCTTTTTTTCCCCCTTCCTCTTCTCTGTTGAGAGTGGTTCTGGTATCACTGCCAGTCATTCCGCAAAAATTATCCCTAATAGAAATCTGATGACTCAAGGCAATTTACGCTTCATGTTGGCGCTGGCATTGCCTGAAATTGGTGTGAGCCCGCAAATCTGGCATGATAAAAACTAGGTCTCAAAGGAGGCAAAATGGCGTCTGTAGTATGCTTGTTAGGGTTTTGTAATCCAACACAGTGATGCGACACTAACCCTGAAGCTGTCTTACACAGCAGCGCCTGTTATGCAGGTTACAGTAGTAACACTGCTTTTGATTTTTTGATTGGACAAAGAGTAATGACTAGTATTGCCTTAGTTTATATTGATTGCACAATAGTTTACATCGACTATCATTCATGTAATCTAAGCAGTGTATTCTTTTTGTTACAAATGAAAATCCACTTGCAATAAAATGCACCATAGCACAATTTGACCAGTATCTGGTGGAAGGGTGACGTTGTGGTTAGAACTGTCACCTAACAGCATGGGTTCAAACCCCGATATGAAGCCTGTCTGCATGGAGTTTCACAAATCCTGTTCCGGCTTCCTCCCACAGCCCATTGGCGTTTAAGGCCTTTAAATTAGTTTCTATAATGAGTGTAGATGTTTTTTTGTCTCTCTTTGTGTCAGCCCTGTAATGGGCTGGTAAGTCCTAGGTGTGCCCAACCCCTCACCCAGTGTCAGTCGTTATAGGTTCCAGACCCCTTGACCCTGCATGGACAACCAGTACATTACTTGAATAGTGTCTTATTGGCTTGTGCTTGCTAATGGCTATTGTCATTGTCAGTTTGTCAAGTTTATCGCTGTATTATGAGTCCTCCACAGTCAATAATATGACTGTTATATATGTAATTCTCAGGTCACAGAGCTGATCTTATGCTCAAATAATACGTGATAATTAGTATCTGATGCACAGACTCATCAGGGAGAATGTGATGGAAGGGTATGTGTCACCTGTTAGAGTCTGGATACTGGTGGTGGTGGCTGATAACAATGCTGAGGCTGATAAGTGATGAAGTTGGTGAATCAGAGAGGACTGTGAAGAGATGGGGAGGTGGAAAGTGTGTGTACCTGCAACATGACAGGAGAGAATCATGTGTCACCCTGATATTGGTTGGATGTGGTTGGCAGATGTGCTCAGCTTATATCAATTGACGCCGCAAACCATGAAGCTGGTAATAGAGGCTGAGCATGTATGAGAGGTGTGAACGAAAGAGTGGTATGAGAAATAACTGTGGTATAGATGGAGATAGTCGTCCTAGCTGCAACTTTGCTAGAGCTTCATTGAATCTGTAATATAAAGGTTCGGGGGCAGATTTCGTTCCAGTGAGACCTCAGACCACACACAATGAAGAATCAGGAAAAGTGGAGGCCTAACAAATGTTATGAATGTATTTCTATCCTAATAAAACACTTAGTTAAGCTGTTTTTGCGTGTATTTTGAGCAGAATGCTTCCTTGTCTATGTTTTCAGCAGTGTTTGTCTTCCATAATACTTTCAAATTGCACATTTTTTTGGTTTACAACATTAGTGGAGTAGAAACCATGTTGACCTCAAAATGGTTGTGTTTAATAACCTGCATGTATATGCAAGCTCGTAAGAGTTACAAACAATTACGCCTCTGCTTTTGAAAATATTGTTCCATTGTATCACTTGCTTTCAAAAAATCCTTTCCCTTACAAAAAATTATTTCCCTGAAATTTTCAGGATATTATGGAATCGTTATTGCCGCCAGCCTAGTCACCATATCTATATATCTATCTATCTGTCTATGTGTCTATCTGTCTGTCTGTCTGTCTGTCTGTCTGTCTGTCTGTCTGTCTGTCTGTCTGTCTGTCTGTCTGTCTGACTGACTGACTGACTGACTGACTGACTGACTGTCTTCCTTCTATACTATATAATAATAATAATAATACATTTAATTAATAACGCACTTTACATTTGGATCATGAGCCGTTTGTCCAATTAAGTCCACATTTGGTGCATTTGATTTGACTCAATGAGATATATCTTGTATAAAGCATATATAACTCTTATAGTTCATGTTTGACCAACTAGCGGTAGCTGATTTATGAAAAGAAATACTCTTTTTTGGGTATTTAAAGAGTTTGTTTTAATTGTTATTGGTATACCCCAGTATGATTAGTGTATATAATTGAGGTAAACATCAATTTTGCCCAAAATATAGCTGTCAAAAAAGCACAACTGAATGCCATTAGTGGGGCTGAAGATTAAGTGTGTGTTAAAAGAATGAGTCCTCAGGTCATTCTAAAATATGTCTAATTCCCTCCATCTCTCCATTACAGAACAGCAAACACACACTTGAGAAAAGCCCCTGCAGTATTTCTGCAACAGGTGTTCTGATTGTGACCACCTGAATAAAGTTGAAGCCACTTGCACAGGGTAGAATCCCGCTGTTCTATCTCATTTGCATGCTTGCATGTTGTTGGGCCATGCAGAAATCTGCTGTAATCCACATGCTGACGATAAAGCAGCTTTCAAAACTTAACATTCTGAACATTCCTCGGTGTGGTGATTGCGGTACAGTGTGTCCTCTCCTGATTTTGTAGAAATGTCTGAGACGTGTATTACCCTCTGCGTATCAACATCAACGGCTAGGGTCCAAAGAGAGAGTATTGATTAAGGGTACGCAGTCTGCAGACGGTTTATTTGCTCTCCTTGCAATGTTGATGGGAGGAGTTGACAAGTTTTTCTGAAAGGCCTTTTTGTTAATTGTGGCCTTTTTCTGCTCCCTTGTCCCTCTTGGCTCTCAAAGCTCCATACAGGAAGGAAGAAGTTGTTGTGAAACACTCAGTCAGCTTCCTTTGCACATCTCCTTCCTCCTTGCTCTGTACGTCAAAAAAAACAGAAGCCGTTTTTTCACATTGTTCGATCCGTCCTACAGTGTATTTGCAAAGTTTTGGTCTGACGTCTTTGAGCCCATTTAAAGCACTTCAATTAAAATTCCACTTTCAGTAAGTCTTTCCATTTTGCCCATTACTGCCGCCAAGGAGGCGGCATTAGTTTGTTTGTCTTTCTCTCTGTAAGTATTAAAGCATTCGATTTGACTGAGGATTATAGTGGTGATCTGGGTCGTCATCTGGAGGCAGAATTTTTTTTGAACGATTGTTTACGCTTGCAGGATAAGTTCATGGATAACGTCGAAAAGCTTGGACAAAAACTGAGGATAATATTCCCATAAAAATCTAGCACAATTAAAATACCCAAGTAATACTCCAGATGTGGTGATGGAGAAAGTTGAATTTCAGTACTGTAAGATAGTAAATGATAATATTAAAGACTTGTCATTAAGAACAGTGGCAGCTGAGACTCTTCAGATTCAGTCTGGTGTCATGTGAGGAAAACCACCATTACTGAAATATCGTTTTTTCTTGAATGAAGGATATCATGGTCTATGAGTCACATTATGAAGGTCAAATTATCATGGGACCATTGCTTTTAGCTGAAATGACATACTGTGGGAGACTGAACTGCCTCTCTTACTTCTGTCTAGAACTCGTACCCTCTCTCTCTCTCTCTCTCTCTCTCTCAGCTCTTTAAGGTGTTTACATAATGGACATATTGAATTTGTTACCAAGTCCAAGTCTTATTTCCACTTTACTCTGGGTAAATAAAAGGACAGAGCCTATATTAAAACATATTTTTAAAATTATATGATAATTAAACCAATTAGAAGTTGTTTATGGGCCCGGGCCTGGGTTATGGCCACTTTGGGCATACCATTGAACAATGTGGGTCTTGTTTGGCTGATGTTTGAAGCGGTTTGGCTGTTTGGAGGGTCCTGTTAACTGAGACTTTTAAATAGCTGCTTTTTGAAGCGCTCTTTTCCTCGACCCAATCCGTTGGCTCCTGGAAACCCAAGGGGAACATTATCAAATCTAACACAAAAACACACGTTTCTTTAAGATGTTATCAACCAAATCGCCTATAAACTCCCCAATCTAAAGGTGCTGATTTATTTTTTCTTACTAGACATCCATCTATGTATTTCTATCTTTAATTGATCAGTAAGTGTTGATCAGTTCAAGTCTCTCTGGAAAGGTGCTGGAAAGTTTCATGTTGATGGATCTTCTCAGCACGTCTCCTTGAATCCCTTTTATACGGACTTTCAAGTTCGTCCACTCCATGCATCAAAACAGACATTTTTTCAACTGTATACAGGAAATACATAGAGAGGTACTTATAGATTTATAATTGTGACTTCAGCTTTTAAAGGTTTTTGATTTAATTCTAAGCATTTCATTACACCCATGCTATTTGGCCCGGAGAAAAGGCTGGCGAGAAATCGTCCATCAGTGCCATTTCCTCCGGTTCCTTTCAGAGAAGGCTTTCACAAACCACTGGTAAAAATGTTTGTCTGAAGTTAATGGTCTTCTCCTCACACTTGAGACCAAACAGAACAAACAAAAAGCACTTATGTCAAACAGCATCCTTCATTATATAGGAAAGAGAATGTTTTATTAACTCTAAATAAGCCCCACACCTATCGTAAACACCTATATTACAGTAATGTTATCATTAAATGAGCGAGAGAAAGCATCTCAGTCTGATAAACAGCAAACAGCTCTCCATTTGCCTCTGACTAAAATGATTTAATGGCCGGATTGAATCAGTGGAATTAAGTTGGTGATTCATCCCATCATATAAGCCGCTTTGCTTGGAGGCAATGGGAACTTGCTCTGAGTACATTTGAGAATTTAGAACCCTGCAGAACTTTATGAAGCCCAAAAGAACCACGTCTTATAGCTTAAAAATGTATTACAAATAATTTGAAGCTAATCTTATTAGCTGTGATGCCCCACTCAATGTAATGTGAATAAAAATGTACACTCCTTTATGGTTGCAATGAAACCTTAAGGGTTGCATATTTATACTCTTAAAATTAATTCAATACCACTTTACGAGATGTCTAGCCTTTTATTGAAAGGATACCACTTAACAGCAACATAGCAGTAAATCTGTTAGCCTGCTTACGCTAGCTAGGTATTAGGGGGTAAAAGGCCCATTTAGTGCCCCACCCTAACAGACCGAGTATTTATCCAAATAATTCTCAAGTGTGCGATGTCAATATGACTATTTCATTCCCCCCAATCGAGTCGGAGAGTCGTAAATATCAAAACATGTTTGTATTTACGACTGCTGATCGTGATGTTCCAGATGAAATACTTAGTAATTGCCAATGAGAGCGAGCAGAGAAGCGCCATAACTGGATGTTGCGTATTTCTACAGCTCAAAGGCATGGCAGCGAATGGAAACCCAAAACTATCTTTACCCCGAGCCAAGTGGAATATTGAAAAAGAAGACAAATGATGGCAACAACACAGATGCCTTTGTAACATGTCATTCGAGACATAACATAATAACCAACCAGGACGTCAATCATTTCCCATATTTGTTTTGTCTTCTGAAGTCAAATCGCCACTGTGCTATCTTTACTACGAACTACAGGTGTGTGGTCTTGCAGTCTGGCCGAGTCGTCCAGTGTGAGGGCCACTTCTCTATGTGGTCCAAAATCAGACACAGGTGGGATATTTTCTAATGCGACCTCAGTCTGATCCGTTATAAACACGTTATAAATGAAAGTGACAAACTGACTTAAGTTGCTTCCATACTGCTTCTATGTTGACAACGTGCCACGTTTGACGTATTTGTCATTGGGTTTTAGTGCATGCGAGTCAGTTTAGCTAAATCGAAGCGGATCCTGATGTATGTGTATCTTTTCAACTACTTGTTGGATTTCCATGAAACCGGGTCGAAGGGTGGGGACTGTGCCAAGGATGAAACCATCACATTTCGGTGCTAGATCCTGAAAACATTGTTTTTCGACGTCAACTACAAACTAAATGGAACTATATATTTAAAGTGTGTTCATATATGCTGGCAAAGAGCTGCTTTGGTGAAGACTTGTACCACGTGACTGCTTTGTATTAGAGTTTAATTTAATTGTTTGGCCCAGGTAGAGGCACACCCTCTAATGAGGGCCTTTTTAGTTAATGAAAGGACGTCATTGGTTTTATTGCCAGACTTCAGATATTAAAACAGATGACAAAGCCATTGTGGAGATTATGAGCTTAGCTGAGCCCTACAGCTCAACAAAGATAGCCTGATTGGTAAGTATTGAGGTGGAAAGGCAGCAGGAAGTGCTGCTGCTCATTGTCCTTCTTCTTTTTTTTTTTGCTGCAGCTTCTTTTTGCAAATTTTTCTTTTTGGCAAAAATTACAATTTTGTGCCAGGACAGTAAAGATGTAAAGGGCAATCAGGATATTGGTGGTAATTAAAAAATAAGGCTTTTCACTTAATATCACCTGCTTTGAGGCTTAACAGCCGTAAATGTAAACACGGCGTCACGCTGCACAGTGAGGCCGCATTCACCTCTGAATGCTGAACGACTAGTTTTAGAATAAAGAAGCCCAACTCTTCATGCATCGGAGGGCCGCTCTCATATCTCTGGTTAACCATTATCTTACATCGGGTTTAGCATGCTAAGCCGCAACCCAGATCAGGCCTGAAATGAGTGGCTGGTATGAGCCTATGTGGGAGTGAGCGGGCCGGGTCAGCCCCGGCACATCGACGAGAGCTGCAGCGGCACCGCTCATCCTGTTCAGAGTATTTTCAACTGTCAGCACTAAATGCCTCATTCAGCCCCACCGTGCCCCCCACCCACCACGTAACCTCAGCCAGAATACCTTAACTTAGGTTTACACAGCACCACAGGCTGGCTTGCCAGCTGTTTACACATGTGCGCGCACACTCACACAAACATAACATAAAAAACACAAATATGCAGGATGCTTTCTCTTCTACACACAGACAAACACAGATCACATCTATATAAACTCAGTCTCCATGAAAACGCATTCATATTTTGCAAATATGGACACACAAATAGACTATAGCTCTCATACTGTACACCATGTGATTTGGCCGGGGCCTGTCCCATCTGTTGGCGAGTTAGAGGAATGGAATGTGCAAAGAGACAGTGCCCACACATCGAGCAGCCGCCCGATGTTCGAGTTGGCATCACACAAACAGTGGGGGAGTGTACTGAGTGAATAGCCAGAGTGGAATGCAGACAGATAACTTCTCGTTATTAAACAGTACTGCAATTAACCACGCTCTCTCTCACCTTCGCTCCTGCGCTCTCTGTAATCAAATCGGGTAGATAATAGGTGGCACTTTGTGACGAGACGTTAGTTATCAGTGACAGTAAGCCCGAGGGGCGATCACTCATTTTGATGATACACTTTTATGACTACTAATGAAAATCTCCCACGCAATAACAAACGTTGGATATTCAAGTGGAGCCAGAAGACGTTTCTGTCTCCACGCTGAAATCTGAAGGCATTTATCTCGCACTTATCTGGTGCTGTGCTTTTGTAGAAAAACAGTGCAACCTGTTTTGGGCATGAATGAGAGCGGATGTTTTCTCATGACAGTCAGCCGTTGTTTTTCCACACCTACACTTTCAAGAGATTCATCAACGTTGCATTACCCTGTGAGAACAGCTGTCTCCGGGGGCGCCTTTGTCTCCAGCCCTCAGCTAGTGCCTGAATGAAGTCAGTGCTGGTTGAATGAAGGATGAAGGAACTACTTTTCTGGAGTTTTAGGGTGGTGCACCTGTGGTCTCTGTGGCCTGTCCCATTCAGACGAGCCATTTTTGGCCATGAGTTGAGTCCAGGCCCACACAGAATCGCTGACAGATGCAGGCATTGAGGAAAGAGGGATGTTTTCCTATTGGGAAGAAACCAGGTCTGATTATGGAGGGCAGAGCAAAACCAAGAGAATAGGCAGATGGCTGCATTTGAATGTTTGTGAGCATTTTTGTGTGTTTCTGAGGAGAGATAATGATCATACTCCTCTTTTTAGCCCACTTATCTAAAATGTCTTTCTATCTAACATTTGGAGGCTCCACTATTATTAGCATTTCATTTGTGATTATGAGGAACTACTGGATATGCAGTCAAACACACAAGGTCAAAGGAAGTATTCACCCCAGCAAATGCAAATGAAGACAAACTAATGAGAATCGCAGCAATTGTTCCCCAGCTTAATGTTAGTTTTTCCCTCCGCAGTTCGTTTTGTTCATATTAATGACATTAAAGATACCCATAGTCTTATTTATACAGCTCTCCAGATGCTATTTCAGTTGGCTCAGTGATTGGAGCGATTTGCATGCTCCATGTAATGTGGATACAGCTCTCAGGCTATGATTCCCCATATTAATATTTAATTGCCATCAAAGTGTGTTTTCAAAGTATAGGGTGACGCTCCAGTCTCTCGGCCCAGTCACGATAGAGCTGATTCCGGAGCGGGGTGAGAAGTGTAGTGTGGTTCCAAAGAGATGAGTTTTCGGTCATCTAATCCCTCCCTTCCCATGTGCTGGCACCTGTAGCGCCTCTCCAGCATCAGTAAATCACGTGACCATTTCCTCGCGAAGAAATCCTAATCCATGTGCCAGATCCGTCCGGGTGCAAGCAGCTGCCTCGGTCCAAGACATGCTGAAACCTGAGGCGATGGCATTAAGAATTAAAAACGCCAGAAAGTGGTCCCTCTGCGCGCCTTGTTTTGTCATCAATGTTCCATTAGTGTCACTTTATTCCACGCCTCCCCTCCTTCTTCTCTCGGTGTGTTTGAGTCAATATCGGGAAAGCCGGCCCGTTTCTGCCCAAATGGTTACAATATACCTTCCTCACGCCTAAAGAGCTGACAAAGGCTATTAGGCTGCTCTCGGCCCGGAGCAGTGGACATGGACAAGCAGATAAATCTGAACAGCTACAGCTATAGTATATCATGGCCTGGGAATTATCTCCGTTGGGGAATGTGTGAGGGGGACGTGGGCTTTTTTAAAGTCCATTCAGTACTATAAAGACACATCTTAAGCTCTAGAGTGAGTCAAACACACACTCTTAGTGTCAGAGAGAGGTGTCTGACTTCCTGGAAAGTGTTCTCGGTGTTCGGAGGGCTGTCCTCCAGCAGGAAGTCTCATGCATATAATATCTATGTGTGGCCCCAGCCGGTGGCCGGTGTGGTGATGTTGACACAGAGGAAAACCTGAGACACAGCTGTTGTTTATGATGCCGCTAGTCCAGGTTGACAGGCCACAGCCACAATCCAACCAAACCCCAAATCCACAGATCTATAGTCCCGAGCAGAGCTGTGGAAAAGTCCGGTCTCCCTAGCAAGACTGAGGACACTTGAAAGTCCCAACCAAGGTCAAGGTTTTTTGTTTTATGTTTTGGGGGCGGGGGCACTTCTGTCGCAAAGTGGCACTGCAGAGGATATCTGACCCGGGGACAGGTCTTGTTCTCATCAGGTCTGTCCAGTTCACCGGCTGAAACAAACTCAGTGGACCTCGGATGGCTGACGGTTCTGGAGTGAACGGTTATTTCATGGCGGACTCGGAAGCTCACGGCCAAAGCCACCATCCTGCTTCCCTGTGCGGCTGCTTGGACAGAGGCTGGCATTGCTGAGCTGAGTTGAATCCTCCAGGCTGCTAGAACCCTTCCATTAACATCCAAATGTTTCATGAGTCTTCGTGGTTTTGTCCTTCTCTGTCCTCAATGTATGAAAATCCATATCTCATGTAATCGGTGTCGTACTTGCGTTTCGCCCTGTCCAATTAGCATATGAAAACCAGCTTTGCGGTTCTTCTTCTATGCTGTGAAACCCAATTTTTGGGTCGTGACCCACCAGTTGAGAAACACTGTTCTGGATCACAAGTATGATCCACCATTTGTAAAAACACAGGAACAACTTGAAACGCGAAATCCTTCTCCATCTGTATAATTATGCCGGCCCCTAAATGAAAGGTAGGACCCCCCCCCCCCCCCCCCCCCCCCCCCCCCCCCACCCCCCCCCAAAAAAAAAAATAGTATATAAACAAACATGATGAAATACTTTTTAATGCCAGGGGAAATTACACAAAAACATAGTTATTAAATGCTACATTCAAATATTTAATCAAAAGGAAACTTTAAGGCTCAATGCCTGAAACTGACTGTAATGGAGTTGCAATTAGAAATAGAGCTCTATTTTTTAACTTGACCCAGAAACAGATTCCAGACACTGAGATGTTTGGTTTTGAGCCTTTTTTCTTATTTTTAATATTACTGGCTTAGCTAACATGTTACTGCCAACTAAGTGAGTGGCCTCACTCCTGCATGGAGTGACAGGCAGGTGAGTTGTGTGAAGTTGATGAAGTCTGACTGAGGGCTGTGGCAGCTGATGGATGAGCTGAGTGAAGCGGAAGCGATGAGGAATGAAGTAGAGAGCTGACACGGGAGAACCAGAAGTTGGTATCTACCGTGAGAGAAAACACAGGCAATCACTGGAGTAATGAATACCGAGCCGCCGTTCACACTGCAGCTGGATAATCTGGCGAAGAGTGGTGATGAGATGATTGTCCACAGGTGAAGAGTAGAGCCAGTGGAGTGGCACTGGGCCCGGTACCCATACATACCAAGAGAAACCAGGGAGGAGGAGGAGGCGAGAGGATTTAACGAGGAAAACACAGATACTGGAGTCGCAGCCGTAGCTGTGACACGTCAGAGAGGAGAGAGTGGAAGACTAAGAAGCATATTTCTAAAAAAAAGTGGCTTTCAAAATAACTTCTGTCTGTCTGTAAATCCACCATAGTTGGATAGAATGGGAAACTTGTCAATTTCCATGTTCCGATTTCAACAAAGGAGTTTATATTAAACTAGTAATTTCCTCAGAAGTTTCCTGGAATTAATATTATGTATTATGTTGAGTTTAAGTACACAAACCACGGTCGGTAAAGGCCTCCCAGTAAATTTCACTTTCTACCCGAAAAAATCTTATAATTACATAGCAGTAACATAAAAATAAAAGAGCTCGGTTTCAAAAGGTCCGTAAGAAAGCTGATGTTGTCTAAAAATATTTGCCTGGAAAGAACTATCTCAGTTGGAAAAATCCATTGGGTAAATGGGGAAAGTTTATTTAAATGCTGCAGAACCCCTCTTGACACCTTCCACAAGCCATTAACTATCTAATGACACATCAGTGACGGGCTCGTCCGCTAATGTGAAGAAGCTGTTCTGGGGGAAAAAATGAGCCTCAGTTTGTTGGATTTGACCCGGGTGTATCCAGACCGGTCCAGAGTCTTCACAAATGTGCACTTTGAGAAGTTGAAAAGATCAATAACACTGTCATAACTGTAATCTAAATGAGACGCCACAGCGAGGAGGCAGACGAAATGTTGGAAAACTAAGAGAAACAGCTAACACGTTTCTGACCACTAAATATTTTGGTTTCTCAAAATCAAACAAGCCTCTCAGCCGTTATCTGGCTAGATAGTCGTGTCAAAACGATCATCAAATCAACAAGGCAACCTGGGTTGTTCCACCCACGCCATGAGCGTCTTTACATAAAAGATGGTGTGCTTTAAGCTCATAAACATGGACTTTAACATGCAGTGTTGTGTAAAAAGTATTGATTTGGTTTCCCCAGAATATAGTAATCACTCTCCTGCAGTCAATATCTAGTCTGCCACTTCTAACAGCCACCAGGTTCCGCTGATAACTGGAGATCATGTGGGGGAATCTGGGCCCACTCTTCACTGTAGCGCTGGTTTAGTGCAGCCGTGTTGAAGGGTTCGTGAGCATGTACTGTCCCTCTGCAGCACCTAAGTGTGGTTCACGATTCCAGACTTTGATTAGGTCGCTCCAAAACTTCAGTGTTATTCCTTTTCAGCCATTCAGAGTTTGGTCATACTCTTCTGCTCGGGGTCATACTGTTATGAATCAACCAACACATTATTCATTAAATAAAATACAATAAATGCTTAATAAATATAGGACTGTGGTATAGTATAGTATCGTATTTGAAAAATATATAACCTCTAAATAGACTTCCAATGTGTGTGTATATATTTTGTGAGTATATGCAGTATAAATGTATATATCTATGTATATCTGTATATACAGTATGTGTGTGTATAAGTGTATGTGTATGTGTGTAAATACACACACACACACACACACAACTTACAACTACAACTTTTCAGTAAAAAAAAAAAAAGGCTATATGAGTTTGAATGTGCATTTATATATGTATTTATGAATTTTTACACATCTGTGTATGAAAATTGTAGAAAAGTAAATAGGAACAAAATAAAGCAAATCAAATCAAATCAATTGTCTTGCGGCCGTGACTCGAGGTGACCTGACATACTTGACCTTGCCACTCTCCCATCGATGCTCTTTTTGCCCAATGGCTTTCTAATAGTGGATGTATGATCCCTGCCTTTACTGAGGTGAGGGACGGCTATAGTTACATGGATGTTTTCTTTCTTTTTTGATTCCTGACCAAGCCTTGGCCATTCTATTGAAAGTCAGTCACTTCTGGGATGGCTCCCTATCGTTATCTGGACTGGGTGTGTCGAGTCCAGCTGCAGCCACTTATTTCGCCCTTTCTCACTTCTTTGAAATTTAGTTTTAGCGGGAAAATACTTTTTCCACAGAACGGTATATACGAGTCTGCTTTATGAGCAAGTCGGCAGCAGTGATAGAGAGCATATAATAATCATAATGTCAGTTCAATCAGAAAACTGAAGGAAAAAGAAAAAAGTGAAGTAAATATGTTTGATGTACTACAACAGATGATGTGTGATAATTAGTTTTTTACAAAGTCTTTGGCTCTAAGACTCTTTGGTGAGATTGTGATTGATGGCGCTCACCTCTGAGCAGAGGCTTGGAATATCCGCCCTTTAGAGGCTGGATACAGTTGACCGTGGCTGATGACCCTGCTGAAACTGATGAATGATGAGGCTGATGGATCTGCCAAGAGTAGTAAGATATGGGGAGGTGGAGAGCTCACGAAATAACATGAAAGAACTAGATGAATGGTGAGAGAGTCATGTTTAAAAGCCAGCAGCAGATGGTGAGAGACCTAGAAAACAGGTGTGACAGTGTGATATCAATTTATGAAGCAGGTAATTGAGACTGAGTGTTTGTAAAAGGTGAGGGTAACAGCGTGGAATGAGAAGTAACTGAGGCCCAGGTGTGCAAGAGGATAGTCTTTCTGATTAAACTTCCATAAATCTCCAATCCAAGCCCATCCAAGCCTGATGCTAAACTAAGATGAGCTACACACCTGTTGGCTGTAGGGTGGCCGGTTTCAGTCCGGATTTGAAACACTGTGTCCGTCCACAAGCGCTTCCTTGAGCCGGATGCTGATTTGTCCTCCTTTTGAGATTATTATTCGCAGTGGGTTATTTTATTCTTATTTTAATTCCTAAAAAGCGACCAGCGACTCTGATAATGCCAAGATGTGAACAACAAATAAGAATCTAATTAAATAAATGTTTACTGTTGACCCTGGCAGGAAAACTCGTTAACATAACTGTAAGCAGCACACTGCTATGTGATCCAGTAAAAAACCTTTTTCTGCAATCATCATCAAGATGTGTTCAAATGTAATCTTGTAAAATGTAGTAAAATGTATTTGGCGAGAAAGTTGAATAAAAGTTTTTTGAAGCAGAAATCTGTAGATTATTTCATGGCAATATCAAATTCATATTAAAGAGGGAATTGTGAAAAAGGTTTATGCTCAAAGACATTATCCTGCTGGATTTCCCCCCTGTCCACAATATCGTCCCAATATCAAGATCAGGGTATTTGGTCAAAAATAAATTATATATATATATATTTTTTGTCCATAATTCGTTAAATTCTGCGAAGAAGTAGTATTAGTAGTAGTAGTAGTAGTAGTAATGCACTTATTTAGTTTTTTATAACTAATTAAATGTATGTATTCAATTTCTTGCAGAAATGTAGGTGCAGAGATTCATGAAAAAAACAACTAAGGGTAATTATTTAGTGCCATACAAAAAGTCCGATGTAAAGATTTTTTATCAACATCCCTCTCATATTAAATTACATTAGCTCAGCATAATTGCTGGAAACAAAGAAACGATTACCACGAGGCAGGAGACCATGATTAATAACGTTTTCGACTACCCGTTCCGGTTTCAGGCGTTCTCATGAAGCATTATACATACGAGTAAGCAGAAAACTGTGATCTCATTTATTTGACAAACTGAAACTTAGGAGCCACACAGAAAAACAAATTATCTGCTGAGAGGAAGACTTGTTCTCCACTCATTAGATGATTTCATACAGACTGGCCTTGTATTTACAGTGATGCCGCATTTACAGAGTCTTTAATGGAGATCCAAGATGTTGATAGGCTAAGGTCATTAACAACAATTTCTCTAAGAGACTTAATATTGCTCAATTTTCTCACTAACTAACGAAAAAACACTAAATATTTGAGAAATGATAACTTCTAATTAACTCTGCTGAGCCCGTCTGTTATTTTCTACCTAACCACTTTGGCTTTTTTGAAGAAACCAAAGCATAATCGACTAAATGTGCATGCAGTATCTGTCCATGCTCTCTATAATTAGCATATAAACCCAGGACATTTCCGGAGGCATCGCCATTTAGAAATAGACTCCTCTTTAAGAAAGTGAGGATCTCAGAAATAAAGATAAGCATCTGTTCCTAAGGGACAGTTCAAGATATTGACTTACGAGAAGCTATGAGGAAAACATTGACTTTATATAATCTCAGTGTTCAGTATCCAACGGTGAAAAGGTAGCGTACAATATATTCCAAACTGCAAATTCCACTTAAATTTAGTTTTTGCTACCTTTTCACCTTTGGAAACTCAACACTGGGATGATACCTTTACATTTAGCACAGCAAACCAATAAACGGGTGAAGGCACATCCGTTCCAAATATCTTGCTGGCTTTATATAATTCTTGCCGCGTGATAAATGACATACATCTGCCAGTGGAAATGTCCTAAACGTGGCTAAAGTGCGGCGGGCGCGTGTAGATGGCGGGCATGGAGTTGTGCATCCACACAAACACAAAGACGGTAACAGAGCTCTCTGCTCTCTGTCCTTCGAGTCATCCTGCTACGTCAATAAATACAGCAAAATAGCATTAGCAATAACTTCAACTTTATGACCAGGCCCTAATATGATAGAATTAGTATCAGTGTTTTAAGGTTTGGCCATTTAGGTGAAATTCTAAGCCGGGCAGGGAGTAATTTGGACACAGGGAAAATTGATTTTGACCATCAGCACTTTCTCATTTTCAAACAGCGCCTGCGGCTAAATGGGTTAGCCTGTTAAGCACATTACACAGGTAGCTTCTCCTTTCCTCCCCAATGATTATGTGTCCGCCTTGAGCAATTGATATTTCTTGCAAATAAGAAAATTATCATATTCCATGACTGGAAAGAGAAATTAAGGCCTGCTGTTATGGAGCGAAGTCACAGGACTGAGAGAAGGAGGAGAACCGAGGAATACGTTTTTTTTGTTTTTAAGGGTGGGGTGTATGTATCAGATATCCCAAGCTATATTGGACTTGGGGCGCTGTCAGTCCTCATCAATAAAAATATACGGTGATAGTCTGTAAGTAGTTTCGAGGGGTGGGGGGGGCAATGAGGGACAGAGGGACAGAGGGAAGAGCGGCTGTGTGCTGTGGAGGAAAGAGTCAGGATGTGTGTCAGAATTTCACCACCAAATTTTGTTATATATAGATATAATCCAAAAAGAATTCTCCCCGGAGATTTTATTTTTGCTGCAGTTTCTGACAAAAAGTAGAAGCATTTCATCCAAAACATTATTTTTTTTCCACAAAATAGATGCATTCATCTCATATAAATAATAACAAGCAGATTTGGTCTCTTTGAGGAATCTCCCATCATGCCAAGCGAGAAAAGAAGAAATCCAGTAATGATCAATGGCCAGTGACAAATTCACTTGGGGCAGTGAGGCACCAGTTGCTAGCAATGAGGTGTGTACCCTGATGTGGGTCATTCAGCCTTCTGCATATCCACTCAGTTGGCCTTCCGCTGCATCGGTCCCGCCCTGCGGCCTGAGAGGCTGTCTGCAGACTGAAGCTGGAGCCCCTGGCGGTCTAAGTGGAACCACATGGGGGAACCTGATAGTGGCACTTGGCCAGAGGAGAGGTTAGCTTGGGCAGTGTGGTGGGCGGTTCAGGGCCTGTGAGATGAGCCTGTCCCTTCGGGCATTTACACCCAAACATTCATACGTAGCATCATCACGTCATGTCATCATACATGCCTGCGTACAGGACGCACTGTACGCACAGTAAAAGGCATGCCTAAACGGACTCTGCCCTGATGTGCACACCTCATCCTTCCTCCAACCTCTCAGGGGTTTTTCTGCGGCTGCGGTGCCCTCAGGAACGCCCGACCGATAAGGAGCATTTACCGTAGGGCCAGTCCACATGCGAACAATCCCAACCACGCTAATGGGAGGGAGACAAAGCCACAGGCCACAGACATCCAGTAAGCAGCAAACCACAGTCCAGTCTTTCCTCCATTTGACCGTGCAGGTACACCAACGCACCGACCAGGAATGTAACTTCCTCACGTCTTTGTGTGTCGCCACTTGCAGCGCGGCTAGGCTAATCTGAGTAACTATCTGCACTACCAACTCAAGGCCCAGTTACAGTGGGTTGCCATTAGGCGGGTCACCTGAGCTCTGTGGCGGATCTTTAATTTGGTCGGTTAATAGTAATAACTCTTTCTGTCTCTCTTTATCTAATGTGCTCTGCAGCCATGTGCTTCCAGTTAAGTCGGCGCTCAGCCCTGAGCAGAGGTTAAGTGAAACTACCTGCTCCTCTGTGTCGGGTGATTATTTGCTTTGTCCGCAGCGCTGCCAGATCATAAAACACTTGCGTCCACTTTCTCCCGGCTCTTGAAGTCCCCAAGGTTCATTATTGTTACGCCTGGACGTGTGGCTGTACAAGGCCGCCTTTTTTATGTCGTGCTGTGACAGCCCACTGAGGTTTCACTAACAACACGGACCACAGGCCAATATTTCAACAGCAAACTATTACGGACTTCAAACCCTTCCCAAAAGGGTTTCGCCCCCTTCATTTACACAAAATTGATGATCATCAGTCTGGAAGTGATACAGTAAATAATGAAAAATGAGGTTTCTGCAGTTAAATGGGATGAGACACGAGAGCAGAATGGAGCGGTGCAGGCTCTGGTTTCCTGTCTGAATGGCTGTTAATTAATGGATCAGATGAAGACTATAATTCTTCATTGGCCCAGGACTGCCAGAGTGCCAGGCAGTTCAGTGATCCCGCTCTTCCTCGTGTTGCCGGTCTCGGGAAACACATTGTTTTGTGTTGCATTTCTTCCATTTTGAAAGAATTTGCGTCAATTAGTCTTCTGAGAAACCTAAGCCGCTCTCTCCCTCTCCCTTTTCCCTCTCTAACCCCACACACACACACTGGCAGAGAGAGAGACAGATAGGGAATCTGAAGCAGCAGATCGAGCAAAGATCAAACCTTTTTCACCCCCTATCAGTTTGGAAAGCCAGTCCATTCTAAATGATTTCCAAAACCGCAGGTGATTCGTCTCTGTCTCTCTCCTTGACTTCATTTGCAGGATTCAAAGATCAAAAGGAAATGCAGTTTTCTTCTGAGATGAGCTCTAATCGCTTGAACTCCAGCACAGTCATTAAATACAGTAGTATGGATGTCTCTGCTCTGGTGCCAGCTGAAAACGACCCTCTCGAAATTTCTGCTCTCTTTAGCAGACGCCACTCATTGGGAAACATTGGCGCCTCCCATAGACTGTGATTAAAGTAAATGAATGAAATAAGATACAAGGAAATTGAAATGATTAGTTTTTATAGTAACCGCGATGACTGGCACGGAACGCCGGTTCAGAACAGGAACGACCGAGCCAATAAAGCGATTGCATTCAACTGTAAAGCAGGGGGTGGGCGAGCTGGCGAGGGGAGCAGAGGAGCACATGGCAGAGTAAGACAAAAATTACATTAATTATGTATTCCGAGCAATGGCTTATGAAACATGACTGGATTTAAAACATGGTTGGATTTCAGAGGTAGAGACGGAAATCCACCAAACAATGTCTGGTTTCTATCACCGACTGACACGGATGTTTCTGTCATACATGTAGCGCCCACCGAATGCTTCAGTTTCACTTTGGCTTCCAAACAACTCATTTTGCATCGTTTGCGTAGTTTATAACTGCAAAGCTTTTTTTGACTGTGTGTTTTACAGCATAGTAAACCTTTTTTTTATTCTTTCTGCATTACTATACATGCACTTATACTAAAAAAAACTTTTTTTTGTGAGTGTAAGTACGATCACGCTTCAGTATTCACTGATACTGACACTAGTACTTAAAAACTACAACTTAAAGCTTGTTTTCAAAACATGTATATTTTTTTTATTATTACTTTGAAGCTGATCTCTAAAATCTTTTAAAATATACAGCCGCCGTGCTTTTTTCACAGAGTCATGGAGCTTTCATATATCAGTGTCTGTGATATCATGACGACTCATGAGGGAACTCCAAGTCATATTTAATGTCCTGCTCAGCTGTTTGTTTGAGCACATTTTGAGTCACTATTTTGTAATAGAAAAATGTGAGACACTTGACTGAACGTGTTTATAATAAGACGCGGTAGCAGCATGTATATGCTAAAGACCAGGGGCCAAGGACGGAGCCATGGGGGACACCATTGGTCAAAGGGAGGTGGCGTTACCCATGGCTATTGAGAAAGTCTTAATCGATAAGTATTACGCAACATAATTAATGTAATCTTATTAAAAATGAACAATTTTCCATGAAATACAAAATGTCATCTTGAAATGATTATGTAAGTCAGATAGATTTTTTTTTCTTTCTGTTTTAAAATCATGCCTGACCTGACAATGTTGTCAGTTTAAGGTAAATTTAGGTTGGCCAAGATATCAGATTAATGAACGCCCCAAAGAAATAAACTGGTTAAATAAATAATTTTGTATAGTTCTTGGTGAGGACATTAAAGGGTTAATATATTCATAGTTTATATTAATATTAATATCAATCAGTCATTCATTCATTCATTTTCTGTGGCCACATTTCTTTTTTCAGAGTCGAGCCCAGCCGCCTTTGTGCAAGAGGTCGGGTACACTCTGATTTATCACAGGGCCGACAGCCATTCACACACACGTTCTCACCTAAAGTCAATTTAGAGTGACCACTTCTTCACACTGCGTATTTTTGGCCTGTGAGAGGAAGCCGGAGAACCTGAAGAGAAATGCCGGGCAGAGAAGGATTTGCTGGGATTCGACTTTGCGGCCCACTACACCACTCTGCCGCTTTAGAACTGTAAAATATACATTTAATGAACATTTCCTCAACGTTCATTACATTACATGACATCCTGGCTGTTTATGAGACCTTTCCACGAGGTGACTATGAAGACAGTTCATATATAAAACCTAATAATTCACTCACTTTACTCTTTTTTCAAACTTACAGGTTATTCTTTCTACCAAACTTTAAACTATCCAGCCATCTTTTTTCTTTAGACATTCATGTTAAAAAATAATATTTACTTTGCATATTATCATCTGTGGATTAAAACTTGGTTTTCATGATATTGTCATTTTAGCTTTATTGTTTTGTGTTTGTGTTGCAGGTTTTGAGTCTCGAAACGACAGTCAACTGTAAATTCGACAAGGATATATGATTCTTTTAATATATTTATATTTTTAAATAACAATTGTTTCAACGAGAAAAAATTATAAAATAGCACTATGGAACTGACAACTTTTTTTTTCATTCCTGTTTACACGTGTTTGATGTCATGATCTTCCAGGACATCATTTTTTACAGTTTGCAGCGAGATGATAGTCAAACAAAAAATTGCTATTCATTTCCGAACAGGTGATATCCCTCTATAACTCCACAATTATGACACTTTTGCATATATATGATCATGTTAGGCACCGCTTAAACAAAAATTTCTGACAACTGGTGGAATTCCATTAAAAGTTCAGGCTAAAATGATGCTAAAACCTCCTCATCTGATTTCAGATATCATTTCAAAGTTCCTCTAATGAGCACCCAGTGACTCCATTTCATCTATATCTCTTTTAAAAGGCTGAGTTCAAACACGTTTTATTCCTGCCGTTTATCATGGACTAAGGACTTGGTGACTGTATTTTGCAGAGTCAGCTTCCACTTATTTATTTTTCTATCTCCTCTCTGTGTCTTTAGGCGTGGAAAAGTGACATCAGATCTAAACCTCCTAATGACGAGCTTCGCTTGGCTTTCTTCTTCTTCCCATTCGGCTGGAGCCCGTGAGCGGCGGTTGGTTTGTGCCGTCCTCGCCACCGCTTCTGGGTCGCAGGGAACCCACATGCTGAGCAGCGGAGGCAGGGATAATGAAACACTATGGGGACAACAAAGGCGTCTGTGCTCTTAGTCACATTACAAGTATGTATGTGAAATTCCCAAACTCAAATATAGTATGCAGAATCAGCGTTTGGACTGTGACGTTGTTGACTGGTAAATTACAGACATTGGTTATTGTGAAAAAGTGGCGCATTACTTTCGGAATGCTTTGCCATAGTCCGCCTTGAGCGGTAGCATTCGCTGTTGAATTGTTTTCAAATGAAAAGGAAATGAAACACAGAATCTAAAATTTGAAAGCACGGGCCATTAATGGCATCAGTAATATTCCAAATCCAAGGATGGAAGGGCGCAACACTTAATCATATGTGAATTGACCTCTCCTCACACTCATCGCATCACCGCCAACCCCTGCCTCGGCCACCCTCTACTGCCTCTCTGTGGTGTCCGCCCCTCCGACCCCCAGCGCCCTCTTTCATCCCTCGTCCACCTGGCTCGTGATGAAAAGCTGCTTCTAAACACAGTGCAAAGCGGGCCGGGTCCAGCAGGCAAGATGCCATGCAAACATTTCCACATTTTCTCATCGCCAGCTCTGCGTTTCCTCTCCAGATGCCATGCATCAGCCACTGCTTGCCCTGCCCTGCTCCTTTCCGCCTCACATCCCGACTACAAAGCCACGGGCTAAATGAATGACAGGAGAGGAGGCGCTGTGCTGCATGACAGGCAGAAGAAAAAGAAATAGCAGGAGGGGGATATTTATCATTGCAGTATTAAAGTGAGCGCAGAAATGAGGGCATAGTCCAGAGCTTTCTGCGTGAATTAAAACGTTCAGCTTGCATCAGTGTCTGAACGTGGAACTGAACGAGGGTGTGGATGTCATGGCTGCTTGCCAAGCTGGAAGCTCCATGGCTTCCTAGTAGGGCACAAATTGTCACATGCACCAGTGGCCAAACCCAAACCACCGTGACCAAAGGTGGAAGTGACATCATCTCTATGGCTTGGCAGGCAGACATGATGGCATTATAATAGCGATGGCGTCGCACTCGGTGGTTGGAGCCAAGATTTGGTTAACCGCCGAGGAAAAGACGTGGGGATGCAATGAATGTCAGGAGGGGGAAAGGATTTGTCTAGCTTGTCAGGTGAGGGTTAATTGATCTCATTTTTAGCCACGTTAGCAGCACGGGTTTTAGTAGTCGGTCCGTATACCGTCGGTCCAGACGCACATCACAGCTGTTAGTTGGATTGCGGTGAAATTATGGACAAACGCTCGTTAGGATAAATCTTTGTGCCTTTTTCTGATCCTTTCAAGTTTCCTCTAATGCCCCCCATGAGATTTTTAGGGTTACGTCTTACCATGTCTCATTTTGATGTACATTTTCTCCGCAGATGACACTTAATCTGGTCAAATTTACAGTCCGATTTAGACACATTTCAAATCCGCCCCAGGGAGCAGGAGCTTGTTTGAAATGCTGGTAAAACTGAATGTAGGATATTCTCCGGATTACCGAAGAATATTCTGCCTACTGCTTAAATCCGAGCCGTTCAGGATACTGAAAGCTGAAACTGCTGAATGTTATACACACTCTGGCCCTGGCTGGATACCAGCCTCACATTTAAAGCTCGTTCGGTGCAGCTATACTAAAAAGTGAAGCGCTAAATAGCTTTGTAAAACTGTTTAAGGTATTTTGGGTTGTTTTTTTATCTATCAAAATCACGCAACAAATACTCCACTTAATACTGTTTTCTATTTCATAAAAGTGTCAAACTTTTTGCAATGGAAATTACAAACAAAGACAGTAAATAACTGCATACCCTGAGATTATAATAATAATAATAATAATACATTTAATTTATAATGCACTTTACATTTGGATCAAATCTCAAAGTGCTAAATTTCCATACCATGTTTTTATCATCTTGATTCTGTAGAAATGATGGGATGATCTCGCTGAATGTTGAAATGTGTTCCCGTGCCAGATGAGATATTTAGTCTTTACAAATGGAGCTGTCCTGGAGGCGGTTCTGTACTGTAAATCAAAATGTATTTATCAGCAAAATCTGTCATTTTGACAGAAAAAAATCTGTTATTTTTTTGATAATTACTTGCTTAATAATTTTTTGTATTTCACCAAATGTTTGTATTTTAACACTAAAAATGTTTTTTCATCATTTTATGATAGCAATTATCAAATTTATAGACAAAACTTTCTTAATCCACATAGGGGAAAATAAAATGTAGGTGTGACACCACCTCCAACATTTACAATGTGACAGTGGCTATAGTATGTGAAACTGAGATGAGATGTAAATGTACCAAATGATGAACATATTGTGTATATATACACAGTATATATATATATATATATATATATATAGTATTATGAGATAAATATGACAATCCAGTCCATTGTCCAAGAGAAAATCTAAGTTTGTATATTCTTATGGATTCTTTTTCCCTTTAGGGGTCTCCACAGTGGATCATCTGTTTCTATCTTCCCCTGTCCTCTGCATCGTACTCTGTGACACCAACCAACTGCATGTACTCTCTCACCACATCCACAAACCTCCTCTTGGGTCTTCTCCTTTTCTTCCTGCATGGCAGCTCCATCTCCAGCATCCTTCTGCCAGTATATGGAATCGTATGCTCTTTTATTGATTTCTACAAATGTTTTTTGGGTTTTTTTTTTCAAGTACACAAATGCAGTTAAGCGGAATCCAAATATCTAACTTTCTATTTGGTTAACCCAACACAATTTCGCAACCCCTTTATCAAGCGTCACCATTTTCAGCACTTCCTTTGCTGGCTTTCAGGCGGATGATACTGCCGTAGCCTCCTGAATGTGTGTTTATAAACAAGACTCAATATTATTGTGATGTCTGAGCTGAATTCGATAGATTCCTCCTCTGTCAGTTGGGCTTCCGCTGCAATACGATCCAAAATTACATTCAACAGCAACAGGAGACGGGCACGGCTGATTCTCTCTCTGTGCCCCGGCGCTCCTGCTGCCTCTCTAACTTCATCATGGGGGCTCGGCGGGACTTGCGAGGGGCCATGAGTGTCTGAAAACACCCTGGTCCATTACTCAGAGTGAAAGGCTAACCTGGAGTTAGAGTGTCTTGGCTACCTCCATCAGAGTCCCATGTCTGGCTTGAAGCGTTCCCTCAGAGACTTTTGGCTTTAATGGACTCTGCTAAACGCATTCTCTCTGTATATTACCTTTAGGATTGGTCATATCTGGTTTCTATAGACTCTGTTTACACGTGGCTCAAGCTTGTTCTGTCTAACGCTCTCTGTTTCTGTCCTATTCATACCTCCGTTTTCTCTGAATATTCCTATTACTCATTCTCTGCACGCCTGTGTTTTTATTTGTTCGGGGTCAAAAGAATTTCACGTTCGCCCTGCACTGAACACGATTCAAACACCGACCTCTAGTCTGAATTTGCACTGCATATTTTCCACAGCACTCTTCCTGCTGCTCCCGAGGGGGTCAGATTATAGCCCACATTAGGGAAAACACCTCATTCATTCACACACACAACACTACATCACAGCAGATTGTCTGGCTGAGACAGTCCATTGACTCTGGAATATCCGTCATTGTTTTTCTCCATCCTGTTGAGCTCCCCAAACGCGTGCGTCTGGTTTTAATGACTGCAAGTCGCCCGCGGATAATTTGATAGACCAAATAGTACCGATACCACATTGGAAATTTTTACACTTTAAAAAGTGTTTGGGTTTTTTTCAGCCTACTCCAACTCCAGAAATGCTTTTGTCATTAATTGTATTTGGTTGTCATGGTTTTGATGCATCCCATGCCTTCGTCCTCCTCTACCTCCACCAGTGATTCATCACTTCACTATGAATACTAACCTCTCCTGTCATCTCAGACCTTCCATTTCTCACCTGCCTGCCAGTCGTCACTAAATTTCCAGCCTGAGCTTACTAACCTTCCCACACCCCCTCATCAATCAGTCCTACTGTTTTTAAAGGGAAGTTCACAGCCCATATTTAACAGGATGTCTTTGGTTCTTCGGTTCTGCGTCTATTCTGTTCCGCCCGACTGTAACTGATCTCAAAAACAACTACCTGGTTTCCAATCACATTTTACCTGCCTTACTGTTTGTTCTCACACAGAAATGACTTAATTTTTACATATATTAAGTGTCTGCAAGCTTGTAACATAACTAACGCGACCATTTTGGGCGGACAAGTGATTAGTGATTTCTGAAACTAGGGGTGGGGGGGGGGGGGGGGGGGTGGGGGGGGGGGGGGTGGGGGGGGGGGGGGGGGTTATCTCTTAAAGCTTTAATTAAAGGCCATAATTTCTCAACAGTTTTCCCGATTTAGTCCAATTTTGGAAAATATGAATTGACGCAAGAAGAGCTGTCCTATTTTATGCTAATATTTTCATATTTTACACAATAGCAGGAGCATTTATGAAAAAACATTCTCAGACATAACTTCACATTCAATTTAAGGAGAATTTGTAGACAATCAGACGTAATATGACAATAAAACTAGCTGATTCACATAAAAAACCTTTAAATTAATTACAAATAAAGGAGAGTTACACAAATGGCCTTGAGGCTTAGCCACATAAACAACTCTGTTCTAATTCTTTCAACTGACACACCCAGACGTGATCGCTGCCTGCCCTGTTCATCAAATCATCACAGAAGGAGACCGTTTTCAAAAGCATGAAGTTGGCATGTAATTCTCACCAGTAGGACACTTTGCCAAAATCAACAGAAATCCCAGAGGATTTGATGGTGATGAAGAAGAGGATTGGAATACGTCAGAAACAGAAGGGGTTATAAAGCTTTTTCCTAGGCACTGGGATTCCACAGATCCACAAATGGAGAAGAATTATAGACGAAAGTGAACCTTCCCAGAAGCCAACCTTCCAAAATACCATAATGCCTTGCCATAATTGGGGAAAACATTAGTTCTTCTCTCGTTACCAGAACATTCTAAAGTGGGGAGTTCAGGTCATCAGTCTGTTCCAGCCCGAGCCCAACTGGCTTGTCCTGCATGACTGAGTGATTCCCAGCAGAAGAGAAGTGAGAAGTAAGTCCACCTCCAAATGGCTGGAAGGGAATAACATTTCGGAGTAGTCTAGTCGAAGTCTGGACCTGAACCCCATTGAGATGCCAGTGGTGCTGGAGTGACTTGAAAACAGCAATTCATGTTCTCATCCCAGTCCTCCGATGTGGCTGCACAGACGAGTGGAACAAAATTCCACCACGATGATGTCAGAGACTGATCTCCGGTTATTTGAAGAAGAGTTTTTGCTGCTAAATGTGGAACAACTAGCCGGTAGGCTCAACATATTTGCCTTATTAAATGGAATATAATTGAGAACATATTGTGTTTACTTTGTTTTGTATGAAAATCCGACCCAGTTTCAGGTGAGACATGCACAAATATAGAAGAAGTCAGGATGAAGGGGGGGGGGGGGGGGGGGGGGGGGGGGGGGGGGGTCCGGTTCTTTAGCCCAGCAACATCTGTGTGATTTTTAGAACTTTGTTTCCTTGACTGAATGAACCCAGAGCTGTGAACCAGGGTAGCGCAGCGTACGTCAATGCTCCATCCAGTAGATTTTGATGTCACATGATCCTCGTGATCTTCAACCCCTCTGTATGTTCTCAGATTCTTTTCTTTAGTTGATCTTTTTACAATTACACTTAGTGAATTCAAAAATTAAAGCCAGCATTAAAACAAAGACTTAGAGAACTGTATGAATAAAACTGGCTGGTCTAAGAATTAGATAGGAATGAAAACTTTGGAAACCGCAAATCAAACACAAGGATGAAATTTAAAAACAGCATATGGATTAAAAAGAGCAGTGCGGCATCAAAGGCCTTCAACGGTGGTTTAAACAGTATGTAAACTTTGCAAACCTGGGTTTCCGAGGCAGGTGGTTCCACAGCCGAGGCGCTTTCAACGCACTCTTAAAGCCTGAGCTGGAAAAAGTCATCAACAGTACATAAATATATATAAGTGCCGTATACATGCTGCTTAACGGTTTCGACTAATAATTATCAGGGGAATTCTACTCTGACATCATTCCCAGGGGAAAACATTCTCCACCTTGAAAGCTACCAAATTAGAATGTCCTGCCTCACAAAATAAGTTTGTTCATTAATATAAAAGATCCCTTTGAGCCGCAAATAGTTCAGAGAATAAACTATTGGGATCGGGAAGAAAGAGCTCATTTGTGGAAAGGGACTCACAGTGGTGACACTTGTTTTAGATATTTGGCACCGGTTTGCTCATCATCAGATTTGGAATTAGATCATAGGTGCCTTGAACTGGAGATGAAAGTATCCACTGCAGTTTTAGCACTGAACAGATTGTTAGTTCTGACAACAAATTGGGTGGGAATGGGATTCAGTGTTTGTGTGTGTCGGAGTGTGTGTGTGTGTGTGTGTGTGTGTGTGTGTGTGTGTGTGTGTGTGTGTGTGTGTGTGCGTGTGTGTGTGTGCATGTGTGTGGGAGAGAGAGTGTGTTTGTGTGTTAGAGAGACTCTAAGAGATGTGTGTGCGTCTGTGTGCGTGTGTGTGTGTGTGTGTATGTGTGTGCGTGTGTGTGTGTCTGTGCGTGTGTGTGTGTGTATGTGTGTGTGTGTGTGCGCATGTGTGTGTGTGCGTGCGTGTGTGTGTGTGTGTGTGTGTGTGTGTGTGTGTGTGTATGTGTATGTGTGTGTGTGTGTGTGTGTGTGTGTGTGTGTGTGTGTGTGTGTGTGTGTGTGTGTGTGCGCGCATGTGTGTGTAAGACATTTTGGCCTAGACAGCTGCATGTCCACAGGCTGTTGTCCACCTCTGATCACAGCCCCTCCACAACGGCGTATTGTTTGGCAAAGTGAGAACTTTGCTTTCCCATTAAGGTCACTGGGTTAGATGATGGGAACTGAGCTGCGGAAATGCGTGACACTTTTGGACCCCGCTCAAGGGAAGACACTCGCGTTGAACTTGTGTGTTTGTACGATGGTGAATGGGTGCCTCACAGCCGGCATAGACCTCACCTCTTTCATCTGGGCTGAGAACTCAGTCTGTCGGTGAGTGTGGCTGTGGGAAACAGACACTCACTTGCTGAGGTATGAGCAAACATGAAAACGTGGCCTTTGTATTCAATGTTCCCACTGACTTCAATAGTGATGTCTATGGAAATATCAGAGAAATGCCGCCCTCTTGTGGTAAAAGCGGAGCTCTCTTCATTCATTCATTCATTCATTCATGGGTGATCATCTCACACACACTCCTGATACACACACTTGGCTCCTTTTACCGCTCAAACTTTTCCATTGCATCCTCTGACTTTATATTATTGTTGCACTTTCATTTTGATCAGTAATTATGATCATAAAGATTGAGTCTGAGTTCTTTTGAGTGACAACACAGGAGACATCTGTGTGCCCGCAATGTACGGGCCGTGGAGCTGCTCTCCTTGTGGTTGCTGCTAGTGGAAAACCCATAATGGACTTTAATTGGGACTTTAATTGTGTGCGGTGGAGCAAAAGCATTGACTAGAAAACCGGTGGTATCTGAGTGCATGCATTCATCCTTTGTGTCAGTATGTTTGTCGCTCACAAAATCCTCTTCCTGTCTTGGCCTCAGTTGGAAGCAAAGCAGCTAGTACCATGTCAAAACATGTACGTCATGCAATACATGATATTAGCATTAGTTTGGCCGACCGGAGATGACGGTAATTCAGCCAGTCAAGCTTAATAAGGACACACATACGCTGGCATTTATGCTCATACAAAGATGCTTTTGGTGTGAGGCCTCTTGCAAAAATTCAATCTTTTCATTCATGCCCTTCGGATGTGTCTAACACCAGCAGCGGTAGCTCGGAAATCAATGGGAAGCTTTTGAATACAGGGAATGGCTGATAATGATGTACTGTGTGGAATGTCTCAGCTTTACGACGTATGATCCCATGAGAGATTGCAATTTCTCCCTTTTCCTCATGCACAGATGCAGTAAGTGTTTGTATTTATTTTGGCAAAAGAAGAAAAACTAATGCTCTCCAAGCACTGAAGTGTCATCTCCCTGCATGTGTTTAGAAGCCTGACATTCAACAGGGAGAAGATACGTGTCGTGTCGGCTGTAACTTAAGCAAAGGAGGGAATGGATGTTGGACAGGAGGGTAGAAAATGCACAGGTTGTTGTGTGAAAACAGGCAAAAGTAGGATTCCTTACTCAAGAACAGATTGTGTCATTTAGACACGAATTCGGTTAAAAAAAAAAAAAAAAAAAAAAGGTCTTGGCAGGATATTTGAAGTGGCTGTTTTGTGTAATTCTAACCGAACCTCATGTCATATTGATGTATATTAATTTAAGGGACGAGGCACTATGTTTCAGCTTTTACTTCTGTTATTCACAGGCGAAGAACGTATCAGTCAATCATCATCTAAACTCTAAAGCACATTGCAAACTGAAGTGATTAATAACACAAAAAAAAGAAAAACTGACTAATGTGCATTTAGATACTAAAACATCAGCGATTAAACATAAGAGAGGAAAAAGTTAAAAACAGATAAAAGATATCACCAACACAAACAATTATGCATAAGGACACATAATAAGTCATTGTTCTTATAAAATAGAATAAATAACATTAAAAGCTAATGAAGAAAATCAAGTCAAAAAGTAATATTAAGTCCAAATTTATGATTATGATATGTGCCAATGCATGTTTCTTTTTCTAAGTAGTATTGTTCCTTCACTAAGACTGAAGTCATTCTTGATGTCAAAAGAGAATGTGATAATACAAAATAAGATAATCTACTAAAGAAACAAGCCTGTTTTGATAATGTAAGGAGTAGAAAGTTCAAATATTTGGTTCAATAGTATAAGGAGTAAATTTAAAGGTTTTCAGAAAAATATACATACAGTATTCTCCAGCACAGAAAACTGAAACATCTACTGAAGCCACCTCTGCAGGCAGGAGCAGCAAGAGAACAAGAGCAGGAGGAGGAGGAGGAGGAGGACGAGGAGGAGGAGGAGGGAAGATGGATATGAAAAAGGACGAGCTGCGCTTGTCATGATTATACCAGCTCCAGTAGGAACATTTGGATTGAATGGAAAACAAGACACCATCTTGTGTTCCATTCATGTCTGCAGCACTTTGGCTGCTCTTTCCCCTTTGCACACACACACACACATACACACACACACCAACACACACACATTTGCGCGCCGCCAGAGCGTGGCAGGAGCTGGTGGTTCCAGCTCAGTGACAGCGGCCTGTAGTCAGTGTGGCGACACATCAGGAGTAGCTCCTCATATTGGAGAAGCGTGTTTGCGTTGGCCCTGAATTAATAACTTTTCATTTAGTGCGGAAATGACAGGAATAGTAATTAAGGAAATGGAATGATTTTATTGGCCATGATGTTTATATTAAGTTCCAGATGTGAAACAGCTGCTCGCTCAGCAAGACCCCCCCCCCCCACATGTGCCATCTAGAGGAGCTGCTATTTCAATCAAGATAACTGCAGCAGTTAAATGTATGTTTCTGCGTACAAGCAGCACACTCTGTCCCATAGAAAAATGAATTAATGTAACATCAATGTTGATTATTAGGAGTCAAGAAGCACCGCGAGGTCTACCCCCGTATTCATAAATGTGCCCCCTAAACGCCACGCAGATATAATTCTACCCCCTTTCAAGGCCCGCTTCGCCTGACTGGAAAAGTATACAAGCGTATCATATATAAAAATATATATTAAAGAGTGACGATTCGGCCTTTCTGGGTGGCCCCAACTCATGTGAGATCCCCATCACACTGCATTAAAGTACGGGACACTTTAAATTGCATTCACGGGGGCAGCTCATACCCCCACATTGCCTGTCACCAAAAGCTAGTTTGGATTTCAAATTTAGATCAAAACGATCCCTACTGTCACTTTGGAAGCTGTTGAGTCCATGACAAGCGCTGGCAGAGGAGGCTACGGAAAGACTCCTAAACCTAAAGCTATAGGCGGCGTCAGACTTATGGAACCATTCCTGCCTGGAAGAGTCTAGTCTTTGGACTGAACTCACACTTTGACAATTAGGATCAAAATCTCTTTTTTTGGACTCAAATTTGAGCTCCTTTTTTAGTTACTACTAGAGTGAGTGTTCTCCCTGAGTAAGGGGAGCTTTGTTTGTTGTTGTTTGTTTGCACAAATGAGCTAATGCAGCGCCGTCAACCTCCATTTATAAATATGTGTGTGAAATGTTGGCAGTGTAAACAACACAGAGGCTTCGGCGGACGATCGCATGTAAGGCTCCTTTTCAGAAATCCTTAATATTCTAAAAATAAAAACACAGTTTAATTAAAGCTTAAAGTAGCGAAAGTTGATTTAATTGTCAAATAAAGGCAACCCCAGCGGTCTTGAAGATGTGTCAACCATTGCATCCCCTAGGCCATCTGAGTTATCAACACACCCACATAAGACTTTTGCTCCATGGGACTCATAAAAAGTTATTTCATAAAAGACATCCAATGAATTTCCTTCGGGACTTTAATTTGTTGAAAATCCAACGACTTTGGTTGGTCGTCCTAAAAGAAAAAAAAGAACCAAAACACACATATCATATTGTTCTTGATGTTTATTGTACACTCAGCATTCATGTTCACAAATGCTGTACAGTTGATGAGTATATTTATACTCATATTTATTATATATTGAGCAAATATTTGACCTTCCTTCACTGCACTTTAATTTACTGTATTAGCAGCCTGAACCAAGAACCATGTGGGTCCAGGCTTAGACTTGAGGATCGTGTCTGCGTCATCTTAGACCAGTGTCTTTGGAACATAAGAGCCATAAACACTGACCTGCAGTTTCTTGGATGCTTTTGTTTGAACTTTTCTCACTTCCTGATAGAACCCTCGTTTTAGACTTGTTACTAATCCATTACTACTAATCCAAGCACTGGTGTAGTTTCATATATATCATCATCATTTAAAATATTTAGACCCAATTCTTTCATTTGACTCTCTATAGCATGCTACAATACGGGATAGTTTGTATAATACAATACAGGAATTCATATTTATTTACTCATCTTTAGTGGTTTGCTCACATATCTGACTGCCTAATAGCTTTAATTGAAATTTAAAAAAAAGAAGATTGCTCATATAAGGATCCCATTTGTTTGTTGATCATTTTAGCAGACTTTGGTTATGAAAAAATAAGAGAGTGGCCATTATCAGGCCTTTTTATGCAATGTAGCTTATCACTCAGTTTTAATTCATTACGATTACATTATCAATAAATATTACAAATTCTGCAGACTTTGCACAATAAACTGCAGGCTGTAGTCACCTCTACGTATAGCTATGCCCCCCCCCCCCCCTTATTGGGCCCTGGCCACCCCGTTAAAAAATCCTAACACTTCCCCTGCACTGAGCTCAGGATCTGATAAATACAGAAAACTTTTATGGAGTCAGGTCCCGCCTCATTTGTGTAAGAGGTGTACAGCTATATGTTTCACAGCAGAGGAACCAACACAGCATTAGATTACTGTACAAATAGGTGTGCATGATCCCCCGCTCCGATCCCAGCGAGTCACAAAGGGACCAGTCTGGCATTGGTCGGATATGAACACTCTACTAGATATGGGCCGGCGGGGCGTAGCAAGTCGACCTGACAGCCGTCAGATCAGTGGGAACCCATTTCCATTACCTTCACAGACCCACATGTTGACGTTATAATTAACATGATAAATTCAGATTTTTTCTTTTTTTACTGATGGGAACGCCATCAGTCGCCAAGTCGCCAGTAGATAAATCTGCCACTCCTTCATCTCTTCTGAAATGTCTTTTGATTTTGGCGTAGAGTGCTATTGGTGAGACCTGAGAGCCAACTTCAAGCTTCTGGAATTGGTTATTAAAGCGATGATTGATTGAACAGGGCGGCTATAGTGATCAGGTCTGGGTTTGTCTTGTCCAGCTGAAACCAGTTATTCATGCGGTTTGGTGGGGGATTTTTTTTTTTTTTTCTTTTAAATTTAGTTTCCAGGAAAACACTTCGTGTTAGACAACATTTTTTGTTCAATAAATAATTTATAAATGATTTAAAGCATGTTTTGTGTTTACTCGGATGATTTTGTTTTTGTTAATTTGATGAATTGTTCTGAGAAAAAAGTGTTACCAAACCAGTTTTGGGTCAAAGTATGTTGGAGCTTCCAGGCCAGTGAATGATGATTTCACCACCAGGGGGAGGTAACATATGAAAACACTTGAGAAGTGTAAAGGATGTGTGGATAACATTAAGAGATTAACAACCATGTCATAAAAAGAACACGCCCATAACACATTCTGTAAACTCTGGCCCTCATTTATTGTTTATGTCTGGAAAATTAATTCATGTACCTGCAAAAACTCTAAAGGACTATTACAACTGTTTAGCACACTGCCCATCTGTCAATATAGAATACAAAGGAGATGCTACTTAGCTTCCCTCTCTTACTCATCGAGGGCCATTTATTATGAAGATGTTTTCCTTCTTGCATGGCAGTAGTAGAGCCGTGCCCATTACTGTAGCCAATTATGTTTTGCTCTGTTGTGATGTGCTCCCATCTGGTTTCCAGTGGAAATGCATCACTCCATTAACATTCCCTTTGATTCAGAGGATGCTTTAATCTAAGACTATAAACTTCACTTAATTACATCCTCCAAAAGAGTTCTAATAGTATAATGCAATCAAACAGGGGGCCCATCCATTTTGGCAAGTCAAACATGTTTAAACGGCGTTGGAAAATGTTGACTTTCCTCTTCTAATCCGATCATAGAATCCCATTCAGAGGTCCTATGTTATGTTCCAAAAGTCCTGATTGATGTTTGTATTTTTTTTTTGTGGGTAAGAATAAGATGAATCGGTAATACATATTGAGATTCAATTTCTCTGCTGCAAAAACAACCGTAACAATTGAATTTGGTGGAGTCTAAACAGACTCTCTGTGTGGCACACTGACGACTTTATGCCTGACCTTTCATGCATCTCTCTGTATAACCTCCAGTCGTATTCATAAGTTCTGTCTGGGTGCATGTTTGTTCCATCAGTCTAGCAGTAGTTTTCATAGAATCTTAACTTCAGGATGCATGGTGTGGTTTAGAATTACACGTAAAAGTAAAACTGAAAATCATAAATTGTCTGGCATTTGCTTTTTTCATAGTGTGTGCATGAATTCCTTGAGGTGATATAACAGGTTTAGGGTTGTTTTGTGTCTCTTAACTTCCTCTTCGTGACACTAAACTTCCGAGAAGATGTTCAGAACATCTGTGTCTTCTCTATCAACCGTGGAAAGTCTAATAAAAAAAGAAAATTCGATTAAGAACATCACCATGGAATAAGGGGGAAATTACCAAATACTATCTGCATAATTTTTTTTTAGCAGTGTGAATGATGATATGTAATCTTAAAGAGTCCTAAAATCATGACCATACCTATGGGGAATGTCTGATCAGTGGTTATAATAAGCTGTCCAAGGGGCAGGGGTTGGGGAAAAGGCACAATTTAAAAAAATGTACAGGGAACTATTAACTAAGCCTTTAGAGACATATAAAGGCTAATGCATTAATTAGCACAATGGGTTAACTTTTTTACTCTGCATCACATTGCTCTACTGAAACGGCATCTTGAAGTACAGTTCATTATATTTTCTCCACTTTAAATATACAATTTTGTAACCTTTACCATTCTTACGATAATGAAGATATCTAATCTTAGAGTAACAGTAATTATTTTTAGTTGATATTAAAATAATGATATATCGGTGTGTTTTTCTTTCAAATTAAAACAAGGGAAACGCTCTGAGGATTTTTATATAATTTCTACGTGTCATTCCAATTAATTTGGTCTTAGACAGCATTAAGTTAAGTAAGTGAGCTATAATTAAGGGAAGAGATGAAGTTCCTCCACAAATTTCAAGTTTATCCAAATATTTTCTGATATAATAATCGAAGGCAGCCGTTTCCGTTAATGTATGTCGCTATATCCGGTACTAGCGTCCTACTTCTGCGTAGGCACAACAATGGCGTCATGTAGTGAGGTTGGTAGTTTCGTCTTTTTAATGTAATATCGTCAGTTGTATTCTCTGTTTAACATAACATTCAAGCAAAATACCCTAGGGGAACGATGTTTCTGTTTGTGGGTGAATAGCGAGTTTTCTGTTTCACGGTTGGTGTTAATATCATTTTGTGCTAAGCTAATGGACGTTAGCGATTGCTAGACGGTGTTAGCTCGTCGATGGATGGATGGATGGATGGATCGATAGACAGACAGAAAAGGTTCTGAAATTAAGCGATGCGGACAGACTACTGTCAAATTTTTAAGCCGGGTGTCGTGACGTGAAGTTACTAATATATTCGGTGACACTGTGGCAGAGGCGGAGAAAGATAGACGTCTGCAGACATAGGTTTATGGCCCGAACTGACAATAACAATATCATGAGATAATCTATTATAATGTAAAGTGTAAGAAACAGAAACATTAACATGTCCCAATAGAACAACAATATTAACAACGGCGGAATGACAAGGATGGATTCTGTGTTTGAAAGTTACAGTAGACAGATAAAGGGACTTCATTGTTTTTACTTTGTAATCTTTACATTGTATTTCATCAATCAGAAAAGGACACTGAACTTACAGTATAAACAAAAGAAACATATCTTGGTCGTAATAAATGTGATGTTTAGCAGACGTGACAGTGTTCTGTGTAAGGATCCACACATTAACTCATGTTTCAGACAGCTCCCTTTTTTGTTGTTAACAGTATATATTTGTTACTGATGTCATTTTCAGGCGTTTGCCAAGGTTACAACTCCAGGAGAAGGAACAACAGAGACACCTGCATCCGGGAAGAGGGAGGAGAGATTACGAAAATTCCGGGAGTTACACTTCAAACGGGTTTGTTGTCTACCTTCATAAGTAAAACTATATGTTTGTATTAATGTTAGTTGTAGCCGAATTATTCGCTCACAATCACCAAATGAAATAAGTATTTAATGAGATCAACAACTGATTTCTGGTTCGGAAAGGGCTGCCTTTAAAGCCTTGATTCCACTACGAACATTGCGTAACGTTACTGCTGCGCTGCGGTCGCCGGTCCTGGTTGCTGCCATTCAAAGCAATATCTGTGATTCCACCAGATTCGGCGTGTCCCAGCTGTGGCTCGACCCTCTGTTCCTCCACAAATGCGTGCCTGGTCTGTTTTTGGTGCCACTCGCATTGATATTAATGCGTAATGACCACTGCCATTTTAAAATGATTCAACTCCATGAATAATATTCCTCCAAAGGGCATACTTGGATATTAGATATGGTTAATATTCCCAAGGAAGCTGGTGCCTGTCCATGCATCAATTACACAGCATGTCATTGCAGCAAAAGTACCTCTATTAGGACCATAGGGACACTCGTTATTAGGGGTTAAATAATCTGTAGATTACGGTTTTCTTTAAAAAAAACACCTGTAATATACCGTATCTTGTATTTGAACTTAACCATTCTCATTTGAGTTGGTTACTGATTATTTTATATATAACAATATAATGGGGGCTGAATAATTTTGCTCCCAACTGTATTTGTTTTACCCTAAAATATAATAATCCTGTTCTCCACGAGTCGTTGGGTTCTCGGTCTGGTTTAAATGATACTCACTTGACTGTAAAACATGCAAATGTGTTACGTCCATTGCAGAATGAAGCACGCAAGCTCAATCATCAGGAGGTTGCGGAGGAGGACAAGCGACTCAAACTACCCTCTAACTGGGAGGCCAAAAAAGCTAGATTAGAGTGGGAGCTCGCCGAAGATCTAAAGAAAAAGGTATCAATGTACAGAATTAATGAATAGTGTTGTCATTTTTGTCAGATAATAATAAAATAAATATTTGATTTTGATGATATGGAGGACAGATAACACAGATTTTCTGTGACATTCTTGTGCTGATGCTGATGTACAGCAGAATTATTGCTAAGGATAAATATGAGTTATGTCAAGGGGACGGGTGCTTCTGATCTGCAAATGTTGGATTATGAATTTTTTTGGAATATTTTTTTTTTCCAGTGCTCTGCCAAAGAGAATGATGTTTCGGTTGGAGGGCTTTAAAGACTCCATCACCCGTACTTCCTTCTAATTATTGCAACAAACTCATTCTAGGGATAGTTTGTTCACAAATTGTCTTTAAAAAATGTTAGGACTTACCTTTTAATACTTTTTGTCTGAAAAGAAGTTTCCAACTTGTCTCTCAGGAATGCGCTGACAAAGGGGAGGACTATCACAGAGTGAAACTGCTGGAAATCACCGCAGAGGATGCCGCGCGTTGGGAAAAAAAGAAAAAGAAGAGGAACCCGGACACTGGATTTGCAGGTCGGTGGTTTGTTCTCCAGTTAAGACAGACATAAACTGTTTACTGTGTCCTTTTTCTCATTTTATAAGGAACAACAGGTAATAAATGGGAACTTTTATCGATATTTTATAACTGATAAAACTTTTATTTTTAAAAATTTCTCATTCATTTAAAGCGCCTAGTCTTCAATTGTAACGGGATAGATTGCAAAGGCCTGTGGTCAATCCATGGTCCGTACGTCTTCCCCCACAGGGGACGCATCTGATAATAGCAGTAATAATAATTATAAAATAATGGCGTAAACTCTCGGTGCAGAATTCAGTAAAAAGATACAAATAAGTCAGTTATGTGGTTGAGTGAACGGGGTCATTCAAAAAGTTGTTAATAGACAGTCGGGCAGCAGTGGCGGAGCAAAAAAGCAAGAAGAACCCCCTCAAAAGTATGAGAGCACTTTGTCTTCCCAGTCACATATATTGAGGGCAGAGGAGGGTGGTGGACAAAACTTTTACGATATGTGGGCATTGTGCCACTAGAATGCCGTCTGACAATCATAATAGACCAAACACTAGGAACAACATCACACTGGTGTGTCGGCAATGGCAGGGGGGACCTAATCTATTATGATGTTTGTTTCTGCCGATGTGAGGCCATATCCGGCCGTGGGAAACATAGGGTTTGATAATATGGTCCTTGAGACACAGCTGAAACCATCTATCGGAGTCACATGGGCCCAAATCTGGCGGAGGTCTGTCTGGAGCCGGAAACAAGAGAGGCCCAAAAGAAATATCCCAGTCACCAGAGATAATGACTAACACTAAGTAAAGCTAGTAGTGGAGACTGGACTGGGACACAGAGAGCTGCTTTATACACCAGACACTGTTGATGTCGTCATGTTTTAGAAAAAGAATGCTTTGTTTCTTTGCTTTCCCCCCCCCTTTTTTAGGGAAATTTGCAAGTGGTTTGGAACCACTTTGCAAATGTAATTTTTTTTTCCTTTTTGCTGTTGTTCCAAAGAGAAGTTATAATTTCTTTAAACTAATATTTTTATGGAAGTCCCACATGTAGATAAACAGTTATAACAAACAATGATCAAACCGTGAAACAAGACGCCTGAAAGTATTATGAAAAATGGATTTCACATTAAATCAAATGTAAATACAAACGCAATAACAAAACAAAAATAATATATATGAATTAAATCCATCAAAAACAAACGCAATTACATTAACGGCCAGTAACATACAGCAATTTATTTCAATAGACCTTGTTGTTTGAGAAACTAATAGGCATCTCAACACTTTTTTAAATTCCTCTGCTCCTCCTCTGCATACATAAGACAGTCTGTCCAGTAAAATAGAAGATGCTACCTCCTTCACACACTTATCATACACCTATTACAGGTATCTCCTTTTTTCTACTTATAAGAAATTATCATTTATAAGACCTATTAAAACATTTGGCAATTTGAATTTTGTTTTCTGCTGTGGTCCGTCGTAACATTAGCACAGTATTTGTGCTGTTGTCGAGCGTTTGGGCTTTTACTACTTTTTCAAACACATATCTCTTTCTTAAGCACAAGGAGTAATGTTACCAGAGGACCTCATGCGGTTTAGAAATTACATCCCCATGTCTATATTTGGTTACTGATATGCTGGTATTCCATCTCAGATATGATGTTGAAGCTCTGTGTAACACCTGCTGCTGCAACCAGGTCTGCTATCAATGCCGAGGGTTTTTAAGGGGGGGGGTTCTGGAGATTGGACGTGCGGGTGGACAGGCTTACGTCACTAAAGTCCATCCATTGTCTCCTGTAACCACCTCCTCAGCGGTTGTTGCAGGGCACTTGGTAGTCTACCTCGTCCTGAACGCCCCTCCGTTACAACTCATAGCCTTGTATCACTCGGCCCGTACGACAGTGAAATAATGGGTATTGCAAGACACATCAATCATCAGCACTTCAAACGCACCTTGGCTATCAAAACCAGCATTTCATCATATCAGCTGCAACTCCGTAATATGGCCGTGAAGAAGGCAGGAAAGGCGGGCAGAGGAAACTAAACAATTAACCCGGTCTCCGAAACACTGAGATGCAGACCTGCATAGGATTAAAATTATGACACAACGTCTGTGTTTGGTGGAATATGGTAGGATTCTTTTAGGGGAATTTCTAGTTTACCTCTTAATAATTACAAATTACTACAAGTCCCGAGCAAATAGGGTTTAAACTAGACTTCTTTAGACATATGTCATGTCTCTCCTCGAGTCGGCCTCCTGCATTTCAGTTATCATGCATTTGTATAGATCACTTTTGACACAGACTCTAATTTATAAGAGGAACCATAAGGTACCATCTGTTGATGACTCAACACGAACTTCAAATTCAATTCGATAGATAAACAGTTCTGAGAATCACGTAAATTCAAGCGTCGCGCTACAAAGTCAAACTAGTCATGTTTGACTTCTTATAGTCAAACATGACTAGTTTGACTTCACTTTCAAAAATGAAAGTGAAGTGATGACACGTCCCTTCATCGATCATGGGGACATTGTTATTATACCTATAACAATACTTAACTGTCATTTTTAATAGAATGGACCAGTTTTCACTGTATTTCACCAAGTTTTATCGTATCACTGGGAAGAAACACAATAAAACCTCTAGTAATTTACCAAATATAAATTTAATACGTGCCTCTGAAGGAGCGAGGCGACCGTGATTCTGCTCTACTACTCTATTCCGCTGCGTCACAGCATGTATCTGTTGAGCCCCCCCACCTCTTTGTTACACGGGGAAATTTTATTAGATAGCAACGACGTAAAAAAAACATTATTGGTTGCATGTTAGGACCCCATGGGATATAAATCATCCCAAACTGCTCCCAATTTAATCCTCTGACAAAAGGCTCGCTGTGTCAAATAAATATGGTTGCCATGTGTTGCATCAAAACCTCCTCTGAATTAAAACCTCCGGGGAGAAAATTATCACCAGAGGGTCTTCAAGAGAGGAATGGGAGAGGATAGTTGTCTCTTCATCGCCCTTAACCAAACGCAGGTTGTGTTGCTGAGCCTCGTGTCTTCTTGCTGTTTGTTCCGGTAATTTCCACTCAGTTCATTTTTTCCCCCTGTATAACACAATTGACTGCAGGTTATGCGGAGGCCCAATTCCGACAGTACCAGAGGCTGACCAAGCAAATCAAACCGGACTGGGAGAACTATGAGAAGCAGAGAGAGGAATGGTGAGTAAAGACTCTGCCCCCATCTTAAATTGCTGTTATATTGTTTTGTGCCTTTTTATAGTTCACAAGATTGGAAGTAATTAACACGGGAAGAAATCTCCTCCAGGATTCGTGGATCTGCACTAGAACTCACTGTTCCGTAGAAATGTCTTTCTGTGAAGGCTGGGAAATTTTTAGTCAAGCAAAATTAATTTTAGCAATTTTCGTGGTGTAATCGTCTCAGAATCCTCCCATCACATGTGCACAAAGCATTTTCTATACCGCCTAATCTGCCCTGGGGTTAGTGTTGACATAGCTGCACACTCCTGAGATAATTCAGAGAATTTAAATTTTTGTGCGTGCTCAAGTTGAAGAAGAGTTCATCGCCTGCGGGTCTTTTCTTCTTCCTTTACCCATTGAGGCTGACGTATACAGCACCGTGAAGGATTCACCGACACATCGTGTCCTCAGGCAAAACCATCCTCACTCGTTAGGACGACCATGATCACAATGATTGAATAGAAAAGTCAGTTTACATGCTTGTTATATGTGGTTATGCCCTCATCATTTCTATGTATTTTTAATTCCTGCTGACCTACAGCGGTGAGGACTTCCAGCCCACATCCAATAGCCTGATCCATGGCACCCATGTTCCCACACAGCAGGGCATTGACCGCATGGTGGACGACGTTGAGAAACAGTAAGTGAGACTTGAAAACAGGCAGCAGAAGAGAGACTTCCCCTGACCGGACCGTGTTTGAATCTCGCTCTCAGTCTGACTGTTAAGCACCAGCATGTCACACTCAAGGTCAAACCCTGGGTTTTAGCCATTTTTTAAATTCAGCTCCCAGTGACAAACAACCAGAAGCAAACAAGCTGAACAGTAAGAAAAACGTAAGCAGAATAATGAAGTTTACACATCACAGGTCATTAGACTTGACTCGAAATATCCCTCAATATCATTCAGAGAATTTATTCAAGTAAAGCAGCTCTGAGCTCGGCACTGTTTATGCTCCAACCTAGCTAATTATAATTCGCTTTAACAACTCAAACGCTCTAAACCGTCTTTTTGATATACCTCAGAGAGACAGTGGTTTCAGTCAGACCGTTTTCGGCACTGGCACGCCACAAACATTAGTGCGCAGATAGTTCTGGGAGTACGAGTTTGTCTCAGATGTAATAAATTATATGTGGAAGGGTTTGGAACCACTTTCCAATTTGGAAGAGGTAGAGGTTTTTGTGTGAACCAGCGTGTATCAGATGTGAAGAATTCCGTCCCACAGTTTAATTCCTGCAGCTACAGCAGCTGACAGAAGGTACTTCATTTTTATCTGCAGGGTGTGGATACCAAATAGATTATGTCTCAGGGTCCAAGCCAGGACACAGGGCCCGGTCAGACAATGGCAGACTAAGAACCCATCCTTATGTCTGTGTCGATCATGACCGTACTAGACACTGTGATCGGTGGGTGTGGATAGATGATGTGGTAAAACCTTTATGAAAAACACATATGAGGACACTATTTATTGGCAGTAGGGAGGGATGACCGACAGTACCTTTGGATTCCCTCCCATTTTAAAGGCTGCTGCCTTAAACAGTTAAGTACTTTTTGTCTCTGCAGCAGGACTCCCCTTCACCTTTGATTACCCCGGTCTTTCCCTGAGCTGCTATGTGTTTGAGACCTTCAAAGGCTTGTGTTAGAGATGCGACTGTAGGGCATTAGACGGGGATTCGGTTGCCAGGGAATGACGCACAACAATGCTTTGAAGACAGTGAGTCAAGACTGGGAGGTCAGAAATTGACTGCATTTTCCTGAGTATGGATTTTCCATCGCCACTTTGCTTGCCAAAATTTGAACGCACAACCCCCCCCATAATCCCCCCCCCCCCCCCCCCCCCAAATTAATGCCTGCCACCAATTATTGTTATTGGATACGCCATGGATCGCAGCCTAGCGGTTTACAAAACCCTCCCTAATCTGCTTTTATTTGCGATTGTCAGGATCGAGAAGCGGGCCAAGTACAGCCGACGGAGGGCCTACAACGACGACGCAGACATCGACTACATTAACGAGAGGAACGCCAAGTTCAACAAGAAGGCAGAGCGCTTCTACGGCAAATACACAGCAGAGATCAAACAAAACTTGGAGAGAGGCACAGCTGTGTAGCGGGTTCAATCACCCTCGGTTTTGTCTTCATCTACGAGTCTTTACTGCAATCTTTTTATTTTCCTCAGTACTTGCTGCACATACCATGAATACATTTATTATAAATGCTATTGGAAGGCAGTTTTTATCATGCCCAGCCTATTTGGGGCTTAAAGATAATTGGATTTCCTGTAACCTCTTCAATATGTGACATTGCTTTGTGCAGTATTAGGTGTTAAAGCGTCACTGGCGTGATTATAATTATCCCTCCATTTTTAATAAAATTGCTCCGATTACTCAGTTATCTGACACACTTGTTGTTTTTCCTGCTGGTTTACTGTGTGGTCTCACGAGGAGGACGTTTTGAGCGTGAGAATGAACTTCCAGTAAATACAATCAAACCTCGGGGTGGAAGCTCAGAATAAGATGCCCGCCAAAATAATGTTTTCATGTACACACACGCGCGCGATAGATGAGGACAAACAATCGGGGCAATTGAATAAATTCATTATCGCTGACATCTCGGTTTAACCAGCTTGGCCCCGAGCTGTGACACAAGCAGGAGAGAATTGTGACTGCAGAGGACATGCAAACAGTTTCCCGTGCAAGTGAGCTCCTGTCTGTGTGACTTAGGACATGCTGTCTACAGGTCACGCTGTGTGTGTGAGTGAGTGTGTGTGTGTGTGTGTGTGTGTGTGAATGTGTGTGTGTGAGAGAGAGAGAGAGAGAGAGAGAGTTTTGGGAGAGCCTTAGCCAGCGTGTGATCAAACTTACTACCCTCAGAGCAAAGACAAGTTGCTGATATTCTGCTGATGAAGGGCTAAAGGTCCTCTAATGACGTCTTTGATATCTCCCTGATGTGGAGCTGTTGGTTTCAGGTTTATGATGCTGATAGTTTTTGAAGTCTTGTCTGATCAGCCTGAGGAAACTGGCAGGGACTCATTTGAGCCCAGAAACGGCACATATTCACTATTGTCTCAGATTATCTTGACATCTTGGATTCTCCAAAGGCCGACTGCCAGGAAAAATGGTTTTAATTTAAGTGTACCAAGCCTGAGAAAATGACTGGATGAATAACGAGTGTCATAAAAACCTTCAAGGCAGCTCCAAATTTTTATTTGAGAAACCTGCAAGGATAAATAAACATGTGCTGCACATACATGAAGACTCGGGAAGTCATGACAGTCACCAGACAAACCCGTTTATCCTCTCTGCTTGATTAACTCTGTATCTCCTTGTGCTCGCCTTATCTTCTGTCAGAATAATTTATCATCATTAAAGGTCATTCTAAAACAGGACACATGTAGTTTGCCACTGTTGCACTTCATTAAAACAGATTTAAAATGATTGACCCCCCCTACCTGTTCCTTCAATTTTGCTGTTTCCTTAATACTAAAATAAAATATAGAGTCTGAAAAACTGGGACTCTACTCTGCATTCATCTGCCTCATATATGATACCAACCTATTAAATTGCAAATATGAACATTAGACCTTCAGGGTATGATTACAATTTATATAGGTCTCAACAGTAGCACACGTTACCAAAATCAAAAGAAATTCTAGAAGAGAGGCTGTTTCTAAGGCTGTGGGACTCCACGGATCCACAATGAAACACAACATCCACACATGGAAAGGACTCGGAGCAAAAGTAAAACCTCCAAAAAGGCCATACTAAAAGTTAATAAATGTACACACACTTATTAACTTTTAAGATCCAGAAGGTCTGTTTTCATGTCTCAGACATTCAAAACACACAGGGCAATAATGACATCTATGTGAGAGTGGTGATGTGGAAGTAACCCAGAGGGAAAAAGAGTTGTCTGAAATTTGCCACGGAAAACAATGAAGGCCCTCAGAGCTGTTGAGAGAATATGCTATGGACTCGCCAAGCATGGAAGACAGGTGTGGCTTCGACCAAACAGCCTTTCATAAAAAGATTATACCTCCACCATTATACCCTGGAGGTTGCGTTGTGATGTTGTGGGGATGTTTTGCTGCTTCTTGTCCAGGATGACTTACCAGAAACTGAGGAAAACATAGATTCTATTCTCCTCCAGAACATTCTGGGAGAATGTGGGGTCCCCATTCTGTGACTAGACCTATGTCAGAAAACAGAATTAAGTTAAAAGTTATGCAATGCTGCTGTGGAACCTGAAAAGGTCGGTTCTCTCTCACAAAGCCTCCGATGAGATTGCACTGAGGCGGTTCCACAAAGAATGCAAGTTTTGGCTTTTAGGCTCAGAGGGCAGACACTTTTACACACAAGCTATTGTAAAACCTTCTAGCCTTCAACTGAATATCATTTAAAGATTGTCATTTGTGTTCTCAGGTTGAATTTAACGTTAAAGTTAAAGAACCAACAAAGTTAACTAAGAAAAAGCTTTTCACAGCAATGAAAAACTTGTCAGGAAGCTTCAGTAATGTTTGACTGGTGGTGGGTGATAACTGTCATTCACAACAGAAAAACAGATATTAACATTAATTGTGGCTCTTTTACATTTGAATGTCAGAGAATGTTGCAAAGCAGGTAGTCAGGACCTTGAAGCTTAATGGAATTCATCCACTGTCAAAACTCTGCTTCACCCACAATGAAATGTTAAGATGTTCTCCACTGAGCTACTCCACTCATAATGTAAACTAAAAATCATGACATCGAAGCCATCGTTGGTTTTCGATAACACTTTCAGAACCCTTGTATGAGCACCTTGGGACAGCTTTATATCTCAGGCATCCATCGTGATAGACCTTGGTCGTGTGAGACCAAGCACCTCAGCTTTTTTGCCAGCTTTGACAATTTAAGTCTTTGTTTATACTGACACCTAGTGGCTGCCAGGATATTCATTTAAACTCTATTCATCGAGTTTTAAACCTTCACGGTGAGAAGGGATATACTGTAACTTCCTACCTAACCTGACATACAGGCTGATCCGCGGACTAAATCCTTTCCCCCAACACATCACACCAAATATTCTGAGACTAATGTCACCTGGTTAATTTATTCCATTATTACTCCCAAGCTGTTTTGACCTTATTTGGTAGTCTTACCTTTTTCAGGTATACATTTTTTTTTTTTTTTTAATCAATCTGGTTTTGTGATGCACACCATTTCATAAGTGGATGAAGTTAACCTTTTCAAAAACACATTTCACTTAACTATAACCTCAAAAGCTGACTCTTCACCCATTTGTTCCTTTACTTTCATGCCTCCTCATCCTCTCGTTGAAAACTGAACAGTTTTCTGATATCACAGAAGTTTTGGTTAGATGAAATAAAATCTTGCTATATATTGACAGGTCTGGGAATAACACTGGTTTAATCCCACCATAAATGTGCTAGGTACTGAGTTTTCTTTAAGGTTTGGGATAGCAACATTGAATGTGGATAAATATGACGAGCAAAAAAAAACGCAACTTACCAAATAAATATCTTTATTATATCCATGAACCACAAAATATACAACAACGGGAGAAAAAAATAACCCCACCTGAATGAATTCTTCACTTCATACCACTTATCTCTATCATCTGGAAGAAAATGTTGGCCATGAAATGAAAAAGATGTGAAAAATACTTCTCGTATACAAAGTGTCTTTGAACACGCCACACTAGCGTACGGTGGCGAGTGTGCGTTTGCGTCTTCTGCCTGATTTAACTGGAACCCAGTGGCCGTAGGGCTTCCTGCCTTCATAGATGTCAACTCTTGCAGTTACCTTTGCAAAAGACTGCGCTGCCACCACTGGTTTAGCCACAGAATTCTAACAAGAGAAAAAGGAAGGACAACCACGTCAGAACATATGGATACATGTTAAATGTAACGTAAAGCTGCGTTTTTGGGCAACATAAAAACTAACTTACATTAAGGCTGAAAGATATGATATTCCTTTTTGGGGCAATCTTTGGCGCAGGCATGTCCTCAGACTCCGAGTCATCACTCTGTTTCAAAAAAGACAAGAAAAACAGAGAAAATTAAGTGTTTGCAAAACAGATTGCAGAATGATCTTTGACTGATTTAACAAAGACTATATCTTCCCATTACTATCACTTATTACAAACAACTTCTGTATCAATATTAGTATTAGCTTCCACAAACTGGGGCTCTCATGCACTTCCCCCACCCCTCCCCTGCTGTAAAATTCTAGCCTAGACCATTACATGAATGCTTCAAGGACAGCCCTTGAAACTGAATAGAAATAAAAGGCAAACAAAAACAAGAGTTAAAAAGGATGTCTTCTCTGTCTACAGTGGCAGAATGATGATGACGTAGATTTCCCAGTCCCTCAGCACACAACCCAGTGTACCAACTTATCTCTGGCATACGGAGGGAGAGGCGTTCTTCGTCTGTTTTTAGCACTCTTGACAGGAATAGTCACTATAACGCAGTCCACACGCCTGCGCTCCATCAGCGAGTGGAGGATTCTGCTAAATAACAACGACCCATTTCAACTGCAAGCATAAATACATTTGTATTGTCAAAATTCTAAAAGTCTGGAGTCAGTGGCATACAAGATGTGTAGCTATATATTTGCGTGCAAATACCGTTACGTGTATCATGTGAATCATGTCTAAATGTGAGGTGGTCTACACATGTGTTTGTAAGCCTTATATTGATAAGCTAAACATTGTGAAAATTTCAAGAGTTATCAATTAACCTTTCCTGCAAACAACACATTGTTGTCCCCCAAGTCACATGACAGCCCTTTAATTCCAGGTGCCGATGAGTGAAGGAGACCACTGTCATGTTATCTATGAAGACAGGAATAAATACAGAGAGCAAGTGTGTTCCCCCAGGGGTCCAAAGGTTAACACAAGACAGGAATTCAACACAAGACAGGAATTCAATATCACTACAAAACTGGAAACGTTGATTGACTTACTGCATGTTTACAGTAACTGATAAATTGTGTGTTCTTAAGTGTCACTTTTAGGGTAAACTTTAGCAAAAGTCTTACCAAATGCATAACCTTGGTGTTAATCATCTTCTCAGACACCTTTCTTTGTATTCACATCTAGTCCAAGATACACATAAAATCCTAGGGCCTGAAAAGTATCCACAGCGAAGCCTTATCGAAAGTGTGTGATGTGTACAACTTTAAGTTGACAGTCCCTTTCAGAAACCCACCTGTGACGAGGTCTTTTCGGGGTCATGTCTCACCCATCTCCCTGACTTCTGTGACTCCCATTTTGACTCTGGTTGATCCAATAGGATTGGTTCCACACTCCTGGAAAGTTCTAGCTGCTCGGTTTCTGGGATCAACATGGCATTGTCCTTTGAAGCTTTCAGAAGTTCCCTTTTATCTGGAGGGCACAGGATTCAGGAGTAAAATTCAATTAGTTGCCAATTTAAATGTTTATCTTAGTATTAGTATAAATCGAGTGAGAAATCTAGGACATATTGGTAAAACAAGCATCTATAATATAATGTTTCTACCTAATCAACTTACCATCCAAGCGCAAACTATCGTGGTGTGCCGAGGATCTGGAATTTGAGCAGCTCTTGTGGTTTATAGATGAAGATTGCGACGACTTGTTTCTAGACCTCCTGTGTCTGCTCTGTCGGCTGGAAGACCTGGAGCGGGACCTGTAGTGGTTTGACTGTGACTGGTGGTTGCGCACATGTCCATATCTGTGGCGACTGTTACAGCGACAACGTGAATGTCTACGGCAACGAGGGTGAGAACGAGACCTGGATTGAGACCTGCTCCGTGATGATGTTGAAGATGAAGACCTGTAACGTTTCCTGTAACTGGTACGTCCCCTGCGTAGGCTGGAAACAGAGGAGTGGCTGCTCCCCTCGCTGCCCCTGGATCTTGAGCGAGTCGGAGAATTGGAAGGGCTGCTCTGGTCAAAGATAACTTTGATTCCATCACTCTGGTGATCATGGGAGTCTCTTACCTTGGCCATTGTTTTATTCTCTGCTTCAAGCTGAAATAAGACAGAAGCCTGCATTGGTATTTTCAAGCAATTCTATATTGATACACGACGCTAACATAGCTTTAACATTTCAGCCAATGTACACAACATTAGGACTCTCCGAATGTTGTGACAAAAAGCAGTGTAGAATAGATTTTTTACAGTTATAAGGGACAATTTTAATCAAGCATCTCTTCACGTGTGCAGTGTATAAATTCTACATTTAAAAAAGAATTAAACACTGAAGAAAACTGTATATAAAAAATGTTTGGTAGTGTAGGTTTAAGAATGGATTGTGAAACATTGACTCTAAGTCCCAGCTCTTGCATAACAGCTTTCTCAATGCTGCCCCTTGCGGGATAAACATGCAACTCTGACGACTAACCGGCAAGAACTGGAAATTTCCATGATGACGTAAGCTAAACATGGCAAGCAAGAGCTTAAGTTTGCTATCACTTCAAAAGCTTTTTTGATCCAAACCTTTCATTTGTAATTAGAAACGAAGTTGAATTAAACATCCTTTTAACATACACAACAACAGTCGAAAAAAGCAAAAGATTACAAACAACCCTTCAAATTCTGGCAAAGAAGTCATGCTAGCGTGTGGTGGATTTCTTACCAGGCCTTCTGTAGCTCGAAACCTTTGTTCCCCGAAGGTCGATAAAACCGATATACGTCAATAGAAATAAGCAGTGAAAACCTATCACTAGACGAGGACTTAGAAATAGAATGTAAAAATGAAAAAATGTGTTGGTATTTAGTTCGATAGTTACGAAATGCAAACTTGATGTCTCCTTCGAGTATAGCCTTCTGTAGCCGTCCGTCGAATGAAAATGGCTCGCGCAGCAGCAAGGTTTTAGCTATTCAGTTCACGTGACCAAACTACGTCACCAACGAAAATCCGTTCAAAAAAGAAAGAGTCAACTAAAAAAATGTTTTTTATTTATGTTTTTTACGTTTTCATTTTCCTCTGTGAAATAATTATCAATTTATTGTTTTGCAGTGTTATTATTCATTCATCACTTTATAATTTCTCCCGGTTTTTTATCTTCCTCCGTAACGTCGTTATTGTTGTGCAGACCTATTATTTATGTGTTCATTTATATTTCTCAATCTAAAATACTATCTCTGACCTCAGAACTTTCTTGTTTTTTGGCGTTATTTATTGTGGTTCCTTTTGATGCAGTACTATTGTGGATCTTGATGTCTTGCTATGCCGGCATTTAATAAGGTTTAATAAAGTCACAAATATACTAGATATATTGTTACTTCAAAAAGAAATACATTTTTTGTTTGCTAGAAAAGCTGCCAAGACCCAGTTTTTTTTGTTTCAACTTCAGCCAAAAAGGAAAACAAAGAAATCTAAATATGGGGTTTATTTGTTTGTTTGTTTTTTCAAAAAACAAAGGACTGTCCCACAATAAAGCCCGCAGAGGCATATCAAGATATATGAGTTTACAAAGCAAATAATTAAAAATAGTGACAATATACGGTGAGACATTTTTTTCAGAATTCCTCTATAGTACTAACATGTATCTGTACCTTGCAAAAACTAAGCACAACACGTGTGAATGCATTTGCATATTGTAAGATATAATTCTGCACTTAATTAGATAAAATGACAAAATAAAAATAAATACCTGCTCATCTGTTATACCCCCATGATGTAATGCTCCTTTATATGTCCTTGACTTTGGATCAGTTATGGTTATCAGTGTGTTAGTCTTGCTCCTAGTTAGACATTTAATTCTGCTAACAGCAATCGGCAGTTATTGAATGGTCATCCCACTTATTTATCATTTTTAAATACCTCTAAGATGGCAGATCTTATTCCACTCCTTGTGACACTATACAAAACATTGGTTGGAAAACTACAATAATTTGATTACAACAAACGTTTTTATTATTGTTGTTGCTGTTGTTTGTGTTATTCTTGTTGTTGTTTTCATTGTGGGACACCTCCTGAAGTATCGAGGGAAGTTGCTTATGTTACATTATTGGTTTATGAGGAGCATTAACACTGTAGACAATCTCTTAATGGTCAGCTGTTTACATTGGAAGTTTCCTCTGAACGATATGGAATCCTCACTTATCGTCAGGACTCAGATATTGATTTCAAGTCTATCGTTAGTTTACCTAAAGTCAGCAAAAACAGTCAGAGAAAATTAACAATTTAAACTAAATTGTAATTACAAAGGTGGTATCGATGTGGACTTCTTTTCGGTATGAGGAGTTGAAATAACTTCATCAGACTGGGATCTGGTGGGGTTATTGTGAACAGTGCGACACCATTCATTGAATCAAACTGTTGTTTTCCTTAAATTATATAACATTTTCTTCGCACTAGATGGCGCTATATTTCCTATACCATCTGTCCTTCGCCTTTAACCGAAAAATAGAACAAGACGAAGAAGACGAGATCTCGCGTGATCTTATATATCCCTCGTTGTTTACCTTGTTCCTTCCTCCCTCCTCACTTGGCTGGAGCATTCCACTGGGCTGAAAGTTCTCTTCTTCCACGCCGCCGCTGTTGAATAACCAGAACTCAAGCCTGTAGCCATCAAGCAGAGATGGACATCCTGACGGTTTTACCTCCGAGTTTCGGATATGCCATTTTTACCTACCTCTACAGCTGGGTCATGCTTGTGTATTTAGCAGTCAAGGTTGGGGCTGCCAGGAAGAAGTATGATGTTAAGGTGACCGAAATGTTGCTCAAATAGAAAAATATGTTGGGAGTAAAATTAATTCTAGAAGTTCATAACTGTTCTGGTAGCGTTTACACCTGGTTACTTTGACTTATTAAACCTTGCTGTTTTTGCAGTATCCCACTATGTACAGTGACAAGGAGCAGGTGTTCAACTGTATCCAGAGAGCCCATCAGAACACCCTGGAGGTTTACTCTCAGTGGCTGGTCTTCCAGACCATTGCAGCTCTTGTCTACCCAGTATGTACCATTCACACATGTTTTAGTCACAAATAGATTAGTGTGTGTTGTGTATAACATTTGCCTTGAGGAACAGAGTCACCGTGATTAAGCATAATCCATTCCACTTCCCTTTATTTGTATGCTGTCAAATATTCAAAACGTTGAGAGATTGGGCCCAGCCACTGGTCAACCCAAGCCAGTGACTACTAAAGCTTTGAGATGAGACTCTAAATGTAAAGGTGACAGTGGCTATCAATTCCTCTGCTTCTTCAGGTGTTGTATTGTAAAATAAGCCTTAATTAATCCCAAAAGGAATGGCAGATGGCAGCGGTTAACTTTCATTTTCTGCCACTTTTTTTGTGAGTTATTTTATTATTATTAGACTTATACTATCATGGTGTGATCAAATATTCCGCAGACAAGTTAATGATTAATTTGTATGACAACTAATCCTCAGTATGAGCCTGACCAACCGAATCTCTTTGCATCTCTCTGCTATCTTTTGTTCTTTGTTCATAATTTCAGTTATCAGCATCTGTACTGGGGGCCATTTGGGTGACCAGCAGGTTCTCCTATGCCTGGGGCTACTACACTGGAGGTAAAACTCACAATATACAATGTAATCTGTTACTTCATTCGGATTTTTTTTTAAATGACTAACAATTGATTTCATCAAGAAGTTAAGAAATCAGGGTCACAAGGACCTGAATCTGAATGCTTTTGAGGTTATTTATGGATTGTTCCAAAATCAAAGATTAACTAGACGCCACTAATCACAGCGCACACTCCCACTGAGGCTTCAAAGTCCCCTTTACCTCAGTCAAACCTGAGTCAAAGGTAAACTCGCATCCCTGTAACCATAATTTAAGGTTATTGCATTTTTAACAGCCAACAAGTTAAATCTGGTCGGACCACACTTTTATTTGGATCGGTACTAAATTGCAAATACTAATTGATACCGACCCCCTAAATTCATCAGATTTTCTTTTCATCATAATTCTTACTATATTCCGGGGAAATTTAAAAATACAAATCTGGTATCTGCCCCTTTTAATCCACAACTTTACAAAAATGTAATGAGCTCTATTATGGCCCTGGATCCTTCCACCCACTAAACCAACAAACAAACCGACATAGGTGAGAAAACAAAACCTTCCTGGCCGACGTAATTATATGAGACCAAACCACACAAATTAGAGTCAGCATTTAAAGCATTTCAAGTTCAACTCAAATTACCTTTCCAGGCACAAAGTTCAGGTGAGCTGTGTGTATTCAAGGCGTGTCTTTGGTTCGATAGATGACTCTGCTCTAACACAAGAGGAGCACTTGAAAAATGCTTTTTCAAATGAAATAAAAATACCCCATCTGTGTATAGAAAAGAAATAGATAGGATAGAAAAAATATTACTTAGGTCACCACTAACAAGAAGTCTCATCACTATAAAATTGCTATTTCTATCCCCTCCCCACCATCATGGGATGGTGGGGGGTGATATTATAATCAGTATCAAACAATCTAGTAGAATAGTTAATTTTGGTATTTCTATAAATCTTCTCTTCGTCCACTGCGTTCACAGTTATATGAGATAGTTAGTGTCGTACAAATCCAACAGAGAGTTACTGTAGCAGAAAAAAAGCTGGAATACGTTCATGATGGTTCCGCTAGAAAGGTGTCAGATCAAACTGAGCATCACAGAGCTTTCTTGGCAGCAAAAAAAGAGAATTACAATATATGATTATGTTGGTCATAATGTTATGGCTGATCAGTGTATTATGCCTCTTAGATATTTTGATCTTATCTTAATCATTTTGGAGTATGAGGGACCCTTTGTTGGTTTCATGCCCAACTCCCAGGAAGAGGTTGGTCCACATCTTCAGATGCAGATCACTTCCTTCCTCTGCAACACATTCCTCTTCCTCTGTCTCTATGTGAAACTGAATAACATCTAACATATCCGACAAATCCTGACAAAAATATTCTTATTACACTTAATTCTACAGTTCATTCTGTTACGCAGTATATTTGCCCTGAAGGAATATATGACGAAGCAGAATGGATTCTATCGGAAGCGGGTGTGTTTTATTAAGATCAGTGAATTAATTCATTATTCATCAGGTTCAGGTTAGTTTGTATTTGCCCGTAGGTAGATTTGGTTGGTAGTTTAAGAGTGTGTGAGGCATTCATTGACAGTTTCAGACTAAACAAACAAATCATATTAGTAAGATAGACTGTAAATCAATAAATCAAGAAAAAAATCAAAACAGTAAAAGTTCTCCAGTACTAATTAAACACTTTTTAGTTGTACTAAATACCAATAAAAACAACTAAAACTTAAACCCTAAATTAGAAATAATCTAAAAAATATATAAATAAAAGCCAACTCCCAAGGAATCTTGTGCAAATTTGCAATTTGTCTACAGTTTTAAAACCAGTAGTTGTAGTGTGTCATTTAAAACTGTATTGACTAGCCGCTTTAATTGTCTCGTGTACCGGGACATCGGGTCCTATCGGCTTACTGGACCATTTCACCACTTGATACAGATTTTTGTTTTCGACGGAGGGAATTCCAAACCATGACACCTTGGAAAAAGATACAAATCGACTCAATGGAAGCATGATGAAATGAGGTTATCGTGGTTTTATCCTCATGGTCTTTTCCACACAGCTGCACAGTGTTCTTCAAAGTTCAGCTTTGAGTCAATAATTGCCCCAGAGGTATTCGTAAGGTGATACAACGTGCACTAATTGGCCTTTCATCGTTGTGACATCATGAGTGTTTTCTAAAACCAATTATCATATCCTTAGTTTTGGACATGTTTGATTGAAGATGCACCACTTCACAAACTCCTAAATGATCGGGCCATGCCTACTTCAATATTCTGGATGAAAACCGAATCAACTGCCTACTTTATTTTTGATCCTGTTCTCATATTTACTCCGACACTTGTTGGCGTACAAGAAGACTAGTAAGGGTGAAAGTCCACATTCTTGTGGGGAGCAATTAGAGACGCATAGTCGCTCAGACAAACATCTGTTTATTCTTACTCTCTGTGTCCGGTTTGTTAAAAAGGCCAGAATCCAACCCACAAGATTAAAACTGAGATCAAATTGTTCTATAAGCCGACTGGCAAGAATGTGGGGTTCGACAAAAAGAAGTGGAGCATGAGACCATATGATTCTCTGGCTCGGCTCCTCTTAATTGTTTACTCTTCACTGCTAGTAGTGAATTTGTGATAAATGACAGTAGTACTCTAAATTGTTTCGCCTGGAAATATAAAGGTGGACATCCAGATGTCAGGGGTGAGCCTGCGTTTGCTTAACCGCAGCTAGTTCTGATGAGTCATTACCAGTAGATCAAACTTGAGCCAGAGATAAGAGGGAAGGAGCTGAGCATTTTACATCTGTGAAGTAAAGATTATGGTAACTATTTAATGGTTAAGTGGTGTTGGAACAAATATAGCTTGCCATTTTATGTATTTTCGGCAAACTATAAAATGTTCAGACTTTCAAAATATTAATTTCTTTGAACAAATTCAGTGTCCACCGTATTTAGCGCCATCATTGTCTGTTATATAGCGGTAGCAGTTTTGCTGTAGCAAAAGTTTTTCATCCTGTTTTATGTTTTATTCCAGATCCAGCCAAGAGGATGAATGGTGCCTATGGCTACACTGGATACTTTGGGGTCATCTTCCTTTCCATAGCTGTGGCTTTGCAATTGCTAGGTGTATTCTAAGTCAATTTTCTTCAAGTTGATTCATTTTACTCGCTACATGATATTCCCAAATGTATCAAAGTCTGTGAAAATGAATGCCGATTTCAAATTATGAAGCTAAGCATATTTCATGGACCACTACTTTGACATCTTTCTATTTTCTTAATATGCCTGTGATCATCAAGAATAAAGTTGATACTGACTGATGCTACAGCCCAGTTTATGTTCCCAGCAGAACTCACACATTCACAGTTGCAGGCATTACGGTGGGGGAATTTTAAAAAAAAGGGTCAGCAGCAGGCGTGACGGCGGCATGTGACCCACACATGATTTTTTTCAAGCACAAATCTTCTTTAAGCAACTGGCTTATAGAAGATCTCCTGAGAAACAAAATGTATTCCAAAGTCTGATCTTTTACCAGTTGTTTCATTAAACATAATGTTTGATGACTCATCACCAACTAGAGCAGTAAAAAACAAATACGAAAACTTAGAGGGGAAAAAAAATCATTAATTTCCTGTCGCATATTTATTTATGTTTACATAATTGTTCATGCATATAAAAAGGAATATACAACGTGTATAACAGTACATTATTTATTCATTTACTGGATATGTTTTCCTCTTAATGGTTTAAGATTTCTCTATTATTTATAGGATCAAGGTTAAGCAGTCTGCCATAGCTTCCTAATGGCTTCATAGAGCCTATAATGTTTACGGGCTTTACTACTATACATCGTACTACTGTAAAAGTAGTCTTAAACTCTTAACGCCAGCCTGCAATGAGCTGGTTTCTATGTTTATTTTAGTGAGTTATGGTAAAATAAGTACAACAATTCTGATTTGAAATCTGATAACTTCAAATCCGAATTATTAGAATAAAATCCAACTTTATTTTCTGAATTTGAATTTTGTTCCTTGGTTCTGACTTTAAAAACCCTTTAAAAATTCTAAGATCTTAGTTAGATTTACGAATTAACTTTCTGAATTTTTAGATTATTTATTCTGACTCCTTTCTGGTTGTTTTGTTTTTGTTTTATGATTACATTTTATCTTATCTACTTTTTTCTCTATGTTTTCTCATTCTTAATGAAAGACTTTTGTCTTCTGATGCCTTGTGAATATACAAAGTTTTACTTACTCTGTTCATACTGACTATATTATCAGAATTCTGCTACGAAAAACAGAAATGTGTCTTTTTTTTTGCACCTTATTCATAAAATTCTGACTTTATTCTCAGAATTGGGATTTTATTTTTGGAATTCTGAATCTACTCTCGGTATTTTTACTTTATTGTCATCATTTGGATTTTATTTTCATATTTCCAGCTAATTTTCAGGATTCTAATTTCATAATTCTGACATCAAAGCCCTCAACATCTTTTGCCAAAAGCGGTCCTGGTTGTGGATCATACAATTATCAACCACCCTCATCTCAGCCTTCATATGTAGGTCTTTTAAACATATGAAAGCGAATTTCAGAATTTCCAATTTTCTCCTGAGAACCAGAACGCACCAACTCACCGGTTCTCTCTTCTCATGGGTGTGTGGATGAACTACGCATGCGCAGAAAACCCAATCGAAAGCTAAATCGGTCTATCCAGGGGGTCCACATCAAAAACCGTAAATAAAAGGTAATTATTACTTTAGAAATTGTTTTACAACCACGAAGTGAGTTTTGGAAGCATCTGTACTGTACTGCCTTCGTCGTTTGACCTAAGCTGTGTTGTTACGAACTCGTAGCAAGATGAAACCTTCAAGGAAATGTTTGCTAGTGCAAAAGCGATGAACAAAGGAGTCTTACGACACTGTGTTTATATTTACGTAATAAGTACAGGTCATGTTTTAATCACTATAAAATGGAAACATTGACCGCTTGGTCGTCAATTAGATATGACAAGGCTTTAGAGTAACAATCGGGATTTCCTGTGTGTCTATGCCAGTGAATTGGAGCACCGTCCAGAGCCATGGCGCACAAACAAACACATATCAGGATGTTTTTAAACAGCTCTGATGTCAGTCTGTGCAGGAATTGATCGATATTATTTTAAATATCGAGCTCTTATGTCCAAACGACGGAGACTTTCTATGTTTTTCTTTTACTTAGAACCTGACGCCGTATTCCCACAGTCATGTCAGGGTTTCTGGATGGAATCCGCTGCGGGGATTGTGACTGCAATGTGGACTGGGGAGAGAGAAGAAACACAATCGCATCTATTGCTGCTGGAGTTCTGGTAATTGTCAGGTCTTCATATTTAATGCCGTTTAAACAGACAATGGAGCTTAGCACTGATTCCTGTTCTTCCTGCTTGCCTCTTGTCACAATCAAGTAAGATTGGCTATTCTGTGGGCCTAATACAAATTCTACATAATCTGATTCCAATTATTTAAGTTCATCACCATAATGTTTACGTCATTGTTGGATGGATGAATGGAGGTAACAGCAATGTTATATGTCATCACTTTCCAAATGTTTTCCTCCAATGTTTGATGTTGGACTGATGCTTTTTAATGATTTTATATGGTTACTGTTTTTCTGGAATGAGCGTATAATTCAATGAGCCCTTAAACACTTCCACCGGACATTATCTTCACAATGGGCATCTATTAATGTGGGCGCCATGGTTAATTTAGTTGTAAATACCGCTGTGGGTTTTTCTTAAACAAAATGATGATAAGAAAAAAAGAAGCCTTCTATCCACGGCCACCAATTTGTCCATGTTATTGGCTGCTACTGGAGCTTTCAGATGAGAGATGAATGTAATGGTGTCAGAGCCAGTAAATGGATGTTCTGCATTATTATACAGCAACTAGATTGATACCTACATTGATATTATGGTTTATCCATGTTGCCTCGTTTTATGGTTCATGAGAAACAACATTCTGTTCATTGGTATACTATGTACATGCTTGAGTGATAAGAAAACCAAGTTGAAGTTAAATTCAATGAGTAAAAGTACCTCAGACAGCACAAACCTCCACTACGGGTCAAGATTTACCTCTGAACCTACTTAAACAGACATCGTTTTGTAAACTCCTGTTCTTCTCCAGTATAAAATACAAAGAACCAAGGAAAAAAGTACCCGAGGTTTGGGAAATATTCATGCAGATTACTCCATTAAAGTATGAGATTTGACTACCTCTAAATCTAGATAAAACAACAAAGTCTTTTAAAGATGGCTATCTTTAATTATAAACCTTGTAACTGTGTTGGTAATGTTCTCTGGCTGTTTCGAGTTTGATTTGTACTTTTAAACTCTTGTAGTATCTTTCAGCATAACCATGATTAACTTGTGACTTGTTATAATGATTTTACCCTCAGTTGTCGAAGACTGAGGTTTTTCAGGCGACTTGAAAAACTTGCTTCACTGCGAAAGACAATTTGAAAAACCTGCCTGACAAACATGACATTTTTAATATTTTGCCAACTGCTACTTTTATCAACTGTATGATCCCAACTGAACGCCTTTAAACCACAATGTTGCAATGCAGCCAGTTAAGTCCATTGAAATCCTTTGTTGTTATTTTGAGTTCCAGCACAAATGGGGGGGGGGGGTCACTGGGCCCGAATTCTTTGGCAGGTACAGAAGTTAGTGAGTGTTTGGTCTTTTCGAAATCTCAAGCGTCGTATCAATATTCCTTGTGGCTTGAATCCAAAGCAACCGTTCTTCTGTTCAGTTCTGAAGAAGCCAATATGTACCTGCAATTTTCTTGCGCACTATTAAGTACACACATTTACACATTTGAAATGCATGTTCCTACTTGCAATTGCAGTTCTTCACTGGTTGGTGGATCATCATCGATGCAGCAGTGAAGTATGAAGATGAAGCCTCATTTCATCACGCCTATCACACTTGTGGAGTCATCGCTACAGTGGCTTTTCTCATGTAAGGCAGTTTTCAGGAGATGTACTCTTCGTCACAGAGTTTTAATATGTGCTTTTGCTTCAACCCAAAGCCCCATCTCAAGGCCTAACTCAGTATTAGGAGCTGCTCAGTTGTAAAGGTTACATGATGACCTGTAGGTCACGTGAAATCATGTGACCTAAGGGGTCATGTGAGTTTGCTCACATTCATCTATGGGAATAGGTTTATCAACATCTGCATTTATAGTTTATCTCCAACAATGAATGCAAATGAGTCCTTGGCCGCTATTATTATTATTTTTGTTTTCCTGCACGTTAGATTATTCATTTACCACACTGCCATTTTCTGAATTTTTTATTCAGGTTTTTGGGTCAGTCCATTGACCTAAGCAATTTAGATTTATGGGGGGAAATAATAGGCATGTGTCCTTCAGGCTACTCTCTTCGTTTGAGTTGCATTTGTATTTTATTTGTGATGTTCACATTCTCCAAATAACATTTCGTTAAATTTATATCTAAAAATACAGAAATACAGATTTACCCTCCAGCGTTTGGCATTAGTTAAATTAGAATTCACAATGTCACTATTATCCCACTAGACATTCTGATAATCTTCATCTGCCTTTATATATAAAACATCACATGCATCACTGACATTATTTCTCACACACTTATTTTAATATGAAATTTTAGTATGCCAACTCTTGGTGCGTATTAGTGATTTTGTATTCTAATTTAACCCTTTGTACGCTCGGTGTGGGTTTTCTAAAATCCTACACGGGTTTCTACCAAACCTTTGCAAATACTTTGTTCTTTTAGTTTTCCCTTTCATGTCTTGTCTTGATCATCATGAAATAAAGAAGTCAGCGGAAGTCAGGCAAGGGGAAGAGGACAATCCATATTGTTAGTAGCATAAAATTCAAACATTAGCATCTGTGATAGCATATCTGTAACTTACCTATGCTTATTGCTATCTACAGGTTTTAGGGAAACATACTCTGTCTTAGCTAAACCACATTCTATAAGTGCTAAAAAAAAAGTGCAGTTTTGTGTTAAAAGTACTGGGTATTTCACAAATGGTTCCTCACCTTTATTCAACCACAGACTGATTTAATGATGACATTATTCTTGTGGACCATAAAATGGTGGTGCCGTGTTATTATAGTTATAAATAATATAATTTCCTGCAACAAGACAGTCCCGTTGACTCGTAATGAAATCCTTTATTGATTACACAGTCATTAACAGTACAACATAGGGAAATTATTTCTCTGCATTTGACCCGTCCCTGAGGGAGCAGTGGGCCGTCCCTTTTGAATCGCCCGAGGATTTAGGGTATAGAGGGTCTTGCTCAAGTACCCTATGTCGTACTCTGGTGGGACACAAACCAGCTACCTTCCGATCTTCCGATTGGGAGATGGCCGCTCTACCCACTGAGCTATGGCCGCCCCTAATCAGAGACAGCAACACCCAAATTTCCTCCGTTTGTCCTGTCTATTCCAAATTTAGTTTTTTGATGTTTCCAGAGACCGATGTCAAGTCAAACCTGCTTTTTGCCCACCATCATTTGCATGGTCATTTTACCCCAGTAACATGAAATATGTGCCTGGGACATTCACAAACGGGTCATTGACCCAGTCCTTTGCAATTCTTGGACTATCTCTAACTATCTGTAGTTTCTAGGGAATAAGAAGGTTATAGGTCGGACAGACTGAGATGTTCAACATAATTACCGTTGAAAAATCCTAGCCACATTTTTTTCCATGTATTCTCTTGCATTCCGGGAGCAAATGCTTGTTGGTTCAGTGTCTGCACTCAAAATCTGTCTCCCCTTAAAAAAATGTGAAAGATTATGAGGAAGTGCTAAATATGTAACCCAGACCCTGGACTGTAAAATACAAACTCAATTTGTATATCAATAAGGGTAAAAGTTGATGTAACATGGTGGTAAAACCTTCCTCTGTTCCAGGCATCAGAATGGGGGTATATTTACAAAGTTCAGTTTGTGCAATATATTTGTCATATTTTTTTCTCTTCCTTCTTTCATTCATGTAATACGTGACAAAACACTTAATAAGCATCTTCCTATAGTAGTATATTTCAAATCTCATTGGACTCTTCCAGGATAAATGCTGTTTCAAATGGCCAAGTGAGAGGAGACAGCTACAGTGAGGGCTGCATTGGACAAACGGGTACGTAAGAACTTTTTTAACTCAGAATACATGTCCTCTCAAACAAGCATGATGACGGTGCCATCACCAGATATTTTATTACAGTCAATACAGGTGTGCAAAGAAGTCTACTTATTTTTTTGTTTACGGTGCATTGCCTTTACACCATACAAATGCTAAAACAGAATCCTATAAAGTAGCACGACTTGAAGTCTCTCAGTGCCGCACCCTTCCTTATCTCTGCTTGCAGGCGCTCGAGTGTGGCTCTTCCTTGGCTTCATGTTGGCGTTCGGCTCTCTGATTGCCTCCATGTGGATTCTGTTTGGCGGATTTGTAGTGCCTGGTAAGTCCCTTTAGACTGCCTAACGCGACGTATCATAAAGTGACTGTTCAGTCATCGGTTTAGGTTTGGCATGGCATTGAGGGTCAAGCTGAAGTATTTGGCAGCTTGAGTTTAATTACAATCTCTTGAGAAGCCTGTGTGATGTATGGACCTTTTTGAAGCAGTGAAAATGGATTTGACCCTGTCCCGGTACCTTCTATTATAATAACAAAGGCAACCCGAGCAAACACAAAATAGAGGTTTTAAATGATAATAGTATCTATTGAACTAAAGAGGTTTTCTCATACCACATATTCTGTGTGAAAAAAGTATTTACCTCCTTAGAAACTAAATCCAAAAAACTCCCAAACTGTATCAAAAACTGCTTTCAGCTGGATTGAAACCGGACCTGATTATTACCAGCCTGTTGAATCACATCATCAGTCACATAGATCGTTTTATCGGAGGTATGAAGTCGGCTCATATGTCTCACCAATAGCACACTATGCCAAAATTCAAAGAAATTCCAGAATAGGATATGTGGTCTGGGACTCTTCGCATCCATAGTGAGGCACATTCTCTACCAACGATGACGACTTGGAACAATAGTGAAACTTCTGAGAAGTGGCCCGCCTTCCGAATTCCTTTCAAGGAACGCGGAAAAACTCATTCAGGAAGTTACTGCCAAATCTAAGCCAAAGAAAACATTCAAGAAACTTCAGGCCTCACTCACTAGCGCCGCAGGAGGGTGGCAAAGCAAAAACCACTGCTAACCCTGAGGTAAATTCTGCCTTCATGACCAACAGAGCTATTGGTAGAATATTTTATAGATTGAAGACATTGAAGAAGATTGAAGAAGACAGGAGCACTGTTGCATCTGATGTAAACTAAACAAAAAAATCCACTTAAGGAACATTATACCTAAGATCAAACATGGAGGTGACAAGGAAATTATTAATTCTGCATCTAACCAGAATGAAATGAGAATGTCTGGTCATCACTTGGTGACATGAGGCTCAAGCACCACTAGGTCAGACAGTAATAGTGGTTCCAGGCAGAAGAACACATCCACCTCCGAGTAGCTCCAAGGAAATAAAATGTGTCTTCTTGAGTTAACTAGCCACTGAAAACTTAAAAGAGCACTCATGCACAAATAGCTATTAAATACTTTTGGACACTGGTGATTTAAGTTTGAGATACATTTTTTAACGCATTATATAATATGAATTTGTATTTAGTCTTTACTCAGGTTGCTTTTGTGTCATGTTTAATGTTTTGAAAAGACCCGATACGGTTTAGAATGACATGCACACATAAATAGAAGAAAGGGGGCAGCTTTTCTGTTTTGTCATCAAATTATACATTTCATCCCATTCAGTGATCAGTACATCTGTTGTATCTTTGCAGAGAAGCCTATTGTGTATCCTGGTATCGCCATCTTCTTCCAAAACGCATTCATTTTCTTTGGGTGAGTTAATGTACCTCAGCTGCATCTTCCTGCAAAGCCGTGTTTACACTTAATCTGGGGTATCAAATGAGAATATTTTCTTGTTCCTCGCCTCCGTTTAGGGGTTTGGTCTTCAAGTTTGGACGCACAGAGGACCTCTGGCAGTAATAAACTGGTGTGTTTCTTCTGCCCCATAAACTCTCTGCATTCTAAATTGTGTGAGACAATATACTTCAGTCGTTATTCAATTTTATATCTAAAGGGTTTGGCTTTCCAATTGACATGTTTAATTTATAATATTGCTGTATGATTACTAAGTCATACATGGGCGCAGATTGACATAGATTCCTTTAATTTTCTCACGTCTGGCACATAATTAAATGTGCCTCTTTGCACTCAGACTGTATAGCCATGATGTTATAATGGGTTACACCTTGTGTATAGAGATGTGTAATTTGGGAGCTTTTCTTCACGGAACTGTCTATATTTACTTTGGGTATACTTCCAGGACATCCTTTCATATTTGTCCCTTAAGAGGAAATAATATAAAATGGTACAAAATATCATTTAGTACAATATTTCATTATACTGTACACATTAACTGAATGTAATCATATGCAGTGGCTTGTACTTTCTCTTAAATAACCATGTCAGCGCTGAAACTTCAGTCATTCACATTTATTGATGGTTAATTACGTCACATTTTATCCTAAGCTCAGCAAAGGTTTCACAACTGTTGAGTGCTGGAGATTTTGGTTCGACTGCAACATGTATACTTTTGCTTGTGTAACAAACCATGTCAGTTACCGACAACCATTAAACACGAACATACTCTGCAGTAAATGTTTCGTACATCTGTGCCTCCACTTTCTTTTTTGCAAAAATAAAAACTTTTCCAAATACTTTCTTTACACATAAGTAAAAATAATTGTATGAAACTATATGCATTGGCAGGATTGGACTGCAAACGTATTTGCACTTCGAGAGACGAATAGGGTCTACCTCTCACTCCGCCGTCTTATTTCCGCACTGCAAGATGGGGAAACTGCAAAAAATGAAATGTATTGGTTAATGAATTTATCTTGTTATGATACGGCCCAAAAAATAATGTCTAGTCAGTTCCTTTTTAGTATCGTCAACAGAATCTAAAATCAGTCATTTATCAGGTACAAGGCAATTCTGTGTGGCTTCTCTCGTCGAAGGGGAGATGACGTAGGAACTGTGTTAGAGTATCAGCAGGAATGGTAGCAGTAATATATCAAGAAAATAGATCAACTATAGAATTGGTAGTTTCTTTCAGTACAAGTAGAGATTATGCCCCTCAGTGAGACGCACCTACAAACCTCAACATTACAACTGTGAACTGGTTCTAATGTTGTGGCTAATTTGGTGGGCATCAACACCTTCTAAGTGATACTAATGTTTTCTCTGAACTGAGATAAAAGGAAGTCCTTCCTTCCAGAGAAACATCAATATTGCAGTACAATAAATGATGAAATATGTAAAACCAGCCCCATCGTTAGAACCACTAAGCGTCACTAATGTTGTGGCAATCACTATATTTTGTTTGAAGAAGACACTTGATTACCCACCTCCCAGAATGCCTGATCATCAAAACATTTCTTGTCTGGAGGCGGTCTCCAGAAGTTCCACTTGAGCAGAAGCCCTGCAGACAAACGACGCGTAAAAGGCGTTGGTGAAGCTTAAACTGGCAAAGAAAATTTGCAATCATCAGACAGCAGCTCAAAACTTTATTAAACCAAAGTTTAAAAATGTTTTAAAATCAAGACTCCGTATTTAAGAAGATAAGGAAAGTTATACGCCCAGTTTATCCCTTCTGATGAGCTGGTGCAAGAACGGGATTTCCTACACACAATAAGGCCGGAGCCTAGATTTCACTGAAATACTAAAAAGAACCTCATGTAAGCCATTGTCAGAATTTCCCCAAGGATGGTATTCTGCTGCAACAGAATAATAAAAACGTCAGAGAGAACAACTGAAGGTTTTACCAGGCGCTCACGGTTATGTAGCGGTAAACACCAGGTGAATAATAGATTCTTTAGGTGAACTAATTAACTACAGAAGGGAAGCCACCGTCATTGAACCAAAGATGTAACATTCATAAATCGGTCAATGTCTGTGAAAAAAACATTACAAAAAGAAAAGAAAAAAAAGGTACGTCTGGGTTTGGACGCACAATGGGTGTTCCTCAGGGCGTGACTAGAAAGAGGTGTCAAGAAGAGTAGAATGTAGGACGTTATTGCCCATATAAGGAATCACACGATGCTCAGTCAGTATATTACTCCACTAAATATAGCAATTAAGAGATGAAAGATGGAAAATAAAAGTCATAGTGATAATTATGCATATATCACCATTACCTACTCTCATTTACCATTACAATTAGAATTAGAAATATGGCCACACACATCACTTCCTGGTTACGCTCATAACACACCACAGACCTCATAAAAGGCCTGTTTACACCTAAGCATTCAAATGAATCTCTCAGACTAATTGAATGGTTAATGAATGGTTGGACTGTTCCTAAAACCCACTGCCTTCCCCTTTCAAAAGACTGCCCTTGCCATTATGGCAAATATGAAAGTGGAATGCCTGAAGATAATCTAAATTAGTATTTTCTATGCTATGTTTTTTTAACCTCCACACAGAGCGTCCAGTGTAAAAATATTTACGTGGTCAAATGAGGCGGCACACCTCAAATGTGTGTGTATGAGTCGTAGTGGATGAAAAATGAGTTCTTAAATGTCATTGTGTACCTGACATATACATATTTATGTTGATGTATGATGTTCAAACAGTGATTACATGTAGTTTTTATGTAATAAAAGGTGCTTACACTGATCAGCCACAACTTTTTAACAGGTGAGGTGGATAACACTGATTTTGTTGTTACAATGGCTCCTGTCATTTGTAATTAAATATTGACCTCACTTGTTGCTGTGTGAGGCCACTAATAATGGAAACCTTGATGAAGAAACTTACCAGTGAGGATTCCCATGGACAAACTTAGACTGATGGTGATGAGGAGTGAACAAATGTGAAATACAGCAAAGCGGATTGCCCTGCAAAATAAAGAACCACTGAGACAGGATGTCGCACCTTTTGTCCGTGGGCGTATGTCTTGTGTGCGGTCACATTCTTACACTGTTTGATCGTCAGAGTCTCTGATCTGCAGGAGGAGTTGGGCTAGCCATCCCAGCAGACCAGGGAGTGCATATGTGCTCAGGACAGCACATGTGTCATGGCACTGATAGGCAAGCACCATGTGGATCTGGGAAACAGAAGGCTTATGAGGAGCTGTGATGTTAAAACGATTCCACCAACGGGCGATTTACGTGTGGTGATAAAAAACCTTGATGTATCGAAATCCAATGGTGGATAGAACAGCAGCTGCAAATCCAATTATCATGGCTTCCCATGGCTGATGAACAGCTGGCATAGAAACCCCAACAGCAACGCCGCCGGCGAGGATAGATGACTGCATCTGGATCTGACAGAGAAGTGAATATAAACACGGCATTAAAAAATCACTGGGTCTAAAAAATCACTGAGTCTTTGAGCGGCCCCTGTGGTTCTTCACAGGATTAAGGCCTTTCAAGTCAGCTAGGCGAACATGCGTGAGAGTCAATCAAACAGAATCACATCCTACCAGGTGGAGTTTTCCTTTAGGGCTTGAGAGGACAGACACGGCAGCGGCTGTTACAGCACTGACAGACAAGGCCAGGTAGGTGCTGCACACGACGCCCAGCTTCCTCCCTGGTATCCGATCGTCCACAAGGACTGAATTAAAACTGGGCCAAAACATCCAGAGAAAAACGGTCCCTGGAAAACAAGGGATTACGCTTCATATTCTGATTTACCATCATTTCTTTTTAACTTCCATCTCTTGTTGAAGGAATGCCATTCCACTTTCTGGCACACCTCACAATCCCTGTCTGGCGATAACACCAGGTAAATGTAATCTATTTCTTACCCAGCATTGAGAAGAGACCTGTTTTGGTGTCAAATTTCTCTTTTTCAAATTGATGCTCACACCCATTCCGAGACAGGATCCATGTCAGCATGAGTCCAAACAAGGCCCCAAAGATGTAAAGCAGCATGATGCTATTAGGAGGCTGGGCCAAAGAGGAGGAAGGCACGTATATAATTACATTTACAACATAGATGGGGTAAAGACATATCGTTCACTGCATGGGAACATGCTCGGCTTTACCCTCAGCAGAGTCTGGAGGAGCCACTCATTCAACACGAACCCTGTCACTTCCAGCAGGGCGAGGAGGATGAGGTGGACAGGGTTGGTCTTCCCCTGCACTGCTCCAATTGAAATGAGAGCAGACACTGTGCACATCTCGGCAACAAGTAGGCTATAATAAATAAAGAGAAATGAATATTTAATTATAAATGGGAACTGTGCAAAATACTCAAATCAGCCATAATATTAAAACCAAATTCCTTTAGCCATTAAAACAGCACAGTCAATTTCAAAACCGTTCTATCGGAACCAGGATCAACTTTTGAAGCACTTTATGTTTTAGTAGTTCTACATGGTCTAGCCTTCACTCTCGAATTAATGACCCATTAATCACCCAGGGGCGTCTATGACCCTGTTTTTCTTTTCAAGCCTACTTTTGGTAGATTCTAACCACCGCAGACTGTAACCACTCAACACACCTGCTGTTTTGGAGATGCTATGACCCAGTTTTCTAACAACCAGCATCTGATCTTTGTCTTGGCCGCTCCAATCCTTATCCCTGCACATTATTCCTGTTTCCAACACATCAACTCCAAGGATAAAATGTTACCTTGCTGCTTCATATACCGTATCCATTTAAAGATCCCATTGTAATGAGTTCACCAATGTTATTCTGATTTCTTTTGTCAGTGGTTACAATGTTATGGCTGGTCAGTGTAGGCATATTGTGTTTGTGTTATTTAGAGCTTTGAACGAATAAGTCCATTCCTCCTTTTCTAGAGGCTGTTTTCACATATTGTCTCAGGAGAAATTTCCTCATTTTTTAAACAAATTTGTCCCACCAAACGTAACATGGAGCAAAGTAACAACTTCAACTGATGCCATACCTTCTCAAATCTAGCCTGATCTTTCCTCTGTAGTACCAGGACTCAATTCCATTGAGTATCACGGCCCATTGTGTGGCAAAGACTGCCACAAGGAGATTGAGCCCAGAGGCACTGAAACCATACCGCACAAGAAAAGTGCTTAGGAAGCCAAAGCCTAGGATCACCATCACATTCACATCCTGGAACTCTGCAAGAGAAAGGAAGCTTTAAAAACAAAACAGCAAAGTCAAGTGCAATCTATAATGGTCACTCAGGCTAGGTTTAATCTGAGAACCAGTAACTGTACGACTTTATCAATGCCCACCAGTAATAAGAGCAGAGCCCCTCCCCCACGTTCCTGGAGGCAAGAATATTTCAACTTTATTTAAAAAATATCTACGACTTGGTTTGAATTTGATTTGATTTTTTGTTATCATCGATTTAAGCAAACAAACAGAAGTCGTCTTAAATGTTGTCTTATAAAACTTTCACACACCCACCATGAAACTCACTCACCTGGGTAAAAGTTCCTGAATACTCTCCCGTCTACGTTTACGTTGCTGTCGATCTCTATGTAAAGAGCATAAATGATGATAAACGCTGTCTGTAGAAATAGCAGCAAAGGTGCCAGACGGGAGCGCAAACTCGGTGCGTATCGTGGAGCCATAAGACGTTCCTTGCGCACTTTTCTTCCAACTGACGCATCTGAAGCCTCTGAGCCTTGAACGAGTCAAAAACCCAAGGAAGCTCTCTCTTTCATGAGCTGCTGAGCATGACTATTCATGAATACAGTTCACGTTCAAGTCGAGGAACACATCTTTACGCGGCTTTAATATATGTTTCCAAACATTTAGATAGAGAGAGAGGGGGAGAGAGAGAGAGAGAGAGAAACTTTACATACGAATATACATATATATATAGATAGATAAACACAAACACACAAATATATACATATATATATATATATATATATATATATATATATATATATATACATATAGAAACACAAATATTTGTATGTATATATACATGCATACATAGGACATATACATATATAAATACACATAAACCTGTACTAGTAGAAATAATTAAGAAATAGAAAATACACATGTAAATATAAGAATAAAGTTACCATGCAAATATAAAGAGAAAGGGAAAGAGTCGGACAAGAGTCAGACCCAAAAAGGCATATATAAATATGGAGTAAAATTGTCCGGGCGCAGATGTGCAATTATGCAATTAGCAGAAAACAAACATGGTGTGTAGTCAGTGAAAGGATTATCAGATGTGCACTTGGTGTGTTGTGGAGTAGATGAATGATTGGTTGCAAAGTGCTGGGTTTCAGACACAACACAGATTTTTCAAATGCTGATTTCTGTAGTTTCAATCATTTTAATATTCTATATCAATATAATATATAATAGTAATATTCTCTAAAACACAGCGGCTACAATGTTATTCTCTGAGGGATGGTGCAAAACGCAACATGTGAGATATTCTAGTTATATTTTATCAAGGGATACTGCAAAGCTTTAATAGTGGCACAGTAAAAGGCAACAGTTTACGCTGGTCTTTTTGAGTTCACGCACTTTCTAATGAAATTATGTTCAACCAACAAAGTGACAGGGAGAGCAAGCTTTTCCACCACATTCAAATCCATGTTTAATTGACACTTACTTAATCACTAGTAGTATAAGCAGCAGTTTTAATATGGCTACTTATCATAGTCACGTTTTATCTAAATAAATATTTCACCATATTCAGAATGATTTAAATGGTATGCACTTAATTACTATGAATCTTAAAATCAGTTTTTAGGTTGCTATTTATTCAAAAATGATTAACAACAAGATTTTATTTAGTTATGTATAGTTTTTTTTTATGTTGTGTTGATTAAGTAGCTTTAAAGGTGGTAAGAAGAACAATCACACTGCTTAATATGACTAGCTATTGATTATAATAATAATAATAAATTCGATTTCTTAACGCACCTCACATTTAGTCCAATGAAGGTCAAATCAAAAAGATAAACATTGTAAACATTACCAAATTAGTTAACCTTTAGTAGAATGTCCCTGTAAATGGAATGACAATGACTTTAAAATGTCCTTTATGTAATACATGTTCAGTTTACAGGTCAAACACATGGTCCGAACACTCTGACTTTGTCAAGGAATGTTAACTGGCTACTGGAAAGTATTTGAAATCCTGAACTCCAGAATGAGGAATGAGGAATGATTGACGAGGAAAAAAGCTAATTATCAAATTGTATTAAGGCAATACATCTTCCTTTCTTCCAAATATACATATGTCATTTAATTAAGTGGTGTTATTAAGTGTCCTTAATTAGCTCTTCTATTCTTAAGTATGAGTGAATGAATGAATGAATATGTGATACTTAATACACACAAAATGGAAAACACAGATATTACAATAATAGGTAATAAACATTAATAAAATTGATACCGAAAAACAAAACAAAAACTGAAATGAAATACAGAAAATCATGAATTGACTCTTTGAAGTCCATTAATATATAATCTTATTCTATGTCAATTATTTAATTTCTGTGTAACTAATTAGGAATGATTAAATTAGCCGGCTATACAAAAATGTAGTGCCCAAATATGAACTCTTTGAAATGCCTTATTATATAATCTTATTGTATCTATGTAAGTTAGTTAATTTCTATGTACCTAATTAGGACTGATTAAATTAACCGGCTAGTTTTAATCAGGGGACATTATGTTCCAACAAACGTTGGCAATAAAAAGACCTTTATGATTTTAATAACATTATAAACAACACTGACTGCATGCGCTCATTTACCCCAATAACCCAATGACAAAAGCACCTTCGCCTGTTTTTCCATGATGTAAACACAAAAGCATCACATAAATGCCCATCATATGATGGAATGAATGTTTTTTTAAATGCTTTCAAAGAGCAACATATTTTCTGCTTAGAATAAGCTAACGGAAAAAAACTCTACAAACATCTGATTGGTTCATAGCTAGAGCTCCAATCAGACTAGACCCCGCCTCCTACTTTTGCTTATTTTCATTGGTGGAGAACAGCGCAGCAACTGGTAATCTGGTTGCCTAAATCGCTCGTCTATATGTCCATCAAAGACAGTCCTCTGCGAATAGATTGATTGGATGAGCTAGCCGTCTGACAGGCGAACGGAAGATACATTGCAATTTGGTCTTAGTGAGTCTGCGCTGACAGAAAAAGAGGAGGTTCCCTAATAGAGTCCTTTATTTATTTCTTTGTTTCCAGTGGGGAAAAAATAATATCAGCGACGGATACGACTGGCACTTCATTTATTATCATTGTCCGTAAACACAAGAAAACTGGATAAGATTACAGTCGTTACTCGGAGGCCAAAGCCAAGGGGGGGAGGATGAAGCGGCGCAATGCGGACTGCAGCAAACTCCGACGGCCGTTAAAACGGAACCGAATCACTGAGGGTATTTACGGCAGGTAAATCATATGGAACCCAGTGACGGTATCCTTGTCATTACAATAATTAGGACGAAGCAATATTAAAACTTCAGAATATCACCAAAGGTGTCAGTGAGCTGCCATAGTTAGCTATCATATTAAGCTATCCAGTTGCTAGCTTAGTGAATTATAGCCGTAATGTTGTCGTTGGACGTCAGCCGTTAAGATTGTTGTAACGCTAGGCCCCAAAGCAGCTTGTTGTAAAGCCTGTCACAACGTCTATTTTTAACCATTTTTACCATTTTAAACAAGCTGGAGTGATTTTCGTTTGCAAATGAATCAATCCTCACCATTTATCATTTTGTCGAGTCAGCTGTCATCCCATAGTGGTGTTAGAATTAGCCGCTTTTCTGTTATCCAAGCTAACTTAGCATCGCTAGCACAACAGCAGCTTTGTATCATCATTGTTAACTTCTCCACATTGCATCCCACTCAACCAGCAAACGTTTGTGTTGAAACTAACTCTAAGCAGGAATAAAAGTCTTCAGTTGGTTAGCCAGCGTGCAGAAGAGTTTGTGTTCCACTGTTCAGTTTGGATAACTTGGACTAGTTTATCTAACGCTCATTCTCCCCTACCTGACAGGTTCTACCACTGTTTGACTTCCCATGTATCTTATATACTAAACGTTAGAGGCCATAAGTCATACACGTGGCATGCGCGGAGCTTTTAGGCAGTTTTTGGAAAGTTTCACAGGTTTACAATTTACTGAAAGTTTACTTTAATAGTATGTGTTACTTTGCATACTAGCCATGTGTACACCAACAAATGCATATAGAACGTAAGCTGTTTAGAGTAAGTATAATGTATACAGACATTCAATCCGTCCAAAGACAGCAAAAGCCAACCTACACCAATAAGTGGTAAAAGTTGAACCACTGACAGGCAAAATCAGAACGTTAATGATCGCCTTACAATTGCACCTGGCGATGGGTGAGATAAATTAGGCTGCAAGTGAACATTTTGTCCCATAAATTGATGTGTTGTAAGAAAATCGTTAGGATCTGAGGAACTAAATGGTGGGCCAAATTAGGTTTGCTACATGATTGGGTCAGAGCTTCTCCGGAACTGCAGGTCTACTTTGGTGCTACTAGTCTGCATTGGTTGGTACCTACTAAAGTGGTTTTAGGAAGGACAACTTGTGTCAGGGGCATGGATGCCTCAGGCTTAGTGATGCACTGGAGCGAAGTGTTGTCCTGTACCATAGATGACCTACTGATGCACAAATTTATGAAAAAGTTGTTGCCGTTTCTGATAGAAAGTAGCAAGAACATACAGTTCAGCACAGAGCTGCTTTGGTTGCCACAAATACCTAATCATGATCTATTATATAATGACTGTTTATGGTAATATTGGGTATGATTTGATCGACTAAATGAGTTGGAGTGCAAAGTACTAAAACAAAATATCTTTTAGTGCTGTGGTGCATTTGCTTTTTAAAATATTTTGTGTCATTCAAATGTTCTCCATATCTTTCAGTACCTTCCTCTACCTGAAGTTCCTGGTGGTTTGGGCACTGGTGCTGCTTGCAGACTTTGTACTTGAGTTCAGGTTTGAGTACCTCTGGCCTTTTTGGCTCTTCATCCGGAGTGTGTACGATTCCTTCAGATACCAGGGGTTGGTGAGTGGCCATATCCTAATATTTAGAATAATTTCATAAGGGTTGGACGGAGCAAGATGTCAGACACAGCCTTTTTATAAAATTAGATTATTGTGACCTTTCTGCATTAACTTGCTTTTTTTAATAACATATGCACAAGGACTTGACTACACACTACAGAGATAAGCCAAGAAAAATCCTGTTTGTGAAATTTGATTTTCTGTCTTTTTTGGGGGGGGGACGACGACATGTACTTAGTTTGTTGGTCTTTAAAGATTATTCAAAATGATGAAAAGTAAAAGAATCTATGTATCCATAGATATAATTAAGTAATTAAGTTCAAAATCACATGAAAACTTGAATCCAAAAATAAAAAGGCAACATGTATAATAATACTTGCCACAATGTTACTGTTGGTAATTGGAAAAGTACTCCCGTATGCACACAGAACACAGTAATACAAAAAGGTTCTTTTCACTGTATTGTCAGTCCAAATGCGTCAACCTTATTATTAACATCATAGATACTGTGTATGATTTTTATAAAGAGACATGATGTCTTGCTGTTTGTCCCCATAATTTGATTTTGTATGTGCATGAAAACTGCAAATAATCATGGACTTGTTTTCAAGAGGAAAAGCTTGGAGTTTTAAGTTGAGAATTAAATGATGTCTTCACGTGATATGGGACACAACAGCTGTAAATATCAGTGGCACAGAGTTCTGCTGTAAAGGTTACTAGCTGATCAGATTATGATCAAGGGCTCTCATCAAGTCATCAGTTTGAGTACACACTTAGAACTTTTAGTCAATAAAAACTTGTTTTCACTTCGACCTTGTAGGCCATTGGTCCTTCTGCTATTTGCGTTTTGTGAGCTAATATTAAGTGACATAGTATACTTTGCCTTGGATCTTTCTATTACACATGCTGGAAAGCATGGTCTTATGGAAATGGCTAGTGTATGTGTGTGTTTAATAATGTGTATGTGTTTTAGAGAGATACAAAAGACAAAACCAAAAATGTAAAATTTGTATAACCATTCATATCACATTTTTTAATCTAGGGAAATGGAGTTCAGTAACCCAGGCTTGGATCACTCCCAAAAGAAATGATTTAGAATTGACAACGAAAAACTTTAGGTTGTTTGTCTGGGAAGGATTACCCTTTTTTTTATTTTTAAAGGCAGTAGTTTATGTTTTTAGCTTAAAATATTCTTCATTGAATATAATGCTGGTGTATAATTAGTCCCTCCTCTCCTCAACAGGCCTTTTCAGTATTCTTTGTGTGTGTTGCATTTACCTCGGACATCATTTGCCTCCTCTTCATCCCTGTGCAATGGCTATTCTTCGCTGCCAGTACCTATGTGTGGGTGCAGTATGTTTGGCACACAGGTAAAGCTCATCCATTCATATATTATTAATTCTGCACATGAGACATTGTAAGTGCCAAACATTTACCTGACAGATATTTTTCACAAAAGTCCCACAATTAGTTAGATTTGTTGTGTTTTGTCTCTTAAGTCCTTTATTGTTATAAATTAGTTATATGTAACAATGTAAACAAATGATGAATGGATGGAAGAAGCTTCCTTTGCATGTGTTTGATGAGTAACTAAAATAAATGCATAATTTAAATTATAAACCACACTGATACTTTGAAGTCAATTTGATGTTGTTTTTCCCCCTTGCTTCAGTATGGTGTGAAAACTATTTTGCAATTCCTTTGCAGTCAGTCACATTATCGAATATACAAATGCTTGATTGGGTTCATAGAATTTAGTCTGGTGTGTGTGAGTGAACCGCACTCTGTGGGTAAGTTGTCAGTCTGATTTAGGGGTTTCATCCTGTGTTGACCAAAGGCCAGGTGTCAGATTGAAATCCTAGTGCCAGTTGGGGGGAGGGAGAAACACAGAGATACTTTCTGAGTCCTCCTGCCTTAGTCGCCAGTGACATTCACATCTATAGGATGTCACAGGAGTATTAATATCTCTTACCACTCCACAGCGTGGTGGTGAAAGTATCATTGTGTATTGTAATTAAGGAGACAATGGGTAGTCTCTGTGTCCTGACCACCCCGTGCCTTCATTGACAGTGTTGTGCCAGTCAGAGATGGTGAGTCCAAGCTTGTTTCATGGACTGAACTCGCAATCAGTCGGTGGAGGGCCACAGATTGCTGTAAGTTGTGGCAACAGGACCATGTTGAGCACATCTGAAGCTTCAAAGCTATTTTTCACAACAAGCTTTGGCTATAATAACATCACACAAGGCCAAAACAAAATAATCACTGAAGTCAACAACCTGTATCACAGTAAAGGATGCTGGGTCATCTTTATCTGGCACCTGAAAACCCTTTGGATAGGCGAGTCAACTACAGTGCAAATTAACATCAGTGCCTGGGGAAGGTTTGCTTGCCACTAACGCAATAGCTAGAGTATAATCTCATCGGTTTGGCATTTGAATATTTTGAAAATATGAATGAGTATTTTCTTTCTTTCCATGCTTGTTTACATGAGTGTTGGTGATGATTTGCTTCATAGTCTTCTTTCACGTTTATCTGCAGGAACTCCAGTTCCAACAGTTATCTCTTTTTATTTTTTTTTCATTGATATCTGGGTATTTTATTTGGGCTCTTACACTCACTTGACAGCACGTCATTTTCACTTCATTTTCACGCGCTGTTCCTCTCTGGTCTGTTACAGTGTGTAACATTCCTCACAGCTTCTTCACAGCAGGATATTGTATTTGTTCCCAGTGTTCATACTCTCATGGAGAATGTTAAATAGTCTACTGTGCCCTGCAACTTTGGCACATATTAATTATATAGTTTATAATAACAAAAATCATTTTGTAAGACTGTAGACTTCATCTTACAAAAATTAACAGCTGTAGTTAGTAATCTGTGAAACAATCTAAGGTTGGTGTTTTTTTCAGTAACAGCTTTTCTTTCTTTGTTTTTCCAGAGAGAGGTGTCTGTCTGCCCACAGTTTCTCTATGGATACTCTTTGTGTACATAGAGGCAGCCATCAGATTCAAAGACCTGAAGAACTTCCACGTGGACCTGTGTCGTCCTTTCGCTGCACACTGGTGAGACGCTGGTACTGAATGTCTAGATCTGGGCTAGGCTTGGTGCTGACTATAATGTATTAAACTACTACATTTTATATTATTTTATGTCAGCTCGGTGCATACAAACAATCTTAAGTAAAGATGGTATTACACTGACATAACCTTTCACACTGCTTCATTTTACCAAACACTGCATCAAGTCATAATTATATGATGGGTTACGTGCACTGCCACATGTCTTTTTCATCCATTTAATTATTCTTTCATTAGGGTTAGGGAAGTGAATGTTGGGTATTGGTTACAGATCAACTGTTTCTTTAGTATTCATCACCTACCCTCATGACATGAGGAAACAGGTTTGAAGTTTTGGTGTTTTTATGTTATGACTTACCTTTTTAAAGCACTTTGGCAAACTTTGGTTGCTTTTAAACATATAAATACATTTGAATAGACCTGACATTCTATGCAAGAAATTCTGTCCATCTATTAGAGATTTTATCTAGTAACCCTATATTGTAAGGCCAGTTGCTGTGTATGGCTAAGAGATGTCTAAAATTTAACCTAAGGATCCCCAAAGACCATCATGCTAGATTTGCTGTGTTTGTGTGCATTATGCTGTAAATATTAGCTGTCACAATTCCCTAATGAAGAATCATAAAACATCTCAAACTTAAATGAAATGTTTTGCAGTTACTGATTCCTTAATTGAATCAGTTCTGTGTTTTGATCCATGATCAAAGTAAAGTCATGAGTGTCTTTGTTGTTTTAATCTCTATAGCATTGGTTACCCAGTGGTCACGTTGGGCTTCGGCTTCAAGAGCTATGTAAGCTATAAAATGCGCCTCCGGAAGCAGAAGGAGGTGCAGAAAGAGAACGAGTTTTACATGCAGCTCCTGCAGCAGGCTCTGCCTCCAGAGCAACAAATGCTTCAGAGGCAAGAGCGAGAAGCAGAAGAAGGTACGAATCAAAGACAAACTACATACATATTGTGTCCTCACATGAAGCCCCAGAAGTTTAAGGCTTATGCACACCATCCACTGGGACTGAACAAAAAACATTCCATCAGACATCAAAGCAGACACAGTGCTGTCTTTTCTTTACAAATCGTTGTTTGGTTGCATAGATTTCCACTTTCACTCTGTGATAACTTATTTATGGATTGGATCGTTGAAAGATCTACCAGTCGGCCTCACATCAGTCCTTCAGTCAAGGTCATTGACAGGGAGCTACCAGATTGTTCTTGGAAAAGGCAGTAATACCTGTCAGTCACATAAAAGTGTTTGTTCAGTCCTGTGTACGACTACAGCAGTACTGAAAGGTTTTAACTGTTTCTTTTTGTTAGTCTTGTACTATCATTTTTGTACAAACATATAATCAGCATGATAAAGAGATGAGTTTATGTTTGAATTATATCTTAGTAAAAATCTTAATCATGAAAATCTTCACAGCTAGATTTTATCCTACTTGTATGTGTCTGAGGCCGTGGTTCTGTGCCTCAAAAGGGGTTCAAGATTCTTGCGAAACAAAGCAGTTTAAGTAACTTGGTGTCTTGATCTCGAGTGTGCGGGGAAATAAACTGGGATATGGACAGGTGGTTCAGCGTGGCATCAGCTGTAATGGTTGTTATATCGGTCAGTGATGATATAGAAAGAGCTGTGATGTAAGGGGAAGCTCTCGATTGACCAGCGCATCTACGTTTCAACCGTTAGCTAGGGTATTGAGCTCTGGGTATGGACTGTAAGAATTAGGTCAAGGATACAAGCTGCTGAAAGGAGCTTCCTCCATATGGCGGCTGGGCTCAGGACGGGCCCAGGATGAGCTGGAGGGTGTTGTTGGGGAAAGGGGGACGCATGGAATTCCCTTCTTAACCTGCTTCCACAGCGTTCGAACCTCAGCCCAGGGAGATGTGCTTTCTGAGGGATTTTTGTCGTGTTTGTGGGATTTCATAGTTGATTACAAAAAACAACTCTGGAAACAGAAGTTTTAAATCTTTTTCCTGCCAACATTATTTAAAACTCTTTATTGCACTGCTTCTTTCATCTTCCACACAATTTTTGTGGAAGATGGCAATTTTTTATTTACACTGAGCCCACTACATATTTGGCATATTTTACATGCAAATTATACATATTAATTAAACTATTGATAAAATGTCAATATATGGATAACGGATTATAAACACATAAAAGCTACGTAGATGTGCGTGTAACTCAGCTTGGCATGTTCTGCTTTAGCTCTATAGAAAATAGATTATTTTCTGACATTATATTTCATTTGGCATCATTTATATTTAAGAGATTGTTCGACTACTCAGTAAGACAACTACATGAGAGCTTGCCCAAACTTAGTTAAGTTGTCCGTGGGCAGGAACATGGAGTTAACACCTTCTACTACCTGAACAACTAGAACTGGGGGGTTTTACAAAATAGTTTGAGTCAGTAGATTGTTTATCGGTCAAATTATTCTGATATCTCATTGAGATATTAATTGAGGTTCTGATTGGTTCCTGTGTCTATTGTGAAAGGAGTTCTAATTTTCTCACTAGAACAAGAAATTGGTAATTGGTTTGACGGCAGTAATATCTTCAATATGTATGCCCTTCTCCTTCTTTCCCTATTCCAGCAGCAGCATCAAAAGGAATATCGGAAGTGGAAACGCCTCCAGTGTCGCAGAATGGGGCCCCGGCCAATAAAAAGACATCAGCACCACTGCCAGAATTAGAGTATAGAGAAAAAGGGAAAGATGGAAGGGGCGGAGGGGAGGCTAAAAAGCAGCACAATAGCAACAGCATCCTGCCATCATCATCAGTGGACACTAAACTCCAGGAAATGGAGTATATGGAGAACCATATTAACAACAAGAGACTGACCACAGAGCTGGGCAGCACAGAGAACCTGTTGCTTAAAGAGGACAACAATTCCTCCTGCTCATCCTCCTCTTCCTCCTCCTCCTCCAAAAACTACAAAAATGCTAGCAGCAATGCCTCAACACTCAACTCCTCCCCCCGGGGCCATAGTACTACCAACGGTGGCGTGCCGTCCTCGGCACCTTCATCATCCTCTACGGGGAAGAATGAGAAGAAGCACAAGTTGGCAGTGGGGAAGGGGACGTCAGGGGGCAACCACAGGGATCCCACAGACAACTGTATTCCCAACAACCAGCTGAGCAAGCCAGAAGCACTTGTTAGGTAAGAAATACACGTTCAGATACGGAAATCTTCATCCAGACCAGACTGCACTATCATGCACCTCATATTGGTTAATATGAGGTGCAACAGTAACATCTTGACTGTTGGTTGACCAACAGAAATCGAAGGAAGATTAAAAAATTAATTGTCCTTTTTAGATATTCTACGTTAATAACTTTGTATTGCTGCAAATGGATAGCCATTAAGAAGGCCAATGCGGGTAAAGCTACAAGATAAAGGGGGGGGGGGGGGACCCTACCTGCTTTCAAATAATGCACAACGTGTATAATTGAAATGACTCTTGCCTTGGTTCATACTTTGTTCTGTTTAAACCAGTGACGTTTTCTATGTTCAGCCATTTAACCCTTGAACGTGTTTTAACAATGTCAAAGGAGACAGGAAACAGTAAGCACAGTGCTACTGTAAACACCAGGAACACACCTGTCCAACAGTGTTTGACCTGGCTCAGAGTATATTAGTACAATGTTCTGAAGCCTAACCATAACTCTCTACATATATATTAATACTAAGGTTTGCCATCACGTAATTCACTTTTTATGCTTGTTTTTAAAATAATTATGAAAGTCAGTATGTGAATGTGTCCCCCCTTTGTACCCTCTCACCCCTGGGACAGATTGGAGCAGGATGTTAAGAAGTTGAAGGCAGATCTGCAAGCCAGCCGGCAGGTTGAGCAGGACCTGCGCAGCCAGATCGGCTCTCTCGGCAGCGCTGAGCGCTCCATACGCACTGAGTTGGGCCAGCTGCGCCAGGAGAATGAACTCCTGCAGAACAAGTGAGTGGAGCCACTCATCGGGTCAAAGCAAGATCGGGTCAAAGCAAGAACCCTGAAAAGGTTTTTTCAGGGTTTGATTGTCAGACAGTATGAAATTAGATGTTGTCAACAACAAAACAATCACAACAGAGCAGTTTTACATTAACAAGCTAATATCTGACCAGCAGAGAGATGTTTGAGGTGTCCTGGATTGGTGCAGTGTATTTTTTCATTTTAAAAGGATGAAGATTAAATCTTTTTATATTAATTTTATGCATGTGACTTAAACACATTAGCTATTCAAACTGATTGAATCCTTCCACCATGTATATTTGCACTTTGTTAATTGGTTCTCTGTTTGTTGTGTGGACTCCTAGGCTCCATAATGCTGTGCAGGCAAAGCAAAAGGACAAACAGGCGGTGGGCCAACTGGAGAAGAAGCTCAAAGCAGAGCAGGAGGCTCGAGCCACCGCAGAGAAACAACTTGCAGATGAAAAGAAGAGAAAGAAGTTAGAGGAAGCCACAGCGAGAGCGGTAGCACTAGCAGCTGCATCTAGGTAGTTACCGATCAGCATTTGAAACGGTTTAGTCTCAATTTCTTCCCTGACTATAACTTGTCTTGTTTTCCTGCTGGCCAGGGTTAATTATTAGCACTAACTAAAAATCATCACTTTGTATCTTCTATTCTTGCAGGGGAGAGTGCACAGACACACTACGGAGACGCATCACTGAATTAGAAACAGAGTGTAAGAAATTAACAATGGACATCAAGCTAAAGGAGGATCAGATTAGAGAGCTTGAATTAAAAGTTCAGGTAAGGATTTTTATCTGCTTTGATATTTATAAAAATGATCCTTTTTAGATAGAATCTGAACAAACAAGCATTCATGTAGATCCTCATACCTTTCTGTGTGTAAACTTGTTTTGGTCCTGCTTATTTGCCTTTGTGCCTCTGTTTGTTGTTGTAATTTATTTATGTGTAAATACTGTTTTTGAGTTTGTAATCTCTGTGCCTGTGAATCCCTTTGTATTCAAGTTTTTTTGAAAGTGCTGAATAAATAAAGTTGTTATTATTATCTATGTTTAGGGTGTAAAGCATTTAGAGAGGGGGTCAAATAAGCGGTCAGCTCCAGGTTGTTGCTCTTAGAATGCAACACAAGTGAGATTTCTGAAACGGAGAAGCAAACCGTGATCGAACTGCCCACTGCCTCTTGATACCTTTTCTTAAGGAATGATACCCCCACCCCACCCCCACCCTAACTGTATCTTTTCTCCTCCCTCTCTCAGGAGCTTCATAAATATAAAGAGAATGAAAAAGACACAGAGGTTCTGATGTCAGCACTGTCAGCCATGCAGGACAAGACCCAGCACCTGGAGAACAGTCTGAGTGCAGAGACCAGGATTAAACTTGACCTCTTCTCTGCACTGGGGGATGCCAAGAGACAGCTGGAGATTGCACAAGGTCAGACTGACTCCCAACAACGACGTGCAGTCAATACTCCTATTCACAGACATGGTCTGTTTTTGGAATTGCGTCATATTTTTACAATGATCTTATGTCTGTTTTCAGGTCAGATCCTCCAGAAGGACCAGGAGATAAAAGATTTGAAGCAGAAGATTGCCGAAGTTATGGCCGTCATGCCCAGCATCTCATACACAGCAGACAGCAGCAGTATGACCCCTGTGACCCCCCACTACTCCTCCAAGTTCATGGACACCAATCCCTCCGGCCTAGACCCCAACGCTTCCGTTTACCAACCACTCAAAAAGTGAACGCTTCGTCCTGCCCCTCATCTCCCTCCATCCTCAAATCAGTTTTCTTTTCCTTGCAGGCCCATCACCTTCCAATCTGCTCAGCATGTTTGCAGCTGAGGACGTTGTTTTTCTTGGGTTTTCATTTTTCTCCTGGCCAGGTCGGAAGGATGTTGTATCGTGTGACTGTATTTGTTGTAGTTAAAAAGAGAGACAAAAAAAAATCTTAAAACGGACATCACATGTGAACTAGGGAGTCCCAGTTTTTTTTTTTTTCTCTTACTCGTCTGGTAAAACCTCACAGAATCGGGTGTGTATCTTCATCTCAAGGGCGTTGCTCTCCCTTGTAAGCTGCCATGAAATCCATCTGCAGTCAATGACCTGCTCTTTGGTCCTGGGGAATATCTGCTTTATTATTTAAGCTTGATTTTATTTTTTTTGCTCCTAAAAATTGGAAAACGGTTCACCTTTATCTAAAGTCACGTCGCCCTACTTGAAATCCCAATTGCTTAAACAGGTTGCTTATTTTCCCAAAGTAGTATGACAACAACCGGAGGAATATAGTGAAAAGTTGGCACAGAATCTCGCCCCTGATACGTTTAATTTATTTTTAAGACAACAAATCAACCCTGCTCTCAGCTGCTTTGGGGTTTGATGGTAAATCATTTTTAAAGTGTATTGTGTTTGTTCATTATTTATATGATTCAAGTATTGGTTTCAACAGACGGGAAATGTTGATCGCAAGTTGGAAAATATGTTGTAAACTGAAGCAAAGACCTTCAAATTAAATTAGCACGAGCAGCTCCAAATAAGTTTTTTTGAGAACGGGTGCGGTAAGAGAAGACTGTGTTTTGGTCTGCCAGCCCCTCAGTACTCTGCATATAGTCTCTCATCATTTGTCACGATCAGTGCCTTGAGTGGAGGACATGGAGTAGATTCAAAAAAGAAATGCAGCCCAAACCTTCTGAATTATTGGTTATTATTTGGCTAAAGTGGGGAGAGTAAGAATTTGACTTCACCACAGGAAGTAAGATAAAGTTTCCTTCGGATGTGGATTTATGTTTATGGACTTAACAGCTGATTTACTGACGGGTATTGAAGCTCATCCATTTGTTTCCCTCAACGGGGCATTCATCGTTTAAGTTGGCCAGCATCAAATCGGAGACTCTTCATGATACTCCATTTTTTAGTATATCGATATATTGTGTGTCTCCTGCACAAAAGTCTCCATCTTATCACAGGTCCACTGTGCTGTGAACCCTAAACCCCTCAGTAACACTGCTGCCCCCCTTCATTATTTTTTTCTTGTTTTCCAATTAAAGGTCGCACTGTTGAAAGGGAAAACTGTAGAAAAAAAAACAAAACTGTGCAATGTAAACAAAGCTTTGGGAATTCCATCTTTAACATAGCAGTGAAATAATTAAATTTCATAAATCCCCACATCAGTTCATGTGCCAAGACTGAAATGCTTGTTTTCTCTAGTAATGTGTTAAGAATGTACCGCAAATACATTGGCTGATATGATTGTCAAATAACCAGTTGAATATCACTAAATGGGAGTTTTTGTTGAGCAGGTGGGAGAAGTGGTCACCTGTTTGTGGTAGCCCGTGTAGTTAAAGGGGACTAGGAAAGTCACGTTTCTTTCTGTGAATGTTACAGTATTTGCATCTGTTGGGTGAGTGGCTCTTCACAGCAGCTTTCTTTACCCCTTGTTCTGATCTTATTTTCCTCCAGGGGGATGATCACTTCAATTAATGGGTTTTTTAATTCTTTTGAAAACCAACTGAAATGGTCATTGTCGTGCGTGTGGTTTTCACCTATCGTAAATGGAGGAGCTTTTCTTTTTCTCGCTCAGATAGCTGTCAACGGTTCCTGGAAAAAAAAAAAGTTCTGAAATTGACAGTTTAGTCAGATGTTTGGTCAACTGATTGTTGAACGTATAGAGAAGTGTTTTGCTTTCTGTTTTCTATGCCAACAGTCACTGCTCTGTTTCTCCCCAGGTCTGACCTTGGCTGTGCTCTCGCTCTGTGAGGTTTACAAGGAATAAACATTTTTTTCTTGCAAATGGATTTCTCCCTGCTTCTTGTCATTACTCTGATCGAATGTCGGTTTCAAAACCGTTTCTCCAAAGCACCAATCTAAACATTGTAAGTCTATTTTTAAGTCTGAAATCTATAGGCCTAATGCATTCTCTCCAAATTAAGATAGTCATGTTAATTCATAAAATTACTTATTTTTTTCAATTTATTAAGATATCTTATTATTTCATAAAAAACAGGACAATGTATTTTTACGCTAGTTAAAGCATTACGCCTCTGTAAAATGGGCTGAGAGGTCTTCCACTGTTGAAGAATGTGTAACCAATGTCCAGTCGCTTTCTCCAGATCCACTCCAAAATTCACTGGATCATTCCTTGTACAAACCCAGCAATCGTTCCAAGTTTCATGAAAATCTGTCGAGTAGTTTTTGTGAAGTCCTGCTGAGAATGAGACAAAAAATGGTGAAAACACGATTGCCTCTTAACAGTGAACCTGGCTGTGATCTGGTATCAGACTAGATGCAAAATGTATTTCTTGCCACTTAGTGGCAGTGTCCATCTACACAGACTCTGGATACAACTTTTTATTGAAGCCACCATTTCTACCTTTTATTTGAGACCCAAAAAAACACTTAAGGTAATGTGTCGCCAAGAGAAAAACTTCTTGGTGAGTAATAAATATTTGATCTGAGTTCTTTTACTTGATCAATAAGAAACTGACTCTGAATCTGCTCAACCAAACATCAGATAAGGTGTGAATTATTTCGATAATTCCAGCTGGACTCTGATTTAGTCAATATCGCAGCATACCTTCAGACATGACGACCACCAGGTGGCGCCTGTGCTCTGCCTAGTCCGTGCCTGGGATTCCAGTAATAATCATCATCATAAATGGGAGTAATCTGTACGCTGCCACATAATTCGGTTTGAGATAAGGCATTCATTCTGATGAAGTGATGATGGGTGAGCGAGATAAAGAACCCCCTTGTCAAGGACGCTGAATTTCAATGCATGAAAGAAGCCCTCAGCTCAGCATTCTGTCACACACCAGACTTCCCCAAATACGCCTGATTAACCTGTGTTGCGACACAAAAGTAGGGAAAGCACCTTCCACAGCATTTTCCTCTGTCTGGGTTTGGCATAAAAATGTGTTTTACACTTAATCGTCAGTGTTCGGTGGCTCTATTTGGTCCAATCTGGCATCACACTGTTTGGCAAATTCAAGCATGTGGCATTAACAGATTATAATATCCCTTTTTTTGGCAGTCTGTTTTCTTGCATTGGTCTGACAGTAAATCCAGCCGTTTAATGTGAACCAGCTGTTAATGTGGAAATCCAAGTAGAGCCGTGCTATTGAGCAACACCGCTCCAGGACTTCCCGCTCTAAGTCATTTTGCAATATCTTTGGCGGGAAAGCACTTCCCGCATCTCCCCACTGTACTTGTTCCTATTTATAATAAGGAACGATGGTGATACAGATCCTCGCAGCCTCTTCTCAGAGGCTGCTTGTGTTTGTCCTCCTGTTGAAATAAGAGTTTATTTTGTCTTTCATACACACCAACAGACCGAAGCATCTGCACACACAGAGACCGAAGCATCTGCACACACAGCAGGCCAGCCTGCTCACATTCCTCTCCCTCCCTGTGTGTGCAGTGCTTCTCTTTCCCAGCAGAGAGGCAGGGTTGTTTTTTTTCTCCCTTGCACACCTACTCAACCCATGCTGCTGCTTTAAAAGTCAACATTTGTGCTGCATGCTTCAATATGTGGTAGATTTACCAGAACAGACCACCCACTTTTTTCCTTGTGCCACACGTGGATTTCAAAGGAATGTGCTTGACTGAGTTCAGAGGGATTGTTTAACCCCTCTTTTGAAGTTCTTTTTGAGATAAAAAAAAACTTAGAGCAATGTCACCAATTGCAGATAATGGCTGTCATGTGTAATATGGCCTTGTGACATATCAACCTGTTGCACTTCAGTATCTGAGCTTTTCAACTTCCTTGAATCTGGTAGTGCAAGATTCTTTGAAGCTATTCTCCTGACTGATTTGACTGCATACTGACGACTGATGATGCGTGCGCTGCGTTAAGTGAAACTGAAAGCGAAATTGGGATTGGTGTGCAGTTGTGGAAACAGCCAAATAATCTTTGTAGCTTGCTTTGAGGATGACATCGCTTTTCAAAGAACTTCAGTGTCTTCTCAAGGAATCACTAGAAAAGACTAAGATGACAGATATGTGCTATGTTTGGCACTGAAATTTAGATTGGTTGGCTTGTCTCAATACGTGTATTAATCTATGCACCAATCAGCCGTAACATTATAACCAGAGACATTTAAAATCAGAATAACACTGATCATCTCACCACAATGGCACCTGTCAGTGCGTGGGATGTATAAGGCAGCAAGTGAACATTTTGTCATTTTGTCGTTTGGCGGTGTTGCTCAAGAGAGAGAGAGGTTGATGTGCTGGAAGTAGAAGAAATAGTGAAGTGCAAGGATCTGAGCGCCTTTTATAAGGGTCAAATTGTGAAGGTTACACGCTTGGCTTGGTCTCTCATCTCTAGCATCTCCAGAACTGCAGGTTTTGAAAGGGAAGGACAACAGGTGAACTTCCCACCTGGTCATGGGCACCCAAGGCTAGCAGATTTTGTCCACTCCCACAGAAGGGCTACTGTATAAATGAGTGAAAAAAATCATGCTGGTTCTGATAGAAAGGAGTCCGGACTCTCAATGTATCTCCGCTTGCTGTGTTTTGGGCTGCAGAGCAGTCAGGGAACTCACACTTTTTCATACAATATGTGGATAACCAGGTGTGTGTGTCATTTACCTGTGTAAGAAATGGCACCAGGATGCATTATGATACTAGAATAGAACGCAGGCTGGGAGATTCAGTGTAGGCTCCTACAGCCATTCATGTGGCTGTAACTTTGACATGCACCCCCTACCTAAGTAACGTGGCAGATCAAGCACAACCCATAATGAAATGGCATTCTCTAAAATGTGTGGCCTCTTTCAGCAGGATAATGCCCCTGTCACGCTGAAAACTGTTCAGGAAAGGTTTTTGGAACATAACAACGAGTTAAAGGTTTTGACTTTGCCTCCAAAGCCTCCAGATCTCTATCTAATGTGATTGTCCCAATGGGATGTTCTGAACAAACTACGCCCCAAACTGCAGAATTTGTTCTGGAATGGTTTGAGTAACATTAAAATGACCTCAAGGTCTTGACATGGAGGCCCCGCCTCCTAACTGACAGGACTTAAAGGATCTGCTGCTAACGTGTTAGTGCCAGATCCCACAGGAACACCTTCAGAGGTCCTGTGGAGTCCATGCCTGGATCGGTCAGAGCTGTTTTAGGGGCAAGAAGGGGACTTGGACTGGTATTTATAATGTTATTATCACCTGGTAAAATATTTATTTAGATCAGCTAAAAAGAATGAGCTTGGTCACAGAAAAATTGACCGTCAGAATTGTATTTCATTGCCCATATGTTGTTTTCTTGGCTGGACAGCAGGGTTCCCACCTCAGGCCTGTAAAAGAAGAGATGTTTGTCAGTGGTCTGGATCATGCTAATTCATATTTTTCTCATTATGAGACACAAGTCATCCAGTTTCCAGCTTGATGGGCTTCCAGTCATGGACTTTGACTCACTGCTGTAGTTCGACTCTTCCAGGAAAGAGCCCTTTAACCTTCCTGCCATGCAGCTGTTCACTTGTTTGATGGGCCACCAGAGCATTAGGGCGGAATTTGGGCAAGTAGAGAGAATATGTTCCACTTGGTCACACATAATATGATTGAATATCTAACATAATATACAGACACTGATAGTATTTCAACTGCAGGTAACATCACAGAACAGTTTGTTCTGTATCTTAACAAATCTAAACTCAAAATATTTTGTAGACAAGCGGGACAGATTTTTGAATAGCTACGCCTAATATTGGATATTCTTTCAAACATTTTCAAGATGTTTGGTCCCCGTGTGCAGGTACTAATAATAGGGTCGCAGAATGACTCACCGACATTTTTGTCTGTGCTCGTGTTGTTTTTGGCTCTAAATTGTTCCATATGCTGTAACAGCAGAAAGCAGAAAGCGTTTTCATTAGTACATACACACATTATGAGTAAAAAAAAAAAAAGTGTCTTATGCATTTTATTTTATTTGCACCCAAAAAGATAAACGATGTTTTTTCTGTTTATGCTGGGATTTTTTTTATAAACAGCCCAGATCATCTTACTCTGCTTCTCTCTGCTCGGTTTCTCATTCTATGATAAGAGGCTTGGAGAACCAGTCATGTTTTTTAACCTCATCTCAATATTGTTCTTTTAAATAAAGACTTCTACAGATTCTAGCAGAAGAAGAAGACTGACTCTAGTACAACGTTTTATTACAAATATCTCTTACCAATTTTAACATGGGGTTTCAAGAAGGTTTATAAGAAGAGGAAAAAGGTTCAGGGTTCAAATCTTCCAAAGGACTCGGGGCCTTTTTGTGTGGAGTTTGCATTTTCTTTCCACACAGACACCTAGTTTACTATTAGATACTCAAAAGAAATAAAGAAATATGCACTGGGATGTTGGGAATGCACTTGTTACCCCAGCAATGTTGATTTTCTTTCTATATAAATGCATATTATCAAGTTCAGTTAGAATATTTGACGGATCATTATACAGAACTTTATTATACATTTATTTATTTTATTTTATTTTGTTTCCTGTGTAGCAAGAACTACTGTTACAAAAGTCAGAATTTGTTAAGAACATCCTGGCAATACAGTTTCCACATAATCCAAGATGGGTTTAAAATAGTTTACTTCTCTCAAGAGGTGGGACATTTTACTCAAACCATTAAGAAACACTTAATCCTTCAGTTTCTCTCAATCAAAATCAACACAAGTATAAAAATCTGAAAGTTACTAGTAATTACGCTAATCTGACATATTAATTTAGTAGCACATGAAATTGTTTTCAATACAAAAGGCGTCATCAATATTATTGGACATGATAATCACTGGCACATGCGGGAAAAGTGTAAAAAACAAAAAGGAAACTTCTTTACATCTCATTTGGGAATGTATGATTGTCAGACCATTTTAGGATTGTGGAATTCTTGGGATTTCGGGTTGGGACAAACTCTGCAAGTATCTGCACAGTTAAGTCTTTTGGAATATAATGACAAAGGTCCATGCTCAGTTATGATGGTGGGAATATTCTCAGATGCCAGAATTGATGGAAATCGCCCAATCTTCTTCAGGGAAGTTGGTGAAGGGAAGAGAAGAGCAAGGTAAAAGCCCCTGTGGCACTGGAAACCTGGGATATTTCATGGATTTTCTTGCCTCTAATTACAGCTTTGAACATACAACAAGGATTTGTATGAGTTTTTATTTGTGTTTGTGTAAACATCAATGAATGTGCTTTTATTTTGTGTCTATAAAAGTCAACTTTTCATTAGATCAACTTGTTTTTGAGCTTTGTGATGCTGGAGTTTCCAATTTTTAAATAGTTTATTTAGATTGAGAAGTGGGAGATTTTACTTAACCTAAAAAGAAACACTTAATCCTTCAGTTTATCACAAACTATTAATTCAACACCTCTGAAGGTAATTCATTTTCCCTGGGCAGGAAGGGTATGAAAAATTGCAATCTGAAAAATAACCACAAACTACAGCTGTTGGACAAATGTAGCAGAGTGGAAAGTACAAAATTTCTCCCTGAGAGGTTATTTAGTAGAAATAAAGAGAAGAATGAATTAAGAATAACCAAGTGAAGAATCTCAAATTGAGTAAATGTTACGGTCCACTTCTGACTTTGACCCTTCCACCGCCTGCATTCCAAAAGATATGTGCCCCAGAAATCATAATACTTGAGGAAACCAGTGACTAAAAGAGACTTAAGACATGCACCACAACAAGATGAATAAATGAATTCACCTCAGGGTGTGTCTACCTCTTACTTTAGTGACGCACTCGGGACAAGTTTGATCATGGGGACTGTTCTTCCTGGAACTTGGAATATAAAAACCTGAGTTTTTCATATATCTAAACCATCTAACATCACCAGAAACATCCCTTAGAAAATCCCTTAGATAATTAGTTGTCCCATTTATCACTCTCTGTCACTCTTTGTCCCATTTATCGCTCTCTTGAATCCTTTGCCTGTCTGTGGTTTATAGGGCAATGTTAATTAGAGACCGGATTTTTTCTTTTTTCTACTCAGCAAAAGTTTTTTTTTTGTAACCTAGATGATCATTCTTTTTCTCGAGATTGAAACGAAAAACATCTTCTTGTCTACTCGTGGTTTTATTGGAGATAAAGACATGGCATGTCCATTACAACTGACAGAGGGGTTAAACATATATGTTTTTGTGGTAAAAAATATTAGAATATCCAGTCTATCGGATAATAGTATTGCATAAAAATATTTTCTGTAAATAAGGTAATTATTGCTTTATATCTATATAGAAAGTATTTTCCCTATTAGAACCAGAGGAGTAGAGGTAAACAGAAGCATAAAATGGAATAAAATAAATAAAGTTACGTACTGAAATCCAGTAATGGAGTAAATGCAACCGTCCAACTCTGCTCACGCACCTGTTTCTAGTCATGATATTTCCATTAAATGAAGCTGAATAAAGACAGGGGGCCGAATTAAACAAGTTAATTCTCACACCGGCTTTGATGTGACTACTGAATCATATTTTACTACAAAAACAGGGAGGAAGGAAAACTGAACGGATCAGCCACAACAGCACCGCCCGCGCGGGAGGCGCGCGCTACTGCTGCAACAAACACACTCGCGTGACTCCACCAACAGGCGTCACGCGTATTATCCGGTTAATTTACATACTTAACACCGCCCATGGGGGCGAGCATGATACACTGACGACGATTCAGAGCTTACTGTGCGGTGGGGAGGGAAAACAGCTGAAGAAAAAGTTTACTGGACGGGAGACGGCTGTTTTAAACCCAACGGTTGGACGGAGAAGGAGGGGCGCGTGTCGGGCTCTTTGACCCACTCTGGGATCACGACATGGACGCTTTGAAATCCGCTGGAAGGGCAATAATACGGAGCCCCAGCATCGCCAAACAGTCTTGGGCTGCGGGCAGACATAAAAGTGAGTATGCTTTCGTTCATTATATTACAAAAAAAGGGGTTAGCTAGTGATAATTTATGCTATCCCTTACAAGAAGCTAACGTTTAACTGGCGTCACTTAACAAGTGGACGTAGTTACAGTTGTTGGCAAGAGAGTGGGGGATGTTTGATAAATCTGGCAACCCGACAGAGGCAGGCAGGCAGGCTGGGAGGATGTTTGATAGACCTGGCAACTCAAGAGGTGATGAGTTTAACAGAAGAGCTGGTGGTCGTGTTTCTAAATGCACATGAACTTGAGATTCCGTCTGATGGAACATATTCGCGTAAGCACCCAGTCCGGCTCGCCCCATTTGTATGTATACAGGGCTGCGAGCTGCTCGATCCACTGCATGTCACAACAAAAGTTTGACTTCAGTGAAAATCGTGGCTTTGCATTCCACGTCATTGGGCTTATCTGATGACGGGATTTAGAAATGTACAACAGGGACCTCAAACAGAAAGACAGGAGCGACTGGAGAGTAAAAAGGCGTGAGGAGATGGGTGTATAATCATCGCAACACCCTGTTGCTAGGCGATGCACAGTGTGAAACTAAAATGTTTTAAAAGGAGTGGTTGCATGGAGGAGTCAGGTGTTACATTTGTATCGGGGGTGGGGTTTGATTATTGTGAAAGCTTATGATCACTCCTGCATTCCACTCACAGGCCGGCCGACCGCTTTTTATGTTTACCTATACAAAAGGGCAACGTTCAATGCCCCCAATGTCCCCCTCTTTCTCATAGACAATAAAACACTTGGGTATAAGTTGTGACACTTGCCAGACAAGTGCAAGTGATGCTTAATTTTGGTCCACTCCTATCTGGTGGAAGTGGTTCACAATCAGCATGTTGCCTCCACATGTGACTAGGCATCGGTCAGCGAAGGATAACCGATCAATCTCTAATGCTGGCAGCTCAAACAGGAGCATTACAAGGACTTAACATAGCTGCCACCACAGAGAATTCAGTTAAGAAGAGATCCTGCAACTGTTCATCTCCTGCTTTTTAACCTGTTATAATTATAGGCCTAAGTGTATTTTAGAACTGCAAGAAGGCAACTTGTTTCATCTTGTGTCAGTCAGCTGTAACTACAAGGTGGACCCTGTTTTTGCATGATGTGTCTAGACACTGTAGTAATTTGGGGCATTAGTAAAATGTCGAGTCCCTTTTAATAGTTTACCTTCTGGCTGTAAAATACGGTATTTCTACATTCATACAGATCCATTATAATTTGAGGCCAAGTTCTGCAAAATGTCTCAAGACTTTCTCTCCCTCCCGTGTGTTGGCTTTTGCTTTTCAAGGCCATCGATTCAATTTCTTGGCGTCTTTCAGCACGGCCACCTTACTCTCCCACAATTGGTTTTGGATTATAACGGGTTCCTTTTAATGATCAATGGATGTCAACTTTGACAGTAGGCTGATGATTCCATTCTTTCCCTCCAATTGCGGTCTCATTCCTCTGCACACCAACAAGAACGTGTCTGCTGTGTCATTTCCTGCCTATGACCTGCATAGTTGACTAAATATTGATGTACACTGCTCCCCCATTATATCCAAATAGTCCCCACTTTGACTGAGGTGAAGGGATATGTAATATCAACTATCTTCTTAGGTCATGAATTCTATTTTAACCAGTCCAAAAAGTGTGGGCGGCAGAAAATCCCTGTCTTAAAGCTCCTGGTCAAGGAGCGGACTTCTGTGGGGTTGTCTATATTGATGCTACTACATATCAATGTCTGTGAACCAATGCAGATTTCCTAATGAGGAGTGCATGTGATCTTAAATCTATTGGACTGCATGACATCATAAGTGAGCCTGTGTTGTATACTGCCACTGAAAATGGTTGTTGAATATTTGCATTTTTGTTGAATATTTGCATTGGTTGTTGAATATTTGCTTAATAAGACGGCATCAATGCAATTAAAGAAAAATATATAGGTGAAAATCTATTGCTATATTTTTAATGGTATATGCAGCAAGATGGAATGGCCTTTTTCTTTATATTGAGTGTTTTCTTTTGTCAGTGGTAAGCAGGAATTAATGTGCCTGACTGACTTGTTCCTTGTGCACCTCTGACCCTGCTCTAGTCAGTCAGTGCTGTGTCCCCTGCACAAAGTCATCCAAAGGGGGCTGCTAGGCTTTAATGGAGATTGCTTCCTACACAATGCCTTTATGAATTTGTAACTTCCTCATTGATTTATATCCCTGTTACATCTCTTATATGTCGATGTGTGTGTGGAGTCATATGTGAATTCTTAAAATTGACAGGACTGCAAAAAAATGTATTGTCACTATTCCCCTTAGAGAATGGTTTTCATTTTTGTCGAGAACTGAATGTTTCTCTTGTTTGAACTGACGCAGCAGCCCAGCAGCTGACCAAATAGGATAACATTTCCAGATTATTATTACACCAGTTACAGCACAGGCTGTGTTGAGCAGTAAATTGCAGTGTGAAGTATTTATGAAGCAAAGACTGACTTATTTGCACATGATATTAATTGTCCTATAATGTAATTCAGCGAGAGAAATGTGCATCTGTTGCCATGTGTCAGTGCCATGTGCCATTTCTGATACTTTGTTTTTCTGAAAGACCAACAAAAGCCAACAGTGTTGCTTTATTTTTCATAAAACATTTTACTTCCCTTCTTCATCAATATAGAGATTTCTTTTAAAGAGTTTTCTGTGAAGCCAGAAGGGAAGTATGCACAGGAAGCATACATAGCTGCTGAGACTTTTACAGCGAGGGGATAAAAAAATACAGATCTCATTTATGTCTATTTACCCAGATAGCTGGAAGCAGGTGGTCATCAAGGTCATCATTTAATCTGTTCTGAGAAATCTTGTTAGTAATTGTAGACTCAACGGCTGGGATTATAAGAGCACTCACCCTAAAACTAAAAAAAAAAGTATAAGCCTTCCTTTTTCTTCGATGTGACAGTCAACCTGTGAATGCTTATGACTTCTGTCTGACTTACTTCTGGGCGTTTGGTCAGTAGACCAGAACGGAACTTGGAGAGTTTATTGAAAAACCTTCCCCTTCCTCCGTTCCCATGAAGAAGTAATTCAGGTAAGACTTGCTGTTTTTTAACCACCCCCTCTTAAACCACTGATGCTTGTTGGTGTTTTTTTTTCTTTAAGGTCCCAATATACCTGTGAGCTCTGGCCCGGAAAAAAACACCTGTTGTGTTGTAACACTGATTGTGAAATCTTCTAAAGCCTGTCATGACACACCCGTAACCCTAAACTCATGTATATGAAGGTTATAGGAATGCAAGGGGAATATTTCTACTAAATGGGAGATTTATTTGCCTCTCAATACCTGTCATTCTCCCTCTTCATGCCAAACCTTCATGTCCAAACGTGTCTGAAACTCAATAAAATTGAGTTGGGATGCAGAGAGGTGATTTGGAGGACACCAAAATCTTAAACACATTGTACAAATGTTTGCACAGACTGGTTGAGAAAGAAGACCTCAGACAATCAGCCCTTGGGGCAGTATGCTACTAAACAAACAAAACAAACATTAAATTGTCAAATTAAGGAATGGTTTATTCAATTGTTTTATATATAATTTTTTTCAGTTTCTATTTCACTAATTTGATGCAGGGGGGCCTGGGTGTAGGTGGATTTGAATATATTTGGTTTAATTAGTTTTATACCAGGTCCCATCCCATTTTCTGCTGTAAGCATGGCAATTGATTTGACAAGGTGAAACTCAAATATTCAGTTTCCCTGCTTATTTTACAAATATTAGTAAATCCATCAATGGGGAGAAGGGAGAATGAGAAAGTGTTTTTCATTTTGCACATTGGGTCTCCTGCTTCCCTTCGGTTAGTTTTTGTTGTATGTCCATTTTATGAAGCGTTTCCAGCCCCATGAATTAATTTCCTTTACAGATAGTGTGTCTCATAAAGGCAAGGATTTTTGAGTGTTATTGAGCATTTTACAGCCCATTTGTCATTCCCCGTTTTTATCTCCAATTTAAAGAGTAGGGGGAGGTCATTGGGTCGGTAAAACTTGTTTGTCTGCATTAAATCTGGACATACTGGATTCTGATTACATTTTAATTGCTGAGTTGGTTTTGAAGAGGACTACGGGTACATATTCTAGATCTCCTTTTTCTTATACCTATATCAGCAAAAATTTATTTTTAAATAAAAAAAACACCCAATTCCAAATGGAAGGCTAGGTTGCCAGATAATTTTCTATTGGGATGAGGTAGATAAGACAGAAGCAACACAATCATGGTGACACCACAATAATGCTTACTATGCTCTGGTTCTGTGCCGTGATGCAACATCTTATAAACTCAGTACAACGTTAAGAAATGGGATGTATTTATATCCACTCTTGCAGGCACACAGATTACTTAATCCAGAGGAAGCTGAATACTGACAGAAGTTGCCAAATTGGAATCTTGTAATGAGAATTTTTTTTTTTTTTTTTTTTACAAACGGCTAAGTTTGTTATGTAATATATCAAATACATTGTCATTGTGCTGTTTTTATTTGAGTAATTGTCCGAAACAGAAACCATCACATCTGATTTTATCTTTCATAGCAACTCTGCTTTCCATTAATTGAGGTTGGGTATACATTCCATTTTTAATGTTATATTATGGGTAAATGTTTTGTTTGTAATCATTGACTTGATGCACCCGGTCAGTGTGAGTTAGGTTGCAGTAAAAATCTAGCTACCCCTGCCTGGTTTGGCTATGTACAGGGTGGTTTAAGGATCAGTTTCATAACCCTGCTTCTAGTTGGGAGTATCTTCTGACCTTAGCTGATCATAATCTCTGATCCGTGACTGAAACTCCTTTCTGTCTTTCTTTGATTGCATGTAGCAATACAGAAAGATGGGCCTATCATTGTTGCGACTTAAACACAGGACTGTAAGACATTTATCCTCTGCAAATCCTTTCATTCATCCACATGATATAGTTTTAGATAGTCGTCATATTTAGTACGGAAAGCTGCACTGTCCTGCAACATTTCTGTTTGTTTGATTCAGTTCGGTATTATAAATATCATCTGGTGTAGAGGATGAAGTGAAAGTGGAAAAGTGCAGAGACAGGAGGTCACATGATGCTGGAAATGAGGGATCCCCACTTCATCTTATTTATTTACTTTGTATTGATTGCTGCTTTAGTGATTTGCCCTGTACTCTGTCTGTGTGGTCATTTTTATCAAGCGCTGTTAGTGTGTTTGTCTAGGTTGCCCAGGGACACTTTGACCTGGATTACAGATAGTAGTTACAAATTTTCCTGTATCTTTTCTGCAGAAGGTGAAGTTTAGAGGACACACAGTACTACTGGATCAGTCTTTACAACAGACGTTGACAGTGACCCCAAGTGCTGGTCTTTGATCTGCATCGATCAGGAGTTAGGTTTCCAGGCATAATAAGGTTGCAGGAGGCTCAACTCATCAGATTGTCTGCAATACAGACATAGGACTTTTTGTGGCTTAGTTAGAACTTGGCTAATGCTTTCTCTCTCTGAACAACCATCATGCTCTGCATCCCTCCAGGCGTCTTTCGTCGTCCGTGTCCTGATTAAAATCTAATAATGCTGGAGTATGTGATTCTGTAAGAAGGAGAAAGGGAAGGTCATCTCACCGCAGCTCCATGTCAGCCGGGGCCTTAATATGCGAATATGAGCAACTTTCAACTTGAGTGATTGGTTGCAGTTGGGAAAAATTATGGTAACTTGGGAAATATTTATGTTTTATACTGTGTTTTGAAAGCTGATCTTCTGAAAGAATTGTGAGAAAGCAGCAGAGAACACACCTTTTCCTATAGCCATGCATCTCCAACAACCTCTGTTATTTGCCAGGCAGTTTGGTGAACTTTCAACCTGAGGGGCTTTGACTGTTGACCTGAGAGTCTTTTTCTGTGTTTGAAGACTAAACCAGCCATGTTGCTGCTCACTCCCATTGTCCCCTGACAACCTCTGAAGATGTAACTGCTGTAAACCAATGTCAACATGACGGTGGTTACTCATGTGCTTGCAATCTGGTTTTCCTTGTAGAATGATGTTATTCACAAGGATGTCTAAGAAGGTTCATAAATATGACAAGTACATTAACCCCTACGGGTTAATGTGGAAATTATGGAACGTCACAGTGGATGTGAGTTTGCACCAAAGTCATGCCAGCCACTCCGCTCTGACACGTTCAAACTGGGTTTGTGTGCAGAAACAAGCCACTGACTGCTAGTTAGAGTGGGCATTTTCTTTTTAAAGTCTTCGCTGCTGTTGGCCAATCAAAGCTCGTTTTCAAAAGAACCTGTCTTTATCCTTTGTTGAACACTTAAAAAAGTATTCTCAAAGCAAGTCACAGTGATAAAAAGTTGTCAGGATGTCAATGAAGAGATTTGTGGTTTTATGACTGTGCATGCAGTAGGAGTATTAACTACATGATTTAGCCTGCAGTCACAGTGTTGCAGAGTGCTCTTGTTGTTTCCATGGTGATTAAACTGCCGCTTCTCCATAATTGTCCATTAGATTTTTTGTGAGAATGTATGGAGATGATTTTGAATTGCTCCAGTAATTTGCATATTTTTCATGGTATTTGATTTTGTTTCCTGAGCACACCATATCCTTTTCCTTTTCCTTTAACCTTTTTTTTTACCAGCTTTTTGTTTTTATTTATTTTTTATTCTTAAAGCAAAGGCAAGACCAGGAAGTGCAGATGATCTCTCCTCATTACTGCCATTTTGGTTGTCTCTTAACAGGGAAACCAATTGTGAGCCCCTTTGACCCTGCATTGATCGAATCCCCTACTGCATTTTCTGCATTTTTTGTCTTTGCTTCAAATGAAAGACTACATCTACTGCCGGTTCCGATGCTTTATGTCTTCACAGGCTCGGCTCACAAATGCCTTTTATTTTTACTCTTCTCTGTGTTGTCACCTCAATCCAGATAGTTTGTTGCATCAGAAGAGCCCAACTCTCTGTCGTAACGGCTTTGTCATAACTTCATAAAATGTCCCTGCTTATGCATGCAGTGAAGTGACAGATCTTTAAGAAGAGTCATGAATGCGATCTAGTGTATCATACACATCAGTTTTGTAACCAGCAAATGAGTTTGATGGCCACAGCTTGACCTGACGCACAGCTCCAACAACCTGTTCCAATTTTGCAGGTTTTAGCCGCTAGTGTTCATTTCCATATCAGAGAATTGCTTAAATTACCTCCCATGAAAGTCCTACATAATTAAACCTGCATATTTAAACCTATCGGCTTTTTTTACACTCTGCTCAGTTGACAGTGTGGCTTTTATTGAAGTTCGGATGTGGTGAAACCAAAGAAGTTGGGTTATGAACTTTCTTTGTTCTTCAGTTTCTACGAGTCGGGTTTCGAAACTCGAATGTTAGGTCTTCTGTAGGTTGATATGAAGGGGATGGGTACAAGTTTCCATCTCACTGACAGAGACAATATAGCACAGGCAGTGTGAGAACAAGCCATATTTGGGTGCCATTAGCTTTTTGACATAGACTATGAGTATGGCCCACTTGGACAACAAGTCTGGATAAATGCATTTTGACCACTTTAAGTAATCCATGTAAGAATTAATGGTACATGAGTCAGAGGGGCCTCCCTTTACATTAGTTTATATGAATATTGTAATTCTATTGAAGTCTACTTTGATTGGTTAGAAGATTACTTAAAGAGGAAGGATAAAGAGTGTGACTTAAGTTGATTTTTTTTTTTAATCATGACTTCCTTTAAATGCTCTCATGAGTGCCTGGGTTTAGATGCATAACCCTTTCTCCACCATGAATTACCACGGGTTCAATATTTATGCAATGCTCTAATGGAACTAATGCCGTGAGCAAACGGCACAGAAGTGAGAGCTATCACCAAAACAAACTGGTAATTTCCAAAAGAAAAACCTCATTATGAATCCTATCTTATCAAGCTGTGTGTGCGCCCCTGCTGAATACGGATACATGACTGCTGACCCCCCACCGCACAGAACCTATATACAGCCAGCATTAGAGCGTATCAATGATTGTTTTCCTAAAACACACACAGTCAAGTGAGCTACTTAATAGCTAATTATATCCATGGCCTGTACTATGTGTCTGATTCTCCCTCTCCCTGACACTCCATGTTAAGTTACCTCGGCAAACCAGAGTGGGAGGAGGTTACATGATGAGTGCTATAACCACCCTTTATCACACACTGCTGTACCAAAACAATAGAATTCTTGGTAGTATGCGTCCTGGGTAGTATCCGTCATGGCGTTACCAAAGTTGAGTTCATAAATTTGCTGGGAGTTTCCAGGGAGTAAAGCTAATGTGGACAGATGTTCAGAATTCCTTTTTTCCTTGCGGTTAATACTTATCTTTTAGAGTTTCAAGTGGTGATGGACTTGGCTGCTGTAAGAAAAAAAAGGGGGTTTCAGGGTGGCCTTGTGAAGACTTGCAGATCACGTGCCAGAACGATAAACTGAATGAAATCCAGCGGTTCATAAATTTTTCAAAATGGTCGGTTAAGAAAAGCGCTTCCACATCATACACTCACTGATGTTGGCAGTTACCGCAGCAGACGTTTACCTACTTCCCCAGTCCTATCGTCTTCTGCTTAGTAAGCACTGTTTCATTGCTTGCACTCTTCCTCCTTTACAGGCAGTGTCACCTATAGGCGATGGGCATTCACTGACCATCCAGAGCTCCAGCGAAGCCAAGAAGCCTTTGAAGTTTGCTGTAATCAGTGCTGCAGCGAGCTGCCATGGAGGGGGCTGCTAGTGGTTGGGGGTTGGGTGGACTGGGGATGTTGTGTAAATGCAAATGTGACCAATATGAAAATGGATTATTCTTCATATAAAAGCAGCATGCTGGGTTTATGCACCAGTCTAAAAATAGCTCCGAACAAGAGCTATTTTTTTTGTTTTTTTACGGTCTCTTTCATTTTAAAGCCGTTTAATAACACTGCAAGAGTGAGTTTGCAGTTTGTTTGTTTTTTAAATCTTTGCAGAATATCGTCTAATCTATAGCAGGCAGGATGGACAAAAATTTTCCCATTATTTGAATTGTGTAGTCTTGCATCAGCCTCTTCAGGGTTCCTTTTACAAAGGTGGAGTCCTAAGTCTCAATAATGAGCTGCTGTCTTCCCCAGGGTCCTGCCTCCCCAAAAATCAATATGGACAGTTGAAGTGAAAAAGCTTTCTTCTGATACCTCTACCGGACCAGCACAAGCCTGTCGCGTCAATGACATTTCTCCTAACCCATTCATAGAATGTACAAAGCACAATTTACAGACAATTTAGTGAAACTGATTTGTCATCATTGCTCCCTTCTGTAAACATTAAAATTCTCTGGACTTGAGACTCTGTTGCTTCTAAAAACATGAGCAAGTGGTTTGCAGTGTCAGGCTGGCTGAGGTTATGACGTCATCATCACTATTATATTCATATAATAGTCAGCAAACGTCCTAAGTGGCTACACCTCATAATGGATCTTTTATCGCCTACTTGGTAACTTGATTCAGGTCATGAATAGAAGCTAATGATTCCATGCCGCAGATTATATTACCGTCAGGGTGCTACTTATCTAAGCAGAGCGGGATCAGCAGAGCAGAGACGCCCTGATCTGCTCCCTACATTTAGGAGCTCAAAGACCTTGAACTAAGAGTGGGTGTTCACTGCCAGACTCACCCATTACTTAAGTATGGGTTTGGTTACAGCTACATTTAGACCTTTATAAACTCTTCTACATAACCACTGGTGGTTAACTTGGTTTGGTTGGAGATGAGAGGAGTATTATATGTTAGCCTTTGCTGCCTTTTCAGATGGTCTAAATCAATAAGGGTTCTTGAATCAAGCAATCACAAGATACTTCACTTATTTTGAAAAGTGATAGTGTTTATAAAATTTGTGGTCAGTGAGTTTGGGTCCATCAGTTAACATACATAATGTACGACAGAACCAGCAGGTCAGACTTATGAAAGTATTGTTCGGCAAATGAACAGGATCTTTATCGCTTTTCACTGAGTATACGTTGGTGGCAGACAACTGGATAATGGATCTATTTAGGAAACAAGTGTGTTTTACTGCCTTTACAGAGTGTCACAAATCATAGTATAGTCCACGATGAACTATGAACTTTGAAGAGACATTAGCATGTTTATTATGAGAGCATAGATACACACACACACCTACACACACACACACACACACCTACACACACACCTACACAACTACACACACACTTACCTCACTTGCACTTTGTTTCTGTACATTTAATTTAATTTATTTTAATTGCACATAACACAATGTTATTCTTACTCTGTAACATGCTCTGCTGCTGTAACATTGCAATTTCCCCATTGTGGGACTAATAAAGGCTATCTATCTATCTATCTATCTATCTATCTAGATGAATACTGAAGGAGCAGATTGTTGTATCCTGAAACTTTGCTCTTTCATATGTCACTTCCTCTTCGGTTGCATCAGCAAAAATGCTAGGCAATTTGAAAATGAAATATGGTGAAATGCTGAATATGAAAGACTTGGTGTTGACCGTCAGCATAATTCTCACATGAGTATTTTGAATTTGTGTTTTTCGAGGAAGATTAGTTCACACAAGTAATTATTTTTCTCTTTCACTGCACTTTGTAAGAAATATTTTCAATGAGCTCTGGTAAACAATAGGACCACTTTCCTTGGATTTTTTTTCTTTTTTTAAATCTTTTACGGTTATTGAAGACTATATTTTAATTTGCCACTAAGCTTCAAAATAAATTCAACCTTTTTTTGAACCAACAGGATTAAACTTGGCCACCAGATTGTTTCACTTCTTTGAAGGAGGTAGTAACAGATGCTAATTGGACATTTGTGTTGGGTATATGTACCTAACCGGGAACAATGTATCCACATCTCATCAAAAGCTGCCAGACAGAATTGAACTGCAGTTTTTGAAAAAAATGTTTTAACAGAACTGGACAGTTACATTTCTACATGCTTTTAAGAGCCCATCAAGGTTGTGCATTCTATAATTGGTTTATTCAGCTAGCACGCAAAGTGTATGCTTTCCATATTCTTCCTGTAAAGAAGCATGTTGCATGCATATTACGGTTCGTATCTTTCTCTAAGTCGGCCACCCTCGTGGACTAGAAAATGTACAAGCTGCAGGGTTTATCAGCCAATTTAAGTTTCACTTGTGCATACCTCTCACCTACAGAGCTTCCAGAGAACTGGACGGACACAAGAGAGACACTTCTGGAGGGAATGGTGTTCCAGCTCAAGTACCTGGGGGTCACGATGGTCGAGCAGCCTAAAGGAGAAGAACTTTCTGCTGCTGCTGTCAAGAGGATAGTGACCACGGTGAGAGACAAGGGTTTTTTAGGTTCTTGCTCAAAGACCCTACGACATGTAGACCCTGGTGGGACCCGAACCGGCTATCTTCCGTTCTGGAGACGGCCGCCCTACCCACTGAGCTACAGCCGCCCCATATACATTTATGCATAAGGGAATAACGAGAAACATTTAAAAAAGAACAACAAAATAAAATCGGTACCCTATAACACCTGTGCCACATTATTATTTATGCTATTAGGAAATCTTTGTCTTCCAGTAATTGTCCCTAGTTTATGATCTGACTGGCATCTCAATTAAAAGCTACCACTTGGCTGCCCACTTTGCCCAAGAGGGCCATAGTGGCATTTCGAGTAAGATGCAATAAGTTGGGACAGTGATGTACAGTATATAGCTCTGCCAGCAGATCATGGCAGGAAAGCCTGAATGCTATTGGATCTATCGGCTTAGTGGATAATGAAGATACTGCAGCAGTATGGTGGGACGTGGGAAATGGTGATGTAGGAGAAGGCAGAGGCACTCATTGGGCCCTAATCTGTTGGCTGTCCTTGGTGGCTTTGTGAAAAGGATTCCAGGCTGCTGAGTGGGATATTTTTGTAATTGTCCTATTGTTTAATAGATAGACTTGGTGCAGAGTAATCTATTTTGTCTGCCACTGTTAGAGAAGCTGCCATATAGAACGCATTTTGCGTCTCATAAGTCGTCACTCACCCACTTATTGATTTAACTTGTTTGCTCATGAATCTTATTTCAATATTTTTATTCATTTTTGTTAATTTTGATAAAGCCAGCAGCTTGTCATTCTCTGATCAGCCATAAAATTAGAACCACTGATGGGTGAATTCAACAGTGAGTAATATCAATTAACTCTTTATAATCGCACTTGTCGAGTGAACATTTTGTGATGCGGTGGAAGTAGGAAAAAATGACCAAACCATAAGGATCTGACCAAATTTGACAAGGACCAAACGGTGATGACTGGGTCAGCGCACCTCAAGAACTGCAGGTCTCATTGAGTTTCCTGGTCTGCAATGGCTAGCACCTACCAAACTGGTCTAAGGAAAAGCAGGTGGACTGACGACAGGGTCACAAGGACTTGTTGATGTGCGTGGGGACTGAAGGCTATTCCTATTAATAAAGGCTTAATAATAGGATCATTAAACTAATACTACATTATACCGGGGCAACTTTGGCTCAGTGAATAGATTGGTCGCTCCAAGCCCCTAGTAGCCTACCTCTTGGAGAGTCCTTGAACCCCTGAACCACAATTAGCGCCCTGGGCGACACAAATGGCTGCCAACTGCTTTTTAGGCGTGGGTCAAGTGCAGAGAACAAATTTTGCTATGCTCTAATACTGTATGATTGTCTAACCTGTCTTTCTCCTTTTTCCTTTACTTCCAGGCCAAAGCCAGCGGGAAAAAACTTCAGAAAGTCACATTGAAAGTCTCCCCACGAGGAATCATCCTTTACGACAGTGCCTCCAACCAGCTGATAGAAAATATCTCCATATACAGGTCACTCTTGCTCCTTCATCTGTGTAACATCTGCTGTCCCTGACTCAATTTGACAACCGTTTTTATGGCGTACCTTCAGAAAAATTGTTATTCCCACATTGTTCTCATCCATCACTGGATGGATGAGGTTGTAAGGAGTTATGGCTGGCACTCTAAGGAAATGTTAAGAGTTTACTACCACAGCTTTATGTCTTAACAATGACACACACACACACTGTCTATCGTGAATACCTCAGATCTCTCTGCCTGCCACAGCCTGCACGCTTAAAGCTGCCTAACCTCCATTGGCCTCAAGGTTTAACTAGGCAAGTTTGAATCATTTAAAAAAAAAAAAAGACTTCACAATAATGATTTCACACATAAAGGAGAGATTGTACTCTCCATCATTCTCAAACATGAAAAGGCTTATTTTGGAATATTCTTGGAAGATTGAAGTCAGAACCTTAACCATTGACCGTTTAAAAAGATATTTCTCAACAGTTCTTCAGATTTCAACCTGAGGAATGATGCACAAAAATCTATTTAAGGATGGAAGATGCTAAATAATCCATCAAATGTCTGACACTTTGACCAAATGCATTGATAAGAAGAGAGAAGAAATACTTTTATTTGTACCGTACAGTCATACACAGTTCAACATAGTGAAATTATTTCTGTGGATTTGAGCAATCTCTGAGGGAGCAGTGGGCGGCCCTTTGAGAGCCATCATGGGAGCTAGGGTTTCAGGGTCTTGCTCAAGGACCCTACGACATGTAGACCCTGTTTGAACTGAAACAGGCTACCTTCAAATCCTCTGATCTACCCACTGATTTAAATATGTGCTTAATAAATTGGTGGAACTGAGGTTGGTCAACTTGCACTGGAATTTTGTTTGTGCAACCTTTCGATGCTCATTTTGGGATTATATGTTTTGGTTGAGCACAACAAACCAATACATTTTTTCCACTCCAAAAATCTCACAAGCCAGCATTACTCTGATTCTGAATAAACGTGGTAGATTTATTGGTAATTCTATATTGATGTCTTATATGGTTTGTGTATGTTATCAAGTAATTGATTCAGTACTGCTGATGATGTCTTTAGCACCAGTTTCAGGTATAAATGTGCTAAGCAGCTTTCAATTCATGTGCTAAGCACCTAAAACAAACGGCTTTCATCAATGCATCTCCAGTGAAATGCTGCACTGATGATGGATTATCTCATTTGGAAGACATAAGATATGTAATTATGATCGCCATTAATAGGCTGGCTCTGTTTGTTTGCTCCAGTAGTGACCTCAGGATGATATGAAGACAAATAACAGCCGGTTGCACTTCGCCCCATTTGAACTCTCCTCCCTAGACATCTGCTAAGAACATTGAAGACCAATAAATAAATGAGCTGGATTGAACAACCGGATTCCATCAATGCCCTCCCTTCACAACGTTGATGATGGTTGGATGCAGGACATAGCCATGATTCTTCTGATTAAACTTTTATAAACTTTTCCACACCTCTTAATCCTTACCTATTCGGACACAAAGCATGTGGCTGTCCCAAGGTGTAGTTTGAGCACAACTCTGATGCATGACAGGGAAACAAGTTGACATGGCAAGCAGCCATTATCACCTTACTCCATCGTTTATGGTCTTCCTTCCAAAATGGCCAGTCTACCCGTCACACTGGTGCTGAAAACGTATCACAGGTTAATTTAATGTCCTTCTCTGCATATGACACTGGTGACCAAACGTTGACTTTAGAAAATCTCAGTGCAGAAGACCCTTTCCACCAAAACAGGAAAAGGAACAGTCACTTCTGGCTGAATCAGTATTTCCATGTAGTTTACAGTTAGCCGGCCCAATCCAAAAGCTGTAAATTACAGTTCTGTCTTTGTGAAGGTCGTTGAACAGGTGGACACAGTGGGAATGTTGGGTAGAAACTTGTCTGAAAAGCTGAAAGGAATGGTATCCCTTTGGCGAAACAGCACAGCTGTCCGCTGAGCACGTGTTCAGATCACTGATAGCATTTTTCTCAATACCTGTGCACAGCTGGAATGAGTATGTGTTCATATGCGGAGTGGTGAGATTATGAGCGCAGCTGGCTTGAAGAATGCCGGGTTTTTTTTTTTTTTATATCAGTAATGGTTTAGAGGAATTTCCAGAAACCGTTTGAATCAGATTGCTATAAAGGCTTAAGGGCTTAGTGCAGATTGAGTTACACAATGGACCTATTTGATCTGTCATGACAAAAACTCTCAAGAGTCTTTTCTGAAATGTGTGCACCTGTGTTTTTTGTCCAACAGTATAGTTTAAACACAGAGTTGATACTTGAAGTAGTAAGGAAAGACAGATGGGTGACTTCATATAACCGTCATCATTGCTGTACTAGCGTACCCTTCACCCCGGCCGTATGTGATCTGTGATAACTTAAAAACTAAAAACTCTAAGTTAAAATTAGTAAATGTATGCTTTTTTTCCCCCAGAATATCTTATTGCACTGCGGACAAGATGCACGATAAAGTGTTTGCCTACATCGTCCAGAGTCAACAGAATGAGGCACTAGAGTGTCACGCCTTCCTCTGCCCGAAGAGAAAAATGGTAAGTAACTGAGATTGTTCAGGTTTGCCTTCCTGAGACGACCAATGTATAAAAACAACTGAATCCAAATATTAGTATATTACAATTTTAATTGTATCTCCTTTTCTCTTTTCCGATTAAAGGAATAATTTAACATTATATGAAGTACTTTAATTTTTTTTAATATTTTTTTTTTAAAGAAAACGTGTGAATGAAAAGGAGGCAGGTGGGACGTAATGGGGAGTATATGTCAGAGTGGGATCTCTCCTCTTGTTAGGCTCTTGGATAGAAAGAAAAGAATGTTTGGAAAATGAATTCAGTACTATTGGTTCCAAATTGATTTATCTATAATGATGCAAACAACCTGTAGTCTGCGAGTGAAGACTTCAGATTCTTCATGGTGGATAAACCTGCATGTTATGTTATCAGATCCTACTCCTGGCAGAGGACATGTGAACAACTACACTCACACATTGAGCTGCACTTTAGGTGCATGCACAATTGTCCGAGTTTCAAGTCAGAGAAACAATGAGGAGTGAAATCATGAAGGGTGGAGATGTTTTCATCACTCTATAGCATTCCCTCCATCCCTGGAGGTTTTCAGAACGAATGAACCACTCCCTCCTTTTCCTTCCCCTCACAAATTTAGTTCTGGCTTAAAGGCCATGTATACTCCGAGCCACATAAGCAACTTGTTCTGGAGCTCACAGTTCTCTAACTCCCCTTAAAGTTTGTCTGTGCAGGAAGTCCTTCTTATCTGTGTGTTGTCAGTTCTGTTTTTTGGTCCTATCTCCTTGACTTTCTAGAACTTCCCATGCTGTGAATATGAAGCATATGAGTGTTACTCATGCTTCTTTTAATCATTTGCTTCTTCTCTCCGTCTCCAAACAGGCTCAGGCAGTAACTCTAACGGTGGCTCAGGCTTTCAGAGTGGCATTTGAATTCTGGCAGGCTGCCAAGGAAGGTACGCATGATCGCACTCAATCACCAGAGGAGTGGGATGGATGAGTGAAAATCTCTCTCTGATTTTCAACTTTCCTCCCCCTCCATTGTTATCCATACTTATTGCATACATCCTCTGTCATCCTTTGTTTTGGAGATAAAGTGATCTTGTCAAATTTATCCTGAGGTTTCTTGAAAACACTCAATTATATTTTCTGTGACTTCCTGCTGTGTCAAGACAGGTCCCCATTGTTCGCTCGCGCACACACCAATACACACACACACACACACACAATCACACAGACACACACACACACACACAAACACACACACACACACACACGTGCAAACAGTGGAGGAATGTACCCATTGATTGAACCAGGCATCCACCAGCCTAAGCTTTGGATAAATCATCACCCAGACCCAGAGAGCCGAGATAAGCGTTTTAGTTTAGGGAAGAATCTTTATTACGTGTCATGTCATGTAACGGCTGAAGACTCATCTAGGTATCTACAGGTGGAGGTGTGGAGAGGAATGAAGGCTAGCCCGCGACAGTGGTGGACTGAGTTGACTAAATCTGTTTCCTGTAGTGAGAATATGACTCTGATGTGGGAGCTTTTTTTTTTTCTGTACAGTATAATGTCTTATAATCATATTTGCATTTCAGTATCTTTAAGTTTCTGAGCATGATTCTTTGAAGGATACTCTGAAGAGCTTAGTAGACGGTGTGTGATGAAGCACCACCGTGGTCTTGGCAGAAAATCAAATTGCTGTTGAAGCCTCAGGATGGTATCACATCACACACTTTTGAGCCGCTCAGCAGCACATGCATGTAATTTACTGCATGTATGACTCCAAAGTAATGTGCTGATGTTCCACATAATACTGGCTTCTGCATCACCACTCCCTCATTCCTCCTCCATCTTCACATTGGGCTCATCCTGCTCTCCAATTTTGCTGTTATCTATTGTTGCCTTCAGTTTTGTTCTGCACCTGCCCCCTCTGCCTGTCAAGTTATTCTCCTTTTCCATCCTCCCCCCATCACAGCCCTCGCTTCCGCTTATTTATAAGGGAGGATACATGTGAGGAAGGGGGAAGGGGGATGGGGTTGACGGGAGAGGGCAAGAGAGCATGAAAGGCAGGGCACAGTGGGTGTGGGGATGTGGATGGGGAGTGTGTAAGAAAGAAAAGAATATGATTGTGCTCGAGTGTCAGTGAGACAGATTCACTGTCTGTGGCATTGATCTTCAATCCTTGAGAGATACACTCTTGTTCTGTGCGAAAATGACAGAATCCTCCTTTATCAACATGACATTTCTAACCCATCTTCTGTGGTGGTAGTGTTTGGAATTTTTTTCATGTGGACATGTTTCCATTTAGTTTAGGGAGTATCTTCCTCGAGATCAAGGTCACAGAAGCCTTGCCTTATGCCCCTTCATATGGTTCCTGTTTATTTTTGAGTTGAATATTAAAGTCCGCTGCTTTGTGTTTTCTTTCCTTCGCTTCACACTTCTCACCTCTGCTCATAGTTTTCTGAGCGGGTAAGTGACATGTTTAATACACCAAACTGTTATCCTTCTAGTTCAGGATAGTGTCACTGAATAACTGTGTTACAGAGGACAAAGAAAAAAGAATAGCATCAGAGAAGAAGGAAGAGTGCAAGGGGGTAAAAAAATCCTTTCAAGTCTGATTCATTAAAGTTCTAAGACCCCTGAGGCTCAGAGCAGGAGGAGGCGATATCTTCTGTATCACAATTGTATTGTAGTCTTGTTGCTTCTGTTACCTCTCCACCGACCACCCACATTTATTACACATTTACATTTTTCTTCTATGTCAAACTTTTCAAGCATTCAACCTCTTTAAATTCCTGTGCATCATTAAGAGGCGAACACATGAAGGAGAGAAGAAGGGAGAGAAAAATCAAGTCTAGCCTGTTTCATTAAAGCTGTAACACCCAGAAGGATCAGGGCAGGAAAACGGGGTATCTGCTTTAGTTTTTTTGCAAACTCTTCCTGCACCACCCACAGCGGTTCTCTTCTCCTCAGCCCGCCACAAATTCCTGACTCGGATTCCTCCATATGTTTCGACTCCCACCCGGTCATAGAACATAAGGTGTAAACACTGCAGCGAACGTTGAACCAAACATTTTCAGGAGGAGCGAAGACTCGGACTGAAAACTATGCACTTAAAAGACCATGGGGAAAGAAAAGGTGCCTCAGGGTTTTTATAACCCTGCCATCACTAAGCCACCTGGGCTCATGGGAGATGGGCACTTTTTAGATGCAGAGCATGACGAAGAAAGAAAAAAAAAAATCGCCTTGCTTTTCGCAGGATAGAAAGAAATTGATATTTAATCTATTGCCAAACAATGAAAGTCTGAGTAGTAGGGGGGTGGTGTAAGCATCTTATCGCACTTGCTCTGAATTGTCTACTGCTTTCCTTCCTGTTCTATTTTAGTCAGGGCGAGTTTGATGTTGATGCTTGAATGTGTGAGTAGACGTCACATAGTCCATCAAGACTTCGGTGAAAAAAAAAAGGAACTTGCTATAGTAGGGAAATACCTCCCACCTCTGATGGCATTTAGAAGAACCCCACATAAGGTCTGTTAGAAGTTGCTAGGAGATGGTGTTCAGCAGAGATACTCGCTGAGAGGAGAGATTGAGTGTGTGGAGACTTTTGGGTTACACGATTACTGAAAGATTGCTTTGAAAGATATTTGAGTCAAACTGCAGGATGCACGAAGAAAAGAAAAAAGGGAATATTCAGTTTCTGTCGGTGCCAACAATTCTGGAAGTCTATGAATTGTTGCGTATCTCGATCCACTTGACAAGGTTACTAGGACTTATTCGATCACAGTAATGCCTTCCTGGCTAACATCAATTGCATAATGATGATATCTGAAGTTTATCATGCCAGTGCAAACATTTGATGTAGTTTTATCTGTCTAAACTCTGTTTAAATGCTGTCATTACTGTACTTGCTGCTGTTTGAATGATGTCATGTGTTACTCTGAGAACCTTCTAGCCTTCAGCTGACTGGGCTGATTAATACTAATGTGTTTACACACATTATTTGCTCTGTTAATGAAACATTTAATACCCACTTTACAGCAGAGAGAATAGTAAACAATTCCTGTTGGTGTGCACTGTGAAGGCACTCTGCCTTTTTTTTTTAACAGCGTATCTTTTGTGTTCTTCCCTTTTTTGTCTTCCTCCAATTCTGTGTTGTTTCCCACGCAGGCAAAGAGAAGCGAGTGAAATCTGGCTCCGATGGAGAGGAAGCTAGTAACTCTCAGTCCGACAACTCGGCCAGTCTGGACAGCCTGAAGGGAGGAGGTGAGAGATGTCACCAGTCATTATGTCTCTCTTTCTCTCTCTCGGGAAGGAGGGGTCTTCAGCCACATGCCAAAGGTTGGCTTACATTGAAGCTGCAGGTCAGCTGATGGCAGGCTGTGTCTTCTAGGTTTTTGTTTCTCCTATCATCATCGAAGTGACCAGCAAATTGGGTTAGTTTAGGATATTTAGAGTGATGATCCTGGCAGCTGAGTGGCTCTTTTTAATTTGACATAATAGAACCTTTTCTGTTTCCATGTTGTAGGGCTATAAAAAAACACATGTCATGACACCATCATGGCATTTTAACATTACAGAGATTTGCTGATGGACAAATAGTTGTTTTCCGGCCGGCAATAGAAGCTAGTTAAAGTCTTGTTTTCGAAAAAGAATGGAAGACGTCAACGTTTTCTGTGACCCGATTGTTAGATCAGATTTACCAAGATTTCAGGACTTGAGGCGGGGGTCATGCCCTCCAAACATCCTGTTTACATCCAGTGAGCCAGGCAACCTTAAGGCCCTATCATCTCCACTTATTGTAAAGAGTATAAGATACAATAAGATGAGGGTCATCCTTTCGCCAGGGGCACAATTGCTGCTCATATAGTCCCCATAACTCTCTCTCTTTGTTTATCTTTATTGTATGTGCCTCTTTCCTGTCACACCCTGTATGGTTCAAACATTCTTCAGGTATTGATGGTTTCAGACAGAGGCAGTATTTTTTTGTCTAGCAGGCAAACATCTGCAAACATCAGTTTTGTACTGAGACTCCCTCTCTGCCCTGCCATGTGGCATCCAGCCAGAGAGGGATCTCTCTAAATCTGTCACTTCAGTCTGGGCTGTGGCCTTGTATGCGTAGCGTTTCAAAACAGACATGGTTTTAAGGACTCGACAAAGTAGGACTTGGAAACAGATTCTGGTGTCAGAGAGGCTTTTTGAGTGATTTTGGACCAACACTAACCCACCGAGCATCGGGTGTGGCCAGAGGATATTATTTCTGTGCAAACTGACATAATTTCACAGAAGTGTAATGCATGATAGAAGCTTCTGGCTGTTTTTTGAAACTGGCAATGCATTTTCCTCTGCCCGAGATGTTTTACCACTAGCCCGTAAGCAGTGATTGGGGACAGCAGAGCTTTAGTGGCATCATGAGGTTTCAGCTTTTTTTTCCTTCGCTTCTGCTCTTCATGAGACCCGATACCTTCATGGTTATTTTCCAATTATTCCTTTGCTCAGTCAAATTACCTCTTGATTATTATCTCAATTGATTCATTTATTTAGTCTGTTGTTGTATTATGTGCTGGTATTTCCTGATAAATAGGACAAAATAGAGAGACAGTAAAAAAAACTACAGGCTGAATATTCTTTAAACATATTTAATTGCCGGCTGAAATGTTAGCAGGCATGTTGATCTGACAAGGCCCAAAATAGATTTGTGTAACTGAGATTAGTCAACTTGCACAGGAGTTTTGTTTGTCCTCCTCTTTGGATACTCGTATTGAAATTCTTTCATTGATTCGGCGTTAGGAAAAATGTACCAGCCGTGTTTCCAATTCCACCATAACAAACTCCTAAGTTGTTCACTTGTTGTGATCACCATCAGATGAGCCTCCTCCCCCCCCAGCTCCCCATGAATGACTGTCTCAATATTCAGAACGGCAGAATACTCTAAATGCCTTTGAGCCATTGGTGATGGAGGGAACAGGTTGAAGAGAATTGCTTCTGTGTCAGATGTCTGTGGACATCTATTGAGCAACATTGAAAATAAGAAAAAGGCCGTTTGAGTTCAGAAGAGTTTGCGTAACAGGGTTAAGTTTTGTTACTGTAAGAAGAGTAGTCAAGTTTGTCCGGAGACAGAGACAGAAATTGGTGTTGACACTCGTACATTAATCATTAGGCAAGGCCATTACGAGCCAATCACATTACAGATCTGTGGTGTCTCTGTGGTTGGATTTGCCAGTCAAAGGGTTACTCCATGCTCACTTATCACCATGTGACAGTCCACAGATGGTGCCTCCGTGAGACCCATTGAGGCCTAATTAGGAGGAGTGGGTCTTAATGGACAGCATACCGTCATACTCTTTCATGAGAGTATGATAATCACAGGTTCTGACCTGATGAGTATTTGAAGCAAATCTATCTTTGTTATTACACGACACTTCCTGGGCTATGAATCGTAGGCTTTTCAACAAGCTGCATGCAGGTTTTATTCCATGGCTTTGCCACCGTTTTAAAGTTTTCCTTGTTTTTTTGGTATTACAGAGGTAGCCACGGGGAAACTTCTGGATTTGGCAGAGGGGGCCAACCTGGGGCTGCTCCACTCAGGAACAAAGCCGACTGAATCGGATCCCTTTATGGTGCATAATCACACAACAGAGAACAACAATACTGTATGGGTAAGGCATGAGCTGGACTGGTCAGTGAGTTCCAGCTGCTTAGGCTTGATAAGGGAGATAAGAACGTTGTGCAGGAACTACAAATTAATTAGCCTTAGAGCCTGTCCATGTATTCAGAGGTGTATATTATATAGTTATGCAGAAGCTGGGTGGAGTTGGACAATAGTCCATTGAATAGAAGTCACTACATCAGTGGTCAGATATTGTAGATTTAGTGGGTGTGAAGCTGCAAATAAACTCCCTGGAAAATCTCAGGCCCACACGAAGTGGCATGATGTGAGCCAGTGTCTCAACATTTCATGAATACCTACTCTTCACTTTACACAAAGTTTGTCTTTAACCAGTATGTCTATGCTCTTTCCTGCAGGAACTGGAGGACGGTCTGGATGAGGCTTTCTCAAGGTGAGAACCACTAAGGATTTGGATTTTCCCTTAAGCAGTGACCTCTGCTAAACAGCAACACAAGCTGTAGATCTGGATATAGCTGCCTGTGGTTTGGGCTGCTCTCACAATAAACCCTGCCTCACCCTCTCCTCGGTTCACCCCTACTGCTCTTAACCCGGCCTGGGTCCTGCTACTTTTTTAGGCTCAGTTTACCATTATCTTAGGGCACTGATTTCATATGAGCCCAGAAAGCCTGTCGTCACAAATAGTTGCATCTCTGGGTAACTGATTATATATTGAACTCTTGAGTGCTGTCATTGTCGGAAAATAGAAGCACACAGAAAAAAATCAGGAGAAAAGGTCTGATCTTAAAATTTGCTGGCTTAAGTTTGACAGAAAAGTCTCTTGCTGATTTGAATTCCTGATGTTCTGTCTGCAGCATCAACACACTGATCAGAATTCAGCCCTGTGTGATTAATGTTTCAATTAAGCGTGTGTCTGCAGCACCTGTGATAAGCAGTGGGGGTCTGCCATCAAGTCGCAGATTGCAGCTGTTCACAGATGTTTGTTTTGAGCTTCCATTCAACGCTTTCAGAGTGCATTTATTTCTTCTGGCTCTGCTTTTTATCCCCGCTGCAAAATCAGCAGTGAGCCTCTTATATCTCACATTTATTTAGTGAGCAGGAGAAAAGTTTCCACAGACTGTAATCAAGCATCATGAGGCCATATTTGCCCTCTTATCAGCTGATTATTTGTCTGCACACACTGTAATTGCACTCTAGCACCATTAATCTTCTCTGTGATGAAAGAGGACGCCCCCAGAGTCATCCACATGTAGATTCCTCTAATTGAATGGAATTCTGGGGCCTGAGGGCCAAGATGACTTCTTTTTCTAACAGAGGAAGCTGATTGTAAGGGTTGGGGACAGATTGGAGATGGTTCTGATTCTGTGAATCATCATTACAGAACATGCTTTGCATTATTTCCATGGTTTCATGGATTGTTAAAAATGAAATAAGGTAAATGTGCATGTCCTCTCTGATCCTGCGGAGTGAGCTCACCTACGATATTATATCCGGTAAAAGTACTGTAAACAGTGGAGTTCTCAGAGGGGTGTGCTTGTAATAAGCATGACAAATGCCACATAAAACTAATTTAAACTGGGCCAAGATATTATAATGATTCTTTATGCTTTCTGGGTGACAGATTTTTCCCTCTTAAATCTAGTCAAAGTACACCGTATGTAAACATCACATCCCGGACTCGACGAGTACCACACAGCACATTATGGAAGTCAGAGAAAAATCTACACCAAGTGGTCTTTCCTAACTTCAATTCCCTTTTCAGAATTTAATTGACCTTAGAGAACACTTCTTGTCACTCTACCTTGAGTTGTTCACAAAATAAAAATCCATATTACTGCCATCTGCTGGAGTCCAGTCGTAAACATGTTGGGGGGTATAGTGGTTGGAAATGTCAGTTAGCAAGCATTTCCTGTCAGCAGTGAATATCACAAACTGGACATACCAGCGTCACCAAACTGTATGTGTAGTAACTTTAATAAGTAACATTTCCAGCTTTCAACATTTCTTTTATCTTCCATGGAATCTAAACAATTATTAAAGCGAGCCTCAATGCTGATCATCAAGTCCAGATTATTATCAGGCAGAATTTACACAAGCATCAACCATACGCAGCTGTGAAAAAGTATTCCCTCCCCTAGCAGTGTACGTTTTGTGCGGTTTCCATGGGAACTTGTTGCTTCACGGGCCTCTGAAGGTTGATCATCTTTTCTTTAGATTATATGCGACTTTGCTCTGGACTCACCAGAGGGATGGAGGTTATGTCATATCCTCATACATTTGCGGTCAGTTATTCGAGGGAATGCCGGGAGAGGAAACAATGCATCCAAGACAATTCTGGTTTATTAGTTTAAAATGGTTTACAGTCTAATAATTGTTGCCTGACTTGTGATATTTCCTTTGCACCCCCAGCCACAGTCTGGATAGCTTTGAATCCTACTCAGGTAACGATGTCATTCACTAGATCTATTGACTTCCACCTCATTCACCCCTAGTCGACCCACTTCTCAGACCTGCTCATCTGTCTGGATATCGGTGTTCAGCCAGGCTGATCAAGACGCCCGTAGTGTCTCTTTTATGGCACATTATCAACATTAGTGTGGGTCATCACTTGGGAAAAGTCTTCATCGCCATCACCCCAGTTTGATCCATCCCTGAGTATAAGACGAGGATCAGAACCGACTGTAGTCTGCCACCATTTCCATCACAAGTGTTTTGTGTCTCACACCCATCAGATTTGCACTTTACCACCATCATGACACTGAGAGATGTCATGGTGAATTCAAAAGTTTGTGTTCAATTGTAGAACTAACATGCTTTGTGTTTTCTTTCTTTCTAAAAATATTTTATTTCCATATAGGGCACTTTTTCTTTTTTTTAATTAAATGTTTAAATCATGATATTTTCATTATAAATAGGATTTCATCTGTTCTTGACACATTGCTACTACCACTGTTCACAACCTGTTTAAACACTATGAATCATTTTAAATCAGAATTTTGCCTGTGACCCAGGTTTTGTCTCCGTAGAGCTAATAAAAATCTATTTTCCTCCGTTTCTCCAGACTCGCTGAGTCTCGCACTAACCCCCAGGTCCTGGACATTGGGGTAAACCCTCAGGACTTCAACACTGAAGAGTGCCTGTCCCCAGGCAAATGGGACCAAGAGGACACAGACTTCACTGCACAAAGAGAAACGTTTGGATTCTAACGTGAAATCTCTGCCAAGTAAAGGAAAACCGAACGTTGAGGAGAAACATTTGTGACGTCAGTGAGGTTTTCCACCATCTGTCTGCTGCCAAGTCCTCTCAGTGGTTCAGTCTAGTGACTTCTTGATGCCTCTGCATCGCCACCGCCAGAGGAGGATGCCTCACAGAACAGGCCAAAGCAATATAAACCCGTTTATCCCTTTTCTATGAAATGACATGCAATCATTTAATGTTTGTTACAGTCAGTGTATCATTTCCTGTTTGTCTGTTTACCTATTCACTGTTTGTAATGTGGTTTTGGTATATGCCTGTGTACGGAGTGTGTTTACAGTATGTCGATGTATGAGTGTTAGGGTGTGCGTGAGTCTGGACAGGTCATTAAGGCAGGGCGCTGCCACATATTTAATTTACATAGAAATAGAAAAATAGCACTGGATAAGAGGGAAAACTCGTTTTAGGCAACAGTAAGTTACTACCTGTGTTCTCCAAGGATTCAGCCCTTCATTGAGCAACAGAAGCTTTAAAATAAAAAAGTGTGTATGTGTTTCTCAGAGATTGTTGGCATGAAAAATGGATGAGAGCAAAATGACAATCTTATTTACTATCCAATGCAAAATCTATTTTTGCACTCGGTATTCGCTCATTTTAAAAGCATATGTGTTATTTTGAGGGAATGTGTCATAATCATCAAACTTATTATTTAGGCTTACATACGGAGCTTTGAATCTCGCCTCTCCTCTGACTTGTTACTGTTTTATTATTTTACAACTTTGAATCACAGTGGATATGTTTAGCTTTTCTAACCACTAATAACAATCTTGGCCTCGGGATGTTTTCCAATGTTGTTGAGAAATGCAATTCTCAGCACAGCAGCACTCTTCAGCCTGGATTTCCATTCAGGCTTATGGAGCAGAGACGGATGGGTAAGACCAGGGATGTCAATACTATATATTATAGTTTGACCTCAACGTTAGTCTATAAACATTTCGGCAAATTTCATTAATTTCACTGTGATTCCCAATTTGACTGGTAGGGGTCGGGGGTCAGGAGGGTGAGTGTGTTTTCTTGGCACTACCACTGTGTGTTAAATTATATTGCATTGACTCAGCTAGTTAACTATTTTTTGCTATGGAGGGTTCCCACTTTCTGGTATTTGACAGAGTTTTAATTTAATTAACATAAATTTTAAGCAAACTTTATGTGTGTCCGCGTGATGTTTCCCACAAACTCAGACTGTATTTAGGATGTGTGTATTCTTGGTTTAATCCTAGAATCTTAATGACTTCACTGGTCACTCTTTCCGATTTCCACGTCATTACACAATCAGTAAGAAAAACAAAGCTGCCCACGCTGTACTGGTGGTTAAACAGCTGACTCCAGATCAGCTTTACTGGCCAGAGGTTCCGCACATACGGTTAATTTAGCTCCAGTCTTCTACATTCGTCTACATTCCTCTCCAGGTTCTTACCCAGGAGAGAACATGGCAGCTGAGATCAAGCACAACAAACGGAAGGAGACAAAGATCAGGGGAAACCATGAAACACGACTCTACAAAGTTAAATCTATGTGACATAGATTTAAATCAATTTAATCACAACAGTTAGATCTTTGTGACAAATGTCGCGTAGATTAAAGTGCTGTGCATAATAACTTTCTAAGCCTTCCCCTGTTTTTTCACGTATGAAGCGCTGTTTCTCAGTTTCGTTATTAATGCTAGCTTTCCTAGCATCCAACAATTCTTCAACCTGCTCTCACGACATATGTTGAAGAAATTGAAAAAGTTTGAATATTTTTTTATTATAAATAAGAGCAAATAATTTTCAATTTCAAAACCAAGAAAGTTATATTCATATCTGTCGTGGAATCGCAGGTATATTAAAGATAAAAGATCGGTTTCCAAGCAAAGTACGATATCCTTATATACTAAAAACAAAACAGATCTCAGTTTCTGAGGGCAGCATTAAGAAAAGCGGAGAAGCGTTCAAAGTAGTCCTTTTGTTCCATACAAATCTTTCCTATGTGTAAAAATGGTTCTGGTTTCTCTTGGATTACACACACGTGGAAAATGCCAGGGATGCAATCCGGGGCCATGTGTGACGTAATCAAATGTCAGTTACATGATTTTTTTCAGTATGTGATGCGAATCTAGTTTTTTTAAACTACTTTTGGTCCAATATTCCTTAAACGAAAATATATATTAGGTACGTGCACAAATATTCCAAATTTAACTGGGAAACACTGTGTGGAAAAGTACAAATATGCAGGAGAAAAGGGCGCCAAAAGGACACCAGCGCCCCCAAGTGACCGGAAGATGCTACATCACACCAGTGGTAGAAAAGTATTCAGCTCCTCTACTTGAATAATAATAATAATAATAATAATACATTTAATTCATAATGCACTTTACATTTGGATCAAATCTCAAAGTGCTAAACGTATTGCTGTGCAAATACTCCACTGAAGTAAAATCATTGCATTTAAAAGCGCGTGATCACACTTTAACAGGCAATAATGAAAACAATTGTGAAATTATAGGGTTCCAAATTGTTAAAATAATCCTAATAAAGGCAGAATTTAACTAATGACCTGTACCTAACTTAAGTTAAGTATTGAAGTATTATCAGCAAAATGTATGCAAGGTCTAAAAGTATTATTTGTTCAGTAACGTTCTTCCTCTTTGTCTTTTTGGATTAGTTTTTACTGCTACATTCATGTATGGTTTTACTTTACTGCTGTAGCTGTCGATGGTTTAGGTAATCCAATTACTTTGTATAGATAATGTTACGCCCGGAACTTAAAATGGACCTATGGGGCTAACAAAACTCCAACTCTGACCCAAAACAACCACAGAAAGACACCAGTAAAAACCGAATCCATGGGATTTAATCACAAAAAATCAAACAAATTACAAATCCACCAATTGTTACCATAATATTCTAAATTGACAACATTTAAAATCCAAGGCAAAGAGGCATCCCAACCAGACCCAAATCCAGAAGCGTCTTCCTCTGATGTTGTCCCAGAAACGTTAAAACCCTTCTTGAGGCCAGGTGAACCTCATGACGCTGAACACCTGAGCAGAGCCCGAAATGAAGGAGGGACAAAAATACTCAGGCAAAGCATCCAGTCGTATCAACCCCAACCCTTAAAAACAATGAATTAAGTCTTTGTCACATACAAGTTCAAAAAACATGTCAGTATCTAATCCAAATGTAAAGTGCATTATAAATTAAATGTATTATTATTATTATTATTAGTATCTCATTGGCATATCACCACAAACTGACATTTTACCACCATAGTATTAACTCATTATATAAAGTACGTGGAAATATATAATACATACACTTAACATAAAGTTGAAAAAAAGGGAAGAACAAATGACGATTTTAACACATGCATGGGCCAACAAGTTGCTGCCCTTTAGTTCACAAATGAGCAGAAATTACACAAGTATCCACATTGGCACTGTTTCTCCATGAAAAAAGTCCAAACCGAGTGTTACCGGCCACGCCCACATTACACATTGACCAACCGGAGAAATCCACGCCCATCTTTTATAGCCTATAAAACATCTGTGTCTTCGCTGTGCCCGGTAACTTCTAAAGTGGAAACCTACCTGAAAGGATGTTCCTCAATCTGTGCCTCACTCTCTTAGGTGAGTAGATAGATATTACTTTATTAGTTCCACAAATGTATGTAAAGTTTAAAAGTATTATTTGTTCAGTTACGTGCTTTCCTCTGAGTATTTTGGGATAAATTGATCAGTTTGATCATTGATTTGTTCCTTTCCAGCAGGACATTCGTGTGTTCGCATTTATCGTGTTATATTGGGCCTATATAGCCTGACATGAACAGAAAATTGAAAAAATTATCATTATTATCATTATTACTTGATGGTGCTTATTTTTTTATTCTCTTCGCCTGTGACGTAATTTGACGCACACAATTATGTTGTCCCTCGTGTTTTCAGATCTGTCTTATGTGATGTTTATTTGTTGCGTTAAAGTACTTTTACTTATATGGTTCATTAATTCGAAGTAAGGCTCTGTCATGTTATTCTTTAATTTTCATAAATAGCCAAACACATACGGAAAACTTGATCTTTATCTGACAAAAAATGACAAAAAGTGAATTTAAGATTTGCTGGAAATGCAATAAAATGACCAATATGATAAAATTCTTGAGAGACGATTAGTTTAACATCCATCTCTTAAATTGAGTTTCTATTTTTGGTAAATCATATTTTTTTGTGTGGCTTTCTTTTTCTCATTCTCCTTATTTTTTTTTTTTTTATATACATTAACCTACCTTTTTGTTGATGTAATTATTACATAAGGTCTTGACTGAATCTCACATCTTTGTTTGCTTGTTTGTGTGTCTGTAGGCATCCTTTTACCACTTTCCAGTACACTGGACTTTAAATGTACTGTCACTCGGTATAATGGCGGAACAAAGTATTCCATCTTAAACATGCCTTTCCCTTGGGTTGACAGATGTCATTCTTCATGGGCCAATAAAAGTGTAAGTGAGAAGAAAACAGTTTAACTTTCAAATTTTTCTGACATTATAAATCAGTTTACCACAACAACAACATAACAGCAAGAGACCGTTGCAATTAATGTGGTGGTTTAGATACCTCTGAATGGATAACATGTTTTTCTTCCTCTTTATGTTGTTTTTAGGGAGGAATTATTGCACATTCAAGTAAACAAATCTCTGAGTGGAACGGAAACAGAACTCTTTACACCTCAACATGCTTCGACACGTTGATCTATGAAGAAGAATGTGAAAACATGGTATAAGATGAAAAACGTTTTTGTACATTACTGCCAGTTCATTATTTATTCTTGTTGACTGCCTTTGCCAAACTATAAGAGCTGTAAGAATAAACAAGTGAAGAAAAATATTTTCTGAGTTCTGTGAGGTAAACTCACACTAAGTCCAGATAATGATTTGTGCTTAGGGGATGTATGATGATGATGCATTTCCCTTGCGAACCAGATAATGACACCAGATAGACTTTGGAGCAAATTATAGAATTTAATAATAAATAATAATAATACATTTAATTTATAATGTACTTTTACATACAATTACATGTATTACATGCAATTGTATTGTAATGTAAATTACAATACATTTAAAGTACATGTAAATGTATTGTAATTACATGTATTACATGTAATTGTATACAATCTGAAAGTTAAGTCTGTGTGACTACCTCCAAACAGTCATTTGACAGTTTTGTGCCTTTGTTTTCTCTTTACAGATAGAAAGACATACTTCACACTGTACATGTGAGTATAATTTACTGTCTGACTTTAATGTATGGTAGTTAATTGGATTGATTATAAGATCTCTCTCCTCACTGACTAATGCATCCATGGCAATGCATTCCCTTACCTGAAAGAACTACTCACCCACTGACCTCAACACCATCCCTCCGTTCTACCCACTCATACCGCCTCCTCCTTCCCCGGACTAAGCTCAGCACCATGTGTGATCGGGACTTCTGTTCTGCTGCCCCTCCTCTGTGGCATGCCCTCCCTGACCATCTGAGGGCTCCACAGACGACTGACACATTTAAAAAAGGACTTAAAACTTTCCTTTTTAGCAGAACCTATAACTTTAATTAACATTGCTGCTTTTTGGTCATATTTTTATATAATTATCATTATATTTTTTATATTCATGCTTTTATTTAATTTTTACCTTGTAGCACTTTGAGATCTGATCCAAATGTAAAGTGCGTTACAAATTAAATGTACTATTATTATTATTTTTATAATTCGTAATGCTGCATGACTACTTGACCACACATAATGATGATCGCGCTCAGACTCAGGGACCTCGCCCAGATTCCTTCCACTTCTGATGCACAAGTGACAGGAAACTGAGTGACTTTGACTACGGACAAATTGTCATGTCTGGATGAGTGGGGTTGATTTCAAGAACATGGTCTTGTAGGGTTTCCCTACGCAGTAGTTAGTTCCATGTGAGCACAAATTGCTGAAAAGCTGATTCCGACTCTGATAGAAATGTGTCAGAACACACACTTTGACAAGTGCCCACCTTCAGACCAGTCAGTGTTCCCAGGCAGACCCCTGTCCACTTCTGAAAGCGCCTGTGGGCACGTCAGCATCAGAACTGATCCACAAATGGATGAAAGTTGGTGACCTGAATCACATTTCTTTGTGCTTCACGTGGAAGTCTGAGTGACTTTTCAAGAGTGTAGCAAGCTTCATAAATATGAGGTATAAGCATGCCTTCAAGGCATTGACCTGGAGGCTCCTCTTCGCAACTTACAGGACTTGAAGGATCAACTGTTAATGTCTTGGCGCCGGATATAACAGCACACCCACAGAGGTCTTGTGGAGCCCATGTCTTGACGGGTCCGAACTGTTATGGCAGCAAAATGGAGACCCAGCCAATGTTAAGCCGATTGTTATAATATTTTGACTGAGTGACTTATAATAAAAGTATGTGGTCAAGGGTCTCATGGATGCCCTTGATTTTGGATCCTGTTTAAGGAGAGGATGTTTTCTTTTTGCAGTCAACTGCAGTGGAACTGATCAGATTCATGAACACAAAGGTAAGGATAATCTATATTACAGTTAAACTCTGTATCAGATACGGTTCACCTTCTAGAAAAGTCATCTAAAGAGATAGAGGGATAAAAGGAGGCAGTTTAAAAGAGACAGAATGTCACTGACTCCTTGTGTTCTACAGTTTCAGCATGTTTTTAGTGAAGTAGGCTCATCTCAGCAAACTGTCATCGATTTAATCCTGCTTGTTGTGAATGCTGATATTGTATCCTGTTGGATGTAAGAATGTCTCCTTTTTGCAGATACTGTCAATGCAACTAATCAGATCCAGGGAGACAATGGTAAGGATAATCTATATTACAGTTAAACTCTGTATCAGATACGGTTCACCTTCTAGAAAAGTCATCTAAAGAGTTAAGACACGGTAAAAAAAAAAGAAGCGATTTTAAAGTAGCACAAAGGCCAACACAAGTTAGATTACATCATGCGTCTGTACTTCCTGTTAGAGCTGGTGTGATCTCCCACTCAGAGGTTGTGAAGTCACAGCTTCTAAACTACGACCGCAGGAAAAGAATGTCTAACCTGCAGGTAGCTTGATAACTAAAGGTGGGGCATCCCGACTCCACTGCAGAGAGAACATTTGGACAGTGTGCTGATCAAAACTAAAATGTTGTTTGAACACCTTAAACCTAAATTTGTGGATTTCTTTTTTAATTTCTGTGCGTTAAGCACATGATTATAAGCCAATTTTGATTCTCATTTCTCTCTGTGAGCTACAGGTCAGTGTGATTAGTGTAATATTTCCATCCTTTGAAAGAACAATTTATTGGTCTGTTTACAATGTTAGTTGGGGAATTAAGTGTCCTGACCTTTCTTCTATTATTTTAAAGGTTCTTCATTAACCTGGCTTTGGGGTTTTTTGGGATTCCTCCCCATTATCATCATCATCGTCATCCTCATCTTCCAAAGGTTGCGTCACTTATGTGGTAGATGGTTCCCAAACTTCAAAAATTTGATTAAAAGGTATAACATTGATATACGCTGTAAAATGGAAAGTGCACGGCGGTTTTTCTGACATGTTTTAAATAATCCTGTGTTGTCATTACCAGGGTCAAAATTCGGGATGTGGAGTATTCAAAGCCCGTTGGACGCAGCAGTGAGGCAGAACCCTGACCCCCGAAACCCTGTTGCTATCTGGAAGGGAAGTTTTGCAGTCTAACTCCTGCTGGAAGATATACTTCTAGCTAAACGCTTTTATTTCTTTTCTTCAAAGTCAAATGTAGCCCTTGAATTTAATCCCTTTAGAATAATCAAGTGTAGGAATGTCAGTGGGACACATCTAAATGTACATCTAAAAGTTTGACATGCCGGTTGGTACGGTTACGTTATCGAAGGACAAATCCATCACTGTAGCCTACAAATGTAGACATTATTGAATATGGGAGACTTTAATGCCAAACGCTAACTTAAATTAGTCCTCCCTCAATTATTTTTTACACATGAGGCCATTTATCAGACTTATCTGGTCCTCAAAAGTTCTTACAGAACAACCTCTCCGCTGTCTTCTATTAAAATCTTTTAATAATATTTCTACCTTGAAAAAAAAATTTGCACTTCCCTTTGTTTTGGTGAATAGTTCTTGAGGCTGTGGAAGCCGACAGATGCATATAGTGAAGTTGGCAGGGACCAATGGGGGACCTGCCATCCCCGCTGTCCACTCAGGTCCCCCCCAATACTGGTGTAAACAAGAATCTAAGCTGTAAAAGCTTCCTTTCAGTCACATGTGGCCTTGAAGCTTCATCATACTTCAGTCATTCCTACAGAAACAGGTAGAGGGTTTTAAATTCTACCAAGAATAGATAATATATTATTGAACTGTCACTTAATATCAGATTTATACAAACATATTGTATTATGATCATATGCACTGTAGATTTGTGCATACTGTTCACTAATGTGAAAAAGACAAGTATAAAGTAGTAAATGGTACATCGTTGATATATTATATAAGATATATGAGAAAGTTGTATGATTGAAATTCTATGTATTACTATAAACTAATAGATACGTGTCGTTATATATTATATAAATAGATATATTTATTTTTAGATATACAGCCATACGGAGATTGAAAGATGAATGGAGTCTCCATTGAGACTGTCCAGCCCAAGCGATGTCTGTGTAAGGCACGCTGTATCGCTGGGAACTGTTCTCACCCCAGCCTGTTTTCCCTGCTCCCCTCTGGGAGACGTTACAGGTTTCTCTGTTCCCGGACCAGCACACTCAGGGAAAAATTCTTCCCTAAGACTGTCCTCTTGTTGAACTCTGCACCTCCGCTTGACAGAAAATGTCCAGCTTTGTATTCATAATGAAGAAATAATCAAAGTTTCAACCATTTTATTCTTAAATATTCTGATTGATGACAGACTCTCTTGGAGAGATCATGTTGGTTTTGTCTCTATATTTCTTGCCATCCTGAGAGAGATAAGATGTTTTCTGGCACATATCAGGGTTTATCCATACTTAAGGTCTGGGGAAGTACCGTTTCAACTCTGCTGCAGAACCGGTTCAATAGGTCAGCAGCTTCTTCCAAATGTGATGAGGCAACTGCTCCTCTCCTTTTGAAATTGCAGTTGTTGTACATTTTCATATTTGTCTTTAAATGTTTGTGTAATAATACTGATTTACCATCCAGCCTTAGATAGGCTGAGGATCTTCATCTTCCGTCACTTTTCTATTAGATATCAGAGAGTTATTTCGTGGAATGAAAATGTTAACTTGATGGATTCTGTAACATGATTGTATGTAGATAAGAAAATGCTCAAAATCATCCAGCTGTAACTGAAATGTTTTATTAACAGCTGTTATAGAAGGGACTTAGCACTTTGAGATTTGATTCAAATGTAAAGTGCATCATAAATTAAATGTATTATTATTATTTCTTGGTGGCAGCGTTTCTTCTTTGATTTGCATGAGATCTTTCTTCAGACACTGGGCGTGTCGCATAATCTGCTGATATGTCCCATTACAAACAAAAGTGGGGGGGATGGGATGAATGACAGGGCCAAGGTCTTAAAACTGATACAAGTCTTTAGACTGCTATCTGGAAGGAAAGTCTTGAAAACACACATTGTGACTGATAAGACAGACTTAGTAATAAACTATAAGTCGACAAGAGAAAGCCTCTTCAGCCATGATACCAGGCTCAGCTGTAAAACCACACTAGAGTAAAAGATAAGGCACTAAAAGATAGGTTATTTAAAGTTTAGCCTTAGGAGGATGAGAATGCATGGAAACATTTTATTACAATCTTACCTTCCACTGTTGGTAATAACCATTTGCAGCAGTGCCACACCCTAGGGGGCTCTGAGTAGTTTTTGTCAAGATTTAGGCCCCGTTTCTCCAACCCTTCCAATTCTAATTGTCACTCTTTAGTCTTCCTTTGCTTATCCTGGACGGGTACAAGTCCCTCTTCCCAGGAACAATCTCCAGCTCAATCACGGGGGGATTCTGAGGCGTTCCAATCTAAGATATGGGTCTGGGTCAACCTATATTTCTGGGAAACCTCTAAAGGGGGCTCTGGAAAAGATTCCCCTTCAGAAATAAGTAATAAAATAATGAATATAAGGTTTTTGGCTAATGGGCAAACTCAAGTGGATGTTTTGAACCTCTCTTCAATGCTATTTATCTATATTGACCATCATCATGCTCTTACTGAAGTGCCTTAATATCCAAAAGGTGGAGTTATTCTTTCATAGAAAACTGGATCCTGTCTTGTGATGGGAACCCGCCAAAATGTTGCCTCAATATGTATTAGTTGACACAGTCTCAGGTCTTGTTTTCTGAGTTGGGAGGGTTACTTTTAAAATGTAATCCTTAACAGTTACTTGCGACTTGTTGAAAGAAAATTTCATCAGTACCGTAATCAAGTATCACAGAATAAAAGTAATGGAACTCAATTACTTTCAGTTACTTTTGGTTTACATCAGTACCAAATGTGCAAATAAAGACAAGAGAGCATAAAAGACATGTCATCTGCTAAGTGTATTTTTTTTAAAGATTCAGGCAGTAACCTGTAGAAAGGAAAAATTACAAATACAATGAAAGTGCATAACACTCCAGCAGACTGGAGTGTCAAGAAAGTGAATGTCTTGATACTCTCAATGAAAGGGAAGTAGAAAGTTATTCAAATATTCTTGCTGACCCAGAATGATCTCTTCTCCCTGAGCGGATACTGTCGCTACTGACATGTCATGAGTTAGGGGAAAACCTCAAGAGGTTATCAAGGATAGTGCCCAGGAATGTATAATACTGAAATAATTCCACTGGCTTTTCCTGAATGGGGGTTGGCGACTGCCTCAGCCAGATCTCTGTTGGAGAAAGTCCCTATCATCTCCTTTGTTCTGTCCACATTCAGTTCAAGACAGGAGTTTTCACACCAACTCACAAACTCCTGCAGAGTTGAGTTGAGCTGCTGTGTGGGACCTGAAAGCATGGACAGGAGGACTGACTGCAGGAGGACAAGTGACAGTTTGGCTGGGTAGACCTGCAGTCAGTGTAAAGAATGAAGAGAAGGGAAGAGAGGACACAGCCTTCCTGGGGAGCCAGTTGAGATGAAGAAGATGACAGAAAACCTACACCCTCTGTAACCTGTTGGTCACAAAGAAATCAATAATCCACAGGGTTAAAAATGTGGCATTGCAACCAGGAAGTAAGTATGACCTTATTGGTACATCGTATGATCGTTTGTTTATATCATGACTCAGAGGTATTTAACAGTACTGACAAGGCAACCGTGGGAGTGTCTACAGGATATGTTTCACCATCACCCTCTGGAAACACAGCTCAAGCAGTCGTAGAGGAAACTACAGAGTCCGATATAGTTTTTGCAAAAAAACGATTTACCATTAATTTGTATGGACCTCAACAACAATTTCCAGTTGACATAAGGTGTTTTTAAAACAGTCTCAGGACAATGCAAGATAAACAATGTATCTGACTGAATGTGTGGTGAAACAGTAGCCATCAGACCAAACACACTTGTCTGTTCATGATGACAAATCCCAAAAAAAAAACCAAGCCGACAAGGGGCTTATAACAGGTCCAACAGGTCCTTTTTTGAGTCTCTGTGTCAGAGAGAGAAATTACAGTAACTTGACCTTACTGCTTCAACATAGTTTGGTTCATGAGTAATCCTGAGACACTGATGCAACTTCTCATTGGTCGTAGAACAACGTGCCCTTATTTTAATGGCTTTCATACGAGAAAAACTGAACTCACGAGTGTAAGTACACCCAAACATTGTCAGCATTAGCAAGACCACTGTCCTTATTGTGGGGTACTGTTGGCTATCATGTTTAGACCAAAAGTCCACTGCACCCCAAGACTGCAAGTACTGTTTTAAATGCACATCAACCAACTCGATCTGAAACATGATCCCATCAATACAGGACATTACGTCCTTTTATTTGACACACAAGTCTGACTCAGGATTCATGGACAAGTGGTCACGAGCAAACTGCAGTCCCTCAAAGGGAATGCTGAAGTCTTTGAATCTCTCAGTAAAGTTCTTAGTCAGTTTAGTCATGAAGTCTGTCATGACAGAAGTTACGTGTGCTCCAGGTGAATTGCTCTTGAAGGCACGGAGTTGTGGAAAGTGCACTGATTTTGTTGCCATTAGGTCTGTTGTAAAGATTGTTTGCTTTGTTCTGAAGGCATAAAGCTTGTCAACCAGATGAGCAACAGACTTTTCCCGCCCCTGCATTTTCAAAGTGTTGAAATATCCAAAAATGTCACACAGAAAGTTGAAATCTGCCAGAAACTGTTCATCCAACATGCGCTCCATGAGGTTTGTGTTTACAAATTCAAAGGAAAGTCACGATCTCCTGGCTGAGTTCACAGAACCGGTCCGGAACTGTTCCTTTGTTGAGCCACCGGACATCATTATGGACGAGTAAGTCTGTGTGTTCAGCAAACGTGTCAGCAAGCAGCAATCTGCTTTGAAGGGACGTGACATTCATTATCAACTGCTTAGCCTGTTCAGGGTCACCGGTGTACAATCTGGACGAGATAGCGCCTCGTCCAGATTCTGGAAAGTACCTGACTTTAAGAAACTCAGATAAAATTGAAGAGGGTAGTACTTAAGTACGGGGCTCAAGTATTCAACTTAAGGACCAATTTGAGGTACCTGTAATCTAATTGTTTATTCCCAATTCTATTGTAATTTAAACTTCTACTCCACACCATCTATGAGGCATACAACAATCAGCCATAATGTTGAAATCACGTGCCTCAAAGGTTCTGTGTGTTTTCACATGTTTTTTTTTTAGAACCAATCTTAACTATTTCAGCAATTTGTGCTATAGTTGCTCCGCTGTGGGATTGAACAATGTAGGACTCCAAATACACATTAGTAGGACCAGGGTTTCCCAGTCACCAGTCCACCTTTCATCTTACCTCAGACCACTTTGGTAGATTGTAAACACTGCAGACTAGGAATAGTCATAAAATCTGTAGTTTTGGAGTTGAACTGACCCAGTTGTTTGCTGTCTTATACATCCCACCAATTAACAGGTGCCATTGTCGAGATTATCAACATTATTCTGTCCTTGTTATCATTATTGTTATTATAAAAAAAAAAATATTATGATCCTGTTGCTGATTATGGTACATCGCACTACGTTTCCCAGCAGACACCACAATTGCGACCACTAGGATCTATTTGAAGATGTAGTAACAGACAGCAGCCTCAAGATGATGCTATTTGCTCAATTATTTAGGCCGTTTGTACTCTGAGCAAGAGATCCTACTCATTTTATTTCCTTCAGTGCAAAAAGTATTTTCCAAAATGCGTATATATATTTCCATTAATCTAGGTTCCTACCGGAATGGCTCTTCCAGAAAAATATAAAAACTTTAAAATTTGAATCCATGATCGAAACCTCAAAGACCAAAGGGTTAAAATAATTTATCGCAAAGATAAAGTCGATGTGGTGTATACCTCAATATACTATGGTAATTGTTCAATGAACAATAAAATTGTTTAAGAGTATTTTAAAAACTAAAATACAAACCTTTTAAATTGTATATTTAAACCGAGTAGTTATATCAGATGTTTCATGCAACCTTAGTTATTCCTAAAACATCTTTAAGTATTCAAATGTTCACTGATTATTACCAGATTTTATGCCCTTTCCACATCAGGCAAACCGAATAACATAAGTTACATTCAATTACATGTCTACTATCTGTAGTGTGTTGGCTGTTCGTTGTGGGAAACTATTTAAAAGTCTAAACTAATAACATAATTTAAAAGCCAACCACGCATTGAGTTTGTCTGGTTGAATCCGTCTCTCGTCACATCTCTAAACTATACCGAAATTACTGAACTGTAATTGGCTGATTCATTCAAAGGGTGGGAACTGTCTTACTTGCGCCAGCGGATTCGTCACTCCACCTGTCAATCTTGATCCATTGCCTCTTGTCTCGTAGTCCGGTTGATGGAGAGTACAGTGGTGTGGTGAAGTAGAGAAGGTCACACGGCATGTGACATGTAGCAGCAAATAACGGATTAAAACTACGCTCTTTTTTTAATTTATCGGGCATATGACTTCCCCACTTTCTTTTCTAATTTCACGTCGGTCTCGCTGCTTTACGGCAGGAATCGTGTATCCTTGGCAACGTGAACAACTGTCCTTCGAAGTTTGGAACAAGTGTTTTACCTTCACTTAGCCAATATACTGATTATTTACGCTTTAAGCGATCGGAATTGGCTCCGGTTTCTACACTTTTGAAGTATTTTGAACATCCTATCTTCGTTTCAGCTATGTTTTAATTTTCTTACCCCGGTGTTTAGGGAAACGGGGCAGCGAGAAACAATAGTGGTGAGAAAGAGAGCTCGTGTAGAAGGGGATCAATGCCTCGCGGGGGCTTTGTTCTGTCCCGTGTGGAGACCCCGCGCGAGCCTGTTGCGGATATCGACTGATTAATCGGGAGGATTGATGATTGATTAGAGATTGATTAGGCTGAAGGATCAAACATGGATGTGACTCTGTCTGAGTTACTGGCCGCTTTCATGGAGTCACCGCTGGTGTTGTGGGTGAGTTGAGGCACAAAGTGGATGGTGACCTATGTCCCTCTTTTACTTTCTCTTTCCTGTTTCTCTCATCTGGGGGGCATCAGTTAAGAGCTAAATGGTAACATTGCTACATAGTGGATGGTTTATTAGGCGTCCATTGGAAAGTATCATAAGTTCATACTCAACGCTGAAAACAGAAAAAAAAAGCAATTTCTGTTTATTTTTGCTACATTGGTTACAGCTGCGCTTTTTGCAGTTGTTTATTTAACTTGTTTATGCACACAACAATTTCCTCCAACTCACTGATTGCAATCACCATCATTAGATTAAATATGACATGCAAATGTTGTGCAAATTGTTGGCTAAAACAAATTGAAATCAAATTGAAATAACATCCTTTAACTCACCTGATTCTGAAGGTTTTTTTTTTCAGTAATCCATTTTCAATTATTTCTTTCAGTCCAATGCCATAATTAAGATGTACAATGCAGCGTCGGTGTCTGACTTATTTTAACCACAAACTAACATTTACATGCTATATTTAATGTTTACGCTCAATCACACAATCAATGTTTTATCATGAAATAACTCCTGAATGGCAGTGCAGTAACAATTGAACTGAGAATTTAACAGATTTTTTTCAGGGTTTATGTTACTTCTTCCTTCGTGATCTCAGCTGTATCACTGAATATGTAGAATTCAGCATCCAGACTTTCTTGTGATGTTAAAACACGATTGTGTTTACAGCACTTAACACTTGCACTTGAATTATATTATTAAACTTGATAAACAAAACAGAGCCAACAAAATCCATAAAGTTCATTTGCATCTGCGATGCCATTTAGCGTTTATTTCAAATGACAAAATATGCTGAATGAAGGTGTTAGTAATGATATTACCACGATGTTTGATTTACACACCTTATCTTCATCCACTTGGATATTTATTGACAAGAGTAGTGCACTGGTACTCATACATTTCCTGTGTAGTCAAAGGTATATCAAAACATAAAAATGTAAGATTTATTACTTCCAAGTAGATGAAATACAGTGTTATTAGCATTGTGTGTAACCCATTATAATCTTCATGGGCTTCCAGCCCAGACATGACAGCAGCAGTCTTACTAAAACTGTGGTACTTCCTGTTTCCCGGTGACCTCACATCTTGTTGACCTGACCAGTCAACTAACAATTTTCCTTTCTCTGTTGGACATTGGCAAACAAAAAAAAAAAACACTGAAACACAGTAGAAAGGCTTTCATTTGAGGAACTTCCTGTGAAACCTTTTTTTTTTTCTATATTTGCATATGCAAGAATAGACAAATGGGTTCTGTGACCAGAAAGTTGGTGGTATGATCTCTGAAGCAGATTGAAGGATATGTGTGGGTTGAGTATATGAAAGAGTACTTCTTGGTTTTTGCAAGGCCCCTAATCCCCATCTACTCCAGTGGCGTTGCTCAGAGGCCGGCAGATCGGACTATGGTTGTACTGGGCAGCTCCCAGCAGGGTATTTGTGTTAGCGTTAAGTCTCATTTATACTCCACCTATGCACATAAAAAATATACATGTCTGTTTCACAAAGCATATCCGTTAATTCCGACACACCTCAGTGTCATTCATATTGACACTGAGAAGATGGCAGTGAAAAGTCAAGAGTGCAAAAAATGGCACATTTGAGGGGTTAGTGCTTGTGTACCTAGTAAATAAAAGATGTAGGCAAAATTCCTCAATTTTGGTCTGTGAGGCCATTAATTAAATTACAACACGTGATGGGCGACATTTTTCTTTTATTTTTGAACTTCAGTTTTTTCTCTTTGTTGTGTTCTTAAGATGTTTGTCATGTCTTACTTGATTTATGGCATATATTTGGATGAAATGAAACGCAGATTACCAACAGTTTTCCACAGTCCTTGGACACAATTTACTAGTTGAGTCTTGTTACAAAATATCTTATATGCCCTTCTACCTAATTATTAATTATTAATAATATGGGCATTAATTACTACCTACTACATAACCTAACTATATGATATAATATGTTCATTTACACCGCTCACACATTTACTAACACAATGTACATGAAAGACTTGGGGAAAGAAACATCCGTAGTTTTTAACTGTCTGAGAAAATGCACCACTCAGCTTCAGCAGTCTGAGTTAATTAAATCTTCCAGGATTATTTTTTTGTACCAAATTTCCTCTTTGAGATACTTACCCTCTGAACATGGAAGGTCAAGGAGAGTTGTATTCCTTGTGTCTTAACTTTGGAAGGCAAACATTTGTTTTAACATGAATGAGATCTCCCGATTGAGACCTGGTCAACCATAACATTGAATTCAAAGGTTAAAAAAAAGTCTATTCAGTGGTTATTTTAAGGTGTGATGGTGCTGACCTCTCTCTCTCTCTGCCTCTAGGTGCGGACGTTGGGTCCCTTAGGTTCATGTGATGATCTAGGCTCAGAGGAGCGGGTCAATATGTTCATGGAGTTGGTGGATGGCGTCTTCCTGCACAAGATCATGACACACATGTAAGTAATGCCAACAGAGAGATGGTTTGTCATTTTGTATGCTTGAAAAAGTGCTTTTGATGCATGTGTCTGGCCTGACTATATGAGTGGTAAGAGACTTAATCCAGTGTTTCCGGTGTGTTGCTGCGACCACATCCTGGCTCTTTGGTTTCAGGTTGTAAATGTCACAGCCTGATGTGCCAGTGAAGTGTGCATCAGGAAGCACATTAAAGCAATGTCGTTAACGATCTCTTTTAGAACTGATCTGCTCTCAGTTTCTGCTGTGAATCTGACAAACACAGCACAGGAACAGACAAGTTTGATGGTTGCAACAGCCCTCAAGAGATTCAGATGATGCCTATTCAGCAACAAGAATATTATTACATGAAGAGTATCAGACACAAATGTACAGGTGATGCAACACTGACAACCAACATGAATGCAGGACGTGTGTGTGTGTGTGCACGATCTAGTTTGATGAGGTAATGCTGTAAGACTGTTACTCCTTAAGATTTAAGAATGTTGTCAACTCACAGTAGAAGAAGAGTTTTATACAGTGTTTATTTTTTTTTAATAGCAGCTCCTTATAGCAATTGTTTTTATTTACCATAATGTTAGTGTTACTCTGTAATATTCCTCCTTTCAACAATTCCCTCTCTTAGACACGAACCAAAATGCCTGCATTACTACTGACGTTACTCTCTGTACTTTGAGTTAGCCGCCCAGTTAGCAAATATTCCTTGATGGATGTTGTGTCCTCTGGGCTAAAGACAAAAAGGAGCATCCAGATTGTTTCCAGCACATAGTTCAAAAGCCAACATCTGTGATTGTATGGGGGTGAGTTAGTGCCCGTGGTATGGGTAACTTGCACATCTGAGAGGTCCCACATTATGCTGAAAGGCCCATGGGGGTTTTGAAACAACATATGCTACCATCCAGGCATCATCTTTCTCGGGGACATCTCTGCTTACTCCAGCAAAACAATAAGGTAGCATTCTGCTGCCTTAAAAAAGTGCTGTATCAGAGTAAGAGTCAACGTAATAGACTAGTCAGTCAATATTTGTGCCCCATTGAAAATTTGTGACCTATGAAAAAGCACCAAATACAACAACAAAGACCTCTGACTATCAACTTTAGACTTATAACAAACAAGAATTGGACAGAAGTTCACGTTCAACACTTCAACAGCGTGTCCTCTCCTCCCAAACACCCAAATAGTGTTGTTAAAAGAGAATGGGATATAACACCATAATAGGCAATGCCCTGGTTTACCTTTTTTGTTTTTTTAAACATGCATCAAGTTCATAATAAGCATGTATTCATAAAAAACAATAGCGTTTATCAGCTTGAACTTCTTAGCATTGCTAATCAAGCCATGTGGTTTTTCTGGGTTTTTAATCCATACATTGTAAGCGGTTAGCAACTCTATCATGTCCTACTTCCTCGCCAGTTCACTTCGTTTACACAGAAGGGATAGGCACAATAAAGGTGCAACAGTCCCTTAAACAGCCTTTATAAAAGTGAATAGGCACGTCGATGTATTTTATTGGTTTTAGACATTGACACAGTGGAGCTCAGAGGAATAACATGTTTCAGGTTTTGGATGCAAATACTATACTTGCACTCTTGGTTCTGTTTGTTTCTGTTTTTTTCATGGTATTTATTGTTGAAAACAGTCAAATAGATTCTAGAGAGGACCAGCTAATGGTGATCACAACACTTAATCTCAACAATTAAAATAATGAGACACCCGCTTGTGTGGAATCTGAATCCTCTCATTCGGGTCGTCCCTCACCCATCAGACCACATGTCCATATGTCAGTTATTGTCTTCAGAGACAATAGTAATCACTCTATTGTTTGCCACGCACTGAATGTAGGCTGGGCTATCAGGGGGTGATTAAGACTTTGTTGGGGTTTGGGGAAAGTGGGTTAGAGAGGAGGAGGCAAGGATGGCTGATCCCAAAGGAATACCAAAGGAGAACCACTCAGACAGTTGGCAAATCAGACAGTCAGAGAATCAGTCAGCTGTTAAATACGTGTCACCCTAAGCTGATTATTTTCTCTGACCTTTAAAAAAAAAAAAGGATTCTGACTCGAGCCTCAAAGTTGCAATAATCGTACAATTTAATATGAACCTTTAATTGACATGTTGACTGAAAAGGTTACATTTCCCAAAGGTGCTTGCAGCTGATCATTTTCATAAGTTCAGAAAAATCGAAACCTGAAAGGGTTTAAAGTAGGCATAGTCAGTAATAATAATCAGAACTAGTATATCCCCAAAAAGTCTCGATTAAGAACTGGATTGATTTGGGGAGACGTCAGTTGCATATTTCCACAATGCATGGGCTTTTAGGGGATATACCCTTGCTGCCTGGGATGACAGCGTAGGTCTAGTTTACTTAGGTATTTATTACTTTGACATAGATTTTCAGTTCAACAATTATCCAGTCTCTTATAAAGTAAAGAATTGTTAATTTACACCTGATTAGTCAGCTTTTTCCTAATTCTTTCTTTTGGGAGACTTAACAAAAGAGTGAGGTACAACCTGCCTCTCAAGAAAAGCTCCAAGATCAGCATGTACTGATAGTAATCATGAGCCTTATTCTGTATGGCACTGAGTCTTGGGTTACCGATTGGCCAATCCTTTGAGTTCCTGAGCACTTCCTCCATCCTGAATGTCCACTGGAGTGAATTGGACGCCAACAATGAAGAATTGAAACAGTCAGAGGTAAACCGCATTGAGGCCATGCTACTGAAGAATATCCTCACTGGAATATCACCTGTGTTCATGCTGTAAGAAGGTCTGTCCTCCAGCCACCGTAGAATCATAGCATCTTCGAAGAGGTGCTACAAAGACTGGATGGAAAGGTTTCTACTTGACTACCTCTAGTGGTCTTCTTCCTGCTTATTGAGAGACGGAGGTAAACTCCTCCCACCAGGTTGTCCCCCCTTTGTTGGACAACAGCAGAAGTTCTCTTGGTGGAAAAGAGAAAGTAAGAACAATGAAGTTTCAGCCTGGACTTTCAGTTGTTGCCTCTGCAGCCGGATCTGCTAGTCCTGTACTGGACTAGACAACCACCAACGATCCTGCAACCACTGTGGACCACACCCTTCCTAAATCTTTGTTCACAATGCCAAGCCACAAGTGTGCTATTTACTTTATCCTACTGCATTATATCAGCCTTTGAAAATCTGCTATTCCTTAAATTGTAAGCATCAAAAAGCTTTGAATTGGGGTTTAAAGAAGTGTTGACCTCATGCTGCAAGGTCGTGTGTCTCACCCTCTGCTACGATGGCCACCAAGAATGATAATGATGCAAAAAGCTGTCTCTGGATTTTGTTGGTTCTGGGCTTCTGAAGAGACATGGCAGTGCAACATAGAAGACCCTTAAGATATTAAATGGGCAATCTATTCAGTTTGAAGTGAATTCACAATATCAAATTGACGTCATCGCAGGTCAGACAGACAGCTTGACACCCCCGGCCCTGTTCACATGCAAATCGGTTTGGCACAGCTTCATGTGTTAATGTGAGCATAAATCCTGCTCCGGCACAATAGTTACCCAGTACTTGGGATGTGTCTGTGTGTGAGAATGAGTGTAATGATCTTTCTTTTAAATAGCCACGAATAAAGTCAATCTATATGTGTGTTTCCATAGTGACCCCAGCCCAACCAATCAAAGGTTGACCAAGAATGTGAACAATGATGTGTCGCTTCGTCTTCATAACCTCACCGTTCTTACCAGACAAATCAGGACCTACTACCAGGTATGTGCACACACTGCTTACTAGTATCCTCCCAGTCTACCGTACCATTCAAGGGTCGTACTGGATTGGACACATCGCCCCCGTGTCTCAGACATGAAAAAATTCTCTTGACCAAGTAGGATTATTACCTTCAGATTGTGGTGTTTATAGATAAAGTTATTTTACCAACTTTAATAGTGAATTTCTAAGTTTAAATCTCCATGGGTTTCTTTAGAGATGCAGTTTATCATGATAACTTCAGCTGATTTATTTTTCCGCAGGGTGTGAATGTGTGTGTGTTTTTCGTTTTTCTTACATTCATCATTAATGTTGTGTGTCTTCTGACATGTTTACATCAGTCAGCTGTTTAAAATATGAACTTGCCCAGAAGAAAAACACACACAGCAACTCATTCACATACATCCCTGATCTACATTTAAACTTAAATGTAAAGTTCAGCTACATTTCAACAGCATTTCCCTGTATTAACCCTCTTGGGGCTATGTATACACCCATTTCAAACATTCATTCTGTTAACGAGATGGCAGGAAGAGTTATTCATTCCGACAACAACAAACATGGCTATGGTAGAGGAGGTTGCGATAATGTACACGTTAAATTAAAAGCAGAGAACATGGAGGCAACTTTCTACTGGTGGCCTGTGAGGCTATTTCATACATAACAACTAGTTGATGGCGAGATTTTTTTCCTTTTTCATTTCACTTTGTCTTTTTTGTTTGTGCGCGTACACACTTGCTATGTCTTCCTTGAATTATGGCTACACTGCCCATATATTTTCCTGTGGCGTTTCTTCTTCTTGTCTGAAGCAGCAATAATTCTGAAATTAATGCACCTGAATGAACTAAAACAAGACACAGGAAATTTTTTATATGACGATAAACATACATTGTATTACACTGAATGCTCTAATATTCTGATATTGTCTAAACTACTTATGTTACATATCACTCTACACCTATAGTGACCACCCATTGTAGTGTTTTCACCCCACCAAATGAGGGTAAATCATGTGTTTTGAATCGAAAAACACATTTAAAACAATTATATAATCCATTTATTTAAAGTTGTATTTCCCTGCCTTGCACCAAAGAAATTAGATAATTTGCCATTGGTACAAAATAAGCTTTAAGCTCCTTCACACTGCCTGTTCAATGCGTAGTTAATGCACCTTAAGTGCGCCTTGCCCTCCTTTTATAAATGCAATGAAAGCGTAATGGGGATTTTTTTATTGTTTGGATACTATGATGGCGGTGGAGGTAGTAAAAGAATTGAAGCATGCATTTGTGTTAGTACAAAGTGGAAAGGCAGGATGGAGGTATGACATTTTTATGTATTATGTTTACAGACCACCAGAGGAGAGAGTCTTTAAAGTGGTGAGAGGATCTTAATCCTAAAAAGGAAACTGTCTTTGTTGTTTGGTAGTGTAATCAAATGAAGTAAATAATAATTAGTAATAAATAATCAATTAACTGATTTTGTAGTGTGAAATAATAGTGATATTAATTTGAAGTAATATTGTTTAACCCTAGCAACACATCGTGTCTGGCTCCTGCAAGTCAGACACAATAAAGCCACATCTGCTGTGTGTGAGTGTGCGTGTGTGTGTGAACTCTATGAAGTGGGTCATTCTGGGCAGTATGGGGTTAATCTGTCCATGACGGTTAATCTCTAACCACAGTCAAATACTCTGGCCTTGAGACACTCAAACACGCACACGTGCAGATACACACCTCATAATTTAATCGTAAGTCAATGATTTATGAGACAAAGAATGGCGTCTTAGTTTAGGATCAGCTGCAAGAGAGCATCAAAACAAACACACACACACACAGATACATATCCAGCTGATCATATGGGGCTAGGTGTTGGCTATCCACTAATTAGATGAGGTCTCAGCAGGCATTCAACCTGGTCCAGTGAATCTTCTCAGTCTCCCCAGTGACAAAGCTCTAACCGTTTGTGTGTGTGTGTGTGTGTGTGTGTGTGTGTGTATGTATGTATGTATGTCACCTCCCTTCTGTTCTTTCCCTATGAAGCCACAGTAGTAATCCGATATCACAAGCTCTGAGCTATTTGCTCCTTACTCAGTCATGCTTTTGCTTTTCTGTTGAACTGGTTCACTTTTTGTGTCAATAAAGATGAGCAATTATAAGACGGTTATTTTTTTGACAAATATTGCTTATTTAAACACTTTGCATGCTAATGATTACAGTTATTTAAAAAAAACGGATATATTAGAAATGCAGTATTGGTGACTCTAAATCCTCTGTACATATTAATATGAGTATGAGTGGGTTTTTTCTTTTTGTGTTGTCCCTCCGATGAACTAGTGACTTGTCCAGGGTAGACCCCGCCTATTATCCTATGTCAGCTATGAAAAACTGACTTAAATGGCAAAACAAAAAACATAAAATAATAATAATGATTAAAACTGACCAATACGTAAAATCATAAAACGTCAAATACAATCTGACCAATATGCCGACAAATAAATTACTAAATAAGAAAGTAAATAAATACATAGATTTTAATTAAAAGCCTGACTAAAAAGATTTGCTTTTGAAAACAACACTTTCTGCGGCCTACAGGTCTACAGGTCTTCAGGGAGGCGTTTTTACACTGATGTGGAGACCACAGCAAGGAAGCAAAACTTCACTTTTGGTTTTTGCTCTGACTTTGGGAATTATTTAAAGGTCTCTACCATAAGACCCGAGGGCTTCTAGAAGGTTCATACAACAACAGCAAATCTGATAAATGGGAAGGACTAAGGCAGTTTGCGTTATAAACTAAGGATCTAAGGGCGTTATAAACCAAGGATCTTAAAAACAATTCTGAAGCCGCCAGGTGCAATGTGTGTTCGCTTTATGGTCTTAGTCAACATGCATGATTCTCGACCATCTAAAGACAATTTTTAGGTGATTTATTCTTCCTTGAGTTACTTACAAACTGTTAGTAGCTTCTTTTTCCTTTTTCTGGATGGCATATATTTACAGATGACAAAATCATATCCCGGTCTCTACCGACCATCAAGTGTGTTGGTCTGTTTATAAAGATATGGACTCTGCTCTGTAACTACCTTCATGTTCTGGGATACTGATAGTCATAATATATCTTTTATCCGTAAAAGAGTATTAATAATATTACCACACTACCAGCTCACGCGTATATCCTGTTATTTTGTATTGATTTTTTACTACTAATATTAATGAAAACAACATGTTGAAAGAAAATAGTTATATTATTTATGCACAAAAATTTGCATAGAAATTCAGGATTATTATTGACTTACGATTATTATTCAGCATCTTCGTTCTGATATTGCAGAATTTGATTATTCTAAAAAGCAATTCCCGTCAGAAACCCCCCAAGTAGTTCATCTTAATGTCACATTTTAAACAAATTATTCACTTCCAGTTCTCTCAAATATTTATCAAACACGCATGAGATACTTGTCCAGGCAATGTGTGTTTTTGTAAGCAGGATTGAAACCCTCTTTTGTAGAAGGGCTTCATGTTGAGCCATCTGTAGATTGTCCTCTCGTAAGGCTCCTCTTTGCCGAATCCTTCCTGCTTTGTTTGCGGAGGCCTGTCTTGTTAGCCCCCTCTCGAGACTCCTCATGCTCCTCGTAACCTCAGAAATGGATTGTTCCTAGAGAGTGATACAAAATTGAAATGGAGCTGCTAAACAGAGTTTTTAGAAGACAAACAATAAACCCAAACAACTGCTTTAAGTTTTATACCGCTACCTAGTAAACAGCAAAAACGACAACATGAATTCAACACCTATAGAGTTCCAGTCAACAATTTTTAAGTGTCCATAGAGTTAAAACTACACTTTGAATATTGAAGATCGAACAAAGCAAGAGAATGTCATTGTCTGTATCTCTATACATTTAGAATATTGTCCCATGCAACTACTTGTTCTATGAGTACAGGGCTGCTTCTCTACCGGAACCCATGACATAAGGGATATGTAGCCGGGTGGAGGGATCATCGTTTTGCTCAGTGTACAGGGGGTGGCTGCTTTAGTCACTTGCTGTTATTTGGCTTTGTAGTGTGGCTCTCAGCTCCCTTACTCAAGGTAATTTCTTTACATTCCCTGTCCTCATTTTCCCTGTGGATGGAGCTAAATGATATTTGTGTGTAGTGTTTTTTATAACATTGACTCCAAACATTAAATCCAACACTGTCCGACATTTAAATCAGAATGTGTTGAAATGACTCCTCTGGATGTGAAAATCAACTAAATTCTTAATAGAAACAGACTGAAATTTTCAACATGCCTATTTTTGCTATGTACACACAGTCTACATTTCCAAAACCTCTTGCATTTAGACGTGTGAAAGTTCAGCCCTCTTGAAAGACATCTTATTGTGTAGTAACTTTAGCAGAACTCTCGTTCACCCTCTCTCACCAATTTCCCCTCTCACTTTACCATTGCTTCGTTACCGTGGGAACTACAGAACAAAGGCCTGAGCCTACTTGGGATGTTTTGAACTTCATATCCTCTGGCCTACTTTGTATTCACACATACACACACTCACACAAACACATACACAGGCGCCTGCCCACACACCCTGGCTTGGTGTATTGTAATATTCAGTTTATTCATCAGTGTAAAGCTGTTGATTTTTGTTCCCTTTCCTAATGTTATAAGTGTGACACTGTGTCTTTTGACTAGTAGAGAGGGGCAAATGATGGCTCAGATACAGAACGCTTATGTTCTCTCTGTCAACAGCAAAAAGAGAAGAAGAGAAAGAAGAGGATTAATTATATAGGAAGGAATGAGTATCCCTTATTCTGTCAGTTCCTTTTTGTAATCTCAAACACTGGAGCAATTTTTAATCTTGCAATGTATCAACAAGCCACTACACTTACGATGCTGTTATCGATATTTACAGTCTGCAATTATATGTTTGTCCACTCCAACACATCTTTTGAAATGGGTGGTGCTAAATCGATTCAGCATGATATATTTATTTGGGGGCGATGTCAGGTGCCTTATGTAACCTTTAGGTGACACCTTTAGGTGACTCTTCTTATTTCATGCATTTCCTGTAACCTGCTGTAGCGCTCTCACTCAATTTACCTTTAACTCTTGAACACATTATACAAATGCAGTTGATTTTGTGGTTCAAGTGTAGAACTCCGAGTCTAGTGGCTCAGTTGTCAGATCGGTTGTTAGCTGCCACCGTTTTATTGATCTCGGATTAGAAATGTGAGCCCAGTGCTTCAGTGGGCCATGGAATTAGGCCTTACTGACTTTGGTTATGTGTGTGGGTGTAAATGGGTCATATATCAGTCATATTGATCCCTTGTCAGTTTTAAGTGTTAGATCCTGCTGGTGATGTTGCTGCAGGAGAATATCTATAGATCTGAACTATGTGGCCAAAACCACACACCCATATTCACACACACATACACATAAAGCAAAGGTTATTATAAGAAAAGTGTTTCTAGATCAGACATTGATATTCACCATACCCACACCCTCTTATTGTGCACAGTGACCTAGTGCTTGCTAAGAACTGAATAAAAAACGTAATCAACACGACGTTTGTGCAGAAAGCACATGCAGATGGTGCTTGACAGAGCGGGAGACAGAGTGTAAGTTCCCCTGCCTCATCTATAGATTCATCAGCCAGCCAGCCATTTAGGATTTCCTGGCATGCAAAAACAATAGATGTTGCATGCTGGGTATGGTGGCTGTGAAAGCTCAATACTATACTAATACTTTACTATGACAAAATTGGAAAAAGGATAATTAAGATGTTCTTTCATCCAAGCATATGCTTTGGACTACGGTGGTGGCATTTAAAAGTCCCCCTCAACCCTTCAGGCTAGTCTGGAATTTTAAACAATTTTATAAACCCAGACTAGCTTAAAATCCTTCAAAATACACCAGGGGAGAAAATAATTACTGGCATACCTCTGCAGGGGGAAATCAATTATTTTCCTAAGACACACGGTTGAAATGAAATTCAAGTATCCCATCAGTGGGGAATGCACTTGGACTTTTAAGCAGAATACACTAATATACATAAAACTAATAGTTAGAATAGTTAGTAAAGAGGGATTAAAGTACACCTACCTCTGCTGAAATAAGGGGTGAGACTAAGTCGTTTCACATGCAGGTCTCTTACATTCAGTACAGTTTAATTGCACACAGTGTGTAGTTCTATAGAAAAACTCCCTCTTTCAGAAGTAACCAACTGAAAATAGACCATGCATGTGCTACATCTCTCCGTATCGTCTGCCCCGACATGGGGGCTAAGGCAAAAAGCATGGCCTTGTGTAGGGCTGCAGGCATCTTCCTTATAAGGATTCCCCAGGTGGTTATCAACAAACAGACTTTCATATCAGCCATTTCCTCAACATCCAGAAAAACAAACTTGTCTGGGTTCACATCATTACCCAGAGGCACATACACACAGCTTTGCGTGTCCACATATAGCCTGTCCTTCAATCACGCATCAACGTGGATACTGTCAACCAGAGCTGTGACATCTGGGGTATCTCAATGCTAGCCCCCTTAATCCTTACGATGGTGCTTTATCACTTTTGCTCCTTTCAACCCCTGTCATGTGCTAACAAGCCTTTAATTGAGCAAATATGAGCGCAAAGGAGGTCTGTACACGAAAGGGGATGGTGACTGCATGTAAACAATTGTGAGGTAACCTGAACCTCCCTAGATGCTTTACAGCAGTGCCCTTAACGACAAACCAAACAAATAAGCCTACCTTCTATCCCCCATTATGTCAAAAAGGTTTTGTGGGCTGCCAGTTGGAGACCTGTGGTGTAAAGGTAAATGCATCAGACCTTTGGATTCTTCAGATAACAACATAGCTTTGTCAGTGGTGCCGGTAAATGTAATGTTTGGACCACACATTAGGTTCATTTGCCTCCATAAGGGCAGTGAGCTAATAAGAAGATAAAAGCTGTTTTTCTTGATAATTGCCAAAGAAATTGAAATTGACCTTTTATTAAAACTCAAAAACATCTGACGCGAATTTGATCTTACTAGTTCTTTGAACTTATAGTTGGTTGTAAGTTATTGGTTATCGTTGAACTCCAGAGCATTATGTCTTAAAGAAACAAACAAAAACCCTCTCGGCTTTCAGACTGACGGTGTGTAGAGCCGAATTCCTGCTGTCCCAAAGACATCTGGTAGCCATCTCACATGTTTTATTCACGTGTGTGTGTGTGTGTGTGTGTGTGTGTGTGTGTGTGTGTGTGTGTGTGTGTGTGTGTGTGTGTGTGTGTGTGTGTGTGTGTGTGTGTGTGTGTGTGTGTGTGTGTGTGTGTGTGTGTGTGTGTGTGTGTGTGTGTGTGTGTGTGTGTGTGTGTGTGTGTGTGTGTGTGTGTGTGCGTGTGTGTGTTCACTGGTTGGGTCTCTCATTACCTCTGACTCAATAGGCCAGTGTAACCGTATCTGCAGGTATTGCACTACCTTCAAAGATGTGTGTGCAGCATGGTGTAAGAGGAAGGTACGTTTCAGTTTAGCTTATGAGACTCTTTCTAATGACTAAATATGTAAATTATAATATTGAACTTTTTCCTTATTTTGAGCTGTGTGCTATGGGTTTGAGTGTATTATTCAATCCCATTAATAATGATAGTCTAATTATTATTTAAATAATATAGTATTAATTTATTGGATAACATCTTCTGGTCTTACAAAGTCATTCAAAAATGAAGGACGCCTACAACAAACAATATACTTACTCAACAAATAAAATAAAACCATGAATAAAATTGATAACTTAAATATTTAAATTTAGTTTTAACATAAAAATGGCACATTTGGTAAAATGATAAAGATGAATGGAGTGAATGCAAATTATAAATAGAATTAATTAGATATTATTTGAATCGACTGTACAGATTTGTTTTGTGAGGCAATTCAAAATCCGGCATGAAAGTTTCTAGTAATCTAGCTATTCCAGAAGGTTTAGGTCCTAACGTCAAATGCTCTGTCACCTGTGTGCTGTGCCCTTGCTCAACTGGACGATAACCAACAGGGCTTTAAGATCAGAAGATCTTAATCTAAGGCCTAGTGACTAATGATTTAGAAGCTCATCCACATATCTCAGTGTCAAGGCTTAAAAGTCAAGAACAATATTTTAATAGCAACTCTTAAATGGACGGGCAGCCGGAGAACTGAAGCTTAAATAGTGGTGTACTGGTTATGCTTTTGTGATTCAAACCCCATGAAGCCCAGAAAACATATTTTGGCCAAGGCATGTAAAAACCTGTGCCTGCTGACAGTCACTTCCCTCATCCAAAACACCCAGAACACACACATGCGTACACTCCCATTAGCACATTTCCCTCCAAAGCCAGGGGTCATCAGGATGTCTCCTCCCATGTATCCTTTATGCTAAGCCTAATGCCTTCCTATGTGACCTTGCTCCCTGTCAGGTTTCCACATCTCAAAACAACTTGGGAAACAAATGTTTTAATAAAGAAACTTTTATTCTGGCTGGTATTTGATTTACATTTGATTGACAGTGACCATTACACTCACATTTGATCTTAAAACATCTTACATACACGAGAACCAAATTAACATATGAGCAAAATTACAACCGAACGATAATCTCTGCCAATCGTGTCTCATATTCCAGAAAAGAGTTTCCTGTGATGACGGGGTCACTGAACACAACAAAGAAAAAGAAAAAAAGGATCAGTACATTAATTTTCCCGCCACCAAAGACTACATATACGTTTACCTTTGTGTTTTCATGCATCCATTTCACACACTTTAGGTTTGGGGCCGGTGTGCATCTCATAATTGTTTTTTTCAATATACTTATTTGGACATTTTTAGGTGACCTGTAATGATTTCCTCGTCATTCTGTTGTGACAGAGGTCATAATTTATCCACATCTGCACAAATATAGCTTTTCCAGTAGTCTAGACGTCTGTGCTTGGACACACGTTTTCTTCATTATACTGTATTTTCATTGAAAAACAGTTGAATCACCAGACTGCATCCGACTCCCTCACGCACTGTGTGTGTGTGTTTGATGAGGCTTTGATCAGGCATTTGACCGTGCCTCAACAGAGTACGAGCAAAGATTAACCAATTTTTTGTTTTGCGTGAACCGACACGCACCTTTCAGGCTTTGAGTCAAGTATTATCCATTTAAACCTGACTAGATCTACTTGTAGGTCTTAATTCTTAAATTTTAAACTTATATTTAATGACTTCATAACTTAAAACACAACAAGGAAAGCACAGTGTAAATATAAATACGTAAAAAAATAAGTTTGTGCTACCTTAATATTTTCTACTGTACCTTTATAAGAGCATGTATATTCTCCTAGTATGTACATGCTCGTTGGGGGGGGGGGGGAGGGTTAGCAGTGAGCCATGATGATATGAAAAGTTTTATTTGTCTCATTTAATCGTCTTAACCTGTCTGACAATCAGGTAAAGTTTTAGAAGAACAGGGAGGACATTCTGCATTCTGGAATGGAAAGAATTTGTTCCTAGTGAGCAGTTTCTTTCCTGATTCAGACACACAGAAACTTACACACATAGTCATTTTCGACAGCAGGGTGTTTCCTGTTGGCTGCTCGCCTGTGTACACATGCAAACACATAGGCACACAAGTCTGGGTCAGTAAGCAGTTGGACTTTCAACATAATGTGTTTGATTGAAACTGAGCAGCTAAAGTAAGAGGGTAACTCCTCTTCAACACTGTTTGTGTGAGCAGACCACTGTCAGAGGTGTAACTACTACTTAAAATACTCAACATATTTTTCTCTCAGTCTTCATAACTATGTTAGTGATTATTTAACACTGGTCTGTACAGCATGTTCAGGTGGGCAAAGTTCTATGCCATCTGGTTCCACTCCCTCATTCTGAAGCTTCTCTATGTAGCCTTGTTCTTTATCTCACAAAAACCAAACAAAAATGTACCTGTCAAATAAATTAGACTTTGACCTATAGAGACTGAATATGCGATTAGAAAAACAGAGAATCTATAAGGAACTAAGAACATCTTTTTTTTTTTATATGAGTATATTATGTTAATACTACTACTGGTTGGAGTCCAATGGACATATTCTCATTTTCTCATAACATGGCCTTTTGCTATGATAATGTTTGCCTTAAAAATGCATCTGTTCCTTTTTTGTCTTCCCACCAACCATTTAATCTCCTCTTCTCCCAAACAGGAGACCTTACAGCAGTTAATAGTCATGCCGCTTCCGAATATCCTCTGCATCGCCAAGGATCCAATATCAGGTAAAACACTCTCCAAACACATTATACACATTAACCAACATACGTTCAACAGTCCCTCGTCTGTGCTACAATTACAAGCCCGATTCTAAAAGAGTTGATGCGCTTGAGAAAACATGAATAAGACTGAACGTGATCATTTTCTAATCCCCTTCGTTGTTCTGTTCTATTAAAAACAATATATCCTAATTTTAGACTAAATTCATGACACAAGTCTTGTCATTATGTCAAATAGGACCGGAGCAACAGAAGACTGGGAAAGTAGTAGAACGCTCGAAAACACCTGATTGGATCATTCCACACGTAAAAAGAATCGTTCATTGGTATGAAACTGCTATGAAACAAGCATCAAAATACTCATTCATTAGCAAAAATAAGGAGAGGTGTTCCCCATTTTATGAAAAACTGCTTTGGCAAATAGTTGAACAGTTGAAAAGTACTTTTGTACTATAACAAGAGATCAGAGTATTTCCCCATCTACAGTCTGTTGTGTCATCACAAGATTCACAGACTCTGAAGATACGAAGCATGGGTGAAAAGCAATATTGAAGTCCTGTGGCCAACATGATTCTATGAAGAATATGACAGCATGGGCTCGGCTATACCTGGGGAAACTGTTGTGCGTAAAGCAAGCTCTGTTCACACGCAGTGCAAAAAGTGCCTAAAACACGTTTCAGACTGAATTAAATTTGAAAAAGGTCCTTTGTTTTAATGAGTTTACAATTAAATTGTTTTTGAAAATCATAACCATTGTGTCCTCCTGGTCAAACTGTAGTGTAATTTATTGGCGATGAGTTAATTCCCATTGATGAGCAATTTGCACATATGTGGGGGCACCATTGATACTGAACGGTTCAAACTGTTTTTGGAACAACATATGCTGCCATGCAAATGACTTATTTTCCAGGGACTTCTCTGCTTTTTCTAGCGAGACAATGAAGCCACAGTTTGCCGCTCTAGTGTGGCTTCACAATTAAAGAGTCTCGGTCCTTGACTGGCCTGCCTGCAGTTCAGATCAGTCCCCCGTTGAAAAAGAGGCACTAAATAAGATAATGGAGGTCTCTGACTGCTCAACGGAGGTCATATAACCTGCTATGTCCTCCCTTCCCAAACCCTTACTGAGTGTTAAAAGAAAAGGTGACGTAACACAACAGTAAACATGTTCCAGTCATAACTTTTTACTCTTGCAGGCATCAAATTCATAACTACACAATGCTGTCCTCCCTGACAGGAATGGTATATCCTCGAAAAGCCCCCAATCCCCTGCATTGTTCAATCGATCCCCCTGATCGAACCCCTCAGATTAAATGTCACGTCGTGCCCAAGATGTTTTCATCATAAAGCTTACCCTGGCAGGTTAAATATGAACAAATAGAGTCAAATATGATAAATCCAAGATATATCTCCTCGTGTCGTTTCACATTCCCCAAATTTGGACTAATTTGGATCAACAGTTGAAATACAATGGCAGTAAATCTCCCCCTAATTTCAGATATATACAACTGACCTTTCCCAAAACTGTTCAAGTTCTTCCCTGCACAAAGGCCAATGAGGCAATAAATTTGAAAAAGAACCATGACATAGTTTTTGAGTTATTGCGTTAACATGGAGGATCTGCGGCAGAACGTACTGGAACATACTATATTGTTAACCTTTTTTTTTCGGCTGGCAACCCTCAATTTATGTAGTTACATTCATCACAACAACACCATGATGCTCTTCTGCAACACTTCACGACAATCTATGGTTACGAATGCAGCTATGCACAGATTCAAAGTGTTGAGATTGGCAGATTCAAATTTTGACTCAGCAGTAGAAGGTTATCTGCAGCTCACTGAACATTAGCACGGCTTTAAATGTGAAATTAGCCCAATCCGCATCAATCATCACCTTTAAGACCCTTTCTACAGGCATTATGATCACTAACCACTTGTGTTTTAATATAAAGCATGCCTCTGTGTTTTGTGTACTGCAGCTAAGAGCATGGAGGATATGAAAAGACTTTTGTTGCTGCTACTTGGGTGTGCTGTCCAGGTAACACACAATTGCTCACACACACACACATACGCACTCGCGTCCACACACCGCACCGTATTGTACCGCCCGGTCTCTCTCAGAGCATTTATTTCTGTCTGTTTAGTTTTGCATGTCGGAGCACAGCTGCTCACTGTGCCTGCTGATAAGGTGCAGGCTGGGACCCCAGGGTCAAAGTGCCCACGGAGCCAATCAATGGTTTACTGTACATACAGTTGTATCAGAATTATGGTATAAGGGAAATGGTGGCTACTGGTTGGCACTGACAGTTCAAACACGTTTGTGGATGAAAATGGTTCATTATTTAAATCTTTAAAAAAAAAAATGTAATTCTTAGTATAATTTGAGATTAGCCATAGATGGTGAGTCAAGAGTTAATTGGGTTACCTGTAATGAATGAGGAGGGGGTAGTCCTGTGGGACATGGGCACACAGGACTGTCTGCCAGATTGTTTTTTCAGCTCTTTGTTGTCTTTTACTTCCACCTCTCTCTGGCCTCTGCTGAACCCAGTTGATTTTCGATCTTGATTTACTTTGCTTGCAGCGGTTCCCCTTCTCTTCTCCGCTCCCTTCTTCCTAACTTCCCTCCTTTCTTCTAGTCCTCCCACTCTTTGTCATCATCCCTTTCCGTACTGGTTCTACTTGTTCTTGAAAAGAGGAAAGCCATGAGGGAGCCATGAATTGAAAGGCACAGAAAGGGAGGGGTGGATTAAGCTCCATGTAAAAATGTTGTTGATGTTTTAAAAGACAAACATTTGCCCCAGTAGTGTTCAAACAAACATCTGCTATTTGTATTCTTTATAAAATTACATTTGTCACTCTGCTTGATACTGTAAACATAGACAAGTACTAACAGCCATGATTCAATTGGAATACATTTCCTATTCTGATGTCCTTCCCTGTGTATTCATGCATCAGTGTGAGCGTAAAGAGGAGATGATCGAGAAGATCAAGCTGCTGGACATCGAGACCCAAGCTGCCATTGTCTCTCACATCCAGGAGGTCAGTACAGAACACTCTCGAGTCCACGATAGAAATTAACCAATGGTAAATTATATATATTCAATAACTTTACAACGTTTACATCACATCTCAGTCTTCATCAATCGATTGAAATTGATGCAATTTCATTTTTCGTCTTGTGATTTCAAGTATGTAATTTGGAGCTTCATAGTGCATCATAACAATTCCCCAGAACAATTTTGTCATTCTTTTGCTTTAACTCTCAAAGTACAAAAAAAGTATTTTAACCATCAGCAACATTGCATTGAATTAAATATTTATTTTATATATTTTACATTAACTGATACAACAAAAATGAATAATAATCAGTAACATGAGCATTGTTGTTCCTGGTTATATGGATTTGTTGTGAAAGAAAAACCCAAACCCAGCTAGAAATCCCAAACAAACGTTAAATGATTAAACGTGGTCAAATATGCAGTTGCAAGAAGGCATTCACCGTACCGCTATACATTACCTAAATTATGCTGCATTTTTGCAATATTATATTGTTTGTGCATCTCCACCACAGGTGACTCATAACCAGCAGAATGTTCTCGACCTGTCCTGGATGGAGGAGGGGTCAGAACTTCCACAGGAAGAACTGGAACCACTGTCCCGAAACATGGCTGTGTCACTACAACAACTGATTGACCAGAGAGACAAAGCCAGTGAGGTACTGGGACACATAAAACAACCACTGTCAGGATGAATCCCACCTCAACAAATGATGATGAATGATGATCAATTTTCTTTTTTAGATATCAAAGATCTAACATTCTTACTTCCTTTTTTAACCACTTGAACACGCTATTAAATATCTTTTTGTTCGAGCAATGGTCACATTCAAAAAGTTATCTGGCTATATAATTGTTTGGTTGGAAAACAAGAAGTAATTTTAAATGAATTCAATAAAAACTTCTGCATTCCAGGTGATTGTGGATTTGACGCAGGAGAGGGACTATCTGTCGAGTCAGCAGCCACAGGAAAACTGCAGGAACCTGGGCATGAGCAGCCCAGAGCGTGGGCAGAGATTTGGAGGTGTCGGAGTAAGCAACGGTGGATCAGATGTGACGGGGGCTGGGCTGACCAAAGAGGAGAAGCAGCATCTGTCTGTGGAGCTTGCTGACACCAAGGCCAAGCTCCGCAGATACAGACAAGAACTGTGAGTCTTTGACAACGTAGTCACACAAGACAATCAAAACGAATATTAGGCTGAGAATATACACCACAACTTTCAAATAATTGTTTTAATAATGTGTTTGCATTAACTCTTAAGGAGGTTATGTTTTTGCTGTTTTTTTGTTTTGTTTTCATCTTTCAATCTTTTCTGGGTGCTGAAACCAAAATCTGGGAAATAAAGGATAACCCAGAAAATACCTTGTATCTTCCTCTCCCACCACAGATCATTAACTTTTTTCATCTTAAGTTTGTTTTTCTTCTTCCTCTGTTTATGGCGAAGATAGGCTTCTTTAACATCCTGCAATTGGGCCAAATGTCCAAAACATTTAAAAAACAAACTAAGGCTCAGTTTGACCTGGACTCAGAAAACTTCTTTCTGTCAGTCCTGAGTCAGTGTTAAATTTCATGCCTGCAAATTTGTTCCAGATGAAACCATAAGACCCTAAACCCTAAAGGAATCGAGTCAGGTGTCAAATTTGATATTTCCTCCAAAGTTAGCAAGGTAGATCCTGGTGAAAACCAACAACAGTGAATTTTTTCCCTCAAATTACTATGATATCAATGTGATTCCAAATTCTAGGGGAAAGTTTTCATGGTGAAGGAGTCTTATAATGAAGTCTAAACTATTACGGGACTTCTTCTTTTATTTGAGCTGCCTCCTGTGGAGGCCTGGGCTCAGTGATTGATGTCTTGGATTAATTATGAAATCATACGGTTCCTCGTGCGGCAGAGTGGTGTCGTGGGCAGTATGGTTGCCTCACAGTAAGAAGGAACTTGGCTCAAATTCCCCTGGGTACCTCGGGGAATTTCTGTGTGGGGTATCTTGTATTTTCTTGCTGTGTTGGCTCCTCACACACTCTAAAAATAATCAATACATTTTAACTTGTGAACTGAAATTTATGTTCTGTAACTGCTTATCCTGTATAGACCCCCCAAAGCCCTGTATAGGAGAGGTGTTTACTGAAAAATTATAAATGATTCCTTGTACTGTGAAAGCTTATAGAGACGACCCACAGAAACAAATCATGCTGTGCTGTTCAAACCGTTTCTGTGTGTCGCAGCTTTAAGGCCCGACTGGCGATACAAGAAGCAGCTGGAAGCCATTAAACATCCAACACTGCTTATTATACTGTCAAGTTCTGATAGGACTAAAATGTAATTACACAGGGGACCCATCTATTTACAGATAAACTATACACTCCCACTTTACATACAACACAAGGAAATCATGATGCAGAATAGACTCTAAAGGTTATTCTACCTAGATATATTAAAGACTTACAGTAATTCAAGGCTACTGTCTGTTTTCCCCGTCTCATGAGTGTTAGAGTTGAACTCCTCAATTACTATGAATGCATCTAAACTTTACCAGGGTGTGGGACGATTCTGGGGATTATAATTTTCTAACTGAAATGTCTGTGTGTACAGAGAGGAAAAAATAGAGCAGCTAATGGACTCAAAGCACGAAGTGGAGCGTCTGGATCAGGAGTTACAGAGAGTGAAACAAGAGGTGAGGACACACTTAAGTAGCCAGCACTGTCGGATCTGTTCGACTAGAAGGAAATGATGGAAAGAACAGAAAAAGAACAGGTCAATGTGTTTTTTTTCAAGGGGTTAAACAGGATTTATCATTGATTTGGGTTGTATAATAAGCACAAAAACAGTTTCACAATGCTTTACAAGGATTAAAACATGATGAAAGATAGTAGATGGAACTTGATAAACACAGTAGCACCCAATTCTTTCCATGTATATCAATTGAGTTTGTCGGACACAGCATGCAAATCTGGAAAACATCCAGTCGAGGAAATAACACTAATAAACTATAATATATGATATAAATGGTCTGATTCTGTGTTTTAAAAAAAAAAACACGTACAGGCATATAATCCATATACTGTATTTGTCTAAACAGAGAGTGAGACGTGCAGGTGCTTGTAGAGAAGGTCCGCTCAGCAGATTATCACTCAAGTTCCTTTAACGTTCTTGCTGTAGAAGAAATGACATCTTGGTTATCCAGGAACACATAAAGATCTTTACCTAAAAAAATCATAGTCTGGTTTTAAAGATGAGCTTTACATGTGATTTAAAAAAAGAGTGCCCTGAGATTGAACAGTGCAGAAGAACCTCGCCTTTTTGGTTAATTTGTTTAAGCGTATTATCATAATCTGTGACATACCTTTTGTGCAGTAAGCTACAATACGCCGAAACATACAGAAAATACACAGGACACCAAAAATTTGATCGTAAAGTGTTACGCACTTTGTACTTATACATCACAGATTCTTAGTTTCTTTATGCTACATAAATGGCTAATGTTTTACTACTAAAGAAATGGAGTTACTGCTGTTTTATTGCATACTGGAGGACATTAAACCAAACCATAATCATGGTTTCGATCTATCGATGTGTTTTTGGGTTTTGAAGTGTGACTGAGTACTTTTGCACCCATTACATGGCTTTTATGCTTGTGTGTGTTTGGTTTAGAACCAGTCGCTGTCTTGTGAGGCTCGTTCGGTCAGAGTGTACCGAGACGAGGTAGACTCATTGAGGGAGCGAGCAGCAAGGGTCGACCGACTGGAGACTGAACTGAGCAGATGCAAAGAGAAACTCAATGATGTTCACTTCTACAAGACCAGAGTGGAGGTAAAAACACAGCCTCACACTACACATCAATGAGCATGTCACCATCTTCTAAAAGCCTGCTACACCCTAAAGCTTCCACACTGTTCCAAAACATTGGTAGATTTGTAGAATTGTTAACGTAAAACAAGATGCAATGATTTGCAAATACTCGTTAATGCAATCAAACACAGCACAAAGACAAGATACTTTCTGTTCAGACAGATGGAGGATCTACCGTTCTGTTGCATCATCCTTTCGTTTGGGAGTAGAAGACTCTAACTGTTGGTGTTGTGGAAATGGAAATGTTGACCAAAGTACAATTTTAAATTTTGGGTCAGTCCATCTTGAGACCCTGCGCTCCTCATGCGTCCGTCAAATACCCACATTCTTTGTTATTGCAAATTTAGAAATGTTTATATTATTGTTCTTCTTTGCCGTATAATTTTAAAGTTTCTAAATATGGTTTTTCTATTTCCTGCAGCTCTTTTGTTTGTTAAGGCAACAAAACTATTTGGTTAGATTTAGGAATGACAAAAGGCTTTAGGAAGCCTTCTTAGCCAGTAGTCTGTGGTGTAACTTTTTAAACTTATCACCACATGCCTTCATACTAACGCTTTCTTATACAGCATGTCATGAAACAAACAAAAGGTCGATTGGGGGGACTGCGCTCTCAAACAGATCATTAGGCCTAGGTGGATGGTGACGCAAGTTTTTGTACCCAGAATAACGATAGACAATTTTGAAAGCATCAAATTACTTTGCTTGCTGTTCTAAAGTATGGCCACATCGTCACAGTTGTGAGCGTTTACACTGCAGTGGTAGTGGATTACTGTGGATTACTGTGTGGGACCCGGCTTCAAACATTTTTGTTATGGCTCTTCTAGACTCTGTCATATGAAGAAAGGGGTTAAAACGCAACAAAAGGTAAAAGAGTTATGCAAAACAACATAATTAGATACGACTTAATCCAAAACACTGGACCATAGTATAATTTCACACAAACCTATCCACTGCTGAATGTTATGTGTAATATTGTTCATTAGAGGGTTTAGTTTTAATAGATGTATTATTAATTAATTCAGGGTTACATATTGGATGTATTTATTTCTAGATTTATTAACCTTTATCAACAACCTTATGCTGACCCACTAGAAGAGACACAGTAGGAAATCAGACTGTCTTGCAGCTGTCTTTGGCAGTCTAGTCATTGTTTGCGTGTGTGTGTGTGTGTGTGGTCATTCAGGAGCTTCGTGAGGACAACATGACTCTGATGGAGACAAAGGTGCTGTTGGAAGAGCAGCTATCAGCCTCCAGGGGGCGCTGCGATAAACTGCACACGCTGGAGAAAGACAACCTGTTATTACGAGCCAAAATACACGACCAGGAGATGGTAATACACCACAGTATAATCAGCAGCCTCATATCTCAATTTGTTACGCGTATTCAATTCTACACAAAAAAACTGCACATAAAGCTGAAGAAACTTTTTTTTAAGTCTCGTCGGTACTACCACAGTACTAGTCAAAAGTGTAGAAACACCCACTCTTAGTTTTTTCTTTATATTCACAATTTCCTTTGTTCTATAACTATTTAGATATCAAAATAATAAAGGATATGCAACATTTTAGAATCTTCAAAGTAGCCACCATTTACATCAAGTGCACTTTCAAAAACCGTCAAACGCTGGGATGAAAACGCCTTTCAAGTGGACCATCCTAGCAAATGAAAACCAACAGCTATGTCTGCAGCAGAGAATAGCTTCATTAAAGTTAATATCACCTCATATTAGAGCTTCAGTGCTTTTCAGAGTTCAAGTAGCAGACACTGACAACTGGTCAATAGCTGTGAAGAAACCTCTACTGAGGGAGTCCAGTAAAGAGAACTGCTCGGGCAAAGAATCTCAAACACCAGACAGAAGACCAGCAGAAACCTTTACTTTGGGCTGATTCTTATGAATTGGAGATAATGGTTCCAACCACTGTGTTAGAGGCCGAAACTCCTGACTCCCTCAAGACCTGTTGAAAACCAAAACTCATGAAACATCAGCGCGATCTTAAATAAAACGTTTTTGTTTTTTTACACTTGTTTGCTTACTACAGATTTCACATGATGTATTGCACACGTTTGATATAAGAAAAATATGAACAGAGAAAGAAAATCTGTTGAATTAGAGGGTGTTTCCAAACTTTAGACTAGTGCCACTTTGGAAATTTGGTTGAAGGAGGTAGTTTTTGCACAATAAGAGTTAATAGAGTCCGATGGGTTCTTTTGTTTTTTTTCTATTATCGCACTAATAAGTCTATTTAAAAGTTTGTGAAGGTAGATAAATGTTACCATTTGTTTATGTGTTGTGCAGGAGAGGGACAATGAGCGCCGCAGGTTGGAGGAGCTGGTGGAGGAGAACATGCTGCTGGAGATCGGACAGAAACAGAGCATGAACGAGTCGGCTCATCTCGGCTGGGAGCTGGAACAGCTGTCCAAGAACCATGACAACACTAACACTGAGAGTGAGACGGACACTTTGTTTCATTGATATTCTTTTAAGTCCTGCTCTGTTTTTTGTCATGACATGTTTGCGCTCTTGCGTTATCGTTGCTGCAGCTCGTAAGTCGTTGGTCCATGAGCTAAACGAGTGCGTTTCCAGCCGGGCGCTGAAGCTGGAGAAGGAAAACCGTGAGCTTCAGGCCTCTATAGAGAGACTGAAAGAGGAGAACCACCTCCTGGAGGAGAAGCAGCTACACACCCAAGAGCTGGACAGAGAGAACCAAAGTCTCAGCAAGAAGGTAGATGGCTTGGAAGTGCTTAAGCCGTTTGTGCAGCATGTCTTTATCTGTAACACTGAAAACAGCTAATTTTTCAGTGTAATTCAAATCTTTCTATGATTTGTCTATTAGCTAAAGTACCTTATCTCATTTATGTGTTTGTTAGTTGGAGCGTCTCCAGGGTTTACTGGATCAGGAGAGATTGACCAATCAGGACATGGAGTCTCTGGGAGAAGAGTTGCTGAAGGAGAAACAGAGTCTGGAGAGAGATATGCATACTCTGAGTGCAGACAAAGACAGACAGGTAGTCAAAAACAACTCAGAGGTAAAACTTTCCAATACTGTCTCACTGCCCAGTTTGACGTTCTCTTTCCAATCAGATCTCGGAGTTGGATAGTGAGAAGCAGCACCTCTCTGATGCGGTGGCGTCCCTTCAGGAGCGTGCTCAGTCTCACAACGAGGCCAGAGTTCGCGAAGTGGAAGATGAAAACCGTCTGCTGCACCAGAACATCACTGACACCAGTTCGAGATTGGCCAGCTTAGAAACCCAACTCAAACTAGCGAGTGAGGAGGCAGAGAGGCTGAGGGTGAGGGCGGGGAGGTGTGAAGAGGCGGAGAGAGAGTCGGCGAGGCTGGAGAGGAGCAGGGATGCTCTGAACAGAGAGGTCATATTAATAAACTACTTTATATGCAGCATATGTATGATGTATTCTTTGATCAAAGCTAAATGAATGAACTTCATTTGCAGGTGGCCTCTCTCCGGGCATGCAGTGAGCGGTCAGAGGCCCTTGAAAAGCAGGTGTCCTCCTTGGATCAGGAGATTCACAGACTGAAGCGGGAGGCGGAGGAGGCCCAGCGGGAGCTGGAGCGTCTGGGTCGGCACGAGGCGGAGAGCAGTCTGCTGTCAAAGGAGAACCTGGACCTGCGCTGCTCTTTGGAGAACCTGCGCTCCTCATGCGCCCGTCTGGCCACACTACAGGAGGAGCATAAAGAGGCACAGAAAAATACCCAGGAGCTGCAGAGGACGCTTGAGGATGCCAGAGAGGAGGTGCAAAGAAAGAATAAGAGGATAGAGAGGCTCGAGCTGAACGTGACGGCTCTGAACCAGGAGAAACATCGCTTCGTGGAGGAAATAAAGACGAGCAGAGACAAAAGTGAAAAGTTAGAGAGGGATGGAAGAGAGACACAGGATCGAGAAGAAGAACTGAAGAGGGAAGTAGAAACACTGAAGGAGGAGCAGAGAAGGAGAGTGGAAGCTGACAAGGACAGGAAGAAGCTCCAGTTGGATCTGGAGCAATCAGAGAAGGGCAGAAAGCATTTGGAGAAGGAGAGCTGGAGGATGAGAACACTGCTGGAGGGTAAAGAGACAGAGTTGGAGGAGAAAGTCCAGCAGCTGGCTGCAGTGGAGAAAGAGGGTACGGCTCTGAGTAAGGAAGTGGACAGGCTGAAGGAGGTCGTAGTCAAAGCCAAGGAGTTCGAGAAGGAGAACAAGGACCTGCAAAAACAGGCAACTATTGACAAGAGGACTCTGGCTACTCTGAGAGAGGTGAGTTGAAAGGGTTTTAAAAGTTGTGTCACAAAAAGATTGGAAATTCTGCAATATTTTTTAACATTAACAATAATCATAATTAATAAGGAGTTTACTTTAAGTTTCCCTCCGATGGACAAACAATCTCACCATCACCAGGTCCTTCAAATTGATGATTTTGATTGCATCATTTGTAATAGTTTTCGATGACATCCAGGTTAAATGGATAGCATGCCAATTTGGGAGTTTGTTTTAACCATAATTGACCTTGTTAACAGCAAATCATAATAGATGATTAATTCCACTTGGTGATGAAGCTCATGTCATATGGCCAAAAGGTTCAGGACTGCTGAGTAATCAGTCCGGTCTTGTGAACATAACCAATCAGTCTATGTAGATACCAATAATTGCTTATATCCAGAATCATACAGATGTTCCCCCTAATCTACAGCATGCATATTTCTAACGTGCCTGAGAGCTCTTCTCAGATTCAACAATTAATGCTCAAACCCAAAAAAGTGGTGTATATAATCTTTTTAGAACTGTTTATTATTTGAAAGCTGGGACCTGGGCCAATGCTAAAGCAAATTATTTTGATCCCGACACTCTTAGAACTAAAGAAACAATGATTAAAATACAAAAACTAGATCCAAAATAGAAGCGTAATGTCCATGAACGTGCAGGAATCAAAACCGAGAAGGCAGTCCAACAAAAGCTACAATAAAAATAAAAGGTAGGTGGCAAGGAAAATTCAAAATAAACAAATAGGTAAATAGACAAATAGGTAAGAATCACTTGAAGACTTAATCTAGAAAAACACAAGATGAGACGTGAGAAACATCAACAACAGAAAGGTACGCAGACTTAAATACACGGGGATAACGAGACAAGTGAGACACAGGTGAACAGGGGAACACAGGTGAACATGATGAACAATCAAAAAATGAGGAAACTAGAAACAACAAAGGAGAGGCAGGAGGAGCACAAGTGAAACAAACAAACTCTACACGTACACATGAGGGATAAAAAATAAAAAAACTAAAACCGAACAGATGGGAAAATTTGTTTAAACAATACAGGAAGTGTAAACAAAAACATCAAGGAGCAACACTGTCAAAATACTCACTAATCATGGAGCAGGACGTTACAATAAACCATCAAAGCAAAATCTGAGAACCTATGCAATATAAACCAAGACATAACCCTAAGAAATGAAATAACTGAACACACCTTCACAATGAAAAGAGAATCAATACAAATATATGACTTAATGAAAACAGAGACCCCCTCCTGCTGCATCCTGCACTGCAGGAATAACTAGTGGTGTCAATCTGTAACGCCTCATCATAGTTTTGGTGATTCCTTATAAGACTTAGAGTTGGCTCCATAAAAAGTCTCAATGCTCGTCACAAAGTGGTCGTTATAGTAATTATATATGTCAGAGGATGGGGATATCACTCTGTCTGCCTGGCTTCAGCAGTTGTTTTAACTTTACCGCCAGCTCTCATTGAGTTTCGGTAAGGATATGTGCTTTTGCTGTATCAGTGTTACCTTCAGTGGTTTGAGAGTTCAATTCCAATGTGTAGAATTGGAATATGACCTTTCAACTTCTGAGAAGGGGTCACTCCCGCAGGTCCTATTGTGTCTTCGAGGATCCACAGGGGTATTACACTAAACTTGCAGTAAAATGATACCCAGACTCCATGATCATATCATGGAAGACTGAAACCAGCGCAAGTCCCAATTTACTTCTCAAGTGAACTCTTGCTATTCACACGATCCATATGGAAATGTACATGTGTAGGCAGAGTGTCATGTTCATGTTTTCATGTGTCTTTGCATGTGCAGGAGCTGGTGTCAGAGAAGTTGAGTGTTCAGCAACAAAATGTGGAGTTAGAAAGGCTCAATGAAGATCTGGAGCGGATTGGACTGAACAGAGAAAAACTACTGCAGCAAGAGCACACACTGGAGGACAGGTAAGTTTCTCTAATATGCTACTGTTTTTTGCTCAATATTTCAGATGTTTACTTCATGTGCACTAATGAATCTCTTTTCTGTATGCCAGCAGGTACAGGCTGCTCGAGTCTCGGCTGGAAGAAACCGTTCAGCAGACAATGAAAATGAAAGAGGAGAAAATCTCCGGGCTTGAAAAGAAAGTAGAGGAGAGCAACGCACTCAAGGCGTCACTACGAGCTGAACTAACTACAGTAAGTATGCATACAGATTTAGATTATTAATAAAATCTTTCAAAACTCTTATAAAACTAGGTTTCCACTTTCTGAGGGGAATCACATGAAGTAATAGATATAAAGTGACTTTAATGGGTCACATGAATGGAGTCTCTTTTAAAAACCTGCACAGAAGCACAGTAATAATTATATAGAGGCATCATAAAAGCAAAGGATCACCCTTGTCTATCCATATACTTATAACAGTAACAGCTTGGTCTCTCCAAAAGTCCTCAAAAAGAACTGAATAAAATTTCACACAAGCTTTTATAGCCACACTATTCTAATTGATTCCTTCAATTTATTTAATTGTACGATTTTAGCCACATTGGACTTCATTTTCATGTTGGTTTGCTCACATTCACCTATAATCGAGGTTATAGTCTATCTTCATCAGTAAATTGACTTTTTCCAGTAGTGGAGGCAGCATTTGTCTTAATTTTCTAGTCATACTTGTAACTTCCGTATCGGTTTAATCTTTCTGTTCAGTCCCACAATATAATTTTATTATTCTTGTTTTGCATTATATTTTTTATATAAATGACAGATCACTCAAAAATAAATTCATTTAAAAAAATAGAGTGATTAGAGTTATAATATGGGTGGAGTACACGGTTCGTTCTCAAATTCCAGGCAAAACAATGTGCAGAATTCAAATATTTAGCTATGCAAAGTTTCAGTTGTTCACACTTAGGCCTTTAATTATTTATTCATTCATTCATAACCAGTAACCGCTTATTATTTTTGAATGTGTTACAAAATTATTTTTTTGCTCTAGGCTCGTCAGACATTGTCTTCTTTGCGTCAACAAAAAGAGGAGGAAAAGAACCACAACTTCCAGCAGCTCTCAGGGAGTGACAGGGGTCAAGGGTCGGCCACTGCAGAACTGTTACGAGTCAAAGATCATCTCATCGATCTAGAGAAGAGTGTAAGATGGTCTTGTTTTAATTTCGGAATAAAAATCTAACAGTTTAAGTGCATGTTATATTACCATGTTTCTGAATCCCCATTCATTTAAAATGACCATTTTTTGGTGTTCCATCTATATTTTAGGCATCATAGTTGTGTTTATTTTTCTATCATTTATTTCTTCATAATTCACCGTGTGAAAATGTTTCTGTGCCACTATCTTCTCCAGAATGCCTCCTTGCAGACGGAGCGCAGTCTATTGAAGGATCAGCTCAAGCAGCTGGAGAACCAGAACACGTCTCATAACAACCAGATGGTGGCACTGCAGCGACACACCACCACGCTGCAGGAGCAGAATACAGCCCTTCACACCCAGACAGCAAACCTACAGGTAAACAGTTTCAAAACATTTGTTAAAAATCTCATGCATGGGTGTGAGATAAATTCATAAATATAAAGCACTGGGATTTATCGAATGCATCTAACTGTGTCTTAGGTGGAGAACTCCACGATCTCCTCACAGAGTGCATCGCTCATGGCCCAGAATGCCGTGCTGCAGGGCCAAGTCACCGCCTTGGAGACGGAGGTAGAGTCGTGGGAGCGTCAGCGTGAGGAGGCGTGGCGGGGCAGAGAGAGCGTGCTCAGTGATCACGAACGACTACTGAGCGTTCATGAGAGGCAAGCGCACGAATACGAGCAGCTCATCAGTCAGCACACCGCCCTGAAAGGCAAACAGAGGGCGCTAGAGAGCGAACACAGGACGGTGCAGAGCAAGTAAGTGAATGGCATGCCAACTGTACTCGTAGTATAAAAGTATAAAAGTAGAAAGTACTTCTTCGTCAAGCTTGATTTATGCAGCACTTTGAGATTTGATCCAAATGTAAAGTGCATTATAAATTAAATGTATTATTATTATTATTATTACTGTTAAAGATGGATAGCGACCAGCCTTTTGTCTGTTTTGTCAATGTTTGTACTGTTGTGGTATTTTTATCCTCTGCCACAAATGAAGTGAGGAGGGAAATCTGGGAGGGGGTTCTGTCCGTCTATACTATACTATACCTTTTCGTTTAAAGAGGTCAAACTCAAAAACTATTCATTTTGTTCAACAAAAAGTTTGAAAAACTTTTGTTGAAAAGGGTGATCTTTTATTTTTATGATGCCCCTCTATATAATTTTTTACTGTGCTTCTGTGCAGGTTTTTAAAAGTATGGGTCACCCAATTCATGTGACCCATACAAGTCACTCTATATCTATCACTTCATGTGATTCCCCTCAGAAAGTGGAAACTTACCATAAAGTGCTGAAGTTGTTTTTTATTTTGTGTATTTGATAACACAGTAAAATTGTGAAAATAACCCTTTTTCTCCATCTTTCTGCAGGTATTTTAATTTGGTGAAGCAGAAAGAGAAATGGGAGGAGAAGGAGGGGCGTGGGCAGAAAGACAAGGAGGAGCTTACCCAGCAGATCCAGAAGAATCGGCTACTACAGCAGGAGAATCTGCAGCTAAACACAGAAGTAGACAGGTATTGGATATGTGGATAGTGTGATTAGAAATTGGAATTATGAAGGGCAGTTAGCTGCTGTTCACTAGCTTAGTCGATGAGTAGACTCTCTGAGCATTGTTATTCTTTTGCTGCTTTCTGACTGTCAATTTTTAGATTGACAGCGAGCCAATCCCAGCAGTCAGAGCAGAGTGAGGCGCTCCAGCAGCGCACGAACGAACTCAAGAGCTCACTGAGCTCCGCCCAGCTGGAGACCAGTCGATGGATGGCGCGATACGATGCGCTAATGGAGCAACACCAAGGCCTGGATCTGACCATGACCAAACTAGACAACCACTGTGAGGTACGCACAGCTTTATATTTAACCAACATGAAGTGGGAAACAAAAAAAGACTGGATAACCTTTGTTACCATGTTTATTTCAAAATGTAATATATATTTTAGCAGTTTGTAATTTATAATTGTTGGGTCACATTTCATCATCAATGTCTGAGTAGTCAAAATGACTGCAGAGGCACGATAAGGTTTATAGAATGGAAAAGGCCAATCAAAGCACAGTAGCTCAAGATTATTTTACTTTATTACAAACTCAGTAATGGTGCTATTTTGTAGCATTATATTAATGTAACTGTCCTATGAATAACACCTTATTAGTAATGAAATAGCATATTAATATAACTAATTACTTTTCAGCCTGACATAAAACCTCCTCAGCTTTCCTTTTGTAAAGCAAGTCTGGATTGACATCTATGAGTTACTCACCTGACCCAATTTCTGTGTCTGTGTTTGTAGCTGTTGAGTCGACTAAAAGGGAACCTGGAGGAGGAGAACCATCACCTCCTGAGTCAGATCAACCTGCTGAGTCAGCAGAACCATACACTGCTGGAGAGGAGCATGGAGAGCAAAGAGCTGTATCACCAGGAACAGAAAATATACATGTAAATGTACACAAACACACACATGAAATATTAAACCTAACTGCACAACTTGTATGTATGCGGTAGATACAAGATACAAGGTAGATGCAGTAGAAGAATTTCTTTTCCTTCTGATCATTTGAAGAAAGGAATTAAATCAAGTTGTCTTATATAAATATATATGGGTCTATTACAGACGGATCTGTTATAACAGAAAACATCCAGCTCAGATGCTAGTCTCATCCATGAACACACCTTTATTCACATGAAGTCATTGACGTTGGTCATAATCTTTGTCAGGTGTATTTTGTTTTGTAACCTCAGACAGAACAGCACGGACATCGTTTGTCAGACATAGGATCAGAAAAGACCTCAGAATCCCAGTGGGGCAATAGGACTGTTTTCATTTCCCTGAAAATACCAATGGTAAAATAATCTATAGGCCTAAATTTAGAGCTGCACAAATTGGTCATACGGATCAGCAGATTGTTGTTGTTTTTTTGTGGGTCAACATCCATAACGACTTGCAGACTCGGGTATCAGACAATCAAAGAAAGAAGAATAACAAAATAACGTCTGCAAATAGTTTGAGGCAAAACTGCCGACTTTCACTTTGTAACAAAGTAAAATCTCACCCAACAGCTTCTCTGTCCTTGCCTGTTGGTTTGGAAGCCACCGTTTCAAAACTCATAAATGAGTCTCCTGAAATGATCTAGATAATGCCTTGAGGCCTCTGGTCTTCAAAAATAGGAATACGCTAGAAGACCATTGTGGTCCATTTTACGATTGCATTATTTATTTTAGTTGTGGCTGGTTTGTCCACAGGCTTACCCTGGCTGCACTCTGACGCTGTAATTTAAATCTGTCTCAGTGCCAGCAACTTTGCTGACATCAGGAAAGATGGTTTTTGCCTGAAGACTGTTCTTTGTATTTTGCTACGGTAAAAAGAAAAGTCACCACTGCCAAAAGCGCACACAACTTTATCTTTAGTCTAAACTTCCATCTTAAATCTTTTAAAAATTAAGAGTATGTCACTTAACACACTAGAAGATGTCTCCCCGGCCATTATCTTTGGTGAAAATCAGCACCGCAATTTTGGGAGGACATTTGCGTGAAACAGAAATGACAGTATTAAGACTCCAGATTGATCTGAAGCCTTTAAAACGTTGATGGCTATACCCCATATTGAAATTGTAAATGCGAAGACAGAGTGCACAACAATGTCCGATGTCCATCTTCTGTGTCTCTTTTTTTCAGGGATAAGCTGAATGCTCTTCGTCGTCAGAAAGAAAAACTGGAGGAGAAGATCATGGATCAGTACAAGTTCTACGACCCCACACCTAAAAAGTAAGATTTTCATCATTGTCACTGTAGTGTTTAACTAGACACTGCTGCACTGACTACTAAATGCATTTCAGATATTGAAAATGTATTTGACGGATGTACATGTTGTGTTCTGCCAGGAGGAGTCAGTGGTCCGGAGCTAAAGCTTTAGTCAAACTGATCAAACCCCGAAAGGAGAGCAGCAGGGAGAGAGGGGGCGACCGTGACAAGGAAGGAGCCAAAGATAGAGAGAGAGTGAAGAGCGCCCCGGATATCCCATTACCTGCTCCACCTCCCTTCCTACCCCCTGAAACCCCGCCCCCAATTCCCCTGCGGACAACAAGTGACACACTGGACAGCGGCCATGCCCACAGTAACCATAACAACCACACAGCCAGCTTAAGCCTTGGGGCTCATAGTCCACCGGTCACACCCATCAGCCGAGGTAAAACAACAAAACCCCTTCATATGTGGCATGAATTACCAGGAGATGTCTTGTGATGAGCCATTTACTGCAGGCCCACAGGTTTGAACCTGGGATGACAGGTTTGACCCTGGGATGCCCGTTCACAGGTTCAGAAGAGAAAGTTGGGTCATCGGAGCAGAAAGCCAGTGGTTTGCTCTGTTTGGTGGACGTTAGAGACTAAACTGTGAAAATTAATTGCTTTATAATGAAATATACAGTACAAGTCCAAGTTTGTGCACACCTCAAATTCAATATTTTCATAATTTTTAAAATGATTTCCTGTATAAAAGATCAATGCTGAAGGCATCAAAAACATGGAAAACACATCTGATACTATGGAACAAAAAAGTGTAACATTTTAGTCTCTTCAAATAAGCCACTTTTGTTGTGATTACAGCTTTGACACTCCCGTAAATGCATCGTGAGGTCATTATTTAACCTCACCATCTTTTTATATAAATCCATTCATCTTGTTTCCGTTTTTTGATATATTCAAAACACATATTAACAAATGAATGTGCGAGTGTATCATTGGTACTATGTTAAATACATAAAATTTATGGAGCATGATTTGGATCAGGCATACTTGCCTATTTGCTCCACTAGATGCTGCTGACGACCTCTCCATAGAGAACAGACATTCAGACTGAATTTACCAATAGTTGCTTTACTCCTCTTCCATAACATGAAGATTAACTTTATCTCTGATCTATGTGTTTCTACAGTAACAAGGCTCTGCTCTTAAATGGGCTTCTAGCATATGGACCAACAACACCAAAAGCACAATTGTAATACTTCTTGTATCCATTTATCAAATAACATTCATTCATTTTCTGTGGCTCCTTCGGGCTTTAGTTGCAGTGGCAGCAAATTAATCAGGGTATTTTGGACGTCCCTCTCCCTAACAACCTGGAGGATTCCCATGTTAGATAACATAGCAGTCCCGCCAGTGAGATGTGGGGGGGACCCAAGGTACGCCCTGGGGACCTCCTAATCAGATGCCCCAACCAGCTCCAGCTCTCTCTGCTCCGAGCTCCACTTCACCCTTTCTCTTAACCTGAGCCCAGCCTTACAAACAAAGGTCATTTTGTGACCTTGCAGCCATTGGTGAAGGTTAGAATGTAAATTGAGACCTTGTCTGTACAGATTGGAGGAGAGTTGCTGCATCAAGTAAATCAGTTTAAGTATTATGGGGTCTTGTTTCAATAAGTAAGGACCCTTAACTTTAAAAAGATATATTTTTTTTAAATTAATTTCAAATTAGAACAGTTTCTAAGCCATTCTCAGGCATTTTGTGGGTGTCAGCTAAAACACTGTTCAGTTCCCCTTTGTTTTTACTCTTGTCACTCTACACTCCTTGGTAAAAACATGAGGCAAACAAAGTTTATAGTATTTTAACACATACACAAGAAACAATTCTATGTGGTAGCACCGTCTGTGCATAGATGCCAGTTTAGACTGCAGTAGCTTTCCCCTTTGTTTCCTCAGTAAACAGCTCTTTTGTTAAGCGTGACTTAAAGCTCTGTACAGTTCACTACATCAGAGCTGTTCCTTTCTTTTCTGACTGTTTCACACAACTGGTCAGTGCCTCCATATTTTCTGCCAACTAGTCTGTCCTTCATAGGGTTCCATATATTCTCTATAGGGTTAAAACCAGGCCAAAGCTGAACTGACAGAGACTGCCTCTCTAACCCAGACTTTATTGTGTGCCCTCGGTGGATTATCTTGTTTGTAAAATGAACTCTCGATTTTTTTATTCTACCGTAAAACTTGTTCAAGCTTTGAAACAACCCCTTCTATAATATGTTTTGTTAACTTTTTGCATTATCTAGACTTATTCGGCACTCTGAGACACTTTTTCTATTGTCTTTTTTGCATTTAGGACTAACATGAAACTGAATTTTATCTAAGAGTAAATAATAAACTGTAAATTGAAAGAGCTGTCAGACTTAGTTACGGCAAAAATCAAGATGATATTGTTTTATTTTTAAATTTCCCCACAGACAGAAGTATCATGCGTGCTTTCACAGACACGTATCATAATGTTTCTGAAATTTACTGTGTCATGTTTTGACTGTAAAAAACAAACACAGGAGTGCAGAGTGAAAAGATATTTGAAAATAGAACGCCATTTCACAGGGTTTTTGTTATTATTAGCAGTTAATGTTTTTATACTCAAACTGAAATACACTAATATCGTAACACTTTTAGGCTCCCTCTTCCTACTACATCCTGTACAAAAAACAAGTTGTGGCTTTTCTTGGCTTGTCGTTATGTGCGCCATGTCACTAAATGTCACATTTTTAGTTTGGGACAATCAGTCATTGAGGACAGCTAAAGAGGAATGGAATGCTGGCAGGCTTTTAAAATAAATCTGAGCAACCTGTTCCCATATTTCTGCTGCTGTACAGTGACAAGCAATTATTCTTGTCGGAACAACAGCTCTGCTGAAAACGTGAAAACATTTGATTTAATTGAAGAGATAGTAATAGTATCATTCAGTTAGTTGCTGGTAACTCTCTGTATATAGTCAATATCATGGGTGGGAAATAAGAAATTAAATAGAGCAATGCTAAATTGCTGCTTTTTGCAGCATACTTTGTTAATAAGGTTATGTCTAATATCAGGAGAATACAACATGATTGATTATCAACAATATGCCTGGCCAAACTTTATTTTATGACCAACCCCACCTTTGGTGCACAGATGGGCACAAATACTTGCTTACTACAGAACATGGAAGCTAGGTGAGAAATGAGAAGTGTATCAATCAGAGCCCAGCAATGACATCCTGTGCTACGAGCCACTTTGTCTCAGACGTGCACTCTGGCTCAATGTGAGGGTTGTACTCTGATGCTGGTAATGGAAGATGTGGAAAAGTTGGGTCACCACTACTTTGTTTCACAATTATGCTATGGTGGTAAGCAGATAATGCTTTGTCTTAAAATGGTTGTAATCCTCTATAGACATTAACTACCTGATTCTTACTTTTCACCAATCTATCCATGTACAATAGTTTGACTAGGCTCTAATGCATGGCTCAAACTTGTTTTATGCCTTTATTTTCATGGTTTATTTTTATTGGTTCACTCTTGAATGGGGTTCTACTCAGGGCTCAGCTCAACTCACTCTTATTTCAACAAGTGGCTTTTGGAATGAATTCCACCTTCTTGTAGTAGTTGCTATACTCCTACATACCTTTAAAAAAAATTAAACATAAACAATACATCAGTTATGACATGAAACACCCACAGAGTTCTATTTATTACTTCTTTGTCATGTACTTTGTACTGTGTGTGAACTGAGAGTGAGTTGAGGCCAGTCTTGAGTCTTATGCATGGATTTCACTTGACTGACTTCATTGATTCCTGTTCAGGTTATATTCTAATCATTTTTCCTGCATGGTATCTTTAGTTACATTCTGACAGAATAACCTCTTAACCAAAAGTTTCTTTAATTTGCTCACTGTCTATGTTTCATAATTTTTCTTTATATTTCTCCATCTCTCCCTCCTTCCTCTCTCCATTCTCTCCATCTCAGCTCCTGCCACCCCAAAACGCTTCTGTTTCCTCCGCAGTAAAAGTCAAGAAAAGCTCCTCTCCCCGTCTTCTCCCTCTTCCTCCTCGTCCTCTTCCTCCTCGACCCGCCCCTCCCTCTCTCTCACCAGAAGACTCCGGTTCTGGTCTTCCACTGACATCACAGCTGACAGCATCACTAGACAGCCAGTATCAGCCAATGGAGTGTTCTAAAATCTTCATCCTCATCCTTCATATCCAAACACCATCATCGTCTTCACCATCAATCACCTCCTCTTCATCATCATCAGACTGTTCAAAACACTTCACACATAAACACACATATTACACATGCACACACTTTATTGACAAACATATAAACACATGAGACACACACACAGGTGCGTTTTGCAGTTGTGAGCAAGCCTGTATTACCAGTAAGTAGAGTGTGCAGAGAAGGTTTGTGTATGTGTCTGTCTGCACACGTTTTCTAAGCACGCCAGGCTTGCCCCCATATGTCTGCATGTTCTTCAAGAGTTAGTACCTGAATATATCTGAATATATATCTGTTCGCTGCCACCCTCCTAAATATTTCGAACCTGGTGAATTTGTTTGATTGAGACAAGGAAGAGCAAACCTCTCTTTGTTCCGAGCTGTGAATTTCGGAGAGGTTGAACTGCTTCACAGAAATCTGCTGCCCAGCTTTCCCTTGATTCACGTCGTAGAAATAGGCCACCACATTGACGATATTAATATAAAGTTATCACCTAGAACCTCCCTTGCAAATTTTTCTGTCAGATTAACAGAGGACAGACTGCCAATGTGCTTTCACCGTCTTAATCTGAGCTTTTTAAGCTTCAAAAGCCTGTTAGGACTCTAGAGCACCGATTCTTTGGCTAATATTAGCAACTTTGAACCTGCACTGGCTACAAATAGTGACACCGCTACATGGACCACTCAGCCTCTGATTGGCTTGACACTATGGCGTACATGATTTAGTCCCTCACTGAAAGAGCAGTTGTCCCAATGTCTTCAGCAGACTTGCTTGAATTTGATAATCCTTAATTATCAGAATAAGTAACTGCATATTTGTAAAAGATTAGACTAAATAAGACTTTCTGTGCACATCCTGAATAAAAAAAATACAAAAAAGCTTGAATGTAGGAAACAAAAACTGGCCCAGGAAAGGAGGAAATGCAGTAATTAATATATAAGTGGACAAGCAGACAAGGACACACAAGTGACGAGACACAGGTGAAAACTATCCAACAATCAAGCTGGTGCAAAAATGTACCAGGGCCAAGAGACATTTCATGGAAAAACTTAAATAAAACTTACAGGAAACAGAACCATAAACAATAACACACTGCGTCAATCAAAAAATAGAAAATTGCCAGGTTGTTGTTGTTTCATGCCATGCAGAAACACTGACCAGCCGATTGTCCCTGTTTCCTGGACAAAGGCAATCTTAATTAAGGCATTTTAATGCATTTTGCCTTAGAGGAACTTTTTTCGTCACTTTCATTCAGAGAGTGCATGGACATACTGGGTCCAAGTGTCCATAGTCTCTACTGTACAGTGAGTGATTGTCATCCGCACCTTCACTACCTCTGTGAATATAGATACTTCATTCTGAACTAGTGCCTCAAACATCTGCCTTTGGTTGCTGCTTTGCATCACCAACATGTTAAAGCGCAGCTTTTTAATGCCAGAAAAGTTTTGGACGATTATGTTTCTAGTTCCAATATTTAGAAGTTATTCTAGAGATGCACCAGCAGCTGAAATCCAGCTCCCTGAAACTGTCCATTCATAATGTCTTAACGGATTCAGATGCATCGATAATAACTGGTACCACAGTTGTTTGTACGCCTCCAGCTTGCCTGAGTCAGTGAGCACACTCCCGATGTTTTGCTTGGCTTTTCTTGTTTTGCACCATATGTGTTTTACGGTCATGTTATGACATACAGGTCCAGAACGGTCCTTGACATCATTCTGATTGGTCCACAGGTCTGACTGACAGGAGTCGGGGTGTTCCTCGAGGCAGTACTCCCATAGGCAGCGCTGAAAGTATCAATGGAGAAGATGGACAAGGTAGTATGTAAATGGTTATTGATGATTATATTCAGTGCAAATGTTACGTGGCAACCGAGAAACTTTGTGAAAACTACTTAAATCAAATTTTTTGCTCTCAAATTTAACCAACTGTTTGAGATGTTATGATTACATTTAACTCACAAGATTTACATCCTTAAAGGGTCTAATGTGTAAACCACTCTGGTGTAAAGATTTACTGTTACAGCCAGTTCCCTGTCCAGCTGGTCTCAGCGCTTATTTAGTTTTGAGATTGGTTGTTTAATCTTTATCTTTATGTCTGATATTATTAATATTTGTGGTCTTGTTTAATACTTAACATTTAAGGTAAATGGAAACATTTCAAGTTTATATCAAATATAGCGTTGTATGATTAGTGACAGTGGTGCAACCCTGTTTTTAAGGATACTGAAATTATTAAGTCAATTATTGTACAGTAAGACTTGCACTGAAAAAGAATAAGGTATATAAAATGTATAGGAAAATACAATGTCATGCTTATTAATGTGCCAAAACAGATTTTTTTGGTTTCACATACAGATAAGAAATCTATAGTATGTGAGATATACTATAATTATACTATTTAAGGCAGATAATGAATTATCTTTTCATTTGGATTAAGTATCCCACAATGCAATTCACTAAGGATGAATTAAGCCTCAAAATAACTTGTAAAAGAAAGTCAACTCCAGCATAACTTCTTAAAACATTTCATCAAATGTAAGTATATTGACTTTGCATGATGCATGTCTGAAAAGTTTTACGTTGGAAAAGACACAAACTACTCTTTTCTTTACACACATGTGTTAAATCATATTGGCTTAGTAATAATATACTATACACACATGTGTTAAATCATATTGGCTTAGTAATAATATACTGAGTATGAAGTACCTGGTTTGCAATTTTGAATGCAGTATTAGCTTTGGTGCTGGGTAAATATCCTGTTTGCATTTCTTGCGGCAGGTCAAACGCCTAAAGCTCTGACTTCCACACCGGTCAACCACTCCTCCTCACTGGTGCTCATCAACAGCTCCAATGCCAGACTGGGACAGGGTCCCGGCCGCAGGCCCAAAGGTAAACCAGCTCCTTAATACAATAATGCTCATTCACAAGGCAGGAGGCCTGAAACTAAAGTGATGATGGTATGGAAAAAACAAAACATTTCAGGTCTGATATTAGATGAAGGCACCCGCCACAACCCTTCCGACTCTGTGTTTGGTCACCATGGTAACACCAGTGGTCGCCCGGGGTCAGCAGACTTCAGCCACAACACCTCCAGCTCCAACTCACCTGTCAACTGCAGAGGTAAACACCCATTTGAGCAGCTAACTCTGTTTAATTAAGTTAAGAATATTTGTATTATTTAATATAAATGTAGCCCTTACTGGAATAAGATACAAGACTTAGTCTTCATACACTTCATTCAGTGCGTTCTAAAAAAACAAAGCAAGTAAGAGTTAGTTGGTACCTAGTTTCAGTCGGTATCACAGAGAATTTTTCTGTTTTTTTAGACGCCTCTGATCGTCATGGTCGCTCAGCCAGCCTCTCAAGCGATGATGTCATGGGTCTCACACAATCAGAACTGACTCTGTCACGAAGTTCCACTCTCCCATACGACCACATACCCCAGAGGGCCCAACCACAACGTGGACCTGGTGTCAGGACTAAGCCCCGCCCATCTTCTCCTGGAAGTGAAATGGTGACGCTGGAGCAGTTTCTGCAAGAGAGCAACGTGCAATCACCTCCTATGGTAACATTATGCATATATTATACATACAGTCAGATGTACGAACATAAGAGTTTCAGTAGATATATATATATATATAGGGATTTTATTTATTAATTTTTGTGGGTATTAAATAATGACATGCATTAACACACACATATAAAATCATAATACAATTTGATTAATCACAATTTTGTGGTGAGTTAAAAAATGCGTGTAAGACGTTTCAATAAAGAAAGGCAGTGGAAAGAAGGGTTCCAACGTAATAATTAAGTTTTGATGATTTCTTGGTTAAATGTAGAATTGGCTGAGTAAAAGACTGTGTGCTCTTTACAAAGTGACGATTATACCAAGTGTATTTTTCACAGAATAGGAATAAAACCATACGTGCATGGCTCTAGCAGGCTTTCTAACTTTGCCTGGCTGTATATTCAGTGGAGGTTAGTGTGGCTAAATAATGCTTCTGCTCAATCAGTGCTGCTTTCAGTGGGTCATGTGTTGAATTCCAGTGCTGCGGGTACATCCCGGACCAGTGATTACTCTTCTTGACTATGAGAGGCTTGTTTAACTTTCAAACTGCGGTGTTTGTAAGACTTTGTTTGAAAAATCCAACTATTTTACAGCACTTAGCCTTAAGAGCACAAACAAAGTTGTCACGGAGAATTACTGTGATTAGTCTGTTTTGCCCCACGAAGGGCATCTGCTCCACTGATCGATGGTTATATGTGCAGTGCCGAAGATGATGCTTCAAACTTGTTGTGCAGCTCATCAATCCAATAGGTTTTCAAAGTTTTTGGTGCATTTTGGATTACATCTGAAAACGCTTTTGACAGTCATCACACAGAGGGGTGTCTCCTCAGTCATTGTGTTATTTGCATTTAATATGAAAATAATTAAAACTATTGTGAGGATTACAGCAGGAGATCAGGGTCAAACTTAGAAAATTTCATTCATTACTTAACTAAAAATAAAGTTTGCAGATTTATTACAGGTGTTAACATTGATAGCCTTAACACGTATAGTACAAACAATTAAATAATGATACACATGCACTGTATATCCAATTAGTGAAAAACTTGAATGCATTTCAGTTCACACTTGTTCTGCTCGGGTTCTAAAAGTTGTTACTGTGTGGGTTTGATTTAGCAAATTGCATGAAAGAGCCCACGGTGGGAAGAGTCACCAGTGAGAGAGGACAACTCATCAGTGGAGGGCTCCCCTCGCTCATTGATTTTATACAGAAATGTATCTGCAAAGGTCAGGACATTTTATGAACAGTTTGGTGAACTGTTGTGAAATGGGTCACATTAAAAGAAATAAGAAAGCCTTTTATTACTTGGAACATTTGATGATGTTTTATAGGACAGCTGGCCAACCAAGAAAAATAAACTCATTTTCAAACCGGTACATTCTGGAATCATTCAGATGCAGCCTTAAAAGGCATGGATTTCTTTTTTTTCCCCTTTCTTTTTTTTTTACCTGACTGCACATATATTTCAGGTTAGTGCCAAAATCAGTAAAAACCATTTCTTAATAATAAATGCATTTTGATCTTGCAGCATATAAGGTTTTTTAGTTTCTTCCCTGCCTGTGCTTGTGACCTTCTTTGAGAGACCAGCCTATTAGGTTTTATTTTGAACTAAAACATTTTTCTCAACAATGTGACCGAGATGCACCTTATTTGAAAAACTGTGACGAAACAAGACAAACATGGACGAAAACGAGTACTGAGGACCGAATGTCGCGCAGCGATGTTGAACTCAAACACTGGTTCAGCAGCGACTGGTGGTTCCATCCAACACTGGAGATCAGGTCGTAGTAGAAACTGGTGTGTTGGGCCATGGGCATGGATATTTTTGATCAACTTCAGCCTGGAAACAATGCTACAGTATTAACACTAATTGACTCCATGTTTACATACTATGTAATAAAGCATTCTGTGCTATCGTAGATTAAATGTAATTGGCTCCCCTCATGTTCAGTTCAGATTCATCTTAAACAAGCTGCTTTTGACCATGTCAGACACATTTTTGATTCATTAGTTGACCAACAGATTGACTGCAGTTATTTATTTTAATAAATATTGTAATCATCAGTGCTTCGGGACTTGTTTTGATATTTGGATCTGAGCCACAGCATTTTTTCAAAATGACTTAAATTACAGCCGTGAATACAAAATTGAAACTCAGCTATGTCCGTGTTATCAACATTACAAATTGCATTGATTTAGATGACTAAAAATAATATTATTTTATTATTATAGCACTTTGGTACAAATAATACATTTAATCTCCAGTCACATGGCAAAGACAATGAGACAGGCTGTCCATATTATATTATTAATTAAAAGATGCAGTTTAAACATATTCTACCCGAAGCCTTTGCATTTTTTTTATCTATAAATTAACATTATTTCCACAAATTGTTCATTTAATGTATTTATTTAAAAATGATCTGGTCCATGCATGAATGACTGATGGTGAGAAAAAATTGATATCTAAAGCAGATAATTCTGTTTGGACCCAAGCAGCAATGTGAAACTCACCATCTAGTTTCATCTGAGGTATGCCGTCATCTGGTCCTTATTACTTTTGCTAAGGAGTTTATTTTTTTTACCCATCTTTGTGCTTAGTTGGTTTATTTGTCAAAATGACTAAACAAAACTTACTGGGTATAATATACCTGGGTAGCTTTCCAGAATGATAGAGCTAAATTTTGAAGAGATTTATTTTCCACTTTCTTTTCAACATTTTCCCAAACTGTGTGGAGGGTAGGGGCATGGGTCAGCAAATCTAATCAGTGTTGGATTGTTAGACCTTGACAGAAGGTTGTGGCCTACAGAGTCCCATTTTGTAGCTTCACGGCAGAAAGAATTGGAGGAGGTTGTGTGATTGGAACCGTTCGTTCGTTCTCATCTGATTTACTCAGTAGGAGATCTTTAGTATTGGGTATCATGGCCTTTTGTAACTTGATAGCTCATATGATATGTGTTGTGCCTTGATCATTTCCTTCAGGGAGCAGAATTTATACTTATGACATTTTCTTTGGTTGTATAAGTGTTTGTTTGATTTAAAGTAGACGGGTTGTATCCTGGAAAGGGGAAACCAGTGATTACATTCTGAAAATGATCTGGATCAAGATTTTTTTTCAACCAATCATTACTTGGCGAGTCTATGACCCGCCCAACACTGCTTCTAAGTGACGTGGTATGATGAAGATGTTTGTTTTATTGAAGTTCTGTGGGTGAGAATAATACAGAGCCAATCCGAGGCACAGAAGGATTGGCTCGATAATGGCCGATAATGACGTTTTGATAGTAGGATTTGTACATTTTCGTGGCTGAGCTATGCTCTAAGAGTTACCACTAGTTAATAAATGCAGCGTGACTTACCACTGATGGGTATCATTACACAACGGATGTCACACCTGGATCATGAGGTGACGTTAGTCAAAGTTTCCAACAGAGCAACAGACTATCATTTCCTAGTCACTGTCTGAAATGATCTTTTTAAATTTTCTAAGCTCCAACAAGAGCATACAAATCAGCTGTTTCCTCCCAGCCTGTCGTCTACGTATAACAGGTCTCAGTCTGACTCATGGAATGCGCCTGAGAATATTACTCTAAGTTATTGAGCACCAATTTGTTGGGAACAGATCTGTTCCTGTTTAAGTGAACTTCAACACACATAATAATTCTTATTAACGAGAGGGAGCGGCTTTCATATTCATACATTCCTATGACAGAAAAATATGAACAAAGGCGAATCTGGTGATCCAGACAAAGTTTAAGCAGTATAATAAATGAATAAAAACTCATTCCCACCCTTGTATCAAAGGTTCTCGTTACAGAACAGTCAACCCCGACATCAGACAGTTCGGTGTCGGCTGGATGCATCAAATGTATTCAGGAAAAAAATATTTTTATTTGAGACTGCTCACAACACACATTATATGGAAAATGCTGATGGTGAAATAATAATGCATTAAAATTAGGAATTGCTATAATTAGAAAAATAAATATATTATTTGAATATATGAACTTAAAACACAGTTCAGTTACCTCATACTTCTATTTCAACGACATAGGACTCTGACAGCTCAATAGAAAAGAGTTAGAAAAAAGGGTAAACGAAAAAGAAGAATAATCCAGAAGAGCTCAGTAATCATATTCCCATCTTTTTCTCCATTCTTGGCGGTTTTGCTCTTTGACTGTCATCATGATTGTGCCACTCTTCACTCCTTCACTCTCATTCACCAGGCAGTTGTCACAGCCCTCGAACACATGACTCTTAACTGAAGCCCCCTTTGCTTAGGTAACATGATGCTGCGCTGTGACCCTCAAATTTTAACACATATCACTTCTCACTGGCGAAAAACAGTTATTCAGTGTCATTTGGAAACTCCTCCCTTAAAACTAATTTATTCTCCATTTTTTTTTTTCATTTTATTATTTGTTTAGGTGTCTACAGGAAGCAGGGAGGACTTGATGACAGAGTACTTCGCGAGAAGTCCCGCCCCCTCAAGTCCCGCTGGCAGAGACCAGGTGACTCCCACCAGTTATGTCACACCTACTGTACAGTCATCCAACCAGCGGCCAGGCCAGAGTGTCAAGCCGTCTCCCCGCCAGCCTGTGGGTCAGTCCTCGCCATCCGGCCAGCCTACTACCCCAAGAACCGGCCAATCACTGAGCCGGGCTTTCAGCTTGGCCTCAGCTGATTTACTACGATCCAATGGACCAGACAGTTTCCATGGAAGTGAAGGACAGTCAGATGTGGTGGTTCGTAGACAAGGCTCGGGTGCTAACGGGAGAGAACGACCACTCTCTGCTCGCCTAACTGGTTCGACCAATCAGCATGGAGACGGCAGTTTCCTGAACCCGCCCATTCACCATTCATCTTCTCTAAACCTCCCAACAGAGAGATACGCAGAGGGAGAAAGAGAAAGTAAGAGGACTGCTGGATCGCGAAATGTCCCCTCCTCCTCTTCCTACCATCACCGTGGTGAAGTTGCCATGGTAACGCCAGTCAGGGCTGTACCTGCTACACGGCCTGATGAAACTTCTGAACATGGGGATGTGTTAAGGGAAGGGCCGTCAGGTGACTCCTCCCACCTAAAGAAAGAAAGTGAAAGAGCAAGGTGTGCCTCTTTGGAACGGCCAAAAAGCACGCCTGCTTCGCCCGACCCCAACAACGACCCCCAGACAGTGTGGTATGAATACGGCTGTGTCTAAACTATGCAACTAATGAGCATCACTGGATGTGGCTGTATCTAAAGAGAAAAAACAATTCCTTCAACTACAGCTTGCTGGGACCGAACACAGGAGCTCTAAGTCCAAATCCTCCGATGCATGTCATTAGTCTGTGGCTCTTTGCATTGTGGGTAAATAGCACTTGGGGTTCAGTCTCTTTTTTTTGCATCAAGCTTTTGTAGCTGAGTGAGCATACTGCACTCAAGACACCAACCTCTGATGAAAAAGCTGCCAAGGATTTCAGCTACACAGTTGTTTTTTTTCTCCCAATCAGTTTTTAACGAACGCTGAAATTAACTTGAAACACCATAACACTATAGATCGACTTTGAAAATGCTGGAATTCATTGACTTCTGCTATTTTTTTTTATTATCAGCGTTTTCACTGATTCAACAAGCAGCTCCAGTCTTTGTCGATGGGTAAAAGAGCCACAAAGATATTTTTTTTATTTTGGCTAGGTGATGATTCTAATTACAACACAAACAGAAATGGAGATAAAAGATGTATCACTTATGAGAGGCCTCACTCAAAGCCTATAAAACATGTTGCATAATTTTTTGTGGACTACATAAAGGAGAATGGGCTCAGTCTATGAGCTGGAACTCTGACTGTTGACCGACCCACTAGCCCTTCTAATCTGCTTCCCTGGATGCCACTAGGCCGGGATTTCGCCCTCACTGAGACGCATGGCTGAACTGGAGTGAAGGGGACCAGAGGCAGAAGAGCGACTGAATGTATCAAATTTTCCCTCCTCCCCCTCTGTTATTTAAAATAATCACTGGAAAAAACACAAGAGGAGAAAAGGAGATTGATGAAATCACACCAAGAGAGCTGATGGAGAGAGAAGTAGAAAGAGAGAGAGAGAGAGAGAGGACATGGAGGGACGCTAGAAGAGAGAGATGCAGATGTATTGATAGGAGGACAGATAAAAAGGGCAAAGATGGAGGGACTCCTCCCAGTTAAATAATAGTCTTTCCCCCCTTCATCCTAAGATTCTGTTCCAGCATTCAACACTCTTGACACTTTACTGGAACCCAAACCAACACTAGACACCTACACAAGCACACACATTTAAACTCATGCACATCTACAGTAATATGGTGTTTACAAGAAGGCATTGTGCTTGAGGGGGTTTGTTGTGGCTATGCTAGAAAGCATTACCCTGATGTACTGATGCGGGGTGCTGAGTAAACCAGACAGTTGTGCAACACCGTGAGAGACATTCAGACCGAATCCAGAGACTTTGTGAACTGTATAGTTTGGACTTTTTATGTAGTTATTTATATTTGTATTTTATGACTGAACTGACTTCACTGTGTCTGGTAGATTGTTCTCTGGATCAGCACAACCACTTTGTCTTGAGACAAAATCATCAAAGAAGGCTTCAGTAAAAATAACTGCAAACTGACATTCTGGACCTCAATCTGACTAACTCACTCTGTGCTCTCTCCGAGGCGCGTACCGATGAATTGTTCTGAAAATATGTTCAGTTGTTCGGTCACTTGCATCCGCCCTTGCCCCCTCCATCTGATGCTCCATGCTTCAGATGACTACGCTGCATAAACTACCAACGCAGATGTCCATAAAAAAGGATTATGTTGAAGGCCCTCATGGTTGAATTAGCGCTCGAGCACAGGACCAACTGGATGGGCTCAAACCTTAAGCTCCGCCCCACAGCTGCTGTGTTGAGTGTTTTATGGGGCGTTCACACTTGTCATCTGGTTCTTTCAGTCTCAGATGTTTTGCAATTTTAGTTTCAGTCCACTTAGCGCTCACACTTGCATTTCTAACATCAATCAAATTATACAAATAAAAGGAATTTGGATATGGTCACAACCTGATTGGGCAACTTTTATGATGTAATTTATGATGTACTGTTTTCCAAAACGATGCAGTGTGCAAATGTGGTTATCTGGCCAAACGCTATTATGCACTTTACTTTTTCATTAATATGAACCATCAAGGTAACAAATCTGAATAATGTTGAAAAAAACATCCTCCACAATATTTCATCAAAATCCAATAACATATATAAGTATGTATTATATTTATATAATACACATTTTCAAGATGGTGTTCAGCCAGACAAGCAAACAAACAAACATGGATGACCATGGAGGACTTTCATGAAACGGGAAATACGGAAGGATCCAATTAACAAGTGATTTAGACGGATGGTTAATATATATTTATAAGCAACTTTTAAATGTGACATGTTTTACAAAATAATTTAATTGAGCTTTCACGTCTGCTTTTTTTTTTTTCTCAGTTTGATCCAGAACCATAATTGTCATAATTATCCACTTAAGTCCCGATCAAACAGCTGCACACTGTCTGAAAAAGATAGGCAGTCTCAGTCCGATTCCGGCTGATCCATACTTTGGTTTATTTACTGTGTGAAAACCCTTTTTGGATGCAGTTCAGACTTTTTGACCAAATACAGAAGTTACAGTAGGCTGCTGTCTCCAATAAACAAAAGAAGAAGAAAAACAAACAGAAGAAGGAAGTAGCTGAAATGATCCGAGGTATCCCACAGGGGGAGGAGGGGACGAGGTGTTTGAGAGGGACACGGTTTAATGAATTGATTAAAAGTCAAGTGGAAGAAAAACACACAAATATGCCGAAAGTTTTGAATTTACTTTCTGCGAGGATGAAGAGAGAGAGAAGAGAGAAGAGGACAGGTTGTGCAGAGAGATAACAGGTCATAGCTCAAACCAAAACTGACTGATTGTAACGTGTAATCCAACAAAAAACCCTCAGATGTCGGTTCAGATTGTCATGCGTGACGCACCCTGAGGAACTCCATGAGGTAATCATCAGAACAGAAATGTCTGTTTTTCCTTGTCAGCAAATTTTAACATTTTGAAATACTGATACAAAAATCCTGCAACTGTCCAACATTTCCATAAGTTTATTTCACTGATTAATTCACAACATATTTGCTCTACAAAAACCAAAACGCCTGATCAGACGTCGGCCTATCGCAGCAGAGAATTTTAAAAGATGACTACTATCACTGGTCACCTTTTTCTTGACTCGCCACACATTTTCAAACAAATCATTCTTTGGTCTTCCTCCTGTTTGAAACTCATAATGACAGGAATATGTAGAGAAAATTGAACCCGAGACGAGTGAATCATGTTGTCAAGGGTAATTTACAAATACTTGGGTTATTCTCAAGAAAAGGGCAAATGGAGGTATGAGTGAATTTAAAGCATGCCGTGGCCTCAGATGACGGTAATGACGCTGAAGAGAGGATCCCGACTGTGAACACAAGCCTGCATCATTTATGACTGAAAGCAGAAGCATACCGAAAAGCACTAGAACGATGACGAGGGGGAGGAAGATGTCCATCTTTGACATTTTTGGGCAATATTTCTATATGTAGGGAGTGACTTCAGTTTCCCTGTATCATTTAGACAGAAGACCTTTATGTCAATTTTTCTCAGATTTCACCTCCAAAAATGTTTTTTTGATATCAAAACACACGTAGACTGGTAAATAAAATAATTATATTTGGACGTTTTTTAAAAAATGAGGGGACCTGAGGACGTTAAAACACTGTAGGTTGATGCTTTCAGTCTGTTTACTTGTTTTTGAGTGGCTTTTTTTTATGTGTGCACTAAAGGCATCCTGTATTATTGGGTCCCAAAGCCCTTCGGGTGGTTTCTCTGTGAGGTTTTGTGGGAGTGAGATTCAGTCTGCTGATGTCAGAAGAAAGAAATATTAGATTTTCCGATTGTTTTATTCTAATGTCACCATCACACACACTTGTTTGCATCATTACTATGCCATGGCCTTTCTGTAAAGACTGTACATTCAAGTCTAGCTGTCAGAATGGGCGACTTCCTGTGTCTATGTGTTTGCCGGTCCTACTGTCCCACCATTTGTGTGGAATCCACCAGTTGTCGTCGCCTCATCCATCACTGACGAAAGCAAGAAAAATCATCATGACTCATCTTCAGTGGGCCTCCAAACCTGTGTTTCCTCCACGTACAGAACACTGAACTCAGGAGACGGCTGCAGTGAGGTGCAGCTTCTTGAGCGAGAAATAAAAGAAGAAGTTGAAGTGGATTGACGTCACTGACATTTCCTGCTTTAACTGGAATAACTGCTACTAGAGTTCACTTTAAGACTGTCTGACAGCTCTGCTGTGATGCGACTACTGTTTAACGGCTAGAATCAGTAGAAAAACAGGATGATGTGGTAAAACCAATACCAGTTTTGGTAATAAAGGTTTTTAAACTTAAGCTCCTAATTCATTGTGTCGGCTGGTGCTTTCACTTCACTTTCTGTCTGACAACGTCGTAAAGCTCAGGTGATGCACTTTAAAGCTTTTCATTATAAATTTAATCGAATTAACTGTTATTTGATTGCATTTTAGAATAACAGTATACCGTGGGTATCCTATATTTATTTATAACATAGGCCTGTGTTGTCAATGACAGCAAGGGTATCTCCCCAAAGGCCCCCAATCCCTGCTTCGTACAAGCCATCCCTGTAATTTAACTCAAATATAATGTTAAGTTATCTCTGAAGTTATGCAAAAATGTATCTCCTAGTGAGTAAAATATCAACCATTAAAGGGAAAAAGGGATTTATACAAGCTCGATTAAAATCAAATATTTTAATTAATGACCTTAAAATGCAGTGGGATGCTGGTGGATGTAGTCCGGAGAGAATTTTGTAATACAGCCAGATATTACTGGAATTGTTTACCTATTTAACTGTTAAACTAAATGTCATGTTTGCCTGATATGTAGGAAAAGCAGCAAATAATATGGTTTTTGCACTACAACCTGAACATTGACACAAACTCAAGCCTTACACCAACCAAGAAGTTGAGCAGCAGAGCACATTCTTATATGATTGCTTTTGAAATGCATCCAGAGCCAAGAGCAGAATTTGGTGGCCATGGTGACCCCTAGCAGCCACTTATTTAGTTTATGCATCAGGCTGACTCTGAATGAATCTCTACTTTCATTAAATTATGAAGGTTTAATTGGATGTTCTATACCTTTACCCCACCTCTCTTTAGTTGTTCCTTAAAACCATCCTGTTCAGCACATCCTAGGGATTTTGGGATTCACTGGAGGGTTCTTCAAAGTTGCTTTGATGAGCTCATCTTTCCTAGACACACATGAAAGCACCATGAGAGTCTTCTAGGCTGTGACAGGTAGTGATGCTCACGTGCACCTGAGATGTGCACACTTCAATGCTGAGAGCCCTCATGAAAAAAAAAAAAATCTACACACAAGAGGCTCATCATAAGAAGAAAAAGCCTTTATTTGTCACATACCATCACACAAGCAGTACAAAAAGCCAATTTGTTTCTCTGCATTTGCCTTCCCCAAGGAGTGGTGGGCAGCCATCTGTGGCAATGGGTGTGCGAATTTGGGTTCAGGGTCTTGCTCGGGGACCTTTCGACATGTAGTCTGCTGGGCTTGAACCTTCGACCTGCGAATCGGCGCACTTTTATATATGGTTCTCTCCATTCATCTAGCTCCTGTCTGCCGCCGGTAGGCGGACACGCTACCTCCCAACCTCCGCTTAGTCCTCCCTTATCCATCAACATTATCATTCATCAGTCTCAGCAGAGTCATCAGCCACCACCACCAGTAGCCTGATTCCACAGTCAGGTAGAACTGCTGCTGCTCAAGGCAGAGACTCGTAGATCACAATCTCCCCGAAAAGTCTGAGCGCCAAAGACTTTCTGAGGGAGTACTTAACACAAACCATTTGTTACAATAAACATTCATAAACATTCATCTTTACTTCAATCTCTGTCTCTCCTGATTGAAAAATATATATACTGCAGTCACTGGTCTGCAGGGCGATGCAAAACCAGTCAAACAACGTAAACATTTCCCTAATGAGACATATATGTTTTGTACATATATATTATAGACTAATGATTTGGCTTGACATTTAGGGTACACGTGTGTGGGTGTGTGTGTGTGTGTAGGAAGTAACTACGAGCTTAAGGAAGAGAAACCACATGTGTGACCGCAAGAGACAGAGAGTAGAGTAGAGAGAGAGAGAGATAGGAGGAGAGAGAGAGAGAGCTGGTGGTCAGTGTGATGCAGACCTTCAGACTGGAGGGACTCGGTAAGAAAAAAACATCTCTTTTTATTTAAATACTTAAGCTCAGCTGTTTGACAGCCACAGCGTGTGTGAGTATTTAGTGGACCTTGTTTTATGGTCATTGACTTCATTGAAATGTAAATATTGTTGAATGTGTGTTAAAATGGAGCTCATAAAACATCGAAGCAGCTTTCATATGTGCCGAAGACTGTCATGACGTGGTTAGAATGCCTCTTAGAAAGCTGTTCACTCCAGCTTTATTAATCATTTATGTCAGCGTTTATGTGTTTTGCTGTTGGGGAGTGTTTGAAACACATTCTCCTACCCTTACTGGGCTTCATGTGAGGCTGGGGGAGAAAAGGTGCAACAGCTGCAAACTGAGTGACTTCCTCTGTTTTAAGATTTGACATGTAGATCATTTCCACATACTGTGGTCTATTTGGTTTATGTAGATCATTTCCACATACTGTGGTCTATTTGGTTTATGTAGATCTTTTCCACATACTGTGGTCCATTTGTTGTCTACTCCGACAATGCAGATGTTATTTAACACTCCAGTATAAATGTCAATGGATGTCAGTCACAATACGGGATCTAAAGTCAGGAATGTCAAGATGAAGCAAAACGGGACTTCTTTGGGGGAAAAAAATCCAATGTGCATGGATGGTATAAGTCGTTTTTATCCAGAGCACATATGAATGAACTGATTTATATTCTTTAAGTCATCAACATAAAGAATATAAATTCTCCTGAGCTCCATCGAACACAATCGTGAGGGAATAGAGGGAGCAGAAAATTGCCTTATAATAAACTCGTAAAACCTATAAAAGAGTGGATGGGGTTCTTTGTATGAAAAGTATAAAGGAGCACACTCACACACACACACTTTCACTCACGACTACACATCCAGGCAGTAGGATGACGACATGAACGTGCAGAGAACACTTTCTCTCATTTTCATCATGTTTTCTCATTTTCACCTACTGATGGAATCAAAGTTATTCCCGCATTTTTATTACCCTCCAGTCCGGCGGACCTGAACACCACATGTATAATAAAAATGTTTTTATTTTTGCCTTTTTTTTTGCAGAAAATGCTTAAGACTTCCAGGTTGATAAATTGATAATTTCTTCGTTAGTAAACAAATGCAAACTAGGGACAAATATGTAAATGATTGCTGTTTAAACTTTAGCAAAGTAAGAGCTTGTGTTTTTATTCTTGCATCTACATCTAGGAAGTACGTAGTTATTTGTTATATATATTGTTTCAGATTGCGATATATTCCGATCCCTTGTGTTATACTGAGAAACGCATTTTTATATGTTTCAAAATAACATAAAAGAAAAGCTATTTACTATTCAGAATGTTTGGACTATTCTTGTCTAAAACGGTTTCCTCATGCATACATTTCTGCATTTCTGGTTCAGTGCATTGATAAGATCTTTAAATTTAACATATTCCATGACCCTGTCATGCTGGAGATTTTTAAATCTTGCGTCTTTGTTCATTTAATTCTGAGACTCTCGTGAAGCTTTTTTGTATTTTCTGCTTAAAATCAACCACTAGCATGTTTGACTTTTTGACTTGACACTTATGAAACAAACCAAGACTTGAACTGGCGCCCCATCGACTGAAACACAGAAACATTTTACTCTCACATCGGACACTAAGATAGGATGTTGTCTATGAATGAGATGTCAAAGCTGATGTTCCATTCTAGAGTTCCCCTTCTCTTTTACACCTGATGCAAACTGACAAACTTTTGTCATCAGTATCTTAGGAAACTTCTTTTTTTTTTTTAAATGTTGCTACTTACCCAATTACCCCCCCGTGTGTGTTTGGTACAAAAGTCAATTCGTTTGTAGTCATTTTGAAACACAAATGTGTAGCTCCGGTGAAAGGATGAAAGTTACTGAGTCTCCACAAAAGCTTTAAAGAAGTACCACTTTTCTTGAAAACCCAATACAGATTGATCAGCCATAACACTATAACCACTGATGGCATAGATGACGTTGGAGGCAGACTTTGATTATCTCGTTACAATGGCATCTGACTGTAGGTGGGATAAATTAATTAGCGACCAAACATTTTTGCTACAAAGATAATGTGTTGGAAGCAGGAAAAATTGTCTTCGTTTAGGGTTTCAGTGACTTTGATGAGGGACAAATTGTGATGACCAGACAACTGGGTCAGAACATCTCCAAAACTTTAAGTCTTGTTGGGTGTTCCCAAAATGTGGTCTGAGGAAGAAAAATAGTAAAAGGCAACAGGGTCATGGACACTGAAGGCTCATTGATGCACTTGGACATCGAAGAGTAGTCCATGATGTCCAGTCCAACAGAAGAAGTACTGTTTCACATCCATTCCATCCATTTATTCATTTATTCATTCATTCATTCATTCATTCATTCATTCATTCATTCATTCATCCATCCATCCATCCATCCATCCATCCATCCATTAACTCATCCATTCATCCATCCATCCATCCATCCATCCATCCATCCATCCATCCATCCATCCATAACAAGGCCCCAAGAACCATGGCCTCAGATTGTTAGGTGCTGACCCTCATGCCCACAGCTTCACATTCAGCTGCACACCACTTCAGTGAGGACTGATGAAGCCAACAGAACCACATCAGGAAAGAGCAAAGACTCAATTCTAATCTCACCAAACCGGACCCTTGGGTGATCCTGATGTGAGTTAATGGAATATATTGATAAGCTGTTATGTTTGTCGTGGAAAAAAAGTAGCTTGCAGGTTGTTGATCATTCCTAAATCTTGATTTATTGCCCACAAAAACTGACTCGGCCCAGCAGCTCTATTATTTCTGCCTGCAATTAGGCTTCTCATCCATCATTTATAGACAGGTTTTTATCAGGTTATCTGACATTGACTCACTCAGGGAAAGTGCCAAAGCATTCAGCGCCCTGCATTATACTATACTGCTTTTATGTTAACAGCAGAGGCCACAGCAGAGAAAGAATGAACTTCAGTCATGATATAACAAAAATCAAACGATGGACACTTAAAGGAGAAACAGGATATTAAAGCAATTTGTTAAAACATAAAGTTGGAAATGTTATTGATTCTTTTTTTCTGATGAGTCGTCAGGGGAGAAATCCTCTGAGCACCCATTTACTGTGCATCACAATGTAATTACTTTAGAAAGGAGCTCTTCCTGGATCATTCAGGTGCTCCTTTTTACTCTCCCTACAGCATGTGTTTGGTTCCAGACCCAGAAAGTGGGCATCAGTTACAGAGAGTGGAGAGGCTCGCTGTCTACAATAACCCCACTCATCTATTGTGATGGCTCAGCATTCTTCAGACGTCAGTAGACAGGCAGATAAAACCAAAACCCAGTAGTACTACAAGCAGAATTCAAAGAGCAAAAGTAGATCAGTGAAGGTTTATTTGTTTGGTCAATGGAGTTTCATGGATTCTATAAGGTTGATGTTGATGATGGAACTGGGTAATCTCTCTTCTGGCCCTATTGGAGGTCTCACCGATCCCTAAGGGTGTTCAGGTGTTTCCCCTCATCGAGGCTGAAACACAGGTGTGTTTACTCATGGGGGTTCCCCTGATGGTCCTAAATCCTCAAGATTATCCTACTTGGCTTACGAACAGTCTTAAGGACATAGCTGATATACGCTATTCCAAGCTCCTTTCCCCTGCTGAGGAATTATGGCATTCTCTCAAGGCTCCCCAGTATTCCCTAGACCAGGAAGCCACTGGGCTATATATCTTTGTCAAAAGCGCCATCGACTCATTTACACAAAATGCTTTTTGAAACGCCTAGAAAATTCAAAATAGGCATACTGGTTCTTCATCAGGCCCACAACGATGCATCCTGTGATCCACTGAAGACCCCTTTGAAGGACACAAGAATGCACTCCTTGTAGACTGCTGGGTCCGCCATCACGGCCACTGTAGTCCTTAAAGCTCTGATGAGGTCCGAGCAGTCCTCACAACAGTCTCGGCTTCACTAGCAGGACCCCTTGAAGACACAGTTCCATCTTCAATGAAGTCCAGAGTCATTAGAAGGGACTGATAATGTCTTTGTGAGTGAGAAGTGGAAGCCCGGGTATAGCTGAATTATTCTTCAGCTTGGCCATCACTCTGGAAACTAGACTATTATGAAGAGAAGGTGGTACGTGCCAAGCTCATATCTTATTTACAAGAAACTAGATTGGCTTTCAGTCTCATTAGGATAGTAGCACAGATAAGCCTGTATGGATACGGGGGCATGTGTGGAACTATCACACACTAATCACATCCACCAACGAGGGGTAATGTTTTCACTCCTGTGCGTCTGCTTGTTTCTATGTTTGTATATCTGTTTGTTTGGGAACAAGATTACGGGATAATTACATGACGGACACGCATGAAATGTTTGCAGGTTGGTTTTTCTTCGCAGTTTCGCATCATTTACAAAAACAAAAATTAAATAATAAGCCGTTTTGAGCAGTAACGTCACAATGTGGCCTATGCGGCCCTCGATCCTTTGAATCCTTGGATCTTTACTTTCGGCGGCGCCTGGAGCCCGGTTTCTAGGGTTCCTTTGATTGCTTTTGATGTTCACTTGGGGTAGGAGCTGTGGGCTGAGTGGGCTGAACAGAGATGCATTTCAATGAAATCTTACCCAGAGGTGGAGTTTGGCATATGCTAAAGGTGATTATGTACATTTTGGTGACATTACGGGTTTCGCAGAATTTAATTATAAAAAAATAACGATTCCTTTTTTTTTTAAAGCGTGACATCAGAATGTGGCTTTTGCATGTTCAGTATGCGAGTATGTGAGAGATACTCAGAGAGTTTGTTGGAATAGTTGGTAGATTCACAGGGCTGGCAATAACTCAGACATTAATGGAGAAATCTGCATACAGTTTTCCTAAACCTTGGGTACAATTGCGCCTCGTTTGCACTCAGAGTGCTAATTCTAGTTTTCATGATGTAGAGATTATTATTTTAAAAAGTAGTTTTTAGTCACATACCTTATATTCAAGTACAGGGAGTTATTAGGAAACACAGCGTAAATATTATACTCTTTTTTTCTTCTCCAAATCTCTCTGCTGTTTCTATCTTGCCCATAAGTTAAAAAAAAAAGAATACATAATTAAATAAGTTGGTTGAATAAAACTAACGTGATACATAAACAGTAATTAAAATACAAATAAAAACAAATAAATAAATTCAAAGATACATATTCCAAAGACATATGAATGCATCCTACATGTTCAGAGTAATGTACCTGCATACACACAAGCACACGTAGTGTAAAACAAAATTTAGCATACACCGATAGATGTGATGTCATTACTTTATGTAGGTCAAGACTTGGGTCCGATTTGAATGGGTGATCAGAGGTCCATAAAGGTTACCCGCTAAGAAAGAGATCTCTCTTTTCTTGCAGTCTTGAACAGTGCGAATGATGAAGATCTTGATTAGTTCCAGTTGAGCAGGATGGGTTTCTATGTTACGTATGATATGTGCTTGAGAAATAGGATCGAGTGTCCTGTCCACATCTGTGATTCCCCACTTCTAATGTGGAATAATAAGGGACACCCTCATGAGACTTTTCAGTGTCACACACTTCATTACGTGCAGTGTAGTGAAATACTCTTATCGTAGGCACCAATTATTCTGTTTTATGCATCTACTTGAAAGAACTTAACATGAGATTTGATGCACAATTTAAATGCATTTGTAAGAAGAGAAAAAGCTACGTTTATACTTCTTTAGGAAATAAAATGCTCTTAACATTATTTTAATCATCTTTCATAGAATCTGTCCTTAACTTTTTTTTTGCCATAATTGCTTGGTGAAACAAACTTAACCTCAGGGTAAAAAAAAACAACATATTGTAAGGTGGCTGGTCAGGAGATTGGGGTCCTGCGTAGCGTCTAGACAAGTATTTTTTACCAGTGTGTCCTCCGCAACACACAGACCATCTGTAAAATTTGTAATGCTTCTCTCAGACAGTTTCGTCATGGTAATGAGTGTAGCCGGCAGCAAAAATGATTACGACACTAACACTGATTAGGTAGAAGATTAAAGGTTTTCTGTCATAAATTGACCAGGTCCTGAGCTAAGTGTAGGGGTCGGCCTTCGATTTTTTAATTGGGTGGCCACGGCCCAGAGGTCAAAAGACACAAGTAGAGGTAGCCACAATACGCTCTTGATATTTTTGCAAAGTCTGCACAATTCTTAATATGGATTGCTAGTTTATCAATAATAGATTAAAACAGAATAATATATTGCTATTAATGGTCGGTCTCTTACCTTTTCAGAACCTTTATTGTGAAGTCAGCTAATATTAGCCAATGTTAGATTTTTAAAAAAAGAAAGAGAAACCTTATCTGGAGTAGTTTTGAAGTTAGTTAAGTTAATTTAATAATTTCAGAATTAGGAACAGTGAGCTATTTAAAAGAAAGCAAGGCGAATAGACTTCAATCAATAACAGCTTTGATGAGTGTAATTGATTTTTATGCATCTTAAATAGTTGTTGGGTATCGCTTGCTTTAGATGGTTACTGCTACTGAGGTCTTTATGAGGTCTAGGTACAATGGTCTGGTGCTGCTAGTGTGCCTTTGGGCACATGTGTGTATGCCCAACAGCTTGGCTTGTGTCTGTGAGGAAATCATCTTGAATCCCGATTGTGGTGTACGGTACAGTATCTTAACATATCCCCACCAGCAACAGTCTTGTGACGAGAGTATTTGTTTTCAAAGCATTTCTGTGTGAATGCAGTGGGATGGATCAGCTGGGTACCCAACACTCGCATGTTGGTCGATACGGCACATGTGGATGAACGGTTTAGTGGGATATACGTCACCTTGCTTTCGGGATGTGTAGACGGTGAATCACACTCACAGGCAGGCTGTAAATCAGAGATGGAGGCTTATTCACTGCTGTAAAAAAAATAAAATGATTTCCCAGGAGAAGAAGGGAGGAGATTGATGTTGTGATGTTATTTCCATTTTTTTTTTTACATTTTACTAGGATGATGATTTTATTTTGGAGGATAGCGGTATACTCATGCATTTATTGAGCTGTCATCAGCATCGTTTGTTGTCACTAATATGATCCAGGAGGTAAATGGTAAACACGGGGAGAAACTAGGCCAGAGACTATGTACATGTCTTTGGGTCTGTTTACACAACTTTTTTTTTTGTGTTTGCATAAAATCGTAATCACTTCTGCAGCTTAGCTTTTCACCTGTATAACAACAGCAGGCTTTAAATGCAAACTTATAAACAAGGGGTTGTAGGGTGTAATCTTTTTTTTTTTTTACCACGCCATTGTTACCATCGCCATGTAAGCAGGAATTTCCGGATTCTTGTTAATGCTGCCTCGGCTGGTAATATGGAAACTGGACCGGCTGGACCTAAACACCTCGCTTTACAATTGGTCGCTGGGCTCTCTTATCCAGAGACTACAGTTAAACAATAACACCTCAAGCACCATCACCCTGAGCAAAGCGCCCCGCCAAAAATATAGACGTGGTCCTCGGCCCTTTACCCTGCTGACCCATGATTGTAACCAAATTACAGCCCAATCACTTCATGAAAAAATGTAATTTGTGGATGGTACAGCTGTGATGGATCTCATCAGCAACAGCAATGAGCCAAACTGCATTACACTACATCTTCAGTGGACTATTCCTGAATGAACAGCACAGCATCACTGGCCAAGAAATTTCAGCAATGCCTCTACTTCCGCCAGAAGCTGAAGTGAGCAAGAGCCTCGTGTGCTACTTCCACCGAGGCGCCAGTGAATGGATCCTGACCGTAAGCACCACTGTGAGCTATGACAGCTGCACCGCCTCCAACCATAAGACTCTGCAGAGGAGGCAGCAGGAGTGATCATTGATGTCTTACTCTCCTACAACACCCAACTGCAGCACAGTTGGGGGCTCAACCCATCTCTCACACAGTATCTTTAACCTCTGAGGAGGTTCTGGAGCATCCAGTCCTGCTCCTCCAGTGTCAGCCACAGCTTCATCCACCAGGCTGTCCAGGATGCTGAGCTCTCTCCCCCTGTCTCCCACCATATTGCAGTTTGTATGCTGTAGCAGCCTGGTATCCTTTTATTTATTCTGATGTACTGATCCTTTGTTTTTATCTATTTGTTCATTCATAGTTATGTCTTGCACAAACCTTGGGGCTGTGAGAAACTGTGTGTTGATTATGCTTTATTTCTGACATATTGTGTGAAGGACAATAAAAGTTGGTCTTGACCTTGATGATGTACTGTCAGGAAAAGTCGCCATGACATCCTCAGGTGAGGAGAATAAGAGTTATGTCTTTATTGGACTTTTTATTGTTTTCGTTATATCGCGTTAAACCTATATCAGTGGGTTTATATTCTTTAACAGTTCACTGAGAGAGCTTTGAAACGCTCCAGAAAATTTTTCATTAAATAGACATTGTGCTATGAATTCTTATTTACACACATTTCAAGACAACAAAGAGATACTGGGCATGGTGCCATCACAAACAATTGCCACCTTAATGTGATGGTGTCCGTCTGAACCATGGGATTTTGTTGTCTGGGCTGAACAGCCTCTGGTAAAGTCTCCCTAGGAGGGAGGATCCAGTATGGAAGACACCCTGATAAGTCAGCCACCAAATTGCTGTTGCATCTCATGCATAATAGGGGACTTGAAATACTTTCTAGAGCCTTACCTGGATGGGGATCTTTTTTAATCTAACGGGTGTATGTTTATGTCCCCTATGAAGAGAGTGAGGGTGAGTTCTTGGTAACGCTGTGGATCTATCCTGTTCCGAGTTGGTGAGGTCGACTCCTCAACATTTTACTCTTTATATTTGAGTCGATGTGGCTTCCCCTTTTTTGGAAGGTTGCCAGTTTGATCTATTGCCATTACAGTCCATACAACGAAGTGCTTGAGAAAAAGCCCAATTTGCTCCCCGGGTGCCTCTGTTCTTCAGGGTAAAAACCCTTGTGACTATACCACTGCATTGGGCCGGCACCTAAAGACATTTCAATCAGAGAAAACAGAGAATGAGAAAATGATGCATCATTTATTACAAGAGAAGATGTGTGATAATGGGTCTATTAGAAAGTCTTGGGCCCTCAGACTCTTTTGGGGAGATTGTGATCGAAGGGTGGTGGTGGCTGAGGACTCTGCTGAGGCTCATGAGTGATGAGGCTGATGGATGTGTGATGACCAGCCGGAGATGGGGAGGTGGAAGGCGCACGAACCAGCAGCATGAAAGAACTTGATGAATGGAGAGAGAGAGTCATATTTAAAGCCAGCAGCTGATGGTGATGGGCGGAGCATGCAGGTGTCACAGTGATGGGATGGATGAGGTTACCTGAACAAGTGCAGCTGATATCAATCTATGGTCCAGACCATGAAGCAGGTAATTGAGACTGAGCACATGTGAATGGTGAAGATAATGTGTTGTAATGAACAGTTACTGTCGCCTGAGTGTACAAGAGGATAGTCTTTCTGATTGAACTTGTGACACATCTCCATTTCACATCATCTTGTGTTGTTGAAAAAGTTCTCCTTCCACAAATTCAGGTCACTGTAGGTGCTTTCCAGCAACCTAAAAAATAACAACACTGAGTGTAAACAACTACAATATGATGCTGTGATGTGGAGTGACAGAAATACCTCTTGTGATTTGGTGGAAATGTGTTTACAAAATCTATTTTCTTGCATCAACACTCTGATTGAAGATTAAATAAAGAGACTGAGGACAAAAGTTGTTGATGACGGAGGCGGAGGTGATGATGGGCCAATGGTCACGGTGGAAAACGTGAATGCGGTAAAGGTGGAAGTGTCTGATGAAGACATCGCAGAGGGAAGGGCTGTAGTGGCAGAGAGTTCACTGTCGGATGACAGGACCCTCATTGGCACTTGATTTATAACTTGCAGTTGTTGCCATGGTTACTGCTGTCCGGGTCACTCATTACAGAGTAGAAATGGCCTTTCTTAGCTGCCTTTGGGTAATAAGTTAAGCTATTGATCACAGGGTTGTTTTGTCAACTCAATGTTCCAAGTGTCTGGGGCATTGATTAGGCTTTTAAATGAATGTTATTGAATATTTCTACAGTCCTTATAGATGCTATGTTACGTTGTGTTACGTAATGTTGTGTTACGTAATGTTGTGTTATTGTGTGTTATTATTACCTCTGCCAAGGGAGGAGTTTATGTTTTCAACCATGTTTGTCTGTCTTTCCTTACTGTCTGTCTGTCTGTTAGCAACACTACAGAAAGACCAATGGATGGATTTACATGACATTTTACCCAGCGGTAGGTTTTGGCATATCCTGTAAATGATTGCATTTTGGCGACGTTAGGTGTTCTGCATAATTTAAAACAGAAATAATACGCATTCATGTTATGTTATGTTATGTTATGTTACGTTAAGTTAAATGAATGTTGATGTTTGTTGAATTCAGTTAATGTAGAGAGCAAGCAACCTTGAAATATAAAATCTCTCCTGCTTTGGGTGTGCGGGAATCGGGTCTTGGCCATATGGCCTTCTGATTGGATGTGCTCATGGTTGCAGAATTGCATTGACTTTGAGTATTTATCTGTTATGTGTGGAAACCAGGCATGCTGGAATGAGGCTCACGCACACATACGATCATGAACACAAACACGCACACAGCAATATTCTAAATAAACTGATTAAATTACTAAATTAAATTCAGATCTCTCTTTGAGCAGAGTGTCTCTTTCAGTTCTGATGGGTGTCACTGGGATCAGAACAGAAGGCCATTCACTCCGAAACTTAAAAAAAATAGTTTCATGTAAGTAGCGCGTGAACGGTAGAAATCTTTTATCACTGTAGCATAACACTACAGTGATTATTAAATATATCATCACTGCCAGTAAACTGAGTCCTCCTAAAGGTCACCAGTATCTATCACTTATCTTTAAGTACCCAAGGGTACTGTTGTGGAAGATTTAGTACTGAAGCACTCTGATCACAATGGAAGACACCGAACACTGATAGGATTAAAAGAAAATATATTGTAATTACAATATAGGAGAAACACACACACACCTGCTCACAGGAACAGGATAAGTAGCTGTCTCTCTCGAAGTAAGTAAGTAGTACAAGAGGGGAGATTTATACCAGAGTGGGGAACCAGAAATGACGGCTTTGGTTGGTTAATCTTCATTAGGCATACATTGGGTACCATATTAGGAAGTAGCGGAGTCCATCCATTTGTTTGCCCTAAGTCACCTTCCATGGGGTCATCGATGCTATTTTGAAGGATACGTCCTTGTTTTCTTTTCTATAAGAAGAACTGCATACATGACTGAAACCCCTGTTCTGTCAGCAGCTCTGAGTTACGGTCAAACCATCTGTTCAGCCTGTAAGCAGAACATCTCAATGTGATAAATGGTCAAGGCATGCAGTTTCTTTCACAGTACATACGAGCCAGCAAGTATATATACAAATCCTACTGTGGTATTTACGTTACTGAGCCCACTCTGTCAATGATCTACTTGGCATGATGATGATGATGATGTCTCTCGTTTTGGAGTATGTGATGAACCATTTTATGGATAAGATATTTTATGGATTTAAACCTTTCTGAAAAAATCACTCCTTCCCCTACCCAGGTTTCACCTTTCCAAGAAACTTCATTGAAATGTATTCAAAACTTTCTGAGTTACCTTACTGAAAACAGGAACCGAAACAAGCTGCAGGAATGAATGGGCCCTCGCACTATCACATCTATCATGTTTGCCAGGCGCGGCCTTGCTGCCGGATATCTGCAAAGTATACACAGCTCTGAATTTGAGTGAATTACTCAAACTCTACAAAGAATTTCATTGTCAATTACTGTGCCCTCTATGTGTTGCTAGAGAACATCCAATAATCGCACATCCTCTTCACTTGAATGTTGAAAAGCAAATGCAAACTAGTGCAATATATGTTAATATTTGAAGAAAAAAAAAAAAGATTTCCCGGAGCAATAATTGAAATATTCACACATAAAGTATTAGCTGCACTATTATTCATCATTTATATTGGCAGATTGGCATATGTATAATGTCGAACAACCCTTCAGATTTTTAACAATCAGTTGTTAACTGCTTCATACACTTCATTTGTTGTGACATGAACTTAAGCATTTCTACTTTTGCATATTTTGCAAAAGGAAATCAGTCACCGTGGAATCTGTCTGTCTGTCTGTCTGTCTGTCTGTCTGTCTGTCTATCTATCTATCTATCTATCTATCTATCTATCTATCTATATATCTATCTATCTATCTATCTATCTATCTATCTATCTATCTATCTATCCATCCATCCATCCATCCATCCATCCATCCATCAATCCATCCATCCATCCATCTCACCATAACAATTCAACTTAATAGTTGTTAAAAATGGCTTCCCTATTGGTGCCAACAGGTGGGGCTATAACTGTAACTTCCTGTTTTATTGTTTGTGGAAGTTATTATAGTGCATTCATTTCTAATGACCAGTATCTGACCTCTCACAGGTAAAAAAAACAAAAACAACCCAGAATATTCCTTTAAATTAAGGTGATATACTTCTTCCTGTGTGTTCAGCTATCTTAACATGATGGCTATTCGGTTCCACAGACATTAAATGATATTTATAACCTATTTATAAATGTATGAAGTAAATACTTTGCATTTACATGTGAAATTAACATTCCATAATGTGTCTTTTCTTGCACACTACCTGACCCACCACCACTAAACCGCTTAAGCAAAGCAATTTAATAAAATTTTCTAGATCTATTTCTGCATGAACAAATAAGCTGTTATTAATAACAAACATCTCCCCAGAATTTCCCTCCTTACACCACGATTTGACTGCCACACCCAGTTACACAACCATTCTTACTTGGTTCACCTGCACTGCCTCAAATACTCCACCCAAACTCTCACCTGTCTCTTGGTTCTCCCTGGTCAGCAGATGTTTACCATCTTATTCCCTCGACTCTGCCAGCTCATGGTCGTTACTCTGGTTCTTGCTGCTGTCTTTGAGTTGGCAAATTGAACCCGTCTCTCCACCTGCTCGCTTTCCTACTTTGCGTGTCTAGTTTGTCTTTCTGACAGCACCAATAAACAAAAAGTACTAAATCGGTCTTCCTGAGACTTGATGGCAGGGTTGGTCATGTGACAGTTGGGCAAATTCATTCAATGAATTTTGGCCATGAGCTCAGCAATGAGCTCGGGTATCGTTGCGTGACAGCCTGCTGCAAACATAAACTTCGGCCTCCATTATGATGCTTGAATAAATATCAAACTAGTAATGCTGTCATGGCAGAGGTTTGTTCTCACTGAGGGCTGTCTAGTCATTTTGAATTCAATTTGTCTCCGGGACCCGCTCGCCCAACAATGTCTGTTCACTTGAGAGGAACAGGAAATGACACGCCAAGCATCCTAAAGGGTAAACCTGAGTCTATAGAGATCATTTTGATATATGATCCGTATAGAATCATATACTCTATAAGTTGCTCTTTGCAATCTTTAGAATCTTTCGAAAGTCCAGGAGTGTGGAGCAGAGAATCAAACAAAGTGCTGAGCACATGAAGAAAATGCGAGAGGAAGAAACAAAGTAACTAACTGTAGCCTGCGAGGGTTATCTCCGGGTAATCTGGCTTCGTCCCACATTCCAAAAACATGAAATATAGATGAATTGGCGACTCTAAATTGCCCGTAGGAGAGAATGTGAGCGCTCTATGTCAGCTGGGATAGGCTCCACCCCCCGCGATACCTGAACTCAATTAGCTGAAAGATATCCAATGAATGTAGGAGAAAGTGTTTCTATGCAGACACGTGGTGCGGTTCTGATTTTGTTACACCATAACTAATTAATTGCGGACCTGGCATGTTAAGTTGTTATTTCTGATACATATGTGCGGGGATTGTTTCATGTATAAACCCTGATTAAAGTTTTCAAACATTTATTTCTATTTATAGCAAATCAGCTATCATGTAAACGTTGCCTAGTTGCCTTAATTTGATTGTGGTCTATTCAGGAGTACCAGAGAGATTGAGAGTCTTACAGAAGGACAGACAGAAATAATGCTTGTGGTTTAACTCCTCTGTGTTAAAGTGGCTCCCTAAATGGTTTCATAGTCTGTTATTATGGAACCATTCTAACGATGCTGGGAAGCCAAAGCAAACGGATACTGTTGAGGTCAAACAGAGGTCATTTTGGAACCGTAGGTCCCCAAACGGATCTTTGGTGTAGACTATTATACCAAGTATGTTTGTGGTGCACAACCAAAACAAATAATCCCAATGGGGCCGACACAGAGAGACAAGTAACCAGTCATGAGTGAGAACTAGAGCTTGAAATGCCACAGAAGTTTCATTGAGGTGGGGCGCGGAAGGTAGGTGGATGAACATCATTTAAACCCTCTCTACACATTCTAATGGTCAGATAGTTCCTCAACGTTTCTGTCTCTCTAGTGAGACCTGCTGCTTGCCGTTGTTCAGAGGATCAGAATGTGCAAATCCCTCCCATCATATTGTGTGTATTGGAATTCCGGGCTCGGTCATGTCAGGGAGAGAATCAGTTGGGGTTCGGAGTGGGAGGATCAAGCATTCTAATGTAAGGCTATGCTACGTTGGTTAATGTGCTATGACTCACAGGCCGACAATGTTCCAAAACATACATTGGATACACTTTCACAGTTTCATCATGATAGTGTGTGTAGCCTGCAGTGTAGATGCAGTCCTAGGACTTTTTTTATTGCGGTAGCCGGGGCCCAGTGGGACAAAGACATAAGTACAGGTGACCACAATACGCTGTTAATATTTGTGCACAGCCTGCAGAATCTTTCAACAATGACAAACAAATGTTACCCTTATCTGAGGTAGTTTTTAAATGGGGGCCATTAAACAACTGTAGATTTGGAAGTGGGCATCCTAGGTTGTCACCACTGCCGGCATGTCGGTGAAAAAGGACCTTATAATGGACCTGAAACACACCAGTGTCTTTTATGCCCCTATTAAGCTATTTTGTGTCCTTTATGACCCCATTGAACTGTTTTTGTGTCCTTCATGACCTTATTGAGCTACTTTGTGTCTTTTATGACCTTATTGAGCTATTTCTATAGAAAGCAAGGAGGGTGGAATCTATGTCTTCAAATAATGAACAGCTTTGGTGAGTGTAATGGATTTTGATGTCTCTTCGTAAGGTCTTTATTATCGCTTGCTTTAGATGGTTGTTGCATTCCCAGTGTGAATAAGGTCCAGTGGTCTGGCGCTGCCAGTGTGCCTCTAGGTAGATATGTTTATGCCCAGCAGCTTGGCTTGTGCTGTGTACAACATGATGGTATTGTTGCTTTCATGGTGACGGTTTGAGTAAATTTGACTGGATGTTGAGAGTTTATTTATTAGTGACAATTATTCCGGATATATACAACATCTATTCTTGATGCAGCATAATGTCAAAATATAAGGAACCGAAAAGGGAGCACAAAAAAAAAAATCCCAGTGCAAGTTGACCAAAATCGGTCATACCAACATGCGTGCTAACGTTTCCGCCTGGAGATCAGACAGTTTATAGGGCGGTACATTCTGAGGTCACAAAAAAGCTCTATGAGCCTGATTGTCTTTGAGGTATGATTGGAAGGTTCCATGGCTTTTATACACTGGTGAGAGCATATTTGTAAAAGGTCCATGTGACTTGGAGTACTCTGTTGTCTTTGGTCTTGCCAGTTGTGGGCTTTTATTTTTTTGTGGGGATATCCATGACTAACAAGTTCATTTTTTAACATTTCAATTAACACACATAAGTCTTACAGTTCTTCATCAGTGTAGTAAAGCTCCTCATCCCAGTCAGTTGATTCAAATCCCTCTGCGGATCTTCAAATGAAAGCACAGGGTTATTTCCTTCATTCTTTAGTTCCTGATCAGTGCAGTAGACTGTAGGTGCCCTCACTTAAGTCAGCTGATGCAAAACATCAAGCAGTGACTTGGCCATGGTGAGGATTGACCTTTGACCTTCTGGCGGGAGCTGCAGTCCAAAGTAGTGGATGACTAGTAAGAAAAGACGTGCCTTTCCAATATATTGTTGTACTTCAACCCAAAATATATAATTAAGATATGGGGCACCAACAACGGAGCAAAACACAATATCCAGTGCAAGTTGACCAAACTCAGTTAGTCATGATGTCATTCTTTGTAGTAATGCTTTAATTTCTTGATGGTTTAATTGTGTGTCTATGCAGCTAATGCTCATTCCTCATTGGTGTGGACCCTGGTTTGAATCACTTTCACTAGATAGATGTTACTGTCTCTGTGAATATGGGCTGATTACAAGCTCTGACAACATCCTCTAAGCGTAATATTATGCTTAAGTTATTTGAGGGCAGCTTAATTGTGGGAGTAGATTAGTTACTGTAAAAATGATGATCTGATCTGAAACTATATCAGTGCGTGTATTTGCAGTAATGGATTAAAAATGAATGAGCCATTCTAAGCTCTGATAAGGCAATAGAACCAAGCAGTAGGTTGGCTACTTGAAATAATAATATTAAATTGCATTCATGACAGTTAAAACCGCCCCTGAATGTCCAATATGCTTTTTCCGGCGACCTAATGATGTACAGCTTGCTAATGGTCTCTTCATTTTTTTTGTATACATTGTAGCACATCTCTATGCCACAGGTTATTTTTTTAAATATCGGTATCATGATTATAATATAATTATGATTATTAGCAGAATTTGGAACTGTGGCTTCAAAAGGATGAGTGGTTATCCACTTATCGGGTGTGTGTGAGTGATTGTGTGAATAAGTTGTTATAGTTCTTGGTGAGCAGGTTGCCACTTGTCCTGCATGGTGAAGGGGTGAATGCGGCTTAGTTTTGTTAAATCCTTGGAGTAGTGGGTCAGATATAAGTACACATTTACCTATAACAAGTGGATTGATCTATGCATATGTACAATTAGTTACTAGCAATATTTTCCTAACATTCTTTAATTATGATTGAATAAAGAAATCATAGTACAGCATTCTGTCAGACCAGAAAAGCAGCAGCAAAAAAAGCCGGACTCTCATCCAGATTTGAGCCATTAGCTGTATAACGGCTGAGCCTATGTTTTCAAATACAATAAGAATCTTTGAACCTGCTGCCAGTTAATAACTGTATATTTACAGTTGAAAGCTCCATTTTAAAAAAAGAATCTATTGCTCCCTAATGTGAACACAGAAAAGCCACAGTGATTTCATAATGTGTCCCAGATGAAGGGCTATTGATGTCGTAATGCTGTCGGGAAACTAATCACCACATTATACACATCACATCATATTCTCTGTATTATTCTCATCATATTCTCTGTGTATGTGTGTATGTAAGCAGCATCAAAAGTAGTACACGGATCATTTTCATAGTCACTAATAAATGTGTTCTTCTGTGTTCCAGAGTTGTCAAATTGAAACGGATATTGAAGCAAGCAAAGAAGAGAGAGCTCAATCAATTACTGCAACTGACATCTACCTTAGTTTGGGAGATATGTGTGTGGTTCTGTGCTCTTATAAAAATGTCTGAAAACGTTCATGTGAGAGAGTCCATGTTAAATGTGAAGTAGTGTGAGTGCGTAGTGTTCGCCATGTCCGAGCAGGACGTGATTAACTGCACCATCAGTCATGAAATCCACCAGTACCTCTTCTCCTGTGTCTATATCCTCGTACTATTGGTAAGTATACATTTTAAGTGTCTGAATAAAGTTGCTTAAGTGCCAGAATACTTTATAAATATGCGCAGTTAATTGGGAAAGTGTGTTTGACCAATAGTTAATGGGAAAGTGTGTTTGACCAAATTGAGGTCAATGTCACAAGTCTAGTTCCCCCTTAAAAACATGACATTGCAGCTGAAACGGCAAATTGTTGCCTGAATTACAACCGTATGATATGAAACAAAAAAAACGAGAAAGCTCTGAGTCATGTGACCTCCGCTGTGTTCCCAAGTTTCCACAAAATACCAAAAGATGGTCACTTGTACTGGTGAATGTTCCTATGGTATACTGTTTTATTTACATATCTAACATTAACCCAAAGTCTACCCCTGCCCTCTGTACATTACTCTGTGATTTGGTAACAAGGGTTGTGCAATGCTTACTAAAAAGATTTTCTGTGATTTTGTTGATAGTTACAATCAGACAATTAATTTTGCATCCTTCCGTAACCAAAATCAATTGTTTTTGTTTCTAACCTGACAACCTCTTATTTACCAATACTTAGATAATAACCTAACTGTTACTTTAACCACAATAAATAATCTTTTTCATTCTAGATTGGCGTTCCATCCAACATATACTCTTTATACCACGCTGCTCTGCAGCTGAATCAGAAGAATGAGCTGGGAGTTTATTTAATGAACCTCACGGTGTCTGACCTGCTGTACCTGACATCCTTACCTCTCTGGCTACAGTACATCTTTCAGGTAATCTGACACCAGTCATTTACTCTTTGGACAAGTGTTTCAATTTATATGATTTCTTTTGTATTATTATTGTTGTTCTTCCAATATCAAAAATTATGGATTTCTTTGAAAATTCAACAGTTTCAACCTGTTTTAAAAAATTCTCTGTTGGTGCTTAAAGGGCAGTTCCCTGGCTTTAAAAGGAACTTATTTTTAGATGAGGTTAAGCTCCAATAAACTCACTTCAATCTCAATCACTAGATTAACTACTATTAATATTCTAAAATACGATGCATATAACGTAATGTAAATGTAGAAAACTTCTGCTCAGGGTCGCAGATGCCCCTGCAGGTAGATAAGTCTATTTGTGACGATGTGATAGATGTTATTGGTGAATGTTTGCAAATGTACATGAAAATCACCAAAGTTCAAACAAGTAAAAAGCATAAAAAGTGGGATAATGGATATTAGCCTTCTTACAGATTGGTGCAAACTTGGTACAAACACAAAAATAACTGATAAACTTTCGTTGCATCATATGTTGGCTTTTAAGTTTCCATTATATTTTCTGAAAAATTTATCAGTTTTCATCACATTGACAACTTTTGTGACTGACTTGTCTTGCACGTCAGTGGAGAGTCTGATTTCAGGTGTGATGTTGTTTCAGGGTGATGATTGGCGTCACAGAGAGTGGCTATGTAAGCTGTGTGGCTTCCTGCTCTATGAGAACATATACATCAGCATTGGTTTCCTGTGCTGTATCAGCCTGGATCGCTACCTGGCTGTGGTCCATCCTTTAAGGTAATCTTTTTCTTTCTTTCATCATTTACATCTAAGTCACTCAGTTTGCCCACTACGCCTGAAACCACACACATGTGGTAGTTTGACTCTTATGACATTGGCGTCATTATTTGTTTGACAAATCTTTTTATCAACATTTCCTGAGTATCTGGCTCCAAAACATGGGCCATTTCTTCTATAGCACATGCTGGACTCATCCACCAAACGTCATGGAAATCTTTAATGACGTGTATAACTGATAAAAAATTGCGCCAAAAAGCCCCATCTTGCAATGTACAAAACAACAGTTTCAGACTCTGTCACTCTATCCATAATTTACTGGCGTTATCCATGCTACATTTCCAAACATCCTACAAAGTTTCTTTGAAATCCATCAGGTAGCTCCTTCGTAAAAATAATAAAAGACTCGCAATGTTAAAGAAAATAAAACCAGTTTTCAGTATCCTGCCCAAAATTCAATGCGATTCACCTTGACATGCATATGCCGAACCAGCCTACCAAGATTTGGTATATTTGCAACACCTGACTGAAGTTATTGCTTAATCCTGCCAATTGGAAAATGGACGAAAACCCACCAATGCAAACTTCTAGGTGGAGACTAATTTATTCCCTCTTCTTCTTGTCTCCAGGTTCACCTCACTCCGCTGTATGAGATCAGCCTGGATCGTTAGCGCCATCATCTGGCTGAAAGAGATCGCTGTGGGCATAGTTTTCTTTCGCCATAAAGAACTGAGCCGAGACCGAACCAACCAATCGGTGTGCTTCGAGCACTACCCGATGAAGTCCTGGGAATATCCAATCAACTACTACCGCTTCACGATTGGCTTCTTGTTCCCATTGGCTATTCTATCGGTGGGAGAAATTATTTTAAAATGTTGTTATTGAACATAATTTGATACAGTAGTATTTAATATATCCTGTGTTTGATGTAAACCTGAACAATTTTGGTAAAAATAGTTGTTTAAAGACAATGTGATAAAGGGCGCTTCCACACCCGAATGTCAGATTCAAGTTGTGAAGTAAAGGTTCTGGTCCGTTTTGGTTTCACATCACAATTTTGGAACCAAACTTGAGAACTTTTCATGACTAAAATGTCCCGTCATCATCATCATCATCATCATCATCATCATTGTTGTGGGTTAAGTATCTCCATACTTGATGATTAGTTGGCTAGTATACCAGTGTGAGTTGCCTTCTTTTTTCATCTTCAAAGGAAAGGAAGCAACCCTGAAACCAGATGGTTTCCCCCCACGTGTGGCTCATATTCAACTTTCTCTTTACTCCATTTACTTTCATTATTAGCAACGAAAAAATGCTATAAAATTCTGAAATTGGTCTGAAGCAATTTAAAACTATTCAAAAAGTGCTTTCACACTGAAATCTAGGCCTACTAAGGGTATATCCCCGAAAAGCCCCCTATCTGTTGGTTTGTACAAGCAACCCCCCTGATTGAATTCCCCCAAATTTTTAGTTGTAAATGTTTTTCGAAAACGCGCCCCCTAGTGAGTTAAATATGAACTACGAAAGTAAAACATGATCATGCAAGACAGATCTCCTGGAGTCGATTTATATGCACCAAATTTGGTCTAAATCGGACTAACAGTTGAAAAATGATGGCCTGAAAATGTTTGGAGATGAAGCTCCCCCTAGTGTCGCAAAATCCAGTTCTTCCTCGCACTAAGGTCTGTGAAGTTGTAAAATATGAAAATGAACTATAAAATTGTCGATGACGGGTTCCATAATATCATTTTCTGGGATATAATGGATTTAAACCTGATTCAGTCTGATCCAGAGGGACTCCCTACCCTTTTTTGGTCAGACCAAAGTTTCTCTGATTCCTTCGAAGCCTGATCCAGGGTTAGTTGTAAACCAGCAATTTTGCTTCAGATCAAATTGGAAAATACTCACATCCAGACCAAACGAGGCGGGTGTGAAAGCGCTCATAGAACAGAGTGAGTGAGATGATTCAAAAAGAAATATGAAGACCTGTTGAAGTGTGTGAACAATGATCCTGTTGCGTCATACAGATCAGCTACCTGTGTGTCCTCCGCGCCGTGGGTCAGAGTGCCGGGACACAGCCAGACCAGAAGACGAGGATCCGACAGTTAGTCAGCAGCACCATCCTCATCTTCCTCGTCTGCTTCTCCCCATACCACATCTTCCTGCTGTTGCGCACCCTGCTGGAACGGGACTGTAACTTTATTGCAGGTACACTTCATTCAAAGTAATCCAGTGACTTAGCTTGAAAACTGTTTTTCCCCTAACTATGTGGCCTATCCTCTCATTTTGCAGGAATATTTAACTACTACCACCTGTCATTGCTGCTGACCAGCCTGAACTGCGTGGCTGACCCCGCCCTCTACTGCTTCGTGAGCGAAAGCGCCCGCCGTGGCCTCCACAGAACTCTAGTCAGGCCTATCGCCAGGATATTATGTTGCTGTTTCCGCGGCGGCAACGCCAGCCATGGCGCCCTAGCCACCAATTCTCCTGAGGTTGGTACTGATGAGAACAATGGCCATCCCAACGTTGTGCTGATGACACACACCACCACAATGAATAACCAGGAAACAGACGCTTCCAGAAAGAACTCAATTTTAATCACACAGATTGAAGGAAAAACTATCATACCCTTAAATGTGTCAAAAAAACAACGTGTGGACAGCGATGCAAAGCCTAGCTGTGTGTAAGCCATGGAAAATTAAAGCCCAAACATGGATTAACAACCACACCAGCTCAAATGAGGAGAGACGGAGAGACTGAACTGAGCCTAAGAATGACTGAACAACTAAACTGCCTATGAGGTTCAATCTAGCGGTGGTCCCAATGAGATCTAGCAGTGTTTACATCATCATCTGATGGAATCCGACTGAAAACGTTTTCCCCTTTTCTCCCTCATCTCTTATTGTGAGTTGTAACGCAGCAGCTGACAATATGTGAGTGAGTGAAATTGACTATTTATAGACACAGTAGCTACTTGGAGGTGTTTTAAAGGCTCCTTAAACATCAGAGGGGGTAAGGGTGCTTTCACAACAGAAAATCCAAGTATTGAGCCGAGGTTCACGTTTTTGATTTTAACTGTATAAGTCCGATCTGGATGGTTTTGGTTTCACATTGCAATTTTGCAAACGCAGTAAAGAACATTTGATGACATAGGAACGTGGGCTGTGTCGCCCTGTAGGCCTACTTCATCATGTATTTGCTTTTAGACTGATCAAGTCCAACGCCAGTCGGACCCCCTCTCTTACCTCAAAGAATATAAAGTACAAGCACTTTTTTTACATACAGTTAACTTCATTAGACCATGTCACTATTAAATACTTCCATTTGTTTCTTCCATTGGTAATTGGTCTGAAATCTGTATTACCAAAAAAAAAATGGCTTACTTTGATCCGGACCAAGGCCAAATCTTCTCTTTATGACGGAACCCAGCGGTTTGACAGGGAATGGTGTCATACATGAACATTAGGTCCTGGTCCAACTGGTCCGATGGAGGTTAGGTGTGAAAGCACCCTAAAGCTATGTTCACTTCTCCACGCCGAAGTGACACGTGATTATGATTTGCTTGCCTTACTATGGAACAATTCAGATTTTGTGTGTGTTTGCGTGCGTGCGTGTGATTTTGTGTTTGTGTTTGCATGTTTATCCGTTAAGAAACCTGCTTGTAAACAGTCAATAAAATGTTTGCCGTCCATCAGAGCAGAGAGTTATGCAAACATTTGTTCTTATTATTTCCTTTTTATTCTAAATGCTCGTGACGTAGAAGTACAGCTGGATGCAGGTCGCTGTAATTATGTATGTGAACCATCGAGATAACCAAATCTGATCTGAACAAAGAATCAGAGGTGAACGATGATGTTCGGGACATGAATGTTGATTGTTTGTTTTTAACCTGTGTTCAATCGTGTATTTGAGTTCCAAACCCTTGAAGGGGAACCCAAATGCACTTTCCCCCTGAGACAGTATTATTAAAAAGTTGATAACACTATCTAAAAAGTTACCCGTCATAAAGGGCAGATGTACTCAATTACTAGATAAATATTTAATCAATAATTCATCAATGCTTTAGATAAGTTATAAGCCAATTATCACTTGTATTTAACTAGAATGGCGCTCAGTAGGGCAAACCAACTCCAGTGCTGAACAATCCTACACATGAGCTTCAACCGGGCCTGACACACGACCTACACCTCCACACACTTTTGTGGAAACTGTTTAAAGTTGTTTTTGCATAAGAATACTGCAAATTTAAATAAAGGAATAAAAATATCCTGGATTGGCCCTTGATCCGGATCCATTCCAAACTTTAATGGATGCCCTTCTGGTCCATGCCTCTTTCTTTTGTTGGAAATTTATTTAGTGACTTTTGCGTAATCTTGATGATAAAGAAACAAAAACAGCAAAAATGAGTGAAAACAAAACCTCCTTGGCACAGGTGTGAAAAAACACCCAATGCAGGAAGTGGTAGCAGAAACTTCCACTCTATATCAAATATCATGATTTACGTACACTTTAAAAGTATGCTGTAAATTTACAGTGAAAACCTAAAATTATTCTGCAGCGGTAAAATCATTGTGACATGCTGTGAACTGTACTGCATTCTGGGAAAACAATGTGTGATAAGAGCAAACTGTCATTATTTAAAGGAATGTACCATAAGCGTTGCTATAAAAAGCAAAGCATCATGGGAAGGTGAGACGAAAACTGGAAGGAAACAAAATTTGAAAATAAAACAGACACATTACAACCTGCTCTGCATTTTGACACAGATCTTGAGCTTCAATGATAAAGAGACTTCCATCGAGAAACCCAGATCGCCATTTATTAAAGAGGAAATATGTGTTTGCTGTTGCCCCCTCCTCTCTGCATAAGCAACGGATTTCATAGAGGTGTAGCCTATCGACACCACCTTGAAACATGTAGGGGCCCTAAAGTGTGTATACCATAATTGGCGTCTACATTTTGCTTATTTTTGCAGAAAAATGAGTAAATTTACTTTATTTGAATCACACAAACAACTTGGTTAAACAAGGATAAGTTATCAATATTAAAAGCAAAGTCCAGCCTATTACGGCTTGGAAATCTACAGAATACAAAAATATATTGTTGCATTTATAGGATTTTAATGACTTTCTGCTTAAATACTACAATAAGTAGTAATAGTAGCGGTTATTTTGCGTCCACATCAGCACAAATTTTTCTTTTCTATTAGCAGCTGCATGTGTTCTATCTGAGGTATTGTGTTTCTTTATGACCTGGTGAAGTCATGTTATGGTTGGCTGAATGCGATTTATTAGTGTTTGCTGTTTTTAGGACATTAATAAATACAGTTGACAGGTGTATCAGGAGCTGAAAATGAAAATGAGTGTGTGAAAGTAGAAGTGATCAAGAGAGTCCAATGAATTTGTTATTCTTGTAACATAATCCTTCCTCTGGAGGCACTTAGGATGCTGGTGTGTCTATTGAAATCATGCATAAATGTGTGTGTGTGTGTGTGTGTGTGTGTGTGTGTGTGTGTGTGTGTGTGTGTGTGTGTGTGTGTGTGTGTGTGTGTTACGAGGCTGATCATGCATCTGAATGTGTGTGTACTAATCTTGGCAGTATCAACTACTCCTCGCTGCTGCTGACGTCCAGCAGGAAGTCACATTAAATTGGGGTCGTGTCCGGGTCAAAGGTGACAGTTGAAAAAGAGATGAAGGGAGATGAGAAGGACAAGATGACAGACGCGGAGAGAAGTGTGATAAAGCCTCCTTCCATTCAGTGGCTTTACATCATAAAATATTTACAAGCTTTTTTTTATTTTCCTACGGATTAAATTGCAAATCCATTTGAGCAAGCTGGCAGTGATGCCTGTCACACTTTCAGAGCTGCCAACCTTGAGACAATACAGAATTCTGAGTAGTGCAATAATGTAATTGTAGCACTTAGTCTACATGCCTTCGCGACACTTCACTTAACATATTTTGGTCATTTATCAGCTCAATGCCATAACAAGTAATATATCATAAAAACCACTGAGCCACAACATTACAATCACTGACAACATCAATCTTGTTACTGTGGCGCCAGTTAGTGGGTGGGATTTACACGGCAGCCACTGTTCATAAAATTCACCTTCTTAAATTTTTAAATTTTTCATGATATAATATGTCATTGTTTCTGTTTTTTTTTTAAATATAAATCATTAAAACCACTTTAGCCCTGAAACACCCAAGAAGACCTACAGTTTTTGGAGACATTCTGACCCAGTAATCTATTATAACATGCCCCTTGTCAAAGTTGCTCTGATCTTTGCGCTTGCCCATGTTTCCTGCTTCCAATATGTAATCTTTTAAGACAATAAAATGATCTCGCCACTCACTATAGTCCACCCTCTGACAGGTGCCAATGTAATGATATACTCAGTGTAACTTCAACTGCCAGTGGTGAAATGATGCTTACAGACCTTACAATTTACTTTGATACAATTGAAAAATTATAAACGTAAAAATTGTAAACTATCAATGATTCAATGAAAATATTTAATTTCATTAGTTAATCAGAACTTAATAGTACCCTTTTATGTCTTTTTCTACATCTTTTTTTTTTTTTTTTGGTATTATTTGATTGTCTTGCAGTGTAATTTAATATTTATAGTTTTTTTTCAATCTGTTTCTTTTATGCAGTCCTGGTGTAAAATATTTAACTGGACTGAAATCCTACAGTTGAGATGTGAATACTAAATGGTTCATAATAAAAAAAAAAAGAAATAAAGAAAATGAATTGAGTCGCTTGTTTCTCCTGTTCCGCTGTTTATCTCGCGAGATTTGTCAAAACTCACTCGGAAGTATCCCCGTGTTATTATGCTAATCATGATCCCAACAGTTTTTCAACATCAGACCAGGACTGGATGGGAACTTTAAATATTGGGTAAAGTAAGACCCCTGCCTCCATCGTAACATTTTTTTAAGACGCATTCGAAGACAAGTGAGAAGTATCTTCTTTCTGAGCAGGCTGTCACGCAGTCAACTTGATAGCAGAGCTTGCAAACGGACTCAAACTGCTAACCTACGTTGGGCTGTTAGCTAACAGGCTGACTAGCCGTTTCTCTGTCTACGTTGGTCTTGACGGGACATAGAGAAATGTCCTGCAGTTTATTGGAGTTTTGTCGGCTCCAAGAGCTTAAAACTGTAAGGGACTACTTGTTTCAGACACAGAAATCCGCGTCCGCGGAGGAGAATACTCAAACAGGTAATAAACATTACGCACATATGTATGTGGCATACTAACCTGATAACGTGTAACTGAAGGGACAACAGTCCTGTTGGAAGGATTTATGCAAACTTCTGTACATTTAGACGATTAATGTTACCGCTTCTGTTAAGCATGTTATCAAATTTTTATATGAGAGATATATATATTTAAATGATTCTTAAAGGATAAACCAGCTCACCAACAGCTATTTCCAATAAACTGCTTAACGTAATTGCTCATTTGACGACACTTAATTGAAATGTTATTAATATAGCTTATTAATTATTAAGAATTCAGAACTCTGTGTCTCCCACTCTTAATGATTTAAGAGAAGATTTTTGAAAAATTGTTCAGGCTAACTGCAGATTCTTATTCATCCAGGTCATGGTAATCCTTGTGTGTTGAATCCAAAGCAACTGGACTTCTGTTTATGCCTTGAAGATGTTTCACGTCTCATCCAAGCTTGGATGAGAGATAAAACGTCTTCAAGTCTCTTGGATCAGAGATGAAACGCCTTCCAACATATTCAAAGGTCCAGGTGATTTGGATTCAAACCACAAGGATTAACATGACCTTGATGAATAAAAATCTACACACACAATCTGAATAATACTTAATATGTTCTGATCTGCTAAAAATGCTTTATTAAAATGCAAGCCTCTTTGATGACAAGTGAAAACTCTTTGAGCCTAAACAGAAGTCCAATTACAATTCAAATTATATTTTGATTCAACCTACAAATTGAAACTATTTGAATTTTCCTGTTCCACTTTCCCTAGCAGAAAATGAGCTTTCTTGGGACTCATCTGACTGGGAGTCAACGTGGGAGACTGGTGACAACAAAGAGGAGGAATCCACACTGTCTGAGACGGTCTGTCCTGTATTTCTTCTCGTCTTTTAACATAATTTTCTAGATTTTCTTTTTTAGTTACTCGCAAACAATAGTTTCTAATGTAATTTGTGCCACAACAACTGTATAGTTTGCAATCAACCCCTTGTTCAGCACTTAATGAGAGGGCTCCAAACAAGCTCCAGAAATCTCAAATGAGCAATGATAAAAGAGTCTCCTGTGATGGGGCAATGTTTCAATCCACAATGATTGAAACATTGCAAACAGCCAGGGCAAGGATATTGATACAGAGTATGCACAGACAATCAAAGATGAACTTGAATTAAATGCCTTAGTTGAAAAAGATGTGAATAGTACAAAAAGGCTCAAGACACATCAGAGTAGTCTGAGTGTGAAATGATTCTTGCACAGCACACAGAGATATAGTCTGCTGAAACACACGAGAACAGACCAAGCGATCTTTCTGCACCTGCAATTTCCCAACATCACATGCGGACAACCTAGAAAGTCCACACAAGACAGTCAAAGAAAGAAAGAGCTCAAAGCCCTAAGCAGGCAGTATAGTGTCCGGTACTTTCAATAAAAAAAAGGCCAGAACGTGCAAACTTGTTGAGCATGGTACTGTAGAAGGGTGTACCATCTTCCTAGTCATGGGATTGGACTTGGTATTACATTGACCAGCAGGGACTTATGAACCATGGATGGTGTACTTGGTGAATACTGGTTTAACACTGAAAGCTGGATGGTAATCCAGGACTTTATCTCAAGGTCAAAGCTACATCCATTCTTAAAGGATAATCAAACCTGAACAACAGAAAACAAACTTTATGGTTATGGAAAGGTCCTCTACCATTGACTCACCTCTTTCTCCTATAGGTGGAGGAGGACACCTCAGGACAGAGCAAAGCCTGGCTGCAGGACTGCATAGTGTGCCTGTCTCCATGTTCTGATCTCTTAGTTGTGGCTCGTGAACAGAAGGCTGTCTTTCTCTCAGGTCATTTATTCAAACGCACGACCCAATAAGCGCACAAAGAAGTTTTAGGCTATATTGCTGTTAATGTCTGTTTGTGTTCACAGCTAAGTGGCGTTCAGATGACAGTGGCAGAGAGGAAATGACCCTGGCTGTGTCTTGGACTGGAGCACTCAGCACTGATGAAGGGTAAGAGTCAGAGCAGACTGTCTTAAGAAGGATAGAAGGTGCTGCAAAAGTAAATCTTAGAATATGTCAGTGAAGAGATTGAAACAATATTAGAAGCTGAAGCTCAAGGAAAACTACTTCGAAAGTAACATTGAAAAGGAATATTTTTTAGATTGTGGGGAAACGACTGAAACATTCAGTGTAATGGACTTGTTCTCGTCTTGAGCTGTTAAGTGAATACTACATCCTAATTTTTTCCGTATGTCTTCTCACTATAGAGAGTGTGTGAACAGCTCTATCTGTATACCACTAGCAAGCCAGAAGAGGTAATATTAACTTCTATAGAAAATAAAGCTGAGGTCTGGGAAAGTGCAACTTGAAAGCCATTGTGTATGTTTTGTAGGAGCTCCACGGGGCGTCCTGACTGGACATGTGTGGTCGTTGGTTTCACTTCTGGCTACGTCCGCTTCTACACAGAGGTACCTCATCAGTCTAAATCATAATGTTATCCTCTTTTGTGCACTATTCTTTTGTGCAACAGTGAGAAAAAACAAGGACACCAATCAGTACCGTCTGCAATGGTAGCAATAAAAGTGACAGTGACTGTTTCCCATTAGAATGGGGTTCTGCTCCTGGCCCAGTTGCTGCATGAGGATCCTGTATTGAGGCTCAAGTGTCGCACATATGAGATCCCCCGTCATCCTGGAGTAACTGAGCAGGTAATTCAGATGTTGAGCACATTTTACATAACTTTGTTTGACAGTCATGAATGTCTCATTTAAATGAATAGTTCAATACAAAAGTTATTCAAGAATACAAATACTACATTCAGATTTGCACATTACTACCAGATGCCAAACATCAGGTAATTCCCTTTGCTCCGTCGCAGTGAAGTTAGTTCTTGTCAGGAATGCGCTGCAACTTAAGGCCCTGTGAAACATTCAGATTTTATACACTGTTGTTAAAAGTTTTTGATTTTGTGTGTAACTCATGCTAAACTGTCGGATCTTCAAACAAAGGTAATCGGAGTGAAACAAAAAGATGTTTCAAATAATTGTATTTAATAAAGCACAAGGTTTTCCTTAACCTAAATCACCATTGTGGAAAAATATGACCTGAACACCCTTTCTTGCCATTTTCACATCCTTTTACCCTGATCACTGGGCCAAAATGTGTAAATTATAGAGATGAATTTACCTTACAAACATGAAATCACTTAACTAGCTTTTCCTAGGCTTTTAACTTTAAGCCAAAAATGTAAAATTATGGATTGTAATCCTTTCACAGCATGAAGAGTTAAGTATCCTCTACCCTGCGGCTCTGGTCACCATCGATGGGTTCAGCCTTTTCCAGTCCTTGCGTGCCTGCAGGAACCAGGTGGCAAGAGGTACAGTCGCGTGTGCTAGCATTTGTGTAACAGTTTGTGTCCAATTGGGTTATTTACAGTATTTTCATACATGTGTGCTCATATTATAGTTTGAGAACCATGAAGTCGCTATGATGAATAATACTGGATTTATGTTTGAGAATATGTGCTATTTAGAATGTTAACTAGTGTGTTCTTCACTTGCTGGCTGGGTGGATAGTGTTTGCCAGAAAACATTCAGGTACTAAGGAAACATACCCACCCATACAGACTTACGCAGCATCTAGAGGGTTAATAGTGGAGCTTAATTAGGATTATTTTAAGCATTTATTAGAGCTCTGTGCGCTTCAATGATTTTCCTTTGTGGCTTAAAGTAATACTTACTAGCCAAAGGTAATTAATTATTAAATCATATGACAAAGATTTAGCATAGAACATCATCTGTGCTTTGCATCCAGCGACAGCAGCAGGCAGTGATTCGATCCAACCTCCTCCCTTAACCTATAAGAAGTGGGGCCTTCAGGACATGGACACCATTGTGGACCACAGTAGTGTGGGTAAGACTAATTTATTATTGTTTACCACATTATCTTAAGTATCTCTATTTTGCTATGATATCACTGGGTTAAAATGTAACAGGGATTTTTCTAATTTTCCAAAATTCTTAATCCATCATGGGAAAAATGAATTCCTCATTATGATCTGCATGGTGGAAGTGAATATGGAATGAATGTTTCTGTTCTGTGTTCTTTCCCCACACCCCTTTTCTCTCTTCATTTCTCCTTCTTTTAGGCATCATGACACTTTGTGTGTTCGACCAAATGAGGAATGCATCAATCCTCGGGGGGTTTAATGCTTCAGTCAAGGGCAACCCCCCAGCCATGAGTCAGTATGTCACTGTGGGAGGTGGGCCCTACACAGGCTTTTACTACGCCGTAGAGGTGAGAGAGAGCTGGAGTAAGTCCTTTCCATTAGGAATGACTGTGCAGGCAACTCAACAGCACATTTATGTAAAATATTAAATGGTTTGTGCTTAAAACCCTGATTCCAGAAAAGTAGGGATGCAATAGAAAACCAAATAGGATAATTTGCTCATTCCCTAAAACATATACTCACCTAAATACTACGCAATATGTTAATTTCTCATCTTTTTAATTAACCCTACGTCTGAGCCCGGGTTCATTTTTATTATTATATCATATCTAGTCAACTTTGTCTTACTTCTCATATAGTCATTTTGTCACAGGGACAACGAAAGATGGGGGGAAATGAAGAATCTCAAACAAAAGACACTATTGATGATATTACCTAGGACTCTGGAAAATCAGTTATGATTCGAGGTTGCATTTTGTTTTTGTAATCTTTTTGTTTTTCTGCACTGCATCCTTTTTTTGGAACTATGGTTATGCACAAGTGTTGACAAAAACCTGGACCTTTTGGGGTGTATTTTGAGCTTTTTATTGTGTCTTTTTTTCTATCTTAAGGGAAGTACCCAGCCTCTCCTCTCTCATGTGGCTCTGGCCGTGGCCAGTAAGCTCACATCAGCCCTCTTCAGTGCTGCCACGTACGTGTTGCTATTGTTGTGTTTTGTAAAATCGGCTGTGTGGATAAGCAAGATTTGTGAGGTTAAGCAGTTATTTGACAAAATAAAATTCAAGTGTGCTTAAACACACATCAATTAAAGCAGACATTGGTCAAAGAAACATGGTGTTTTCTTTAGCTCTATCGATATATCTGTACTTTTCTTTTCTTTGGCTGCTGTTACACTCCAGTTCTGCCAAAGGAGTATCTAAATTTCTGAAAGTCAATGAATATCATATTAAAGGAGCAGGACGTCACCCATCACCTCAATCTGGGGGTGTAATAACAGAATAATAAAGCAGCCCAATAAATGCTCAGGAGGGAAGTTTGATTTCATCCTCTCTTGGGTCTGCTCTTTCTAGTGTATTTTATAAAAATGTTGTAAGTGGCCCTTCATATTCTCTCCTGTTGTCCTTGTCTCTGCATATATTCATCATCTTATTAATGTCTTGCTTACATTCTCTGTGTCATTATTCATTTTATTTCTCTATGCTGTTTTCCCACTCAGTGGGTGGTTAGGTTGGAACAAGAACAAGCACGAAGAGGAGGCTGCTCAGAAACAGAAGCCCAAAGTTGAGCCTGCAACTCCATTGGGGATCAGGTAGCTTTAATAAACATTTTTCCATATAGGTGTTTGCTTAATGAAGCTTGTTGATTTCCTTCCATTATCCCTCTGTCTGCTCCTGTCCAGATTTGGTCTCCCAGACTCACGCCGTCACGGTGAATCCATCTGTCTGTCGCCCTGCAACACATTGGCTGGAGTGACTGATGATTTTGGTAGAGTCACACTGCTGGACTTGGCCAGGGGTGTTTCCATTCGCATGTGGAAAGGTAAGGTGAAAGACAGGAAATAACAATAGAGTAAGAAATGTTGAGCCCCTGCACAAATCAATTTTTAAGGTCAGTGCTAAGGCTGTGGGGCTTTGTAATCCTTCTTATATCTAACCCTTCTCTTGTTTTTATTAATCGTGGATTGACAAAGTTTTACATAAACTAAAAGTCTTCTGTTTTCTTGTGTAAACAATGATATTGTGTGTCAGAAATTGGCATTACTTACTGGGATGCAAAAATCAGGCGCTTCTTGCAGGCTTTCTATCTATCATTTTAAGTTCCTCCTTTCAAGACCGTGGTGATGGTGGGTCATGTAACCGTCTCAAAGTTTTCTTTGTGTTGCTCTGTAACCTAACTGAACTACAGGTTACCGAGATGCTCAGTTGGGCTGGCTACAGGTTCCAGAGGAGCGAGGCAGTCGGGAGTTCTCCCTCTCTACCTCCTTGCCTAGGCGGCATGCTCTATTCATGGTTATTTACGCGCCCCGCAGAGGAATCTTGGAGGTGTGGGCGATGCAGCAGGGGCCTCGAGTTGGAGCATTCAATGTGGGCAAACATTGCAGGTATAAACAATTTTCTCATAATTAAGACATGAGCTTTTTATTCTAGGATTCTTCCAGAAACAAAGCAACACAAGTGCAACTTTATATTTATAATACAGTTTACTGTGTAATCAAACACAACATATAGTTGGAAGTGGAAATTCAACGCTTCTTAGTAAATTATTCTATTCATTTGCTGTTGCATTAACCAAATTGAACCAGAACATTTTAAATAGTGTGTGTGTGTTCACTTTTCCAGATTGCTGTATGCTGGTTACCGCTTGATGGGAGTGAACAGTGTGACCAGCAAAGGCTGGCACTTCCACACTCAGCAGGTGTGTCTGCTGGATCCCATCACAGGAGCACTGAGGACGGTGAACGTTCCCTTCCACCTGGCCCTCAGGTTGGTGCACAGACAGATAAAAGCAGACAGACAGAGCCACCAGGCATGAAGATCAAAGCTACCGTAGAATAGCCTTTAATTCTAAAGAATACAGTTCCCCACTATTAAAACTCAATAAATAACATGTCTCAACTAATGTTTTTAGTGAGCACAATACCCAGGCAGTTAGGCAATTTTGCTTTTTTTATTTATCTTTTTGAAAATTTAATTTTTTTTCAAATAGGAAACGGGATTTGTATTGTACAGGTACAACTTAAGTAACTTCTTTCTTTGCTTTTTTGTTCAATGAAAACATCCATGTATCCTGTATCCATGATCCTAAGGTTTTTATTTTGTTTTTGTTTTTATAATAAATGCACGGAAATTGAATGCTAATGGAATATAATCTCTAACTTTATCAACTACAGCAATACAATATTATGTCTCCAGGCTGCATGCTTTTAGCTCATGGCTGCTAGCACTCATTTCAATTTTACTTTCTGTGCTTTTTCCTTATCAGTGACAAGAAGAGCGAGCGAGCCAAAGATATGCACTTGTTAAAGAGGCTGACAACTTTACTACGGAGCAGAGATGTGGAGCCTGGTAAGAGATAGAGTTCTCAGCTCTAAGAGAGGCGCGAGTCTGAGTTTTATTCACTCGTTCATTCATTTTTTGGGTGATTCTCCAAATGACACATTCAAAACATCTTTTCTTTCCAGATATTTTGGAGAGCGAAGCCAAGAGTGTGCTGCTTGATATCAAACACCCTGCTATTAAGAAGCAGGTATAACCAGAAATACAAGATAATTTGCTTCCCACACTAATACAGAGGTAAACTGTACTCTCCTAAATAAGTCTTTGCACTTTCTTTCAGGCTCTGGAGTCTCTGCTGTCAAATAAGAATGCTCCCGTCTCGTGTCTTACTAACATCACATGCGCCTTATACCACAGTCTGAAGCAGCTCGGTAAAGTATCTGTTTATTACACAGAATTTTGCTCTGGTCTAAGATATTAAAACTGAAGTTTCGAAAATTGTCTGATGTGTTATTTGCTCCTGTCTGGAATCTAAAATGTTATTTACATAAATATTTTTTTCTGTCTGTATTTGTGCATTACAGAGCCTGAAGAAGTTGATTCAGCATTACTGGAGTTTTGTTCATCACAGACTAAATTGCTTCAGCTCTACACCAACATCCAGCAGCTGCACTCTGCTGCAGACACGGAAGTCTCTTCTAAAAATGTGAGTGGACACACGAATACCCGAAGGCAAGATCTTGCTTTAAACGCTTTTGACGTCACAAACGAGGTTTGCATGCAACAGCCATCATCTTAGATCAACTATGTTTTTAATGTGAAAGGATGTCTTTAGGAAACAATCACATGCTTGGACTAGATTGTACTCCATTCAAACATAAGATCATTTTTCTGGAGAAATCTAATGTCGCCCAGCTGCACACAAACTGGTTGTAAACTGTCATAATCTTTAGAAGTTAAAAATCTCCTCATTTATAAATATTTGATTGATAACGTAGTAATTAATGATATGTCTTAGTATGTGATCTTATTCCATAAGCTTTTGTATGCAGACTTCTCTTTTCTCCACCTCATAGGGATCAGGATTATCAACATAATTTCTCTTTCCACAATATCTTGTTCTCACATTTGTGTCTTGGTTGTCCAGTATACATTCAGTTTTGTTGACTCGAGCACACGATTGTCCTTAAACTAAATTGTTCTTACATCTGGTACTGGCTTTTATTTACGCCCTGTTGACCTCTGCAATGGCAGTCTGGATGTGGGAATCATGAGAAAACCGCATCAGGTGAAAGACTCTGTTGTATAGATTTATCCAGCTAAACAATATCACTTCCCTTGATATCCACTGGCTGCATTAGAAGACGCCGAGGCTAAATAGACATCAGATAAAAGCAAATGGGTCCTGAGATTGTTAAATGATCCTCCTATGCATATTTTCCATGGGTAATAACGTTGTACATAACACAGGCTTTGTGATAAAGCTACTTAACGATCAGTGTGTGGAGGTTATTTAATACTACTTTAATCCTCATAACCCTTCAATAAATTGTCAAATTTTGTCTAACTTGGCAGGATTCCCCAGGGGGCATAGAGGAGGATTTGTCCCGTGTTCGCCCCACCTTGCAACGTTACGCCCAACTGACCTCAAGACCCAGTGTGTCCTTTGCCCAGGACTCACCTGACTCACCCCTGCCTCCCCAGACCTTTCTCTCACAGATGGAGTGCACTGAGGACGGGGAGTTAAGGGTGCTGCGTACGTCTGAGGTTGAGTGGAATCAGCTAGGTAATGCAACATATGCAAGCAGAGTACATGATGTGACCTTTACTCAGTTACCCTGATACATGCCATAATTTAAGAAGGTAGAATGAATGAATCCCCTTTGTGGGTCAGCATCGGTCTGTAAGGTGCAGATGTGAATAATTCTGTGCTTGACTCGTTTGATTTACATACATTAGTCAAATGAAACAATATATGTAAAATTTACACAGGTACAAGAGGGAAGAAACACAAAAATAACGTTTATCACATATACAGGCAGCACATCACACAAGTTGAAAATGGGGTATTTACTCCTGTTTGTCATTTTTAGGGAACTTCATTTTCTGGGGTTGTCTGTTTGGAAAAAGCCCGCTCCATGAAGTCTGTGCCACCCTACAGCAGGCTGGCATCAGCCCTCAGCAGCTGCTGGTAAGATTGACGATACCACTCATTGATGAAACTGATGAGGGAGGATAAAATGTCTTTAAAATAGTTAGTCACAAATCAGTAGGTACATTTAACAACATATGTTCTTTTAGTTTTTTTATTTTAAAAATATTTATGAGCACAGCAACATGTAAAATAATCTGAACAAGAGCAAACGAGACAATATGTAATGATTTAATCTTCACGTGTGCCAATGTATCCCCCTTCTCTGTCTTCAGTCTCTGTTGCTCAGTGTGTGGTTGCAGAGAGAGAAAGAGATACTAGAGAAAACAGAAGAAACGGTTGGAAACCTCCACACACTGATCATCTCCCTCACTAACATGAAAGGTACAGCTTTTTCTTCAATGTCGGCATGTTGACCAATGGAAATTAAATAGACAGAAGGATGAAAGGATAGTTTCTTATTGTTCCCTTTAGGTGCCATCGACGACTCGTGGGACCCTCAGTCTGTCTCCCCATGGTGGCAACAAGTTCGCTGCACATGCATCCAGTCTCACAACGCTGCTGCTTCTCTGCTGGCTGCTCTTGTTGCTCACCGTGTAACCAAAGCTAGCATCACAAGCCGGGACAGCGAGGTGGTCTCATGCACGCACTCACTCACTCACTCACACACACACACACACACACACACACACACACACACACACACACACACACACACACACACACACACACACACACACACACACACACACACACACACACACACACACACACACACACACACACACACACACACGAGTGCATTCATCAGTTATTTTTTTCAATAAAAGGAGGTCAAGTTGAGACAGACGTAAGACAGTCATTGTCTAATTGTCAATTAGTAATGTGGAATCATGACACGGCTGCACCACAACAAAAAAGAATGAACGAAACTGTTATACGTTAAGTGTTTTCATTAAAATAACAACTATGTCTGAGAAAAGTCTTGCTGCCATTAGCATACTGGAAAAGATTTCTCTGAAAAGGAGAATACCTCCCTTCAAGGTTATTTATTTCTAACAGCAATATAAATCTTCATCTACAAGGTTTAATGTCATCCACTAAACACACATTGACTCTGCCTGATGTCCATGTGTGTGTGACAGTTGCAGTCAGAGTGGGAGGCCGTGTCTCTAGAGCTGGAGCAGTGGGCGGTGTGTGTTCGCCAGCTAGAGGACGTGTTGGTGCTGCAGACGCTGTTGTTGGTGCCTCCGCCTCAGGGAACAGCAGGGGGATCTGCAGCACAGTGCTCCATCAAAACACTGCTGGAAGGAGGCGCAGGTGGGCTAATTGAGAAATAAGAAGTTTGTGTTGTTTATATAGGCAAACCGATGCTTTGACTGACCATCAAAACAATTTTAATGTATTTCCTTTTCAGTTTCCAGTCAGATTGCCTTTTATTAATAATAGATTCTCTTCACGTCTTTCTGTAAAGGCGGCATAGCAGACAGTGTCTCCAAGTGGGTGTTCTGGCACAGCTTGGCCCCTGAGAGACTGAAAGAAATCCTCAGGAAGATGGACGATCAAGGGGCAGATGAAAAACCAGATCATGAGAAAGGAGACGAACTAAAGGAGCAGAGGAGCCAAGAGGACAAAGACAAGAGAGCAGGTCAGGACCGATAAATATCTAGCGGCAAGAATGAAGTCTGGAAATTAACTTATTCAAATGTCGGCTGTCAGAAACTTGAACAGAACTCAACCTGTTTTTCAAAACTTCAAAAGAGTGAGAAACCTGGTTCAATGGCCAAAGCCAGATGTGTTTCAAAATTAATTTGTGAATATGATCTCCCATGTTGGAATTTTTTCCTTAAATTGATATCATCAGACCACACACTTTCTGCCAACTTGCATGTCTAATCCTTCAACCTGATTCTTTTTATCACATAAATCTGGTTTGAAATAAAAGGAAAATATCCAAATACATACATTTGTCTCCGCTGGATTGACTGAAATGTATAAGGAACATAATAACCCAATGACTCAGAATAAACTAAATGTCAACATCTTACACAAATTATAACCGTCTTTCAATTGCAGGGACTTATAGCTGACTTCAGACATTTAAATTTTCATTCATTCATTTTCTGTAACAGCTTATCCGGTTCAGGGTCGCAGGGGGCTGGAACCTATTACAGCAAACACTGGATGAGAGGCAGGGTTCTTTCTGGACAAGTCAACAGTTCATCACACGACCGGCACTTAGAGACAAACGTCCATTCACACCAACAGACAATTTAGATACAGATTCTGTATTAATGTTTTTGGACTGTTGGATGAAGTTGTACCTGGAGAGAACCCACATAAACATGGGTAGAACATACATACTCAAGGCAAGCAGAGGTGGAGTTGAACCCTGAGCCTTCTAGCTTTGAGGCATCTGTGCTGCCCACTGTGTCACTTGGCAACAGCATAATGTCAATTAATTATATCAAAACTAATGAAAGACATATGACACAGGACTTAGACTAAATGCAAAATGTATGACAACATTAACTCTATCGAGACATGAAAAGTTTTTGGACCTTCAATTCAGATCCTTATCAATCTCTCTCCACTGTGTTTTCCAGAGCTGTTGGTGGCGGTATGTCAGAGGTTCCCACACTCCCTCTCACCGGACTTGCTCTTCGCTCACTGCTGCTGGGAATACGTCGTGCAATGGAACAAAGACCCGGAGGTGCGCACTCACATAAGTGTACACATACCTGAGTTTCTGATAAATGTAGTCAAGCATGGAGTTAATTCTCCTCTAAAACTTCTTTTTTTTTAGTGTCCAATGCACCGCAATTCTCTTCTCATAAATATAAAAATATGCCTTTTAAGCCAAAAATAACTCCTTTAGTGCAACACTTGCACAGCCCTGGACTGAGGTAGATCGGCATTTCTGCAAAGTTACAGTAACCAGAACCGTCAGAAACTTTTAGAGAGTTTTGTTCATCAAATTTCCACCAATGGGTTACGAGGTGCAGCGAGTCAACTCCACAGTCTACCCACGACAAGACGACAGATGTTTGGAGGAAGATTGACTATTAATAAGATTAAAGGGATATGCAGTGCAACAATATATTAGAAGTTTATCACCAGATCATTGAAATCATCGCCGTCAATGATATGAAGTATATTTTAGCAATGTCATCATGTATACTCCTATTATTGTAAGGGAATACGCTCAATTACAACTTCATTAATGTGACCATATGTTGCATGAAAACTGTCTCATTTCAATTTTTGCTCTGAAACTCAAGTCTGGCTTTTTTTTCCCAGGAGGGACGATACTTGTGCTGGGCTGTTGAACATTTAAAGTTGGTCTCTAGTCCACATGTCCAACTAGGTGAGAGGCTCTTGTCTTTTCTACATGCTTGGATATAATTTTATACGATATTACGTCCAATCTGAAAATGTAATGTTACTGTAGTGGTGAAAAGGTGTATATATAACATATCAGCTCACATAAGTTTTCAGAGTGAAAGCACCATGTTGCCAGTAGGTTTAATGATTATTAATTTGACCCCTCAGGTATTTCTACAATGATGTGGAGTACGTTTATTGTCAAGCGTTTTTCAGCTGCAGCCTACCTCATGGAGAAGGTAAATAATACACTGACAATATTAGAGTGTATAAGAGGTGTGTCTGAGTTAATATAGAGAATATTCCCTTTCGTTCTAGGTGGGGAAACCACCCAAAGATCGCTTATGCCGACGGGTAGGTGGTAAAATATTTACCCTGGTTACAAAGAAGAATGACAATTTGTATGTATGGATTCATTCAATGAACGTGTTAAGATGCATATATTAAGGACTTGTGCTTGTACGGCAGGACGTGGGGATGGGAGACAAAGCGATGACGACCTTCCTTGGCTGCTGTGTCCAGCTGTTGCAGATCCTCATGGAGGTGACTGGAGAATTGATTAAAAATCAGTGCCCTATGTCTTTTACAAATTCATATGTAAGTAAAGAAGCTCTAGGAAAAGGCATGGAGAACTACCACTACTAACCAAACCCACCACATATACAGGTGGTTTATTAGCACTTATAAACTTATGAATCTTCTCTAGACACGTTTTAGAGACAACAATACTAAATGGTCAAAATATTATTATTATTATTATTATTATTATTATTATTATTATCATACCTCAAACTTCTTTAACTGGAGGGGCACTTTAAAGTCTGTGCATGTTTTGCACTCTGCTCGGGACTTCATAAATTGCGAACTAAGCATGAGTTGTTTTCATGTTGTGAATCAGCGCATATCTCCTCTTTGTCTGTTCTGGTCCTTTTCTGATACAGGCGGACTCTGCAGTGGAGGAAGTTTCTGTTCCAGAGATGTCTGTGGAGGAGGCTTGGTGCGGAGCAGAGGGACCTGCATCCATAGCCGATCTCGCCCTGGAGAAGAAAGGCGTCCATTACCCTTTGGTGCAACACCACTGCCTATTAGCCTCCATGCTACATGCTGTTATGACCTTTACTCTAAAGGTCAAACCCCTCAGCCTGTTTGATAGCAAGGTGAGGAGACTGACCCACTCTTCCTCGTGTTGAATATGAAGGGAGGTCTTTCTACATTTACAGTCTTGTAAATTTTTCCACAGATTTTATTTTGATCAGATTAATAATAATCTGTAATCATTTTTTATCTCACAAACTAAATAAAATAGCTTCAAACTTTACACCTGTAAATAGCAGCCATAACACTATAACCATCTACAGGTGAAGTTAACAGCATCTCTATATCTCATAATAACTGTCGGTGGGAGGGATATATATGTAAGGCAACAAATAGACATTTTGTCATGGAGGAAGGAAGCATAGGCAGGGTGATCGGATTAACTTCAGATCACCCCTGATTTAAAATAGAAAGAACCAAAGTCCAAGAATCCACTGACCGTCCTTTTGAAGGTGCTTTAAATTTGATGTGTATATTTGTTGATTCCCCTTGTGGAACGATATGAGGGACAACTATCAATGATTACTGATTTAAAATGACACTCTGTGGGGGTTTGTTCCAGGGTAAGAACGCATTCTTCAGAGATTTAACGACCATCCAGCTGATGCCCAGTGGAGACATGGACCCAGCTCTGGTTGTGCAGCGACGAGAGGTGAGACTAAGTATAGGTGTAAGAAATGATGACGTTTAAAACAAAAGGTTGGCTGTTTCAACACTCATGTAATGCCCTCTCCTATTCCCTGTCATCTGTGTTTCCCACATTCCTTCTCTAAATCAGTTCCTCCTGCGGGTGCTGACTGGCTGGGTGCAGGCCATTGATGATTTATCTAGCTCGGCCCCTGGCACCACCTCCCCTCTCCCCTCTAGTGGCGCCAAGGCTGACTGGTGGCCCTCCATGTGTTTTGAGCTGGGCATTCTGCTGCAGGTAAACCCCGACATCTTGAGACGGCATCTGGTTTGTGAGCTCTACAACCAGGGTCTGGACCCGCGGGCTGAAGAGGTAAGAGGGACCACTTAAGTTGTGTTTCGGAAGTCAGACAATCCAATATGATGTTCTGAGTTTTCATCTTATGAGCATGACTTTGCATCTTATCATCAAGGTGATGTTAGAGGTGGAAGATAAGGATGTTCTGGGCTCCCAGCTGCTTATTTTGACTGGCCAGAGGCTGAGCTACTTGCTGCTCCACAGCCAAAGCCAGACTCAGCCTGCCATGGAGCTGCTGGCCCGCCTGCCCCCCATGCTCTGCACATGGCTCAAAGCTATGGTGAGAAACCAGAATAATGTCCTCTTATGGTTTTGGGCTATTTTCCCTGACGCATGTTCACTGATAAGCCATAACATTATGGCTCTAATTCTGGTTTTGGAATTACTTCCTGTTTGTAATGGATACAATGTTTTGTGGCTGCAGGATCCCAGTGAGCTTCGATGCCCCTTAGTCCCCCTGTCAAAGACCAGCAGGTTGGTCGGCCGTCTTGTTGAAATGCTCCCAGAGAACCACGCCCAGTACAGCCTTGGCCTGCACCTTCTGGAGGCAGTGGAAGCTTTTGCTACTGAGGACTGAGAGAAAGGAGGGTGGACTAACCTTTTGAAGGTGGCTTGGACAGATGAAGAGATAAAGATTACTTGGAACTGATGGAGGCGGAGAACATTTTCCCCGCCTGTTATTTTCATGGAGATTTTTTGTTCTCGTGATCATCTCATGTTAATATGATAAACTCATCCTTACAACTTAATTATAGAAAGCAGATATGACTGACTCTTAACTTCTTCTTTTTAAACCACCATATTATCATGCATGTAACATCAAATATACGGAGCATTCTTTTGTCTCTTATTGAAAATTCTAATGGGAAAATATGTTAATGAGATGACTTTGAAGGAATGAAGCATGACTCTTCACTCCACTCTCATTTCTTCTGTCACTGTCTGGATGTCCCGTGTGCCATATCTGAGTTCCGTCTGGCATTTCTCCTTCATGATCTCTCTCAGACAAAGATGTATCATAAAGACTATCTACTATCATAAAGAAAGGAACCTTATTTTGTATTTATACATGCAGACAGTACTGTACTAGATGTGCCTGTACACCTCCTATTCCGTAGTCCGGAAGCTCCCCCTGGGTCGATCTGATGCCGAATAAAGAGGTTTCTCCAAAGCACAGATGTTGTCTTTGTTACGATGTACTATTTACTGCTGTTCGTACTCATAACATGATCCGAGATATAACTCCAGTTCATGTTTATGATTTTGTTACATCTTTGTGCCAGTTTCCACAGCACACCTTCAGCAGTCTCAGGAGAGTTCAGACTTATTTGACCTGCTAACGGGGGTCAGCACAGTATTAGACCAGCATTTATTATGTTATGGGTAATTGGTGTAACGTTTATCAAAGGTTACACCGAAAAAGAACATTTACCAGCAACCAAACACAGCGCACAGAATGTTGAGCTGAATGATAGGGTGTCAGAGCCACATGAAGTCAAAGTTGTTTGAGGCCGTCTGGCAGTCATTGTGTAACTGAAATCTTGTAATAATACTGTTTGACATATTGTTCACTGGCATTACTTTTGATATATTAACAGATTGTTTAATGGAAGTCTACGTGTTGTGGATGAGCAGAATGTATGGCAATTAAGGCTAAATTGGAAAGTCTTTAAGACGGTAAAGGCAAAAGTAATAGACAGACATTATACAGTTCAAGTAAACGTCTGCATTCAGTTTTATGAAACGTTTACAGGGATCATGATTTATTATACAAAGGAAGGCATTTACAAGAACTTATCCACAGCAATAGACATTCCTTACTGTTGTCACATAGTGACACTCATGATAGTTCATTGCTTTTTTTAAGGGGCTACTTAAAAAAAACACAGCGGCCCCTTGAATGGTCTCTTCTCTGGCCCGAGTTTCAAGTTCCCTACAGTAAACAGTCATGTACCAGATGTACCGATCCTGCCAATAATTGGGCTTTACAGTTCACACCTGCTGTCACAATGAATCTGCAGCACATTAACCAAGAACATGCTTACCTGCTGCTTACAATACCAGCTCTGAGCTAAGCTGCAGGTTCTCTCAACTGCTGGAGGACAACATGGGAAAAACCTGTAGGGATGTAAGAACTGGTTTGTAGTCGGTTTGGATCCAGAATGAGCCTCCAAATAAACTTCACTGGCAGCAAGGAAACGAAGAAAAAAAAAAGCAACGGTTGTCATGGTGACTGTATGGCATCAGTGCGCCTGTGTAACGGTGGTCTGACAGCGTGGGCACAGACAGTCTGCTGAATCCGCGGTGTAGCGGCGGCACCGCGGACACCGGGCACTGGAGGTGGGCACCACTGCTACGCTGTAAGCACAGTCCTCACGGATCACGCCACCTGACAGGAAAGATAAACGCAGACTGATCAAAGCTGGAAGTCCACTCTAAAGTGGAATCAACTTTCTCTACAAGAAGAATTATAATCGAGGAGATGAAGAACAGCCTGGATTATCAAGTAATTTCAACATGCAGAAAATAAAAAGGATAATCCAGCACAGGTGCAGAGACAGGAACAGCTTTAAGTTATTAAAGCTGTTCCTGTTAACTGATATAATAATTTGTGCATATCTGAAATGTCAATTGTAAACAACAACAAAAAATGCAGATCAGTTTCCTTCCATCCTGGTTATTGAAAGATTTGCATCACATCATTAGCCCAGTCTTTGTTGGTGTTGCTCACCCTCCAGGTTGATGAGGAAGCTGCCGTGGCTCAGCAGGGCATCCGGGGGGAGGTCCCGGGGAAGCTCACTTGTCAGAGTGACCCGCGCTCCCATCATCAGCTCGGCAAGCTGCGAGGAGGTTGAGGTGGGCTCCTCCTGGAGAGCCTGGTGTTGGAAGTAAGTCAGGGCATTTGTATTTAAACAATCAATTAAAGCAGTTAAATATAAAAAGAACATTAAAATTAGAGGCGGAGTGGGATTAGTCCCAATACATTTTCCTACAAACTGTCGAGCCACTTAATTTTATTTTTTTAAATAGTCCTTTTTTACTACATATTTTTCTCTAATAAGGTAACGATATTTTATTTAGATGAATAGATTTATTTTGTTGTCAAAGCTGTAAACCAGGCAATTAAACACGAGATGATGCAGCTTGACGAGGAATGAACCTAAAGATTTCTATTATGGTATTTCACATTATTCCCATAAGTAGGCAGTGGGATGGTTGGTGGAGATTTAATCTCTATTTCATTCTGGTATATACGTGTATCAGTTGAGGACATAATGTTATGTTGTTTGTTTGTCTGAATTTACTTCAAGAAGGATTTAAACCAATAGGAACTAAATCTGCTGATCTAAATCTCCTCTAATCTCTCAGGAGCCTCTTGTGTTTTGCATTAATGCACCCAGATCTTCTTTACCTCCATGAGTTCAAACAGCAAACCGGGTTCGATGACGATGGTGAGCTCATACTGAGCAGCATTTTTCCCAGGGATGGAAGACAGGAAGGAATCCCTAATGGCACAGGCTCCTTCCACTGCCTCCTCCAAACCCGGTCGTCTCCACAAGGAGCTGCTTTTGATCCAGCCGCAATCTAGCCGAAAGAGGTCTATCTGCACGCACCAGGACATGACGGTATGTTCCTGTCGGGCCTGTATTGTCAGACCTCGATTTTTATACTCGAGGTCTGACAATACAGGCCGACAGGAACATACCGTCATGTCCTGGTGCGTGCAGATAGACCTCTTCGGCTAGATGCGGCAGGATGGGAGCTATGGTTCTGCTCACGCCATCTAGAACTTCCTCTAATACCGTCTGACATGATCTCCTGCCAAACGAGTCCTCGGGGTCACAGTACAACCTGATTCGGAGAAGGCGGAGATAAAGGAGCATACGGAGGGGAAAAAACCAAAATGAAACCAGTGACAAACACAAGAACACGGGTAATTATTGAGGGTTTGTGGTAAGTCCTGACCGGTCTTTTATGATGCTGAAGTAAAAGCTGGAGAGGTCTCTGGTGATGAATGCTTGAAGGACACGAATGACCCTGCCGGCATCAAACTCACTGTATGCGTCTGTCACCTTCATGCTGTACTCGTGGAGCAGGTGCAACATGTACTGATCGATGAAGTGCATGTCTTTGGGGTCCACTGCCTGCACGCGTGGATCAAAGCCCTGCAGGTTTCCCAGTAGAAACTTCAGAGTGTTCCTCAACTAGAAGAAACGTTTGGAGGAGGTGTGAAAGCCATGAGTGTCGCTGATCGTGAATACGCACTCACGTGAGTCTTTCTCGCTCTGGTACCTTGCTGATGTTGTCTCTGGCCGAGTTGAGTGCGGTGGGTCCGACCTGAACCTCCGAGAAGACGTTTGACTCTGCCACCCACCAACGCAGCACGTCTGCTCCGTAGGCCGGCTTACTGGGGTCCTGAAAATACATTTTCTGTCAGTCAAATAATCAGTAAAAATAATAAAGTTAGACGGTCAAGTCAGACAAATCAATCAATCACTTTCTCCTTTGAGGTATCTAATATTCACCATTTCATTTTAGTTTGATGACCTCATCTTAGGAGGGGAGGTTTTCAGTCCAGTTTGTCTGTTGGTCAGCAGGATTTAAGAATAGTTGCTGTTCTGATTTACGTGAAACTAAAGGCTCGTTTTTACCTTGTTTTTATTCCCATCGATGTACAAAAACAGTCAGGTGTATTTTTTTTACAGTGTGTTCACCCAGACTTCCATACATTTTATTTCTTGACATCGATAAAACCACAAGATGGCAGTGAAGAGCGAAATGGTTCAACCAGAAAAATGACAACAATAAAGGAGGATGTGACAAAGAGTTAGAAAGATTCCTTTCATCCACGTTTTACTGGAATCATCAGCCTGAGACCTAAAGTCCCTTTAGAGTATAAAAAAATCAGCCAATGTATGGTATAAAACTACACACCAACTATTAAGAGGAAAAAATCTTATTTTTACTTCGCTCACATGAACCCAGAAATAAAGATTTTATAGTGATGCCGTAAAGTTGGTTTTGTCTCGATGATCCAATCACAGGAACAATCCATATCCCTGTAGAAATAACAGGGTAGTCCCCCAGTGGTTCAACTATTCTCTAGGGTCTTGTATCCGCCGACCGTACCTTCCCTCCATTAATGACTGTGTCAGGATCCACGACGTTTCCCAGAGACTTGGACATCTTCTCTCCTTTCTCACTGACCACGAAGCCATGGACCACCAGAGACCTACACTCAAACACACCGTCTTATGTCAGCAAAGTGGGGATTTTACTTATTACTTATGACAAGAAAATCAACAAGTTACAATGTGTGTGAAAAAACGTTATCAATTTAAAGTAAACGGAGTGACATTCATGATAATGACGGCTCACACACTGTTTGAACCATCATTAACATATTTTAACCCTTTCATAGTCTGAAATCTTCGCTGTAGCCTGTAGCATAAGTCCACAGTGGGGTTTCTGTGGACTCATTCTGGTCCCGGTTGTTTTTAAAATGTTACAACAAGTCCCAACCTTCTTCATTCGAATGCAGAGACGCTGCATTTCTGTGAAGCTGCAGGAATGTTTTATAAATAAAACTTCCCCCCGACTTTCCAGAGAATACAGAATGAGTGAATGAAGACGGATTTTTAATGTTTGGGTGGATTGTTCCTTTAAAATGATAAACGTGTGAATAGTCACTTACACCATTGTCATATAAACTGAAGTACAGTTAGTGAATTCTACAATAATTAAATGGGACACTCACTTGTAAGGTGCCTTGTTCCTGACGGCTACGCTGGTGAGCAGCGAGGACTGAAACCAGCCTCCGATCTGGTCTTTCCCTTCCACATATAAATCTGCCCTGGGGTCAGTCTCTGCAGGAGCGCAGGTCACACAGAAAAGAGGGGTGAAATACGTCAATCCACACTCATGCAACAGAAATAAAGTAAAGAACATGTCCCAGTGGACGCAAGTGTTTGGGAAAGACAAGGAAGGCCGGGCGTTGTTAGTTATAGAATTGCAATTCCCCCTCAACAAAGATCAAACGCTCTCGCCGTCCAGGTCTGCAAAGACGTCTTGTATGTATTATTTAAGGGACTCTCTAACAGGCAGGTGTTGTATAGAAAGCAGAGAAGTGCCGTTTTGAGTTTTGGTCACTCCTGGAAATAGAACCACAAACTGTCACAGTCTCAACCCAAGCCAGGCGTTCTGTTCATGCAAGTGGCGGAGAGAAGGGGTTGAAGTTCATGCCGTCTCAAAGAGTTCCTCGTGACCTCCACAACCCTCCTCCTTCAGTGTTCTAACACCCTCATTGCACACTCAAATTTCTTTTTGAATGGGACTCTATAATAGCCCGTTTCCTAATCAGGCGCTGAGTTCTGTAGAGTGAAGAGGAGAGGTGCTCATGTTGAAGAGCATCTGAATGCAAGAAGAGGATTGATGGGAGACAACGGAGGTAAAGGCCTGAGAAAGAGAGAATCGGGGAGCCAGAGACGTATTGAAAGGTTAAAGGCCGTGGTTGGCTGAATGAATGGATGACCTGAGACCAGAGGTTTGCGGAGTGAAGCAGGGAGCCAGCTGAGACGTGACTCAGGCTCTGCAGGGTCTCCCTCTATCTCCTCTGGAGGTGACAAACAGTAAGAGCGAACACGTCCTCTTTAGCAACTCATGTAGTCTCGTATTCTGATTCACAGTCAAACAGGTGTCTTCATCGTAATCATTTACAGTCCTGCTGTTATTTTATTATTCCATAAAGCAGACTGTCCGGTCCTGTGAGGACGAGGGACAATGCTAAGGTGCCGATAGCTTAACTAGCTACCAATTAATATAATTAAATACATTTACTTTGATAATGTGCAAATAGTTTTTCCTTTCTGCCCTTGTGAAGAACTTTGTAACAAGGTTTTGATTAAATTGATTTGTAAATGCCTGCTGAGATATGTGAACGTTTACAGATGTACCTTCTAGCACAGCGGCCCACGAGGCTCCGCTGTCGAACCAGATGTCCAGAACATCTTGTCCTGGAGTGTAGTCGCTCACGGGTCCAGCTTTGCTCTGACGGAGACAAACACACAGGAGAGACGGTAGCAGATAGATTAGTAGGCCAACAGAAATAAATGACCACTCATCACAAAATCATATAAAATAACGACATAACTGTCTTTAGCTGCCGGACATTCCTCTTATATTCACCTGCTACTTGCGATAATGTTACGCTATTTCAGATAACGAGATATTTAAAGGTTATTCAGAATTCAAAATGTTTTCTTTTCTTTTGTTTGATAGTGTTTAGTTCACTTTTTGTTTTTTTTAAATCTACAGTGACGCATTCTGTGGCAATTCAATTATTCACGATGGCAACAATAAATGTTTAAAAAGAAAAAGAAAACATGTAAAAAAAAAAAAATATATATATATATATATATATATATATATATATATATATATATATATATATATATATATATATATATATATATATATATGACAAAATGGGAAGAAGCAACTTTTAATGCTTTTAATGTGGTGGAAACAGGTAAGTTTCCACCACATCTGGGTGTTGTTCCACGTGAAATAAAGGCAGAATTAACACTTTTAGTCATTTGCTCTTATGATGGTTACCTCAAACGCAGGCAACCCAAGTTTGAAACCCAGGGTTTCCTTTTTTATGCCTCTCTTTATTAATCTATGGGGGTTTTAATTTATCATTTTTATGATAAACTAAACGGAGCAATGAGGGAGGCTCTAACCCATAACTATGTCCTAACATATCCGTACCCTCACATACACGCGGACACCCACCTTCTTCAGCACCTCCGCCGGCAGCAGAGTCTCAATAGGAAGCTCCCACCAACAGTCGCTCCCCTTCTCTTTGAAGAGCTGTGCTAGATGGGAGACGGTGTGTCTGCAGGGACACGGAGAACATTCACCTGTACATATTTCTTTATGTGTGAACGGAACTCGTCCGCAACTTCTCTAAAAAATGATCCGCAGTATTTGTCTATTTCGGTATACTTGTTGATGAGAGCCTCTCCAGTCTCCCTGTGGTAAAAGACTGGGATTGGGACGCCCCAGCTTCGCTGTCTGGAGATGCACCAGTAGGTCCGTCTGTCCAGCATGACCAGGAGGCCGGCGCGTGCCGACTCTGGCAAAACATGGACCTTCTGCAGCGCGTCCTGCATAAACACACACACCAACAATACTTTGTTTTCCTCCGGGAAACAAACAGTCGCATTCTTGAGTATAAAAACACAGTTTTTCCTGGAAAAAGATAAATTGTTTCACACAGAAAATCGCTGAAGGCACAGCACGTTTTTTATGAAGTGCGGTTAAACACAATGTCCATGCACTGCTGAGACTCGGTGGGAGCTGAGACTCGGTGTGAGCTGAGACTTGGGGTGAGCTGAGACTCGGTGTGAGCTGAGACTCGGTGTGAGCTGCACCGGGCGACACAAATATTTTTGATTAAAAAATGTAATTCAGTAAATTCTAATGATCCCACTGTGATTTCTGTGCATAAAAAAATCAAACCAGTGAAGCGAAGATAAAACCTGCATCACATCCGCCGTGAATTCAGCAATAAGAGGAGCTCAATAAAGACCATAATATGTCCCCGGCTTACCTTTGCCTTGTCTTTAAGCGACGCAGTGTTGATAAACCACTGTTTGCTGGGTCTGATGATGACGGGCTGCTTTGTCCTCCAGTCATACGGGTAACTGTGGAGACACTGCTCCTCCATCACCAGAGCCCCACACTCCTTCAGCATGGATATCACTAACACAGGAAGGCATAGGGATCCACAAACACAAATAGAAAGGAGGACAAAGTTATAGAAAAAGGGAGTATGAAAAATAACATGACCACACATGGGCTGAGACAGTGTGCTACTGTTTTCACATATTCATGCCGTACCTTTGTCTGTCCCTTCTTTCATCACAGACAGATTCTGTAGCTCAGGACCGGCTAGTTCAGTAAAAATCCCATCTTCATCTACCATACATTCCTTTGGAAGAGGGAAAACACAGATTTACATGGAGACCAGAGTTGGGCCGTTTTTTCCTGTCACGTTTGATCTACCAACTCTTATTGGTTTAATTCCATAAAAACCAACTAAATCAGCATTAGTTGCTGTGGTTGAAAGGAGCGGGACCCATACTTGAGCCTGGGGATGGCCATGTAGCTCAGCACCACAGGGTGGTACTTCCTTATGTTCTGTTGTGATACACTGAAGCTGACAATGACGACATCTCTCAGTAAGGACTTGGTTAACCATATGCTCTCTTTTATAATGTTACAACACTTCAATAAGTTGTTAAATGTAAAGGAACACTCTGAGTATAGCGTCAAGTCCTCCTGTATCAACCGCAAATAGAAAGCATTAAGCTTCACGGTGGCCTTTAGGGTGAAACAGTTGCAGGAACGTCTCGTGGGAAACTCACTGACTCGGAATGTTCCCATAAGCCCTTGGAATCCATCATTCTCATGTTGCACTCAGTCAGGGTTGAATTTATGTTTTTTTATGTTAAACTTTGAGGAAAAAAAGTTCATTGGAAAGATGTAGTGCATCAATCCATTTTCTTTTGCTTATCTGGGGTCAGATTTTTGTCGCAGCTGGTGAGGCAGGGTAGTCCAGACGTCCTTCTGTCCGCTGAGACTTTCCAGACCGTCCTCGGGGATTACGAGGTGTTCCCAGGCAGAATGGACATGTAATGCCACTTGAAAGTTCTGGGTCTATCCTGGGGTCTGGTCCAACTTGGCAGGCATCCTAATCAGACGCCAAAACCGCCTCTATTGACTTCTTTCAACGAAAGGGAAGAGCAGCTCTACTTCAAGCGCCTATCCCAGTGAATTCCTTCTCTCCGTCTCTACCCAGAGCTCAGGACCATCGGTGTGAGTTGGAATGTAGATCAACTGTTAAACTCTGAGCTTATAGCTCAGCTCACTCTTCCCCATGACTGTCCATTATGACGCCTGCATTTCTGTTGATACAGCAAACGAGTCGGGAATGATGAATGCTTGTTGTAAGAAATGTCTGTACTGTTGGACTGTGGTGCCGTTTTGCTCTCTTTTATCAGCCGAATGGGAGTTGCTGCTGAGTAATGTGTGACATCTAGTGGCAGGATTCAGTATTACATCAGCAGAAGAAGAATGTTCATGTCATGTTGATGATGTTGATGTTTTACTTTTTCCATGATCAGGTGTACGACACAAATAATCAATCATTAAAATTATGGTTTATGAAACATGACTCCCCGTTCTCTGGAAATGGCCAAATACTCAAGAATTCTTGGAGAAAATTCCCAAATGTATAAAAGATGTCACGGGTAATAATTTTGAATTCTCTCCCAGATTATATTTGTTTGCTTACCCAAGGTTAGTGAATGACTTTGAGAATGCAGAGTTCATTCAACCGGCTATGATGGCAGGTAGATGGTCTTTACTGAGAAGCTGGAAAAAGCCAGAAGCTCCCTCTTATCAGGAGGGGTTTCAGAGAAGTAGGGAAAGTAGCTTCACATCTTTTATTCTTATAGAATAACTGACAGATGGGAAAACTGCACCTCAAAATGGGGCAAGTAGCAGATCTATATCTTTAAAGATTATAAATGTTGCAATTTAGTGCTTTGTGTATGTATATTAAGGCATTTATAACAAGTATTTATATATGCAATATTGTGTATATAGTATAAATCCAATTAAGTTTGATGAAATAGGTCGGTCTACAGACAGAAACCTGACGTGTAACGGCTATGTGCGTGCATAACGGGTTGAACGGTATTTATTTATTTATTCTTTTTTCCCTTTCTCTTATTTTCGTCTTTTTACGCAGTTCCGCTTATCTGCACAGCTCAGAATGTATAGAACTGAAATTGGAAAATTAAATAAAGTGTTAATCATAAAAGTTAATAAAAAGTTTTAAGATTGAAATTGATGGACATTGAGAAACTATGAGAAAGAAAAAACACATATCCCCTTGCACGGTACACAAAACTATATCTTCCTCATTGCCAGAAGGTTTATTTATGAAAACAACCTACCACTTTCAGTTTAAAGTGTGAAGCCACACCGTAGTCCTCCATGCCGTGAGCTGGTGCCGTGTGGACCAATCCCGTTCCTTTGGTCATAGTCACATGATTGGCCGGTAATAGTGGCACTTCCTTGTCAGCAATTGTGGGGTGTTTGCAGATCCCACCCTCGAGTTGGGAGCCTTAAAATAATAAGAGATGTTTTTGATGAGACTGAGAAGACACACCATGAAGATCGTTGCTGCTCTGTGTGTGTTACCCGTGAAGGTGCCCACGCTCTCCAGCTGGGTGCCCAGCAGCGCCGCCATACTGGCCGCGCGCTCAGTGGCCAATAGGAGCAGCTGAGAGTTGTCTGCCCTCTTCACCACAGAGTACCTGCAAACAGAAAACAAAGCAAATGTAACGGTTCATTCAGGGACGATCTGTATAGTTAGGGAAATTCCTACATTCTATTATCTATATACAACGGCAAAAAACAAACGGGTTACAATGGAAACCATAGAAAATTTGTGAAAAATCTAATTAATATGATTAATATGAGGTTAATGAATGTCTGTCACATATTCGTCTTGGACTACACCCTAACTTTTCTTTGTGAGGCCAAGTAATAATGATGAACATAAACTTACAAGATAAATAAACCTTTCTTGCAAGTAAGTAATAGAAATGGCGCACATTGAGAATTTTAAAATTTTAGCCAACAGCAGAAAAGTTACAATATGACTTGCATTAATTTGCCCTAATTGTCATTGCATGTAACCAATGTTGTGCTGAAATGATAAACTGTGCGGCTCTAGTTTTAAACAAAACACACAATGAATGACAGCCGAAAAATGTGGGGATAAACTTTTGATTAAAATTCAGTACTTTAGAATAGATGAATCACAAAAGAACATTTGGCAAAACACATGTTTGCGTTTCTTACAGCCCCGATCGCAAAGTGGATAAAAGCTCCTACATGTTGGACAGGATAATGATGGAGGTTCTTACTGAGCGTTGGGCATGTAGCACACAGCCTGGTTGGCAGGGATGGTCCAAGGCTGGGTGGTCCAAACCAACACAGAGATATTTTCCAGACCTGCTGAAAAATGCAAACAACATGCATCCTTTGACTTTTGAGGGATTCTACACATGTTCAGACGTGTAATATCTGAAAACGCACTGAATGACTAGTGTGTGTCTATATTACCTGCATCTGAGGCTATATTAGGTGGAAGTGTGACCAGAGGGAATGTGGCATAGATGGCTCTGCTCACATGCTCAGGGTTGTACTCCAATTCAGCTTCTGCTAGAGCCGTTCTAAAAAGAAGCATAGAGAAGTTTTACAGGCACAGTTTGTAAATGAATATTGAAAAGGAAGGAGTTAAAAAAACGTATGCCTCCATGCATACCTCTACAGTAAGCATATTAACTCAATACCTTGATGAGGGTGACCAGAACACAGGCTTGTAGTCCTGGTAGATGAACCCCTGACAAACAACAAAGTTGAATTTAAAAAGAGAAGGAAACAGAACCTATGTGTAGCCCAAACCGTGCCCCTCTTAGTAGCAGGTAGGAAGCAGATCCCTGTTGGAGCAACACAGCATGCAAAGTCCTTCGCTTTAGTATCACTGTGGTCAGGATGTGAAAGGCAGATCACTTCTCACCTTGTTGTGCATCTCTAAAAAGACTTTGAGCTGAGCAGACTCATAGGCACCATCATAAGTGTAATAGCACTGGTCCCAATCCGCCATCACCCCCCAGCGCTGGAAAGCAGCCTTCTGACGAGCTATGGCCTCCTCTGCAAAAGCCCGTGCTGGATGGGATGAAAACAACTCATAACAGCTGCTGCGAGTCAAACATTCCTCTTGTTCACCTGGTTAGTCTTTACCTTTCTCTCTGATCTGCAGCGGGCCAAGGCCGGCGGTCCCCACGTCTCCCAGAGCCTTCAGCTCAATGGGCAAGCCGTGGCAGTCCCAGCCTGGGATGTAGTGGACTTGTCGCCCCCTCAGCATCTCAAAACGATTGCGGATATCTTTCAGGATCTGGATCATACAAGACTCGGTGAATGGAATGATTATTTTGGCAGCTCCTACCAGAAAGCTTAAACCACAGCGAACCACATTCAAAACCCAGTACACCATATATAACACAGTTAGTGGATTACCTTATTGAGTGCATGTCCAACATGAGGGTCTCCATTGGCATAAGGGGGGCCATCATGGAGGCAGAACTCCTTCTTGGCGTTCCTCTCTCTTTGCCAGGAGTACAAATCAGCAAATCCACACCCCTGCAATGAGGCGGAGGGAAACAAGTGTTAACGAAGCAAAACATTTTAAAGTTTAGAATCTTCAGAATAGCCATCTTTTGCTACGATTACAGCTTTGCATTATGGGCATTGTCTCAGCTAGTTTCATGAGGTTGTCACCTAGAATGGTTTTCAACAGTCTTGAAGGAGCTTTTTTTTCTTTTACCCTGGATTGGCCAATTCTGAGAAGGTTCCCTACTGTTCCTTCTCCAAATGGAGAAGAAATCGGCACATTTGAAGACACACGGTTTTCACTCAAGCGGTAAAATGTAAAGGTTTATTGCAGGACCCTTGCTCACTGATTTAAAGTAGGTTAGTTTTGGATATCTTGTTTTGTGTTTTTAACTTTTGTTAGATTTTTAACATTGCACATGCCATAATTGTATATTTTGTATTCTCTGGCAGGACAGGAGTGGTGGGCTTAAACAACAACAAAGAAGCTTGTCCAAAGCGCTGTAAACAATATATTTTCAGCATTAAAAAAAAGTGACTAGAGATGACTATTTCCCGGTCATTTGTTTGACGGGGGGTTATTAATATTGGGGAATACACACTCTACTGCTGCTTCATGAAGCATATTCATCTAAAACTGATGCCGTCTAACACAACAGTCCTACCGTGATTCCTTTTTGAAATTGGCAAATGTTATGCGTTTATATTACTTTCATCCATACAATGTAGTATATTGTTTGATGAAGCTGTGTTTTGTGTGTTCACCCCAGCAACATACTGTAGGCTTACTTCTCTCTGCCTCACGTTACACTCCTATGTTGTGTTAGGTAATCAACAAATAGACAGATATAACAAATGTTGTCCAAAGCTGTCCCAGGGCTATATTGAAAAATCTAAAATAGGACACCAATTTTTCTTGTTTTAACATCTTATTTTTTTACAACAGAATTCTGCATATGTTATTTCATAGTTGAGATTTTCAGTATTTGTTGATTAATGTGCTTAAAATTCAAAATAAAGAAAAAGCTATGACTGAGCAGATGTGCCAAAATCCTGAGCTGGTTCAGTCTTCTATTTGTGTTTTAATAATTTGAGTAAAAGACAAATACAACCAAGTGGTGATGTATCACCAAAACAAAACAATCAGATAAACCATGACCATGCATTATTTCAGTCTGCAAAATAAAAAGCCAAGTTTGTATTTCAGACACAAATTCATGCATCAAATCTTATCACACACCTCACATCTTATGCTGATTTAAGGAATTAATCCATATTAATCAAGGTATGCCTTCAACATGGGTCACTTGCCCACAAGCATCACATTGAGATGGATGAATGAGAATCTACACAGACATATTTTTAAATGATAACGTCCTACCTTCTGTATTTCGAGTTCTCTGTCAAGCAGCTCTTGCCCGGTCAGTTTCATGGGGAAGTCAGTCCGGGGAAGGAGTACCGTTTCTCGGTACCGTCCCTGAGCGGAGACAGCCTCTGCGGGCTGAGATCTGCTCTCTCCTGAACCGACATCAAGACAGCGGCTGGAGCTGACGGAGAGAGCCCGAAGGAGTAGGCCCCCACCCCGGTGTGACCTCCGTCCCCATCTCGCTAACGTCTGGCTTACCAGCGAAACCCGGTTTAGCAGCATATGGAGGCGAGATATCGTCAGGAGTGTGGTGAACAAAAAACGATAAACTAAAATATGCTCGGTTGTTTTTGACTTGTGACTGTATGCGGATATAAAGTTGTTATGTTGAGTCCTTCCTGCGGGGTTGTTTCTCTCCGGAAGAAATTATAGAACGGACAACTACGGAAACCTAGTTGGGTCATAACCGTTACCCAAGTTTTAATATAAACTAGATTTACGCATAATTAGTCTTAAATACATTTTAAAAAACGTACATTATTAATAAATAAGTAATTTATCGAAACTCTACATTTCCGTATAACGAAATAATGTTTTTGTTTTTTTATTTTAACAGTGATGGAATTCTGTATTTTGATCCATGTTGTGTTTACATCGGCGGATATTAGTCTTTCTGTTTTTTGGATTAAAAAGTGATAATAGAAAAGAAAAAACAAATAAATATATATATTGGTATGCACATGTCTGACGAAGGAAATAAAAAACGGAAAGATTTGTTAAAAAGGAATATTCGGTTAATTAAAAAATCCTAGTAAACCTATTAAGGGTGTGCTCTCATTTGGTCCCCTGGAATTTTCAAATACTCTTTTTCCTCATTTAATTACCATATGATGTTATTCTCATGTTTCATTTATGTATTCTATTTTTGTCACCTCTGTTTTGTTTTTCAATGCCTTCAAACGCACATTTAGTTTTCGTTTGTTTCTTGTCAGATAAGAATTTCCGTTATTTACTATTTACAATAGTATCTATTGAGTGCTACAGAGCCTATTATTACTATAAATCTCAAATTGTTGGTTTGGATTAATTCTATATTGATGCTGTCTGTGTTCACAAGTGGTTGTCTATTTTTAATTGCATTTGTAGTCAACAATAAACACAACTACACAAAGTGAAATTAACATGTGAATGATGGTGATGCTCCAGCAGCAGGTGGCACTGAGTGGCTGATGATATCACGAGATGTATAAAGCACATGGTTGCCTGCCTAGTTTCAATCAGCCACTCACCAACTAGAGGATAGAAAGAAGCAGCAAGAGTTTATGGCCATCAAGATGAGTAAGTTTATTCTGGCTCACCTAGGACTTCTCCTGCTGGCTCTGCATCTCCTCTCATCGCAGGTCAGTACTGCCCCTCATATAGAACTTTTAAGGAAGTCTTGAACAGTTTGAGTCCTTGAAAAGGTTTAATTTCCAACCAAATCAAATGCTGTAATTTATTAAAGTAAGCAAGGGGAGTTTTACTGTAGGTGACGTCAGAAGTAAGATATAAAGAAGGTCCATTTCCATGTACTTCTAAAATAAGTGAGGCTCTTAGTCAAGGGCATTAGGACAAGCTCAGACCTTTTTTATCTATAAATGTTAACGACAAGCGAAATTTGCTCAGCGAATACAAGCTGTAGTGCTGCGTTCAAGTCGCATCGGATATTTTAAACCCATACTCACAAAATAATAATTAAAACATGTGGTCCAATTGCCTCAGGTGTGACTCGTGACAAAACTATTTCAAAGTTTTTAGTGGGTTGTAACAAATCATTATGAGCGTGTAATTTACACATTATATTTTAATGTTATGCAAGGCAGTGAAAACGAGACTCCGCTCCAAGAATGATCATACTCCTTGAAAACAATGTTTCTCAAATGGTAGGACGTTTGAATAATGTAGGGTTATTTCAGGGCCTGACCATCTCCTTAAGTGTTAGTTTGAAAAATATCAGTCATGAATAATTTCAAAATAGAAGAAAAAAAAGCAGAAATATTATTACTAATCTTATGTTAAATATTAAAATATTTTAAACAACCAATGTAATCATGTACAGGATAAGTTAATGGCAGCAAATTGACAATAAATAACTGATAAAATCAGGTGTTCAGCATTGTTTGTTTTACAAAATATTAACGGTAGCATGAAGCATGGCCAACATAAACCAGTGGAGGCAGAACCTCCAGACTCGGTCTTGCTCTGCCGTTGCACTTTAATGTCTTGAAATTATGTTACACTATTATATTAGAAATAATTTACTATGGAGGAAAAAAAAAAGATTTTTAAGGTGAGTCTGACTGTTTAGAATCTTTTCCATAACATATGTCCAAATCAAATATTACTCAAGCTTCACCCCTGGAGTGGAGGATATGTCCTACTGATGCGTTTGTTGCCACCCTTCTTGTTCATGTGTGGTACCATCTTCAGAAGGACCACGTGAACGGTTTTTATTAGCCGTTTGACCTTTTCTAAGCTTTAACTGAACTGAATTTCTTTTTAGGTAAGCTTTGCTGGAATCGAATGTCTTAAAATTTAGCGTTGGAGCTTTTTGTTTTTTTTACAGGTGGCTCGGGCTCAGAACGCCACAGATGCCCCCATCAACGCCACCATGTCGAGCTACAACATCACACCTACCGCCTTGGTGAACGTGACCAGAAAACAGGAAAGTGAAATGAACAGTTCTGAGGGGCTCGACGCCTTCACACTGCTGCTCCCGCTGGCTCTCGCCCTGTCTCTCCTCCATAGCTGGGCCTAATAACTGGACTGGTGGTGCTTTGACCAGGGCTGTTGAACCCATGAGAGCCATTCTCCCTATAAAACATATTGCACTAAAATAATCTGTCTGTATTGAGGATTGTTTGCACAGCCAAAGCAATTTAAATCATTGTTGTACATGAATCTGAGGTATGCCTCCCAACTGTTATCAGGGGCTCTTCACGGTCTATAAAAGTTTGTTTTTCCATCTGTGTCTTGGCATTATTTAAAAGAAACTGTCATGGAAACTTGAAGTGGGCTTCATTGGTATAAAAAAAGATTACAATTTAGGTTTGATTTTTGACAAATTGCATCAATGTGATTAGGTGAGCTCTTAAATTTTCGAAGTCCAATAAAGAAGTGTGAAAAAATACCTTTTGAGGTTTCTTCTTTGCTGTTTGACTATGGCATAAAGAAACTTTTTGACTATTTTCAAACTGGACCTCATCTGTGCTGAAATTGGTTTATAAATATTGAGCCATTAATTTTTAAATAATCACAAATATAACCCAAGCGCCCTAAAACAACACATGGGCATAGGATACTTTAGGAACTGCACTGAATATTCAGTATTGCACTCAGAATATAAATACTTTAATAATAATGCCCTTACACAAGTAACTTTTTTTATATATTGGGTCAGTTTATGGATCTGGTGATCCTGGTTGTTGAATAAAGGTCACTTTTGAGTAAAGGAAAAAATGTATTTCAGAAAATCTGAATTACAACTGTAGTGTTAATGCAAACAATGGTGCCATTATTTAGTACTGTGTACAGTACCTAGATACATAATATACACTGACTATATTCACATCACCAGTATGAATCGACACTGCTCTTACATTTTTAACACAAACTCAAATCTCTTCAAATCAGGTGTTGGAATAATACTATATATAAGCAGTTTTATTTTGAAGCTTTCCACTATTGTGAGTATGCTATAAAGGATCTTGACACTGGACTCGACCTCTGCTATCTGCTTTTGCTTTGTAGCACTTTGAGATTTGATCCAAATGTAAAGTTCATTATAAATTAAATGTATTATTATTAAACATGCTGCCAGTGGCAGATTGTAAGATTTTTTTTTAAGCCCACAAAAGGAACCTGGGAATCACTGTAATGCTTTGGTTCCTGAATACTAGCAAAGAATAGGATTCCATCAAGTATCAGTAAATCCTGAATGAAATGTATCACCACCTGTGAGGAAGCAGAAGTCGAACTTTCCAAAAGGACTACGATCCAAAGCTGCTTTTTTTTTTCGGTCACGAAGGCCTGGTTTCAGTTGGAATCCTGGGGTGTTCATTTAAATCCCCTGAAAATCTCTAGTGGGATTTGAAGAAGGGCAGATACATCATGTAAACCCAGGAGTATTACAGCACTAGAGGTCCTGACCCATATGGAATGGGCTTAGATTCATCAGATATGCTGCCCGCAGAAGGTGTTTGGCTGTGCATAATCTTTACAGCGGTTCATAGCAGAAAATGATATCTATAAAGTTTTAGAAACATCCGTCATGAAGGGATTTGAACATTTTGAGTTGTCAGTTGTCAGTAAAGAAGTGTTATATTTGGGAAAACATCCCTCTTAATATTTGTCGTATTGCACTGCAAACAGTTTCTATCTAAAATATATCACCTGCTCACATTGTCACTTAATAATAATATTCAAAGGGAGATGAATAATTCAGCTTAAAATGCTGTTTAATAGTAATATTGTAATGTTAGACTTACCCACTCACATATGAATGCATCACCAGAAAGCAACTAGCTGGGCTTTAGGGTGCATGAAGGCTATTATCAGTTTATCACGCCCATCTGGGTGGTCGTGACCTAACCCTAACCCATTACCCTAGCTGGGTGGAGACAATTTCCGCACAATTCCTACAAAATATACTTTCAAAGTGGGAATGAATGGAATTTGGAAATATATCTACCGTGATTCCGACAGCACCTGAAAGCAGCATCGCACAGGCCACAGGTGGTGTTGAGTGACGGGTGACGTCATCAGGAGTATAAAACACATGGTTGCCTCTGGTTTCATTCAGCGATTCACCAAGCAGAGGACTGAGCAGAGCAGGAGGAGATCACAGCCAACATGATGAATAAGATGATGAGTCGAATGATCCTGGTAGTTCTCCTGCTGGCTCTCCATCTCCTCTCATCACAGGTCAGTCTTATTTTTAAACCCATGGAACTTTAATGTATTTATCAGTTTAGTGCTGAAAGGAGTTACTGTGTTCACCCCTTGAGTTCCTGAATACGTGCTAAACACTTAGTCCTAATTTCACATTTAAAGTTTGTAAATAATAGCTACACTCTGGAATTTAAGTATAGGTTATCGCTTAATTTAATTTAACTTTTTAATTAAAAATTTTCATCAACTCACCTGCTGAATGCTCCAGAACTGTCGTTTGGTATAAAAACATTTTTTCCCCCTCAGACTTCTGAATAAGTGCCAAAGTTGCACAGAATATCTTTAAAATTGAAAAGATGCCAATACTTGGTTCAAACATTTAAGGCACATGCAGTTTAAGTCAATTCTGTGTTTAGGGAGTTTTTTTTTATGGTTTGGGCCTTTTTTTTTTTTCTTAAATTAATTTCTTCTGAAGACAAGCCCTTTCCTTCGGATTTTTTTATTTTTAATCAAATTAGATCTTAAAGGAGTGAAGACTTGTTCTCCCTCATTATTATCTCCTGAGGAAGCCCTTGGTCGTGACTTCAAATAAAGAGAATATTGCTATAAATGACTTAGTATATAGATTATACTTTTAAAATGACAAACACTGGCCGTTCTAGAATTATAGATATTTTGTTATTATATCAACTTCACTGAATTTGATCCCTGGTTCAAAATTTCTTTGGACACTAGTCACAGTTGATCCTGATCTTAAGAGACGATGATGGCTATAAATTTCCTCAGGGGGAAAAAATGTTTCTTGTGTAGGTCAAACATTCTTAAATTACTTTATTGCTATAAGGATTCCAAACAGGCAATAACTTCACAATCAAATGAGAAGGTAAATATGGGGAATGTACAGATTTTCTGAGGAATTTCTTAAAAAGTTTTCTTGGTTTTAACACGAGATGGTGATTTGAAAATGAAGTCGATGTCTCCAGTTTGTTCATTATACCCTATTGTCACATGCTGACTGCCCACAGTAACTCCCCTACAGAATGAGTCATGATGTAGTCTTGCTTGTGCAGGTGACCCGTGCCCAGAACGCGACAGATGCCCCTGTGAACGCTACTGTTGCGACGCCCAGCTACAACGTCACACCCACTGCCTTGCTGAACGTGACAGCCAGAGAAAATAACGGGTCATGGAGGATGGAGGCCACCATTTTGCTGCTCCCTCTGACTCTTCTGACCTCTCTGCTCCTCACTCAGTAGCTGATGCTGCTTCCACTGGACTCAGCCAGGATGATTTGGACTGAGGATGCAAAATTAGTCAAAGACTAGCTATTTAAAACAAAATCTCAACAATTGCACTAAATGTTTGTAAGGAGGTCACACTCCTTGTCAATGCTTTACACACCAGCCAGGGGTGAGAGTCCTGCTGCGGTTTGCAGTGGTCCTTCACGGATTAGGAAATCCCCCTCTGGTCTGTTTGAGGTTTTTGATGAAGCTTTGTTGAATACAAGTGGCAAGTTATTCAATCTTTGTTCACCCTAAAAATTATTGATATTAAGGATTCATTGGCCTAAAAGTAATTGTTTAAGAAAAAGTGTTAGTTTTATATTCCAAATTTTTCGCAAAGGTGACATGTGATTTTGTTTATGATCTTTTGTAAATCTAATAAAGTTTTGAATGTAACAAGTTGTCATTGTTGTTGTTTTTGTCTGTGTGGATTAAGGCACATAAATTGAGAAGTTTTGCAATTTTCCATGTCTAATGAGTAAATTATTCCTTTACTTACGTTTCTCCCCTCTGAACTTATGTAATGTCATTATGCATAAAATCTTACGATGGAGGATATTTTCCATCCAAATGACCACGATAAGAGTTTTGGAAGGGAGTGCTATCAGTCTGCTTCCACTTCTTAATCCGTATGATGAGATGGCAAACAGAAATAGCTGTTTTTTTTTTCTCAACACTGTCTAAACATTTTTGCCTGGTGTTTCTTGACCTTCACTGTAAAGTAAATATTTAACAGGTGTGTGTGTGAACAGGATCTTACGTTGCAGATACTAGAGTCCAGTTTGCACTTGCGAGATGAAACCTGAAGCCTCCAGTGTGCAGAAACTGGACTCTTAAGCTCCTGAACATGTCTGATCTTGCAAAAATTGAGCAGGATTATTGAACTTTCATGAAAATGTAAGTCAAACCAGAAGAAGCACTAAGCGGACAAACCTTTAGCAAAGACCTGAGCCTAATCTTATACATTGTATTTTCCTGTTCCCATCCAGTATGAAACATCAAAGGTACAACAGTACCCTAGATTTAGGACAAATTCATGCCTATTTCTCCATTGTGTAAGTTATTGCCAGCCTCTTAGTCTAACAAACTCAGTATCTCTCAAATACTCTATAGCCAATTGTCTCCTGCACCTTCCACTTCAGCATCTCTTTTCAGCCCACAGCTCCACACCCAAAGGAAAGAAGGAATGGACATGTCATCAAACATGTAATTTCACCAAAATGCCAAATTCTACCTCTGGGTTAAATTTCATACAAATTTTCTTCCTTGGGGGAGGTAACAAGGACAGAAATAAACCCTGGACCAGACATTTTGAGATAAATTAGTTTTATTTCTACATCTATGAAGCTTTGTTTATTGGTAAAAGCTTACTTCAGCGTGAAGGTACGTTCCTCGTGTAAAACATTTCTTTTAACAGGCCAAACAGGTAAAGAGCAGCAGTGGCGAATGTTTCCTGCCCACACGGAGGAGGTGAGTGGAAAACAAAAACGCCTTTTAATAATTGAAAGGGATGAATAATTACAAAGCTGGTGAGTCATTCCTCTTCCTTCACCTGGTGCAAAGGCTTTGCCATCAAAAGGACTATCTTTGAACCACTGGCTGCTGGAATTCACCTGTTGATCCTCCACCCCACCCCCTCCTCGTGCACCCACTCTTGATCCGTGTGGGAATTGCATCCCACCCTGATTCCATGACAAAGACTGCTTTGTGGTGCTCCTCTTATCTTCTCCACAGCTACTCAGATCAGAACCTTTTCTCCATGAGCTACCCTCCCTCCACCTTTCCTACCATCCTACACCAGGTACCTGTGCCTCCTCCTCATGAATGTGATTTTAAGACGTGCCCCACCATCTCCATGTTTTCTACTCGGTAAAGCAGCAGAGGCTTGACGGAGGACAAAATTCCTGAGGCACGGCCGTGAAGCTTTAATGCCACTGGAGAGGAGTTGAGGCGATTGAGAGAGGAGCTCTCCTTCAGTTGACCGCCAGAGTGTGACCACTTAAGAGCCTCCTCCAATGCCTCTCCTTCTCCTTCCTATGTCCTCCCTGAAAGGAAACCTGAATTCAGGTGTTTGTTCGCTGGTGGAGAAGGGAGGAGGGAGCACACGCTTAGAAACAAATAAAAGAGAGGGGAGAGGAAGGACAAGAGGAGGGAAACGAGGGAGAGGGGGGGGCAGACAGAGGTGAAGGACACTCCAAACACAAGTCTCATTCTTTGCCAGACAGATATCTGCATTTTAAAACCTCCTAAAACCACATTGTTGGAACTTCTGATAAGAGGTTTCAGTCCCCCAAAATGGTCACACTTGTGGGTTTTTTGTTAAGCTTCAAGCAGCTTCAACAAAATCTACATCTATATGAAACTGTTGAATAGATTTTATCCCTGAACGTTAACCGACACGAGATATATCCAACATTTTAAATGGAAAAGATTATAATTGTCAATAAAAGGGCCGTCTCCCACAGCTTTGTTTTGGATCAATTTAAATAACTCAAGTATTTGACTTACAGGGTTTTATTTAGTGATAGAATAAAGAGATAATAAAATAAAAAAGGAAAGGTAAACATGGAGGGCAAACCTCCGCCAAGGCTCTACAGGCAGACATTATTATGAGCCTAAAGGTATGGTTATTAGTGCAGGATGATGTTAAAGTGTCCAGGGTGAATGACATTAGTGCAGGTGGAGTTAGATTCCAGCCTAGATTTGATGGCTAACTGCCGCCTACTAGTGGCCTGGCATGTATACTACAGCTCTTGTTTTCAGCCACTTGTGACATCCATCTCTGAGTCATCGTGGTTTCCTGCAGTCATCCCATAGTATGAGCAGATTGTGTAACACATATTATGTGAAAACCATTGTTATAAAATGTTTTAAGCTGTCCATTGGTAGTGAATGTAGTTCAGCACATGTGGAACAATGGTTGTAAGCGAATACTAGTTATATAGAGCAGAGGACCGATGGACCCTTCATATCTGGTCGTGACTCTCTCATCTGCTGGAAAGTAACAGAAACAATAACAGATGTAAGATACACATTCCCTGGAGGCAAATTTAGGAATCCCATAATGCCGGGGCCTTGTCCCGCCCTTCTCTGCCTCCCATTGGCTAACCTACAGAGGACAAGCAGTTAAAGAATTGATGAACTAGTGAACCTAGAGTTGTCAGTAAAATGCTTATTTCAAGCGATTTCACAATAAAAGCCTGCATTCTTTGACACTTTTCCACTGTTAAACTGTTTGAGCACATATTGAGTCACTTATTGTTACTGAAAAATGTGGTCACTTGACTGCACCTTTTAATAATACAGACCGACCCGGTGGCAGCAGGTATATGCTAAAGAGTAAGGGACCAAGGACGCATCCCAGGTGGACACCACAGGTCAAAGCGGGCGCATATGAGGAGGCATTATCCTCGGCCTCTGAGAAAGTCCTATTTATACATATAAAAGCAGGTAGGACTTACTAAACAGAATCATGTTTAGACTAGATTAGACCAAAAAAAAGTTTGATAAGCGTCAAACCGTTTTTTCTACGAACAAATTTTTACCAAAATCATTAGGAAATGTATCTTTCTTATGAATTTAGAAACAGAGAATGAACGTTTTATAGTTTCCTGATACAAATGTATTTGAGTTTATTTGCCACACTGAGATGATGTAGTTTTCAATAAATTTAAAGTGAAGTGAGAACGAAAGATTTTGGAGAAAACATAAATACTTAACAGAACGTATTTATGTATAAATACTTAACAGAAAGTATTTATGTATAAATACCTTTACAGAGATGATGAATACATAAAGGATTACTCACTGTGGTGAATCCTGTGGAACCAAAATAATCAAATTCGGTGATCGTAATAATTAAATTAGTTGAATTGAATTAAAAAAAAAACATAAATTAACTTTATTGTTTTTTTTCACAAAAACAATTTTTTTCCCCAGTGTTCTGAATCCTCTGTTGAATTTCGTTATCAGGTTTAATCGTAAGTGTTAGGACAGCAGAGTTAAGATAGAAACCTACAGAGAAGTTGGTCAGAGGAGAGCAGCTTATTGCCGACTCTCAACATTCAGACAAGCGCCCGGGTTTAGGCTCGTGTCCAGAACTGTAATTAGCTGACTGGATTGATATCGCTTGACTTGATTCCAACACTGTAATGTGGACTGCCTTGCTATTTCAGGGTAAATCTGCTTCAGCCAAAATGGTCTGCTGGTGTTTGGTCATAAAGAGACTCTTTTCAGATGTGACCTGTCACTGAGACACTCACACAAAACAACAAAAGATGTAATTGATGTACTCATATGTTCTGCAAATGAAGAGAACAGTTTAAGACAAAGTTGTGAAATACATCTAAAACAACATGTGATGGGAAGACAAAAACATGTAACGATTAGAAAATGTTCTTCACAAACATATCCTCCTCATTTGTTCGGATATGATTTAAAACTTAATTTTGACACAAAACCAGGCTGCGTCTCTTGTCACTAATGACTAACTAGAACATTTGCTCCCAAGGACACGGTTGGCCCAGATACCGGGAAAACTGAATTTCTGCTGCTAATGTGGACAGACCTGAACCTCTGTCATAAGTGAATGTGAGAAAAACAACCTAACGGTTCAAATGTGCTCTAAAAAAAAGCTAATTTCTGTGAATTTCGTCCGATGGTTTCTGAGACCAGGATAGAAGATACCAAATGCCCCTTTCGGTAGGGGTATGAAAAGCTATTGACCATAAATGTTTGTTAAAAATGTCATGGCTACCAATCCAATATTTATCCTAGCCATGCAGCAAACATAAATAAACCTTAAACCTAAAACAAACGACACAACAACTAGAATAAAGTTGTGTGACACTAAACTGAAGAGTTTTATTTGGCCTGGCAAGATTTAATTATACATATATAAGGGGGCCATCCTCATAGAAGAATATAAGAACACCCCCAGGTTTCTGTCCTGAAAGTCAGACCTCTATTGAGCCTAAAACTCTTCTGACCTTCAGCAGAAAAAACTTTACGAGCTTCTTTAACTACCTCCTTCCCTCCTGGATACCTGGAAGACCTGATCCACACATGACCTTATTCCCGCCCGATTAAACACTATAGAAATAAAATTGTATTGAAATTGAATTAATTTAAAGCAGACATAAACTGCTAATAACAGCTTGGTTCTTTTCTCTGTATCAGGACACTGTGTTTTTATCTGTCTTATTGCCTTTATATGATCATGATGGCCAAAGAGATGAAAGGAAAGATGGCTGACTTAGTGACAATGTGACACTTAAAATAATAAAAAATATATATATCAAATACCGCCGTCAGAATAAATCACTTAACTTACATTTATTAAATAGTATTGATTTTCAGACATCAAATACAGCAGCGGACTGAACATGATGCACCTACAATTAAAAAAATGACTCGTGTCGTAATGTTATGGAGTATTGAAATGATCCCTTATGCCATTGTTTCAGTCCAACAAGTTAGGATTAGGAACAGAGGTGTTCTAGTTGCCATTTCAAAATGTCACGTCATACTTCTCCTCACACAGCCGACGTCTGCTCCATTTGGTGATTCCTGCTCTCGCCACAGTCAACGCCGTCACTGATGGAGGGGAACCCAACCCTCTGCTCGATCCACTGGGCAACACTAAGCAGCTTCTTATCTTGGAGGGCGGGGCCTGTAAGCTGTAAACCAATGGGAAGGCCCCGTCTTGATAAAGCGATTGGCAAAGAAACAGCGGGAATACCTGGGGTAAAGAAATAAAGAGATTAGGCTCAGGGAGATGATTAGAACTCAAGGTCAGTTTGGGGAGAGATAGAGATAAAAGGCTGGAGAAAGTTTAACTGAATATAAACACACTCATGTAAGGTTCTGGACCTCTCTGGCATCAGAGATTATCCAAGTAGAAAGAGGAAGTACCAGACCTCATTTCCTCTTTAATGAAAGTGATATTTTCTTGCTAGTGTATGTTTGTTAGAGAATGTTAAATACGAAGTAAGTAACGTAAATTGAGTGATGTAGACATCCGTGTATCTCATCATAATCGGTGTTGGATTATAAAACAAAGACTAAAAACACATATCCTGAGTAAACAAAACATTCAAGTCATAAACGACAAGTTTACTCAACGATACAAACAGGTTATCCCATAAATCACCAGCGGGAAAATCACAGTATCACTTAGACCATTCTAAGAGGCAGGAAGTTGGCCCGTAGGTCTCACCAGTTGCAAACTATGCCAACATCAAAAGTAATTCTAGAGGTAATGAAAGGAGTGTGATTGACGTACATCAGTCTGAGAAGGGTTACAAAACGGTTTCTTAGGTTCTAGTACTCAACCGATCCTCAAACAGATATACTATCTACAAACGGAGAAGACTTGGATAAATAGTGATCCGTCCATCTGAAATGCCTCCAAGAGCACGACACAGGCTCCTTCGCTCAAGAACAACACGATCATGCAGCAACACAGCGATCCCAAGTAAGTTTGCCGTTGGATGGCTCAAAAGGAATAAAAATAAAGGTTTGGAGTTGTCTAGTCAAAGTCCAGATTTGAACCCCATTGAGATACTGTTTTGGCTCCTGAAAAGATCGGGTCATGCTTGCGGTTCTCTCCAGTGTGGCTGCACTAAAGCGGTTCTGTCAAAAAGAGAGGGAGAAAATTCCACCACAGTGAAGTCAGAGACAGGAATCTAGTAATAAGACGCGACTGGTTGCAGTTGTTGTTGCTAAAGGTGGAGCGACGTGCTAATCAGGTCAAGGGGTGAATACATTTGGAGATCAGTGATTCAGGTATTGGATGAACTTTAAGTCTTCTAAAATATATATAAAAAAACAAAAAAAAACAAAAAAAACAACAGTTTGACTTTGTTTTAGAGAGTTTGGTTTGAGATGCAGGACAAAACAGAATATACCAGGAGGGGGGTCCAATACTATTTCACAGTGTATATGTGTGCGTGTCCAAGCATGTAGAATCCCTGAAGTATGAAAAATATTTTCTCTCTGTACCTGCCAGGTTGGCAGGCTGGGTGAAGATGTCCTCCTGCGCGCTGCGCGTTCGGTTGTCCTCTTGTGTGAAGTCAGAGTAACGGGTCGCGTCACTCAGAGTGGTGGGCGTCAGCAGCAGATCCACACCTGAGCTGAACACACGCTTGAAGTCATTTGCGATCAGCCGGCGGATTTTCTGAGCTTTTACAAAGTAACGCTGGTAGTTTCTGGCAAAATGAGGGGAGAGAATGAGGACCATTAATTCACGCTGTTGTGGAAGCATTACCACAGCAGTACATTTTATTCACAGAAGTTATATCATCACCTGTGTTCGCCTGTCAGCAAGGTTACACAAATACTAATGAATGGATAGTTATGAAACATGGAAGAAGGGTTGTTCATGTAGCAAAGAAGAATTTTTAAGTGGGGATGAAAGAAAGGATGGAGTCAGCAGTTTTATTTTACTATTTCTTTTAAATGGAAACATAGGGCTTGTGGACTGTTTTTTGTCAATTGCACATAAGACTAATAGCTGGGTTACCAGGATACTGGGTGGAAGCGTTTGGCAGGTACCATGGAAGAAATAATCAAAATTTAGACCTTCATTTTTAAATAGTTTTTTTTTTTTTTTTTTAGAAGAAGAAGAGATCAGGAACAGGGAAGCTAAAGTAATCAATGGTTTAGAAAAGAGCAGATAAGTGCATTTGTAATGTGACACACCAGATGTCAATACGTGTTATACGTATTGCGTACTGAATGGCTCTTCACTATTCAACCACATACCAAAGTGGTCGCGACAATTTGATTAGAGCAAAAAAACAAAAGGCCTGGTAAAAGCCTCATCATTGTTTGATCTGTGTAAAAAGGGCTGCTGGTTAACAATGAAGACCACTAGTGGCAGATTGTATGTACTGCACAATTAATTACCACCAGTATTTTCCATTGATTTATATGAAAGAAGGAGAGGTAAAATGTGATGGCACCACATTGCCCTGTTTCATCAAATAGCCAAATGATGACAAGACCTAACCTTTGTCATAACTCCAAAACCTTTATTTTATAATAATCAGGGAGTAAGAGAGCATTACAAAGTAAAACATCTGAATTTTTGGTGCTCATAACAGTAGAATTTAAGGACAACAGTATATCAACCAGCGGAGAAAAAGACATATCGATAAAGTGACATGCTGTCAATGTCTTACTGTTGAAGCAGGAAGTAGTTTCCAGAGAGTATCCTCCCTCTTACTGTGTCATTGAAGCCCTCATGGCGGCTTGAAGCATACATAGATTCTGTCGAGCTGTCCACTGTACTACGGTGGCCTGATGGAAAAGGGGAGGAAAGTCAATAGCATCACCTTATCTGATTATCAGTGAAAGGAAAAACGCTCAACACTCGGCCCTCAATGTATTATGAACTGGTTCATACCGTATTCTAGGCCATCAAAACGGGCCATGTTGGACGCCACCTCAGTGCAGCACAGGACGTAGTAGCACACAATGGAGTACTGGGTGTGTGGGAGGGACACTTGCTCCACTCGCGCCCCCGCCCTCTCAAACATGTCAGCAACACGACGCCACTGCGTCAGAGTCTCCGCAGACAGATCCGGCGCGTGATACTCCTGACAAACATGAGGGGAGAGGAAAAACAAACGACTTTAATAAATCTATTCAACAGATACAGAGAATTGTTTACGTTTTCCTGGAAATTTCTGTTCCAAAAAGTGTGTTAAAGATTGTGGAAATAATGTTTATATGTATATAAACTGTTGAAATTATTGTGATAAACAACTTGAGTTTTGGCTATCTAGAATAAAATATTGTGAGAAAGAATGAGAGGGATCTGCTTTAAGAATATTCATTTTAAAAGTTATCATCAAGCTACGATACTGTATTTTGTATGAATTGTCTTTTTCGCATTAAGGTCTGTTGGGCTATAAAATTTGAAAATGATCCATGAAACATTTTTAGTTAGGATCTGCGGCAGCGCTGATGGCGACTCCATTATATTCCCACCTTTTTCGGAAATATAAATAGGACCACCATACTCTTCAAGTGTTTATATGAAAAACAATGTCAGGTGATAATAATGTCTTTGAGTGTTCCAGATACATTTGAGTGATTGAGACAATACAGTCAAGACTTAATACGGGATCAAACCCACCTTGGGAATGCCCACACAGAGGTTCTTGACATCAATGTCTTCAGGTAGCGCTGTCAGTGAGGCGGGCGCGGGAATTGTTGTAGAATCTCTAATATCAAGGCCTTGGAGGACATCTGTGTGACACATTCACATTGTCTCAGATTATCCATTATTTGAAAACAGTTAAATGGGTTCTTCTGATTCAAGGACAAAGTCACAGGTTCTAAACATTAGATGCATGGATTTAAAAGTGTGCCGTGTTCTTGTAATAAAAGAAATGCGTCATTGAAGTGAGTTTGTATCTAACACAGGTACTGAATGTCAGCTTTTTTTCTTTCTTGAAGTAGAATACAATATTGTGTTATTAATTATGTAAAATCACAGCTACACTGTCTCAAACACTTTCAAATGGTGCTGCTCGGGTGGTCTATTTAATTTCTGCTTCACCAGGTATGTCCTTTGAATCAAAAGTCTCTATTAGAAAGAAAGCTGGGAGTGTAGAATGACCATATTCAGAGAAAAGAATAAAAGTTCTTACCTAAGACGATGGCTGCATCAAAAGCACTACGGGTTAGAATGCCCGGGACATCCATAGAGTTGACCAGGGGGATGAGACCATGTCTGGACAGCAGACCATAAGTGGGCTTCAGGGCCACGATACCACACAGCGCTGCAGGGTTCCGGGTAGAACCTCCTGTGTCTGAACCCAAAGCCCTGCCAAGTAATTAACATAAAATGATATCGTAGTCGGTTGTGAATGATTTCCAAACAAATCTTTCTTATTGCGTGTCCGTTTTCAGCAGCAGTGAACATGAATGTGTTCCCTCACACGTAGCTGGTCAGCGAGGCCACGGCTGCAGCGCTTCCTCCAGAACTTCCTCCAGAGACGACCCATTCAGAGTCTGTCTGCTCTCTGTAAGGTGCAGCGTAGCTCCAGGGGTTTCTGACTGGACCAAACGCCCCGTCAGTGCTGCCCGAACTGCGAGTCAAATAAATAAGACAATTTAAGAAATGTACTCTGCCTGTAGGTGCACAAAGCTTTAACAGCTGAAAAAAGCAATAACCTGCAAATACCTGTTACAAAAACATAAGCTGTGAGTGGAGAGCTAGGCCTTACCCCATAGCAAACTCATCCATGTTGGTCTTCCCCATGAGAACAGCCCCTTGGTCTAAGAGCTTTTGGACCACTGTAGCATTGTAGGGTGGAGCGTGGTCTGTTGAAAAAAGAATGGAAGGTTAAACAAAATATCTGGTGAAAAGTTATAGCGTTGGTTAAGAATCTAAAATCTTGATGGATTTATATCCATCAAGTTATATTTATATTTGTATTGATATGGATTTTTTCAATACAAAGACCACCTAATCCTATTGGAAAACCTAACTTTTTTTTAATACTTTATCTCTAATTTGTTGTCAAATAAAATCTCAGACATATTCAGACCTGCAAAAATTGAAAGCAACAGAGGAATATTGGTAATACTTGAAAGAAAGGTGACCACTAGGAAAAGTCTGGTAATAAGGGCCGACAACCCCTAGCCTCTCAGGAGACCAAGAGTCTCCAATGAGAGGGAGACAGGAATGCAATCCAGTCCTAGAGAGTTCTCAGTGCCTGTATCTACGCAGGAGCACATGAGGACCACCTACTGTGCATTCCAGAATTGAAGGAAAGAATCAAATGGCCCAGAGTAAAGAAACCGGGCCCTGAGCAGGAAATACTAAAAAAAGGTAGGAATAACAGTGGATCATAATAGGATTAGAATCTTGCTTGTAGAGGGAATATTGGAGGCAGAACACAAGCCATAAGCCTGGAGGAGAGGGGAAGTGATACGGCCACCACTGCTGACCCACGTTAGGTTGATAAGAGTTGAAACACTCTGTGAGGGTAAGGTCCCACCCTGATGACCCTAACCTTCATCTATTTAAAAGACCTGCTGAGTCTCACACAGACCTTTCAGCATCCTCGAAGCACATGTGGTCTTGATTTTTTCGGTGCAAAAGTTGTCCTTGATTGCAAATGGGATTCCATCCAGAGGGCCTTTGAGGGTACCTGCAGAAAAATAAGAACATAGAGTAACACATATGACTACACACAGAATATATAGAAACACTCACATGTCCATACACACCTTGAAGCAGTCTGTTTTCTGCTTCTTGAGCCTGTTTCAATGCCGACTCCTCTGCCACAGTAATGTATGCATTTAGATGTTGTGTTTTCTTGATGCGGTTCAGACACTTCCTGCAAAGCTCTGTTGGGGAGATTCTTCCCTCCCTGAGTGCCAAAGACACCTGGAAAAAGACATTTTCTCAGTGAATGAGTTACAGCTTATTAAATCTGACTGACGAGAAAATTGAAATAGACAAATTTTGACTCAAATTAAACAGCGATACTTTTTAGCAAGCTTAGGAACCTGGCCAACCAAATTAATTCGAAGGTCAAGAGTCTGGTTGTTGTATATGAAGAGTAACTAAAATACATTTGGTTGAAAGATGTGATTTTGTGTGGGTATACAGTGCTATAAAAAAAAATTGGACGTGGTCCGGGTTACCTCTATTTTTGCGTGTTTATCATGTTAAATTGTGCCAATCAGAAAACTGAGTTTACCTCTGAATTGTTCAACAGCAATAACGTTAATGTTTTGGAGTGGACATGAACCCCACTGAGATGCTGTGGTGGGACCTGAAAAGAAGGATTCATGCTCACAATCTCTCCAATGTGGCTATATTAGAAAAGTTCTGCAAAGAGAAGTGGTCCAAAACTCCAGTGATGTCAAGAGACTATTCTCCAGGTATTTGAAGCGTTTAACCAACTAAATATCAGCTACAGGGGTGGGTGAATTATTGGGATTGAATTACTTTTTGCCATTTCAAGTATAAATTATCGTTGAGAACTTGCATTTTGTGTATAATCGTGTATAATATGTTGAGCTTTGTTTGAGGATCAGTTTGACACAGTTTAGTATGAGATACACACAACAATGGAAGAAATCAGGAAGTGGTGACCTCCTTTATCACAGCACAGTAACTACACACGCAAATGAATAAAGTAAGATAATAAGATAAGCAGGTTATTAACTTGGCCGTCTCGTTAATTGAAAGATCTTTCACTTTGTAGAAGGCAGGACTGCTGAATAGAAACTAGAACCTCGCATTTAAAGCGGTTTACAAGTTATTACCTGACCGGACGAAACGTCAAATATATACTGTTAAAAATCACACAGAACTACTCTCGGAAAGTATGAAAAAAATCCCACCAACCTCTCTTATTGTCAAGCTGAGCATGTTTAAAGTATTTTTGTGGCAGCCTGTCAAACTAACCGCAACCTCTGCAGTGTACAGCATCCGCAGGCTGCCATATTTGTTTAGGTGATCGCCTTCTAACATTACCGGCTGTGATTGGACAGCCGCTGAGAAATCGGACTCTGATTGGTCGATTTTGAAAGAGTCACACATGGACCCAGAAGTGAAGGAGACGGGTTACGGAAGAGGACATTGGATTTCTACTATAATTACAGTCTTTCAAACGTTAAATTAGATATCTTAACATGAATAGAAAATGCTTATAATCAGAGGATAGTAAATAGGTAGGTAGAAGGTATAAATAACTTTGACAAGCGTTAATGCTAATTTAGCATTCTGACTCTTCAATGCTTAAGTCACAGTTGCATTTAGTCAGTTTCTTAAACAGTTCAATGATGTGCACTCTTAAACACTTAGTGCACAGCAGGTGGTCGTGTCACCTTAGAAAATCCCACAAAGTTAACACATTTGTTTGCAACCAGATTAGACAGCTTAGTACCACCAGAGTCTGCAGGACTATCATGCCAGCCTGGGTTATTGATAAATATGGAAGCAATGATGTGTTCAGGTTCACTAAAAATGCCAGTTTTCCTGTCATTAACTACCCAAATGAGGTTGTTGTTAAAGTTATTGCAGCAGGACTAAACCCAATAGATGTCAGCATGAGAGGTGAGTAACAATCCTTTGCATCTGTGTTATAGTATATGTATAGGAAAGTGGATCACCAGTACCTTTCTTAGAATTCTGTCAGGTTTGACTGTACTGCAACTATATACTTCGGCTCTAATAGCAAGCTCTCCCCCTGTCAGGTGGCTATGGTGCTGCAACGTTGTCAATGAAGAGAGACCCTCTGAATATCAACCAGTCAGGCAGCGAGTTCCCTCTCATCTTGGGGAGGGACGTGTCTGGGGTCATCATGGAGTGCGGCCTGGATGTGAAGTACTTCAGAGAAAGGGATGAGGTAAGAAAAGCAAACAGCAGATGAGATGTAAGCAAATGTGCACTCTGTCAGAAAAAACTGCACAATGCCTAATGAGTGTTTTTACTCCGGTCTCCTTAAGGTGTGGGCTGCTATCCCACCATGGAAGCAGGGCAGCTTATCCGAGTTTGTGGTGCTGAGTGCTAATGAGGTATTCATCTGAATTTATCGTTGTTGATGACTGCCTCATTTTAATGAGTAATCAATTGAATAATTTGTTTTGTATTTGTCTGAGGTTTACTCCAATGAGACACTTCAGTTGATAGTTATCTATGTACTTTTAAATACTGCACATAGTTTTCTTCTATCAAAGGTAAACTTCATCCTATCATGTGTGTGTGTTAACACTGAATCAGAGGAAAAGGAAAAACTGACAATTGTCTATTTTATCGCACAGTTGTGTTTTTTCATAATGATCAGCGGGTGTTTTGTTGACATGTGTGGAGGCAGTGCTGGCAACAACTTTGACTGTGTGTTGGGTTTAGGTATCCCACAAACCAAAGTCTCTGAGCCACACAGAGGCAGCCGCCATTCCCTACGTGGCAACAACTTCCTGGTCAGCATTGGTCAACACAGGTGGGCTCAGTAAGGACAACTGTAGCAAGAAAAGGTAAGGAAACAGGGAGAACATTGCCTCATTGCTAGAAATATTTTCCACTGGTTTTTACAAAAAGCTCAACCGGCTGTGTCTTTGTCCACAAAACAATTCTGGAGCTTCACAGTTTAACAGTGAAACAACATTCTTCTCCACTCCTGAAGAAGAAGATGAGGGTGGGTTTTAATGTTACGGTGTTAAAACTTGCATTAAATCGGAAAACCTTAATTTATTAATCATTAGCGTAAATCAAAATAAGCAAGTTAGACCCTGAATTCTAACTGTCTGCCAGTAATTCCATTATTCCAGATTTTCCCCAGTTTGCATTGAACACAAAAAAATAATACAATGAATATTGAGACATTCTCTGTAAAGTAAAGATCTAAAGAGGCGAGTTTCAAGCTCATGAAGCCCCCTCACACAGGATGCAGGCTAAGACTATTAGCTTAGGAAGGGCGTCTTCAATTCATATCAATTTGGCGTCTCTTTGTTTCTGGGGACTTAAATTTTGTTGTATGAGCTGGACAGAAACATTTTATTTTTGGTTTCTTGTGTTATTTCTCCTTCTAAAAAGGAGTGCCCTTCCTCTTCAGGTGCGTAGGAGAGAGATAGAAGTCTGCTGTGAAGCTCCGGGAATCCTCTGTGAACTCATTTGACTTTCTAGAATCTAGAATCTAGATGTTCGAGATAATGACTGAACTTCATTTTTGGATGAACTATCGATCCCAGAGAATCAATCCTTTCTTTGATCTTTCCAATTATTCCACTCGCTGCTCCTGCTAAGCCCCCGTGGGCCGGCCTCTTAATGGGCCTCTGGGTGCTTTGCTCTGGTTTTCTGGTCGCGGCTCAGTTGCTCATCCTTGCTGGAATGAGCTTGACGCCCTAAAGCTCAGAGCGCATTTGACATTAATCCTGAGGAGGGAGAGTCCACGCCTAGTAGTGGCGCAGAAAACACTTCTGCATCAATGACAGCACGTGTCTGCATTTTCTCCTCCCAACAGGATTCTGATCCTCGGGGGTTCGGGGGGAGTGGGAACGTTTGCTATACAGGTATGGACTTACTCTGAAAGTATAGCACGTATTTTCCAAAGATGGGACTGACTGCCAGCATTCGTGTCCAGATGCTGAAGGCTTGGGGCGCACATGTGACCGTTACTTGCTCCCATAACGCTGAGCGGATTGTGAGGGGTCTAGGTGCAGACCATGTGGTGGACTACACTGCTGGACCTGTTGAGAAGCTGCTCAGCGCACTAGAGAAGTGAGATAATCTCGCATGTACACAAACACACATCTATGTCTACTTTTTCATTCATCATGTCGAACAGATTTAAGACCGACCAGAGAAAGAAATACTTAGGTTGGGGGTTCAATTTTAGTTTGAAGCAAGCAGTGACATTTGGTTTTAGAGGAACCTCTCATGTGGTAAAATGTTGCTTTCTGTTACCGAGGCTCAGATTTTCTTCATTTTCATCTTTTCATGGATTTATTGAGTTCCATGTAAAGGATGTAATGAAGTATTTAGATGTGGGTACATACACTGTTGAAACAGACTTATCTGTTTTTATACACGGAGTATAAACCAGCCGTAACACAGCAGCGTTGGCATCTAGAGTGATATGTTTACACATGCATTGAACATAAAGCTCCAACCATCCTGTTACACGATGACTCTTCCTTCAGTTAGCTGCTACCTGCTGCTCGCTGCTTCTTAATCTCTTGCTTGTAGATTGTACACATCATCAAAAAGTCAGACCTCTGTAATATTGTAGCACCTCGTGAGCTCACTCCTTTTATTAATGCGTTGCAGAACAGCAGTGACAGCATTTTCACAGCTTAAAATGGCGCTTTTATCAATATCCATTTCCATTTTCTGACCAGCTATCCACATCTTCAAATTCTCCTTTCTTTATTTCATGTCCACCAAAACCACATGTTTGTATCTCAACCCATTTCTGCCGTTTGCTGACTCTTCATCCCTCTAGATTCGACCTGATCCTTGATAATGTTGGCGGGGACACAGAGAATTGGGCGCTGAGTCTGCTCAAGCCTTGGTGTGGCGCCAAGTATGTTACCCTTGTAACGCCATTCCTCCAGAACACCGACACACTGGGCGTCGCTGATGGGATGATGCAGACAGCTGCCACTGTGGCCTGCAAAGCCCTCAAGGTAATCCTGGCAGCATTAAATACATGCAGTTTGATTAATCAGATATTTATTGAAGAATGTATCTCCAGCACAATGAATGACCCCCCCACCTGAAAGCCAATGATTAGAGGTGTTGGTCCCTTTTTCTCCCAAGTCGTAATAATATATGCCGACCAACTATCAAAACAAGAACGATGGGGAAACAATGCTGCTCACTACTTCAAGGGTATTCCACTGACATTGTAAAAGCTCCGGTAATTTATCTCTCTTTCCCTGCTGAGGTCCAAATCAGACGCCACTAACCCTAATAATAATATATTAATAAATAAAAAATCCAAGAACCAAAAAGATACAAACTCTGTTCGTCTGGGTGAGAATTTAAGAACAGTTGAATAATTTTGCTTCTAATTGGACAACACACAAACACACAAACACACACACACACACACACACACACACATCATGGGTTTCATTGTGATGAACATCCAGCAAAGCAAAGAATGCATGCAGCACGTTTAAGGCTACCATTATGTCATCTTAATCTACGGCACAAACTGTCCTCTTTCTACAGATTGGTGAATCAGTGTCGTCCAGATTAACGATTTTCTTCTCAACTTCCTGCAGTGCTGACATCTAATTCCTTCATTTGTTTGTAGATGGAGAACTGTAAAACAGAGGATTTTGGAGTTATGTGACTGAGTTAAGCCCCGAGGTTGACGTGGGATAGTATGGCTTGAAACCGGCTTTACATGCAGATCTTGTTGGGGGGAGTCGGGTGTTTGTTTCCATGTTACACAATTCTATTTAGCTGCAGGATCCAAACTTTAGAAGCAGCGTCGGGTTGGTGTCACCAAACCCCATCACTGCCTTTGTAGTGAAGAATCTCCAGTTTCTTCAGGCTGTTTCTCATGTTCTCACTGAGATAGGACAGTGTCCTGTCATACCTGTCTCAGGTTATATTGTTCTCTCTTCCCTCGTTTTCCTTGGTAGGAATAGGTAGAGCTCTGCTGATTTTTCCTGTCACACCTTGTACTTCAGACAATATCCTCTGAGCAGGACCGGGAGCGTCGCGCCCCCACAGGGAGGATCAAATTCACAGCAGCGATGTCTCCCTTTGCCAATGCTGAGGAAAAATCTTGTCTTCTGATCATTAGAAGAAAAGGAATTTATCCGAGGAGTCTCAGTTGTCTTATTTAAATATATGGTGTCATTATAGACAGATCTGTGATAACAGAGAGGAGATCCAGCAGGACTATTATACGCTTACAATGTCAGCAAATCAACCAGGTCCGACTATCCTGGCCTTCAGACAAAACAGGGCCCTCCCCATTCGCCAGACATAACAAAGAGGAAACACGTCAGAAAGAAGTGGGGCAAAGGTAGTGTTTACATTACCCTAACAGCCGCCATCACTGTCCCTCCCATCAGAACCAGGATCTGAGCTGCGTTGTTCAGATCGATAGGTCCGTTTACATTTGCTGATTCAGCTCTAAATACTGAATCATTTCAGTCAGAATGGACATCGCCGACGTCACGTGTTTGGGAAACCACTAGGACATTTTACACAGAATTCAAGCATTATTATAGCTGACTGTAAATACCGGGTCTGTATTATCCAGCTTTCTATACCTCCTGAGATCGGATGTAGCCGTAGCTGGTAGCAGCAGGTCAGCTGGTAGTTTTTGAACTCCACTCAAAGTGTTGGCATTATTCAGGCAAGAATCACTTTTGGGTATCGAACCAACATTGGAAACAAAGCTCTGCTCACAGTGATTATTACAACCTTCCCCTGCAGGATGAAGAGAGACACATTCTTGAGCAGAGGAGCAGTGAAGGTTCTGCTTTCTGCACTCACTGACAGGGGTTGTAAAACTGCTGATCTTTCACGCCTTCTCTCTCATTGTGTTTTCTTGTAGCACCTCGTCAAAGGAGTTCACTACCGCTGGGGATTCTTTGCACCGAGCGGACCCGCATTGGATGAAATAAGAGAAATGGTGGACGCAGGACAGGTACAGGACCGGATTTATTCTCCAATCCTTTCATAAACGATGATAAACTGACTTCTGTGTCTTTAACTATCGGTACACATTGTGTCTCATTCAAGATGAATACATTAAATATGTCAGCAGTGGCAGATTGACCATAAGACATGGGTCTAATAACTAGGTGTACTAGGTATGTGGGTGAGTATAGTTTATAAATAGGCCTACGCGGCGGTTCCCCACAGCAAGGGAATGTCCCAGAAACCCCCCAATCCACTGCGTTGTACAAGCAATCTCCATGATTGAACTCCTCAAATTAGATGTGACTCATTAATGATATCAAACAGCCCGTATCGACTCAACCTGACTTTTTCTATGAAATCAGCTACATGCTCTAAGATCAGATCCCACAGTGACTTAATAATGAAGATAGAGTTCACTAATATTGTGAGTTCAATAATAAAACAAGACAGATTTCCTTGTGTCTCTTCATATGAGCTAAAATTAGACACAATTTTACTTATGGATGTGAAGTAGGTTTTGAATAAAAGCCCCCCTTGTGAGTGAAATATAAACAGTTACAGTAAAATATGACAAGCAGGAGGTTCATATGGGGTAAATTTGGACTAAATTGGACCAACGGTTAGGAGTAAAACATTAATTATTAGAGTAAAACTAATTTTATTCAAAATATTGCTCATTGAGTCTATTCATTGCACCAAATCTTGTACGAAATCTAATCAAGGTGTAAGAAAATATGGCCCTTAAACTGATTTTTAAAAATGTATTTTTAGATAAAGTTCCCCTAGTGGCTGAAATATGCAAGTGACCTTTCCAAAATGAATACAGATCTTCGCTGCACTAAGAGGGGTAGAGGGGATATAAAATTTTCAAAATTATCCAAGAATGCAGCGAAGACGATTCCATAATATTCCAGACTTATTGGGGATATTATGGAGGGGCATTCAAAATCGTGTGTCAGGCACAGATGGGGCAGAATTCCACTTCCAATACTTTCTCACCACTTTAGAAAAAAATTCAGAACGCATGTATATTTATTAAAAACAATTTGATCAGTTTGCATATTAAATATCTAGTCTTTGTGTTCTATTCAGTTGCATTCAGGCTGAAAAGTATTTAAAAGCCATCACATTGGTTTTATTGATATAATGTCTGAGCTCTCATGACGTCCGCTCAGATCCCTCTATCTGCTCTCTTCCAGATCCGCGCCGTGGTGGAGGAGACTTTCAGCTTTTCCCAGGTTCCTCAGGCGTTTGAGAAGTTGGAGAAGGGTCACGCTCGAGGGAAGACTGTGGTCGGGATCAGTCAGGAGGGAGAAAACCTATAGCACTGCCTTTGTGAAAACAATCTTTAAACAAACTGAGTGAAAATAACTTAAATGCCAGATCTAGGATTAATAAATTGCAAAAGGCGATGTTGTTGCTGCCTTCAAGTTTTGTACGTTCATGTAAGCGCTGCAGCTGCCGCTGTGAGTTTGAGAAGGTTGTCATACTTCAGTAGTTTGAATAAGAAAATAAACAGTTAATAGTAGGCTGATTATATGTCCGATCATATTTTATATATTTGAAGAATTAGTGAGTAAATGTGAAGTATTTTGTTGCACATTCAACTGCCAGTCATGTCCTATCTTAGTGAATCCTAACTTCAGCAGCGTTAGAACATCTAGTGGTCAGTACCTGCCAAAGTGTTCTTTAGGATGGGAAACGGATCAAGCAACAACAAGGTTGAGGGCAATCAAGGCCCGTTGATGCTCATGGGGAGAGAAGCCCGGCCCGTGTTGTCCGATCCCACAGAGGAGCCAATGGACAAACAAATTGCTGAAAAAATAAATACTGGTTCCTACATTACACATTATTAGACAGGTGGTTATAATGTTAAGACTGGTCAGTGTATAAGAAGTAAATATATGAGATTGCAACTTCTTTACCCAACGGGGTTAGAGAAAGATTTGACAGCAAAGCATTTTGCTGCACAATTATTCCTACACACCAAACTGACTTTGCTCTTTGTCACGTTGTTAATCCTCAAAGTCAGAATGTGGTCAAAAGCTTCTTTCACATTTTCAAATATTTTTGATGAGCTGAAGCCATCACTTAGCAGTAAAGTCTTACATATCGCCCATTAGTCTCACAAATCCTCTACATTTTATCTCCTCCAGCAGAAGTCCAACAATTTCTGAAGGGAATATAAAAAAAACTTTCTAATTACGAGCCGAGCCCCCCTAAATGCCTGACCCTGACAGGATCGTCCCTGTATTATGCAGATTTTTCTTCTAGTCTGACTGTTTCCAAACACAATAATGAAAAGGTTTGAACTCGTGAATGAGCTCGAGTTTTTATTTATCCCATAAATAGAATATCGTTGCTGAGAGAAGACGCTGTCTGAGATTCAGATTACTGCTTACATTGGTTTCAGTGTGGAGGAACAGTCTGGAAATGTTGGTGGGCTTTCTTTGCATGAAAACAGAAAAGAGTTGTGGGTTTGTGAGCGTTACATAAACAAAGTTCTCTACTTTCATTCAGTCCTTCAGGATGTCAGACCTGGTAGCAACAAGCTGACAGGACACACCTGAGTTAGAGGTCAGAGGTCAGAGAGCTCAACCGTTCTCTGCAGCTAATAGAACTCTTAGTGAATCAAGATTACAGCTGTGGGTTTTGGCACGACGGCACCGTTGGATAAAAAATAACTTTCTGTCTTCCTGAATGCGACCGATCACCAAACTCATTATGAACATGTATATCACAGCTTCATCTCAGGTATTTGTTGGATAGATCCAAGTGTCCCAGTTTGGAACAGTAGGTGGTAGACCGAACAATAAAGACATCAGTCAGTAGTTGGCGGGTCCTCCAGTGTGTGTTTAAGCTCATTATGGACTGGGGATCCAGCTGTGTGTGTTTGGTGTCATGTTGCTGATATGTGTAGAAGCTGGATCCTTTACAGTTTGTCCTTAATATTTCCACAAATGTTTTGTTTATCTTCATTAAATTAAAGTTCCATATACGCCAGGATAAGATCAAACTTGGCCTACGCTGTCGTCCGCGATATCAAGGGTATATCCCGGAAAAGCTCCCAATCCCCTCTTTTATATAAGTTTATATTCTGCGTCTCGTAGTGAGCAGAATATAAACTTTAGATTAAAATATGATGTATACGAGACAGAGCTCCTTGAAACGATCCATAAATTTAGATTATGCAATGCCTATTTCATAATATGTCTGAATTTTCGGGGATATGACAACATGACGACTGCCAACATTATAGATCTCACTATTTAAGCTCTGTTGTTTAAAATAGGGCGACCATTACGTGGTGGAAGTTACTTATTTTGCAGGAAGTTTCATTTGTACACATTTTATTTAATTTTACAATGAGATGATCAAACATGTTCTTTTGTGCCAGAAATCCAAACATGATTTTTTTCAAGGACCAGTGTGGATCACAGAAAATAGATTGTGCCACATAATTCCACTCTAAATCTACGGATGACGGATGATGAAACAACTATCTGAGGTAAATAAAATCAGAGCAAATACTTTTTTTTTTCTGCAAGAAATGCAAATTCTAATGACATCTTCAACAGTTTTCTTTTACATTAACATATTTACAGTTACTGCATTTCTGCTCGCAAATCTATACACTGTGTTTATGTACAAGCTACAGCAGTCGGTAACAGCTTCTCTAAAATCCATAAAGGTTATCAAAACTTTACAATAGATCAACTTTGACCCACAGAAGCTATAAAAAGAGATCTTTGGAGGGTAGACAAGTTGGACTTCAAAGAGCAGGAGTCAACATACAGCATAGGTTCATATTTGTAACTTTCTAAACAGGGCGCCGTAGGAAAGAACCAGAAAGTAAACATATATGCAGCCTTCAAAGAGGGCTGCCCTCTAACCACATGCAGTAAAAACTGAGAGAAATGCATGGAGTCTGTGGTAATATTAAAATTACTGCTTTAAAATACTGTTTTTGCAGTATTTTTATTAATTCTGGAAAAAAGGTCAAAGTCGTAAAAGTTCTTATTTATCAAAGTTTAGTTTAGGGTTAAAATGTTGAACCAGTCAATAATCACCCTCTCCAACTAGAGTAAACAGTGTTTCAGCAACACCACCAGAGGATGACCTAGACTGCATCCATCATTGTGGCTTGCGTTCCACCGCAGAGCTGCATCACGGGGCTCAGTCCCCTGACAGCACCGCCATCAAAGCCTCTGATGACCTCAGTGGAGCTTCTCTGATGATATGAGGTCCATCAGATCACAAGATCTCCAAAGTCCACCTTTGGCTCAATTTGTTCTTATCCAGCTTGTTGAGGATGACCATGTTCTTGTCAAATTGATTTCCACCTAGTTAGAAAAGAAAAGCTCACTGAGTCATGTCTTCTCATCATAAAACACAAGTCAATAGTGATCAGCATGTCATCTTCTCTCCATTTTCTCATATCTCAAAAACAATATTATTTTCTTGACACACTTGGATTTACTTCTTGATACCTTGAATAAAACATTATCCAACTTTGTTCAAGACTCTTTGAGCTTTGTCTCAGATGAATGAAAACATATTGAACAGCTTTTGTTTTAGGCTCTCAACTGAGACAAATTTCACTCAGAGTCACAGAATGAGCCCTTGTTACCATGGAGATGAAAGAAATCCAAACAAAAAGATCTGACCTGTCTCTTTTAGTATGAAGGGGCTGTAAAGTTTACAACAGTTCTATATCTCAAACTCTACATGTGTCACCTCTGCACCAGGTTAGGTCCGCTACATGATATAGAGTACCAAAGTTTCCACTCAAACTGTAATATAGACATGCTCTGGGCTTAGAACCTAACCAGGTAGAGCTTTTAGCTGGTTTTTATGTTTCAACATATAAATGTGCCAAGCCTCTGCAGCTTGCAATATGATGATTTGTGCAATACAAACATGTATTAACACCTGCAGTGTTGATCTTAGTTGTGCAATATGTGTTCTGTCTTTTTGTGATGGTATTGTTAGTAATTGTGGAATGACTTATGACACATGCAGCCACACTGTGCTCTTGGATAATTCCCCTTAGGCAAAAATAAAAAATATCTCATATGGTGGTTACAGTTACCATGGTGATGTAAGCAGGTGAGAGGAGTCACAACAAGCTGGTGTTGAAAAGCCTGGCTTTAGGCTCAGTATAGATCACTAACACATTAGTCACTTTGAGTCACACCTCTTTGGGCTGCCTAGCTGTTTTATTCCAACAATGCACCTCCTGAGTCGACCAGGAGATGGCGATGGTGGCTCAGAACTCGATCACGTTATTAATCACTTTATTAAACACGTTTATGAGCCTGTCTAAAATTACTTCATATTATGTAACTTTACAGAGCTGTGTTTGAGGTTAAGACAGCGCACTCTCACCTTTAACATCCAGGACCAGCTCAGGTTTGAAGTGGAAGCGCACCAGGCCATCTGGGGTGATGTTCCACAGCTGGTTGGCTTTCTCTTGGTCGGGGGAAATGCATAGCCTACTGCCTGCCATCACCAAGCTGCCCGACGTCTGAAGGAAGCAGTCCTCCACCAGCTGAAGATAAAGATGCACTGGTTAGAGGGTCCAGTTTAACCCGTCCTGATGCTATGTACTGTGCAAAGAAAACCTTTGAGTTTCTGCTCTTTAGTTCTACATTTGAATAATTAGATTTTTTATTTTTCTATTGGGCAGATCTTTTGAAAGGAATAAAAGGAGCATTCTGATGCTACCAGAGAGGGAGAATAATTATTGATTGTATTCTTGCTAAAAGGTAATAACTCATAAGCTTACCTGTATGTAAAACTTCCATTAAAGTTTCTCCAAATCAAGTAAGGGAGTTCTGACCATTATTACCATTAGACAGGCTTTGTGACTAAAATGAGCTTTTTAGTCAATGCCTGCGGCTCCTGCCGTCTAACCTACATACATTTTAAAAGGAGTTCAGTTCCATAAAAGTTTCTTCTATAGATAAAAAATGTACTATCAATGATTTTCTGCCGATCTCTTTTTTAAATTTTTTGAAAGGAAGCTTTTACTCGTTTTGATCCTCGATTTGACATGATGTTGTTATTTTAGGAGAAATTATACCAGTTTTAATAAACACATATTGCTAACCGGAATTACTTTAATATTTTGTTTTGAAGGAAACAGATAAATTCATGAAAGATTACATGGTGTGTTATAGAATAATGTATGGTATTTAAGGCTAAATCAGCACCATGGTGAAAAGGCAAACGCTGAAAGTGAGAAGGTTCAGTGTCCCATTACTCGATTTAAAAAAAACAATGGGAAGCTACAACCCCGTCTCTGAGTCAAGGTGTAGAGGAGGGACGTGGATGTGTCTTATCTTAACAAAGAAGAGACAGATCACTGCCCTACACAAATAAACTGTATGATGATTATACTGTATCTTCTTCGGACTGGTGTTCTAAGGGCATAAGGTGGTGTTGGTATAGTGGTACCTTGCAGGTGAGCTGCCCGTCCCGGTAGAGCCAGATTTGCTGCACCTCTCCTGTTTCCTCCACTGCCTGAACCCTCATCAGCTTAATGTCATCCATGGTTCCTGTCAGGGACATCATGCATCCCGTCAGCCGGTTCCGTAGGCGTAAGAACATCTGCTTCTGTTGAAGTGAAAAATGGTTGGATTTGATTCGTGTCAGAGAAAATTACAATAAGACGTGTGACAGTTTTATTTGAAGATTTATTATGTGTTTTAATTATAATATAATCCTATGCTTCAATTGTTTTTCGTGCAAGAACCAAAAATTTAAAAAAACATGACATCTTATGAGACTAAGTCCTGCTCCATTAAACTGACAAACATCCTTGCTTCGGTACCTGGAGTAATGGGCGTAACGATCCTATTCTCTGCCAGCCGCTGAACTCGCACCAGTCAGCCACTTCAGTGGGCTGAAGAAGCATCTGCCGACCACAGTAGTTGCTACCTTCATACAACACCCACCTGAGGAGAGGACATGAGCCATGTGTGTCAGCTCCAGATTTGTATAATCAAATGTCGATTATATAGGAAGTAAACTAACAGCCTTTATTTACATTTAAAGCTGAGCCTCTATTGATTTCAGCTCCTCACAACTTCGACCGGCTTGCTGCTTATTCAATCGCTTTGGTTGTTTTTCCACAAACTAGCAGATACAAGCTTTGTTAAAGGGTTCTTAAATAAAAACTGTGTGGGTGAGCAACATTTGATGTGTTAGATTTATTATCCAAATGCTAGAATGTATACAGGTGTTTGTGACATTATAACTTTACTTTTCCTAGGGCTGTAAAGAAGTTCAAAAGGTGTGTTTTCAGGATTCTGAAATGTTGTTGACATGAGAGCAAAAAGGCAAACCTTAACAAACGCATATTGTGCAACAAATATTTGTGAAACATAGTTTTGTTGTCTATCCCCAGGCAGTTTCACCTACATTCACAACGTGACTAATTGGATGCTTACGACTCAGTTGATGGTCTGACAGGTAAACGAACCACTTGTGTCCTCCATGACCCTAATGAGTCTGAAGGGTGGTGGGTGGGTGAAATATAGACATGTGTCAATCAATGTCAAGGTGTTATTGACCTCACAGGAGGGCAAGACTTCCTCTCTGACAGTTAAAACTGAAGATACCAGTTGGAGCAGATGTGAAATCTCCTCATATATTTAAGTCCAGTTTGTCTTTGTTTTTAACCTCTTTCGATATTTTGTTTTGAATGTAATAATGATACCTATAATATTCTAAATTCTAGGGGTAAGCTTTTATGCTCTTATAATTGCTTACAGCGACATTAAACGGAAACTGTGTTCTCTGAGTGTTGTCTTGTTTACATTCAGATGACAGGCTCTGCCTCCAAAGACAATAAATGACAGCAGTGGAAAAGTTTAAACAGTGACTTACATTCCTCCCTCCACCACCAGGGAGCGTATGCGGACATCCAGGCCGGTCTGCTGCAGGTTCACAGATCCACCTCCCAACACCACTCTCCGACCTCTACAGCCCACCTTACTGAACAAGACGATGGAAGGCAGAGAACACTCCTGTACGAGAAGACCGCAGAGTTTAAGTCATGGTTGCTGGGATCCACTGGGTCTTACAAAGAATCCCCAACAAGGCGGCGTGAGCATCACCGCTGGAACTTGTAAAACACAAATACTCACTTGTCCAGTGGGCTGGATGGAGCGGATAGTAGTGTCTGAGGACAGGAAGCCCATGGCCTCTGTGTTGGGGTATTCTCCTCTCTCCAGCACGTACATGTTCCCTGTGAATTGGGCCCCTTCATTTGCAACCCAGCTGAGACACAAGATACACAAATCGGTTATCTCACACTGATCATCAATTTTCAACCATCAACACAGAATCATACAAATCTGCAGAGAAAACTAAAATGATCACATTCATTTTGTATAATGAATACTTGTAAGCAAAATTATTCAACCAACGTGTATGCTAAGTTTATTGATACAAATCTATTTATCAAACAAGAACAGGTTAAATAGCTCAATCAAACAAATACAACTCTTTTTTTTCCAATTATGACGCCAAAAGCTGCTTTTACTGACTGATGCCGACTCTACATGATTAAACCGTTGTTGATGAGCATCTGTAATAATAATAATAATAATACATTTTATTTATAACGCACTTTACATTTGGATCAAATCTCATAGTGCTACAAGGTAAAAGCAGATAAAAGCATCAATACAAAAAATGTCATTATAATAATTTAAAAATAAGAGCAAAGAGCAGCAATTTTAATTAAAATCCAAAGGTTCTACTAAAAAGGAAAGTTTTAAGTCCTTTTTTAAAAGTCTCAGTCGTCTGTGGAGCCCTCAGATGGTAAGGGAGGGCCTTCCACAGACGAAGGGCAGCAGAACAGAAGGCCCGATCACCTTTGGTGCTGAGTTTAGTTCAGGGGAGGAGGAGGCGGTTTGAGTGGGAAGAACGGAGGGATTGTGTTGAGTTTCCTCAACGACCTAATCTCCAGCTCATAGTTTGTGAATTGCTTCAAATCTGTTGCACTGAGCTATTCAAACTGTCCACAGGTGATTTGTTCTTGCAAAAAGCTAATAAAACGTATATTTTGCAAATAATCCTAATATACAATAGGGCTTGAGTAATTTTGCTTTTAACAGAAAATAAGGGAGGGAATAGATTTTCCTGCCTTGCTGTGGTTTTGGGACGGGCCCATGTCGATCCACTGCTGACTCATGCTGATATTTATCTAGTGAATAAGTCTTACGTAAATGTACTCATAAAGATGAAAAAAATTGACTCAGCTTATTATTAGGGTTAGGTGACTACAGTCCATTCAGAAAATATGTCTTAATCTGATTGAATAAAAGCAGTGCTATTGGCAATACCACAAGAATGAGTGTGACAATGTGAATTCACTGACATTCAAAAAAACAAAACAATGGACTTAAATCTTAAGCTATTTTTAATGGAAATGTGATCCATTTCATGTTTTCCCTTTTTATAACACACTGTCTGTGTTTTCGATGGAAACAATGGAAGCGTTAGGGACACTGAAGGCAGGCCATCCTGTTCTAAGCATATCTAGCACATTATAGGTTCTAGTCTCTCCAAACTTCATACAGTTCATACAACTTTGTGCCCTTCCACATCAATTCCGGTGCGGTGTGACTGAACTATGAACACAGCGAGAACCAAAGACAAATAACAGGATGTGATGTCAAACGTTTGACCCTAAAAAACACAAGAGTGGACAGGAAGAGCTTCAGGGGCAAACGTGGAGCCATCAGGGGGTGAGGTGCCTTATAAACATTTGGTGAGAGAAGCACATCTCAACCAGCATTGTTCCAACACAAAATAAAGTACGTCAGCAAAGCCATCAATTAAGGCTCTGATCTTTTCCGTTCAGCTTTTAGTCAGTTGTGCCTACCTGCCAGCCAGAACTTTACAGGAACAAACTATGACATCGTCATCCAGGGCTTCTGTGCTATCCACCAGAGTCACAAGATTTCCCATGAAGTTTGGCTCAGAATACAGCTGCACCTGAAACATACAAGCAGTATGTGTGAAAAAGAAATTAGTATTTCAGTGAGAACAGACAAAGATAGTGGGAGAGAGATGGGTCCATATGATTTATGTGAAGCAATGAATGGAGGGGGCATGCCTTGAATGTTGTTACTCCCATGGATGTGTCCTATAGAAAAGACAGGAGAGAGGCATTATCAGAAAATTAAAAATAATGTCAGCTTTTGCTAAAATGAATCATAAAATCTTAAGAGGCAGACATTATCTATGTGAAAGAAGCTATGTGTGGAAAAAAAGAAGAAGAAAAGGACAAAGTTCTCAATAATATCTTACCTGGAAGACCGGCTGTATGGATGAGATCTTTTCGTTCAAGGCTCCCCAGTCCTCAGGGCCTGCATAAATGCCTTTCTCCAGGACGTAGACTTCGCCGCTGAATCCAGGCTTCTCAAAGCCAAGCCACCTGCCAGGGATACAGAAGATGAAAATAAGTTATATATCAAAATTATTTAGTCAAGACACAGATCCAGGTCTGGCCATAACTGGCTCTTTGTAATCACAGCACATCACCGGTAATACTGATCTGACTGAATCACTGTATGTCATCACTGTAAAAGGAAAGGGAGGAAGGAAGGGCGTCAATGCTTTAAAAAGATTGTAAATAAATCCAGCAGGTGAGGCGGATGTAAAGCAAATAGCGGAACATACATGAAGGTGCGCATAAAGGTTACACAAAATTCAACTCAAAATTGCCGTTTGACCAAAATCTGTTGAATATTAACAGAGCTGTTTGAAAAATTGTGAATCTTTTTTACAATTAATGACGTTTCGAAACAAAAAAATAATAAGATAGTTAACTATAACTTCACAATAAAAGATGTAACTTTCCAATGATGCTCTGCTGGTTACAGTAAAGTTTACAGTGTATTACAGGAAATAGTAGCATTCAAAGTGCTGTATTGGCATATTATTTCTCCCAGATTGCAGTCATCAGTATGGCACATCAAAACAGACTTTAGCTCAGATTTCACCGCAGACGTACGTTTGGCTTTACAGTGTTCACTGACTGGATGGCATGGACTGTACATGGGTCGAGGAATGTATTTAAACTTGAAATACGAGGAAAATCTGTTGTACACCTAAGTAATCTGTCACTAAATTATACATAATTATATCCCAGATGGCTTTAAATGTGCAAAGGTGTGTGTGTGTGTTTGTGTGTACAGTGAGAAAACATTTAGCTGTCACTAGAGGGTGATGAACCAACGCCCTTATAGACACTATCATTGCAACACAAAATGTGTTTCCGCATCCTAATGACTAATTAAAAAAAAAAAGAAAAAGGAACTTACACTCCACTTATGACGTTGGCTGATTGAGTTTTGACACCATAACCAGTTTCCTCCATGTCTGTGACAGGAACCAGTAAGTCCAAGTTGAGTCCTTGATCATTACAGCCCGGCTCAGTGAACAGTGTGACATGGGGGGAGAGGAATTCCTTTGGAAGATAATAGCAGTCGAAATAACAACAATGTGAAAGCCATTTTTTATTACTCCAAGTAATAAACCTGTTTTGACCTGTTAAAGGTGGAGTTCAGGAAGACCACAGCAACCAGATTCAAAGATCAAAACAAGATGAAACAGAAAGAAATATGTAGTTCATTACACATTTGAAAAAAAAAAGAAAGGAAAAGAATCTTTGTTGAGAAATATCTTCTTCATCGTCTTTCAGATCTGTTATCTGAAAGACGATCAGATCCTCCATGGGTGGCCAGAGCGGATCGTATGTTTCCATACAGGTTGGAAATATTCCAAAAATATTAAAAAAAACACCTTTCCAGTTCATGCAAAATAACATCAAACTTTTAAGGAAAAATAATGAACAGTTTCTGATTTATGCCCCGCAAACAATGTGAAATATTACTTGAGATCTGATCCAGAGACTAAACTAACCACCAAAATCATTCATGTATCCACAAAAAATGTAATAAATAGCTAAAAGCTAACTTGGTTTGAGTGTGATTATTCTGTATGTATATGAAAGTATTTATGTATGTTTTTTAAATCCTTTTAAGTCAAGCTCTGGAAACAAAGCGTGACGTGAGCCCAATTCTATTGCCCCCTCCTCACTGCGTTTATGGCAGGAGATGATAAGGAACATTACATTTCAGTGTGTCATTAATATGATATGAAGAATTTGTGATGCTTACGGTGCATATTGGGCGGAGTGACAGGAGTCCGTCCTCAGATCCCCCCCACTCAGTAGAGTGAGGATACTCCCCCTCCTCCAGGATGTACTGCTGGCCTTCAAAGTATGCTTCCTGATAGCCCACCCAGCTAACAGGGAGAAACAAAGAAATGCAATGTTTACTTACCCTATTTCAGTGATCTCCACTGATAATATCTGACTATGAGAAATTTGGATATTCTTTTCTTCAGCTGCCAAACAAAGATGATTAGAAAATGTTTTTTGGCTAATGCTATGATGATGATGATGTTACACTCTTGAATTAAATCAAACAACTACTTACAGACCACCAAGTATTTTCATTGACCCCACTGTAGACAATGTCTTCTTCTTGTCCAGTTTGCCTGTTTTTTCCACTTCTTCTTCTTCTTCTTCTTCTTCCTGCAAGTCGTACACATCGCTGTCGACCTCCATGGACTCTCCTTCAAAGTTGGGCCTCTCAAAGAGTAAGGCCTGTGTGAGAGAAGCAGAAGAAAGAAAGAAAGAAAGACCTTATATGTGGGTCTGTATGAAGCGTTTATGACCCATATGTGGGTTTTTGGCTAATTTCTGTCATAAGTTTCCTGGATTACGATGCCATGCAGCATTTAACATCTTGAAATATCTCACATGCTGAGTTTTGTTGTTGAACTTTATTTATCCAGGGAAATTAAAGTATTTCTACTTTGCTAACTTTCTTTAGACCAAACTTTGATACAGTAGCAAAAGTAGTTCACTATGTTAAACATGAACTATTTTAACTTTAGGTCAGTGCTAATGATAAAGAAAACTTCAAACACACTATTATCAAATTGTTGTATTCGACAATGAGCTGTGATCTCTGTTCTGAAAACCATAAAGCCAAAAAAGTGATGCAAAATTATAACAACCATCTAAAAAACCTCAGACAGGACCTCAGACTTTGGTCCTCCTCACTTCACACTTCCTACATAACATGGCTAACGAAGCCTTGGAAGGATGATGGGGAAAAAGCCAATGAACAGAAAAGACTCAACTGGCAGCTGGCACTGAATAACATGGCTGGAAATCTAAGGTTTGCCCGGATGAAGGTGGCTTGAGAGGTTTTACAGCAAAGACAACCATGAGGCTGCTTCAAGAAATGGAAATTTGAGTCGGAGTGCATCTTAGAACTTGTCAAGCAGTCAGTTTGAGAAATACCTTAAATGTACTTTGTCCTTACGAAACCTTTCATGACAATGAAAAATGTATTACAACACATAAAAAAGTTAAAGTATGACATTATTTTGCCACGATTGTCTTAGAGAAGTTAGTATGAGTAACGTAAGACTTTATACTAATATTTCAGCCTGTGGATTATATAAATAACAGTTGATGACAGAGACACAAAATGTAGTGTATCATAGAACGCACCTTGAAATCATTAGGATGTTCCACCTTTATTGCACCCTGTAAAGAGGAGAAGCTTTTGTCAAACCAGGACAACTGAGAAGATGACAATATAGTGAAATCATACCTCCATGCTAAAAGAAATTTACCATTCGGAGGGGTCTGAGAGACCCGACGAAGGGCCCAAGGAAACCCCAGGACTCTGGGCAAGGATACTCGCCCTCCTCCAGCACTCCTACAAATCCTCCAAACCCTGGATCACTGTAGACCAGCCAGCTGCAGACACAGAGGCAGCATGTGAGAGAGAATAAAAAGGGAGGAGGGAAAGGTGAGTTGGGCACAGAGTAATGACAATTTAATGACTTCATCATTATGTTATGAAGAGGTAAACTTGTTTGGTCCTATTAAACAACAAGCTACTAAATACACTCCATATACAGAAGGTCAAGTGTAAAATATAGAGGCTAACCATCAAATAACAGCAGCATTAAAGTAAAGCAGCATTAAAGTCATGTTTAGTTCAGTACCCCTAAATTAAAAAACAAAAACAAACTTTAATGTGGCAAACGAAATTTCATCCAGGTAAAATTCAACACCTCCCCTCCTAAAACACCTTTTCCATCTTTGAACGTCAAGCCGTTAATGAAATCAGTTGTAAGACTTACGGATCTGTGTGTACCCGGCTAGTACTTCAAATGTGTGACATAAATGTGTCTGTTGAACTTACACTCCAGAATGGACCTTAATGGAACCAGTGGTTTGTTGGATCCCATAGGAGCTGATCTCCACAGTGTCTTCACAATAGGATGTCATCCTGCCCATACCATTCACCTCTGCAAACAGGTCCATGCGCGGCAAGCTATAGTCCTATAAAACAGAAATAAAAATGAAAGTTCCAAAACTTTATTACAAATTAACACATTACAGATAATGTGTGAAAAATGGTTTTACCAACACAATTCTCTAAATACTTTGAGTATTATACATCATTTTACAAAATATTTTTGTAACACACACAGTCATGCAAATATACCGACTAAAATTGGCAAGAGTGTGTTTTTAATATAATATTTAAACATTAATCCTGCATTGGTGTTTTGAAGTCTAGTAGGAAAACTACAGTCTATGGTTGCACTAACAGCACATTGAATGCATTCGTACTTACCCTTATTGCCAATCGGAGAGAGCCTATGACCATAGGTGCTGTTGGTACAGGCTGACCCGTCTCATCTAAGGTTGTTGGAGTTCCCTCTGCTGTCCACATATTCACAATTTGCTCTGTAGGACCTTCTTCAAGAGCAATGGTCCGACCCTGGAAACCAGGTTTCTCATAGAGGATCCAGCTAAAGAAGAAGAGAATTACACCATAAAAAATCCAAACCATTTTGTTATTATTGTTCATTTTTGGATCGCTAAGATTGATTATCATGCAAGTCAATGGATGGCTTTACTAGATAAATGGTCTTTGACATTACTGATAATCCGGATTCATTTTAAAACTCCACAGACATTAGACGAACAATCTCACCATCCTCTAATGACTCTGACTGAGATGACAGGGGACAGCTTCATTTCAGTAGCGTCCTCGACGTCACAGTAGACTTCAAAGACTTCCCCTCCAAACTGGCTGTGTTCATGTACACATATCTGACGAAGGAAAAACTCCATTAAAAATATACAGAAAACAGTGTATTATGTATGAATGTTACAGTATATAATCATACCTTTCCAGGCCTTTTGTGGAACCCTCTTACGGCAGGTATCTGAAAGAAATGCAATTTGTAGAGCTAACTTCATCAACCATTCAGCCATTACTGTTACCTAACTGTTAATCTATTACTGTTAGTTAACTATCCAACAGTTTTTCTATTACTCTCAGCTAATTATTTAAACCGTTAATTCATGACATGTAGCACACAATTCAAAACTGTTTTATTAGTTATCAAAACCGTTGGCCATTATTTTGAGCTGATCAAACCTCCCCTCAACTGTTCAACAATCACTGTTAGCTAACTTAAATCGTTACTATTAGCTAACCTTTTAAACTGTTTATTCTTTAAGTAAGGTATTTTAAATCCCATCTATTTAGCTTTTCTACTATTCATCCTATCCTTTCATCATCTCAAAATCTATACATTTCTCTTACCTTAATGTTTAAATCAATCTGCTCAATTTCACATTATCTTAAGTGGAATAAATTCTTTCAGGCATTACACGTAACTTAGTATGTCAACATAAATGTTATTTAAAATTAGCAACTTCGATTTTCTAAATCTTTCTACTCTACAGTTTTTGCCTCATCGATGCAGCTTTGGTAGGTGTTGGCAAAGATTTCCTGTGCAAAATTCCACTCAGATGACATGCGCCTCATCTCACTCATGTACTTGAAACAAAACATCACTACGTAAACTAATATTTATCAATGCTTAGAATCAAGGCCTAACCAATCAAAGCCTTATTAAAGAAACAACAGGATTTGGGAAGTGACTTGTTTCAACTTCTTTTATCTCAAAACCTTTAAGTAATACCTTTATTCAAAGTACTGAAATTCTACCTTTCTCTTGGTCGGTGAGAGTCGATTTTGTGAAGTCCTCTTCTCAGAGATACTGGTTGGAGACAGTCCAGTAGGACTCTTCAGGCCCCCATGAAGTACCCCGGCTGTTAACTCCTGGTCCAACACTGTACTCTCCTGAGTGAGATTAGCCTCATCCATCTGTGTGTTGTCCTCAGATTGGCTTTTGGTCTTCTTTAAATATTTTTCTAAATGTTCAGGCAGTTTTATTTCAGAGAACTGTGACAGATGGGGAGAGGAAGGGCTGAGTGGTGACTCATTGTCTGTGCCTGTACCACCAGCCACAACTAGGCCTTGAGCTATGCTTTTCGCAACCTCCTCTACCTCATATCCGGGCAGATATGAATCAATAATTACCTGCTTTTCAAGCAAGGGCGTGTTCTGGGGTTGCTTAGGAATTGTGCCAAGTAAGACGGCAGTAGCTTCCTCTTTGGATCTACGATTGGATCGAGGAGAACTCAGTAAGTTGGAGAGGATGGACATCCTTCCAAGTCGTGACCTGACCTTCCCTGGCTCTTCTCCATTATTTTGTTGTTCTTCGTTTCCTGCATCTACATTTTTGACTCCATCTTTTCCTTCCACCTCATCAGATGATGTAACTTGATCTCTGAATGTATTATCATGTGCCCGCTTTTCCAGGGTCCGTCCTTCTCTAGTAGCTGCTCTTTGCTTAATGACCCTATCTGATGAAAGATCCTTAAAGATGTTGCTATCTTTACCTAAGCCAAATTGGAATTCTTTGGGATCAAAAGTTCTCTCAAAATGATCCTCCTTGATGGCTGGCATGGAAAATGGTGGAGATGGGGACTTTATACGGATATGCTTCTTTGGAGGCTGTGAGAAAGGAATGCTGCCCTCCTTAATGCTCCTGATAAATTCATTGTAGTTTTCAGGCTCAAGAGATTCATCCTCACTGGCTGAAGCACATGGCTTTCTCTTATTGTCCTTCTTCTTCTTCTTTTGATGATGCTCTACATCTAACCAACTCGATGGGGACTCGTACTTTAGCTGAAGACTTTGAGATGGAGAGGTTTCGTTCACTGTTTCTGAGAGAGGCAAACTGTCATTGACTACTGGCATTGCAGGCTTTTGTAGATCATCAGGCTTTATGATTTTCTCCATTTTTAAGGTCTTGAGGTCCTGGGTGTCTTCATGTTTTTCTATAGCATCAGTCCTACTGTGTACTTTATCTGGAATGACAATTAGCTCAGATGTCCTTTCTCCAACACTGTTTTTGCTAGATGACTCTTTTGCAAATACTGGTTGTTGCTCTTGCTTGGTATCCCTGTTTGACACCTTCCTCTGCTGATCATCCTGTTTTGTCAATTTAGCTTCAACTTCAACATCCTCTTTAATGAGGTTTTGCTTTTCATCAGTCTTAATAGCTGCTTTTTCCGCTGTGAGGACACTGGATTTTTTTGATAATTTGGTATCTTTATTCGTCTTTTGAGATTTTTTTGTCACGGTCTTAGGTTCTTCTACTGGGGTTGGACTTGGTATAACCGTTTTCTTTTTCTCTGATTTTGAGATGTTCTTTGCAAAATCCTCTTTAAAGAGTTTTTTCTTTTCGTCAGTCTTACTAGTTACTTTTTCAGTTGTCAAAACACTTGATTTTTCAGATAATTTACTATCTTTATTCGTCTTCGGAGATTCTTTCGTTATAGCCTTTGGTTCCTGTTCTAGGAGTCGACTATATTTTATTGATTTGTATTTCTCTTGTTTTGAAATGTCCTCTGTAACATCCTCTTTAATCAGATTTTGCTTTTCGTCAGTCTTACTAGCTGCTTTTTCAATTGTTAAAATACTTGACTTTTCTGCTTTAGTGGTATCTTCATTGGTCTTTGGAGATTCTTTTGCTACAGTCTTGGGTTCCTGTTCTAAGGTTGGGCTTATTGTTTTTTTATTCTTCTCTGGTTTTGTTATATCCTTTGCAACATCCTCTTTTATGAGGCTTTGCTTTTCACCAGTCTTACTAGCTACTTTTTCAGTTGTCAAAACTGTTGACTTTTCAGGTACTTCGGTAGCTTCATTTGTTTTTGGAGATTCTTTTGTTATGTCTTGTTTTGTAATGTCCATTACATTCTCCTCTTTACTGGGGGTTTGCTTTTCATCAGTCCTTCTAGTTGTCACTTTTTCATGTGTGAAAATACTTGATTTGTCAGCTATTTTGGTATCTTCATTCATCTTTGGAGCATCTTTCGTTATAGTCGTGGTTTCCTGTTCTAGGGTTGGACTTAATGTTGTTGATTTGTTTTTCTCTTGTTTTGATTCTTTTGTTATGATGTTCTGTTTCTGTTCAAGGAGCAGACTATATTTTATGGATTTGTTTTTCTCTTGTTTTGCCATATCCTTTTCAACATCCTCTTTAAAGAGTTTTTGCTTTTCCTGTATCTCATTAGTCTTATTAGTTGCTTTTTCAGCTGTCAAAACGATTGACTTTTCATGTACAATGGTATCTTCATTGGTCTTTGGAGATTCTTCTATAACGGTCCTGGGTTCCTGTTCTATGGTTGGACTTAATGTTATTGATTTGTTTTTCTCTATTCTTGCCATATCCTTTGCAACATTCTCGTTCATCAGGTTTTGATTTACTTGTTTCTCTTCAGTCTTACTAGTTACTTTTTCAGCTGGCAAAACTATTGACTTTTCAGGTAATTTGGTATCTTCATTGGTCTTTGGAGGTTCTTTTGTCACGGTCCTTAATTCCTGATCTCGGACTGGACTTAATGTTGATTTGTTTTTCTCTTGTTTGGTAATGTCCTTTGTAACATCCTCTTTAATTAAGCTTTGTTTGTAATGTTTCGCATCAGTATTACTAGTAGTTTTTTCATATGTGAAAACACTTGATTTCTCAGCTAATTTGGTATCTTCATTTGCCTTTAGACATGCTGTTGTTACGGTGCTGGGTTCCTGATCTCGGGTTGGACTTAATGCTGTTGATTTGTTTTTATCTTGTTTTGTAATGTCCTTTGTAAAATCCTCTTTAATTATGTTTTGCTTATCATGTTTGACATCAGTCTTACTAGTTGCTTTTTCAGTTGTCAAAATGACTGACTCTTCAGGTACTTTGGCATCTTCAATCCTCTTTGGAGATTCTTTTGTCACGGTCTCGGGTTCCTGATCTCGGGTTGGATTTAATGTTGTTGACTTGTTTTTCTCTTGTTTTGTAATGACCTTTGCAACATCGTCTTTAATTAGGTTTTGCTTATCGTGTTTTGCACCAGTCTTAGTGGCTGCTTTTTCAGTTGTCAAAACGATTGATTCTTCAGGTACCTTGGTATCTTCATTTGTCTTTGGAGATTCTTTTGTTATGATGTTTGGTTTCTGTTCTATGAGCAGACTATATTTTATGGATTTGTATTTCTCTTGTTTTGCAATGTCCTTTCCAACCTCCTCTTTAACGAGGGTTTGCTTTTCATCAGTCCTTCTAGTTGATACTTTTTCGTGTGAGAAAACACTTGTTTTTTCAGCTAATTTGGTGTCTTCATTTGTATTTGGAGTTGCTTCTGTAACAGTCCTGGGTTCCGTTTCTAGGGTTGGACTCAATGTTGTTGATTTGTTTTTCTCTTGTTTTGTAATGTCCCTTGTAAAATCCTCTTTAATTATGTTTTGCTTATCATGTTTGACATCAGTCTTACTAGTTGCTTTTTCAGTTGTCAAAATGACTGACTCTTCAGGTACTTTGGCATCTTCAATCCTCTTTGGAGATTCTTTTGTCACGGTCTCGGGTTCCTGATCTCGGGTTGGATTTAATGTTGTTGACTTGTTTTTCTCTTGTTTTGTAATGACCTTTGCAACATCGTCTTTAATTAGGTTTTGCTTATCGTGTTTTGCACCAGTCTTAGTGGCTGCTTTTTCAGTTGTCAAAACGATTGATTCTTCAGGTACCTTGGTATCTTCATTTGTCTTTGGAGATTCTTTTGTTATGATGTTTGGTTTCTGTTCTATGAGCAGACTATATTTTATGGATTTGTATTTCTCTTGTTTTGCAATGTCCTTTCCAACCTCCTCTTTAACGAGGGTTTGCTTTTCATCAGTCCTTCTAGTTGATACTTTTTCGTGTGAGAAAACACTTGTTTTTTCAGCTAATTTGGTGTCTTCATTTGTATTTGGAGTTGCTTCTGTAACAGTCCTGGGTTCCGTTTCTAGGGTTGGACTCAATGTTGTTGATTTGTTTTTCTCTTGTTTTGTAATGTCCCTTGTAAAATCCTCTTTAATTATGTTTTGCTTATCATGTTTGACATCAGTCTTACTAGTTGCTTTTTCAGTTGTCAAAATGACTGACTCTTCAGGTACTTTGGCATCTTCAATCCTCTTTGGAGATTCTTTTGTCACGGTCTCGGGTTCCTGATCTCGGGTTGGATTTAATGTTGTTGACTTGTTTTTCTCTTGTTTTGTAATGACCTTTGCAACATCGTCTTTAATTAGGTTTTGCTTATCGTGTTTTGCACCAGTCTTAGTGGTTGCTTTTTCAGTTGTCAAAACGATTGATTCTTCAGGTACCTTGGTATCTTCATTTGTCTTTGGAGATTCTTTTGTTATGATGTTTGGTTTCTGTTCTATGAGCAGACTATATTTTATGGATTTGTATTTCTCTTGTTTTGCAATGTCCTTTCCAACCTCCTCTTTAACGAGGGTTTGCTTTTCATCAGTCCTTCTAGTTGATACTTTTTCGTGTGAGAAAACACTTGTTTTTTCAGCTAATTTGGTGTCTTCATTTGTATTTGGAGTTGCTTCTGTAACAGTCCTGGGTTCCGGTTCTAGGTTTGGACTCAATGTTGTCGATTTGTTTTTCTCTGGTTTTGCCATGTCCTTTGCAGCAACTTCTTTCATTAAGTTTTGCTTTTCCTGTATCTCATCAGTCTTCCTAGTTGCTTTTTCAGCTGTCAAAACGATGGACTTTTCCGGTACTTGGGTATCTCCGTTTGTCTTTGGGGATTTTTTTGTCACAGTCCTGGGTTCCTGATCTCGGGTTGGACTTAATGTTGTTGATTTGTTTTTCTCTAGTTTTGTAATGTCATTTGCAACATCCTCTTTTATTAGGTTTTGCGTATCTGGTTTCGCACCCGTTTTAGTGGTTGCTTTTTCAGTTGTCAAAACGATTGACTCTTCCGGTACTTTGGTATCTTCATTGGTCTTTGGAGATTCTTCAGTAAGAGTGTTTGTTTCCTTTTCTAGGATTAGACTTGACGTTATTGTTCCATTTTTCTGTGGTTTTGTAATGTCTTCTTCTTGTTCACTCAAAGTGATAGACTCTTGGTTTTGCGTGATACTAACCTCCCTGGTACCATTAGTAACGGCAGCCTCCTTTACCAAACTCTTAGTTTCAGTCACTTCTTTATTGTCTTGATCATTTGCGGTTTTTCTTATTTCTTGAGGTGAATCCATTTGTAAAACTTGGCTCTTTGTTGTCTTCTCTGGAGTTTCTACTGCCTCAGACAGTTGTTTTGCTGATGTATAAGTATCATCCACAATTCTGTTTATGACCTTATATTGGTTTCTAGCTGCTAAGTCAACCTGGTCCTTGTTGCTACTAACTTTGGTGTCAGCAGAATCATCTGAAATCTCATTGGGTAAATTTGTTGTTTCAATCCCCTTCACATTATCTTCCGAAGCAGCATCAGTATCTCTAGGTACCTTAGCTGTATCGGTTACAGGCTTTTCCTCTTTTTGTGACTCTTGCTTAGCATCTATCTTTGATTCCACAATCTGTTCTTTATTCTGATTTGTCATTTTATTTTCACCATTAATATCCTCTTTGATGAGGTTTTTCTGTTCCTGTTTATCAGTCTTATTGAATAGATTTTCAGATGAGATGACACTTGATTCCTTTGGTAATTTGGTTTCTTCTGTCTTAGTAAATTCTTTTGCAGCTTTTGTTTCATGTTCTAAGCCGGCATTTGGAAGTTTGTGTTTTACTGATTTACTTTTCTCTGGTGTTTCAATGTCTCCCTCTTGGTCTTTAACAGTTATTGACTTCTGCTTTTGCTGATTACTAACTTCACTTGCACCATTAATGACTGAAGTTTCCTCCACAAAAGTCTTAATTGACAAATCCCTTGTTTCAGTGTCTTCTTTATTTACTTCAGCATTCTTAGTTTCATTTATTTCTTGAGTTGTATTCATCTGTAAAACTTGGCTCTTCTCTGAAAAGTTTTCTGTCTCAGTCAGCTGTTCGGGGTTAGTAGCTGGACATTTGGAATCTGCTGATTTAACAGCATTTTCCTCACTTCTTTTAATGACTTGACTTCTAGCATTTAATGTCATCCGGTCTTTCGGAATATTAATTTCAGTGTCAACATCCTCATTTGAAATGTTATTTGGTAAATTCTTCCGAAATAACCCTGTGTCTCTATCTTCTATAGTGTCTTTAGTACTCTCAGATTTAATACACAAGACTTTAAGTTCTGGAGTTTGATTATCATTTGAAACTTTAGTGTTTGTGTCCTTCTGGTTTGATTTATTGTTGCTGAAATCCTCATCTTTGGTTACAACTCTGATGACTTCCTGTTGACTTTTAACTGTTGATGGCTTCATGCCCTGATCTATTTCAGTACTGACACTTTCTGGAGGGTCCTTCAAGAGGATGCCAGATTCCTGTGTTGTCTTGCCTACACTGGCTGTATTTTCATGGAGTGCACTTTCTGCCTTCTCTTCCTCTTTCTTCCTCTCCTCTCCGGCATCTTTAGCTACCATCAGTGTCTTCTCCTCTGATGACAAATATGATGGTTTCTCTACTTTTGCAATGTTTTTCTCTTCCTCATTCTCGATAGTTATCCCCTTAAGATTCTTTTCATAACTGTTCTGTGAATCAGCGCAATCTGAAGCGTCATCATTCAGCCGTTCATTCGGTTTTGAGTCTTTCTCCTGTTTTGCCAGCAAAAGAGGCTCTTTGTCCAGCGGAATTTCAACATTCTTGGGTGTTTCACAAACAGATATAGTCTCTGTTTGGATGTCAGAAGCTTCTAATGGTTTCTTGCCAACAGTGTCTTTACTTTTCTCATCTTCTTCAAAATCTTTTACTACATCTCTGCTGAATGTCGACAATCTATCGCTTTCAGGAACGATATTTGTGATTTGATCATTCACAAACTCTTTGTTATGATCTTTAGAGGGCAGGTTAGGATCAACTAAAACAGCAATGGAGGTGTTTGAAAGCAAATCTTTTGGCTCAACATCCTGGTCTTTTGGAGCCAAATTTGCAGGAAGACTAATGCTGGTATTTGATTCATTAGATGTGACCGTATAAGTATTTTGTGAGACACTATCTGATTTAAAACCTTTCTGATCAGAGAGGTTCATTGAGTAGCAGTGACTGCTGTCAACTGAAGCAGGTGTGACTGAGGCATCAGTGTTGTTGTCATGGACTGGTATTGTGTTTTGAGCTGGCATTGCAGAAGTTTGATTTCCAAAAGTTGAATTAATTGTTATGCTACCTATTAGCTGTATTGTCCCAAAAATGTCTTTCTCCTTCAAATCTTCTGGACAAATCCTTGGTGATAGAAGTGTTTCCTGTCCTTGTGCGGTGTGAGATACATCCCCAGGTGAAGAATCAACTTTTGTTTGCTGTTCAGTCACACGTTGCCCTCCCTTGCTATCAATCTCAACATTATTTACATCACTTACTAGCGGCTGAGATGGGCTTGCCTTTACAGACTCACCACTAGGCAATCCATCAACCACTGGGCTTGTGACCGGTGAAACTTTTTCTTCAATGTTTTCTTTTATAAAATCATCAATGTTTGGAACTGGTTGGATTTTCAACATTTCTTCAATTGTCGGACCAGTTAAGTTCTCTACTAATTTCTTTGTCTCTTTTTCGGTTTCACTACCGATCAGATTGTCTGTGAGTTTTGTTTTGTGTTCTTCCTGTATAATATCTCTTACTCGATCTGCTACGATGGTTTCCTGTGGTTTGTCAGCTGCACCTGTGTTGGCGCACTCATTTGAGTCCTCCTGTATAGATGTGCTTGGAGAATTCTCAGGTTGAGAACTTTTTCTGGATTGTAGACCGTTGGAGCTTTTCTGCCTTTTTGTCGGAAGTTTACTTGTAAAGGATGATGATGGTAGATCGCCTGATTCCATAATGGGACTTTTGAATTGTTTGATGTTGTCAATTTGTTTGGAGAGGCTAGACGCGATAGTTATATCTTCCTCAGTGAGAGGTGCAGTGACAGTCATGGTGGGTATGTCACTGTCTTGCTGAGTAACGCTTCGCTTAACCAGGTTTTTGGATGTTGTTGTCGGCAGCATGCCTCCTATAGGAATACACAGATACATCATTTTATTACATTAAAATAAATCCTCCATTGAGTAAGCACAGTATGCATATACCCTAAACAAAAAGTTCCTGATTAAATTTTTGCTTCATTGTTCAGAGTTAGATGAGAAAACTGATTCAACTCCTATATTAGTCATGTAATTCAGGTGGTGGAGATAGATTCTGATTAGATTATTTTAGGACAGACATAAGTGTGGTAAAAAAAAAAATCCAACAGACTCTTGGAGAAAAAGAAATTACCGAATTAGTTCAATATTAACAAAAATAATAACATAAAATAACAATACATTATGATTTCACAGGGGTATTGTGCAGAACAACTATTTGGAAAGCCAACGTTGGTATTCTGTTAATTTGTGAGCTCCAAACGCACTGGGAGTCAGTTTTTTTATGGCCCATGCTACTGGATTCTTCATTGTTCTAATCAGCTGTTCACAACACATGCTTAAAGCACTGATAAGGGTGATATGAGTTTTCTAAAACTCAGCAAGAGGCAAATATTTTCTCAAAATATTTACCTATTCCTTTAAAATATGAACAAAGTGCTATAATGCCTGTGTATGAGGACTGATGGTCTAACTTACAACTTGTTGATCTTAGGGTCTTACCTTTATCAGGACTCTCAGTAGGTTGGATTTGTGTCTCAGCACTAGGTATATCACCAGGACTCGCTTCTTGTGGTTCTGGACTCTTCTTCTGGACTTTTTCAGGTTTCTCATTGCTCCTCCTTCTTGGTAGAGATGAAACAAGCAGCCGACTATTTGACGCCAAGGAAACATTATTCTCCAGCCAGGTTTGCCCTTGTTTTTTGACATCCATGCTCTCGCTGTTAGCTGGGTGTTCTGTTTGAATGTTAACCTTATGGTCTTTCTCAATACTGTTTACAAGATTACTATCCTTTGTTCCTTTCTTCTGTGTTGTTTTGGTGGGAGGAATGTCTCTTGCCGTAGCTTCCTCTCCCTTGGCTGCTTTAGAACTTTGTTGTCTACCAAGTTTTGTATCAGAGAGAGTCGGTTTTGCACTTTTTTTGGTTGTGGCTGGTTTCTGCAGTTTGGAAGAGACCAATGACCCAGAGGCATCAGTTGCTGATGTTTCATTTGACGCGACAGGTGGTTTCACTTCAGCATCTGACTTTATGGGAATTTTCGACTTGGGAGTTACACTCGGGGGACCGCTGATGCTTTGGTCTTTTAGAGTAGGTAAAATAGAAACTGATTTATCATTTCTGGGTTCCCTCTGCGGAATCATATCACCAGAATCTGTGTTCTGTGTACTGGCCTTATCCGTTGCTGTCACATTTTTGGCTTTACTGGCCACCACTGAGGATGGGCCTTTTACGGCTGATGCCGCGGTACGGGAACTTTCTGATGGTGGTTTAATCCCTCGTCTGGAGGGTGTAGCCTGCTCATTCCCAAGGCCTTTTGCACGAGACCCCAAAGCTTGGGACTTTGCACGGGACATGTCTGAGTCTGCGGTATCATCAAAGCCAAAGGTCTCCGAGTATTCTTGCTGTCCAACTACGGATTCAGGAGTAATTGCAGTATCATCTGTTATTGGAGATGGCTCAAGGTTGGTTTCTTTGAGTTCTAGATCATTGTTTTGGAGACTTGGAAGTCTGTAAGAGAGACAGAGAGAGATAGAGTACGAGATGGAATCGGAATAAAAAACCTGAACAGATTTTTTTTTTTAAATGACAGATACATATATATAACATCTACTGCGACTAGATGTTGGTATAGAGCGGCAGCATCTCAGACCCAAAGAAATGGGCGTCAGCTCCTCCTCCCAATGATCACAAACAAACCCACCAGATTTGGTAAAGCTTTCCTGACACACTTGTCAAACAAAAACTTTATTAAGCTAACAAGTATTAACAAACTGACAAATCTTGTTTGACAAATATTTCATCCTACTGAAAGAAAGCAAATGTGTCACAAGAGGAACCCAAAATATTTTATACAAACCAAAAAAGAGCATACATTTGGAGCAATCTTTCTGCCATGCCATTGCCAGGATTTTCCCTTAAATGTCACGACACTACGTACCTCTGTCAGTCAGTCCAAACAATTGGTTAAGCCTCAGTTAATCTTATTAAAGTAATGCACAGCTGGAACTAACTGTCAATCACTCTTCAATTGGGTGAATAACTTAATAAATAACTTTTTAATATGGGCAGCAGTGACAGGGCCAAGCTGAACGATACTGTAATTTTCACTGTTCTATTTACCTTTAAATGTACTAAACGTTGCAATCTTTCTTGATAATGTAAAGAAATCCTTTAAAGAACCTATAATATAATAATCACAACCTTTAAATAAGAAACAATGAATGAAAGTAGTAATTCTGTGCGAAAAAAAACCCCATTTGCACCTGATACTGGAAAATCTCAATTTGTGCTGGTGTGGTCGGACCATAACCGCCAGCAAAGATGAATGTGAACTAAATGACATGAAGATCTTCACGAAAACTGCCATGAAAGTTTATATATGCTCCAAAATGTTGAACAAGCGGTAGCTGTCATCTCCCGTCTGAGGATGGGCGGGTCCTAGCAGTCTACATGTCATTGGGTCCTTTAGCAAGACCCTGAACCTGTACAGTGTGTTTGCATTTTTTTTGTGTTTGAGCATTTCCTGGCACGGGTAAAATGACGATTCAGTCAAACATTAGCTAATTAAAATTGTTTAGAATGGAGTTAAAAAACAGAACATGTGGATGTATTTGTTGTTGAGTCGACTTGAGGGAGAGATAGTGTAGTCCGCTTTGGTGAAGTTGGAAAGTTAATCACAGACTGAAACTTCTCATATCAATAATATACTAACAAAATATTGGCAAAACACAAAAGACCCCTCTCATATATTGTACCAAGGTAGACATTACTCTTTTTTTCAGAACTAGTCCTGCGATCAGGACAAATAACTATGGTCTCAGACAAATGTGAAGGGAGGGTCAGCAATTGGTGGCCTGCGGGCAAAATCCGGACCACAAGAGCCTTTCATTTAGACCACAAAGCCTTTTGACATAACAAGGAAAACATATTGTCCTATTAACTTCTGTCATCAAAGAGAAAGGGATGTAAAGTGTTTCCCCTGCACGGAACTGCTGGTCATAGAATAACAATGTTTTAGGGAAAAATGCTTTCGGATAATAATGTGTATAGCGAAAAATATTAAATAATTAAAGCAGAGCCTCATCATCCGACAGACTCGTGGATTTTATGCAGGAGGTGGTACCTGTGGTACCTGTGAAAGGGGACCCCTCCTTTCTGCAGGAATAAAGGATGTTTTCTAAACTAAGTTTAAAAAACTCTTTATTCTTATCAGATTATACACTGATAAAAACCCAGTTATGAATATGACTGTAAATGTTATTCATTATGCAAAGAAATAATCCCCTAATCCTTCACACATGGCACTGTTAACAGAGGAGCTTCTGTAAGATGATTCAGACATTATTTAGCTTAGAATAAGACCTGCAAACATGAAAGCTAGCATCTCTTAACTAAAAAGTCTAACTAAATCTGCATACAAGCACTACTATAGCACACACTATGCACTACCAATCCATGTGTCGTTGTTAGTTTCCCATCCAACTCAAAATCAATAAATATGTTTGCACCCAATCGTATGTTTGTCTTAAAATGAGTTATGCTGTGAGGCAGCAAAAAGCAATTATTTCATTACCCAACAAAAACCTGATATTCAGTCAATAGTGTTGTGTTGTTCAATATTTAAAGTGCACTTTTTTCACAGATAACATATAACAACACTATCATCTCACAACAAAGATCAAATTGTAGCTGAAAGTGTGGGTGTAAGTGTATGTGTCAATCTTGTTACATCTACAAGTTACTAAACTAGATCATGAAGAAAACCTCCATTAGTGAAATATCAGTGGACCAACATCCATCAGCTGGAAATCGTTAGATTCCAACTAGTGATAGAAATAATCTCAAACGATTCCACGATGCCATTCACACTAGTAAAAAAAAGAGGGACTACTTTAATACTGCAACGTTTTTGGTATCTTAAAAGAGAGTTTATACTTAAGAGTTTGCATTTCGAGAAGACACAAGACAGAGTAGTCTCAACACCAAGAAAGATTTTGAAAATATAATCCTCCTGCAACACTCTCTTCAGTTCTTCAGGAATTTCGTGCGTGACCACCAGCCTTGAGTTTACATCCGTCACTCATTACTGTAGCTCATTCTTTCCTCTTTTGATATCAGTATTGGTATATATGCCATGCCTTCTACCTATAGGTAAATGAAACCATGTAAACCCTGAAATCAAACAAGTGTGCAGGCAGTTTTGTAATGACTCACTTCAACAGGGAGTGAAAATACACCATAGATAAACACAGTACAGTTGGCGTGCCTCATCATTATTAGTTTTAATGTTAAAGTAGTGTTTTTAATCATTATTTGATAGAAAAACTCCATTTTGTTTGGTTGTGTGCAGTCTATATATGAATATTTTAGTGCTTCACTTCAGCCTGTTTTGTTCCCCTCTTGTACAATAGAGTACAGGAACAGAGCTCAGGTTGCATTCAGGCTTGGTATTCTTTACCTCCCCTCCTTTATGTATTTCCCAGAATAAAAGAGACTATAAAACGGTAACCACAGACATCAACATATAAAGATACTCACTGTTTTACTTCTGTTGAGTCGGAAGTGTTTGAGCTTGGATCTCCACTGTACCCCTCTCCTGCCGGATTATTTTCATCCAAATCTGTCTTGTCGCTGATCTGCCCTTTCTGGGTGAAAACCTTACGTTTTGCAGGCAGATTCACAGTCTTGCGAGTGACACGATTTTCCGTAGATCTGCGTTTCTCTGGAAGTGAACTTTGCTTTGCATTCCCAGTGTCAGGCCCCTCTGTTTGGACGTCCCCTGCAGCTGGTACCAAGGTGATGGCAGTTTCTGGAATAGTGCCACTAAAAGGAAAAGTCTCTGAGGGGGTAGAGGGACCGTCTGCAGCGCCCTGAGTGGTTGATTTCTCCTCAGGAACCACTGTGACACGTATAGCCAGGACTGGAGGTGAGTCTGCTCTTAAGCCTTCCTCCTCGTTTTTCATTATATCCATCTCTTTCTCACACACCGTGCCTCTTCCCTCCTCCTCCTCCCCCATGTATGTTTCCACCCATACTGCTTTGTGGAGATGGATTTGAGAATCAGATCCGTGTACTTCCTTGTTCTCAGGTGGAGAAAATACCTGAGTGCTCTTGGCTCCTTTGTTTCCCATTGATAAGCCTGGAGACTGAGAGCTCAAACTTGTTCCTTTTAGGCCAGAGTGGTCCTCCCCATATGCTTTCTTTGATGCTAAGCTTATAGAGGTGAGGTTGGGTGAGTTAGGGGCCTCCCTCACCTTTGATAATGGAGATTTTAATGTTGGTGAGGTCTGTTTCACAGCATTATCTTTAATGGACCCCTCAGTATTCTTGCTGCTACTTTTTTCCAAACTTACATAAAGCCTCTTGCTTGCTTCTTCAACCAGTGACTTTGCAAAGTTCAGTTCGGAGCTCACATTAGCACTTGGGTGACTGGTGGTAGCAAAGCCCGCATTGGTGGGAGTCACATTCCCAGAATTACTTTCACTGCCTGCTGTGCTGACCCTGCACACATGCACTTCCCTCACGCTACTTCGGCCACTGCTGTTACTATCTGCGAACGCGAAGTCTGCATCAGATGCTGCCAGAAAGGATTGACTGGAACTTTGGCCGTGGATCTCATCACGTTTCGCTCCGGATTGGCCGTATTTCCGAGATGGAGTTGGAGTGCTAAGGTCATCCTCCTGTCCAGACTGGAGTGAAAATGGAGACTCAGGAGATGTCGGGGATGTTGGGGCGCTTGCATCAGTGGAGGAATCAGAATGCTGCCGACTACTGCTCTTCTTTTTCCTGGAGTTGAAGAAATGGCTGATACGATTAAGAACTCCCCTCTTGTCCTCCGAATTCTGAAAGAGGACAAACAAGAAGAAGACAGAAGATAAATATCGTGGCTATGCTATCACAAGTGTCTCTCACCGAGAAAAAGGTGCAATATTCAACAAATTTGTAGCTGAAAGCAAATCATGAAAAATAGTCATAATTAACCAAGAGTTTTCTGGAAAATGCAGGAAAGGTGAACTAACTCTTTTAGCTCTTAAGTCATGCAGGAATGAGGAGCAGCCGTAATCCCTCCATTCTATATAGATAGAGAAGAGGTCTAATGGGGTGTCTGAGTTGTTCCAGATCTGAGACAGCAGCGGAGGTACTCTCAGACCTGAATCAGATATCTGTATATACGGGATGCGTCGCTAAGGTGGAACAGCTGTGTCATTCAGATGACAAATTATATACGCGGCTCACCAAAAGCTACCTTAAAAGCAGCTTGTAGCTACTCCATAGCGTCCAAGCAGAGCGTGAGATCAGCCATGCGATAATGAAAGTAAATGATGAGTCTGGTAATACAGGTGAACTAATGCTGAAAAAAGATATCAAACATTAGCAAGTCATCCATTAATTAATGTGATATAAAAGGCTGAGTAAGGCTTAAGGTTCATGCCGGTGTGACCTCAGTTAATAAGAAGAAGAAATATGAAGATAATTAAGAACTATTGTCAATTAAGGTCAATTCAGCTCGCAATATTTTAGATGCATCAAGCCCATCATTTAGATATGTATAAGTGTGATCAACAAGATGTTCCCATTGAGGAACTGCATTTAGAAAAGTGAATAAATACAGTCTAGTTACATGTTTACAAAGCTAACAACTCGAAATGAACGTGCGACTTATAAAACTGTATGCAAATGTAATTCTTTCCTACAGATAGATAGATGATACTTAGAAATGAGGCAAACGAACAATAGTAGGAATTACAGGGGTATCGATACACCGATCCATATCGGTATATCGGTTTGATGAACAACGATCCAATCAAATCGATGGAAAGTCCAAATACCAATATATATCCACTTTTTTAAGATACGCCTAATTATTACCGGAGCAATCCTGCAGTATTTCCATACAGAGGCTCCCTTCCCTATCAGAACACAGACCTGCTGAGCAATGGGAACAGCCAGAGGCTGCCGTTTAATTTTATCCTTATAATCTGTTCTCCCTGAAGGTTAGCGTAGACTTTGGCGGATAACCTGTTGAGATGAGTTTTCCAGGTGCAGTCTGAATGTTAAACGCTTCACAACAATCATGAAAAATAATTAGTGCTTGGTCAGTCAGCTTATTGCCAGCATATAGTTGAAATTACCATATACATGATTCAAGTAGTAAAAATTGAGAGACCTACCATAATGAAACACTAAACGAGTTGCACCAATAAACTATTTCACAAATCATATATTTCTAACATAACACAACTTCGTCAATGAAAAAATATATATTGATATGTTAACTGATAAGAAAAAATACATTTGTATCCAAACATAAAAAATGTGTCGCTTTACAGTGAAACACACATACATTTCAGCATAAAATTGTCCAAACCTGTCAAAATTGCTTCATCATTTTTCTTTCTTAAGGTGAAATGCAACCAATTTTGTTAAATAGGTACGTAATATTGTCTGAAATCGATAGCAGGCCCCTGATCGAATCAAACCGTAATCGTATCGTGGCTGACTTTGTGATATCAGCAAATATGGTATCGTTGTCCATGAATCGATGTAATATCGTATTGTGACGGAGCTGGTAATTTACACCCCTAGTAGAAAGACATTGAATATTTCTAGACTGAAACTGACATGCTACTGAGTGGGATTGCGATGAACAAGAAGATATTTGTCTACTTGTTAACCTCAATCCTCGAGTACTGTTACTGGAGGAATATTACATATTATGTAATACTGCACCCATCATGCAGCATTACGCAAGATGTCAACACAGCATCAGAATGACTGCTTCACACATTCAAAACAATACATTTATTCAACGCTGCTCTATCGGTGTGCCTCAAAAAGAAAAACTTCTTTGGATGTATATCGGTAAAAATTGATGTGCATTATATTAAGTACTTATCATAAGGATATGGTAATGACTTTGAGAAAGCTGTCAGTGGCCTCATTCCTAGTCTATGCAAAATCCATATGTCAAAATATTTAGGCAAAGAATAACAGCCTAAAAATAGCTTAGTGTTTTGGAATACTTAAATAACTCAGAATAGCTCCAAGTGGGCAGGTTAAACATAAACTCCGTGGTGCAAATAAAAGCAAACCGAAAAACAAGGCTGGGTGTAATAACAAATGAGTAACCAGATAGATATAAAACTCCTTTAACGCTAAGTTCAAGGTCCAAGTTATCACCTCCACTAACAGTACCTAAACAATATAATAATGGAGATCAAAAAGAATGTTCTACGTCCACTAAGAATAATCATTCAGAACCATATTATTGATGAACATAAGGTAGGCTGACTTCCACTTATTATAAATCACATGTCAGTGCTGCTTTGGTACTCATAAACAGAATCAAAAGACAAAACACAATGACAAAACATTCACATGAAAAATGCCTTGTAAAACAACAGGAAGCATAGTAAAAAAATAAAAAAAAATAAAATAAAAACAGGTAGAAAGGAACAGAAAAATTACATACCATAACACTTCCTGGAATGAAATGATTAAATCCTTTTGGTGTTGAATTAGGGTTTAAATCTCAAAAATATCAATTAAACCATACGGGAGAACATGAAGTTACATATGAAAGCCAGGATCCTCCTTCTTTAGTAAGGCAACACAAAAAGTATTCTCAGCCCTTTCTTTGAAGTAGACGAGCTGCACCGGCTGAGCTGACTGGTGTGTGTCTACAGTTAAATGTCCCAGCCCCGGACTAACTGTCTGACTGGAGGGCATGGCTATTCGCACCACAGCTCCAGCAAGAAAATAAAGTAGCTTGAAGGATGATTCACATGGCAAGCAAGCAGGAAACATTCAGGTTGTGGTCGAATTGAAAGGGTGTGGAAAGACCTGCAGGAGCGAGCCCCACCCTTCCTCCGTCTAAAGCTGGGAAAAGGAATGGGACATCTGTTATCTGCTCTGCCTTTATTTAAGAACCATTCCATTTGTATCAGATACTACAGATAGAAAAGGGTCAAAGGTGCATCAAACCCCTGCTGTAGGAGTACAAGATAAATACTGCATTTATCTTAACTGCTCTGGGAGTTAAAACAGGAATTTTATGAACAGGGAGTTCAGCTTGTCAAACAGTCCCATATTTTCACTGAGCAAACAGCAGATGAAGAGGGTTTTCCAGTTCATGTCCAAATAGAGGAAAACCCACAAGCCTAACTTATCGCCTCAATCCAATCAAGAATAGTGTTTACTGTAAAATGTATTCAAAGCAGTCATACTGTACCTCCAGGCTTTTTTGATTTACCAATCCACCGGGGTGAATTAAAAGAGAAAATAAATGCTGCTTGTCGTCCTCCTATTCCAAGGTTCCAACGACTAGCTTTGCACTAGTGGTGGGAAGTGCAGCTGCTTTGGACTTGTATTTACTCACAGCAGTGACAAATGTCAGGTAGGTGGTGAGAGAGGAATATAACTATGTGGATTATGTCTCGCTCAGTTATCAGCTCCATTCTTTGAGCCGAGGATAATAGTAAGGCTACTCACTGGAACGGCAGTGTTTGTCCTCATTACGGTTAAATATCTGTTTCACTCTGCAGCACATGTGTAAACACAATGACTTAATGAGTTTTTATTTTTTGTGATATACCTCCAAAGACGCTTTTCCTTTTGAGGCATACTCCAAATATGTCTTAGTTTAAAATCATGATATGTTGTTAATAAACACGCCAACATTAATGAGCACCAGGTCTGAGAGTGACTGCTATTGCCATAAATATCACTGGGAGCAGGTTTGACAGGTTGGAGCCTATAGGTCAGGGACACTGAGTGCACATGGGTTTGTCTGCATCCCATCTTAAAGGGGAAGCAAATATTCTAAGGCCTTTAACATGCTATTGTAATCACCTTTGACAGCTGTTAGTGTGCATTTACTGTCCCCTACAGTCAGAAGGAGATTTTCAGCAGCTGTTTGGAGAATCACCAGGAAACGTAACGGTAAGCATGGTACCTACGGTATAAGATACAGTGCACCTCAGAAAAAGCAAACATGCTACAGGAATGGAATAATCACATGCTTTTTTTTAACTTGTGCTGTGTCATCTGGACACTTGAGTGTGCAGGCACACCAAACGTAGCCCTCTACTCTCCAGCCACACCTTACATTTTTCACTACTGGAAATACTAAGCAAATACTGACCCAAATGATGAATGAGTCTTCTCTTTGTAAAAGTTATCAATACTGCGATAAACCAAGAGTCATCTGGAGAGGACCTCCGCCCTACAAACGTGCAAACAAATGCATCGATATAGGATGTATACTCTATTCCTTTGGTGAGATAAGAGTAGAGGATACTGTCTTGGAAACATTCAGCAGTAAGGTGTCTACCATTGGAGCAGATGCCGAGTTCAATTTGGTTCAGAATTCATTTATCCCATTTATCTATTTCATGAATATTGTTTAGAACAATAGCAGGATGCAGAATCTTCATGGGCTCATTATAACATCGGCCTGAGGGCATCCGAGAGAATTCAGGCCAAAGAATATGATCTGATTGGCTGATAGTTTGTTTGTCTTTCTCTTGTTTTTCGCCACTTGTTTCACCCAAAGGGAGCACAAGTCACAAATCTTGCATTAAGCTACCAGGTTAAAGTGTAGGTGAAATATACTCATACAGAGGGTAAAAACAGTCATGGAGAAGCTCCATGACCGAGGGCTTTATTAAGTTGTGCAGTCCAGCAAACAAAGTAGAACTAAAAGTTCCGTAAGCCTCTTGTGGTTAAGAAGAGGAGTCAGTAATCCAGTACTCACAGTAGGCACGCTTCCATTCTCCACCCGCTGAAGCTAAGCCGACACGGGTTAAGCAAAACTTGGCAGTGCTAACCACAGCTGAATAAGACTGGAAAAGCTAAGAACACTGCAGCAGTATCCATTATGTATGGTCAGATTATTATCATATATTTAATTTGTTCTACATATTTGTTCTGTGCTCTTTTGATATTCTTTGAGAAAGAGTTAAATAAAAAATTTTTCATTTAATTTACAGTGACTGTGTGCTACCACCAGCAATAACCAAAATAGAGGAGAAAATCATACCAAAGAATGACGTTCAGAAGAGCCTAGGCAGAGACTTGGGATTTTTGAAAAGCCTCATATTTTTTACGACCACTTAAACAACATATCAAATTAAATAGCAGATCTCCTCAATCTAAAACAATTCAACAGACAATTTGAGTTCATTAGTTAATGATATAGATACGAATAAAGTACTGTCTGAGGATATTTTACCTGAATGTGGTTAAATCTTTTACAATAAAACCTTATAAAAAGTTAATATTTCTAACACAAATATATTATTTGGTATTTTGAAATTAAACTTTTATACTTTTGACATCAATTGACCTAAAATATCTTAAAACTGACGACTGTATTGTTTAACAGATTACTTTAACACACCTCAAACTGTTTTCTTTATAGCATCGAGTAAATACTGCAACAGATTTGTGATTCGTCCTCATCTGTCAACACTGTCACTCTGTGTCTCATGACGATTCTGAAAACCAACACATTGGAACAAGTCTGTACAATCTCAGTCAACCCTCCTGCAGAAACACCTGAACGAGTCAAAAGATGGTTTTTCACCCATGAAGCTGACGTTATCGGGGCGATGTCCAGTTTCACCACTTATAAATTAAATGTATTATTATTATTACTTAATCGACAGTCCTCTGTGTATAAAACGATATATATTATCAATATCTTCCTGTGCTTAAGGATGAAATCTGTAATAGGCCATAAACTCAATTTGTACTTTGGAAATGATAATATCTCTAAAAGAAGTGGGAATGTACACAGATAAATATACAGTCTGTATTTTTTTACATAATCTAACTATGAAATAATTTGAAGAAAAAATTCAAATAATAACTAATTTGAGTTTTGCAACCTCTAAATACCCACGCATGAGGTCCTCTCACAAATATAATTAATGTTTTACATTTTATGACAATAATAGCATTTATATATGTATCTTTCTACGGATCCATATCCATCTAATTGTTTTTTTAAACATCAAACTAAAAAGCATTCTGCTCCCTAAAGCCAAGTAGTCATTATTCCAAGACATCACACACAAACCGTCTAAGACCGGTACCTCACATTTGTGATAAATCAAAGCTGTTGATTGTGAAAACTTGATCGGTTGAAACCAGTATTTGCACTATGTAATTTTAAGAGTTCATCAAATGTTTTTATCTTTGTCGATGACTTGTTGGTAAAGCTGATGAATTATTCTGCTACGGCAGAATATTTGCATCTGAGTTGTAGTTTAATGTGGCATAGAATGGGAATTAGAATATAAGTACCAAAAAAAAGAAAGAAAAGTTTCATCCCCCAAAAAAGTAACAAATAACAGAAATTAACCCATTGTTGCTGGTCGAAAGTAAGATAGTAATTTTCATTGGTATCACCATTACTCTAAATGTATTTATGATGGACTGGATAAAATTGGTAAAAGTAGAAAGCAGGAAAAGAATTACCCAGGATACGTGCAAGAAATTTTATCTACTTTGGGTCTTTTTTCTTTTGTTTTTGTCATCAGTTTAAAGATACGTCTGATTTTTGATACAATAAATACAATATTATTGTGTTTGGATTGAAAAAAAATTAAGCATGAAGCTAATTACCCTTAAAATTCTTGCGCAAGAAAATGATTTGATAAAAGCACAAATTTTAGTCAGTTAGTCAGAGTTATTCTTCATAGAAGCCAAAAAAACTGCAAGTCTATGCTGCATAGACTTGCAGATGCAAGCACATCCACATCCACACCCACACCCACGTTCTACATTTTGACAAAGTTAAAACAAGTTAAAAGCAAACCTTGTAAACTTTGGAGCTTGACGTGGGGCTGTATGGATGAGTCATGTCAAAGCTGATCATGGAAGCAGAGTCGAAACGAGGGTCCCATGTTGATTCGGACCGGAAACTGCATTCAGTGGAAATACTCATCTGGTCGATGCTCCTGTTAGAAAAAGGCAGGAAATGGGGGAACAAGAGGGGGGAGAGGATGTTATATCACTGGCTTTGTGTTTCTCCTCACAATATAGAGAGCCTGTTGAGTGTCGACTGGATATTCAATAACAAATCTAAGATATAATGACAGCAAGGCAATAATGTGTTTTTGTAATTGAGGTCCATAAGTACATGACTTTAAATGTACACCGGTTGACCATAACCTTATAACTATTTACAGGTGACGTAAGAATGTCATTGATTATGTTGTTGTAATGGCACCTCAGTGGGTGGGATATATTAGGTAGCAAGAAAACATGTAGTCCTCAAAGTTGAAGCTGGAAAAATGCTCAAATGCCTGCTCTTTGACAAACGTGAAGCTGTGATGGCTAGACAGCTGGGTTGGATATTCTTCGGAACTGCAAGTCTAGTTGGGTTGTACCTACTAAAGTGCTCTAAGAAAGGACAACTGGATAGTTGCTCGTTTCAGACCATCCAGGGATTCATTGCCCACAAAACCTGCATTTTGCTAATCTTCTGAATGAAAAATTTAATAGCCCAATATTTATTATGTTGAATATAGTGTCAGTATTTTTCCCTGTTTCCTCATAAGCTGGTCCCCTGTTGTCTAGTTCATACAGTCATTTATAATGTTGCTGCAAATTGTTCGTAACAGCAGTAATGCTTTGCATTCTGTCTTCGCACTGATTTGGAAAAACACAGAAGAAAGACACTTGACCGACAGCATTCACTAACTGGCGGCAAACCACATAGGCGGAGCAATTAGAGTGCCGTCGAGGATTCTAGAGCGCAAGTGAGGCATGAAGGGGTGATTTAAGTCAGATGCAAACAAACCAAAACTAATCTGATAGCGCAGAATCCTCTTAGTAACATAACAATATAATAAGAATGAAGTTTTATTTATATGTATCATAACTACATTACTGATTACAACATGCTTTTCAACAAACACATAAATATGAAGAGTAATATTGATAGTAATGTTGGAATAAAACAGGCCATCTAATGAAACGATCATCTATCATCTAGTAATTACATATTCCCTACAAATCTTTCGCAACAAATTCATCGGTTTATGACATGTTATTCCTTTGGTGAGCCCTGTGCGGTGTTTATTTGTGTTTATTTATTAACTGCTATGGAGCATAGAACCAAGTTCCAAAATCATATTTCAATGGGAACGACAAAAAGACTTGATTGGATTAAAAAAAATCGAAATATTCAAAAGCACAACTACGTTTTATGCTTAACGTATGCTAGAATGTATAGTTTGCAAGATGTGCTCCAGACAAGAAGAGCATCCCTAAGGCACCTAAAACCATACAAAACTATGGAAACCTCCCAAAATAAAATCAATGTTAAATTCGGAATATCGAAAGCATAATAACATAATATAGTCGATGTATATGAAAGATTTGGTGAAGCTAGAATGTATACTGTTGGGACGACTGTAGTCGCAGCCTTCAAGTGTCAGGTGATCAATTCTTTAAAGTACATCATATCCAAATGTTAGTATTCACATGGTAAAATATTAAATTAAAAGAGTTTGTCACAAAACAGCTATACATTAAGATACTGTTGCAACTGCGACAACAGTTTTGTGGAGTGTCACCCAGATCACACCCATCACGGCAGGACATGAGGCAATTTGGTGTTTCTCCTCAAGGGGGCAGAAGTAGACTGGTTTCCAGTAAAGCTGACAGGAAGACGGTTGACATGAATGGCTCTGAGGAAAGGCTGAGTAGCTGATGATTGACTAGTGCTGATCTAACCTTCTGATAGAAGCCATGTGGTCTAACTGAGGGATTACTGTACTTTGTAATTTCAAGTTAAACAACCTTCTGTAGTTTGTGTACATTGGATTATTTGTTCTTTCAAACTGATTGTCCCGAGTAGATCCAGACGCCTAGTGCTCACATAATACTCCAGCGTATTTACACTCTCTGTGCAGCCTGGGCTGTGTGATGAACACACACCTCACCTGATCTCACCTGATCTGACCCTCTGAGGTGTAGAGTTTTGCTTGATAAGACCGGCAGATCGTTCCTGAGCTATTTAAAACTCAATATATTTAAATGACCTAATAGAAATATCATAATCAAATAACAGTTTTGCCCCGAGGGTAACATTTCATCCATTAATCTTGATGTTGATTGATTGATTGACATTCTTCAATCAAGTGTTCATTTTGCCTTGCCAAACAGCATGTTGATATCTATTTTCGTGAATACATTGACAATGTATCCAAATTAAACTTTTAATCAATAATGACCACGAAAGCCAAACTTTTAGTTAAATGTGTAGATAGAGATTTCAATTAGATTAGATTAATGTTTTGGTAAAGCATGCTTTTATAAAATGATTTGAACCTTTTCAGCCTTTTTTTGTTTGTATCAAGCTACACAACTCTATTTATTAAGCCCTGACACACTTTAATATGCCCAAGAAATCCTACTTAATGAACAGGACTTTCTCAATGACCATAGTTAAAATCTCCTCCTCGGTGTATACGGTATAATGCATTTATGCAGTGGAAAGTGTTTTGAACATCTCTCGGTGTGAATGAGCTCAAAAATGACCCCCAACTCTCTTTTTAAATGCTTCGTTCAAATTCATATAAGAAACTAGTACTTGTGTAACACATTTTCTTAAATATGTTGTATTGGTATTTGCAGAGTGTTCTCCAGATGCTGCACATGTGTTGTAAAATCAATGAAGATACTTATTTAATTTGCATGTGTTTTGTTTACTTGCATGTGTTTTCTTAAGTAGCGGCATGTTTTCCCCAGTCGGCCACCATAGAGAAATCCATAAGCATGTGTTGGAGGCTACTTGATCGAGGTATGCTAACCGAATAGCTTGCATGACATCAGTTGCTAAAATCAACTTCTAGGATCCTAAAAACCTTAACATGTTCTTCCTGACAGGCACACAATCAGGCATCCGCCTAGTTTTTGCTACGTTCTTACTGTGCACAATCCTAGAATTTAATATTAAAATGGATTTTTGGCACGGCCGAAGGTTGTAGTATATGTATATAGCTCCCCCCAGTGGATATAGGGGGTTATTTGCAGCCAAAATCCCTCTCTGGGGTCAAAGTCCCATTTCTGGCACTTTTACATAAATTGGTTATCGAAACTGCGCCAAAAAGAAAGTCCTCCTGTTTTTATCCCACAGAAGATGTGCAGAATAACATGAACTTCCCGGCATTTTATCTATAAATTTAATGGAGTTAACAAAAAAGAGTTTCTGAGCAAATTCACTGACTGTTTTTTCATGGTGTTATAATAATATAACAATATTAAGCCTTCTTTATCTAAAAAAGAAATCAGGCGAGGACAGAAATATTGCTCACACGTAGTAAAAGGTACTGTTACTGGTATTGCAACTAAATTGTTTTAGGTCTTACTTATCTACTGACACCAAAGTTATGCAAATGATCTGATAACTGTGGACCTATTCAGACCAGTCAGTTAGGCACATCTAAGTAAAGGGCTTGTGTTGAGTTTATTCCAATCAATCAGTTACTCTCCTTTTTTTAACATAGCACCCTATTGAGAGTCTGTAGGCGATTGTCACCGCACCCAGCAGGGGACCCCAGCTGCGTCCCTTCAGTTTCGCGGCCAATCAGCACTTGAGCCCGAGCTGTGTCAGTTTCCCGGTCCTCTTCAAATATGACACGTATGACTGCACAAGGACCCACCCTGGAACCTGTATCATTCTCTGATGATACAGGTATTACACAGTGATAGCAGCCGTCTGCCTATTGCTCTGAAATAGAGGATTTTGTACAGTGGTGTAGCAACAACCATCTTGTGTTGAATGTGGGGAAGACTGAGGACATGGTGTTTGATCCAAAGACTGAGTGACCACAGGCTTGTGGTCATTAACAACATCCCCATCACCCAGGTCTGCTCGTATAAATATCTAGGGCTCCACATTGACAACACTCTCAGCTGGGGGTTGGGTGTTGGAACTCTCTGCTCCAAACTCCAACAGCGTATGAACTTTCTACTTAGACTCAAGGTCTACGGAGTGTAGCAGGAGGTCATGCTGCTCTTCTACCAGGCTGTACTGGAGAGTATCATCAGATACGGCATTATCGCCTGTTACGGCTGCTCAAAAGTGAAGTTGAGGTCAGAAGTTTCTCATCTGGAGTAGACTGCTAAGAAGTTCAAGAGGGTTAGAATCCATCCATCCCTCCAGGTGATCTATGAGCAGTCTGTTTAACCTAACCTGAATTGTTTGTGCTGCAGATGGGATTTTGGTTTCAGTGAATGTATTGCATGTCTTCTGCGTTGTAACTTGTGTGGAACTGTAGTTGGACAGAGCCCAAAACAAATTTCCCTTTGGGGACAGTAAAGTTTATGTTATCATATCATATCTTATCATCGTAGGTGATATTTTTGGATGTTCACATAAGGGGTTAAAGGCATTATTCAATGCAGGCAATCTTGGTATCATTCAATTTTTGAATCCTACTTATATTAATTTATACCACTCATCCAGCTTCTTTTTAGTCTTTCAGTTGGTTTAGACATGTTCAAACATGCAGCACAGTATAGCTCCGAGACATTAGTGAAGACATTAATCTGCCAGTTTGCACTAAATTTGGCTTAATAATCCCTCCAAACCTTTCCCACTATTTAAAACAGTTGAAACAGTATAAATATTTTTCGCGTTATTTCATATGAAGCAAAACACCAGGAAGAGGAGCTGTATACCACATTTTACCATCAGATATCAAAATAAACCCAGCAGCAACTATCTTTGAGACCATAAATGGGAATGTGGTGGCACCACAATACATCAGATCAACAGTGTTATATCATGTTTTTGATTACCATTCAATGTACCTTTTTTTTTTTTTTTTCAAGTTTAACATCAAAATAAGTCATAAAATACTAGCCAGTGATTTGCGACTCAAGAAACTACGTCAGGAGCGAGATTCTAGGTGTTCTTGCTAAACTTCTAAGTCAATGACATTTCTATGCATAGAACAATTGCATGTGACACACTGTCAAAATAAACACAAAATGTGTTAAGTAATGAAGGGTTTTTGTTCTTGGTGTGCTTTTCATTTGAAGTCTTTAAAGCAAGTGTTGAGTTTTTATTACAACTTAAATAGGGCTAACTTACACAGACCAATGCAAAGCTTTGTAATAAATTATTGAATTGCAGCATCCAACTTAAAGAAAGCATCTCTTTAGCGCGTCAGTCGAAGTAGAAAAATGGGTGAACCTATCACCTCTACTGCAATACAACAAAATATAGGGAGACACAATGTAAAGATGAGCCAAAGAACATCAGGCTTTCTATTAAATTAAACCAGTTTAAGCAAATACATCGTGCCTAAACACCAACTCAACTCTCCATCGTTTTTTTCTTATTCAACCATTCTTATGTTGAATGAAAAACTCCATTCTGACCTTCTTATTTTCAATTTGTTTCTTATATTATGATTTTCATATTCAATTTCCCTTTTCAAAGGAATTAGACATTATATTCGTCCTACTCCTTTAAGTGGATCATTAAATAAAGTAAAGCCAGAAATATGGTTTGGCATCAGTTTTTAAACAAATCTATACTCCACATCATCCAACATAACTCATCCAATTATTAAAGGCAGCAATACAGTTTTTCATCATCTTTTAAATACAGGACTCAAACTGCGATGTCTACTGAAATGAGTTCTCTAAATGACTAAGAAAAGAAAAGCAAGACTCTAACTGTCTCGAGTGTCTATTCAACGGGCCTGATGCCTTTAAGATCAATGATTTCTGGGGCCAAAAAAAACATCAGGAACGTATCTGACCAATCATTGAATTTTCGGCCTCCACGTAGTATTTCTGTAGTTATTTTAATCTTGACAAGTGGCCATGTTTTAAGCATAAGTATGTCAGTTAAAATAGCTCTCTTGAATATATCCATCAATCCAGTTTAAATAAGTTTGACACTGAGTTTGACACTCAGTAAAGATCATACTGACAAGTCAATCAAGCTTTATCAAAGCCACGGAAGCACAATACAAGGTTAGTAGAACAGCCAAGCATTAAAATCTGGCCGGTCTGGATTTTTACTTGGCTCCGCACCAAAAGGCACACGCTTATGAATACCAACCTCCTAATTATAATAATAATGTTTCCTTCATTGATCACATACAGCGATACACAGTACAACATAGTGAAATTATTTCTCTGCATTTGACCCATCCCTGAGGGAGCAGTGGGCAGCCCCCCTGAGGGTTTCAGGGTCTTGCTCAAGGACCCTACGAAAAGTAGACCCTGCTAGAATTCGAACCGGCTACCTTCCAATCTTGCGTTTGGGAGAAAGCCGCTCTACCCACTGAGCTAATGCCGCCCCCATACGACAGATTTCTTTTCATCAAGATCAATGTATTATATTAGGATAAACTAAAAATTATGACTTTTAAATGGTGGTCTATAAGACTCATCCTCCAACCAAGTTATTTCAAATCAGTTAATATCCTGTTGAAGGTCATGGGACGACTGGAGCTTTACCCAGATAATATTGTGCGAGAAGCTTGTCCCTGGACAAGCTGCCAGATCACAGTGCCGACACATAGAGACAAAAAGCCATTCACACCTACTGGTTATTTCACCAATTCACCTATACTGCATGTTTCTGGACTGTGGGAGGAATCCGAAGTACCTGGAGAGAACCCATGGAAACAGAGGGAGAAAAGGCTAACTCCAAAGAGTATGGTCGAGCAGAGGGGGATTTGAACTCATAACCTACTTGCCGTCCACTGCTCACTTGACCTTAACACAACAATCAGGCCATATTTGACTCTGTCATCCTATCTGAGGGTCAGGAAACTTCAAGAGTGAGAAGTCACTGTGAGTGGATAATTGCTACCTTTGCATCCTCGCCAAGAACCCCCCCCCACCCCCCCCACCCGGAAATGTAATTGCTGGTCTTGTTAAAGAGGTTTCAGTAGTACTTACAGGACCTACAGTTACAGGAAGGAAAAATAGAAGAAATGTTCCTCCAGCGCTGTGTCTAAGTGAAGGCACAAACCAGTTCGGACTTGTTTGATCTCTCACAAACAAAGGCTCCACTGTTTTAAGTGAAAAATTTATGAGAATTTAATTGAGAATGTTTGCTGTCACACCATGGGAAGTGACATCAGTCCTTAGGTATTCTGTATTAAATGGATACTTTTTTTTGTTTTTTTTAGAGATATGATCTGATTTTGAGAAGATGAGACTAATGATCTATGATTAGGAAAGATGTGTTGTAACCTTCGTTGCCACCTTATCTAATGCCTTTTAGAGATAGCTTTACATGGGACACTTTTCCCCTTTTTCCCAATTAAACCTTTCGGAATTGTCTGACTTCTGTTTACATGAATTGTAATCTTTTCCGACTCGGTGTTTACATGCATCAACTCACCTAATCGTAAACGCTTTAACACATGAGCAAACGATTCACAGTCCCGTTCATAAGGTGCCAATAATGCTTCGGTTAGCTCGGTGCCGACCGCCAACAAGCGCCCAGAAGAACAAGCACTTTATTTTCCGATTAGACGTCTTTCCGAATCTAATCGTAATTAGGCTGTCCATGTAAACCCATGCAATGTTGAATTGTAACAATGCTACATTCTCAATACCAGCGTTATCAGTACGTGTTAATTACTTCTGTAAACAGCTGAAAATTAGTTCAATGCTGATATAGATTGGTTTACAAATTAGTTGTCAGCTCAAGAAGAAATGGTAATAACAGATTATAAATTAAACCTTATGTAATGATGAGAAATTAAATCAACCTAGAGGAGGATAAATTCACAGGATAAATTAGCCTGCTAGCAAAAGGTGAATAATAGCATAGTAATAGCAAAGGATTAGCTAAACCAGCACTGACAGTAGCAATGAAGGACTTAACTAAATAAACCAGCACTGATAATAGCATTATAGACCAAATAAGAACTGATATTAGCAAGGAAGGATTTAACTAAAATAGTACTGGCAGCAGCAGTGGTTTTAGAAGCAAAGGACTTAGCCTAACTAGCACTTACAGTAGCAGTGCAATACTTAAATTAATTGTATTCAACAGACACTACATGTATCAATATCAGTGTTTTCCATACATAAGTTCTACTTGGGCAGCCATCCAGGTAAATTAAGACCTGCCCAAGTAGATCTGATAGACCGGCTGACCAATGGGTACAGCCAGAGGTTGCAGTTAAATTTGTCCTGTTCACGCAGGATAGACGCAGATACAATAGTGGTTTTCGAATAACAGGCCTGCATTAGCAATGCCTAATTTATCTTGTGCACACAAGATAAATTGTGCAAAGGAGATAATTATCTTGTGCGCAAAAGATCTTTTTTTTTTTATCAAGGGACTTCAGGGTCACCGTAGAACACTGATGAATCCACTGCTTGATATATTTTGTCGACTTCGTGTCTGGACCAAGTGATTCTATCATTCATTTATTAGCAGTTATTTATTTTGAAACAAAATAAACTAAGCGTATGCTTAAGATAGTTATTTTTGAGTGTTTATTCAATCACAAATGCAAATTTATTTTGATTTTCATTTGTTCTTAGCAATATATGTTGAAATAAGATATTTACAGTGATTATTCTTTAATAAATGGTAATTTATTTACATTTTAAATAGTTAGTAATGTTGACCTTAGATAGAAGATGGTTATACATTTTCAATAAATGGAGTAAGTGGAAACTTTTTTTTGACTAGTTTATTGGTGAACCCATCCGTCACACGCTGTGCTGCACCAGCCACCACCGCAAGTAGATATGATAGATATTTAAGTCATAACACAAGCTTAGGCGTGAACAAACTCCCTCCGACCTCCGCAAATGTTAACCCAAGATGTTCTCAGCCAATCCAGAGATTATTAACATGCTGGTGCCAAGGAAAAGCTTTCAATACTAACTCGTTTTTCATTGCCCAAAAATAACCAGGCATATAAAACAAACTGATTTCAGTGAAACTGGCAACTACTGGATAAACTAAAACAAGGGCTGGCAATGATTCAACTGACGCAGTCATTGTCGGGCATGTGAGGGGTACAATGACTCACTATAAACAGTTGACGGAAGATAACTTGTTCTAATATGAGAGGCTTAGACCACATTCAAGAAAGGCATTGGAATTGGCTGCCGTACATAACAGGAACAGCCTGGGATAGCATGATTTGCCTTGGCTTGTTCCAGTTCAAGTGGCCCAACAGGAAACTACAGGGCAGTGAAATGTAGATGCTTACACTCACACTATGGGTCAAATCTTCCCTGTTCATGCTCAGACACATCATTTTCCCTGAGGGTTGAAAACAGTAGTGCTGGGAAAAGTATTGGATCCCCTGCTTTGGTTATTGTGTGCATGTCATAATAAACTCAGTTGTATCCTTTGTTGTATCTAAACTATAGTTTGGGGGCGGTCTAAGTTACAACTATTCGTAGCTATACTTTCTTCTACTAACAACCAACACTTATATACACTGCAGCCTGGTTCACATCAATTACCGTTTTTACAACTACTACACTGAGGCACAATATGTGTTTCAGTGGTAAAGCCGGCAGCCTGGTTGGTTACGGTTACGTTTGGTAATATTTTTCACTGGACTGTAATTTAATTAAATGACGGGTAAAGTTCAAAGTCTGGCAGTGCATGATCTAAAGCTAAAAATAAGTTACGTGTGTGTCAACATACCAAACATATTTAACGTGTGAACATAGTAAACTGATTGTGCACATTTACTACATGCCTTTTGTTAAACTTTCATACTTCGCCCGGCATTTAAATTAAGCCCCACTGAATTCGCTAACGTTGATCTTAGGTTATTATTACTATTATTTCATGATATAGTTTGGCTATTCTTACTTGATCATGAATGTCACTGTTGCGTCAAATTAAAAGCCCTCGCAGAATCATCTCATTGCGACTACATGACATTTCAGAAAATGATAAATAATAAGGCGTCAATAATTTAGTAGCGCCGGGTAGCCGCTACTAAAATAAGGAGTACTTTATTGATCACATACAGCCTCACACATAGTGAAATTATTTCTCTTCCCTTTCTCCCTATCCCTGAGGGAGCAGTGGGCAGCCCCTTTGAAGTGTCTGGGGGGCTAGAGTTTCAGGGTCTTGCTCAAGGACCCTATGACAAGTAAACCTTGGTGGGGCTACCTTCCGATCTTCTGATTAGGAGACGGCTGCCCCAAATTTACAAATGTACTACTAAATGTACATAGAAAACCCTGAGTCAGAGGTCGACTCCTCTGCTTGGATTGATGTCTTGCTGCATGACCCAGTTGCATTTGAACTGTCAATCTCCCTCAGATCATTCTGCCAGAGGGCAGAAATCTTATTTCCCATATTTGTGACAGGGGACCCTGACCCTGATGCAGCAAAGCTTCCCCACAACATTTCAATGTCACCTCAATGCTCGACCGCGGGTATACTGCTGTTTCGACTTTGTACTCATCATTCCAAAGATCAGTCTCTAAAAAGCTCTGAAGGTCATGAAGATGTGTCTAGGCAAAATTCAGATGACCATTAATGGTTTTTTTGGTTCCCTGTGGCTGTGCCTGGGTGTTTTTGCCAAATGTTATTGGAATATTAGAGCAATGAACCCTGACCTTTACTGAATAGAGATAGGCCTGCAGTTCCATTTCCATAAGGAGCCTTTGCCATGCCCCTGAAGGAATTTTGGAAGGTCAACCACCTGTGTGCCAGTTCAATATTATTAAAAGTGTTGTCAATTGTAGATCAAGTGTTTCACTGTGGATATGAGTAGCTCTTAGACCTTAAAAAAGCTCTCTAAGTCTTCCCACACTGATTTATTTACTTTCTATTTTACCTTCTTCCTCATCTCTTCTGGAACTTCTTCTGATTTTGGTATAGTTTACTACTGGTGATATCTAGAAACCAACTTCATGCTTCTGAGAATGGTCTATGTAAGTGATGATTTGGTTGAGCGGGGTTGATGGTAATAAGGCTTTGGTGTGAATACTTTACACATAACTAAATGCAAGTACTCTTTTAATTTAAATTTTGTATTTTGCATTGAGAAAGTTTGCCTTTTTTTTTGTGTTAAATTTCATCTGAGGATGGAATACAGTTTGGAATGAGATTACCAACAATTACAGAAGAAACCAGGAACGAGTCAAAGCACAGTACAGTTACCCAAGGTGCTAATGGCATCATTTCAGCAGACTTTAATACGGCTTTACACAATGAATTGAAAACAGACTTTGTTTTCTTAGAGTGACTGTGCATTAGGGAGTGCCTGGAACAACTGCTGCAGGGCGAATGTTTGCCAGATGCTGGGTGGGTCTGCAGCAACCAATAGGCTGCCGTCACTACACTTCCACTTGGACGAGTAACTAATATAATGGTGTGCAGTGGAAACAAAACGAATATGTTTGTGAACAGTGTTAAATGTTTTTACTGAGTACATTCTATGTTGTAAATACACAAATAAAAACAAGTGCATGTGTATACAGAAAGCACAGCAAGCTACAAAATAAATGTATTCAGCATGTTTTTGGGCTGGGAGGAGAAAACCTACATATTTCCTTTTAATCCCTCACCATTCGACTTGTTCTTCTCTTCAGTAGGAGGTAAATACTAGACTAGACTGTAATGCAAACAAGTTCACCGCAGAGAAAACATGTTTACATTATTTTACAGAGAGTTGTACGAGACTGTAATACAGAAAGATGACGTAGATAAGTAGACCCCCTTACATTTTGATTCAGCTAAGCTGAACTATACAGTAATAAAAACAATTTGTCGGGTGCAAAATGCATTAACATGCATGTTAATAATATAATGAATTCTTGCAACCTGTAGTGTTGAGGTCACTAGCAACCATTATCTGATCTATAAGGTGAGATCTCCCATTTTCCCCCATTCAAGACCCACTAATAAACAAATGCACTCAGCTTCAAAATGTTACTGTACCAAAGCCAAGTCATATAGACTTTAGTTACAGCCATCTGTTTGCGCCCTCGCCTTGATTAAGGGCTGTGTTTGTGAGGCAGCCAAAACACTAATGGACAACAATGGGTTACGGTTAAGTGTTTACACTGGAATCAACACCAAGCCATGGAAACTGATATTCTGTATGAAGCAAACAAACATTCAAAATATATTCAGGATGCAAAAACTACCTGACGTAAAAAGATCTTGACATTTTTCCAATACAAACAAACAAAGTGAAACAGATGCACGCACATTCATATAACCTTAACACTACACTACTAATGAGAGTACAATCAATTATCCACCTAGATGTCATATCCTGGCAAGCATGACCAGATAAATAGCTCTATTTACTGCACAGTAGGAAAGTTGAAATGAGTTTGTGAGGAGCTGTATAGAGCTAATGTTGGAACTGCTGTTAATGGAAAGGTATTTCTTGAGGATCAAACAGCAACTGTTGCTTAAGCTGTTATTTTAAAATGAACATGATATTATGTAAATCTGGCTTTGTATTCTTGACCTGCTTTAAATGATGACCCAGTTTAACCATTAACAAAATTTGCACATTGCATTAAAGCATTGCATTCAACATCCAAAACAAGATGAAATTTAATTTGTTGTTCTCATCATACATATTTTTTTTAACCTTTTTAAGTCATTGCATCCTTTAAAGTATACAAACTCCGGAGTCTACCATACACTTTTTATCCCTCTGATGGCCCATGAAAAAAATGCATTCATGCACAAACACAAAAACACACTCAAACTAAGTGGTTAGTGAGAGAGGGGAGGAGATAATGTGACATATAATCAAAGGTAAACCTGAGCCTGGAAGGATGCACCCAACAATTCTATTCTGGCTTTTCTATTAATTTACACAACCTGTCCAGTCAACATGAACTGTAACGAAAGGTGAAAAACAGTGATGAAATATCACAATGAAAATTTTCAGATGCTGAAAGATGAGATCAGAAAGTGTGCCGCTGTTGAGTGTACACTGTATGGTGGGAATTTTATACAATATGCGGGGCACAAAGGGAGAAGACTTGAGCGTTGTCAACACACTTTCATTTTCCTTTGACTGCCACTGGATGGATGGATGGATGGATGGATGGATGGATGGATGGATGGATGGATGGATGGATGGATGGATGGATGGATGGATGGATGGATGGATGGATGGATGGATGGATGGATGGATGGATGGATGGATGGATGGATGGATGGATGGATGGATGGATGGATGGATGGATGGATGGATGGATGGATGGATGGATGGATGGATGGATGGATGGATGGATGGATGGATGGATGGATGGATGGATGGATGGATGGATAGATAGATAGATAGATAGATAGATAGATAGATAGATAGATAGATAGATAGATAGATAGATAGATAGATAACCCATGGATATGCAAGTAAATATCACTTGAATACTTTGGATATATGTGCATATGAAACAAATTTGCCGACTGATCAGCCAACTGTTGTTACCTGGGCTAAAGAAACTTAACAAGAAAGAGGCAGTTTGGCCCTGCTAGCAATTTAGGCTTGAAGTGCTCATCATTTTTGAGTTGCAAAAGTTACTTTTTTTCCAGTGGTTTTATTATGATATTTAAGTTAAAGTACTTTCATCTTTTCATTTTGGTGTCTTGTCGTTTCACGTTTCGTCTTGTCGTCTTGTCGTTTCACTGCACATTGTGAAAGCGATTCTCATGCAAGTAGAGTTGCAATAAAGATAAAAATAAAAAAGCTGTAGAATGCTTGCCAGATAAGTAGGTTGTAAAACTACAGAATCACATCGCAAGCCTGAGAACAACAACATAGACTGTAATTTTTTCTGTTTTCTGTCTTTGCATAGCTATTAGGCTGAAAACTTGGTTGTTGCTGAAAAATGGTTTTATGGGGCAATGTGACCATTATAATCACAGAAACTGCATTTTCCACTTAACACTCGTTTCTTTCAAAATTAAGCGTTTTCAAACTCCACAAAGACTTGTCATGTGATTGAAAGGCCAAAAGTTTACAATTTTATGAAAAAACTTGGTTGTATAAATGTCCTCTAACCCCCTCTTCTGCCAAAACATGTTTGAGGCATGTGTTGCTGTGGAGAGTGTCTGTATGATCTGTCCCTGCAGTTCAACAAATCAAATATTAAAGAACTTTATAACACTTAAGAACATCAAAGATGAGATTTCACTGATTCATACAAAAAATTCTATAAAGAAAATACTTCTATGATTGCAAACCTGTTTTAAGCTTCAGAAAATATCCTCGTCAACAGTTAAAACATTGCAAATTTCACAACCCGCTCCCTGGAGCGGCAATCCTTCACATGTGAATGCTGGGGTTTTCTCTCTCTTCCCTACAGCATATAACCTCTTATAGTCTAGCTTTCTCCTCCCAGCCCTTCTACAAAATCTGTCAAGGTGGAGGTTGGAAGAACAAAAACATTTTTAAAAAGCAATACGTCTCTTTGAAGGAAGGTTTACCGGTCTTTGGCCCCTAAAGCCATGCGGGTCTAGCGCAAGTCATAAACAGGAGCAGCAGTGAGTCAATCAGAAGTGAATAATTACTTATCATCAGCTCTGTAAGATTGGTTCCAAGTCAAAAGCTGTGCTTGCTGAGTGCATTCCTGAAGTGAGAAAGTATTGCAGAAAGTGAGCAGAGGCCAGGTCAAACGCCGGACTAAATCACAACATCAGAATATTATGTTGATGTGAAGAAAACAACGCAACGCATCTTATTAATCCACTGCGCGTCCGTGATGACTTTGTCAATCAACACAAAGCAAGCACATGATGGCCACTATTTTTCCCAATCTTTAATATCACAGCGTTCTTTCTCGTATTCTTAACCCTAAACTCCTCGGAGAAGAAAAAGCCCTAGACATCATTTGCCCTAGACATCATTTTCAGTTTCATACATAGAGTCCATAGATCACACACTCTTCTCAGTAATAACCTCCAGTATCTTCCTTCAACCTTGAACACTAACGACTGTCGGACTTCAAATCATAATCGCAATTATTTCAAACTTATTTTTGACGACAATTAATGAGTTTTTGTTTGTTTTTGTTTTTTATTACATTGACTGTAAAGTATTCTGACAGATCTGTATAGAAAAATTAAAAAAAAAAAAAAAAAAATTTGCTACTGAAAGAGCATTTGTGGGTTTTCTCCACCATAAGGTCCCATGCAAGAAGCACGTTTCTTAGGGGCGGTGCGATCATTTCTGACATGTGATCATCGAGAAAATATGCTGTCTGAAAGCATCTGGTGTGCAGATTCCATTTATCATCTTTATAGTGCAAGTAAAGCTTAAATACGGCCCCATCAACCATTTTCTTTGACCCAATAAAGGTTTTTGGTAATTGTAATGTATGTAATCCAGTGATAGCTTTTTGAAATATCGTACACGGGAACCGACAAACCAGAGCAATATTGTAGGAGTTGAGTCGATTCATAGTCACCAAATTTGGACTTTAGTCGACCGGTAGATCATAATTGAGAAATTATGGAGGGAAAACCTTTTGGGATAAAAATTCACCATTAAAAGTTGAATACGAAGCAAATGGACGTTTTACCTCTCACTCAAGAGGATTCCTCAGGTCTAACTGATCGGTGGGGAGTCAGGTATTTAACTTTAATTGAGGTGTTTGATACATAGAGTCCTTAGATCACAAGAATACAGTCTATAACACATCATTAATGTCTATCACGAGGAGTCGTTATGGATAAAGTTGTCTCCATTATCTGGTCCTCAGGTGAGTCGTGACCAAAACATGATTCCAGGACGTATTGAATTTGGAGTACAAAAATGTTAACATCAACATTTTGGGGATTTAAATTCAACACCCTCACTCATACTAGGGATTCAACGGCAGGAATCCACGGCCTCATGAGAAGGGTGTGACAGGTTTATGTAGTCGGCAAGATTAGATTATTTTGGAGACTCTGAGCTCTACAGTTGTTTCAAATACTTTGGTTGGGTAATACATTAAAATGGAACACTTTTTAATATAGTGCGGCAGTAACATGTTGAAGACCTGCCCAAGCATGTATGCTTCCACCTTGAGACTCATGCAGCCCCATAACCCAATCTATGCACCACTGGATTTTACAGTTACCTTACTGTATATCCTCTGCTCTATCAGCACGTGAAAGAATTCTACTGCTATGCTGGTCAGATTCCAACATGTCACACGCCAAGAAATCCAAAAGAGCTCTGACATAATTTATTTTCACAAGATGGAACAGACACCTCTCAGAATCACATGGCATGCTATGAAGTGCTGAACAGAATACAGTTCAATGAAAAATATGGAGCCAAGGTTGGGAAACAGATGATAAGATTTGGAGGATTATCTGGAATATGGTATGGATCTAGTATTATTTTTTCATAATATCTACTAAGGGGAAGCAATGACGCAATACGACTTCTTCTATTGTGAGACCATGACTTGTCTTGCTAGGCCAATCAGGGGCAGGTTGAGTAGTACAGGTCATAGAGTACTCATTGTACCAGTTAATAATAATAATAATAATGATCCTTTGGATCAAATCTCAAAGGTCTAAGTTAGTTAGTGCAGTTGTAAATGCATACAGATTTTTCAATGGTTTCCATGGAAATACTAATTCTGAAAAGGCATAACTAAATATTGTTTGTATGTGTTAGGTTTGGTGAAGCAAGAATATAATCGATAATGATTATGACAGAGAGGCAGACATTCTGACACCTTTATCCCCCAATATCCCCATCCCTGAGCACCATTTTTTTATGTTTGAGAAATGAAATTGTAGATGCCTGTCTCGTAAGATATGTAAAATAAACATTACATGTGCATTTATTCAGTGTGACAGATTCAAATTGTATGAAAAGTGAAATACTGTGACTGCTGTCAATCAACTACTTTGGATCAGTATGTGGAGAGACTGGTGTTTCCAGAAAATGAAAGCAGGGCTTTCAATTTTCAAATATGAATTACGAACTGCTGTTATGTCTACAAAACTACATTCCACAGTTCAGTTTTTTCCTTGACGACGCAGCTGCTGATAAGTGAAACAATACTGAAAAAAGTAAAGGTAAAATATACTTAAAGTTTGATACAAGAAAATCCCTGGTTGTGCGAGCAGTGAATGTGAGCAGGCAGAGAAAAAGTTACCAGTAAATGGAAGTACAGTATATAATATAGTCCAGTAAAGGCATTTATTTATTGCTATTGTTTGTTTCCCTAATATATTTAAAGCTGACAGGGTTAAACCAGAGTTAAAATCTACAGTATTTCGGGCCCAGAACAAATAAACATACAAAGATCTATCGAAAGTTCCGTCAGGAAGACTGAAGCCCTTGCACACTCGAGCCACGGCCACTGCTCAGTTTCAGCAGAGTCATCAGCCACCACCACAAGGGTCCAGACTCCACATTTGGGGTTTTCCTGCTGCAGCTGAGGGCCGAGACCCTTTGATCACAATCTCTGAAGACTCTGCATGCCAAAGACTTTCTACTGGAATTAATGTCACATATCATCTGTTGTTATAAGCCTTCATCTTTACTTCATTCAAAGTTGAATGAGGCAAAGTGATTTACTTTATGTATATCTTTAATCAATTTTCAAATGGACTTTAGCACTTTCAGTACTTTAACATACTCTGCATAATGCTTGTTATGAAGCATCTTCTAATATGTCTATTTGTTGTCCTGGGAGCTGTTGTATGTGAGTCATTTATGTGTGGGTACTTGTAGGAATGCTGTTTGGATGTATTGTGCTACTCTATGTGCCTTTTAATTGCCCCGGCGGGGAAAAATAAAGTGATTTGAATTGAATTGAAATGAATTCTCTGTCTTCTCTGTCTGATTGAAGCAAAAAGGGTCGAGAGCAATGACGAACCCTTAAATTTATATTACCAGTTGAGCTGTGATAATAACTGCATTACCATAACACCTTGGGCGTGTTGTGAGAATTAACAGGGACAACATTGATCAGATAACAGGGATTAAGCTTTGGGGATCATTTTACACTCTCATTTCATGGAGATTTTACGACAGACTTGTTTTACTTTTTTTTATGTGCAAAACAAGGTCTCTTGTTTACATATGTTTTCAGAAATTTTGTCTAACTAACCATTTCTCTACTCAACGCCTATCAGTCTGTAATTAAATCCATCATTACTATTATGTCTAGAAAATCTTTGTCAAAACCAATAATAAATTTCATATCTGCCATGTTTTTACGCAAATTAATCAAATAGTTTCATGACTATTTTAATTTATTTTATCAACTTTGTTGATTTTCATTATGTAAAGCTCTTCTTCTGAAATTCAAATGGTTATTGTTCCATCGCTTTTCTGTAAATACTTTGCAAGATTACAGAGGAGCAGTAGATCCACCACAGCAGCTTCCAGTGGTAACAGTTAAGTTCCACGCTTTAGTACATCCTCTTCACTCAGACCACTTTTTCCATGAAGGAATTTGCTGCCTGATCACTGGAAATCTGTTTAAAAAGGCACTATTTTCCAGAGAGCTAGCTCTGCAACAAACAAGTATTCAAGTCAATTTTCTTATGCAACATTCTGAATTTATGTTCTGCTGTACCATGTATTCACTTTTTCTTCTACTGTTTCTCTGCTTCATTCTCTTCGCTATAAAAAAAAGCCCAGTGTTTTAAATTAACATTCAGTACAAGCCTAAATTAATATTTCGAGTACAGCTGCGTCAAGAACACACTACTGTAATGCTGCGGCCAAGTTGTTGGAATACAATAATCTGTTTGTCGTATTTCAGGATCCTATTGGAGTAGAGGCACTGTTACGGAAATTAGAATACTACCTTTGCCCTAGTTGTTTCTTTCCTTCTTCTAATGTGTCTCCTAAAATAAACAAAGACTATGAGACCTTGGATAGCATAATCTGACCTTGGACCTTGGAGAGCATAATCTGTTGACACTTTTATCTGTCCTAAAATAAACCACACATGAATGTGATGCCTACCATGGGTTTGAGCACATTACTACAATAATAATTGCAACTTGTGGTAGCTTTTTTTTGTGGTTGAAAGCTACAGGAACTTGTAAGGGTTGTTATTTATGGTTTATATATGTACCATCAACATAGTTAATGTTGTCTGAACTCCCTGCAGAGCCTGATTGATGATCTTGCTATGACACTTTTAATGTAGTTGACGACTTCCATTTTTCAGTGTTATGAAAATGTATCCCGTAATCCTTCTGCTTGACCTTCTTTTTTGTGTGTATTTCACAGTAAACTGTCTATGATCTTCAAAGAAAAATTTACCTGAAACAAAGTCAACTTGAGTACACAGAGTTCAAGTTTCAAATGATAATCTTGCTTAAATACGCAAAACGTTATCCAATATTTAGATCACCAGTGTGGAAGAAGTATTCACCGCCGTTTAACACAATATCTAGTTGTGCAATCTTTAGCACCAAAAACTGAAACTCTCAGAATTCATGTTCCTATCAGTTTTGAATGTTGTCCTGGTCCTACAGCAGCAATGCATCTCCACAACATATCACTGCCACCATGCTTGACCAAAGGTATAAGAATCTTTTTGTGGACTGTTGTGTTTGATTTATGCCAGATGTAACGAGACCCCTGCCTGCCAAACGGTTCAACTTTCGACTCATCAATCCATAGAATATATTCCCAAAATGTAAATAGCTCTGGCAAAATTACAATTAAAAAGAATATCCCCTTGCACACTGGGCCACAACCATCGCTCCTACTTGTCTATCATTCTCATTGTTCACACATGTTGACAAGTCTCAATTACCCGTCTCACGGTCTAGGCTGTGACATATCTTCATCAGTAGCCTATCAACTTACTGCCATCTTTTTAATCATCGTTTCTCCATCCATTTAGTACTTTCATGCTGCTGGTCCTCAAACTCTTCACCTCCCTACTCCACCACAGATCCATCAATATCATAATTCATCTGTCTCAGCAGAGATATCAGCCACCACCATAGCAGATACCCTTAAATCACAATCTCTCTTAAGTGCCAAACGTGGACTAATTATCACATATCATTTGTGAGAATAAACTTTCACCCTCACTTTAATGAACTGACAGTCATTAAAGTGAGATATGATCTTATTAGGCAATCCTGACTTTTTTGTTGGAAAATTTTTGATTTCTTAAAATTGAATTCACATTGAATACAAGTATTTTATGTTTACACGGTTTTGCCTTTGTTATATATTACTTGAGTTTAAAGAGATGACACAATTTAACTTTAGACACACACAAAAATAGAAGAAACCAAAAAGGAAGTCTAATACGATAAGACATGAGATAAAAACTGCAAAAGCAGTAATTACAGGAAATAATGCGAGTGAAATAGCATTAGCAACACTGTATGGCAGAATAGCAACAATACACACAAAGAGAGAGAGGGACACAAGAATTCTGCTTGTGGGTTAAAGTCACCAAGCATATACTTTTTTTTAAAATTTGAAGTAAAGTCATGAGAGACCTGACAATATATGGTCTAAATACAGGACCGGAACCTTCTCTGTCATGAGTGTGACCACTTCAGGTTAACCAACTTGTTTTTGAGTCTCTTATTTATCCAGGAGAGAATGACTCAGCATGGTTATTTGCTTTCTCAGTCCAACAGTTCCCTGGGTTACTATGAGAAAGCTGCTACTGTCTTGCACTTTTGGTCCATGAGCATACATTGAAAAGGGTTCCATCCTGAAAGGTAACTAAACATTATAGGGTCAGTCTACGTTTCATATAACATAACTTTGTACTGAGATGGGTATTGAAATGAAATATTTTAACTGTGCAATGAGAAATTAACAAAACAACATCCCATGCTCTCTGTGCTTCTTCCTCCTCCTCGTTGTCTATTTACCTCTCTCAGCATTTCAGTGCTCATTATCCACAGACGTGGTGCATGACTCAACTAGCCGAGCCATAACTCAATGCCACATTGGTTAGTGCTGGAGGGAAAGCTGTTGCTCTGTCAAATGTTTCTGCTCACTTCTTTCAGTTATCTGTGGAATACGTTGAACGGCTTTCTAGGGTGGGGTCTGAAGTTTGCGGGGGCCACAGTGGGAGATTGCTCCCAGGTGTCCCATTAGCTTCACTGCTTAATGCTCATTTATGCTTAAAGACAGATAATGACTGAGCCTTTTTCCACCATATTACATGTTCATCTCGGTAAACTTAGTATACGTTTAACCTAAGGCGCACGTATTCCCAATCTGTAGCTTTATTCAAACTGAAGGAAGAATGTGGCCCAGGTCAGATTTTTTGCTCACACCTGGGCCACTTTTTCATAGTGGTGTGAAAAGCACCAACCACATGGAATCTGATCTTTTCCAGTTCCAAATTGGGCCACTTCCAAATGTGGTCCTAAATCAGACACAAGTCAGATTTTCTGCAATGCGACATCAGCCTGAATGGTCAGATCGGAAAACATGCAACCTTGCTTCGGTGGCGGGAGTCGCTTTTCACTCGAAACTCCAAACTATCTTTGGTGGCTTCAGTATTGCTGCTGTATCGACAGCACGCTGCGTTTGATGTCTTTCTTATTGTTCTTCTGCATATGCGGGTCAGTTTAGTGTCAGTAACTGTTCATACTTGAGTCTGATATAGGCCTCATTTTGTGAGTAATGTGAAAAAATACAATTCCAATAAAAATCAGAATATAGCCTGAAGGCCGGCAGTGTGAGTAAAGCTTTCATATATCCCTTCTGAACGGTTTATCCGTCAATGGAAACATTCTTCTTGGCTCCCTTCACGTTGAGTTGGATAAATTTCAACATAGCAGGCATACATGTCAACCTCATCCAATGCTCACCAGTAAGACTCAAGATTTGCCCTAAACCCATACAACAACAATAAAACACGCGGGAAAGTGACAAAAAGCAATAAAATATTGCACACACACAACAACCACAAGATCGAACACGCCTCAGTGGGAGTTAACCACCATAACGTCAGATAAGCTTACAAAGCTCAGCCTTGCATCGGGACTTTGAACTCCAGAAAATGCCATAATAACTACGACTAGGCCTGTCACAATTATTACATAATCGTCTGATTGTAATTATTGAATTAATGGAAATTATCTTTTCAGAATCATTATAATCAGCTCCAGTCATCTCTATAAAATGAATTGACGGCATAGAAAAGTCAGATTTCGTCATTATTTCTAGGTTGTTTTCTGCTGTTTTTCTGGTTAATTAAGATGATAAATGATCATACCTCATGAAACCATCTTATCTTTTATACCTAAATGTGTACCAACTGAATCGGAGATCTCAATATCTTGAAGGAGACAATTTGCTAATGTTGTAGTAATAAGGTTGTAGTCAACTTCTACATCGGTCAATCAGTACTATCAATACTATATCGATAGGACAAAATATTATTAATCAGAATAATTTGTATAACAATAAATGGTTACCTGAAATGTCATTATTGTGACAGCTAACTAACGACATTGCCTAAGCACTAAAGAGTCAACATTTTTCACATCAACAAAAATGGTGAGTAGAGGAAGTTGTGTTAATGTACCTAGTAAATAATAAGCAACAAATGTAGGTGTAATTGTGTACTCATTGATCACCTGTGAAGTCATTTAATACATCAAACATGTGAACAGAGAGTTTTTCTTTTTTTAAACTTTTTTCTTTGTTGTCGTGTCGTTTTTTTTATAAAAATGGTGAGAGTAGAGGAAGTTGTGATAACATACCTAGTAAATAATAAGCAACAAATGTAGGTATAATTGTGTACTCAGTGATCACCTGTGAGGTAATTTAAAACATGAACAGAGAGTTTCTGTTTTTTTAAACTTTTTTCTTTGTTGTCGTGTAGTTTTTTTATGGCTACACAGCTCCTACTGATTGCGAGTGATACCATTCTGTTTCATCCGTATCTGTAAGCTTTAGAGAATGTACAAAATATGGAAACACTGAGAACAGAGTACTTATGAAAGATTCGGCACTGTACTTGTCGTAAGATCCTTGAGCTAGACCCCAAACCCCAATTTGCTGCCCAGGCACCTAAGAGGGGCCATCTACTACGTCTTTAGAGATGGTTCAAATGCACGGAGTCATCACCCTGTTGTGAGATTCACTCACAACAAGAAATACGAAACCTGGCACGCATGTGTATCTTAAAACTTATCTTAAAATCCTGTTGACTTTATGCATGACCTAAAGTCAACAGGAATTCTGCCATTTTGAATTTTAGAATTTAACTTTGCACAATTTAATGTGTTGTACTTTAAAAAATTCTTTCTTTACTTGAAAGGTGTGGCCATGGCGGAATGGCTAAACTTGATCAGTCGATATTCACCACGTGTGCTCAGAACATCACTTTCCATTGTCTAATCCGGCCCTAAGAGTCTTGACCTGAAGAAGTCCACATTCACCTGCTGGTTAAAGGAGGTGAACCTCAAGTGACAAATATAATTTAATATTAGGGAATTTTGTTTTATTTTTGTTTTTTTATGTATTGACTCAATGCATGGAAGGTCAGTTGCGTATTTATATGCACACAAGGTGATTGGCAGCTTGTTACCACTGGAAAGGCGGGATTCGTAATTCAAGCACGACCCAGAAAATGTTTAAACAGCAGAGAAAAATGTTTTGTTGTACTTATTATCACCTCCATTACCGCCGCCTTTGGAAACTTTTGACTCTTCTCTGCCCACTTGTGGATGAATCAACCGGACCTTATATCAAGGCATGAGTTTATGACACATGGTTTGACACATGGAGGATAAATGAGTCATTACTTTTATAGATAACAACATGTTTTCGTTCTTTGTTCTGGTGTCACCTCATAATCCAGAGTAAGCTAAGACGTCATTCTTATATTTCTGTCAACAGAAACATTCTCTGAAGGCTCCTAATAAATGTTATGTTTATTAATTACATGAATTATACATGTAGTGGTGCTTAAAGCTGTGACATTTTGAGAATATTAGCTCACTATAGCCTAGCGTAAATGTGTCATTTGAACTCAAATGGCCTCAGAAGGGGAACAATAATAAATACGTAGTTTTCATCTTACTGGCGTCTGCTGGGACTATCCGGTCCATCAATCTCAGGGGAAAATACTTCTCCTGCTTCTTCTCCTTCGCGTTTGTGTTTTTTCCGTTTCAGCCTCAATGACAGCGTCCGCAAACCCTTCTTTGCTTTGGGGGAAAGAGGTGTAATATCACCGGACAGTGTGGCCCCATCTCCCGGGCTGAGGGGACCGGGGCTCCTCGGTAAGGTCCCCCACTTGTCGCCGGTGTCGGTCGCTGTTCCATCTTTGAGGGTGTCGCAACGTTTGGACTCCTTGCTGTCTTTATCTGATGATTTTATCTTAAACAAACTCTTTACCTTCAGAGAGCTGGACTTGCTCATTGTGACTGACGTTGGGAGAGCACGAGCCGAAATGTTGGAGCGCGAGCTGCCCTACTTCGAGCTGCAGCTGCGATGATTCACCGGGATAACCTGCAGAGCGGGTTGACGCGCGTGTTCAGACTTGCCCACTGAGGTCGCGCGCGCCTGCAGGTATCATAAAGGTGCAATTAATTAGTTTACAACGAAAGTCATAGGGGCTTATAGAACGGCACTTCCGGGGTCTACTTTCAGTATAAAATGTATTTATTTTAAAAAAACTTTCACTTTATGAAGAAACTCGTAAGAGCCGAAGGCACTCTCGGCAACTACTTTGAAAATGAAATGTATTTAAAACAAAGACATTCTGTCACACCAAAGGATTACTTTAAATAGGTAATCTTTTACTTTCAAAGATTTTCTAGACAGCCTGTCTTATTTGCACATTTAAAGGTTTAAGCAAGTACAAATACTGTACTTATTGAGCGTTTTCAGGTATCTGTCCTCTTTAGGGGTATTTTTTAACACTTTTACCTTTCCATCCAATATTTTTAATATAAAAGCTGCTAGTATGTTTTAAAATCCGCATTGTTTTGTTTATTCAAAAAACGTACAGTTTATTGATCTGTGTGAAAATCTGCACTTTCTTCTCCTTACATGTTGAAAACACAACTTTTGTTATTTTTATTTTGTATTATTGCGTGACCAACCAAACACCTCGAGAAGAAGAAACAGAAAATAAACGTATAGAAGCAACTCAACCAAGACGAAAAGACGTGATAACATTTTTTTTTCTATCAACTAAACAAAAAAAACGTTTAAGGAACGTCTTATCGTTTTTCTAGTGAATTGCAGAGGTTATAAATTATCAGCAGCTGAAATGTAATGATATCCGACTGGAAAGAGGGAGAACACGCCCATAAGAATATAATACTCAAAAGAAAGTTCAATTCCCACTGTTCCATTCTTCTGATCTTAGAAAGATCTCCAGACTTCTCGTTTGTTTCTCTCAATGTGAGGCTGTGAAACCAGCAGATCGTGAAACACAAGACATTCTTGATAAGAGACTGATCAAAACAGAACATTTGATTAGTTTTCAGATGTGGTGAATTCTCTGTTGCCATAGCTACTGAACGGAGCAGGTAGTCACACCAGCTTTAATGTGTTCAAAAATACTTCATAAACATGTTTATGGGGTTATTTTTCCCCCACTATCCTCACTTCAGCACACATTCGCAATTTCTCTATCGTCATCAATAACCATTCCATTGTCTTACATGAGTCCACCGTCAGAAAAGATACTAGAGATAAAATCAGTAAGAGCACATCTTGTTGTAGTGGAGGTATAATCAGATCATTTGCTCAGGCAGATGACTGCACCTTTATTTACGAGTTGCCATGATGGAGTAGAGGTGAAAGGGTGCCGCCTAGTGGCAGTCTGTGGACACAGCAATAGGGTGTCATAGAAAACGATCTGCTCTCTGCTGGTTGGTCTGACAAAACGTCTTGGCATATTTTATCTTGGCATGTTATGTTTCATTATAGTCGGCGATATTATGTGTAGTTCCAGTCTGGTTTTTGAAGTGTTGACATTTTAGTTATTTCATAGAAATCAGGTTATTGGTTACATTATAAATTAAATGTATTATTATTATTATCATTTCAGTCAATGTAGATGAACCAAAGTCAGCTTTTTTGTCATTTCTGTTATTTCAGAATTATCTGATCATAATCTGATGGAAAACACGTTGTTATCCAGTGAAATGAAGCGATGGCTCCCATTGAAGATGATGTCACAAATCAAGTAGTTCAAAAGCGGGATCATGGAGAATGTCAGGTCATCATTCCGGGAGGAAAGCTCAAGAGGAAAAACAACAATTGTTTTGGGTGATCCAGTCAATGTCCAGACCTGAAACGTATTGAGATGCTGCGGAGGAACCTGACAAGAGCAGTTATGCTCAGAAAATCAACCATTTTGGCTTAACTAGAGCGCTCCTGCATAAAGGAGGGGGTCAAAACTGTTCCATATTAATTTCAGATGGCATCAAAAGCATATAGTTGTAGATTTTTATTTCAGAGTTCTGGGGGGCAAATCATTTTTGAGACTTGTGATTTGATAGTTTTCTTTCTCATGAAATAAAACTACATCTTGTATTGTTTTTACTCAGGTTTCCTCTTTTTTAACTTTTTTTTTTTGACGATCCAACACAGTTTACTATGAAATATACACAAAAAATATAAGAAATAAGGAGGGCGTCCACTTTGTCACACATTTCATCAATAAATCAAAGAAGTAAATGTCAGTTATGTCACGCTCTCTCTATCCAGTCTGTCGGTTCACCATCATCTGTCCACTGAAACAGCAGCTCTGTCAGCTGGTCAGGTTAAGGTGGAGCGACTAGAGTCTGTAACACGTCACAGTCAAGTCATTTCTCTTCAAACCACGCGGTTGGAACAAACGCAGACCATGAGGCACTCAGAGAACATGTTGTTCTGCGAGGGGTCATAACCATTAAGACGACTAAGCTGCAATGAAAGCGTCATGAGTGTTCATGAGAGACTTGTCATCGCTTTAAGATATTTAATCACATAAAATTGATAATTGTTTACGAAGAAAACCGGTAATAGTACACAAGCATAATAGTTGCAAAAGTAATAATTACATTTGAAATTCTCATTAACATGAATGAGCTCACAATTCAAGGTAATTTACTCCATATCACAAAAATAATAAATAATGGTCAAATGAATATGTGTGATTTTTCTTATTGACACCAGAGGCAGCCTGACATCTAAGAAACGAAGCAGCAGCTTTGAGCCTCCAAGAGCTCCTAATCTACAAAGGAGCCTTTTTTTTAACCATTCTATCGTATTTTTCTATAAACCTTGTCTTTATTCAGAGAAACTGGAATATGAAGGTAATTTGTAAGACGAAGATTTGAAGAATTAATAGGAGTAAATGTCTAAAAATGTCTTAAAATAGGTTGTTATATCCATTTTTGGTTTTATTTGCATATCTGTTTACCCTTTCAAAAGAATAATATTCTTCTTGAAACATTTGTGTTGTCTTGTTAGAGATTCCTCTGATCTATTGAATTCATGTAGCGTTGAGTTTTGCAGTAAAAAAAGTTTTCTCACCACAAGAACGCTGTAATTATAGTTATTATTATTAGATTTTATGAATCATTAATGTAATCTAACAATGCATTTACTTATTTAATTATTTGTCTTAGTTAATTACTTACAGTATATATGACTTTCATTTTACTTGATGTATTTATATATGTTTTGTTACATTTTATATATTAAAATATGAAATAATAAATTAAGTTTAAAAGTAATTAGGTCTAATGTAGTCAAATAATAAACTTTCTTTAGTTTTGTGGATATATACGATTTATATTTGTCTTGAGCTACTTGATAAGATAATAAAGATAAGATCTAACTTTATTAGTTCCACAACGGGGAAATTTCCAGCGTTACACTAGAACGGTAAAAAAGCAGAACAATGGTGGGAAATAAAATCAATGTATCAGGCAAATGCAATCAGATGTATAATATCATTTATAACATATAATACATTTAAACATTTGATTATATATTTTATTATAACACAATACAGTATAAAAAAAACCTAATGCATAATTCATAATATAAATATTTAGAAATTCGGAAAAATGTCATTTGATAGTACATTTAATAAATAATACATTTTAGTCGTTTAGTTATACAAAATACTTTTATTTATCTCTCAGTTCATAGTTGTTCTGCATTTTTCAAACAATGCAGAACAGCCACAAAATGGTTAACATGTTTACAACAAATATATTTATTTATTTTGTTACTTTTAAGTACATCGCATTTATTGATAAATTAAAAATCAATTGGCACACAAACACCGGATTAAGATTTTTTTTTTTAAACTAAAGACAAAAACACGGCAGGCTGATTTTGGTCTGATACATCTAATAAAATGAATAACACATTCTATATCTGTGAACGAGAGTCCATCATCCCTTAAACTAATATCATAATATAATCTTTTTTAAATACCGTTGAAGTTTCAGAAAGAAATTTGAATCACTGCTTGTCTTTTGTCTCTGGCACCTTTTGAAAGACAAAATTAATTAAATGAACCTCCAAATGTGCTTGAACCCCCAGAGGGAAAGTCCCTGAACAATCAAACGACTGTACCCAATAAAAGTGGAGGGGTGTGCAGCAGACATTTGCGTGTTCGAGATCAAAAAGCAAGAAGATCAGTGAAACGCAGTAAATTCACACGTCAGCAGAATCAGCCAGGATGAGGTTTTCTCTTTGAAGATTTGTTGAAGTTTGCATGAACAGTGATTAAGAAAACCCCCGGACTATATTCATTAGCTGTTTTCCTTTCCTTTGACATCAGACCCAGAGGACAGGGAAATAATAATCAGACACAATCGGCATCGTTCTGCAAGGTATGTATGTTCTGACTGGAAAATATGATCATAAATCAGCACAAAACTGGTGCAAATTACAAGTTGGAGCTTTTTCAATGTTAATGCATCTGTAGAATCATGATTACCTTTCATCTAAGTGACCGTATTGATACATATAGTGTTTTTTCAAAGCGTAGGACGCTGAGGTTCATTGTTTTTAGGGATGAAATTATTGACTCAAACTCTATAATGTGTGATTGGATGTTTTTATTCCATTTAACTTCAGTTTATTAAATATATCCTACCGAAAACTTTATGTTATTTGTTATTTTCAATTGTGTTTATTTAATCAATTTCATTCTATGTTATTAAGTAGTTTCAATAGCATTTTATTTAATACTTTTAACTTGATGTTTTTTATTACTTCAAATTTTATTTAATGGATTACTTTTAACTTGCTTTATTCGTTTTGTTTAAAATTGATTCCGCTACGATTTAACTCCATTTTTATGATAAGAATGACTTAAAAGGTGTTATATCTCATTATTTGATGCCATTTTCATCTTTCTTCTTGTCATTTGTGTTAGTTTATATACTTTTATCGTTTCAGTCTGTAAATAGTTTACTTTTGTCTCTACATGCCTTCCAGCTCCTTTTTACCCAAATGAAATGAAATGAAATGTAAGAATGAAAAATCACCTGTGAATTTCAAAGGTGTGGCGTCACAGACACAAAAACGTACTTTAGGTTGGTTTTTTTTGATGTGGTCAGCATGTATTGACCTCATATTTAATCTTTGTGATACATCAAAGATCCTCGCTGATAAACGCTGTCACACTAAAAGATCCGACCAAGAACAGAGTGTATCCACCACCAGCAGCTGCAGCTCATCTCTGCGTGCATTCACTGCATAAAAGCAGTGAAACTGGGTCAATGACACCCAGAGGAAGAACAGAACTAGAACACCGGCTTCTTCTTCTCCGAAAAACAGTCAAAAGAGTGGCAGCTGCACAAAATGCTCAAAACGGATGTTTTCTTTGTGGGCTCTGACTAAAGCAGGGTGACTTTGAAGCAAAATCAACGGCACCATGCATTAAATATAGGAGTGTCTGTTTTTCTATTCCGTCTTTCAGATGGTTTATTTATACATTTATTTGTATTTTAGATATCATTGATTCAGCTGAACCTTTTATCCAAAATCGTATTTAAATAATTTCAAATCAATGTAACAGCAAACACGTTTGATTCAAAGCTTCCAAATGCTTTGATCAGCCCATATTCATAATAATGAGGGATCATTGTTCAACTTTTTTTGTTTATTAACTTTACGTACTTGTAACTTATAATAAGTAGTTGTGCATTTCGTGCTTTCAGCTTTATACAAATGTCATTTTTGTTTTCTTCCATGGATATATGATTTTATTTTTAAACACAAAACCATGTTGCCATATTCTGCCTTTTTTTTTTTTTTTTTAAATATATGCAATTTTCTTTTTTCTGTTTTCCAGGGAAACATTTTATTTTAGTTGTTGGGGGTCATCCTGTCTGGAAAATATTTCACTACCTTTTACGTTCTAGCTTCACCAAACCATATAGAAAAATGTTTCCTTATTTCCGTCCTTCATTAATTTCTTTTTTCTACTTTCAGGCTTAGAGCTATGGAAGGTAGAATTACTCATTTATCAAATCCATTTTTTCTCTCTGTAAGAATTATCAGGGTGGAGCACATCCTTTGTTCTGCTTGGCGGTTTTTGTTGCTGGTTGAAGGTTCCGACTCCTTGCTGCCATCTGGTGGAGGCAGTGTTGCCAACACAAAGGACAGACGGAGTTTAGTGATGATTGATGGCTTGTTGTTGTTTGTCTCTCTGAAGAATGAATTTCAAACATTTGCGGTTCGGTTTCTTCTACAGATCAAGAACATGGCCAATGTGACTCCAGACTACAATGACAGCTTGTACGATTACTTGGATGAAGGCCTCTGCGACCTGGACGCCAACCCCGTGCAGGTCATCACGCAAACTTGCATCTACGCCATCATCTGTGCTTTGGGCCTGATTGGCAATACTCTCGTCATCCTCACCTTCGTACTTTACAAGAAAAGCAACACCATGACGGACGTCTATCTCTTCAACGTGGCCGTAGCAGACCTCATCTTCGTGGCGGCGCTGCCGTTCATCATCTACAACGAGCAGCACAGTTGGTTGATGGGTTCCGTGGCTTGCAAGCTGCTAAGGTCGTCCTACAGCATCAACTTGTACAGTGGCATGCTCCTGCTCGCGTGCATTAGCGGCGATCGCTACGTCGCTATAGTTCAAGCGAGACGGACCTTCGGGGCTCGCTCGCGATCTTTGACCTACAGCGTCCTAGTCTGCTCCACTGTTTGGGCGTTGGCGGTCGCTTTGACTCTGCCCACGCTCATCTACACCGAGCGGTTTGAGGAGCGAGACCTGGGCAAGCCCGAGGTCGTCTCCGTCGTGTGTCAGCTATCTTTCAACGAGAACGAAACAGCGCGGCTGATGAAGGTGCTGGTTCCGTCGCTCCAGATGGCCATCGGCTTCCTGCTGCCCCTGCTGGTGATGGTGCTGTGCTACTCCAGCGTGGTGAGAACTCTGCTGCGAGCCCGGAGCAGCCAGAGGCACAAGGCCATCCGCGTGGTGCTGGCGGTGGTTGTGGTTTTCATCCTGTGCCACCTTCCCCACAACGTGGCTCTGCTCAAACACACCCTGTCCCTTTTCACGGAGAGGAGCTGCGAGGCGGAGAAGACTAAACTCCAAGTTCTTGCCATCTCCAGGAGCGTGGCCTACCTCCACTGCTGCCTCAACCCCATCCTCTACGCCTTCATCGGCGTGAAGTTCAGGGCCCACTTCCGACAGATCATTCTGGACATGTGGTGCTTTGGCAAAAGTTACATCTCCGGTGTCTTCATTTTCAGCACGCGTGAAACAGAAGGCACCAACATCGGGTCCTCTTTCACTGCGTGAGCTCGCAGCGGCACAAACCCTTCCGGAGGGAATATCAGCGACGCCATTGAGCGTGCTGTGGTTTAACCCGAGCTGTTTTTACCGTATTACCATTAAAAGTAGAATTAGAATCACAACATTAATAATAATAATAATAACTATTATCATTCTGATAAATGTTTTTAATCATTATTATTAATATCCTTATCATCAACATTATTATTTTTGTAATAAATTACTACAGGTCAAAGAATTTCTGCCAAAAATGTTAAAACATTTTTTTTGGGGGGTTTATCGCTCTTGAACGGATGTTTTGTCACCATAGTTTCTCTACGAATTATATTTATATGTTTTTCAGTGAATGTGCCCATTTATTCATAATGAAGCTAAATATAAAATTAAAATTCATATTTATTCATATTAAAATTTCTAATCTTGACAGACTTTCGCTTGATAAGAGATTTTTTGTAGAACCATATATATATATATATATATATATATATATATATATACCCACCCTCTTGTTTCATAAATCATTTGAGATTATATTTAACATGTGAATGTATTGTTCTGTCAAACTGAATAAACACTTTGTCTTAAATAGAATAATTTCTGTCGCGTTCTGTTCTCTATTATGGATTTAATGTAATTTCGAGTCAATGCGAATAAATTAAGTGACGTGAATGTGATTTATTACAGAACACAGTCTAGCCTATAAAAAACGCTTAACGTTAATGTGGAATAATTGAATAAGACACACATAATATTGACACAGAACTCCCCCTTGACTTATGCGGTAATTAAATAAGCACATATAAATCATTAAATGAATTAGTTAGCCAATGTTTCCTTCACGTTTAGCCCACATGATAGAAAAAATATCTCATTTTAACAAACCGACTGAAATACTTCACCATTTTGAGCAAAATAAGAGAACTAGACTAGATTCATGTTACAAACAATTAGTTACAAATAATCATTTTACCTGGTTAAATGACCCTCGCCGTAGAATTCAAAACCTCACTTAAATAAAGGTGTGGAAGTAGAATCAGCAAAATATGCTTAAAGCATGAAAGTAAAAGCATCCCTCTGCAGTACAGAAGGTCCCTCTCAGCATCTGTAGACCAAGGTAATCTCAACACATCACAACTGATGGTCCCAAACACATTCAGAAGACGAGTTACTCCTCTTCCTCTTCTTCTTCTCACTTGCCTTTTTTTTTTTTTTTTTTTGACATGACTGACCGTCATGTTCGGATATGAAATAACATTGTAAAACTAATTCTCTGCATCTCTACACCTGGGGATCAGTGGGCAGCTCCTGTGAGCCCAGTGGTTCAGGAACCTTTCGCTGGCGGACCAAGTCACTGACATGTGGGCCCAAAGGGATGGGATTGAACCAATCAACCTTCAGGTCGGAGGAAGACCACTCTTCGACCCCAAACCCTACAGTCTCTGACTTCCAGCTGTGAAACCCCTCCTAGATCGAACTTCAAATGATTCTTTTCCCGGTTTGGTCTTTCATGCAGCCTCATGAAGCCGGGTGAGAGAACGCCATCAACCAGCATCTGAGCTTTCCTTCAGACCGGTCGATATAAATCTACTCTTCCTCTTTCATCCACTGGATGTCCTCAGTACGCTTCTGGTTATTAGTACATGACTCAAGTGTCTTTTCCATCCTCCTCCTGTTCCACGTCATTTACTGCATGTAAATCTGCCACTTTCTGTCTGGTCTGTCTGCTGTGTTTGTCTCGCGGCCCGCTGCAAACATCTGTTGATGCCTCCATCCGTCTTTACCTCCACGTCTCTTTCCGCATATCACACATGGCAGCAGAGCTCTGACGCACCACCTGATCAGCTTCTGGCTTTATTGTTTCTTCCTTCATGAAGCACTGAGAGTCTGTGTGGCCCCCGTTTTCTGCTGCTAACTTTGACGGAGGGGGGGTCAAGCGAGTTAATTGTATGTAATTATGTTATTCAGAGCAAGCGGTCATATTTCTCTGCAGAGTCGTCTCACACACATTTGAAGGCCAGATGTGAACTGCAGCTCCAGTCCAGATGGACCCAGGTGCCGTCTGGGTCCATCTGGACACAACACAACAGGAACCCAGCCCAACATGGCCTGAGACGTGGGATATGAACAGATTTCACACATTTAGAGATGTTAGTGTCTTAATAGGGAAGTAATAGAACTATTTATATCCCGGGTTATTATGGAATGGTCATCGCCTCGCCGTCACAGATCCTCGGTGTTAACGCGATAACCCAAAAGTTATACAATGGATCATTTTCACATTTCTATGCTTTCATAGACTTTAGTACGAGGAAGAACTGGACTGATTTGGGGAAAGGTCAGCTGCATATTTCCACCACTAGAGGGAGCTCCATCTCCAAAAGCTCGCAGGCCGTAGTTTCTCAACTGTTCTTATGCACCAAATTGGGTCTGATTTCATATAAATTTGGGGAATAGGAATGAACTCAAGAAGATTTATGTTATATATATCATATTTTACTCAAATAGCTCATATTTGACTCACTGGGCAGAGTTTTTTTAACCAAAAAAACAGTTTTTGTGTCTAAATTTAGCTATTATGAACTGTGAAAAGAAAATCTGTCTTGTTTCATTAATCTTCTTCTTCTGTCGCTGCCTCGTCCGTTTGAGGGTCTGACCAGCGGACCGTCTCATTCCACATATTGATGTGGCTTAGGTTTTACATCCTGGGATCTCCCTCCTGACACAACTTGGCTCTAGAAAGACACTGGTTTGCGACCCAGACGGTCTGACTTTAGCTGACCTCATACAAATAGTTAGGTTGAGTCAATATAAACTGTTTGAGATTACTAATGAGTCATATTTAATTTGAAGAGCGCCTGGGTAAACAGAGTCCAGAGTGTATTCAGCGCTGTTAAACGAGACCGTCTGGTCCGTCTTCTCCTGTCTTCATCCTGGCACAACCGATCACCCCATCTATGAGAGCTGAGGTTGATCACTTTATGTTTAGTTAATGTTTATGTAACAGTCCAAACAGGAGTGACCGGGAATGAAGAAAGAAGATGACTGATTTATTGCACACAGATGATGTGTGATAATTGGTCCACTAGAACAATTTGGAGTCTGGATACTGGTGACGACGGCTGATGAATCTGCTGCGACAGGATGAATGATGAGTTTGATGGATCTGTGAGGCCTGGACAGAGATGGGGAGGCGGGGAGCGCGTGAACCAGAGGCAGGAAAGGATTAGATACATGGAAAGAGAGTCGTATTTGAAAAGGCAAGAGCTGATGATGATAGGCTAATCAGGACCGGACAGATGTGGCTAGCTGAAGAGCACAGCTGGTATAGCATAGGTGAAATGTACAATTGAGACTGAGCGTGTGTGAAAGGTGTAAATAATAAAATGAGTGAAACTGTTCCCTGAGTGTGAAAGGGGATAATCTCACCGGTAGTAAAAAAGTAAATCTGCCACTTTTTAGGGATTAGATCACCTTCCTTCCGCACTGTCACCATTTTTGTGACAAATCTTGTCCTTTACTGCCCTCTTGTGGTTGGATTACTGTCGACCTAGAGGATGCAAGGAAGTGCGTTGGCTTTGACCGATGTGCTCTTTGAAACAGACATTTACTTTGTTAGATGGGGAATAAACGAGAGTTTATAGAGAGGTTGATGGCTTGAGTCATTCTCTGTTATGAAAAATCAATTAGTGCGGTCTAAACTCTTAAGGATTGGGGACACTGTCCGAGTATGTGGCACAGACTCACCTTTGTCCACTTTCCCCTCACACTCTGCAGCCTCCACCTCTGGTCAGAGAATCTATCAGCTGATACGGGACCACATCTTCAGAGACACGGCACCTTTAAACAGACTATTACACTGTGATGATTTAGAGACCCCTCAGCCTCAGGCTCATTCCAGATACCCTCTATCTCATGTTGTGGACATGCTATAACAAGGCGGCACCATCTGTGGCGCCGCGGCGACTAGCCGGGTTCTGCTTTGAGGATAGATTTACTTTATGTGGATGCTTGACACTTTCCATGAGAGGTATTTTTGTGAACCACATTTGAGTGCATTCATCTAAACATCTGGTGTTTGATAGTGAAGTCACTCCTTTGACTCTTACACCACAATTGGTGCGTGATTCATTGTCACCGGAGTCACTGCCGTCCAAGGCTTTTATTGTGGCTGCATGCAACATCATCTCGTTAGACCCCTTGTACTTTGGGTAATTTAGTCGTTGGGGGGGGTTCCTGCGGTGAATGTACGTGAACAAGCTCTCTGTGTGCGTTCATCGTGATTACCTTTGTTTGGAGATAGCAAGGAGTTCACCAGATGTTGTGGAACAATGGTCTGATTCTATGACTGGTCCAGACTTCCTTAGCTCTGATGATGAAAACATCAAAGCTAATGTTTTTCATTCTCACACTGCTAACTTGAAGTCTATATGTTTTTTTTTGTTTGGCCGATGGGAACTACATTAGCACTGATGGACTCACAGAGGGGGCAGGAAGGTGATTAGACCCCTGCCGCCTGCATGTTTGAAACAAAACAACACAAAAGTGACCTCTCGGACGCCGCCGTGCTAAATAAAACATGAGAGTTTCTCCTAGGCTGAATATGAATATGATAAAGTACCTTCGGGACAAAATGTGCCCTCTGGGGTGCGTTTACCGTGGAGGAAAACACGATGGCGTGACCTCCAGAGGGTCCTTACAGAAGATAAAACTGTTAAAATCAATTTGGCAGCACAGTGGCGACTCTTGCTTTCTGTGCTGCCTCACAGAGTGACGGTCCAAATCCACCTGAGGCCTTCCTGTGCGGAGTTTGCGTGTTATCCGCATTTTTGTGGAGGGTTCACTTCAGCTACTTCCTCCCACAGTCCTAAAATATGAAGTGCAGGTGAACTGGTGACCCTAAATCGCCCAAAGTTGAGAACTGTTACTTGACTCTATCAATCAAATGTGGACGGATGAATGAAAATATGTTTGTAATTGTACTTTTAGGGTGCTGAAACAAATACATGTGGGCTGTTGGAGATGTATGACGAATAAGTTGGAGGGATAATATCTTCTTTTTAAATGATTGTCTCAGCTTTCGTAATTGCTTGATTTCTTGATTGGACGTAGAATTGTGTCAGTTGAAAGTTTGCATCCATGATGGTGTTTAACTTCTGCAGTTCCAGTGTTGTCTCTCCAAAAAACTATTTTCTAGTTTACTTATTTGTGGCTTATTAACGTAATATCTTATGTATAGACACTAGATTTACCATGAACTAAAAAAAAAGGTTTGGTCAAGCATGTTTTAACCAGTGAAAATTGTTTGACCCTTATGGACTTTTTTCTTGGTTGTATCAAGTTACATAATTCTGTTTAGTAAGTCCTCACATGCTTTAATATGACAACAACAAAAAAAATCCTTCTTATTAAATAAGACTTTATAAATAAGCCTCTTCCTCTGTGGGCCTTTGACCTGTGGATCCCCCCAGGGTACCATCCTTGGCCCCTTTGTTTTTACAAAATACACCCTGCCCCTGGGTCACAGGTTCAGCCACATCTTTCCATAAGACACATTGACTCAAAATGTGCTCAATCAAACAGTTGAGCAGGACATCAAAGGGACATGGGGACATTCTCGATGAGGAGGGGCCTGTAGAATATTTTAGGCCGGTGTGATTGTAGGACTGCGTCTGGGATGCCCTACTATTAGATGCAACTTTGCTAAAGCTCCAACAAAGTGGCTGTCTCTCCTTGTGCTCTATGAGCTCCACCAGAAGACCTCATGCTACCGCGATCATATCGTGAGCAGCACCGAAGCTCATACTTAAGAGTCCTGGTGTTCTGGTGGAGGGACAGCTGATGACTCCAGTAAGGGTGAACAATTTTGTTTTTTTATAAACTTCCATTTGGAAGCATTTGAAAGAGAAACTTGCTATTCAGCATCTCAGGACAGATCACTTCAGTCGTCGGATCATCAAAAATGTAAGCTTTTTGTGGTCGTCAACCGTAGTTAAAACATGCCGATAGTTGCTTCTAAAGCAGAGAAAATGTGATGCAGTGTCAAGAACATTTGTTGGATTTCATTTCCCTCAAAGTGTTTTTAACAGTTCCCGATGTCTTTTAATTACTGCTGTTCCATCTGGTTGTGAGTCACACAATGAAACTATTCTAATGTTAACCAAGAGCCTTGTCATCATAAATGTATCTCAGCTTTCTGCAGGCCGATGCTCCATCGCACACAGCTGGTTTCTTAGCCCCTCATCCAGCATGAAAACCACCAATTTACATTAGTGTGGTCGCACTGGTCGTGCCACATGAGACACTTTTTAAACTACTTTACGGCTTAATTTGAATGGAGGATACAAGTGTGCTAACCTGTGAAACCTCTATGTGTGTGTGTCTTGTGCCTTTTCAGGAACTGCATTTCTGCGCCTCTGTCTGGCAGTGGCATCCTGTCTGTTTCCTTATTGGTGCAGCGTGGCCCTCCAGGCCTGAACAAGTTTCCAGTCATTTTCCGATGGTATGAAACTCAGTGATTTAGTCACGGCAATCTGCACTCACTTTGTGTTTCCAAAACAACTTCACAGCAAGAGGTAACTGCAATGTTAAGCCTCTGCTTACGAGGAGAGGTCCATATCTTCACCAACAAAGAACGAGCAGGCTATATGGATGTCAGAGACAGTGCAATGTGATATTTAGACTTCCTGTATTTTATGACCCTTGCTGCTCCTGGACACACAGTATTCACTGATTTAGTGTTATGAAATAGGATTTGACCCTCTGCTGGGTTCTTCTATGTTTGTGTGTATCCTAGAACCTCCTAAACTGCATTAATAACTGGTTGCAGCTGGACTAGACACACCCAGACCTGATTACTACCAGCCTTGTACAATGACATCATCACTTAAATAGACCATTGTCAGACGCAGGAAGTTGGCTGGTACGTCTCATCAGTAGCACACCATGTCAAAATCAAACGAAACTCAAGATGTGATGAGGAAGAAGAGGATTGAAATACATCGGTCGGGAGAGGATCGCAAAGCTAAGACTCTGTGACTCCACAAATCCACAGTGAGACACATAAACTACTGCTATAGAGTGGACTTGGGGCAATAGTGAACCTTCCAAGAAACGACTGATATGCGAAAATTCCCCCTAAGAGCACAGTGAAGGCTAACACAGGAAGTCCCAATAGGTACAAAGGGAACATCCAAGGAACCACAGGTCTCTGTCACCTCAATAAAATTCACTTGTCGTGGCTCCATTAATCAGAACACACAAATTAGCATCCCTGTGAGAGATTGGTGAGGTGGAAGCGAACCAGGACGAACAATAATGCTCATCTGAATTTTGCCACAGAACAATGTGAAGACAATATAAATAATGGGAGACTATTCAGTGGGCTGATGAGTTGAGCGATGGAGTGTTTGGAGGACAGGGGTCCAATTTGGCGTGAGCCAAACACAGCATTCCACAAGAAGAAGATTCAACCCACAGCGAGCAGGAAGGTAGAGGTTGCAGCGTGTTGCTATGGATACGCTTTTATAATAATTTGTAAACGCTTCCTTTTTTACTTTTGATTTTGGCTGAAACCCCCCTATATATTAAAAACAATTGAATTATACTAACACTTTTCGTTCAATTTAGACACAGTGTTATTCCCCAAATTCGCCAATAGATGGCACTGGTGTCACTGTGGATACACCGGGAGACCGTTCTGCGCATGCTCTGTTCAAGCGTGAATTAAACGAGCAGTTATTTGAGCAATATGCTCTCTTCAAGCATCCACGGGTAATGCATGTTTGTTTCTCTTTAGTATATTGATATAAATGTGTTGCTTATCATCCAGGTAAGCTCATACATAGTTTTCACTTCTCTATTGTGGGTAAAAAAAAAAGTATTTTGTAGCTGTAACAAGAGGAGTTGCCACGTTGGATTTGTTTTTCGCAAACTTAAGGTTCCAAAGTAGTTCTCTCTTAGTAGAAGGATGTGATTGTAGGGAGGTGTGTGTTTTGGAGGGCGCTGTGAGTTTCTGTGTATAAGATAGATGTAAATTTTGAGAAAAAGAGAAACAACAACTAAAAATGACCCTTTACCAGAAAGTATGTTCAGTGTCCATGACTTTAAGACAAATATTTTTTGTATTTGAATACATTTATTTACCTCCTTTTGTTGGAATGTGTGTTTTGTTTATAGAGTTTAGTAATTGAATAATATCATATGGATTGATGCATGAAAGCATTGAGCAACATGCTAAAAGTTGTCTTCTCTCCATACGTCCATAGATCCACAGTTGTGAAGTTAAAGTATCTTGGCTATGCTCACTCCTCACGCCTCACAACGGTGTAACATTCGTTGCGGTCCAGATTCCCCCTACGTCTGGTGCCGGTAACACTTTCCTGCCTCAGGGCCAGGATGGCTTCACACAATTGGAGAAGACATTAATTCATCTCTCTACCAGAAAGCTTTGATGTAGAATCTCAGGTCATCATCTGATGGGATGAAGCTCAGAGCCGTGCAGCAAGACAATGCTCCCAAACAGATGAGAAAAGAAAGGCCTTATCGTTATTGTTTTGGCATATTGAACACTGTAAGGATCAAATAGTTTTCTTAAAACATGCTTTACTAAATCATGTCAGGAAAATTTACTACTTTACTTAATTTTTTACTTAAATTTCATCATGAAATTATTTAACTAGCCTGATTTTATTTTTTATTTTTGACAGAACAGTTTGTCATTTAGTATCTAAGATATAAAATTAATAAATGCCACAATTTTTCCGTAGTCTTTTCTTGGCGAAGACATTAAAGGGTTAATGTTTACCCAGGTTGACCTGCTTATCTTATATTTGGTTTGAAGGTCTGACACCGTTTAGCATGAAAGTACGCAAGGAGATATCAGGAGCGGATCCAGTTTTCATTTACAGAACTGTATGTCCGATCGATCTGAAGCCATAGACCAGTTCTACTGCACCCCCCTTATATTATCATGATTATTACTATGTTATTACTACTTCCACAGCAGGAGCACACAGCGGCCCTCTAGATTTTATTCACTATCTTCAGTATAACAACAGATATGAGTCGCTTTGTTTTAGAACGTTGGCCTCTTCATCAGTGATGTTTTATATTAGGTTTATTTCCGTGATAAAAACTTGGTGTATTAAATCATCCCTCGGTTCGTCTGGGTCATTTTATCTACTATTCAGACTTGAATCTCCCTAACATCTGGGGAGAAAACACCTGCCAAGTTGATTTATCTAGTCCAGGACATCTCTCGTCCAGGAGATAAAGATGTTTTGCAGACAGATGCGTTGTTGTTTTCGGGTGTGTACGTGATCGTGTGCGTGTGAACATACATTCCTTCGGTGTCAGCTCGGCTTCCCCATTAGCTAGCCCATCTCGGGTCAAGAGGAGAGCTGATCAGGGGTCCTGCCAGCGAGGGGATTATCACGCTGGGTCAGACTGTATCCCCGCTGGGGTCCAAAAAGGAATGTGGGCAAATCACCCAGCAAGCCAGTCACGCATCTGCCAGTCAGTCATCTGCCAGTCCTCACACCAGATTAGCTGGGCTTTTCTATCAGCAACAATTGCTTAGTGGGATCTGTGCGTTCTTTCTCCCACGCATGTTCGCCCTGATCATATCTGTGACGGATGACATCCTTCTCTTATCTTCTGACCTGCTGTGTCTATATTTCAGCAACAGTATCCATTCTGTTTTGGCAAGGGCCCTTCATAGACCTGGGAAAGGAGTCAGAACATTTCATACAGGGGAGACAGCTCCCTCGGGGGATGAAGGGGTCGGATGAAGAGCTCTGTGTTGGGAGCAGCCGTAAATGAAATTAGTATCATTTGAAGAATGGGAATTGGAAAGAACAAAGGTTGAAAATGACATCAGGGACTGAGAAAAGGACAGAGGTGGTGAGGTGAAGGAGGTCTCTGTGGACCACCATCAAACCATTGTGTGACATGAAACAAAGGGGCTTCATCAGCCGTGACTCGCCGCTCCGCAGACAAATACGGCGAAATTCAGTAAACCAAAACAAAGAAAGGAGAAGAAAACAGTAACTCTCACTGATGGACCACTGGGGGAGTTCTTCGTGTGCCGCGAATCAAAACACCTTACAAATAAAAACAAAACAATACACACAAATAAAAACGAGCCACATCAAATTAAATTAACACCAAAAGTAGATGAGCACCCAAATTGCACCTGTGTCTGAAGGCCACCAACACCTGCATCAACCAGAGAAAAACAGGATTAAAAACCTAAACCAGGGGCCACCGTGATGAACATCATGAGAATGCGAGAAACTCTGGAGTACAACCTGGCTGGAACACATGGGACCACAGGGAGGAGACACAGGAGACAGAGGAGGATGAAAGACAGAAAACGAACGGTCTGTGTGCGCAGTAAGATAGAGGAACGAGGCACGGGTGGAAACAAAAAACAGGATGTACAGAGAAGAGGAGTCGGTGAGACATGGGTGAAAAAATGAGGGAGGCACGTGGAAAAGGAGTCAGTGAGACACAAATGAAAATGAGGAGGCACAGGGAAGAGGGGACGATGAGACACAGAAGAACATGAAACACAGAGGAGTTACAGGGAAGGGAATAATGAGACACAGAAGAACATGAAACACAGAGGAGTTACAGGGAAGGGAATAATGAGACACAGGTGAACACAAATCACACAGGAGGGACCTGGAATATGAGTCAGTGAGACGGGTGAAAAAATACACCCGTCTCACACAGGCACAGGGAAGGGGGGTAAATAGTCAAAGGAGGATATGAAACAGAGGAGGCACAGGGGAGAGGAGACAACGAGGCACAGGTGAACACGAGCCACAGAGGAGGCACAAGGAAGAGAACACGATTTTTTCACAGGTCTTCATCACGACCGCCAGAGTCTGGAAGTACCTGATCCGTTGGCCGGCTTCCTTTGATGAGCTTCTTATTTATTCTAATTGAAAATAAAACAGTGTTAAATTCAAATACAAATACGTCACTGAAGGACATGAGATGTCTTCTTAATGTCGTAAGTTTTTGTACAACTAAACGTTCAAACACAAAGGGGCGGACATGGAGGCGGGATATACGATAAGACGGTGGCAGTCCAATGAAATCTACCCTACGTGACCTTTAAAAGATCAACACTTTCAATTTGAGACAAACATGAAGCCTGAATTACTGTCACAAACATTTCACTGTCTCAAATAAACAAAAGAAAGTAAAGACACCAGCAGCACACCACAACCGTCGTACTTGAAAGAACCCAAAAATACTTAGATGTAATCAAATTTATTTGCATTGAGCAAAAAAAATCTGCCAGTTTTTCTTGGCAGGAGTTGTTAAAAGTCACTGAAAACCCCAACGATTCCTTAAAACCATAAATAACAAATGCCCAAATTTAAGCAAGATGTCGTTGTGAGGAGTGAATTTCTCCGGAGTCCGAAACAGAACTAACGAGTTTAGTTTAGATCTGATTCCTGAACAGATTTCTGATGGATTCAAACCCAGAACCAGCTGACAGTGAGGCACCAGCGCCGCTCCACTGTGTTTTGTATTTCTTCAGAGGAAGCTGTCGACCATTAGGAAGAAATCCTCAGATTACGTAACATAGTTTTAAAGTCAGTAAGTAAAGGAGTTTTCATTAAAACTAAGAGGTTTGAAGGCCCATCCCTGTGTCTCAGTGTTGAGACTTTTCTCTTTTCTGTTTTAAGATGACCGGCCAAACAAAATGAACATACTTGCAGAACTTTTTTATTACATTCACAATCGTTATCTTTCTTTCATCTATGAGTCTGAGTCGAGTCTTGTTGGATTTTCCAGATGTCTCTCTCCCCAGTAACACTCTCCAGCTCAACCTGGGGGATCCTGATGTATTCACGGGCCAGAGGAGGTTTATAGTCCCTCCAGCGGGTTCTGGGTCTGGCCTCTCAGTTTAACGTGCCTGGAAAACCTCAAAAGGGAGGCGTCCTAATTATATGCTTGAACCTTCTCAACTGGCAGTTCACCGAGCCCCCATCTGATGGAAGCTCATTTTAGCGGTTTGTATCTTTGACCACATTCTTCCATTTAGAGCTCATGACCACTGATGAGGGTCGGGATGTAGATTGACTGGCAAATATGTCTTTCTTTCTTGTTTTCTCTTTCGATCCATCTATCCATCCGTCCATCCGTCCATCCATCCATCCATCCATCCATCCATCCATCCCACTCCTTTTATTTAAGTGGTTTCTAATCTGGCTCAAAATAAGCTGGAGTAATTTAAGAAGTTAATTAAATATTGACAAGATGAGTGTCCTTTTGGGAGAAAAACAAGCCTCATTTTTTTTGCTCTATAGTTGAAAGTAACTTGATTTAAAACATTATTTTGCAGAGTTTTCAAACAGCCCTTCTGATACCAGGCGTGCGGGTCGCCCTCCCAATCCGTGCAATAACTGCCCGTGCAAACACCTGCTCTGTGTACTCAGCAGGTTTGTGCGTCTGAGCCAAAAACACTGGCGGGAGGCGATCTCATGATATTTCCCACCCACTGGGGGTGACAAGCCATTGCTGCGGTCCTTTTGCCTCCAGAGATGCAGAAGCTATTTCCCCCCAGCGGGACACCAGTCCTCACTCTTTCATCCACCTCGCTCTGGAAATGAGAATGACGTTCCATGAGCGGGGGGGAAAGAATTCCCTACCTTGGAGAGCGAGAGGTGCAAACGGAGAGCCAATTGCCTAAATGAAATTCCAGGACATGATGAGTGGGAAGCTGCAGCTGCAGACCGGTATCAAGTCGAAACCCAGAAAACCACAATCTTCTGGCTCTTCTCCACGCCGTCGGTTTTAATATCTGAAAAGTACTCATCTGCAGGAGTTTACTGTTATTCAATCAAATTCTGTGGCCTAATGTGTGGTTCTGTGCGTGTAGGGTCCGTCTAGAGACGCAAACAGCGCTTCCTTGCTTAGATAATCGCACCGTCCATCTCCAAAATAAACACAGATCTCATTCAAACAACCGCCTGGACCTCTGGCTGTCAGGAAAGACATGGAGATATGGGAATAACCCAGATGACGTTCCTGTTTGCGTGTCGGTACCTCTCAGGAATAGACCCATTACTCTCTGTAAGGTAGGTCCCTTGTTGTCAGGGTGAAAATTTATTTTCCTGTCAGACTGGAAGATACAGCCACTTTTATCTCCACAGCCGCTGGAAACCTCATTTCCTCGCCCAGTGTTCTTTCCAGAGCTCCGGCCCAGTTGCTGTCCCAGCTGCCAGAGTCTGCAGGGACAAGCGTGGTGGACTGAGGGAGGGGGATGAAGATGGGTGGAAACTTTACAGATTGGTGTTATGTAATGTGCGTTGGAGTCCATCGGCACAAATTCGTCTCAATCAGACAATTTTACATTTTGAAATGTTTATTAGTGCAGCAGCAGAGCAGAGTTTGGCACCTACACTCCGACCTCATCACTTCCCACAGCAGGGGCGGAGCTAAAGGCTTCTTGCCACCCCATCCATTGGGGTGACAACAAGAATGACATGTTTCCCTCTATTTGGAAATGTCTCCCGCAGTTCAGAAATGTACAGGAGTGAAACTCAGATTTCTGAGTGCAAGTGAATGCAGCACAAGAGGATGGTCTCCCAACCAGTAGTCCTAGCTCCTACATGTTCTCCTCCCTCGACTAACATCATTACAGTAGTGGATTCCACTGGTTGTTCCACGGCCACGGCTGAATGAGAGGAAGACTCCAGGACGTGTCGGAGCACATGGTGAAGGAATGAAAGGTAATGCCTACTAGATAATGGGTTTGAACATGTATGATGAATATCAGACAAGCGTTGCGAGCCTTCAGTTGATTAATCTTGGCCCACAGATGTGTTTACACTCAAGTTTTTGGGGAGTGATCTGCAAACCCATTGAACCACCCCGTAGCTGGAGAGAACCGTATGTGAGGATGTTGGGGCTGAAACTGAAGGCAGCAACAGAGCAGCAATGTTGATGAGAGGAAGAGGGAGGGGTGGGAAATTATTGAAGCTTAAATAGACCAAATTGTAAAGGTGCCTGTGATGACCAATGAGGAGAGGAGGAGGCTCATTAATAATAATAAAACCTAATCCTTATTATCGCATAGTCATATACATACATACCCGCCCGTGGAGCAAATTGGGGTTTGAGCGTTGCTTGCGGGATGACCGCTCTACCCACAAGGCTAAAGCAACCTTCATGGGTCGCGGGTCTATGTTAGCGTGGCTGGAATCACAACAACTTTCGGATTTGTACGATAATTTCACCCTCTTTATCATCAACAATGGAGTAAAAATCCCAGATTGTACGTTAATGTCAACTTTACTGGCTACGTTATCGGATTTTCCTAAATTTTCCAATGTCTATAAATGAGGATTATGTATCCGTATAGATGTACATAAACTACTTGACGGATCACTGTGAAACTGTATCCTGGAAGAAATCAAAGAATGGGGCTCAATCCTTTGGACAGGTTTCATCTGCTGTCCTGGAATAAGGCCGAGTACAGGAGCTTAAAAAAGGAACAGGCAGCAACATGTAGGACTGTAATTCAAACGTGGCTTATTTATTTATTTATTTATTATGTCTGTCGAGAGGCATACATTACAGTGCAAACCATTCTTTGGCAAACGTACAATACACACGTCATGATAGGTACTGTTATATCCACACTGACCACTGGCTGAAGCTCAGTGGAGGTAAAGCATGTTCAGTCTTGCAGAGCAGTGCATTCCTTTGACACTTGGGAGTATTTGTTTTGTGTTTTTTTTTTGGGGGGGGGGGGGGGGGGGGGGGGGGTAAAAAGAATGAAGTATGAGGGGATAAAAATGAAGTAATACAACAGATATATATATATAAAAAATAAAAAAAGAGAAAATGGGTGATGACGAGAGCTGACAGTTGGGACACGCCACACATTCATTCATACACAAAGTTTATGAAATTATAGTCAAAAAAAAAAGAAGAAAAAAAAAGAGCTAAACTCTAAAAGTAAAATAGACGCACGTTAGGATGTGTACTAATTGTTGTCGCCCGGAGGAGCCACAACAAGAAAGAAAAAAACTGTCAACAAACAGTTTGTACAACCCTGTCCAGTATATTTAAACACATGATATGATACCAATTTACCAGTGCGGCTGCCAGCGCAGCAATCCATCTGGAATCCTGAATGGAACATTCCGGAGAGTATTATTTCTGTTTAGTGACAGACGCCCGCTCAGGACGTTACCACATAAAGAAAACAATGGGGAAAGGAAGCCTGCAGCTGCTGAGCAAAGCAGAGCAGATAGAATGAGTGGCATTAATCTTCGTACAGTTACGTGTATATACACAGCTGAGGAGCAGAGCAAGATGGTGGAGGCCCATTTTGATTGACACTGTATCCCAATCATCAGCACCCCTCCCCCGACATTAACCTCGACTCCCCTCTCATATGGCTTCCATTACGGCTGAATGAGGGTCAGAGGGGATCTGCGCTCCGCACATGCTCTGCTGAAAGACGTCAAACTTTGCTCTCAAAACACTTTAACGTGGTGAAAGAACGTGAGCCGATATCAACACCGCGGTCAACAGTGTGGTCCAAACGCCGTACGCACACTGGCAAGAAGCGAGGAAGGGGGAGTCGTGGCAGATTGCTTGAGAAAGGAATGCATGCAGGCGTCACCTTGTCTAAACTGGACCGAGAGAAGGTGCGGGTCTGCGTCAGCGGAGAGCAGTTCTGATGGCGGTTGTGTGTCATCTGTGGAGTCAAGAGTGAAACCGAGAGCAGGCCAGAAGGAGAATACTGCTGTGGCTGAGCGAGCAGTACCATAGGCTGAACCCTGACCTCGATGCATAACATTCATACATACTTTATAGATATTAATGTTGCTGCAGTAACTAAATCATACATTTGGCTTTACAAGACTGAGGAAAATACTGGGACAGAGTTCACAACATTACAGTGGAGATTCGTTCACTGCTTTCTGAAAGCAACAATCCAATGTGGAAAGGAGCACAACAGTGCAAGAGCTGGGTTGAGTGCCCTGCGACGGGGGGAGCGCTACCAGGCTCCGCCTCCTCGCTCAAGTTCAGGACAGGCCAGCAGAGACTATGAGTCAGTTGACTAAGGAGCAGTAATCAGTAGACATCTCTTTTTGCATTACAAACATTTTCGTAGGGATTCACATTATCTTCATATGTAAGCATTTCTATACAAAAAAAAGGGAGGGAAAAAAAAACCAAACATAACATGATATCATGATTTATATCATGATATAAAAGCACCTTGGATTAAAAGATGAAGTAAGTCTATTCATAAAAGTCTTTTAGCTTGAATGAAACTATCCTCTCAATTGTTATTTGTAATAAAAAAAAAGGCATATACTGAGTGTAAATAGGTTGTGTTGTATACAAAAGACAATACTTTGAAGGTTTGTATTTAGTGATTAATTCATTAATTAAAAAAAAAGGGTGGAAAATAGCACCAGTTTTCGGCATCTCTAACCTGAGAAAAATTTTGTGAGACAACAAAAATGGCGGCCGCCTTTGAATCTACTTCCCTTTCCTGCGTGGTGACGGCAAGTGGCCCCGCGTTTTGTTAGTCGCAGGAGAGCAAACACAGTGGCAGTGTGTGACACTTCGGAGGCCTCCACGGACTCGTCTGTCCCTCTTGTTTACGAAACACCCATCCATCCATTCATCCGTTGGTTCAGAAAGAAATCCGTTTCGGGATCGCTGGCTGGTCGCCGCTGGAATTTCAGACCGAGCCTCAGGAGGGGGGTTACGAAGTAAAAACAGGTACAAAATGAAACCAAGCAGAAACCGAGGCTATTTGTCTATGGAGGCTGTGGATTAGCACATCGTTATGAGTCTCATCCTCTCTGTGGATGTCTGTGTGTGACTGCGTGACTTTCAGCCACTTAGTTTAACGGAGGAGTCCTGAGGGTTATTCATGGCGGGCGTCTGCCTGCTGCCGCTTCTCCCCATCCGTGTGATTGAGACACACAGGACAGCAAGCACCTTTTAGTTTGATCGGCTGTTTGCACTCGGCTGGTGGACAAGACTCAATGAAGCACGTCACCTGGGCATCCTGGAGAAAATGAAACAAGAAGAGGTGAGGTCAGTATCTGTAAATGTGTCGACAAGTCTGTAAATGTGTCCACAAGAGTTCAGGGGTTTAAGTCAATTACATATATCCAATGCATGCAGCCTTATCATACACATAAAGTTATCTTCTTACAAGTCGCTGCACAACTTTTCTTTTAACATGTGCCGCAGCAGGAATCTTTACATGCTTGTGATGATTTGTCTGTGCGGCAATTTTCTTTAGATTCTTTGAGATAAGAAAATATTTGACTTATGTTTGCCATTTCCTGAATTCCATTCCATCCCCATTCCGTGGCTGTCACATGGAGGTAGCATCAGGGCCGTCTGACTGATCTGGGAAATTCCTCCAGCTTTTCACGGTCTGTTTCTAAGCTAAGACTGAGAAGCTGGCGAGCTAAACTTGCGCTGAGTGCAACAAAATGTGAAAAGCCAGAATTGCCCAGCCCTATAATACATCTATTCATATGGAGTAGGGTGGGGTTATGATGGATGATGTCATAATCATGGTGATCCCCGTTATAGATGTTTTTTTTTATCATTCAAAGCTGGACACAAAATCACTCCTGCTACATTCCAAGTCAAACAGGACTGTTTCATTATTGGTCAGGCAGAAGTACACTCACATGAGACATTTTCAATCATACTTAACTACAACACGCAGTCCCAATGAGGCCTTTCAACGTTTCTCGTAAAGACGGCCCCAAAGTGCAAAGTATTTTTTCAGATGACGGGTATACCCAATCACACATTGAATGAAGCATTAATTAGCAGGCGATGTCTTGACGCTTTCACTATTATCCCCGGGCTTGTTTGCTTGGGTTCCCTTGGGTGATCCGTCTTTCTCCCACAGACCACAACAGGTGATACAGGTGAATCTGAGATTGTTCCTTGGTTGTGAATGACAGTGTGATCGGTTGTTTTTGTCTGTGAGTCAGTCCTGTGATGAACAAGCGATTTGTCCAGAGTGTACCCAGCCTCTGGCCAACTGTCAGTTGGGATAGGCACAAGCCCTCGCCGCGACCTCACACAGGATATGCGCTCACTGAAAATGGATGGCTGGAACATAAACATTACATAAATCCTCCGACTACAGTATGAGGTGTGAACGAAGAGGAACAACGGGAGGAAAAAGGTTTCACATAAAAATGGCCGGTGTGTCAATGGATGAGGCGAGTTAGAAAATAAATAAAACAAACTTTAAGTGGGAAAGATGGCAGCAACCGTTAGGAGTGGAAGGGAAAGACGATCCTGAAGACTTTTAGAGGGAGCCACATTTGGAGCGGGAAAGCTGGTTTGTCTGCCAGCAGCTGGCAGTGAGAACATTTCAAAGATAAAAGAACGAGAGGCAGAGAAAAGACTGGGAGGAGATTCTGGAGCCAGGAGGGGAGTCATACTGAGAGGTGCAGCAGGAGGTGAATCTCTCAGTATATGAGCTATTCACAAAGATAAGGTTCTGGTGGGAAACAAGGAGGCACTAAAGCGTGATCAGCTCCTTTAAATCTGAGTTCCCATGTTTGTGTTACGTCTAAGCGAAACATACCCTGCATTCACATATAGTGCAGGAGTCCTTTTTCCATCGATCGCCATCCCTTCGCTCCCGTCCTTCCAGATCGGTACAGTCGGTCTTGCTCAGACGGGTCTCCAGTCTTTTAATCTGCAAAGATAGGCCAGCATTTATTTATTGGGAGACGTTGATTCTGCCACATGTCTCTCTCTCCTGCGCAACACACAGACACTGCCATGCTGATTAAAACCACATTCTTTATACACAACCAACATCTGAAACACATTCTTTATTATAAACACCAGAATCCAGCACCCTTTAAAACAGACGCTGCATTGATTACAGCCGTGTTCGTATCAGTGTGATTCAAATTCTGAAATTCTGGAGGGGGGGGTGTAAGATTCCTAAAACAACACAACACACTGTTATGTTGCCTAAACGCTGATGTTAATTTTCCAATACCTCAGATAGAGGACGCAGCCAGAGAGCAGCGTTCAATCAGGAAACAAGTCTTATTTACTCAACTGAGCTCACAGAGAGAGAGAGAGAGAGAGAGAGAGAGAGGGGGGGGGGGGGGGGAGAGGGAAAGAGCCAGGTAGAGAGAGAGAGAGAGAGAGAGAGAGTGAGGCAGAGAGGGAGAGGGAAAGAGCCCGGTAGAGAGAGAGGGAGAGAGAGAGAGAGAGAGAGAGGCGTTTTCACACTCAAGATTCTTCAGAAACCATCGGAGCTCCTACCAGGAGATCAGGATTATCGATCATCAGTCCTAACCATACATGATTTACATGTATATTTGCAAGAAATCACAGAAAGAACCTTCATTTAGTCTTTGCCTCTTACACCTATCAGCCATAATAATGTAAACACGGACAGGTGAAGGCCAAGAAATACCGATGATCTCATTAAAATGGCATCTGTCAGTGCGGAGGTATCATCATAGGAAGCACGTCGACATCTGGGTTTTGAGGTTGGTGTTTTACAAACAGGGAAAAGTTACAAGAATGAGGAACAACTTCAACAGTGGTGACGATGGTTAGATCACTGGGTCAGACCAACTCCAAGATGAAGGTCTTGTTGGGTCCTTCCTGGTCTGCAGTGGTTAGCACCTTCCAAAACAGTCAAAGGATGACCAAATGGTGGACCGGCGACAGAGTCTTGGCTCAGTGATGTGTGAATGGAGTGAAGGCCAGCATAAATGGTGGTTCGGATAGATGTGCGTCAGAATGGGATTGGGATTGGCTCAGCTGGTCGTGCATGTGCTCGTTGTAAAGAGGACGATTCCTCACAAACCAGCTGCAGATTTTTTTTTGTCTGCTCAAATTGATTAGTTTTTGGTCAATTGTAGTAAAAGCTAACTTGGTAGCAGTAATAAAGTTGCAGTAAAATGTGAAATGTCGCTGTAGTGGAGGACGTGGTAGAACTGTAATAATAGAAACAGAAATGTCGCCTCAAACCTTATTGTTTGTGTGTGTTTGTTTCCATATTATTTTAACTTCCTCTGCTGCAGACACTGACTGGTCACCTGACCCACTGGCCCCACACTAGTGGCTATGGAAGGGGGCCAGTGGGTCAGATGACAGCGTTGATGCTGTGTGGTGAGACAGGTGCTTTTGTGCTTATAGTTTACTTTCTAGAGGAAAGGTGACCATTTATTTTGTTGTTGGTTGTGTATTCGGATTTCAACTTGTTTTCTGCTTCTGTTGCTGCACAGCCTTCTTTTAGAGGGTCTTTAAGTTGTTAAGTAGTTATTAACTTAGGTAAACAATTTAATTTGTATAACCAACAAATACAGGTTAACCTCACACTCTAGAGCAGACGGGGATGTAACAACTCCTCACCTCCAGTATGCTAGACGAAGGTAGAGGGTTAGATTCGTGGGCTGCATTTAAAGGAGTCATTAAAAAACAAAACCAACAACCACAATGAGTCTAAGTTAGAGAAATCCTGTTTTCAGAACGAGCCTGAATTCAACTAGAAATCATGGAAATTAAAAAAAGAAAAGGGCAGGGAAGTTCCTAAAACCATGACTGACAGACGAGACACGGTTCATGATGAATAGCATTTGAACATGACGGACAAAAGCAGCACAGGAGGATGTTTGTGTCAGAGACTGTGTTAGTGGTCCGGCTCCTAACCCACAATAAACACACAAAACATTTTGGTTAATTGAGATTACAAAGAATTAACTGGAGAAGATCATTAACAGAGGAGATAGAGCAGAACACCAAACCTACAGAGATGAATCTCTGTGTGAGCTCACCTGTTTTCGTAAACTTGTGATGGTCTTCTGCATGTCAGAGACGAAGTCCTGGAAGTCGTTGATGGAGGGTTCGGTTCTTCTGGAGGTCGCAGTAACATTGATTAATCTGTCTCCAGCTTCCTCTGTGTGGCTGGAAAGACGGGAGTAATATGAGGACCCATTTCTAGACTGATCCCTTCTCTTTAGTCGACATGTGTTCACAACTGTTATAAATTCATGCCCCTTTATTTTAGTCATGGCTCAAGAGTTGGATGATGGCAAGTCAGTCCTTGTGAATGTGAGTTACTGTAGGCATGAATAAGAGGTTCTTTTTCCATTCATTTACTCGCTTGCTTGCTGTAACCTGCATCATTCAATCAACCAATCACACGCGTGAGCGTCACATTTTCTCAACACTGGTGGCTCATGAAGCAACAACTGACTGCAGAAACACATGCAGACAGTGGAATGTAGCTACGTTACTGCTGCAAATTCAACCAAATCAAAATATTTCTTTTCTTTCTTGCATGAAACATATATATCTGAACAACTTCCATGACAAGTCTTCACATTGTATTCAATGCAGATGTAGGCCTCGTGACAAGACAGCAGATATGCTTTTTTGAAAAGGTTCCCGGTTCAAAAGACAACATCAAACTATCCTCATGTGCACTAATAAAAGAAAAGGTTGAAAACACTGTTGTGTGCGTGGCAGCTCGGTGGTTGGTAGTGTGCGTTTTCCAGTGGTTATAATGTTGCGGCCGGTCGGTGCATCATAGGACTTTGAAAGGAAAGCTCTAGCATTAAGAAAATAAATACAATGAAAAGGGAGGTTTCTCTGCTGGAGACAGAGTAACGTTGCCATGGGGAAGACACGAGTCACCCTCTCACCTGCTCTCCTGGCTGCTGCCTGCAGGTACGTCCTCCTTGTAGCTGTGCTCGGCGGAACGCCGTCCTCTGAAGTGGTACGACAGGGCGTTGAACTGACCCTTGGTTCTGCAGTCTGTTGGGGGCAAACACAAGACACAAGCACGCCGTGGCTCAGTGACAGTGACAAGTGAAGAAACCTTTTCATCAGTATATTTGTTTATAGATTCTCTGTACGCTATGGAGCGAGCTGAGATAACTTTTGTTGTGATTTGGTGACACAAATAGAACTGATTTGATTTGATAAAATGGCAGCAATGCAGAGGTCACTGACCGATGACAGGAATGGAACAGGTAAATCATTTCTCTCTGCTAATACAGCTTCTGCATAATATTTATCAGAGCTCTAAACGTTAATAGTCCCGATTAATCAAACACATAAAAAAGTTTAAGTGCAAGTTTGGCACTAGTTACTTCCTGTAACTCCTGACAGATTTCGTGGGAAATTAATTAGCATCCTCCAGCATTGGGATGGAAATTTAGAGCAAAACCAAAGTTGAGTGCACCGATTAAAGTGATGAACTGTCTTTCCAAGGAAGCAAAACATTTTTGAAGTATCATGTTTAATAGCCACTGCAATGATGCACACGTACGGAGGGACTCTCCGCAGCGGCGGCGGCGGCGGCGGCTTTCTTTGTGCTTCAGCCAGGTGATATAAAATAGTTGCATGTTTCGTACACAATCCTGCAAACACAGCAGATCTCAAACAGTTTGGCAAGATGAGGAGTCACTCGTACGGATGTAGACACGTGCTGGAATTTAACTCTTGACTCGCTGAGGGCAACACCAGAACCAAACTTGGCAATGCTGACCTCACCATCAGCAATCTGAAAGACACTCCTGGAGCCATGCAGGTTTGGTGACACACTCCATTACAAATAATAAGAATGAAATTCTGATTTGAGTTTGATTTGAGTTTGTTAATTGCATATTGATATATTGACTCTTTTTAATATCCCTGAAAAGGGGACATAATGGAATCTTCAAAGCTGCAACATCCGCTGCAGATTCTTCGTGTTAATGCCTTTACTCAAAAACTTTGTCATGGATCATTTTCCAACTTCATACCCACATACCCTTGAGCGAGGAAGATTTTTTTTAATGAAATATGCGAAAAAGTTGCATATTTCCACCACTAGGAGGAGCATTACTTTCAAAATCGCTGTTTTTAGGCCACAAATGCCCCAATTTATTGAGCATTTGGTGCATGTGAATAGACTCAATGAGTTCAACCTTGTGCATATACTATTTCTCTATAATTGCTCATATTTTACTCAATTTTCGGGAACTTCTTGTGGAAAACGCAGTTTCTCCTCCATAACTACCCAACCATAAGTCCAATTGTGTCTAAATTTAGCCTACATGGATTGACACGTGGAAATCTGTCTCGTTTCTTATCTGAGCTCAGAAAAACTAGAAACTTTCATTTATCTTCATTAATTAGTCACTATGGGATCTGATCTTAGAGCATATTGCTGACTTCAGATAAATAGTTGGGTTCAGTCAATATGTACTGTTTGAGATTATTAATGAGCCACATTAAATTTGAGGGGTTTAATCAGGGGGACATAACACCATTGCTAGGAGCTGAATACTGAAATACTTTGGTTCTTTTTCATGTTTTAACATGAGTAGAATGCCAATAAAGAATCCTTGATCCAATTCCTCAGATTGATTTGATGAAAGTTCTTGATTGATGGACACCACAAAAATCTACAGCAAATAAAAAAAGACAACAGATGCTTCTTTCTCTCCGCCTCTTTTAAGATTCCAGCTTATTGTGCGAGTCTGCTTCTTCACTCTCAGGCAGCCATCCTTAAACCCACATCAGAGGGAATCAGAGAGACTAACACTAACACAGATCTCCGCTCAATTTAGGAAAGGTGAGCAACAGAAAAACACCAGAAGGCTGGGACCAGACTCTGCAGTTATTAGGGCTTCACCTTCATCATAGACGTTTACAGCAGCTCATCTTCACAGAGGCTTTGATTCACCAGACACCAGTCTGTGAAGGAGGACTATGTAAACACAACAGAACTTCCTATCTTATGCTGACAGACATTCATGAGCACACACACACACACACACACGCACGCACACGCACACACACACACACACGCACACACACACACAGTTATGCTCTTACACTCCTCTCTTTTAATTCATCCAAACATAACTGTGGATCTGGCAATGACAGGTTTATTGACAGGCAGCGCCTCAGCCCTTCCTCCCCCTCGTTGCTGGCAGGATATTCTCTGTTTATTATTTTAGCTCTCCTCCCGTACATTACGTTCAGTCCGGGGGAGCATTGGGGTCAGAAACTGAGATGAAAGGAGAAATTATTAAGAGGCCCCATGTTGGCTAATTGTATATATTGTTTTGTTCCCTGGGTATCGGCGCTTGCTCTCCAAAGACAACCCACTGATGAGGCCCACTCATCTCAGTTTACCTTAAGTTTTACGGAATTGAACCTACACCAAAACTAACAAATCATTATATATTTTATACTGAAAAGCATATTAAATCTATTTTTATGAAATTTCCTCATCAAAAAAGAATAGTTCAATGTAATAATGAATATTTTGATATTAAATGCAGATTTAATCCATCCCTTATTTCAAGGTGTCAGTACATTTACTAAGTACAAATATAATGAATGACCTTATACACCATTTGGAAAATAAATGCACAAACTGTGTATACTCCAGTAAACACTGTTACTGAGTCTTATTTGACATAACTTCAGTTAATTTTGCCTGTGGCTGTAGACCGGGTCAGTTCCACAGTGGATATTTATGATTTCTGAGTGGGTGAGATTGCATGTGTGATGTCATTGATGCGCGTGAGTGGCGTCTGGGGACTATTTGCAGCACCCACGGTACAATATTGGATTGGAGCTGTTGGATTGGAGCTGTTGTAATAAGCCACACTAACCACAACAACACTTAACCAGTAACACCTTAAAGAAAGTATTTGAGACACACTCTGATGTGTTGGGTTTTACTGCGAACTGTGTCAAACAGCAAGAAAACCATTGTTAATTCTGAGGAGCAACTTATTTTCCCTTAATAGCTCTCAATCTTTTATAAGACTGGGATAGCCTTTGTTCTTGTTTTACTCTGTGTAGCCCAATTTTTTATGTTTGCAAAAAGGAACCAAAAAGTCCATTACTGACTGGACCAGTCTTAGGGCGCTCCATATTAAGGGTGTGTCCAGAATACTGGAGGCCACCTCCCCTTTGTCCCTTTCTTATTGACAGCTTCTCTGGATCCTTGATTAAAACATTGAAACAAGGCTGACATCACTCGTTTCAGCAGCGTCGAAGGGCTTATCCAAACTAACAAATCTTTCCACACATTGATGGTCAATGCACTAAATTACGTAACAAGAAGTGTTGCATCTTGTTTGGTTACATTCCTGTTTTATTATTTGTATCATAGTGACTGATGTATCCACACCAGTTAAATTCACTCCCTTTTCTCTTCTAAACATTGGAACAACTATTTTTTGTCCCGCCTCAAGAGTTTGGTCCTGACAAGTCGGTCTTTGTAGATGTGAGTTGTTCTAGGCATGGCTGAGAGATTCTCTTTCCATTCATTTACTGGCTTGCTTGCTGTAACCTACATCATTCAATCACTCATTCACACACATGACTGTGATTTTCTCATGAAGCAACAACTGACTGCAGACACAATTCCAGACATTGGAATGTGGCCCATTTTTGCTATTCATCTTAAAAAAGATTTTATTCTTGCGCCCAGAATCTTCTTGCTGTGAGGCAACTCAGCACCTCAGTGCTACCGGACTCTTTATAATAACTCTATATAATAATGGACATATGTTATGTAAGGCATCTGTGTGTACTCACCTTCGCAGCAGTCCTGCCACATGCGCAGGTCCATCTGAGGGACGTCATCACAGCTGCCGTAACCGTGGGGCAACTCGGCCACCCTGAAGACATCCTGCTGGATACGTGTGATGTTGTCGCCGTTGTCACACAGCACCCGCGTCAGAGAGGTCTGCCTCAACTGGGTCAGTTGGGCCGGTGTGAACACGCCGGGATTCTCATACCAGAACCTGTCCAAGACAGACAGAAGAGGGGAGGCTGAATGACACAGAAATGAAAATCCTACTTCTTACACCTCTGATACTTCCACATGATGATGAAGATGCTGTATGGCTTTAATTCTACAGGATTCCTATAAGAATTACTGCATGTCAGAACCATTATTTCAAGCCACAGGTCACCCCAGAATAAAACATAAGTAATATCTCATTGGAGATAGCATCTGTGGAGAGGTCGCTGATGTAATGAAAACAGATACTCAAGAGAAGTATGTCTTCTCCGTAAATCATGACCCAGTTATTCAAAATATTAATAATCCATAATTCAGAGTAATCCTTGTTGTGAGCCGTTTCATCTAGGAACCATTTTCCTCCATAACATCACTGAGCAGAAAAGAGAGCGTGCGTCTATTAATGGATGACTCATGCTCGTGACCATGTGGGATATAAAAACCAAAACACATCGCACCGACCAACCACAGAGAGAGCGTTGACAAACACCAACTCTTGTGTTGCATCACATCGTCCGCGAGGGAGCCAAAAAAAAATCAAAGTAGAACACGACGCCAAGGACTACAGCCGACGTAATTCCTGCCCCTGTGTGAGAGGAAATAGTTCTTCATGCCAGCAGGTGGACTACGTCTGGTCAACAGGAGAAACCAGGGAAACTCTGACTCTACACAAACCAATGGTGTGATAAAGCAGCGCTTTCCCATTCCCAAAATTATTGCTGTTGTGCAATAATCAGTGGAAAATGAGACGAGCCTTCTGGGCGTCCCCTCTTGACTGTAGTCGTCTGCTTGATTTACTTGCATCAGTATCTTTGTGCATCAGTATCTTCTGCGTAAATTAGATACGCTGACAGGGGCTGAGAAAGCCAGCTGTGTGGGAAACACTTGAAATAATAGGACCACAGACGCCTGACATCGTCTGCAGACGTTAGCCTTGTGCGTTAGAAGGATCTGACAATTACTGCATTACTCAGTGCAGTATTACGTGACGCCTGAAGCAGAGTTGGACTCGTTACTGTCAAACGTGCAATTTGTTTGTGTGTTCATTTTATTGCCGGTGAAAGCTGCAGGAGTGCATATTGTGTGTTAGATGTGTAGGAACGTGTCACACCCTGTTTGAAGATACCTGCAGGGCCCATCTATTTATAAGTACAGTTCCAGTCATCCAGACTCACACTCCAAACCAGTTGGTGGCAGTGGTTCACCAATGAGCGTCTGCCAACAACTAATAAACTTCATGAGAAGAAGAAGGTCTTATAAATGTGAGAAGGTTTTGAACTCCTCTCTAGCACCTATCAAGGAAATAACCGTACCACTTTAAGATTGACACCCTCTATTTTAACAGAATAACAGGTGTCTGCTGTTCTTCAAACACATTTTTACTCTATGAAAAGGGAGGGAGAAAATATAAGAAAGAACATTTTAACCGTCTGAAGTTTCTGCAGAGACGGATCAGATTTTGTTTTAATTGCAGATTGCTAGATAGATTTTCTCAAACTGTAGTTTTTCTTATGTTAGGCCCCGACGGGCCGCTGGTCTCCAATATCAACTGTGTCATGGAAAGTGAAGAAGATTTCCTCCTGCAGTCCATGAATAAATGAATGTGTGTAATTATCTTGTCGCCTGTTTTATTGTAACTTTGTGGGCCAGCCATGGATTTGAAACATCATTTTATGATAATGATTAAACCCTTGGCAGGGCCTTCAAGGTTGGATTAGACTAGTTTAGATCAGCTAGCCTGTCATCCATGAGTAGTTGCATGTTTGCTTAGCACAGTTACACAGCTGGTCTGTGGATTATCTCAGATTTGATGAAGACACATTGCTGATGAGCTTTCCTTTGTATGTTTTGGTACTATTTGGTGAATGTGCAAAGAACACATACGCGTCCATGCCCAGTATATCCACAAATGTGCAACTCAGGCCAAAACAACCTAGAGGGGGAAATAAGATTACAGGAAAGGAAAGATGGGAAAAAATAAAATGTTGTGGTGTACTGTCCCTTTAAGAGGATGAGCTCAAAACATATCCTAATGTGTTATCCTCTTACCTATGACTAGCAAAATGTCTGATCCTTCTGAACTCAGGGAGAAGCATTAAACTTTGAACTTAGTTTTTCTTTGTTAATGCTGAGGAGAGACGTACCTGTCTCCATCCCGCAGACGTTTGAACTGAGCTGCTAGCAAGCACATGAGGGTGGGCCCCACTCTACTGCCGGGCACCAGGTCTTCTGCCATCAGTGCAGGGAATAGATCGATGTTCAGGGGAGATCCATACAGCCTGCAAAACAGGACAAATGATCACGAAAAACGTTCACATTATTCTGAAACCGCATAATCACATATCTGAAGTAGATAAATACAGTCCAATTGTTAAAATTAAAATGACATCAAAGTAAGTACAAAAGGTACATCTCCAGTCCATGTGACATGTTTAAATACAATTTTTCTACTCGATTGCCGATTTGATCAAACTTGGCCTCCTGGGGCCAATTGATCGGTGCAGCTCTAAAAACAATACCATGGGAAATAGAAAAATAAAAAGAACAATATTAGAAAGGCACATTTTCAGTACTTTGGTGTTGAAAAGCCAACTTAACTGACATACGGCACAGATGGAACCTATTCCTGTATCCCCCTTTAACTTTGCTTGTGGAGGGGGATAATAATCATCATGAGAATACAGCAGGCTTGAGCACAACGTAAATAAATACACATCTGTTTTAAGGACCATTGCTACCAAGCACTAGAAAGTGGAAGCATGTCGGGGTAGTTCTATGCACTATAGAGCATATGTAGTGAGCCATTCATGTGCTACATAGACTTCATGTTATATTATAGGATGTTGTTAAGGGAAAGTGACTGTGTGTCGAGTCTTGACTAAAACTAATTTAAATGCTAATGTTATGCAGGAAAATAAAAACTGTTTGGTAATCTGAAACAACAACTTCTTCAGCGAGCTAAATAATGGAGATGGTGATGAAGAAGTTTTCCTTTAGTTTAAGTATCATTCATGGAGAGTTGGACCCTCCAGGGGACCCACCTAACAAATCACAACTCTATCAAACACACACTGAATGGATTCTTAAGGTGAAGTCTTACTTCCAGTGGTGACCTAGTCTCAGTCTCCCTCTCAAGAAAGTATATACATTTGGTAAATCGATTTCAGCTGAAGCCAAACTGAGTAATATCGCTGTAATTCTGTCAGCGCCTTTAATAGTGCAGGGTATGGTGACAACTCCTGCCTTTACTCACCTCTGAATTTTCTCTCTCACAATTGGATTCTTAATTTCATTCCTCAAGTCGTCAAATGCCTGCGCTGAGGTCAGGTTGCAGAAGGTCCTGTAATCGTTGTAGGGGGGAATGCCATGATCCCTTCCTCTCTGGATGTTCATGGCAGCAAGGTCCAGAGCCACAGCGTGGGCCATGGAGAAAAGCCTCTCTGTAAGCTCTGTGTTCAGAAGCTCAGTGGAAACCCGCATTTTTCCAGCAACTCCAAATAGCCCGCGGATCAATGGGTCGATGCCTCCCTCATTCACGATACGGAACGGTGAGAAGAAGGCTCGGTGCAGGGAGATGTGTCCCTGAGGGATGGGCTGGAAGTCCTCATCCAACCTGTACAAGATTGGGTTGATGAGGGTATGACCAAACCGGAACGCAGCAGTGGCGAAAGCGTTGAGGATACCTCCGTTAACATTGGGGTTGTAACTAGAGTATGAGCCCATCATCTTCATGCCTGCCTCGCCGAGGATCTATGAGATGAGAAGAACAATTGTGAGAGTCATTCAACTTATCAGCATCTTCATGAATGAGGTTAAAAAGCAGCTTCAAGACAAAAAACATCAGACTGAGTCTGACCGGTGTTACCTTTGGTAACCAGTGGCTGTAGGTGATGTGCTGCATCTGAGCCCCCACTATCTTCCTGGCCTCGTGGTAGATGGTGTCCCCGTCCCAGTGCGGATTCAGCCTCAGAAGCTCTGTAGCTATTCGGTTGTGTTCCCTGAACCATATTGTGTGCATGGCAGTCAGACCGAGCTGCTCGTTGGCTCGGTGATCTCCAGCCAAGAAACACGGAATTGGACTCTCATTTTCATCCCTCATGCACTCAGTCGGTGGTCCGGTTGCAAATGGCAGAAGTGGCTTCCCTGTGCGCTGGATGATTCCTTGCTGGAGCAACCCCCTCTGGCTGGCCAAATCCCGGACCTCCTCGGATTCATGCCGTGAGCTGCCATAGACATTTGAGGCGTCGATGTAGGAGGTCAGCTGGTTGATTTGCTCTCTGGGATAAACACTGTTCATGAGCAGAGAGGTCATCCCGCTGCCGCACACGGGGCTAGATCGTACGAAGAACATGCAGCGGGCGCCACTTCGCAGCTTCCGCTGGTCATTGGGGGGAAACTGGATTGGGAAACACGGTGGGTCATTAGTGCAGACCAGAGTGCACAGCTGGCCGTCAGAGAAACGTGACTGGCTGAGGGCCGCCACCGTTGAGTCCAAGTCGTGGTCTAGGAACTGACCCCACTGCATCAGCATGTGGGTGTAGCGGTCATCAGGTGTAATGGTCTCTGTTCCAATCATGGTGGTGGACACCAACCTGGGCAGGGGCAACTTGTATCCGTTATGCGGGCGCTCATTAGCACCTCTTGGCAGGTTGAAGCCGTTATCGTAGACCGACTTCAGGAGTCGTTCAAAAGCAGTGAGAGAAGCGCCCCACATTGGGTGCTGCAGGTTGTTACACGTTCCATCGTGGCTGCGGTACTTCTGGTGGAAGCAAATGTCAGAGCAGTTGTTGAAGCGGCGGTGAGCCGTGCAGCCGGACAGGTTGGCGATCACATCCAGAAAGTGAGGGGAGACCAGGTCATTGTAACGAAAGGCTGTGGGAATGCAAGATAAATCAAACACATGCAAAAACGTTTATTAAGAGTCATTTGGGAATGTTTAAAATACCTCATCACCAAAACCATCAATCAGGATAAACAGCAACGTGTGTCTATTAATGTGCTGCACATGCTTGTGTCAAATATTTTGTTATAAAAGAGACATTCACTGCTGCAGGAGAGTGGAAAGAACAACCTGTCCTGAGGCCACAGGCAGCAGTTATTCACTAACCTGCCCAGACTTGCTTTGATATTTGAGAGCTGCTCTGTTAAAACTTCAATGTGCAGCAGATCGATGTGTGTGTGGGTGTGTTTGTGAGAGAGATGTGGTGTTAGGCTTGTGCATGAGAACAAGTGTTAAGTGTGCGGCAAACCACAGTGAGGGTTAGGTGAGACTTCCTGTCTGGATGGCATCACCTGGTACTGGCGTGTGGGCTAGTGAACTCGGAGGAGAATGGGGGGACTGTTGTGTTGGTCCCCCAGATGAAACTGAGATACAATATAAACAGCCCAGTTGTTTCTGCTGACTAGCAGAACTATCTCTGTTCGCTTGCTTAAGCGTCTGCGCAACAATGAACACTTGGCCGTTGGCAGAAGTAATGAAAACACTCGGCCTCTAGAACAGTCCGGTCCACAACACTGACCTACATCTGAATGTCTCCCTTTTTTGGACATTATTAGTCCTTTATTTTTAATGATTAACCCCTCGATCTGAGTTCAGCATTCAAAAAGGGAAACTTAAACACCTAGGACTCTGATTAGATATTGTCTTGATGAAGCGTTTTTCACTCTATGGACATGACTAAGAAGCGAAAAGTGAAAGGATAACAACCTTTTGATCCATATGTATCTACAGGCCTAATAGACCACTAGAGCAATGATGCAGAACAAACAATTCAAACTACACTCCCACACATAAACAAACAAACCAAACACACACACACACACTAATGGCCTTACAGTGACTGAAGACCGGTCACCAGTCTACATTGTTAGGCCACTGAGGCGAACAGTGCTTCTGATTAGCTGGAAATGACAATAATAGACATTCAGCCCCTCGGCCAAAGGTCAGAAAGCTTCCGCTGTTCTGGTCCCAAATTGCCTGAAGCCTTTAAATTTCAGGAAACAGGTAAATGCTCCAATGCTCTTTATAGATGAATGGAGCATCACTGAGACTTAAGGGGAATTGACTCTCCGTATATGTACAAAAATAGTCTCAAACATTCATTCTTTTATTCTCCATAACAGCTTATGCTGTTCAGGTTCGTTGGAGCCCATCCCAGCTGACATTGGGCGAGAAGAAAAAATTGTATTTGTAAAACACCACATACTTCCAAGCATGCTCTAAGTGTCATCAGTGCGTCCACAAGATGGCATTAAAGAGCCAAACTTTTCGACAACGACAACAAAAATTGTGATGGGAAATAAATGATCATGTATCTCTTCAATAAAAGCGGAGAAAGTGGATTTTTACCACCACTGAGAACAATTGATATATATCAGTGTTTGGGCAGAGACTTTTCACTTCACGTTCTTCTTCTTCATCATGTTCAGCTTTTACTCTTGGTGTTGTTCCATTTCATCTGAATCACCAAACTCTCCAAAAGCAGCAAAAACGTCCTGTCCTTTCACCAAGGGGCTGAAAGGACAGGAAGGGGCCACCATGTTACTGTCATACCAATCTAGTCAGGGGGTAAAGTTACGGAGCTGAGAAATCATTCCTCTAGACACAACAAGTGTCTATCTATTCATCTAGTATCTATTCATCTAGTTCTTCCATGCCGATGTCCTTTGGTGCAGAGTAAGGTCAAATACAGGGGGCTCCAGTTTTCCGTCTGTCTGCATGCACAGGTGAACGCAAACGGACAAATGGATAGAAAACATCCGGTTGGACCTATAGTGTGCTCCTCCAGTCTCCGCACATGTGACAACCTCAATGCCAACACAAACCTTCAAATCTGTGCGGCGTGCAACGCTGATCGGAGGTGAAGTGTTGTGCAGTGCGACACTGGAATAATAAAACTGTTTACAGGCTACTCGTCAACTGCTCCATGATTGCATCTCTACGCCTCGGGTAACGCTTAAGAGAAAATGGCATACAGATGGAGAGGCCTGTCCACAGCCAAGCATAGCTCACAATAACATAGTAATTCATGGGCTGGTTGAGAATTGAATTACTGGCTGCATGAGACTTTGCTTAAGAAACTGGACGAGAGCTTCTCTCAGCATCCAAAGCGAGACTTGAGGAATGTTGAGCATATTCCACCAGAAAATGACATTACCATTAATCTATTGGCTGTAGCCGCTTATGCCCAATGAAAATAACATTTGTCCGACCTAATATTACTAAGATAACCAATAAATGTGTGCAGAATGTATATTCATGTTATTTAAGAGTGTGTGTCACCTGATTTGTAGTTCAGTGCAACTCAGAGAAGTAATTGGATTACAATGCTGGTATTGGCATGTAGCTCTCCGAGGCAGCAGCCTCTTTAAATATTCCCTAACAAGAGCCATACAGATGTAAACACTGAACAGATGATGGAAATCACAAGAGTCCAAGTCTGTATTTTAAAGTGATTAAGCTTCTTCAGCACTATGTCCATGCAAAAGCTCATCTGAAACTCTTCTTTTTACGTAAAAATACCACAATTTTCAATAAAACCAGTCCATATTTACATTTATACATACCATCCAGTTGCTAGTATCCCGATAAATTATTTACAATATACTTAATTCCACATTTATTTTTTATATTCATCTATAGGCATACTTTATTTTGCACATACCATATTATGTCATTTACATAATATGTAAATGACAATAAAGCCGACTTTGATTATTAACGAGGATTAAGCCTTCGTCCTCGACACCAAGGATATATAAACCAAAACGTCCCCAATCCCATGCGTTGAATGAACTCCTAAAATGAAGTGCAAATTCATGATGCGAAAAACATTTTTTTTATGAAAAAGTTCCTCCTTGTGAGTAAAATATGAACTATTAGAGTATAATACGATACATAAAAGACAAATCTCTTGAAATCGAACCGTATGCGTCAAATTTGAACTAGATTGAACTAACGGTGACTTTTGACTTGTGGCCAGAGTTGTTGTGGTCAACAATTTGATGACTTAGATTGTGATCGATCTTGACAACGTCAACAGTCAACTTTCTTTTTGCTTGAATTTGTATGTCTGCATATTCCAATATTTTGAAATGCAGTGCTTTACAATGAACTTGTCAATAACAACAACAGGGATTTAAAATTTCCATTTTTGTGCAAATGTAAATCTATCATCTGTTTATACTCTTGCATTCTCGGGCCTCAGTACTTCTCATACCACTTTATTATCTTCACCTTTCACGAATGCTCTGTCAGGAGCATAAATTGATATCAGCTGGGCTCATCCAGGGAGTCTCATCCGTCAAATCACTGTGTCACGCCTGCGTTGTTAGCCCATCACCTAAAGAAGCTGTCATTAAATATGACTCTCTCTCTATCTATTCATCTAGTTCTTCCATGCCGCTGGTCCGTGCACCGCCCACATCCCCATGTACACCCAGTCCTCACAGGCCCATCAGCCTCAGCAGGGTCACGGACTTTCTAATAGACAATAATTATAATACACTAACTATCACACATCATCTGTTCTAATTAAGAATTTGTCTTTTCTTCATTCTGTTTTCTCTGATGAAAATACTGAGGATCAACTCATCGGTTACTATTTGACAATTTAACATCAATCACATAAGACATGCTTGTTTTAACATGTTTAGGGTCTGATTTAAATATTTATCAGCATTTAATATATATTGTTCTGCAGATCTGACACCTGGGATACCTTCTATCTTATCTCATCATATATTTGTGGTATTATTATTGATAAGTCATTGATCAAATCTCCAAATTCATCTTGCTATAATTTTTTAATGTCTCTATTATTACTAATGCAGCAATGTTGGTGCGGCGTTAGTGCAGCAGACTGCACACTTACTGAAAGAGGTCTGAATGAGTGCCGTCTATTCGGTCTCTTTGATATATTAGAACATTAATTAGTCATTTCCTCCAGTATTAAGCTGCTCAAGTGGTTACACTCCATGATATGAACACAGCATAATTAACAGCACTGATGTGCCAGAGGCTCCGCCCTGCAATAAAACAGTAAATCAGAGAGCAGGCTCCCACATGACGTCCAATGCTGTTCACACCCTGACAGGAAGCAGCAGGACTTGGCTCTCTTCAGCTGCAGAGCCTCCAGACAGACCTTCAGGCTGCCTGTCAGGACAGGGGGCTCTCTTTCTTTGAGGTCACACATTATCCATATCGTGAGGTCAGGCATTGATACTATTCAGGAAGCAATCTGAACTGATTTTGAACTGCAGGGGGTCGGTAGAAGATATCAGCTCATTATTCATGGCCGGTTTGCTCTGTATCAAAAAAGATTTGGTGTCACGGATTTAGACACAAGGTTTGGACAAATCACCACAGTGTTAGACTTTTTTACGTTAAAATATTTTTATTTTCGTATACAGCGATAACTGTTCTTTAAAGTCATGGTTTGGTGTTTTGTTTTTCTAACAGTTTCCTGTTTTATTTTTTAAGTGTGTCTCTCTGTAATTTTGTGGGTTCACACTTCCTGTGATTGTGATCTGTTTCATCCACTTAGTCCCTCTGATTAATTTTACTCATTTCCTTATACCTCCTGTCTCGGTGTAGTCTCTGTGTTTTCAATCATGCTCCTCCTCCCCCTCTGTGTCTCTCACTGTTTCACACTTTTGTCTCCTCAATTGTCTACCTGTCTCACCTGTCTCCAGCATTGTCTCAGTCAGAGGGTAGAGTGTGTGTGGTTGATGTATCCTTATCGCTTCATGAGGGCATAATGGCTTGGCAAATAACTGAAATGTATAAGTTTGATACCAGCTGTGTTGATGTCATACCTCTGACGTTCTCTACATGCTTCCCAGATCTCATTATTGTGAAATACCAGAAAGGAAAATCCAATCCTGTACTTTCTTTTGAACGTCTTAACAACTGGTTTCATTTAATCACTAAAACAGCAAATCTGATGAGCATCATTAAAACCATGTGATTTAGCCTTGTTGTTATTAGCCTCACCGGTGCCGTTGGTGTCCACCATGAGACCCTGGTTGACGTGGTTCTGGATGAGCAGCAGAGTCTGCTCAAAGATTTCCCCGGCACGTGCCTGCTCCACTGTGTACGGGTCACGTGGATACCGGAAAAGAGCTAGCAACTCTCCTGGGGTACGAGGCTGACTGGATAGATGAGGGATAGAGGGATGGGGGTTAGGGTAAGCGTGAAGGAGAAATGACAATAAAGATGATGTTATGTGTGGAAAAATACAAAAGTGCTGACAAACAGTAAAAACAAAGACACAGTAAAACAAAGTCAAATGTCATGCTCTAATGAGAGAATAATAATTATTTTAGTTTTATTTTCTTTTTCGCTTGAGGGAAGGAAAAGAACTCTTCGATTTGAACTCTTCATCGTGAGTTTGTGCGACTGACGCCTTCAGTTCTTGTTGAAGATCTCGGGAATATCACCACCAGCTATTTTATCTGCTGCCTTGAAAACACAGTCAGAGCAGGACTAAAGGGTGTGGGACACTATTAAGTCATGCCTCAGACCCACAGGTGGTCCACACTCCAATATGAAAAATGGTCTAATTCTGCGGGCAAACTTAAATTATGACAAAATGCACATGGGCGCCAAGTTATTAAAACACAAACACATGTTTAAAACTGAATGACAGAAATGTGTTAGGTTACAAAACTCTTTATTGGAGTCCTGGTACACAGTACAATACTGCTCTGTCAAAAAGTATTGGATCCCCCTTGTTTCGTTTATACAATATGTGTGTGTTTGTTTGGTCTATACTAATAGTGAGTCAGATCTTCAAACAGAAATGTGACGCAAAACAAAAGTAACAGGATTAAACACAAAATACAGTACGTACACGTTTGTTTAATGTTTAATGTATGTTTAATCATCTGTTGTGATTTGAAATGCCTGTGCCTTTATTGAAATTGTTTGTTTGATCTTAACTCGTATTTTAACATGTTATTTTAGTCTGTATCTGTAAAGCGACGTTGAGCATTTATGGCAAAGCGCATTTTATCTATAAATAAAATGTATTATTATTAATAAAAATACTATCGGATAGTCACTCCTAACTATTTTCTATAACTGTTTACTATGTTAATCTAATAGTTTTGACTTCCACACAGAACTATTTGACGGCGGCTACGTGTTTCTGCTGTTGCTCTAGCATCGCACTCATTTACCAGTGGATATTCTTCCTCTTTTGTTAAAATGGGTTGCGAACAGCCTGTAGCTACTTTATTGCCACCTGCTGGCATTCACACCACATTACAACCAGACACAGTTAAAATAAATATTTATATCATGCTAAATATCCGTAAATCATTGCTCATGCCTGCTAGTAACCTTGCATGGATGTGGCCGTGTGATGTAGCGGAGATGGTTAGTTTTACTAACTGCTGTTTCTAGAATGATTTCTAAACCATGACCGTAGTTCCGTCAAGCGAGGAGGACTGCCTCTTAATCTGTGAGTGTAATTAAAAAGAGCTGGAAATCCCCTAGTCTCAATTTAGGTTACCACTGTGTGAACCTCTCTTCTCTGTGTGTGTATTTTCTGCGCGCATGTGTGCCTGCCAAGAAAAACACAACTGCTAAGAACATTTTAAAGCTGGAATGGAACACAGCTCCACGGAAGATTGTGACATTAGGCTGCAATGAAAAGTCATTGGATAAACAAGGACCGACATTGTGAAAATGTTTATGTTGATGGGAAAATTGACAAGACTGATAAAAATCAGTGGTCACACACATTGATGGCAGCTGTCAGAGTAACCGACTAAATAACTGCTGATACTAAACTCTAAGGAAACATTTCTAATTGGTGTGTTGTGACTTCTAATTGGAGTGCTGCGATCTGATATGCTGAAACTGCAAACCTCTGGGCTCCCGAACATGAAAAAGCAGCACGACTAGCAGTCCTTGTGAATGTCCCAACTCTTCATGAAGGCTCAGGATTGGACCCTCCAAGTCATGTGGGAAGATTATGTGAGGTTGGATTCTAACTTGAGTCCCATGAGCCTGCAGCTCTGGACTGACGTTGTGCAGGGCAAAATATTTCAGTTTGATCAAATGTAAAAGCATTAATGATATAATGACAAGTTTAAGATTATTGATCCCGTTGGTTCGGTCAGAATATCTATGAAAGGTGTGTTTAATTTAGAGATATTAACATTTTTGACGAGCAATCCTGCAAAACACAAGCTTTTCTCTGTCGAAATATGATTGTTTTTTGTTTCAAGCTTCATGCGTGCAAAAATTCACACTATGTGAAGTACGAGAGAAAGAGCGAAGAACATTATCTATGAGAGAAAAACCATCGCTGTGACGCAGCAGAACTGTCACGCAAGCACAGGGCTATGATGTGCCATTGTTTATGCAAATGCTCATCATTCGCTCTCCTGTCTTGTTACCTTTATAAACTTTTGATTTGATTTCTCACCTCCATCTCACCTTCTCACCTCCATTAAAAGGTCACATTAGATTTGGAACATAGAATTGTTTGGCTGTAGGTTTGATGGTTACCACACTTTTTCATGTCTTACACCTTGTAAGTCAAGATTTTCAGGAATATCCTATTTCATATGATTTGAAAGTATAGCTCATTAAATGTCTTTGAAAAGTTAAAATCACCTAATAAAAGTTTGAGACTGTGGTTGTTGTGACTAAAATGACCAGCTAAAGAAGGGGGAAATCTGTCATTAGCGTCGTTTACACAGCCTCTTCAAGGTGGGACTGCTGCGCCTTTATTGCGCCTCACAGTTCTGTATTGAAGTCATGAAGGGATAATGGGGATCGTTGTTTCTTTTCCCTCTGAGAGAACATGGATGAATTAACTTCTGGGGGCTGACCTCCTGGAACACCCCGGGTGTAAATACAACACTCCACATTTTTGTGATTAAACCAACTTATTGTGGACTAAACGGATAAACAAGTCCATATTACCTGGATATTTTAATGAAAGACAACCTTAGCTAGAATAATATGAGTTAGTGTGTGTGTGTGTGTTTGTATACTATGAGATGTAAATTGAATCATATTTCACTGGTAGATTTAGTTAGTTCACATATGTTGGGCATATGAGGTGCAATCTTTAGTTTCAATTATTTCCCACACCTAACGCATTTTAACCAGCATGCCATTCTGTCAAAACTATATGAGGCACTTGAGTGTTTAAATCTGTGTTTGTGAGTGGATTCTCAAATATTACCCATCAAAGAGGCGTCTCCTTGTAGACTCAATAGCACTGTCCACATTACGGATGGCCTGCTCAATGGACGTGGTCACGAAGGTGTCCCCCTCCCTGCTGACGGCAGGAACTGATGTCACACAGAGACAGACAGACAAACAGACGGGCTGATTAGAACCAAAGGTAAAATATTGGCTATTAAGACTTACAAGATGTGCAATTTGTATATACACATCTATACACACATATATATATATATATATATATATATATAATATAAATAATTATATTGTGTCTATGTTGGTGTTTAGGGTGTGTGAGTTTTGCCACCAACGGTATCTCTGCTCTGAACTTTGTTCTGGAAGAAGAAGTAATCTATGCTGTTGTTGTTGTATCTGAATGCTCTGTAGGAGAAGGAGGCAGTAACAACCAATCTGAGTTCGTTACATTGATACTGGGGGTAGCAAAGAATGATTTAGCCAAACTAATATTAGTAGTTGCAGCCAAAGACTTATCCCGACAAGCACTGGTACTCACTGTGAAAGACTAGGCAAAACTAGAACTAGTAGCAGCAGCAAAGGATTTAGCCAAGCTAGCAATGGCAGTAGCAGTGAATGATTAAGTGCTAAAACAGGCTCAGGTAGTGGCAGAGAAGAACTTAACCAAAATAGCATTGGTATTTGCGGTGAAAGACTTAGCGAAACTACTGTAGTAGCAAGAAAGGACATAGCAAAACTAGCAGTGGTAGGTAGTAGCAGAGAAGGACTTAGCAAAACTAGCACTGGTAGTAACAGCAAAGGATTAGCCAAACTAGCACGGGTACTAACTCTGAAGGAAGTAGCCAAACTAGCACTGGTCGTAGCACAAAGGATTTAGCCAAGCTAACACTGATTCTAGCAGAGAAAGACTTAGCCAGGCTAGCACGGTTAGTTGCGGGAAAGGGTTTTAGCCAAACTAGAACTGCCAGTATCTACGAGTGATTTAGCCAAACTAGCACTGGCAGTGGCAATGAGTGATTTAGCAAAACTAGTTTGTTAGTAGTAGTTATAGATTTGGTGAAAATAGCACTGGTAATAACAGCAATGTAGGATACTCAATTAGAATCATACTACTTTCTGGAAATAATGTGTGTATCCAGTATCCAGCCCATTGTACAAAGATTGGATATTTTATGGCAAAGTTCACACGGCGCCTCGCATGAATCATTGCAAGGTTTCAGCCAGACAAGTAATTTCTCATCCTCCAACCACCGCTCATTGAGTTCTTGCCCATTGTTGAGCCTGCTAACAGAGTTTCTTCTCCCTGCCACGACCTTTAAAAGCAGTTATCAAAAACACTGTTCTTCTATGTAAAATGTGGGTCACAGTCATTAACAACTGCGGCAGAGTACCACCCTAAAAAACATGAAGTTCTATTGGTAGAAGTCCTGACCCAGTTGCCTAGCCATCAGAATTTGGCCCTTGTCTCTCAGATCCTTACCCTTGCTTATTTTCCCTGCTTTCAGCAAATCAACTTCGGGACAAAATGCTCACTTCCTGCCTAGTTTATCCCACCCACTGGCAGGTGCTATGAGAAAATCAGAGTTATTCTGACTTCACCTGTCAGAAGTTATAGTGTTTAGGCGAGTGTGCGTGGCCTATTTCACATACAAAGAGGACATTTATGTCGGCTAGACGCTGAAATGAATTGTGCTGCGGATACATTTAACTACTACCCTTCTAAAATCCCAGACATTTTGAGATCTTGAATATCAAGAACTAAGTTTAAGATGATAGTAGACTTTTAAAGGATGAGTGAGTTATATATTATTACTTTATTACTGCATTTATACTTAATCACGTCTGAGCTTCCATACAGTAGTGCATATATGTACAACATGAGTCGGAAACTGTCAGGAACTGAACTTCATCTTCCCTCCAGAAGCTGGAGCGAAAGCCTTTTTCTGGCAGACACTTCCTTGTTAGTGTGCCATTGCAAACAGTGCGATTGTGATGAGAGTCCAACAACAACTGAGTACATAGATAGTTTATGGATCGCCCGCAGAGCGCTGTAGTCTTCCAGAGAAATCTCAGCAGGAAAACAATAACACGCACTGGAAGTACTGACTGGAATCTCATTGCGTTGCAGTAGAGTGTGACTAAATTAGGGTCTGCATTTGCACTGAGAACTCTTTCCCTAACGATAATTTCTTTCCTAATTTACTCTTGGAAAGAAAAGCTGGTTAAACGAAGGTTTTGCTATAATTCCACACACATGAGGTTCGGTCACGCTCGCCTGAGTTTTGTGAGCAGTCTGAAAAAACACATTTAAGACATTTAGTCATGATGTCTTTATCCAACTAATCCCAAACGACCACACCCTTGTTAAACTAACTCACCCCTAAAGAAAGAAAAGAACATTGGTGAGATTATGACATCTGCAGGAATGCTGCGGCTGGCAGAAAGGGACCGGGACGGTGCCATTGGCGAGTCCACCAGACATGTCACCAGTTCAATGAACGCTCGATACTTCACTATAGAGCATTCACTAATTACTGATATAGATACATAGACATATACTCCAGGAATCTATTTTGTTACTGCTAAATTTAGATGATTATTAAGTTAGTAAGGACCTAAATGCAGATTTCTATTTTAAAGCAGAAAACAGATTCATCATCATCATCAACTTATCATGATTTACTGCTTGTGCTTCTGTGTATCCCTTGGGTGTATTTATTCAGACAAACGGAGGAAGCGGCTGTGATGTGGATTCATCACAGCCAGAGTTCTGCACTGATTCAGTCCAGTACTCTGTTCTCATGCTGCAGCAGAAAAAAGTTGCCTGCTGAAGGAACAGTTATGGGAAGGCTGTGTGAGCGACAGCAAGTGGAAATTATTAATAATTATTATGCTTCACAGTCTGCAGGAGGACAGGAAAGAAACCGTTTACGCAAAAGAAGAAACATTTAGTCTGACTTAGTCACCGTCGGGTTGATGGAAAGTCAAGTTTCTTAATCCACAAAACATTTCTGGGGCTTCTCAGTGAAACAGTGTTACAGCCTTCTCTTAAAGATCTGAGGAAGATGGGAACTTGTTTTGTTTTCTTATAAAAAAAGGAACCAAAAAAAAAATTACTCCATTCAGGTCATAGGTCATAGGTCATAGGCTATTTACTATCTAATTCTCTGGAATCCTTGGATCCCAAATTTATTTGAATAGACACGATTTACTCTTTTTATCCTGCAGAACTCATCTACATGTTTAATAAATAATAATAATAATAATAAATAATAATAAAAAAATTATAATTTTGAATGCTGTTTTTTTTAAGATTTAAAACAAGTCCTCGTCTGCTGCACTTTCTTACTAGAACGCTGCAAAGTTGTATTGTCACAAAGTTCTGCCACAAAATGTTTTGTTTTCTTTCCACGTAAGAGTAGATGTAGGAGAGGAAAAGCAACATGGCTGCTCTGGGGTATCATCAATATGTGTATATTTGAAAGGCTCAGTTATCCTCGCCATTTAAGAAGGTAAGAATATGGGTGAAGCCTTTCGTCCGTACTTGCAAGTTTTCAGAGAGTTCACAGATGAAACGACATGGATCAGTACCACCAGAACTTGTTGTAGCCATAATTCAATGCAATTCAATGCATATGAATATAAGCATATGACAAATTCGATGAAGAAGAAGTGAAAATTGACAAAACTCTCTGTCAACTTTGCTTTTTATTTCCTATAGGTACATTAACGAAAGGGCCTTTTCTTTTACCACTTGGTGTTGTTTTAAAGACACGGGATGTCACCGCCATCTTGTAGATCAACCAATGTTCAAAGCAACATATCTGCCATTTTTTTGTCCGTGGCAGGTTTGTAAATGACCCTTTTCTCATTAAAATGGGGCAGTTAATGGGAATCAACCAGTGAGGGAGAAAGTATTATGGGTTACGCGCTTCCTGCCTCACCTATGACTGTAAGCACCATGCTAGCAACCTGGTAGCCGATGGGGTTGCGGGCGATGCACTCGTAGCGCCCGCCATCAGCAGTGCCCGCGTCCTTCACCTCTAGATAACCATCAGGACTGATGTGGAACTTGCCACTTTCTGTCACCTGTACACCATCCTGACACAGAAGGGGAGACAAGGAGAAAAGATTATTATCCTAGGAGCTGGCATCATGTGGGGGTCGGTGTCCAGCTGTGTAACCCTGACATCCGTCGTCACGCACACAAACACACACACTGCTTGTAGCCCTGGCTGCAAAGGTACCGCCTGACCATCTGTCTCAAGTCCCCATGAGAACTGTACACCAACAATTAGGGTAGCGATGATGTAATGCCATTACAATACAAAAGTGTTTTGAGTTCAGACACAAATATAAAATGACATTTGTTTGACTTGTCTGACATGTTGCATGATGATAAGAGACGCTCAAAAGGTTGGCCTTTTTCTGAGTTTATTTTAACTCACCTGCTGGGCCTCTCAGAGATGATAGCGAACAAAGCGGAGGTCATTATTTCAAAGCGCTCAGGTCTAACTGTGTCAACAGTGATAATACTCACTTCAAAAAGACTTTGGGACATTAATTACACAGATACTTCCCAGAAACATACGACAGAGATAACTGGGTTTGTTATCTCTTTCTGTCCCATCAAGTCTGAGGTCTGAGCGAGCCTCTTTGTGAGACCCACATTGGGTGAATGAACACATCCAAAAGGCAATTCTGGATCATTTTGCATGCAGGGTATCATGAATTGCCAAACCGAACAATTAAGATGTTGATGCCCTTTGCCAACACCTCACCTACGTCAGACTGGGTTCTGTGTTCTCGCCAGCACGAAGAGAAAGTACAGGAACAAAGACTGAAACTGCCACTGATACAACCCCACAACGCAGCATTATGCGAGGTCACTCAAGCACGTCCCCCCCCCGTTCATCAGCGGTGAGGCGAGGCATCATGTGTTCTATGTGTCCAGTTTGCAGTCAAATGCTCTTCTACAAACTCTTCTCACTGCAACGTGTCTGTACACAGACGGTTAAGTAATAATTTGGAAAAGGAAGGCGGAAACCTGTATAAAATGAAGATTTCTAATGGTAATTCTGTCACATACATTTAAGTTCTATATGTAACAACATACAGAACCAATCAAAAAATTAACACGGCCTTCCAACTTTAGTCTGATATTGTGTTTACTTGTTGCCTTATGAAAAAAGGCATGTAAAAAAAATAAAATAAGAGAGATGTCCTCGGAGCTGATGACAGTAGTAAGGATGTGTCATGAGGTACATGTTAAAAACTCTTATTCAATGTATTTTCAACCACTTGTTTGACCCCATGACCTCTGTGATTATGAGGGTCCCTCACTCAGCCACCTGGAGCTTTGTCATCCTACCTTGTTCCAGGTGAGGACGGGTTGTGGCTGGCCCTGAGCGCTGCAGGGAATCTGGATGTCCTGGCCAGACTCCACCGTCAGGTCCCTTGGAGCATTTGTGAAAACAGGCGTTACTAAATGAGTTAAAACATACACACACATGCGCATGTGTTAATGATTATACACCAGTGCCCACAGTTCTGTACATGAAAAGTGCATTTCACAATCAATCCTCAGCTGAGAATGATCTTTACAGTCCTGCAAATGCTCACAGAGCAGACACACACTCACCAGTCTTTGGGTTAAACCATATTTCTGTCCTGTATATATATATATATATATATATATATATATATATATATATTATACATTATATTTTCTTTTCAAAAAAACTTTTAATCACTTTTGGGGGAGGGGCTTTTCACAGTATTTCACTGATATCGTTCGGCAGATACTAGATAAGCTGTCTTTGAAATATCCGTGTTCATCAGTGCAACTATTGTCCAACATAGATTTGATCCCATACAAAACAAATTTCAGGGACTTTCTCATTCTGCCTGTGTTACGCTGCTAAATAAAATCAGACACATTCTGTCAGAAAAAGATTAGAAGCTAGATAATTGCAATTCTCAAATATCGGTTTTGTACCAAAGACTCTACGTCTGATGGATCCATGCTGCTAATTGAAAAGAAGTAGTATAAGAGAAGAGACCTTACTTTTTACAGTGTGGGTTTCTATCTTTAAGGGATGCTTGAAATCCCTCTCCTCATGATGAAAGTACTTTGTGGTTGCAAACCAACATGTCCTAAAACTCTCTTTTATAATCAGGCTTACAGTTTTGGCAGTTTAACGCTGCTCCCCCTTTAACTAGTATAGGTGTAGACAGCGGGGGGGGCTGATCTCTTCTCCCCTCTCCACTCAACAGCTTCACGTTGTAGTATGAATGCACGTTGCTAAATTCTAGCCCAGTCTTTGCGCTATCTCACCTCAGAGGTTCTCGCTACTATTGTGGCCGACGCCCACAGATACTTTTATCTATAGTTCCTGTCATAGTCATTACAGATATTATCAATATTGATATTAAAGAATGATATTATTAATAAACAAATTGTTTTATTACAGCCGTCATTATTGGTGTTGCTTTACATCTCTGTGTCTCTCTCTTCCTCCCTCGCCCATCTCTCTCTCTCTCTCTCTATCAGACCAAATGGTCAAGCAGGGCGCGCTACTACTGTCTCAAAGTTTTTGATCCATGGCCACCGAGCTTTTTTTTCTTGAGTGACTGTCAGGTCTCTGTTACATGAAGTAAATGTCTTGTCCGCTTTTGACAAGAGAAGCCTTTGTTGGTGCATAACGAGAAACATTAACTCTAAATGAAATGCAGTCAATTATAATGCAAGAAAACCAAACATTGTGAAACGAAAAAAAAACAACCCTAACTACAACTACTCCTCTCATCATAGTCTAAAATACTCTGGCTCTGGTTACTGCATATGCAGGGCTGCGGTGAAAAGACGTGCTGCGTTTGACTTCGGAGCACAATGAGCGACCTATTCAAAAGAAACCTCCATGGAAATCCATTTTCCCAGTGGTCAAACTGAAAAACTGGACATGCCGGGAATCATGGAAGCACTAATTTGTCATTTTTCCTTCAACGCAGATCCACTCTCACCAGAGCCAGTCTAGTCTGCCTATGCCATCAAGAAGTCTTTACCGGTCAGAAGGCAGGTGGGCGGAGCGTTGAGACGACCATTGATATATGATACAGTATAATTTAATAAAAGAGCAATAATGGACCTAATGTGGTGATTATTGATTGGTAATGATTATGCAGAGAGGGGTGACTACAGCAGAGCAAAAGAAAACTTAAGATGTAATGCAGCTGTAGCCATTGATCCTTTTTGTGATCCAAAAAAATTAACCCCTACCACCCACGCTGTGTTATACTATCTATGTGACCAAATGTGGTGAGCGGTGGTGCCTCCCGCACACCATATAGAAATTCCTTCACGGTTCCCATGCAGCAGCCAGTAGTGAGCCACCTGGCCATGGGAAAATCCCTCAAGTTGTAGCAGGGTGGTGGAGGGGGTGGTAATTTCATAGTCGTTGCACGCTAATTACCCGCCTCAGTATGAAAGATGAACTTTCTAAAACAAAGGCTTCTCTGCGGTGTGCACCAGACAGCATCAAGTCAGGAACTCAGAATGGTAATCCCTTAATCTATTCCTCTGCATGACTCTCTTAGCATAAGGCAGCCGTCATAGACTGCCGGCGCGGTTGTGTGCGACGTCTTTAACATCGTCGGACCGTTATACAACGTGTACTTTGAGCCATGTTAACAGCCATTACTACATGGAAAAACATGGTGTCATCACAGGATTACAGACTGCCATGCTTTCCTGTGCTACACCAAACCTGTAATTTCAGGCTCACACACATACATAAACACACACACACCCAAACATACAACCATCTGTAAAAAGAGAGAAGCAGTGAGTCAGAGCAGCTTGTATATGCCTTCTTTTGATTTAAAAGAACATGCAAACACATGCACATGTAGAAGGAACTACAATGCAGTCCAGGATCATTTGGAGCAGAGCAGACGGGACTCCAAAACAGTCGGGACATATTGTAAAATGTCAAAAAAAAAATAATGCAATGATTTACAAATCCGTTTTAACCTAAATGTGATTGAACTCAAAGTACAAAGTACAAAGAGTACAAAGAGCAGATATTAAATATTTAAAGTTTTTTAGGTTTTTGTGGATGCATACTCATTCTGAATTTGATGCCTCTAACATGTTCCTAAAAACTTTGAGTTCATTGTGTTACACCACTTTTTCTTTTAACAACACTCAGTGAGGGTTTGAGAGGAGATACTAAATGTTTACAGTGTCACAGTGGAAATTTGGGTCCAGTTCTTTGCTTGATATATGACTTTAGTTGCTCAACAGTCCTGTTTCTCAATTGTGGTGTTTGGTGCTTCATAATGTGCCACAGATACAGGTCTAGACTGCAGGCAGGTCGGTCTGGTGCCCAGACTCTTTAACTCCACTGTTGTTTGCCATGCAGAGGCAGAGTATGGCTTCATTTTCTCGCTGCTGGAATAAGCAAGGACATCCCAGAAACAAATGTTGCCTGCATGGCAGCATTTGTTGATTATGTGGATTAATGGGGCCTTCACAGAGGTGCAAGTTACCCCGAGCCTTTGGCACGAACACACGGCCATTCCGTCACAGATGCTGGTTTTGAACTTTGTGCTGCTCAATGGTAGCTGTTGATAGACTTCTTACACTTCTCATGGTAAAGTCTGAACTTGTATGTTTTAAACAACAACGGTTTTCAAAAGTAGTGCTGGTGTGAAATTCAGAATGAGCATATATTTACAAAAATTAAAAAAGTTGATGAGGAAGAGCACAAGATACTTTGTCTTTATTCTGTTTTCTATTGAACGGATGGCCTAGGAAATTATCACATACTGTTTAATAAATTTTTCCCAGAACCTGTAATCAGGGTTGTATATTTACATTGACACACACACACACACACCCACACACACACACACAAATTAGCTTCACCACTCCCACCCGCCCAACATTTTACCGTCTAGCACCTCGCCTCCTCCTCCCCTCCCTAGGAAATCACAGAGTGTTTAGGGAGGGCCCTTCAGTAGACACACACACGATAGCCACATTTGATGTTTTCTAGAATGGACTCACTCTTATGTTAACCGCTGCCACTAGTGGCTATTTTCCGTTCCTCCATTCTACTTGTACTCCTCGCCAACATAATGTGTCTGGGACCCAAGACGCCATCATGTGCTGTCCGGTGGTCTTATTGTGAAACGCTACCCTGTACCCTCACCTCTCTGCTGGATGGTGAGCTGCACGGCGATGTGCACGGTCCCTACGGCGCTGACCGCCTGGCACTCATACTGGCCCTCGTCGTGGGCTGCCACACGAGTGATGCGAAGAGTTCCGGAAGACAGGACCAGGTGACGGCGGTCGAGGGGTAATGGACTCCCCCCACGAGTCCAAGCAATTACCGGCTGGGGGTAGCCACTCGCCTCGCAGACGAAGTCCACTGTGTGACCCTCCAGGACGGACTGGTCATGTGGTGTGACTGTAAACTGGGGGATCGCTGGAAGGAGAAGTGGAAAAGAAATTATATATTTTTTTAGATTTAATCTTGTAGACCAGCAGATCGTATTATGAAGCTATTATTCTCTTGATTCCCAACAGTTACAGCTGAGGGGAATAATTCAGTTACAGAAAAGCTAGCTGAGATTCTACATATTCCCTGTCAAAATGATTCATGGGGGGACTCACTAATGGAGATCTTGCAAAAGTTCAGTTTGGAACACAATCGGGCCACAGTTTCTGCTCATTCCAATCTATTTTCCTCACCTTTTACACATGATCAGTTTCTGCTTCACAGTCTGGTGTATCACCTATATCATATATCATATTTGTCCGATCACTGTGTCAAAACTTTAATCATTCAGCTTCTGTCTTTTAGAATATGATTCTCTCCCTTTATCTAGTTTTTAACGCTGTTTGTTCAGCTCCATCAGCCTCCACGTTCATCATTCTCAGCAGAGTCATAAGCCACCACCACCAGTTCGGTGTTTCAACAAAATATGATTGCATTGTTTGGTTACTCCTTATATTTTCTAACAAACCTTATTAACGCCCAACCAATCTGCAACAGAAGAAGAGGCATGTACACACGCTGAGAAACCGACAAACTGCAGCAAAAGTATTTTTTATGTGAAGTTTGTTTGGTAAAGGGACGTTTCCCTATCAGAGGATCACAAAAATACTGCAATTTCAGTAAGCAGGCGTTGCTTTGAAAACAAAAGATGCAAACATCAAAAATTTTGATTGGCAGCTCAAATTTAAGGATTCTTTGATAAAATCCTTTTAAATGTATTCACGGTTTTTTTTTATCAATAATTTAGAGGGACGAAAATAAATGGTGACTTCTACCTTGAACGATGATGTGCGCCGTAGCGTGTATGGTATCAACATTATTGGAGGCGAAGCAGGTGTACTGTCCTCCATCGGCCTGGACCACGTTCTGGATGTAAAGCCCTCCGGAGGGGGTGGTGTTGATGCGGGAGTCGTTGGGCAGTGGAGTGCGATCGCCCTTTGTCCAGGAGACCCTGGGCTGTGGTTGGCCCGTGGCGCTGCACTCCAGGGTCACACTCTCTCCCACCAGCACCTCAGTGTTCTGAGGCTGGATCACAAAACTTGGTCGTGCTGGAGAAGCCGGGACATAAAAATAGGGTTAAGAGATAGAAGATGACACTTTGAGTAACTTCTGAGTGACAGGGAGGCAGTGGCGATCTCAATAAAAGTCATCAAAATGATCAAAAGCAAGCTGCGAGAGTTTGGGAGGTCAGTTCATCGCAAACATTATCTTTTTGTATTTCTGTCAATAACAACTCTTTGAAAACGGCCAAAACAACTTACGGGCTTTCCGTAGTCCGGTCCATATTTGGCCAGTGATTACAGTGCAGTCGGAGGAAATATGTACACAGTGAGGGGCCTCGCGTTTACAATCACACAGACAGGAAATGCACAACATCTGCTCTCAGAAACTATTCCTTAACAAGAGTTTGTCGCTAAGCCATCGATCGCCTGCCGATGACCCAGGGGTCATCTGGAGAAAGCAATGTTAACCTCCCACAGCGAGAACTGTTTCTGCTCTCAGACAGAGGATAGAGATAAAGAGACGGAGGACGTGAGTACTTGTGTGTGTGTGTCTGCATTTGTGTCTGCGTGTGTTTTAGCTTTAACTCAAAGTATGTGAAGGGTAAATCTCACATGAAAGCCAGCAGGCTTTGCTCACAGATCAGTGGGACATCCCAGTTATTTGACCTGTTGAACTCTGAGGCTAACCTCTGTGCCACTCACAGCCAACCTGTCTTTTTCTGCTCTGATGACATGTTTCATGTTGAGCTGTCAACATTAACACTCGTGATTAATCTGGAGGATGTTCAATTTTGTGGAACACAAATTAATCAAATTAAAAAAGAAAACGTTTAACCCCTATTTCCACCCATAATACAAGTGTGGATTCTCACAGGGACCAACATCTGACGTGTGTGGCAAATTGTGCTCCACGCTGCACTGCAGACATTGATGCAGTGATGAGCTCTCTTTCCGCCAAAGTACAATTACACTGAAGTATCACTGCTCAGTATATGACCACAGCATCAAGGAGCAGATGCCTTGCGTAGCATAGATCCTTCAGAGGGTAACCTCAGCGATTGCTGTTCAGACATTTCAAACACAGTTCTGCAGAGCTTTGGGTTCACTAATCTTCTCATGCTCAGTGAGTCCAGAACTTACCCAGATGTTGGAATCTAACTCTCAACCCCACTGAAGGAGCTGCTGCAACAGCAGAACCACAGTTTGCAAATTGGATTGTTTTCATATATTGCAGTGGTGACTTATTTTTCCACCAGAGCACAAGTCTCATCTCAAGTACCTTCTTCGAGCTGAACCTTTGGAGAACAACCAGGGTGAGACTGTGAGGCTGATGACCAATGCAACCGCCAAATGAATCGCCATAGACTGCAGGCACAATATCATTGTTAAGGACCAGATGCTTCAAGGCATTATCCAGATCTCCTCATACCCGTCATACCAGACATCCTCAAGGGGAACTGTGGGGTCCAACATTCATGAATAGTACGGCAGTGAAACGGTAAAGAAAGCAGAGCTCTTGGCTCCAGCTTCTGGGCCAGATTTTATATTGCAAACAATTTACAGGCAAGCTGTTTGTACTTTGTAAATGTTTTTTCTGTGGTTGTCTCATAATTACGTCTGCAAGCCATTAAGGAGTGTGTGCAGAAAAGCCAAATCAAATAAAAATATCAAACTAAGCTGAGATTTACAACTATTAGTATCTCAAATTTGAAATTGAGTTGAAAGCAGCCACTTACAGGGGGCTCCAAAGTATCGCAGCGTGACCTCGGAAGTCTTGACCTCCCCAGCCACGTTTTTGGCCATGCACTGGTACACTCCCTGGTCCGTCTCCCTGGTGTCCTGTATCATCAGCGTCCCGTCTTCCAGCAGATTCAGGCGACTGTCGTCACGCATGTTTAGTGCGTTGCTGTCAGGAGGGCAGAGATAGCACATCAAAGTAGAGCTGATCGAAGTTCTATCATCCACGCTCAACTGCTTCCTGGTTTGTCACAGCACTGTGACTTTCAGATAGCATCTCATTTGTCCCGCCTACAAAGCATCATGGGATTGACCGAGGATGCCTAAGAACAACAATATTGAGTCTCCTTCTCTCAAAATAAAATAAACTGATTATTAAAACCTGTGAAAGCCCTGAATAAGCAACAAAACATGACCTTAAGCTAACATTAACCTTAGCTAAGCTTGTTTCTCTGATACCATCAGATCCAGATGTCTGATGACTAAAAGGGTTCATCTGGAGGGAAACACGCAGCTTTAGCTACAACGACCTAAATCTATATATTGCATTGACGTGACTTTAAATAGTTACATGGTGGTCCACTGTTAATGTGTTTATTTGAAAACCAGCGCTGAAAAGTCTGCTTCTTCAGAACCTCGACACCACAAAACTACAGACATGTTAAAGATCTAGAGTGGAGTCAAACAGAGCTCTGCATGTCGGATGCTGGCCCAGCAAGATTGCAGGAATCGATCTGGCTGATTCCTTCGTAGCTGATGGAAGCCAGAATTTTCTCTGCTGGGTGAGACAGTTGGTGTGATAGTGGGAAGTGGTGGCGAGTACAGCAGTGAGCTGGAACGTCCTCGCTACTCTCTGAAGTAAGTAGACTTCTTCTTCAGCGGAACTTCACATGCTGCACAAATTTAGTCAGTACAGCCTAATTTTGTTTCATAGCTGCCAAAACGTGCATCTTATGCAGTCCAATCCCGTACTCATGCAAAACAGATGTTCTCCCATCTTTAGAAATAATGTTTATCCCAACATTGTTCAAATGTGGGCACAGTATCAGACCGTAAATCTATTTCACTGCTTATTTATGCTCCATCTAAGTTCCTAAAGGGGCATACTTGTCAGTGTCGCTATACTTCAAAGCGTCCTTCATGTTGTTATCGATATACAAACGGCCGATATCGATATATGACGGAGAAAAGTCGTTTCAGCAACAACAAAAGTGCCAACGATGGAGGAGGTAGCGATGATGTGCCTTATAAATACAATGTGCAGCAGTTTTTCTTCTTTGTTGTGTCTTTAGATATTTGTCATCCTGCTTGAATTATATCCAAACTGTCCCCTATGGCCCCAGTCGGTACAGGAGGTTTAAAATATGAGCATTTTATTTGCCATAAACACAGGTTTTAGCATAAGATAACAACAGCAAGCGAGGAATGTAACATTTTTCTGCATTGATACCTTTCACATTTTCACATTCCAAATATATCTTATTTATAAAATAAAATTTTCAAATCTGGACATTAACTTGTAATGGAGTAATTTTACTGTTTGGTATTGTTACAATGTGGAGGACCTGAGCCCTTCCTCTACCCCTGACTGGAGGCCTTACTTGTTTCTAAGCCAGATGATCTGTGGTTTAGGGTTGCCTTCAGCCCGACAGGTGAAATAGACGGTGTTTCCTGATGTAACATCCACATCCTGGGGCTCCGAGGTGATCCTGGGAACCTCTGGGAGAGAGGGAGAAGAGAATTAGGCAATTCAATACACTTGTCAATCAATCTGCCTTTTCTTCCAAGCCTCTCGCGGATTTGCCATGTCCTTCTAAAGGTGCTACCTCGGCGCAGAGCTAAATTGTAAACTAACCACTCTGGTTATAGATCCTAAACCACCATATCTTAAGATGTCGGTTAAATAGTCTGAGCTGGGAAGCTCTCTTATTCATAATCCGATGATATAGTACAGTAGGTGGCCGTCTCACATTTTCTTTTCTTGGACGATACCTTGTTTGACTAGAAGTTTGTCCACACTGACTCATTCATAGGTTGTTTTTTTCTATATTTTGACAACTTCATCAAAATAGACATCCAAACTATGAAGTAACATGTATGGAATTGTTTAATAAACAAAATAAGCATGAGATGCCATTCCATCTGGTTTTTGCATGGTGGGAAAGTCCTTTGTTTCTGAAACCCACAGCCGGGCTTACCGGGTCTCCTCAATAACCCTCCTAAACCCTAACTGAGATGGTTTGGGATGAGTTTTACCATAGAGTGAAATAAAAGCACCTGAAAACAACTTAATACATACGGAACTCATTCAAGACTGTTTGAAAACCATTCCAGGTGACGACCTCATGAAGCCGGTCGAGAGAACGCCAAGAATGCAAAGCTGTCATCAAAGCAAAAAGGTGGCTGCTCTGAATAATGTAAAATATAAAACATTTCTCAATGTTTACATTGTCCTTTTCTGACTGAATAGTTCCATATGTTTTATTCCATAGTTTTGATTCCATCAACATTCTTCCTCAATGTGGAAAAAAAATGAAAATATAAAGTAAACATTGGAAAAATAAGGTGAGTCCCAACTTTTTATTGGTACTGAAAGGCACAGGTCGGGTAAGGTGAGATATTTTATCTCTAGGATAACGTAGAGATATATATCTGAGGAAAGCAGACCAACCAAACCCAAAACTAACCAATATAACACTCTTCTGAAGGACTATATTTGGTCTGGACTTTTTTAATTTAATCAAGACTAAAATTTCAGGTTCAAAAGGTTCAGTTCAAATGCCTGTGGTCTGAAAGGAGTTGGTCTCATTCTGAGTCAAACTCAACCAAGGCTCAGTTTGTTTACAGTGCAAAAGCTCGTTTTTGAGTGACTATGACATCAGGGCAGAATTACAGGAAGTTACAATAGGCTTCTGTCACCAATAAACAAAAGAACATAAACAAACGGAAGAAGGAAGAAGTTAACAATGAGTACGCGGACGCACAAAGGGAGAGGAAGAGACGAGGTATTCAATAGAGATGAGGCTAGATAAAGAAATAGACCGAGTGGAATAACACAAAGAAGCTGAGGTATATTTTATCTTCTGTGAGGATGAGAGAGGACAGGAGAGGATGTCAGACCCGAGGCCAATCTACTAGGCCAAACAATCATCAAGTATACGATTAATAAGGTATGTGGTGAAAGATTCTTTTTTGAAACCAAACTAAATGGCTGAAACATCTACAGCGTCTAAAAACTTTGATCTTGATTTGGACTTTTAGGTGCGAAAGCTTTCTATGAATATCTCTCCTCGGAAAATGGGGTATCTTGGTAGCGTCCATCATGGACCAGTGAAGAGGGAAGACTGGCAAATCCGATACCACCTGTACAAGGAGGTTCAATTTCTTCATCTAAAGGAGGATGTCTGTTTTGGCAGCTGTTCAACCCTCTGTACTTTGCTCTGCCCTGTTTCCACAGGAGGAGAAAGGGAGGTGTAGAATAGCTTCCATGTTTCTGAGCAGACATTCTTCCTCTGCTGCCTGGCAGGCAGATGAAGTGGAGGAGGTTACATTGAGCAAGAATGGGCAAGTTGGAGCCATCAAATTAGCCGCTGAGATTTAAGAGTGGTTGGGTTTCACTCAGCTGCCAACTGGCCTGCCTGGCTCAGAGAGCAGCTTTCAAATGGAGGTGGAGGAAACTAAGACTTCACACAGTTGGACTTACTGATACGGGAGCTAATCGCCTGTTACACAAATCGGCCATACAGAAATGGTGTTGTTCTTTATTCCTTGCAGTGTTAACGAGAACTGACCCACTTAAAGGATCATTTAACCCAGAAATAAAAATTCTGCTGGTTCCAGGTGGGTATTCTTAGTTCATACAACATTTGTTGAGCGGTGCAGCGTTCTTCCAAACACAACCAGGATTGGCAGAAAAATGGCTAAATACTGTTCGTACTGAACACAGTCTTCAGAACTCCAGAGATCTCAAACTGCATACGTCAGCTTTCTACTCTACCTGGATGCACATTTATGAATCCCACTATTGTGATGCTATGACCCGCTGTACTCTACAGGTGGGTTACTTGGAAAAAACAAAAAAGGCTTGTCAAGAAATCAGTGTCACTCTTTCAGGAGTGAGTCGATTACCTTTAGCTGCATAGCAGAAGAAATGTACACCCGAGATTTAACCGGACAAATGGAGTGCCTGATTCATAATATACTTGGCCTGGATGAGTATTGAGGTCCACCCACCCAGCTGCCAGGACGTCAATGAGATATTATAAAGACAACGGACACCACCATCTGACAGACTTTAGGTTTTAGTTGGAAATGTAAACTGGCTTCAGCCTCCGACTTTGAACAGTCTTTTAATTTTAGTAAGAAATTTGGTTGTAAATGTGAATGTGAGCGTGAATGGTGAACTGTCATCAACTGTTAAACTGTCCATGTCACACCATCAATATTTTCTCAAGACAAAAAAATGGACATTTGTTCGGTTTTTGACAGCTAATAGATTTTGTAGTCCAGAAAAAAACTAATTTTTCCGACATTGGATGTAGATGTCAAAAAAGTATTTGGTTTGATGTCCATTCAATTTTCATTTCCAAGTCAAATATAACGTCCGTCCAACTTTGCAGGTTGAGTTCATGCCAACAAACCTGCTGTTCCTTTCCATCATAAGAGTGCAAAATCTTTCTGGTGTTACATTAACGTCCTGCGTCAGCTGGGAAGGCTGGACTAGGCTCACTGGGCATAACCTTTCCATTGAAGTCTGGAGAATCATTGCATAACATTCATGAGCATCTTTAGAGCTCACTGCCAATAGTTAAAAATTAGAACATTTGTGTCAGATGACAGCGACGTCCTCAGGACTGCAAAAAACAGAGCTTTTGCAGTCCTGAGGTCAGGCCTTTAACCCCATATCACAGCAGAATAATTGTGGATTGACATAAGAATCATGAAATGAGTAAAAGAAGAAACCAATTTTTAAATGCACTCCAGTAACTAGTTCTAATGATACGGCTGATTAGTTTATATCACATAATTTATGATAACTCTAATAATGGGATGTTTCATTGTTTAGATGTGTGCCTTATCATTTCAACAGAAAATACCTATATTGATTAGAAACTGTGAACTGACAAAAGTTATGATGTTGTGGCTCATTGGTTTATATTACATCGTTGATCATCGTTCATCATTTATAACAATATTGTGATGTTTCTTTGTTTGGTTGTGGGCTTTTTGTTTCAATTCAACAGGAAAATACACCTGTCAGCCACAACTACAACCAGTTTCTAGATCTAAATACTGTAAATACATTTATCAAGTGTGAATTTGAGTTATGGGTATAAAAATACCACTAGATCAAATGTGTCTAAAAGTGTAAAAGTGCGCAAATTGAATACAACAGTATGGGATGCAAACGTTTAGAGCTACTAGAAACAATTAGTCAAATTTAATTCAACAAGGGACTTTTGAGGAGATGCGGAATAAACGATTCCTCGCTACGTACGTATGGATGGAGGAAGGGTTACCCTATATGCCCACTTCAGCGAGGGCATAAGGACACCTTAACCCAATTATTTTATGTATTCACCTAATGCACACACAGAGAGGGAGAAAAACACACATACACACACACACATATACATACGGCACCCTCATCTTATTAATGGACCTAGCAGCTGTTGGGGGGGGGCAGAGACACAGCTGCTACTGTATGAATGGTGAAACAGGTGTACGTCCGGAGACTTCAGACACAAAGAGGGGATACGTGTGTGTATATGTCTGCGTGTGTGAGTGGAAGTGTGAGACGGTGACTAAGCTTAACTGCTATTTGTCGGCAGGACAGCTGGAGATTTGTATGTAGAATGAGTTGTGGTTTAAGTTAATAAAATAACATGGCTTTCACATCTCAGCCGTCATGTGTGTATGGCATCATGTAATCTGGCTCAGATGAGAGTTCCTCTCAGTGTAGAAGTAGACAAGTGGAAAATCACGTTAGGTTTCAGTGACGTGACTTCCCAATGTTGCATACTACTGTCATGTAACTCTACATATTTGGACATTACTCTGTACTTCAGCATCTTCTCGCCAGATGCCAAACTGAATTTCGCCATCTCAGTACTTACACTCTGCACAATCACAACTAAGTTAAATTTAAGCTTGTCTTATGAAAAGGTTATATTTGTTAATGCTGTTAATGATGCAGCATATTATGTCAGTCATGAAAGCTGATCAATTTTTATGAAAAACCCTCAAATCTCAAAACTACTGTCATGAATGCAGACTTTCTAGGGCCGTCAACATTGACACATGTAATTAGTCTGGAAACCCTAATGTACTAGTTCTTGAGCTGTCTTTTCACCAAAGCACAATTTATATATCAACTTTGATAGCACTCGCATTATGATGGTGGCAGCGAGAAGATGCCCTTTGTAGCACACATCATGTGAGGTGATCACAGAGACTTTACTAGTGCTTTAGCCGAGTGGTATAAAATAGACAAACATTTCAAAGACATTTGTGCAAACACAGCAGAACTGATAAGCCTCTACTCATCAAAAAGAGGAGTTACTCATCCAGGCTGCCCCCAGGCATTGGGGAGTTCATCCCTTTAGTTGCTGAGGACAACATTGCAACAGAAGAAGCACTACTTAGCCGTGCTAACCTCATCTTAATATGACAACTGGCCAAGTAGGAAACACTGTTAGAGCCATGCAGGTACAGTGACATCATCATCTATTAAATATAATAGTCAATAAGATGTCCTTAAGTAGAAACACTCTGATCCCTATAACACATGTCTTTATCACAAATTCCCTTGTATTAACTTAAAAGCGAGAGTAAGTAAATGCTAGTATTCTTAAAAAGCGATCAAACATAATTGTAGCAGATTATTGTGGTTAATTCCACTTAACTTTTGAACGGACTGAAGTCACTACAGGTCTCAAACAGTCCATGATACTCAGTAAAGATCATGCTCAGGGGAGATTCTGTTTTTTCCTTTACATACCACAGTTGAGCTCCTCTGCGGTGAGCGTTGCCACTGATCTGCCCTGCAGGCGGCTGGGGTAATCGCAGGTGGCTGCAGCCTGAGCGTTGCCCGACTCGGCATATTGCTTCAGGAGGTCAGCCAGCCACAGCAGCTCACAGTCACAGTTTAATGCATTGGAATCCAGTCGCCTAAACACGCAGACACAGATAAACACATCGAGTGAGAAAAGGGCACGCAGTCCAAACATAAATACTGGATATGACATGTGGCTGTGGAGTTGCACATCCAGAAGGGTCGTTTAAATCCTCTCTTGCAGTTTATGAACGGCGTGTCATGGCCTGGCTCAGTCCATCTCAGTCAAAACACTGGGGCTCAGCAGCACTGAACTGGAAGAGACTCATCCTCGTCCTGAAAATTACTTAATGTGGCTTATAAAGGCTGAGGGTTAAGACTTCATTCTGGCCGACTGAAGACCCTAGAAGGTTTAATATCACATTTCTTTGGGAAAAACAGAAAACTAAATTTGAAGAAAATTCTAAATAATGCGTTTTGCATTGATGCATATGCAAATCCTGCCTGTTGGCGAGGCTGAGCATCATTGCAATTATAAGACCAGGTAGAAAATAAATTGACAAAAATGTTTTTTAAAGATTTTACAACACAAAGGGAGAAAATAATGAGATATGCCAGATTACTGTTTGTTCTTAACCATACAATGACCGGAGGAAGCTACAGACTGGAGATGTATTGGGATAGTTGCTCTGCCCAAAATTCTTCCTTTCCTTTGAGAGTGAAGAGTCTGTTGTGCGAGATGGATCACAGACCTTCCATTTTCGTCATAAACCATCCAAGGATTAAGTACTTAGAAATGCTTCTGTGTATTAAATGTATTACCAAGCAAAGTTGCTTTGCTGGACACACTTTCTTCCAACCTCCGGAGCAGCTGGCTATCAGAGCGAATAGCAGAACTAAGGAAAGGACTGGGCGGTGAGCCTGGTGATGGAAACCATCTTGCTGCCAAAGAAGCGTGAGAAGGGTGTAGCGTGGTAACATGGCATTTAACTGACTTGATACAGGGTGTCATGGGGTCAACTACAGCGCTCCATAGAGACGTATGTTCTCACACAGCCTTCGTTGTGGTTCTTTGGGACTCTTCCACTTACAATCGCTTCATGGCCTGGAGATGAGAGAAGGTGCCGGGAACTAGCTGGGTGATTCTGTTGTTGTGCAAAAACCTGAGTGAGAAAGAGAAAACATGTCAGATGATCTATCAGTGTCCATAAGCAGAGAGATTTATTGCTAGGAAAACCACCCAAAGACTATAAATAACATCTCCTACTCAGGAATTTGTGGAATTTGAATACATCAACAGGTTTCAGATATAACTTTTTCAAAATGTGACCATATAATAGTGTATTTGAGCTTTGGGATGATCAGAGATGCTATTAGAATCATTTATTATTGGATAGTCAGGAGAAGAGATCACATGGTTGCACCCAACCTTCAAGGAGTATTTCCACCAAATGTTTTCCAGCTGACACGTTAGCAGTTTCGGCGAGTCATGGCCCTTGTCCTCCAGGCTTCCAGCTTGTGTCCAGTTTCTGCTGGCTGATGTAACTTAAGGTCTCTTCTCATGACAAACATGAGGTTAGACTCCTTCCTCTGAAAGCTGTCGCTTCCAAACCTTCTTTTTCCCCAAGTGCTGGCAGGCCATTTTTTAACCGGTTGGACAACGTGTGTTCTTGAGGTGATGCAGGCACTGACCTATATCTAGTACCTGCTTCCTGTGTTTTACCAGATTGAATCACTTCTTGTCCAGCCTTGGACCAGCCCTGGTGTATCCTGAGCCTCCCTGCGCGCTTCCTCTCTACAGGAAATTTGACTTTGCCAAGTCTATGGAAAGCCTCAGCCTCCATATCCACCATATTGCAATCCTGGTAAATGTCCAATTCTGTCCACCTCCAGAGACACCCTTGCTCAATTTCGATTGCTGTCGCATGAAAGGTAAGTTCCCCTCTTGCGAGAACTGACATATAATACAATCTTTGGGTCAGACATGTTTCCAAAGTTTCTGATACAGCTGCTAAACAGGCTATTCTGCTTTTGTGGTAGTAGTTTCCTATATATACATATACATACAGTTACATAGATACATATTTGGATAGAGAGAGAGAGAGAGAAAGAGAGAGAGAGAGAAAGAGAGAGAGAGAGATACACACACACACACACATATATGTAGTTTTTTTTTTACATCAAAATCAGAATCATTTTCCAGCTGGGACTAGAAATATGAGCATCTTCCCAGGCATGGCCAAACCCAGAAGATTTCCAATGTCTGCTAAAATCAGACATCAAAACATCTTCTGATTTATTTAAGGAACCATCAATAAAGCTTCCCAAAACTATTCAAGCCTAATTGACTTTTAATCAAAACAATATTTTACGCAGATCTTCTTCCTCTATCCCTTCCTCAAGGGAACCGAATCGCAGATTCAGATTCAGCTTGTTTGGCCACCTAACCAATGAATGGCCTCCCTGACAATAACCATGGAGATTTTCCCCGACGAGCCAGTAAGAGCGTGCATCTGGGAATTCCCTCTTCCCATTTTTTGCAGGTGTCCCTCTATATTGGGAATCCTTGAGCCCATAAACAGGGTTAATGAAACAGGAATTTCACAATACTTTTTTCAACCTTCAGACATCTGGTGGATAGTTTTAAGGACATTCCATCTGTCAGGACAACACAGATTGTGTAGGAGTGTGGTCAGGTACAGTCGTATTAATACAACATAATATGAAGCTTTCACATTAAGATAACCAGGACCACTCTATTGATTGTGAAAAAGTTGATAAGATCGGATTTAAATGTGGTATCCATGTGGGACATTAGGGGCATATCCCTTGACTTGAGGCTGAAGAATCACAGTCAGCTGTATCCTGGTGTCCCACAGCTACTACCTCCAAAGTCATTATCAACGACGTTGAACCAAAGCTGATCCAACTTGATCCTGGAGACCACACGTAATGACCAGCTCCCATGGCTGCAAAACTTGCACAAGACATTCAAAACAGCAATGTGTAAAGCCCCAGCAACGCATGGTTTGCATCAAATCAAAGGTCAGACAGTTAGGAATTGTCTACTTGAAGCGATCCTTCAGCCAATATGTTTGTTCTTATTGAGTATATTTTGCGGTATATAAAATTAATGGTGATGAACAACTTGTTGAGTGACATTTCTATGCGCAATTGCAATTAGCTCATCTGCGTTGAATGAGGCCAACATGTTTTCCCAGTCAACCGGGACCAAGACTTAATAGTTGTGTCCTCACATTCCCCCTCACTTTATTTGTCACTGACTTATTAGAAAATGTCTCAGCTGGTGAAACAATAAAATGAAATGAGAAACGAGAATCATTTATCGTACTATATTTCCTAACAGAGGCATGTTAAACAACTCCAGTTGTCTGTCTAACAAACCAAAGGATGACAGAAACATTTGCATCAGATCACAGCTTGAAAAGGATAAAACACCGTTATTCTCAAGGGCTGTAAACATAAGTCAGGAATTAACTCCCAGAATCTGATATTGTCATGAAGCAACAGACTGCCAACAAGGAGCTTATGACGCTTGCTAGGACATTTTGGTGATTGGAATTTAGTATAGTATATTAAAATATCCCAGTGGTAGCCATTTCTCTTCTCCGTGATACTCAGGGTGGGAATCTCTGATGGTAATTTAACTTCACAGTGCAGTGTTCCAGTTTTCAAGTCATATGAATGTAGAGATTATGACAACTGTTTGTCATTTCACTGTTATCAAATTGTTCAGCAATAAAAAAGACAATGGTTGGTCACAACCTAGAGATGGATAGGATCAAATCCCTACAACACATTTGGTAAGGATGTTATGTCAACCTTTTTTTCGTACTAAGTAGAGGTGTGTAATATGCATTGTCTGTGATAGATGAGGGGTAGGCTGACATTTTTGAGTCTATCTAGTGGGATTGACTACTGCGTTTGTGCATTGAGAATTCATGTCAAGGGTAGATTCTCTTCTTTCTTGATCACCTGACTTCTCTGCCAAATTATATACCCTTTCTCACGCCTTTAAACGCCTCTAAGGATGAGTAAGACTTCCCAACCAAACTCCACACATGCATCTCATCCCATTAATGATGTATACACCATTTTTACGAGCCTTCTTCATTAGTTTGTTAACGAGTAAGCAACTAATTACAATTCATTTTGACTTTATCAAAACATCATACCTCCCAAGATCTTGTCTCATTTAAATCAATCTCTGATTCAATTCAGATCTGTTACGACCTCCACTGGCAAATATAAACCCTTCATTACACTTCCCAACATGTCCAGAACTGCACATTTAATTTAATTTAATTGCACATAATGCTCTGTTATTCTGTTATTCTGTATTCTGTATTCTGTAACATGCTCTGCTTCCGTAACACTTCAATTTCCCCATTGTGGGACTAATAAAGGTTTATCTAATCTTATCTTATCTTATTACACCTTCAAAATAAAGACACAACAGGGACTCTACTTGTACAGTCTGCGTACCAGGGATCCCGGTTTCCTTGATCTGAGTGTATCTGATGCCTTCACGTTTAGACCCCTCTCCAGCCACCTGTTCTTGTGATTCTTGTTTTAAGTTTTTGACCTGCACTTTTCAGTTGCTCATAAATCAGTGACTATATCAACAAATTGTCAGCTTACCTATGTTTATATCATCGGAATTGATATACCAGCATTTGAGCTTCTGATCTTGAGTGACGGCAGAGGAAAATAGTCATGTGAATATAATAAATAGCTGGTGTTTTTGTTACATTCTGTACAGGTCATTCCAATGTCATACTAGACAACGTCTAGACCTGCCCGAATTGACACTGATTTCATACAACGTAAATCATGCTAGTAATTGCTTTCTGGTTTCCATCAGCGTAAGTTGGAAAATGCCTGAGAGTATGTCTTTTGGGTTGTGTGTGGAATCTTTGGGTAAAAGACAGACAGGATGAACTTACAGTCGTTCCAGCTTTGGGAGGTGAGTGAATGACTCAGGTTCCAAAGATTCAATGTTGTTGAAGTGCAGGTACCTGGAGAAGAGCAAAGTGTAGACAAAACACAGTAAAACTGGATTAGGGCTCCCTGTCTGACTAAACATAATTAGATTTTAATAGTAGGTCCTAAGATCCTGGTACATGAGAACGTTGAACACTAACCCTTTAGATTTGTCCATACCAACTTCATATGACTGAAAAAACTCTTAAAGGAAAGGAGATATATAGCTCGAGGCAAAACTAGATAGTCTAGAGGAATTTGCACATCAGGCATTTCAGCTACTTCAGTTGATATACAGCATCTGAAAATCTACGACAAAAGTTCGGAGTCTGAAAGGAGACGGCCCACGGCTGAAAAAGCAAGTAGACCATTGTCTCATGGAATAAAAACATAATTTATGCTCCCCAAAGCCCTTAAGCTTAGAAAACATAAATCAGGCCATTTGCCAACACACAAAAAAATTGAGAAATGAAATCCAAGTGACTGCAAGGCTTGAGTTGGGTATCAGCAGAGAAAGCAACAGTCAAAGCAGCAAAACACAAAATTTAACATAAAATGCAATTTCCCCCAGATGTTTTCTACACAAGAAAATCCATTTTAGCTGTTGTCTTTGAGTACATCTCATCTCTGTTGATTCTTAGGTGCACTTTTAGTGGACAACATATTTGGCTGCCACCTACAATATGTGTTGTAAAGTTGCCAGAAAAGAAAGACACAGCACATTGAAGACAGGCAAAAGATGGGAAGGTTTAATAAAACTGACAGCAAATTCAACTTAGAGCTACCTATTCAAAATCCATCGTTTGGATGAATAAGCATCTTACATAACTATTTGGTTACACTTTCAACTCCTTTCTGTGATCCTCGATAGCTGCTATCAATCAGATGAAGCTGAAATCAGTTAGCCAGGGTCATAATTGTGTGAAAAGGACAGATTGATGTTTGTGGTTCATGTAGAACCCTGTGTGCTTAGGTCCCTGGAGCTGTTTATTTCCCCAAAATAAGCATGTGACTGTGAAGTTTTGCCAACTATTCCCCGGTGAAGATGTAAAAGAAGTAATAAAATGTATGCAATCTGGCTCAGAACTTGTCACCCACATATAAAACCTTTCATTATTGTAACAAAATTCAAAACAGCTGGCAGGCATTGAGCCTGATGCTGGGTTTGGTTTTACTTTGTGTATTAGCCATTTGTTCCCTGTTAATGCAGTTAAGGAGAGGTTCAGTAAGCCGCGGTTGCCTCCAAGAATACAGAAAGCCTCATTTGCGAAGGAGAAGGAGCATGGAAGCCATATTGGTTGTGATAAAGACAAACGGGCTTATCAATCTAAGGCACCGTTTTTGCTTACAGTGGTCACTGTAAAACTACCTTTAATCTTAAAACACATTTATAACATCAACAATTACTTATGTGGTTTTCTTGTCAAACATGCAAGTTTATAAATACAACAGAGGAAAAGAACACAACTAATGGCTGCCTGAGTGCCAAGACTTACAGGAAGCGGTTGAATTTTAACACACACACTTAACACTGACAGTTTTTCACAAATAAACACTGATGCTGTGTTCACACCCAACATGACGAGTCACTTTGCATCAGTCTACTTGCTTTAGTTGAAACATACGGAAGTCACTGCGGTATCAATGGAATCTACTTCGTTTATTTTGAACATTTCCTTTCGCCATAAAAGATGACCAAAATAAACAAAAAATAAGCACAAAACGAAATGTTACGGCTGTCACGATTATGAGATTGAAATTGTTATTCAAATAATTTGGATAAACATTTTATTGTCTCACTTTTTTTCATCCCACAATTATAGTACAGGTCCAATCAAATTTGTGGTATTTTGGTAATTCATACTGTCGGTCAACATTCATTTTTAATGCTGCTTTTGCAACCTTATTGAACAGTAACATTTCTTCGGCTCCATACCTCATCACGATGTTTGTTAACGTGCGCCATCTGATGCTGTCACGTTTATATCGTCGTCTGAAAATTTCAGTAATTCAGCGTTTGTCACAGCTCAACAAACTGGGAGGGCCGGTCTGTCCGGACTTTTCCCCCCCAGATTTCTGGTATTAGCAGATTCGATTGCTAATGTTTTAGTGCTGTTTCGGCAAATGCATGCCCTACATTAATGGGATCTCCTTTTCCATTTCACTTAAAACCAAAATGCGTCCACAGCGGTACTATTGAGTTTGGCTTAGACACCAAATGACCCATGATGTTCAGGATAATAGATGTGGATACATGATTAGCTTGAAAGTTGAACAGTCGGTGGTGTTCAAGGATGATTCTCTAGTAATGGAATGACCTCGAACAGATGACATCATTAACAAGCGCCAGTCAATCATGGCCCAGTAGAAAACGGTATGAAAATAATGTTTGAATGGATATTCAAACACAATTGAAATATTTGGGTCATCCGTTTTTTTTTCAATGATTCGAAGATTTGTATTATTCAAATAATTGGCGTCACACTGTGTGAATTAACATCTATTTTCAGATTTGCGTCACATTTGGCGTGAACACAGCGTTAGAGCCCTGTGTTGGCGGACAGACACAATACCTGTCAAGCTTTGTTCTAAAGCAGAAGCTTTGACTCAATGCTAGCAACAATGCTAGCATAGCAATGCTACATATCATGCCTTTAACTTTGTGTGGGAGGGGGATATCTGTTGTCCTGGTCACAAGACACATGCAAAAGGGTCAAAGAGGGTCAGCATGGAATACAGGTGTGTGTGCACACGGCATGCATCATGGCGGTGGAGAGATGGGATCGTAGGTGGAGTAATAAGTAATAATAAATAATTAAAACTACCAGAAGAGAGCTATCATGATACCTGTGGAAGGCCTGGACAATGTGATTTATAACAGCTCAAACATTTTGCCAAAATCCGACATGCCAGGCACCATTGGATCACATGACTTCACATATAAATCGTTTATGAGCATGCAGACCTTACAAGGCTTCGTGAGACGATCATAGCAGTCTGTTAGAGGTGATTTAGAGACAGCAGGCGTGAGTAGGAGCGGAAGGGAAAGGTTGAGGAGGAAGTTGGTCACTTACAGTTGCTCAAGAGAGACAAGCCCCTTAAACGCTTGTCTGTCAATTGATTGGATTTCATTCTTGTACAAATAGCTGAAAGGAGAGATAACCAGCAACATTAGTAACACACACTCACACTCACACACACTCATCTGTATTCCGCCTGTTCATAACGAGAGACAGAAGAAAGGGTCCGATCAACGGGTGTTTAGTCCCCGTCTTTAACTGTATGTTTGCTGTACATGGAAATGTATTCTTTAGTGAAGTAGAGTACCAGTCAAAAGTTTGGGCACACCCACTCCTTCATAGGATCTTTCTTTTTTTGGCTATTTTATAAGTCATTAAAATTACTTACTCCATTGGTGGACATTTCTGTTTGATACAGACCAAAACTGCTGATGTGAAGCTCCTCCCCCCTTCCGGACCAAGGTCTGAATAAAACAGCCCCCTACCTTCTTGTGCTGTTAATGTCCTTGGACCCATTGCTGTACAATAAATATCGGTATATTTATATTGTTAAAGATATATGACCCCTCAACATTAAATTTGTTGCAAGTATTTCAAATATCTCTTCAAATGCTGTTTCAAAAAAAAAAAAAATCAGCAAATGCTAGGATGAATTAAGCTTTCATGTGGACCATCCCAAAAAAGGAAGATGAGACCTATCTCTCGGCTGACGTTAATATTTTCGTAGAGATACCAGCCTCAAAGATAAGAAAGTAACAGCACATCAGATGCAGTATACGTGAATGATTCACAGAGTTCAAATAGAAGACACATATCAACATCCGCGGTTGAGGAGACAGCATGGATCCCCTCTTCACAGGCCAACAGCTGTAAGAAACTGCGACTGACGAGGCCGATAAGACGAAGAGAGCTCCTAGGGCCTAGAAATATAAGGCAGAAACAGCAGAACAGACAAATTTGGGATTTTTGGTTTCAACTGCCATATCTCTGCAAGAAGCGGGAAAGCGGAAAGGATGACATGTGCATTTGTGTTTCCCAAGGTGAAGCACGGGGAAGGACGTGTGATACTCTGACTCTGTGATGCTGTTGACTCTGTTGTTGATTTACTCAACATAAAGGACCCGTTTAACCAGCATCACAACCACAGGATGGCAGGAGGAAAAGAAGAGTATTCCAGATGTCCCTCTTCCCAGCAATGCTCAGGGAACCCTGAGGCATTCCCAGGCCAGATGAAATATATATATATATATATATATATAAGTGTTACTATTAGTTTTGATGTATTAAGTATAATCATATCGAAAATAAAAAACTATTTGATTAGGTTTGTCCTAACGTGACTGGTACGTTGCGGTGCCCCTCATTACCCTGACGCATAGACGTGCCTCTTCTCCAAACTCGTGGAATAGTTGAACCTGAAACTGAGACCCTGCCCAATTGAAACATAAGGTGAGAATCTATTCCTGAGCTATAGTGACAGTTTTACAGTGTGTTCTCTCTGCAGCTACAGACGTAGACATAAGATTAGCACCATTCTCCCGCTCCCACAGCAATGGACATTGCAGTGCGAGTTGGTTGCAGATTGTTGGATTTGGAAAATTTCAGTCCAACTAACCCAACGATCGCGCAGTAATCAAGTCAATATGGGCAGCAACAAAGCAACAGAAAAATAAAATATGGCATGGAATACATTACATTCAGTTAATGAACTCTAATACCTGACTGTATAGTTTACATTCAAATGAAAAGATCAAAGATGAAATGTCTGGACATTTCTAGGAAAAAGAAGTGGAATAAAGATGTTAAGACACATCAAATAGAAATCAATCATCATGAGCGGATGCTGTGTGACATCACTAATTCATTGTCTGTCAGATCTGGTCTCCGATTTCTGTTGGTGACTTCAAAATTTTAACCTAAAACAGATTGAATAAATTTGCAGCCTATATGGGATCACCACGATATTTTAGCACACTGGAGGACAAATACCCTTGACGTGTGCATGTTTTCCCTCCATCATGCCTGTTGAAGTAATCTGATACTAGCAAAGCAATGGCTTACAGCTGTCTGCCCTCTGACTTTCCACCATTGCACTCATGATGAGACATGATGAGAGATGCAGATCTCCCCGCAGCAGAGGTGATGCAAGGTAGGGTGTCCGATTTCTCACCCATTGGAAAAGATTTAGAGAAGGTTTACATAAAGATGAAGAACTTCATCACATGTGGCACGATGAACGACACCTTTGCTCCAAGTGGAGGTTGATTCTCCAAACACTATTTGGTTGGTACGTTTTGGGGGCAAGGAGGGCAGAAAGCTGGGGAATCAACTTTATCAAAATAAGTTTTAAGATGAATGCGGCTTCATTTTATAATCGAGCTTCACATAAATTCATAAATGAAAAATAAGTAATAGGGCATTCATCATGGTGTAACAGTAACGTGAAAAATTTATTTTTTCGAAAAGAGTCTGCTTCCCAGGTTTCTTTCTTTGTTGCGCCAAAACCAAATAACTCATAATTCCGACATATAACACCCCCTCAGGTTACTCAGTTGCACACACAAAATGTCAGTAAATGACTATTCTCAGTTTTGCTAATTTCTTCCAGCCTTCCAGAAAAATGATTCAATTAAATTCATACGATGTGAATCGTACTTAAATCCGAATAATTTGGAATTGCTAATTGGAATAACCTCTTCCTTACTTTGGACTCAAATACAATAACATGGCAGATGAAAGAAAATGGTTGATGGTCAGATACATTTTATCAATTCACTTTTTGAAAATCAATTTTTTGATCATTAATAGTTTGCAATATTATTTCAGGTTGTGACTCCTTTAGGACTGGATGTTTTTTTTGTTTTTTTTTACAAATGTAATCTAAGGAGGATTATCTTAAGGTATAAGTTCTTCTCACTGGAAAAATAACACTGCCTTCATGATCCAGACTTCGACTAGACTAGGATTGTCTAGAACTGGTCTTTAGGTACCTGAAGCCCCTTCAGATAAGTTTTGTTAAAATTCTGCACTGTAGAAATTAACTTTACTTGACTTGAACTTAAAAGAAGAACCTATAGAACACCATAGAGCAATCCTGTAAAAGATGATAATACACAAAACTAATCTGTATAGTTTAATGACAAGGGAGAGACCAGACTTCCTGATAATACAACAAAACGGTCTGATCTGTCTCTGTCATCAGTTAGCATGACTGAATGAGCAAACAGTGTTTAGAAATAAAATAGACATTACCAGCCTCAAGATGCACATTGCTAGACTAGGTGGTTTAGATTACAAAAGATTAGAAACAATGTTCATCAGCAGATGGCTGTCGGGTTGACACTTGTCAGCTCCAAGTTAAACCTGATACAGCAACTCCAAACAAACCACTACTCAGACTATGCAAACCTCCAGGAGATAGCTGACCACAACAAGCCTAAATTAGACACAATGTCAGGCAAAAACACTACTCATCAAACATACTAGGAATAATTTGCCTGAAAATTGACTCATGGCAAAAAAGCTACAGATGGCAAGACAAAGATTATCATGACCACGTACACTCGAAAAAAGAAATGGGCGGTTGAAAGGACAAACACCCTGTCTTGAAAACTTTAGATTTATGGTATAGGTATAGGTTATTAACAAGAATTAGGATTCTTCCTGGAGGCCTTCCTTTGGAGGTTTCCAGCCACATCCAAATGATAGGAGATCCCATTGCAGACCGTGACACAAGCCATCCATTATGCTGTACTGCCGCTCCCACCAGAAGACAGTAAAAAGACCATCTCCAACGGGGCAAAGCGTTTCATGATTTAAATCAACCGGCAGAAATGAGGACATCTGCAGGCTACTACACTAATCAAGAATCGGAAATTACACTTTTGACAAAGTACAAAACAAAAGGAATCTCAAAACGATATCGTTGACAACAAAGAAGCAAAAGCCTTCAAAGGCAACAGAGAAGTCCAAGACATATGGACATCCACAAGTATGCTCTCACCAGAGGATCAAAGCCGTGGTACCTCCCAGTCAAACCTCAAAGCCAATTAGGCTCACAGAAATCTTTGTGACCTCAGGAGGAACCATCTTATAGATTGCCTGATCTCCAATGTCTTTTATTCTCTGAATAAGGCCAATACAGTGAAACGTTAGCAGGCATGTCAATATGAAAAGGCCCAAAATAAATTGGTGTAACTGAGATTAGTCAATTTACTACGGAATTTGTTTGTGCTCCCCTTTTGAATACTCAGATTAGGACTTTATTCCTCATCTGGGCTAGGATTGCCTCGTCATCTCCCAGGATGAGCTGGAGAGTGTCGCCGGGGAGAGGGAAGTCCTTCTTAGCCTGCTGCCAAGGCGACACAAGCCCAGACAAGGGGAAGAAAATGGAAAAGAAAGAAAGAACAAACTATTCTAGTTTAAGAATCTTATAAACACATTTTGCGAAAATATTAGCCATAGTCCAATTATAAAATCAAAAAATATTTTTTTTTTTTATATCAATACCACCGAACCCCGCCAAACCTTAAAGTTGATTCTAGTTTTTCAGTGTTTCAACATCGCCCAGGATGGCAACTCTGAGAAATGATTGATGCTGTTAAACACACTGTCCAATTATATTTTCTGTTTGCACTTTAAACCAAATGACTGAATTGTTAAATTTAAGGCTTGTTATTATCGTAGTATTGGCTGAGTCACAGGCTTCTATAGGCTGATTGGATTAGACGTATCGAAGAAATTGCAGAAAAAGATTCTATGCACAGGGGCCTTAATGAGTGTTAAAACTGAGTGCTGCCAAGGAATCTGAGCTACTGCTTGTAAAAAACTTTTTACATGACAATATAGCAACAATCATTTTATTATTTGGTGGATGACATAGGTTTGACGAGGATAGGCTTTACGTTTGAGAAAACGCCCTCCAGGAGCCTGATAACGATTTAAAAAAATTTAAACAGTACAACTTTGCGTGTGAACAAGTTTACTGTGTGGGGGTTTATACTGAAAACTGGATTTTGGAAACTGTGGGATGAAAGCTCGAGGGGATCCACTTCAAGGAGCAGACATCCGTTAGTGGTAATAATCATGAAAGCGTAGACGCATCAACAGCCTGACTTCCACCAGAAAATATGGCTCTGAGACCGAGAAGGATTTCCCTCATGATCACTTTATTAAATCATCCATGTCAACATTTACAGAAGCTTTGCAAACATTCTATGTCCTAACTAGCTCTCACATGATGTCATCCCGGAAAATATTAAGAATCTGCGTTGCTATAATAAACACGCTGATGACTACATATGGATGCAATGCTACGGAATAAGTGGGAAAAGGACAAAATAAACAGGTCCTTCAAAGAGGCGGGATGACCTCCGTTTGACTTGTTTATTGAGGTGGTCGTGGGAGCGAGAGGGGCCGATGTATAGACAGGCACCGCGCTGTTAGGTTTGAGTGCATGAAAGATGACAGGGAATGAACAGGGGTCCAAAGGAAGTGAAGAGGTGAGACGGGAGATACAATCTAGCCCCTGAGCTATAGGATCAGCAGGAAGGGAGAGTGGTGGTGGGGTGAGGTGTGGGGGGTCACCTAACCCTAATCACAAAGGTTGGTGCAGGGTTTTTACGAGCTGTGCTATATATAAGAGGGGTCCTGTAATCAAAGGGTTCCTAATAGATGCAGTCTTTACTAACAACTTCAAGAGCGGGAATAAGAGCCGGGACAATGTGTTTTTTGAGTCAGGAAAGGCTATACGTCCCTCCCTTTGTCTTCATACATGCAACACATGAAGTCATCTTTGGTCTCAGAGCATATAAAACATCTCACCAAAAGTTAAAATCAATAATATGAAGCAGATTAAACCTGCTGTCTACATTTGTTGGCGTCTGCCTAAATATCAGAGTACTAAACGTAATCAGGGCTGTGCGATATATAAGTGAACCCTGAACTAATTTTATTCTTGTGTTTATTTTTTGCTCATGAGATCTACAAGAATGTTTTTTTACGTGTGTGGCAGGCCATTATTTTATCCTGGAAGGTCAGCTTGTTTAGGAATGCCCTGATACTGCTTGTGCCTCACCAACTTCCTTATAAGGAAGAAACCTTCCTATTAGGCCTATAAGGAAGCCACACATTTAGCCTCAGCTGACATGTTGAGGTGAATAAGCTAGAATATAGTGGGAGATGTAATACACCCACTGCTCAACCATATCACAATCTATCCAGGATTTAAGATAGCTGTGAAGGAAAATAAATTACGGCTGTCTTTTAATGATGGATTGTTTGACTTTAATTTCCGCTGAGATAGGAGTAGTTTATCCCCATCTTCTACCAGCTTTTGAGCTGCTCACAGCATTTCACAGGCCTCTTGGCTTTTAGCTCAACTGGGGTGTCTTGAGATGAGACTTAGAGGTTTGCATGTCATTATCTTCTCCCCTGGTGGAATACGAATGTTAAAAGCTAACCTGGAATAAAGAAAACACTTAAACATTTGCAAAGGTTTTTGTGTTGGTAAGCCTTTTTTTGTGTGACGGTAATGTTAACTGCAGCCTTGTGTTGTTCGTTCAAAGAAAAACATACCATCACTGCCAGATATCTATGATATAGCAAACTTAATGCAAGGTTTATTAACGTAAACAGAGACTTAGAAGAGTATTTTTACATTCTGAATAATATATTTTGAATACTTGTCAAAGTTAAATAGAGAACATGTTTATTGTGTATGTGGTCAAGGTGGTTCGTTTTATTTGAGTCCATTCAGGGTTTGCCCCACAATGAACATAAAAACCTGCACCTAAACCTCCGCTGTCCCATGCTGTATTATTCTTTTCTCCTTCCATGCGTCTGCTCTGTTGACTCTTCTCCATCAGCAGAATGTTAACCAAAGAAATTACTTGCTTTTTTTCGGTTATTTTCACCCTGATTCTGTTTTCATGACAGTAGGTAAGCTTAAATTAGTAAATTAGGCACTACATTCAGTCTTATAAATCATCAGTTGCCATGGGCTTCTCTCATTCTTTGCTGCTCGCCACAATATTGCTGTGAAGAGTGTGATGATTGGTACGACGATGAAAATGACGGCATAATATGCAATAATGTTTTCCTATTTATAGATATCATCATATCACAGAGCCATGAATGTAGGTCCCCTGGAGTCCGAGCGGGAGCTCAGACTGTGAGTGAAGGCCGTCCTCTCAGCGGAGCCGAGCTCGGTCCACAGGGGTTATAATTGAAGTGACTAACAAAGTGAAAATCCCCGAGGCTACGCTCACCTCAAATATCTTCTTCTCAACTCTGGCAATAGATCAAGCCTACCAGACGCATAAGTACAGGGGATCAGACAAAGGGAGGCTTTTCACGCATGCGTTTTCCTTAAAATTGCGTCTATACATTCTCAATGACTAAGCGCTCTAGCAGCATCTTCTGTTATCCACTTGTACAGTCGGAGAACTTTGTTGCAGGACACGCCTCACCATGTTGTGTTGATGGACTCACTTTTGCCTATAAAGACTGACAAAATAAACTGTCATCTCCAAAAGCAAAACAGACAAAGGTCAACTTACAGATATTTGAGGTTTTCCAAGTCTTCAAACGTCCCCCTGGGGATCCTTCGTATATGATTGTTGTTGAGGAGGCTGTGGAGAAAAATCATCAGGGTTCAGTTTGTGCTCATTAGATAGACAATTTGTTAGTTGTTGTTTGTGTAGCACGCGGTTCACAGTTGCTTCTCTCTGTTGATTCCTCATATCCAGATCAGTACAATGAAAAGTCAGTCATTATCTTCTCCCATCATGCCGAGGGAAAGTCAGGGGAAGCGTCTTAATCAACGAAGCTTCACAACGAAACGGTTTTGTAGCATTCCTTTGAACCACTGGAGAAGATTGTGTTTTCAATTTCTTGAAAAGTGTTCTACTTTCGACGCCCTTGGAGGAGGTAGAAATGGTGACGGAGTGGTGAGGAGGTTGTGATAGTTTACCTAGTAAGTAAAAGGCTGTTGCCGTTAGTGAAGGCAAGGATGTACAAGGCGGAGGTTTTTGAGGTCATGAAATACATCACACCATATCCGTCTTTACCAGTGGACATAACACACACTGTGCACTTAACTTTAAGGCTAATGTGAAGTCAGCTTGAAAAAGGGGGCAAATGAAGTATCGTCAAATTATTTTTCTCTCTCAAGGCTCTGGGCTGGCTGGGAGGGTAGGGCAACATAAAACGCTACGCTGCTCATTAGTGGCTGTCTTTTGCTCCTTGTTTGTCTCGTCTCTTTTTCACATAAGGTGCCCTCTTTCATCAGAAATAGGTATTAGTTCCAAATAAAACGGGCTAACGGGCTGGTCTATAAAGGAGGGCTGGTTCAGGTCATAAGCACACATGCACAGAAAAAACTAATCAAAAGTGTATCTGCTGCAGAATTTAAATGCATGCTATTTCAAAGAATCTCGGATTGGATTATTTGTATTAAACTTTATACACTGTATGGACTTAGTTTAATGTGTGGTTTCAACTGTTATATTTTACCTTTTGAATATAGATGTTAATGTTGGTAATCATGGTAAAACTCTGTTTACACTATTTAATCACATCACCAGGTTTGACTGTAATTTCCTCTGTGCAGATGACTGAATAGACATCCCCCCCTCCCATGTGTTGAACGAAACATGCTATTCACCTTCAATTTGAAGGTTTCAGTTTGAAATCATGAGGATTGTGCTTTTGGGAAAACATGGGGTGGAAAAAAGAATGCTATCAAATACACAAAGAATCTAGAAGCCTCCGATTTAAAATCCACAGTGACACGGACGCTCTAGAAAGAACACCAAAGTTTTCTCTCCCACTTTGTGAGGATGTCGCGGGTTGTGGGACTCCAGCCTGAATACCAAACCATGTAGCCCATGCACACATCCTATTCTCCTGTTATTATCTATTGACCATCACAGATTTATAGCTGGACCTACACGGCTTCACTTTGGCCTTATTGTGCTGTTTAAACAGTCATGGATGACACGGCATCCCCAAACTGAGCAAATATGTGCGTATGTTGTCGCGTGTTTGCAGTCAGCTTTACATTCTAAAATCTGGCTCGTCAGGATAATAATATAACTTCAGAAGCTGAAGCATGCAAACATCTTGGGTTGCTAAACTGATATGTTTCCAATGAAACAGGCTGGACCTATGATAAATAGCTCTGTGGGTGGAAGTGGAAAAATAAATTCCTCATAGATTACGAGCTGACCTACATGTGTGAAACGGCGGTAGAACAGAGCAAGAATTTGGCTGTGTTTGCAATACAAACACAACTCTCTAGGAAGTGACAATCATTCTACAGGGTGCTGCTTTAAGGAAATGGGTTTAATTAGTTCGCAATAGTCATCTGGTCAAGTCGGTCAACTTTGTTCCCAGAATACCATTAAATAAAAAAAGTTTTATTGCACCTCAGCAGTTCATAATGGTGCGTGTAGAGCAGGAACTTACAGCGTGTTGAGGTTCTTTAATCGTCTGAAGGAACCCGGCTGTAAATCCTTGATTTTGTTGAACCTCAGATCTCTGTAGAAGAAAAGGAAACAGATTTATATTATGGAAAGTAAATCATTAAGTATATTCTACAGAATGGCTGCACATAAATTCAGTAGATACGTTTGGAATGAGTAGAAAGAAAAAAAATACACATTTGTATGACCTGTGGAGCCTTCACATAATTATCCTCAAGGATAATTGGACACATTATTTCACTTTACAAGAATGCCTTCGTTGAGCTTTAATCATGAGGGCAGGTTTGTATAACATTTGCCCCAAAGATAACAATCACAAGGCTGGTCACAGCAGTCAGCAGCTTCAAGTATCGCTCTCCTCTAACACCCTTATTTAAAGAGGCTATGCAATGATAACAACGTAACTTGACATGACACTAATTACTCTTGGTCTTAAAGCAAATGACCTGGAGTGTCATCAACGTGACAGGTTAAAGACCCTAAAACTGCATTTAGCCCCATAGAGGTGAAATCATCAGCATTATCCCCATGTGGCATCACAGGCTACAAAATGACCAAAAAACGTAAATCTAGGGAATTACATCTAAACGGTGACGGTTTGTTTAACGCAATCACACAAAAAAACGCAATCACAAAGTCACCCAACCTTCTGCTACAACATTTAAATAATTTACTTTTATTGTGATGTTAGCCTAAAATGAACTGGAAATGCAAAATGAATAGATTTTTTATTAAGCACAAATCAAGCAATTTAATGCTAACATTTTAAATTTGCAATGGATCATGATTAGCAAGAGTGATCACAACTCCATTGATAACACTAAGTCTTATTAGATAAGGCTGCAGGTGGAAGAAGTCATTCATATGAAGAGCATTTAAAGCAAGATGGTGCACAATAAACTGAATTTCTACATCAAGTCTGAACAGTCCAGCACATTAAGCCAGTCCCAATCTTCCAAAATTATCTTGATTTTCTTGAATTTAAATTTTTAGAATATTCTTTACTTCTGGTCATATTTACACTTTTCCATTTTCATGCAAACACTTACCAGTTCTCTTTAACAACCGATTAAGGGGAATGTGGTCATGAACATGCCTGATTTTACTGTTTAAGTGATCTTTCAAAACGGATGCCTTCATCTGAATCCACAACAGAATGCATTGGGTTTTCCCCTGGCACAGTTCTACCAAATTTGGATTGACCTCTATGCAGCAGTTTTTCGTATAATCCTGCTAACAGACATACAAATAACTCGAAAACTAACTTGGCGGAAGGTAAAGCTTATATCAGTGCTCGTTACACAGGTATATTCTGCCTTTTTGGGCAACTCATTAGCTATGTGTGCATTAAAAATTGGGAACTTTTGTTTAAGATCACGGGAAGAAGCAAAATCTCGTTTTTTTGTAATGCTAGAAATGTGTGTGATTTATAAAGGTTCATACAAAAACAATCTTGCAAAAAAGCTCGAAAATGTTGAAGTATGCACGCCCCACCACTAGTTGGCAGTGTAACTTTTCAAAACTAATCCATGCCAAAGAATCACACGGCATGCCTGTGCACAGATGAAATTGTGTTTCTCCACACATAACTAAAGGAATGAAAACACAAATTGGCTTTTAATCGTTTCTTTACCATTTTCTAGCTTTTAGATGAGCTGTCTAGCCTAAAAAATCTAAAATTCAACTTCTATTTAATGTCAGGAAAATTAAATTTTTAAAGCATTTTTTCAGCCATAGACAAAATGAGGATTTGGGTGGAACTGTATGGCAAACTTCTCCCGACACCGAGGACCGAAGAGGGGAGCTTCATCGAGCTTCCTCCTCCAAAATGTAGAAACTCAGATTATCTAATAACATTCTTGTTACCCAATGACACCCCAAAGTAAATAGTGTTCTGTGATACTGGGTCACTCAGACATAACCGACTTCACTGATTATACAAGACTGTCAGGATTGCAGCTTCAGGGAAATCTTGAGATCAGTCTGTTCCTTACCCTTTGGAAAAAAAAAAATCTGCTTTACCTTGGCTCCTTTTCTGTTCATAGATGTCTGACACACATTTTAATCCATCCCAAGGATGCAAATTTAATTTAGACGCTGTGTTTATAATTAGAATTGATTTCCCTCCGAGCATAGCAGGCATTGGTACAGAAAGCTATGGTTTGCAGATTTTATGCCTTTTGGTGTTTCTGCAACACTGTAGGTAAAAAAAATAATAAAAAAATCAACTGATTTCATAGCCAGTGAAATGCTTATGGGTCATTTGCTCTGTAAAAGCCCTCACATATGGATCCAATCAGAGGTCGTCCAACATTTTCATACGCTGATTTTCTTCCTATAGGCTGTGAGCGAGGGCGAGAGCTTTTCTCTAGCGGACATGCTTTGTGTGGAATGTCCTTCAGCTAGGATAATAGTTGTTGTTTCTGGCCCCATCTTCGGTGTGGGAGAAACTTCATTAAGCTCTTAATGTCAAGATAAGGCTTCAAAATAGAACTGCAGCGTCTCAACAGCATGACCATGGCCTTCAGAGTGTTGGAAGTGTTTAGCATGAAGGGGGTTGGTGCTTTAGCAGCACCCTTAGGAAACCACCTCTTTCCAGGCAGATTGCAGAGTTTTCTGCCCTGACAAGCTGAGACAGTGGCTGTCCTGTCTAGCTGCCTACAGCGCCGAGGGGTGAAGGTCCGGACGAGGAGGAAAGAGGGGCACTATGCTGGTTAAAGGAACCCCCAAATCAGGTGCATGCATGGAAACAAGTGTTCTGATCTCTCCTGAGAGACATCTGAAGTTTTGGTTAAACACAGTCCTTTTAATGGACCAACGACGGAAGGTGTTAGTATATGAACAGCTTACAATGATATCTACATTGTTGCATAAATGATGAGATTTCTTATGCCAAAAACAATCCGTAGAAAAAGTGATTTGTGACACAAACAGCAAATGATGGCAGAACATAAATAATGCTGTCAACAACTAGATCACCAAAAAAAAATGAGCCCACCTAGAAGATTTGGAAAAATGTTTTCAAGCAAACTCCCAAATGCTCAGATTAGTATACTATTGACAGAAGTTAAAATACAAAATATGGCATATAGTTTCCAGAAAATATGGAGATATCCTTTCTTCTTAATATAATTCACACTTTCATAGAAAAGGTAAGCTATGGTTCACTGATGGAGGCATTTTTAAACATTCCCATCTTTGTGAAGGGAATAAGTCAGAGGTATTTGGGGCGGCAAATTCATTTGATCACAATTTTGGCTTCAAAACAATTAAATTAACTTCCAGTTATTCTGACTTTAAACTATGTGTATTATAAAATCCAGTGCCTGACCAATCACAGCCGTACTGCCTCCACTGCCTCTGCCAAAATTAACCAGATGGCACGTCGATCCAGCCCTGACGAAACATGTGACGTTTACGTTTTATTTCATCCTATTTCATTCTATTCTATATTATCATATCATATTTTATGATTAAATATTTGTATACTATTTTCAGTTTGATATTCAAAGCAAATAGTATATCTGACGTTACCTTATCTCATCTTACCTTATCTTATCTTTTCTTTTTAAGATTATATCATTAATTTACAACGGATAACACATGGTCACAATGAAAAATAAATCTGTGAAGGAGCAGGGGGTGAAAGCTCATTGTCTCGATGCCCATCATTACCCATTGCTTGGAAGTATTTCAGATTAAGGACTCAGAGGAGAGGCTTGAATGTTGTGACGTACAATTATGATTCAGTAAAACGTGGTAAAATTTGTGTTCCGTTTGCATTGCCTGACAAGCATCTTTGTACAAAGCCCAGAGATCTTATGAGGTCCAGTGTCTTGCTCAAGGACACTTGGACACAGGTCTCATACAATATCCGTAATAATAAAATAGTAGTTATGTTACTCCTACGGCGGAGTTGAGTGCAACTTTAGTTTGCGTTCAGTTCTTTGCTCGTGAGCTGCAGTAGTGTGTGTTTTTATGAGTAACGGGACCTCACTTTTGCCTAGACCGTCAGCTCATTTTGGCCTGCCTTGCCAAGGTGCCTTGCCACAATCCTTATAAACAAATGGCTTTCCCTGTGACGTCACACATCTGGAGATTTTGCCTAGGTTGAAGTTTTGGTTAAACAGTGAAAGACGTAACCACCAAGGAGTTGATAGATTTTGTATAGAACATGGTGTCTAAATGAAATCATGATCTGACAGCATTTAGGACAGGATAACTGCAAAGTCCAAATAGCTACAGCTGCCTCCAATGGACTGGAGATTCTGACCTAAGAGCTCATTTGATAACAGAATGTTATTCGACAGATTGATTTATATTTCAACAGGTGTACATGGTTCACTCCCTATCCTAATCCTTCTTGCCTCTATAATTGAAGTGTTTTTGGACGGGATATAGAGTCGCCCTGTAGAGCTGTGCAAGTAAAATATTATCCCCTAGTTTATTACAAATGCTTCAGGCTAACTGGTGTTGTGTTGCAAAAATTTCTTGTTGCTATTTTTTTGTGGTCAACCGCCACACCGCGGTATTGTTGTTTTATCACCGCGGTAAGAAAAGATTCAGAGCGCCACAGCCCTTCTTCAACACATAAACCACAAACTGCAGCATGATGAATGCATGAAAGCCAAGAAAAATGTTGTAATGTTCATCAATTCAGATATCCATAACAACTACCCTCTTTATCACTCAGCAGCACTCCAAACCCTGGTTGAACAATATATTTTCACGATCAGATATTTATGATGGATGGAATATGAGTACTTCACTTGGACTCTAGTATTCATTCAGTATGAAGAGTCGTCACATTTTATGCAACACATATAAATCCATGGATTGGATGTTATGAATAAACTTTAAATATTTGCATGTATCTATGTAGGAACTGCATACCTGCGGCAAGACAAAACAATCCAGCACACGTCTATTTAGTAGCCTGGTCCATTCCCCAACCCACAAGGTTTCAATTCTGTCCCGTTTCATAGCGGAGCCCTTTTGTTGGATCTGCAACAACTTGTAATGGGTCTTTTTCTAATCCATGATTCACCCTATCCCTAAAGTTTTTATGGAAATCGGTTCGGTAGTCTTCTTGTTATAATGAAGAATTATGAAAACACACCTCATAGTATTGGTAGATAAGTTGAAAAAATTCTGAATCTTCATTGTTATAGGTTCTTTCTTGGCTTATTCTTCCACCATTTATTGTGAAAACTATCCAAAAGTTTTTGCATAATTTTGCTGATGAAAAAAACACCTACTTGGTGGAGATGAGAACATTTTTAGTCAAAACACTAGTCCTATGCTGCGTCCCCGACAGCAAGGGTATATTCCTGGAAAGCCCCCAATACCCTGCGGTGTACAAGCAATCGGCCTGATTGAACTGCTTAAATTAAGTTATGGTCAGTTTCTTGTGCAAAAACATTAATGCTCCCTCTAGTCAGTAAAATATGAACTATTAGATTAAAATTTACAAAAAAGATATTCTTGAGTGGATTAATATGAACCAAAATTGGACTAAATCGGACCATTACAAAGTTATTTCTGAAAAACTATAGAACCCTCACAGACATGGGGAGAAGACGCAAACTCTGCACAGAGGGGCCTACAGATGTGGATTTGAACCCACTACCTTCTTGCTGTGAGGCAGTAGCGCTAACCACTACCCCACCCAACCCTGCCTATCTGCAGCAGGGTTGGCAGTGTACGTGGCGGGCAGCGATGATAGTTCCATCATATACATGACTTTTTGGGGATGTAATGAGTGTAACATAAATTGAAGTCTTGCACTTAAGCTTCAAGGCATGGATGGCGAGGCTGGTTGTGTCTCTATTACATTGGGCTGTTTACTTATTTTTCTGTCACGCTATAATAACTTAGTGGTGCAGAGACAATTGTGCAACTTCGTACACCCTTTAAGGCACTCACACAGTAGCCTATACTACTAGGTTAAACATGAGGCAATGAATGCGTGCAATCATAACGTGTGTTCTTGATAGCTAAGCGAGTGACATACTGGATAATGTCAGCTTACACACCATTTAAACAACCATTAAAATGTAATTGTAGTCGAGTTGCTTATCCTTGTCTCGGCATATGCACAATTAATTGACTAGTCATAAACATCACGACCCCACTCGTTGGTATCAAAATGACTATATGGATATTAAGCTTCTGTACATTAAGGAGCCATTACTAGATTTTGGGGGGGGGGGGGGTCTTCTTTGTGCTCTTAGAAAAAGATTAAATCTGTCAATTCTTTCTAACTTTTATACCAGCTGACTCATCCAAATTCTGTCTTCCTGTTTACACATCGGAGTTGTCATATGTTAGGAACATCACTAATCTGCACTACTCACACTTCATCCCCTATTCACAACATTAAGAAACTTATAAGATCTAAACAAATGCCAATGGTAGAAATTCCTGCTTCGACAATATTAAACAGATTAGAGAATATAGTCAGTGGAACAGACTAAAGGACTACAACGTTGCTTTGTTTACTGTCAGGGAGGAAAAACAGCAGAGAATGAGTCAGCGCACAAATGGAAAATATACAGGAAGTATGGAGGACATTTAGTAAACAGGGAGTTTGTGAGACATTCTGCAGCAAATAGTTAATTGAGAGAGCAGAGACCCCTGAGACGTTGTTGAAGCACATCTTATGATTTTTGTTCCAGGACTTATTAAAGAAGTCTGTTAACTCTCATGAATGTGTTTGGATGGCATTGCGCCAGAGAGAACAATAAAACGGCGAAGCTAACAACCCTGCCAAGAGGCTGACAAATTGTTCTGAGCTGGGCCTAAACAAAAAGCCTGAAAGTGAACGGCAATATCGCTAATACCATCGAAGCAGAATAAAAGATATGTTCTGTTTTAAAATAAACGATTTTATTTGACTACACATGATAGTCGGCCCATGTCATTCTATGTGGAACAGAGGGCAGAGCAAACGGAAACTGAATTTTAGATATAAATAAAAAATAAGCCATTTAGTTGAAGAGAAAGCTTTGGACTGCACCTCAAGCATAATTTCACAATTTAGTTCTTCTGCCCGTACTGCATCTTTTGAAATTTGCTGATGTCTAACCATACATTTATCATATCATAACTAGAGTGACCTATATACACAAGACAATACCGGTAGTCTGATTGGATGGTTTTGGGCATATTATGTCTGAGAGAATTTCCAGGTCCATTGAGTTCAACGAGGAGCAACTCTGGCCCCACGCTGACGAATTGCCCCACTTATTAGTGAAGTGTATCGGATATATTCTGGCAATATGACATGTTTATGATACAGGGATTAGGATTTGTGATATATTGTGACACTATAAGTAAGATAATGACCTTTTCCACAGGCCTGTGTTCTTTCTTTATACTGTAGAATATACAGTGCCAGTTGAAAGTTTGAACACACTTAACCAAATGTGTCCAAACTTTCGACTTGTGATGTCCACTGATCATTTATATTATTACAAAGACCTGCCTGATCTTTTGCAGGTCCCCTTTTCAATTCCAAAACAGCTCTCACCCGTCAATACATGGACTCCCCACACACCTGAAGGTGTGCTGTGGTATCTGTCACCAAGATGTTAGCAGCAGATCCTTTACGTACTGTAAGTTGAGAGGAGGAGCCTCCATTAATCGGAGTTGTTTGTCCAGCACTTCCCACAGATGCTTGATCTGGAAATCTGGAGAATTTGGAGGATAAGTCAACACCTTATCGTGGTGGAGGGGTTTGAGTACCCTAGTGATCCTAGGAGCTGTGTTGTCTGGGGCAATTTGCCCCTCGTAGGGTCTCCCATGGCAAAGAGGTCCTAGGGGAAGGGTCAGACAAAGAGTGGTAAAGACCCCTGATGAGAAGAAAATTCAAGGACTCGAGTACACTGCCCGGAGGGTTACCGGGGCCCCACCTTGGAGCCAGGCCCGGGGTAGGGGTTATTGTATATTTATTTGATTGTTCGTTTATTGGCTGTCACTGAATCACATTCCATATTAAATGTGCATAATAGATTAGTGCAAGTAAACAGAGCTGTTCAGTCAAAATGCCTTCATTGGCTTAACAAACTCAGCATCTTTACTCTGATACAAGGATTAGCGGCATGCATCTTTAAAACAGCAGAGACGAAGGAGTGGGACGAGAATTGCTAAAATAAAAGAAGAAAAACAACACAATAAGAACAGGAAGCTGTTGTCATGACATCTAACTACTACATCTGGTTGGAGGCAGAAAGTGTTGACTAGAGAACCAAACATGTCGTCACCAGTGCAGATGTCTTTTACAGTTTCTCAGGAACATGAACTATGATTTTAATTTAACGTAATTGTTCCAAAAAGGTTGAGAGAGAGGTAAAAAAAAAAATATGTCGATGATTAGACATAATCCATGTTTTCTCTCTACATCATACACTAAAACTACTTACAAAAGGGTGAAATTGTCTGTTACGTAATACATTTTGGCCTCTGTATGTGGGTAATTTTCAGTTATCACTGGAAAAAAATGTTTTGCAAGCCTATTGTCATGATATCATCTGATTAAGCTAAAAAATAAAACACTTGTTCCCTTCTCCAGGACCACCCTTACAAACACACACGCAAACGGCAGTGATCATATAACATCCACCGTTCATTTGTAGACAAAACATGATTTCATGTGCATTTTAAAAATTAGCTGACCCACGTTGGTTAACGAAGCACATGAACACAGCATGGGTGATGGAACTGGATGGAAAACCAGCAGAAAAGAGGAGGAAGCAATTCTATTTGGGATCTAGATCTCGATCTTGGCAAAACACCTATCAGGGCTAATCTTCCTGCAATTGCTGCAGGAAACTTTTGATGAGCTTCTCCCTTCACTGCAGACAGACGTTTTCTCAGCATGGTGAGACAAACGTCTCGTCCAGCTGGCCGCAGAGGGATAGTAGCTAGCCTCAGAGGGATAATAGGAAGTGACAACAGTGGTGACCTGGGGAAGATTCTCTTAAAAACGACTTGTTACTTTGGGGGTCGACATCATCATCCATCATTGACGTTTCACGAGGGACTCTGCAGAATGCATATTCAGACCCCTGAATCTCTTTTGAATATAGCACTCGATCCATATGTGCAGAGCTTGCAGCTGAACAATTGGGCTATTTCTATCACAGTATGTTACTTTAAAAAACATTTGATCGTAATAACAGAATGTAAACCACAAACATTCCTCGTGCAAAAGACAAACATATCTTACATTGCTACTGAAGTGCATATCATATGCCAAAACAAATATGATGCTGAGCTACGGAACTAGCAACTATAAGACAATATCAGGGGAAGTTTCTGTAAATTCTTGTCTGAGCCGGGACACAATTCATCCAGCATCTGAGTGCCATGTGTGGACTTGTCTTCTCATTCCCTCTCCCTCTCTAGTCAAATCTTTTGGCTTTGTGACACATGCACGAGCGGATTTGCCAAGGCGCGCATGAGTCATTCCCATTTAAATAAGAACATGACTTCTCCTCGCTTGGTTGGAGAGACATTTAAATAGGACCTCCAACCATGGCTGAGACAGTTCTCTGCCAAGCATACCCTTTGTAAAAATGACAATGGTTAGCTAATTGTAAGGGGAGTGTTTGTGCAGAGCAAGGGCCTCTCCAAATCCTACAGAGTCAGAGGCATCGAGGCTACTTAAAGTGATTGACAATGAAAAGAAGCATGGGATACTCAGGAACCCCCACGAAGGCTGCATTTCAATGTATAACATGGACAACTGTTGGTTTATATCCCTAAGATATCGAAAGACACATATCCAGTTATGGCTAGGTTCCCAGCTTTTGAGTTATTCAACAGAAAAACCATGATTTGAGAGAAATCCCACAAATGGAATGAGCAAAAAGTCAACCTGTAGCCATGGAAACAGTAAAAAAAAAAAAAAAAAAAAAGTCTTAATAGCACAAGTATCAAGTCCAGGACTCAGTTGAGTGTGGAAGGCTTCAATTCTTGAGTGGAGTCGAGTGAAACGTGACAAACAGGAGCTCAAACTGTTGCTACTAAACAGAATCAGTTGGGAAGGGCGGTCTGATCCGTATGACATAAGCATATTTTTGGAATGCCAAGTTGCAATCTATTCTGTACACCCATAAAGGTATACAGAGCAAGATTTTCAAAAATGTTGGCGCATTTTACGAAACTCTACGAATCACAACCCATCTGCCATTACACAAAACGTTTGTTTGGTGCAAAGGGTGGGTTAAGGCAACAACTCCATGAAACATTCGCAAGAACAGAATTTGATAAGCCTGCAGTGTCCTTTGATTAGTTTAGTAAAGCAACTGCTGCACCTAGTGCAGCCTCCCACCTTCGATATGGATAGAATTTGCCCAACTGTTTAGCAGCTCTTATTAGAATCTGACCATGGTCTGCATAGTGTGACTTAAATTAAAAATGTATACGCTTAACACAATATCCAACGATACAAACACTTGAACAAACAGAGAAAAGGGCTGTGCTGTCGCAATAGAGCGTGAACCATTAAGTCTGTCATCAATTTAATTGCTATATATTTACTGCCCTTCACTGCAGTGGAGTCCTCGCAGGTAGTCTTAATTGCTGATAAGCCTCCTTTTTATGGGGTTAAAAGGAAACACTGTAGGCATTGGAAAACATTGTAGGATTCAGATCCATGAGTTATCACTCAATAAAAGTACAGAGACTGTTTTCTATCGTCTTCTGACGTGACGCACCATTGAGTGCCTGCAGTTAATCATCGTAAGAAGGGTTATTTTTTATGCTTACATAAGTCATTCAAAGGCATTACTGAATGCAGGAATTATTTAGGAAAAACAGTAATTCATGAAATCAGTTTTTTTTTTTTTAAAGCGGCCAAAGAATGTACGTATTTCCGTGCCATGTCTTTATTTCTTTTTAACAAATAATGGACAGTATTGATATGAGTACAGAGTAGGAGTATAGTGTGTACTAAATAGTATCGGAAAGGGGAAGCATTATCTGCATCTGTAGTGATAAAACCTTAAAAATAGACACCTCTACAATTCATTGTTTTCAAGAACAATTCTAGCAGAAGTGTCAAAGGCGTGTTCCCCCGATTTCATCGGCTGCTCTGCAATGGATGGGCGCAGGAAGGGGAGCACAGTTTCTTTCAGCAACTATCTTGGACCAAATCACCCAGTTCAAATGAGCAAAGCTTTGGGGATTTCTGGCTTTGCATTCCATAATGCTGCAGAGACTGTGCACCTCACAAAGCCCGACTGCAGCACATTCCACACAATGGAACTCCACTTTCACTCCCTGACTCACCAACACCGTCACTCATTCAGGACAGGCCAAAGTGTTGGAGCTTTGAGTAGGGGGAAAAAAGACATTGAGGCTGTTTGACTTGGCCTTAGCATTCGTCCTGAGTCCAAGCGCAATCCCACAAGATGCATTGAGGTCACAATGAGATTTGGTCACTGAGACCTTGATTGGAAGTGGTCAAATGGCTAAATTTTTCGGCAGTGTGTTCTCAAATATGAAGGACCACTTATCCAAAGACCAGAATTTTATGTATAATTCAGAATTGCTTCTATTTATTTGCCATCATCTTCGTCGGTTTGATGTTTGATTGGGGTTTCTTAATGACGCCATTGAGTTATTTTATTCTGCATTGGATGTAGCACTAAATTAGCCTTTGGCACTGACTGTCTGACTGTTAATCTCTCAAGGTGCTTAACTTTCTGAACAATAGATGTGAACATCATGAATCACTTAGTGGCAGAAACATCACAGTACCACTGTGGGCAAATCTTGGTTTGATGCCAAAAGAGAAAGAAAGAATGAAAATGGACTGTGCTTACATACTTTCTAGTCTGACGCGACACAAAGCGCTTCAGAAAACAAGGGAACATTCAACCACAGAATTTCAGTGGTGGCAGAGAGTAAAGGGGCCAACTCCTCATCCTAAAATCCTTCACATAGCAATGGAACAGCCACTGGGAACAAATTAGGATATCTACCTCAGAGAATACTTTGACGTGTAGATTGCAAGGGCTAGAGATTGAACAAAAGTACTTTTGATAAGTAGACGACTGCGCTACCTTTCTCTCTAGGCCCTCGAACCCTTGGCATGTGCCGTTGCATTTGTATCTCTGTTTTTTCTTTTTGTTCTGCTTTTTTCACAATGAGATGGAGAGGTCCGTGACCCTGGCAGTCTGCCAAACAACCAGAGAGAAAGTCACTGAGCAGGATTTATTACATATCTAAAGTTTGAGCAAGGTCGAGATTGGACTTCTAATCCAATCATGATTGTTTCAGCCCCAAGACCTTCTGCCATTTGCCCTACCAGATAATACGAGTTAGCACCAACTATCCCGAAGGAACCAGACAGTAGTTTGTTTCATTAGTCTTTCACTCTCATTTCATGTTGGTGTCTAACTGAATGAGATGCAGATGTTTTCGTCACCTCTAACTTTTTTTCCCTTCCCTCACTTTACGTCATAAAGTTTATTTGCATGATCATTTATCTTCTTAATTGTTGTGAAAGTTTTGTTGTGGAAGTTATATATAATTCAGAAAACAAACCCCATCAATATCTTGGTACAGAACATTTTCAGGATGCGTTTATTGATGCTACCAATATAATCAGCTTCATGTCAACCCTAATAGGATTTTGGTGCAAATTAGCATCTACTTTCGTCTACTTATGACTTTGTATGGACATTGGCGATAATCGTGCCATGAAAAATGTTATGAACACAGCTTAAGAGTCAAATGGTTTATGAGAATCAACTTAGTATCGTCAAACATACATTATTACTGTGATACTCAACCGTATTGATATTTTTTACACTCCTAAAAGCAAAGCAACTTGTGAAGTTGAGGTGAGCTGTTCAGCTAATATGAGTGAAAAAGAAAAAGTAGATCATAATAATAGATCTTTGAAAAATCTACCCCAGCAAATCCCTGTGAAGAAGTGCAGCAGTGTCTTTTCAGAGAGGAAACATAATTCACTGTCATGCCTCAAACAGAAAGCCCTTAGAGAAAACAGCTGAAAAATGAATGTAGGTCCGAATGAACAAAACAATCTGAGAAAAAAAGTGACTTGGTCCAAGTGTTATGAAGAAAAGCACTTGGCCCAAAGCCCATGTGCAGTAGAGCTTGAGAGCCTAGAGTTTTCATTCTCCATTATAGTGGCCAACAGGAAACATAGAGAGATGTTCAGAGTTCTGAGAAGTTGAGGACGAAAACATTAAATCTTTGGAATTACTAAAAAACATGTGTGTGTACATACATTGATTGTTTTTGTATGTGTACTTGACTACTTTGAGTCATTGAGAATATAAGAATATTAGGAACCAGCTGTTTAAATTCACCAATCAAAAAACTTGTCATCTGGAGATGAAATATCCCTTCAGAATCCCCCAATAGACTTTGCATCAGTGTACTACATATCCTGTCCCTTCCCCATAAATAAATCCTATATTTCCATTGGTGAGCCAAGAGCAGTGCCTATTTTTTTTTTCTAAAAGCTATTCAGAAGATGACTTATCATAAGAGCCACCTTAAAGTAATTTTCACTTGGAATACTAAAGAAAAATTTGGAGGAAACTAAAAATAAAAGACTAAACTATTAATCTTGGTTGATTTATGTAGAAAGTTCAGTGAGACTACCATATCTGGTTTGGGTTAGGGTTACGGTTAACTACTTTAAATTGTTCAAAATATAGTACGTGGAATAGTAGGATAAGCTAGCATGTAAAGTTTTCAAGAAATTCCCCAGAAAAAAAATAATTATGGACAAACTTTACAGACAATTTTATTGCCTCCACCCACCACTTATATTATACGGATAGAAAAGTGTTACCTTTATCTCATGTTTAACAAATACAGGGGTTTAACTATGTTTTAAAAACTGGAAAATGATTATACACTGGATTATCTAATACATTCATGATGTTTTTTATTTTACATTCCTAGAATAGCTTGCTGCAGGTGGACAGATGAAAGATATGCCTTTACCTGTACATTACAGCACCACACGACCAGAAAGCTATACTTCACCTACAATTACTTAAAGGGACAGTTCACCCCGAATTTGCTTGAGTTATCCCCATTTTCTTGGATTTACCTGCTGCTGCGGCGGTCTGTCCAAGTTTTGCAGACAAGGATAGGTATTGGTAGTGGATTTGACCTACCGGTTCTGCAAATCGCCTCCTCGAAGATAATGGGCTCTGCTTTTCATCTGGCTTCATTTCAAAATGTGTTCAAAGCCACGCTCTTGTGTTCGACTTGGAAACTAAATGATCCATGATGTTCACTTTAATAGACGAAGATACTTGCCGAAAAGTTCAACGCTTCAAGAGTCGGTGACGCCACATAATTCTCCAGAGGAAGAAGAAGCATGAGCATATGACATTCACGAGAACCAGTAAATCATCGAACATGACCAAAAGGATTTAATGGATATGGAATGTTTTTTGTTTTGTTTTATTAAGAAAAGAAGCAAATTTTTTAACAATTATGCAAAAATTATTGTCTCATTGCGATTATTTGAGGTAATCGTGATGAAGGCCTCCTGCTAAGTGTCTTCTCATAAATCATTACTCACTTTCTCAACATTCTTCAAAAACTATGTTGTGCTCAGGTTGATATAGGAGCTCTCTTACTTTCCATATCCTTAACACCTGAGCTGACTCGAATCTTTGAATGTCGCATGAGTGACCATGTTTCCTTCTGTGCTGTGATTTCAAAAATATATGTTCTTTAGCTACATAAGTGCATATGGCGCTGTGCATGTGAGGTAGGACCTCATTTCGTAATGGAGGGCCAGGAAACATGACCTGTCACTGTTTGTGACTTACCACCTTCCATAAAGGGACCATGACAGCACCTTGACATCACACGTGAAGATTTTGCCTCGTCCACCATGTTAGATGTATGGGGTAGATAGTGCATGGGTGATTTTCCATTAAGAAGAGCTGTTTCGTATCTCCCAATAAGAGGGATGCTTATCAATCACACAAAGATGTGGCAGCGTATATGTCTCGGCAAAGGCAATATAAGTCCAGCTGTCTCGACTGTCTTGCCATTGTTTTAGAAACCAGGTTTTTCCCCCATCGACGGGCTTCATGACTCTGGTTTCAATTGCAGTGCTATGCGGTGACCTGCTGACTTCCCTGTGTGGAATCTTCTCCTCTGATGTACTGTAAATATGTAAGACCAGTCTTTTTTCCACCACAGAAAAAGAAAAAACATCCATGCTGTCCCAACCCTATCCATAACACCACCCTGCTTTATAGCAGATATCTCCAAGCATCAGCAACTCATATAAAAAAAAAAACCCTAGATGGATATAATAGTACTAACTCTCCATTTAAAGTGAAGGTCTCCGGACCATATTTGCATCATTATCACCTACAAGCTGAATAAAAGTCTCTTTATATTAAAAGTTGTCCCACCCACTGAAGTCTAAAGCATGTTTTCGGTCCACTCTGACAGCCATGATATGAGGCCTAATTTGATCAGCCACAGCAAACAGACCACACATTGCAAGGATTCCTCTGCACAGTGCCGGGAACTTCAGTGCAAAGCCACTGCTGATGACCCGTGATGGGCTGAACATTATATACAGCCGAATAAGGGCAGGAGCTTCATTCATGTCCTGACATGACAGCCAAACAAGCGACAAGTGGCTGCAGCTTCAAAGCACACCAGCATGAAAGCTTCTGGTAAACCACAGCATGCTCTCCTGCTCTGATCGGCCCTCTAACAGATTTAGACACATCCTACTGAAGACCTAAACAATCCTTTCATTGCTGTGGTGAATGCTGAACTTTCATCTTTTGCTTTGAGGGTATCTGGGAACACTATGGGCTGACCCCGTATGGCAGAGGAATGGGCCGAGTATACCGCATTGGTGGCACAGGCTGGCTGAGCTGCTCCTTTGTTGCTTGCAGGCTGAATGAAGCTGTTAATAGACGTAAGGCATTATGGACTGAAATGCACAACATTTTCGCAGATTGCAGCGACCAATTAAAGACAAAGAGCGTCGCATATTTGGGAGACGGGGCTGGACCTGTGTTCTCGGACAGGAGCTAGATCAAAAAGGGAATTGTTCAGCTGGATGACTGCAGCAAAGTGCTTCTAATAACTATGACACCTTCACAAGTGCCTGTCAAGACAGAAGAATTTCCTTCCTTTCATCTCAGAGGCAAACAGGAGTTTGCAACAAAACCTGTCCAAGCACAAGGACAGTTATTCTGGCGAAAGACGAGGAAGCAGCTTCAGGAACCACTTCACATGTTTTCTCTTTGATAACGTGATGCGTTATAAAAGACTGGCCTTGAACAGGGACAGTCTCTAAAACATAAGAAGACATTTCCATGCCCAATGATGTCTGCGGGAGAGAAAATCAATTTGAATGTCTCTTACCTGAATTCTAGGTTTCATTAGCATGTCCCCATTAACACTTTCTGTAATACCTGGAGTCTAACTCTACATATTGTATCAATTACAATCTGGTCTAAGACCTATAATATCAAAAGAAAACAAACTTAGAGTTCAAGCTTGGACTTGAACTGGGATCATATTTATCCTAAACACGAATTTCCCCATATCTTAGTCAACAAAAACCAATGAAATCTGCAGGAGAGAGTTGTGATTTTGATATAAGAATCTGAGTTAACTGTCCCTTATTGCTAGTCTACAGTTGGAGGAAAAATGATTGAGAAATCACACAAGCTTCAGTACAACAGACTGCAATTCCTTTTACCATTTTCAATAAAAAGCTCCCAAAATACAATGATGTTGTGCCATCCTTCATCGACTTACTTTGGCCGGCCTAAATTTACATGTGGGCTCCATGCCCGAACTCCAACATTCACACCACAGCAAACCAAAAGCACAACAAAAGCTGGCATTGTGGACCGATCCCGCAGAAGTTTTGGGATGCTGTTCTGTGTAGCAATCAAACAAAACTAGAACTTTAGGAGTCTATAAATCCGCAGTAATATCCGTAGGAGGAGAGAGGAATAGGACGAATAGAACACTCATGTTTATGTCTTTTGATGCCCTCTGGAGAGCAGTGCGAATCATATTCATCAGTGGCTATTGGTACTTGCGACATGATTTGAATATGGCAGAAAACCAGTAAATCTGATGAGACATGAAATCTGCGTGAGAATGGATCGGCAGGAAGTGAACAGAAGCATGCTGTGTCTCCATCACCAGTTACATGGTATGATATGATCCCCCAAATTAGTTTGCGTTAATGTGTGAAAGACGTTTTCCGTGCAGCTGTCTGACATCTGGCACTACATGCTATTATAGGCAGGGAGCCAAATTTCGCTCTGAAAAGGTTTTAATCCAAAGAAGTCATATGAGCCTTTCATCAACTAACAATACTACTGTAAACAGCCGCAAATAACCATCAACAGCCGCATTTCATGTAGTCTGAAGACTTTCCACAGTCTCACTGTTTCTGGGTAGAAAGACAAAAAAGCTTCACAGCTATCAGTTGAATGCTGCTATCTTCGGTTATAAATAAACTTTCCTCTCTAAAAATTTCAACTCGACCTTAACGATGTCTCTGGTCATCTTAGTTAAGGCAGAGATTAGGGATGAACCATGATTTTTAAATATTATATAAGATAGTAATTATTATTCACTTGTTCTTGTAGCTGGGCACTTAATTGGGTCCCTACTTTGCACGATGCTAGCTTTTAACCGAGAAACTTTGCTTCATGTTACAGCCAAAGGTTGTAGTTTGTTCTTAAATCACCTCCTAGTGGAAATAGGCGGAATTCTGCAACCAAAATCTCGCTGGATTTTTGCAGATTTTGAGTTAAATAGTTGTCCAACTGTGCCAAATGGCTAGCCTGACTGGTTTTACCCCACCAAAGCTGCGTAGAATAGCACCCGCTTTATGGTATTTATATCAACTTTAATGCAGTCATTATCAAAAAAGTTTACGAGCAAATTCATTGGAAGACTTCCATGGTGTTACAGTAATATAATATTGGTATAGCCTTTATTTGTGGAATTTATCTTGTCTGTCGGAAGGCGGAACATAAAATTAAAAAAAAAAAAATTAAAAAAAAAATTAGCTCAAATTATGTAACTTATACAGAACAAAGCTGATAATGAGACAACTGGGTCCGAGTACATCCATTGCTGCGGGACTTGTTGAGTACTCCCGGGTTGCAGAGGTCAGTACTACAGAGGGACGACTGGTGATCTGGTGACGGGATAATTGATGCACAAAGACATCAAAGTCTTTGTGCATCATGTTAATTAATGTTAATGTTCTTTGCATACTTTGCCCCAAGCGTGTAAAGTTTGCCCCCTTCATTGCCCCTGACTAGAAAAATCCTAGATCCACCACTGCCGCATGAACGTTGAGGCTCCTCATGCACATTCTGATGCAGGGACTCCTCCGGAGGAGCCTCCACATTACTTAGGGCTAATTTCCCCAGCTGTGTGACCCGAAAGCCTCTTTCTATGAATCACACAGCTGAACTCACTGGCAGGTGTCACAACTTGGTGGAAACGTCCTAAGACAATGCAATTACCTCCGCAGGAGCTTGTGAGAAACTTTAGACCATCTCCAAAAGTTTGTTTTGGCACTATTAAACGACTTAAGAAGAAATATCAACCTGTGGGTAAAAATGTCGCGTGCGCCGCCGTTTGGTTCCCGCTGGAGTGGAGGAGGAGAGTACTTACAGTATGGTGGTCTGAGGAGAAACTGCTGGTACGGTCTCCAGGTTTAGGTGCATACATCTCACGGTGGTTCGGAAACACAAGCACCGACTCGGACAGGAGGTCACAAGCTGTGGTCCGGTCCCGAGCAGCAACAAAGCCGCCGCGAGGAGACACGGAGAGAAGAGGTGGCCAGCCCGTAGCGCCATTGCTAGCAGAGACCGAGCCGAGCCGAGCAGCAGCTGCCCCGCTCACACTGCCGAGCACCGGGAGAGAGACACTCACGCGCTCAGAGAGAGAGAGAGCGAGGAGAGGAGGGGAGAAAGAGAGAGAGAGAGAGAGAGAGAGAGCGGGAGGAGAACCGGGAGAGAAGTCGGGTGGTGCGTTAAAAGTCCAACAGAAAGCGGGGTGAACACAGAGCTCACCCTAAAAGACACCGGTAACGAACACGTTAGTCCTCAACTGGAGTTCAGAGTTTCATATTCCGCTTCTAGCTAAAAGTCCTCACAGCTTCTCTGAACCTGCTGACACCAGCCTGCAGCGCCCCCACATCCCCACTGCTGGTCCAGAACCATCTGGCCAATGATGGCTCTCCTAAGATGTGTATCTCAAAGAACACTTCAGCCTTCAGAGAATGTTGTGAGGCTCTGCAAAATATTGACGAACAACCTAGAAAGTTCCACAGGGAACGCGAACAAGTTATTGTCTTGTGGGAACAACATCTTCATCTTTATCACACAGGTTATTATCTTTTTGGAACATGACGTCCTTTTGTATGAACAAGTTATTATCTTGTGGGAACAAGTTATTACTTTGTGCTTGCAAGTTATTAGCTGGTGTGACAAAGTGATTATCCAGTGGGAACAAGTTATTACCTTATGGTAAAAAGTGATTATCTCATGGTAAAAAGGGATTATCCTGTGGGAACAAGTTATTATCTTGTGGGAACAAGTTATTACTTTGTGCGCGCAAGTTATAAGCTGGTGTCACAAAGTGATTATCCTGTGGGAACAAGTTATTACCTCATGGTAAAAAGTGATTATCTTGTTTGCACAGGTTATTATCGTGTGGGAACACCATGATTATCTTATCTAAACAAGTTATTATCTTCACGGAACAAGTTATTATCTTATGGTAAAAAGTGATTATCTCATGGTAAAAAGTGATTATCCTGTGGGAGCAAGTTATTTACTTGTGGGAACACCATGATTATCTTATCTAAAGAAGATATTATCCTGTGGGAACAAGTTATTATCTTGTGGGAACACCATGATTATCTTTTCTAAACAAGTTATAAACATGTGGGAACAAGTTATTTTTGTTGAAAAAGTTTTTATCTTGTCTGAACAAAATATTCAAGATGTGGGAACACGCTCAGTCCTTATGGAATAAATCATTTTCTTTTGCACTGAAAAAGATATTCTTTGTGTGGGATTATAATATTTATCTTGTGTGCATACGTTCATTTTGTGTGGGAACTAAACCTTTGTCACAGGCACAATAGTGATTATCATGTGGGAACAATATATTATATCACGTACACGTCACAACAAAATCATGCAGGAATAAGAATCTTAATAACATCCACAGTGTGAAATTAAAAGTCGTAAACATATTTCCCTTCTACGTGACATTAACACAAAACTCCTTTCACAGATAAGACAGGTTTGAGGTACCATAAAGAACAAGTAACAGAATAGAAGAACCTCAGGGGGGACTTCTGGGTCAAATACCAGTTAGGGCCAGGACCCCTTTCCCCCCTACGCCTCCAGCTGCCCATTGATTAGAATTCCTTTATTGCCAAAGCATAGTCATGTTAGAGCTTAAAACACAAACTCTAAACCATTTCAACATTGAGCCTTCGTCAGGGAGTCAAGAAAATCTCACAGAAAGGAAAAAAGCAACATTGCGATCTATTGACTGGAACGTCTCTGTTGCCAAAAAAAAAGACGTTAAGAGGACAGATTAGCAGAAAACTAATATGCCATTCACACGGGAAATACCGACAAGACGTTATCTGGACTTCCATCAGGTCAACGCCAAAGATCGTCTTCATTACATACAGGATACACTCTAAGATTCAAAGACAATTAATATAATGTAAATATTCAGTCATTTAAGGATGAACACGTCAGCAGTATTGTGTTGTACATTGATGAGCTTCATATTAAAATTTCTCTAAATATGCTGTAATTCTAAAACACGGAAACTGCACAAACTACTTTGTTGATGAAGCTGCTGCCGGTTGATTACGCTGAATTGAAAATTCACTGCAAACTAACATTTAACACGGCTCTCAATGATAGTCATATTAAAGACTATCATTGCTCCTCTATAACTGCTGATAGTCCATGCGGAACAGAGTCAAGAAACCATCTGCTATCATCTTATTTTTGAGAGATATTCATAAAATCCAACTGATGTTATCCAAAAGTTTCGACTGTAGAGCTAAATAAAGAAGTCTATCCTCATAATCTGTCAAAACTAAATCAGGAACATGAAACTGTTAAAAAACAGCATCTGTTTTAAATCATGAATTTCCACATTATGTCGCTCATAATATTCACACATTTCTTCATTCATCTCCCTCTGGTCCTCGTACACCGTCACACGTCTCACCTGTGTCTAGACTCATCTCTGACCTTTAGGCACGATTACACTCCCACATTTTCGAACATACAAAAAAATAACTTCTCATTTTTGGCTTTTGCCACATTTATTCTACATGAGAGCTAACATTTTACCCGTAATTATTCAAACTTCCACATCTCCACTCTCCTCAATTACATCAAATATTCAGATTTCCATTCACCTTTAACACAAGTCTAAATTGCTAAAAAACAACAACAACCTGTTGCTTGTTTCTTTTTGCACTTTTAATGAGCCAAACAATCAGAAAATGTGTGACAACATAATCCTGAAACTGTTATTCACACCTCAGTGTTCTGTTCTCAATAGTTGGGGTTTGCTGCCACCTGCTGTTCAAACGTAGGAATAACATCGGTCTCATTGGCAGATTCAGACATACAGTATATTTATGAGGTAATATAAAAGCAGTAGTTAAATTGAAAACCGATGGATTGAATAAAGTTAATGACTGTCCCATAATACACAGGCCAGTTATTCGCTCGCTGTGGAGTGTCTTTGTATTCTTTATTATGAAACGGATCACCATGCATGCATTGGACCTCTGCTCAGGATCACGCGTCCCTGAATGCTGTATTGTTCTGGTGAGAGCAGCTCGGGTTTGCTGCTCTATCATTCTTTCCATTCCCTCACGTAACAATCCTGTCCTGTTGTTTGTGTTTGAGTTTCCACAGCCTGCTGGAATTGGAATTAACTATGCATTGTTCCCTGATGTTATGGAATTGTCATAACCGGTTCAGTCCAAATTTGGTTACTATGAATCGACTTGAGGAGATCAATCTTCTTAGTATCATATTTCCCTCCGTTTCATATTTTACCCACAAGGCCGAGCTCTTTTTTTTCTTTTTTTTTTTTTTTTACAAAAAAACGGTTTTCTTGAAACTTCTCAAAAACTATTTCATGGATCATTTTCTATCTTTATACCCCCATAGACCACCGTGCCAGGAAGACTTGGATTGATTTTGGAAATGGTGGTTCTGTATTTCTGACACTAGGAGGAGATTTATCTCCAAGAGTTTTCGGACTATAATTTGTCATTACTCGGTCCGATTGGATCCAAATTTGTTGCATGTCGATTAAGTTGAGGGGATCTTTCTTCTAAACATCATATTTGACATTAATAGTTTGTGTTTTATTCATTAGGGGGAGCCACTGAGTGTATGAAAAGGACATTAAAGAGTCCGGAGACATTGTGATGAGCGTTACACTGCCTGAAACATCATCCGGCAGGACCGCTTTGGCAGCGGGTCAGTGGTGGTCTGGACATGCAGATCCTTGGAGGGTCTTACAGACCATATGCTAATGCTGATGCTCTGATCCAGGTCTGGGATGAAGTCTCTGAGTGACATGCAGGTGAAGTTGATGGCAGGTGAGGTTCTGACCGAGTTCTAGGACTACTGTTCGTTTCATATCTGATATCAGAATTCTGCACACACACATACAAAATTATTTTTGAAAAAATAAAACAAAAAACAAGACTAAAGAAATTAGAAAAAATGTTAAATGTTGTATTTTCTGTTGAAATATATAAAACTTAAAACGTTAAAATGAATCAATTCTCCTGAGATGGTTTGAATATGGAATCTTCAAAACAAACACTGGAATAGCAGAACCAGCATAAACCAGTGTGCTCAGCACGCCCCCTTCAGGGAGGCAGAGGTACTGCTGCCTCACGTAAAATGACGACTTTACTCTCGTTATATTACAAATTTATTCATTCTTTTCTAAGCAGTGTTTATGGAAACGCTGACATCTGCCGGTGGATATTGGGTATACCGACAGCTGGTGAAGAAGTGAGTCGACGAGCCTCTGGCAACACATTTTGTTCTTTATTCAGAGTAAGATGTGTCAACATCCAGCATGACAAAAAATTGTACAAAGTTCACAATTTATAAATGAAATATCACAGCAACTTGTGATCTCACACATTTATAGCAAAATTAAAATGTCAACAAATCCATGCTGTGTAGTACAAAAATAAATCAAACTTCAGTTCCACAGAGAGCACAATAGTTTATACAAAATCCTGTCTTTGTTAATGGTCACCGAAAACCAGTCTCAAAACGAATCGGCTCAAATAAAATAATAAACTCTGATGAATTCACAATAATTTATATGAAAAGTCAGCTTTCTAAATATGTGACAACCTTTGAGTGTTCCCTCCAGATAGTCACAGATAACTCTATTCAGGTTTGTTATTCATGTACCAACGTCAGATGAGCAGCCGGGTTGTGCTTTTAAATCCCCTTTTTCCCTTTTTCACTGATAATGAGAATTAATTGAAAAACTTGTACTAGCTATTACTCTACTGAAGCATTACTATATTGGCAAAAAGCTGCAGACACAATGCTGTGGAAAAAGGCGTACGCTCATGGATGATGGGTAGTAGAGTCCTGAAAGAGGACGGTAAAAGTACAAGAGATGAGATTCAGTCTGGCCAACGACGAGCACCTTTAGCATTAGCTCTCCAAAAAGGCAAATTCTGAACGCGATGGATAACAACCAGACCAAAGGGGGTGCACACAGTCAGGCGTACTGGCCGGATTGTATCACCCCTCGAAGGTCTCGCTCGCCGTTCCTTCTGCTTTTTTTTCCCTTTTTTTTAAAAACCTCCATTTGATTGACTATTTAATCCTTTGTACATTGATTAGATATAAAGTGCTGCTGGGGGATAACTTCATCTTCCTAAAACATAGCAACAAAAATGAATGTTGTTTTTTTTTTTACACTTGATAATAGCCTACAGTATCACTGCTATGGTTCTAATCATCCTCTTCTCTGATTTCAAGTCTTCCTCTCTCAGTCGTACGAATAAGTCCGCCGCTACGGTGGCTCCAAGCGGTTGGTTGCTCCAATCGAGTGCCAAAGAGGTCACCTGGGAAATTGCACGCCGCCGTACGTAAGGATAATATCTTCAAGGACAAGTGCAAATAGTCTACTGGCACATAAGTGGGGACAGTGACCCTGTAAGTCCCGCTGTCATATAAATACTCTTTACAAAACCCTCTGAAACCCGTCTGTTTAGGCTCTCGGGTACTGCTTTTAGCTTCCGTAAGAACATCAAAACATGGAAACGAAGGTGTCCCTGTGCAAAATCGTACAGAAAAAAAGTGGAACTCATATACTTTCGCTTGTAAAACTCATTGTCCAGGTTCCCGTCCTCCCTCTTTTTTAAAAAGATTTTTTTGTATTAAAAGATTTGTATAAAAATCAATATTTTACATAGGCTATATTAAAAAGGTTCACGTTACCCCGCTATGCTTATAAACAAGAAATTGCATATACCCAACCGTTTCTTTTTTTTCTTTTTTTTTTGTCTTCCTCTTTGCAGATTGCATCCCGTATCCGCTATGAACAAATTATTCACTTATAATATTGCTGAGACATTTCTCCATCCTAGCGACACGAGTCTGGAAATTGAGCAGATTGGATGCTAGAAAGGCTAGAACGCGGTCTCCGTAGCTCATTGTCTTTACACGTGGTTTGTATTCTTTTGAGATTAGTTGAGGATGAGCGCGCGAACATGCATGCACCACACACATGTGTTCCTTGAGGAGTTAATTGGCTCTCCTAGATAATGGGATTTCCACCATAGGGTTTCCGTGTAATGATGTTTACAATGTTCATACATACATTCATACATACGTCAGGTCAGCTTCCTCATCCGGATTCGTTTACAGCACCGCTTAAAAATTCCCCCACCTACGGCTACACATCCTTTTTTTTCTTTCTTTTTTTTCTTCAAATTTGAATTCTATCAAAACAAAATCACAAAAGCAAGCGTCGTCAGAAAATAAACCAGTTTTTTTTTTTGCTTTTGGAACAACGTACACGCAAAAACAAAATCAAAAAAAAAGGAAGGGAAAGAAAAGGGAGAAGAAGAAGAAGAAGTAGAAGATGAAGAAGAAGAAAAACATCAAGTCCAAAATCATCCGGTGAGGAGGAAAAAAAATAAAGTAGCTTCTCTCCTTGCTTGTAGATATTTTCCCTTTTTCGTTCCAGTGTCCAGTGCTCGTCATCTGAAATGCCTCGTCGTGGAGCGATTTAAAAAGAACTGGCGTTCGGTTATGGTTTGCTTACTGTTCAGAAATATACACTAAAAATGTGCATACATGAGCAGCTCGAAACATTACATGACGCTATGTCAGCTCATATGAAAACGTACAAAATGTGAATGTCCTCAAAAACTAATTTGCCGTCTTACTCTTTTATGCTCTGTCTCAAAGCAAGGCCTAAAAGGAAAAGAACCGAAGAAAGAAATCACCTCGAGGTCTCTTTAAGCGTAGTACCTCCGTCTTTTTTTTTTTTTTGAGTGAGCAGACTCGAGAATATATAACATTATTTAAGTTACTGCGAAGAAACCAAGGAGATCAAACCATCGGCGCCTGTTCGTAGGTGGTCCACCAGCTCCTACTGGTGGAGGCGGAGTCTCCTTTCGCTCGCCGGTTACACTTGGATCCCTTGAACGGCTTGCTTGATGTTTTCCAGCAGGGCTTTGTTTTCTTGGCTCTGGTACTGGTCTTGGTTTGAGTACATATCTGTCAACGTGGTCACGTAGGCGTCAAAGTTCTGCTCACTGATGGGCTCCTGCAGGACCAACGACAAAACATGAAGAGGAAAGAAAGAGATTGAGAGAAGATTTAGATTCTCCCCAATGTCAACAGTAACTAAGTACATTTACTCAAGTACTGTAAGTACAAATCTGAGGTATTTCTACTTGACTCCATTATTCCCATTTTATGCTCCTTTGACTCCTCTACACCTCAGAGGGAAATATTCTACCTTCTACTCCACTTCATCTGTGACACCTGTAGTTATTGTTACTTTTGACTTGACAATTTTCATGCCTTTCCTGTCGAGTACAAACCATATAACTGCACTAATATGAAGCCCTTAAATCTTCCACTAGGCCTACAATGTCCTCCCATAGGCAAAGGTTTATCCCTGAAAGGACCCCAGTCCCCTAGGTTGTACAAGCAATCCCCCTGATTGAACTCTTCAAATGGACTGTGGCTCGTTTATAATCTAGTGAGTGAAATGTGAACAATTACAGTATATTATGAGAAATACATGTTTGATCTCCCTGAGGTGGTTCATATGAGGAGAATTTGGACTAAATCGGACCTACGGCGGACAAACTATGGCCAGAAAGCATTCGGGGAAAAAGCTTCCCCTAGTGGCGGAAATATGTAACTGACCTTTCCCAAAATCACACCTGATCTTTACTAGATTACTTCAATTTTCTGTGATCTGCATAAAGTAGTTAGATTACCTCAACCGCCAACATCTGCAGCAGTAACATAGTCTTGTACTTTAATGCAACAGTAATAGTAATCCAAAACCACAATGAAAAAACTCTGAGAGGGACCACGAGTACTTTTGCTCCTGATACTTAAAGTGGATTTCACCGGCAAAACTTACTTTTACTCACATAAAATTTTGAATGCAAGGCTTTTACTTGTAGTGGAGTATTTGTACAGTGCCTTTACTCATCCTCATTTAACGTCATTTTCTGAGTCATGTGTCATAAAGCAAATACATAAAGATGTACAAGACTTTGTCTGCCACCCGTAACTCCTGCTGTAAAAAGTCATGCATGCCTTAAAAAGTGAAGTTAATCAAACTGAATAAAGCCGTTATAAGAATGCAGACTAGAGGTAGAATGAGGATGCAGACTAGAGGTAGAATGAGGATGCAGACTAGAGGTAGAATGAGGATGCAGACTAGAGGTAGAATGAGGATGCAGACTAGAGGTATAATGAGGATGCAGACTACAGGTAGAATGAGGATGCAGACTAGAGCTAGAATGAGGATGCAGACTAGAGGTAGAATGAGGATGCAGACTAGAGGTAGAATGGGGATGCAGACTAGAGGTAGAATGAGGATGCAGACTAGAGGTAGAATGAGGATGCAGACTAGAGGTAGAATGAGGATGCAGACTAGAGGTAGAATGAGGATGCAGACTACAGGTAGAATGAGGATGCAGACTAGAGCTAGAATGAGGATGCAGACTAGAGGTAGAATGAGGATGCAGACTAGAGGTAGAATGGGGATGCAGACTAGAGGTAGAATGAGGATGCAGACTAGAGGTAGAATGAGGATGCAGAACTTGTGCTGGGAATGTATTAGAGGGCTTGTGAGTGAAAAGCTGTATCTTAAAGTAGTACGGAACAGAGAGAGTAGTACAGAGTAGTATTGACTTACTTGCTGGTGCAACTGTAAGCAGCTGGTATTCCTCAGTGGAGGTTCTTTGTGTACCAGTGGTTTCTGTGTACGGAAGGACAGGAGGGACACACCTTTCTGTGAGCTTGATTTGAGAACTCATTCCATCCAAACACTGGGTGGCAGTGTTTAACATAAAGACACATATTTATGCATAACGCCTCAAATCGAACGCAGACATAAGAGCTGGAGATGAGGGATGACATGAAGAGCACACACGCTGTCAGGATCTGACGAGAATGTGACATACGCAAAAACGCAACAGCTGGAATTGATTTGATTCCTATTTCAGGGACTGGAATTAATTTCAACAACTGCGTTTTTTGAGTTTTTGTCACAGTTTACATGTTTCCTTGTGAAAGTGCTATTAGCAAAAAAAAAGAATGGCCAGATTCATATCATTGCCGCTTCATAAAAACTTGTGTGTAAATGTACGCCGACTGCAATTTTCTTGGCTGATCAACGATTTTTATAAAGTCTGACCGGCCGATTACGATTTTTTTTCTGTTCTTGAAAGTTTTAGAACCTTAAGTAGTAGTGTATTTGAAGTGCTCTTACTTTGTACCTACATTGTTTCCCCGCCCTCTAGTATTCTCACAGAAGATAAAGGAAAAAGTTTAAGCATTCTAAAATAGTTTTTTTTTTCTACTGACTTTTTATTTCTTTGCTGCGTTGTATCGTATAAACACGTCTCTCTTCTTCTCCCTAACATGGCTTGTTTTGAACTTGTTACTTTTACTTTTTCTTTGGTTTATTGGCGAAGCTAACATTCTTTAACTTCCTTATAATTTGGCCGAAAGACGGAAATATCCAAGGCTCAGTTTGTTTTGAAAAGAAACAGACTTTGGGCCGGGGGGGGAGGTTTCACAAGAGAAATTTAAGTCTGGCTCAAACTAAGAAGTCCAGAACTCCGTGTTATTCCCACCATGCTTCAAATACTTCTCCTTTAGTGTAACATCTTCCTCTTCGCTGCTTCAACACCAACATTTTTCCGCTGTGGAATGAATAAAGGCTAATTTATTTTTTCTTATCTTGCAATTCTTTCTTCTTCTCACAGCAGGTAAATTTTCATCACGACCCGATGGAGGCGACTAAAATAAGGTATTTTGAAACATTTGCATTAGTTGAAGGTTGAATCAGAAGCAACTGAACTTGATTGTCCGCCGCGGATTTTAAAAACCAAGTCCGACCTGGGTGAAAGTGTGAGTTTGAGGAGAGATGTAAAGGCAGCAGAGACACTCAACACAAACAGGCATGTGCATATAAAAAAAAAAAAGCTTTCATTCCTCAATAATTTGGCTTCACAATGAAGCCATACAGGATTGGACCTCCCTTCAGCATGAACCCTCCATACACCTCTTTAGCCTAAACATGCTGTTGGAGTAAAAACCAAATCCAACCTCATTCCACAACTCCCTCTTGGTTTGCAAAGACAAGCAATGCTCCACATTTTGGTCTAAGCATGCAAAATTAGACTGTGATCAAATGCACAATTAAACGAATACGCTGCTTAAACGCTAGGGCTAGCAATATCCTGCAACTTGCAGCTAGCCGTTCCTGGTGGCCCTTACCATATGAGGGAGCTGGACATTAGCTAAACTGTTAATCAGTGACTGGCCGAGGTTGGCCAGCTCATGCAGGAGAGATTCATTTTGGTTTTCAATCACCTTGTTTTCCTCCTCTATTGACTTCAAGCTGGACTCCATTGTTGTGATCTGAGGAGAGGAGGAGCGGGGCGTTACAATGCAGGTATATTTACGGGCAGGTGCATTCATTCGGGGGCGTAGAAGCGGAGGACCAGAATGTCTGACTCACCTGCGTTCGAAGTTTGATCATGTCTGCTTCCACCTGTGAATTTGATTCGCTTAAATCTTTGATCTCGTCATCCAGCTGTTTCATGTCCTCCTCGTGCTCCAGTCCTGCAGCGTTAGCGGAGACACATCCCCACAAAACCTCAGTCATAAATTTGGTTAATAGCCCTCACGCCGGACTTAAGTGATTAAAAATGACAAAACATGACTCTGCAGAGAAGTCTTCACCTCCGCAGTAGAAGCGGGCCGGGTCATTTTAGCTGATTAAGACTCAACAATCTCACAGACAAATTACATTGTGATCCTGTCACATCTCCGTAATGAAGAGTCGGAACTCATCGCAAATGAAAAATAGATGGAGCACGCAACCCAAGGCTCGCTCAGACACCAGATGACTGATTACCGCCCCAAAAATCCCAACCTTCATCCTCCAGATTGGAGTCACTCTTCTCCTTATTTCAGCAGTTTATACACACTCACACGCTCACATGTGATTGGTTCATTATACGATATTAGTATTCCGCTCAGCAAATCGTTCCGTGGTTTGGGTGAGTGGCGGCTGTAGTTACCATTGCTGGCACGTTGCTGCTTTATCGTCAGCATTTCCACCCCAGAGATCCTGGCTTTCCTCATGGCGGAGGTGGCACGCGGACAACCCGACAGACTGGAAGCAACAGCAAGGAGAGGAAGCGTTGTTTCTATACATTCTACATACTTAGTGAGTCCAGTAAGAGTCTACCAGCATTAAAACGTACATATGTGAAAACAGAAAGGGTCTATTCCCGAAAAGCACTTGCTATGCCCCTTAATCAAATTAAATGTGAAGTTATGTCAGAAACAGTGTTTTAATGTAAAAGAGCTCCCCCTAGTGAGTAAATGTGAACTTTAGGAGTGCAATATTGTATCAACCCAACTGTTAGGAAGCTACTGTGTAAAAAGATTGTTTTTTGATACAAAATCCCTAGCGATTAGAATATAAACTATCAGAGTGAAATATGATAAATAAAAAGTAGATAGATTTCACCAAATTGAGATGCATCAAATTTGGACTAATTTGGACGCAAGGTTAGGAAGATGTGTACGAAGAACTTTTTGTTATCAGTAAAAAAGTTAAATCTAGTAAGTAAATGTGAACTTTACTAAAATATGAAATTTAAAAGATAGATATAGAAAAGATAGATCTTCAGTCAGTTCTGATGCGCCAAATTTGGATTAAATCGGACCACAGATAGGGAGTAATGGCCCGAAAACTTTTTGAGTTTATGCTCCCACTAGTTTTGGATATATAAGTAGAAAAAACCTTTCCCAAAATCAATCCAGTTCTTCCTCACACTGAAATCTGCGTGGGTATAAAATTTGAAAATGATCCATGAATCAGTTTTTGAGTAATCACGTTAACATGAAGAATCCGCGGAGGCGGCGGTGATGACGATTACATGACATCCTCGAAATGTCGGGGATATAATAATAGTGTAATCACTCTAAAACAACTTTTACAAAGTTCAAAGCATTTGACGCCCCCCTGAGGAGCAGCGGTCGGACGCCGTGAGGAAATTGGGGAACATTGTCTTAGTTTCAACATTTTGTTACACCAACGGAATTCGCAGAAGCAGTGGAGTCACAAAAAAGGAAATTTAAAACTGCACGCGGCTAAGCTCCAGAGACCCACCTGCGGTGTGTCAGGAAGCTCCCGCTGACGTGACCCGAACCGTCACAGCCCGGCGTGGGACAGGACATGCCCTCCGTCTTCCCAGACTTCCACGTGAACTGGATGCCATTCAGGTAACCGTCCTTTTGTCTCTTGGCTGCGATGGGGCATCCTGACGCACTTCTGTGGGAGGCATACTTCCCCGTCACGTGTCCCTGGCCATCGCAACCCGGGACCGGACACCTGGGGGGTTCAGAGCGCAGAAGTGTTCTCAGAGAAGATTCACCCAGTGGTTTGATTCATTGGTTACCTCAAACAACCTTCATCTGCTTCATTAATACACTTCAGTTTTCACCATCATCTCTCCATCGTCATCTTTCTGACATTCAGAACGATGGGTCATCATGACGGCTCGTCCGTCCAAAATCTCACAAACTATTATTACTACATCACCTGTGAGACTTTTACTGAATTATAAATAACACAGACAGCAAACTAAAGTATAAATAAAAAATACTCAATACTCTGACCTAGTGATTGAATTTCAGTAGGGACTCACACGGATCGTGTATGTAAAGTTTATAAATGGACTGATCTGCCCGAACATTATAACCACCTGCCTAATTTAATGTTTGTCCCCCTTTTGCTAAGAAAACAGCTCTGACCCGTTGAGTTATAGACCCAACGGGTTTAGAGTACTGAATACCATCGGGTTTCTTCTTCTAAGAACTAAAACACCCCACTAAGTGAGCAAACTGTGTTTGTTTCCTGCTACATCTTTTACCGTCATATAAACAAAGATACCATCATGTTATCTAAAGCAGTCCCGGGGAAGCTTTATCAGTGATTTGGAAAGCTGACAGCACATCAACACCGGTGCTGATCAGATTCAACGAGGCGGTGAAATAGTCTATATGTCACGCCTCACAAAATTCCGAAAGTCCAACTGCGATCTGCCACGGTGTCTTTCTCTGTGGTTTCTCAGATCTTTCTCTCGGTACACGTGTAGAAGACAAGGAATTAAACCCAGAATGGAATACACACTCAAACAAGTCAAATCCATTATGCATTTTCAGCACAAATTGAGCTCGGACATCTGGTTGGAGCTTGTAGTAGAGCTATTTGAGGTGGTTTGGCCAAGGTTTTACAGGCTCCTCCAAATGGGGTTGAGACTCTGGATTAGACCCCAAATTTGCTGGAGCCCCATGTGTCATGGGAACGTCTCAGGATTCCGAGGATGAAGTGCAATGCGTTGCTGGGGAGAGGGATGTCTAGAATTCCCTGCTTGACTTGCTATAAACCCAAACCCGAGTCCGGATAAGTGGAAGAAAATGAGTGGATTGATGTTCTGCAAAGGCATCGTCACATCAACTGAGCATTCTGACAGGGAAACCTGTCCTCAGATGCCAGCAAAATGAGGAGCAGGAGAAGGCCAAAGCGAGTTGTTTGTGCTCTGCATCACCACAAAAATCAATGTAGCTGCAGGGCTGAGGCCAGAGAAGCCCATTGTGGGATTTCGATAGAGTCCAATCAATCTTTCTACCTCTGTCTTCCCCTCTCTGTCTCTGCTTACCTGTTTGTCTGCACAAGTTCACCAGATACTGCAGAATCTCCCCCTCTAAATTGCTCCTGCCTTGCTCTTAAGGAGTTTCTCCCGCACCTTTAGATTTAGGATGGCGCTCACCTCATCTGTCTTGTCAGAGGTAATGCTGATTTATTCCCTCTTGCATCACAGCATAACCCAGAGTATTTGCACTGATTAGAAATCTGGGAATTGGTCTTTTTTCTTGACATCCAAACTGCTTTTTTTTTGTGCAACATTCAAAAAAGCGTTGAGCAAAATCATACATCATGTTGTAAATTTCCAAGAGGAGAACATAAAGTGAGCAGCGCTAGTAGGAAGAACAGTTTGAGTTCTTAAAGGGAGACAAGAAGACTGATGGTCTGTGTCTGGACTCTACCTGATAGGCTCCTGGTCCTCCTTGTTCTCTTTGCTGTGGATGATCTTTATCCCACTTTTCCTGGCTCGAGGACACCCTGAGAGACTGCAGATAAATGGCGGTGTTATAAAGCTGAAGCATCCCCTATGTGTGTGTGTGTGTGCATGTGTGTGTGTGTGAGGGGGACAACAGCGGAAGATAAGGGGGATATTTGTTCGGGCGTATGCAAGACATAAAATGGCAGCTTGTACCTTCTGTGTGAGGCGTAGTTTCCAGTGATATGTCCAGAACCATCGCACCCTGGTGTCGGGCACCTGGGGCACAAGAAACAAAACGGACTCAGGGCCTACAGTATCAGAACCCTTAAGGATGATGTAACCCGAGCCATGCATACAGTCTGTAGTTTGTAAATCTGAACTAAATGAGGCTAACAGTTGAGAAATTATGTCCTAAAAACTTCTAAAGATAAACCTCCCCCAAGGGTTGGAAATTTCTAGGTGACCTTTTACTCAAATCACTCCAGTTCTTCCTCGCACTAAGGTTTATGTGGGTATAAAATTTGAAAATGACCCGTTAAATAGTCTATGAGTTTTTCACCCAGCGTTGACACAAAGGATTTGTGGAGAAGGATGACGCTTCCATAATATCCCTGACTTTTGGGGGATAAGAAAATATAAATTATTTAGTTATTTAGACGCCCCAAACGTCTGATTTTGCACTTACATGTTGAGTCATAACAAAAAAATCACTTGCTTCATATTTTGTAGGGTCCCTTCTTGATGGCAAAACATCTCTGAGATGAAATGCAAATTCTGACATCTTTTAATTTGTTTTTATTGGTAGCTTGGAGAATTCCCAAGGAACACTTACAAACATTTTGCCTCATGCCCATATACATGAATTTGAAATTTGAAAAGCAACAGCAATCATCCCTATTCGTCTTTTCATATGTCCAAATATGAGATCATGTGGATCCATTGGCCTACTGCCGGAGAAAATAAACAAAAATAATTATTAAATACTAGCGATGATGATGGATAGGAAGAGAAAAATGACAAAGGATGACGGTCCTTTCCCATAAAAGTTAGGCGTTCAGGGTCTGGTACCGAAGAACAGAATAAAAAGTCTTGTCGGTGGGGCAGATAAAGTCAACTTAGCCCATAAACTAGTGAATTCATCTTGTTGCACTCTAAGGGACCGTCAACGTCAACTTCTCCGTGGTGAAAATGTGATCGACTTTGACTGTCCAGTCCTTAGCTGGTGTCGTTTGGGGTTTAAGCCAACCGTGACTTATGGCTTCCTTGCTGGCAGCCAGCGGTCTTATCTTTGGAGATATTACCTGGATCCAGAACACTGAATCTAAAAGGGATGGAGATTTTGAGTACAGCCTATTATGTCAGTTTTTTGTTTTTTTGGCCCCGGTACTCAGTTAAAGTAGAGCGGGAGCAAAATATGTGGTCATGAATTACATTACGGGCCTGGCATTGCTTTAAGCAATCTGAATTAGGTGATCTACGCCGCTTCTGTTGAGCAGCGATAAAAGAAATTCAAACCAGACTCTTCTGACAAAACACTCCAAACAAGAGAGTTTGTAGTTTTCCATTGTATCTGACAGATCCGACGCCATTTCTCTCTAAGGGGAGACCGTTTGCTTCCTCTCTGCCATTTTTCTTTAATGTCCCTCCTTTTGTGATCAGATAGCAGTTACAGATTCTACAGATCTGACACCTTTCTATCAGAACCAGCATCATCATCTCTTTCAGCAGTTTGTGCTACAGTGGCTCTTCAGAGGGAAGGGATGACACCGGCTAGAACCTCCCTCCCCTCGCTCATCAATAAGCCTTTGGCACCCTGTCCTCCTACGCTGTTGTCCCCAACAGCGAGGGTATATCCCTGAAAAGACCCCAACCCCCTGAGTTGTACAAGCAACCCCGCAGCTCCTCAAATTAAATGTGATGTGACGTCTGACAAACTGTTTCCTGTCTTCCCCAACCCTTACTGAGTTTTGTTCCAAGAAAAGGTGATTTAACTATAAACACGCCCCTCCCCCAACTTCATCCAAACATGTTTTCAGCATCAAAGGCATCAAATTCTGACGTTCTAAAAGTTAGCTGGGTGAATATTTAAGTTTCTCATAGGCTAACTGCATTCTTGATTTGTTTTTGAGTTGTTTTAACAATATAAACAATAAAACAAGGAAATATCAGCAGACTAATAAAGCAGCGAGACGAAGCTCCATGACTGCTTATCCTTCCATCCATTTTCTTCCACCATTATCCTCCGGAGTTCGGACTGGACCAGTCTCTAGTTCCACAGAGAGACGTCCATTCACCTTTGTACACCGGTCACCCTACTGAATGTTGCACTCCCACACAATAGCAGCTCACCACCATTCCTGCACACGACTGCATAAACAGTAGCTGCTCTTTAATCACCAGTGGCATCAGATCCTTTACTTGTGTAAAAGTATTAATACCACACTATGAAAACAAAAGCAAGTAAAAGACCTGCCCTTGAAACCTTACTTCAAGCACCTTCAGCCCCAAGAGGCCAGAATTTGGACCTAATAGTAAACAGGAAATAATCTCCGATCAAAAACAGCAATACATGATTCATACCATCAACCAGTGTGGTTCTTCTCACCTGAAGACCCACAATTGGAATTTTTACGTATATTTTGCACATTTCTGTACTGTGCTGAATGCTAGACTTAAAACAAATAAACATGTTAAGTCCCGGCCAAAGGTTGTACCTCCCTCTAGTGGACGTAGGTGGTACTTTACAGCCAAAATCCCTTTTAGGTCCATGCAAGACCTAACTCAAAATACCCTTAGGGGTTAAGTAAAAGTATTTAAACATTATCAGCAAAATGTACTTAAAGTATCTAAGAAAAATTCACTTTGTGCAGTAAAATGCACATGAGTATTTCACTCTTATATTTGGGTTAATATAACTGCTGCAGTAATGCGTTACTACTGTGGACCTTAAAGGATGAGGTAATCTAACGATGATGTTAAGTAGATTCATCTAGAGGCTCACCATTGCCTGTGCTGGGAGAAAGAAGCTTCTATAATGTTTCTGTCAGCTTTTCATAAGATCTGCCTGCTTTCAGCTTTGTGACATTTTCCATATCATCCAAGGCGGATTTTCAAAAGGTTTATTTATCTTAAGAAGAAGGAAAATCCAGAAGAAAGTAGAATTTCTTCCTCTGATATGCGGTAGAGCGGAAGTACAAAGTTGCATAAAATGGAAATACTAAAGTACACGTACATCAGATTTGTACTAGTGAACGGTACTTGTGTAAAAAGTACTCAGTTACTTTCCACCACTGGTTGTCTCTTTGCCACTGTTTGCACTAAAATCAGCAATCTGCGCTCACACAGAATGAGACACACACATAAATCACATAATAATAATAATAATAATACATTTAATTTATAATATATGCATCACGGCTTACTTGAGCTCTTGCGCGTTGTTGGCCAGCATGCTTCGAATGCTTTTATCAGCTAAAGGACAACCTGAGAGACTGAAAAGATACATCAGCGGAATATTAGTGACACCCAAATGACACCCACACAAACACGATAGCGTCTACACACAGAGGTACACACAACGCATGCACACATAATGCAAGCCATGACGCAAGTGCAGGGAGTTGATTTAACTTCCCCCTCTGAGTCTTTGACTTCATACAGAAAGAGCAGGTAGGTCTTGTTCCGACGCACGCTGGCTCTCTTATCCAAGTAGGATTGAATAAAAAACAGTAAGTTTAAGTGCTGCGGAAAAGTTTTGGACCACCTCCTGATTTTCTTCCACTCTGGTGTGTACTTCATTTGAAAGTTAGTCGGACCTTCAAACCACATTTAAGCATTAATGTTTGGCATTTTGAGCACACATGCCAAACGCTGGTTTTAAATGATTATACTATTCTGATTATACTATACTATTCTAATCCTCTGACTTGTACCCTGATTAAGGTAATGTCGGAATAACAATTTTTTGTAAAAAACATAATAAAACAAACAACAATAAAGTCTCTTTATTCGTACATGAGTTATCTCCTTGATTCAATTATAATGCGCCACAGCTGTACTAAATCGGAAAGCGTATTTGGTCAAAAAAAAAGCGTTTTCTATTGAATAACAAGAACTGTATTGATTTTGGGAAAGTTAGGTTGGATATTTCCGACACTAGGGGGAGTTTTAATCCCAAACTTTTTTTTGCCATAATTCCTCAGCTGTTGGCACGATTTAGTCCAACTTTGGTGAAGATGAATCATCTCAAGGAGATCAAGGAGATCTATCCTGTCAACATTTTACTCTAATACTTCATATTTTACCTACTATGGGGATTTTTTTTAATATGAGAAATACTGATGTTGATTTTTGGACATAACGCTACATTTAACTAGAGGAGTTTCATCAGGTGGTTTGGTTGTACAATGCAGAGGATTGGGGGTTATTTGGGGATAAACCCTTGCTGTCAAGTCCTACAAAGCAGGCGTAGTTTTTCAAATACTTACTCGGAGTACAGACCCTGTTAGTGTGAGATAGCCTTGGTTCAGTAAATAACATTATCACATAACATTGTGTTTTGTTTTGTCTTTTGTGTTTGTGTATCATGTTTGATCAAACCGACACGGGTCTAGTATTGGATACACGCAAAGACGGAAGAAACCAGAGGGGAGGGGTCCAATACTTTTTCACAGCACTGTATTTTTTCAAATGGCTTAATCTGAATTGTGAGCTTGCTGAAGTAAAATCTGACGGACGTGCGGCCATGTCAGCCCCCCAGACTGATATCATTCAATGGCCTCACACTGCAAGACGCAGCAATTACGCTTTGGACTTCTGCTCTGAATGGCAAATGCTTAGTCTGCATTGCACTATGGGAAGGGCCAGGAGGACTGAATAACACCAGCTTAGAAGGTTTTACCCACGGCTCATTGGCAACTAATTTTATCCCGGGGTTTGGATTAAAAATTAGCATATATCCTAGCCTAATTTAATTTTCTCATTTCATGATGCTCCTGTTTGAGGTCGTCAAAGGGATAACAAATATATGACAACTTCTGCCTACAGGTGTTTGACAGCATAGTCGAGGTAAGCTGAAAACAATAAAGAGAAATAGACTCAGGATCCACCGGTCAGAATCCACCGGGAGAAAAGGAAGTCACACCTTCGATGTGAGGCCAAATTGCTCGTCAAGTGACCACTTCCATCACACCCCGGTGTGGGACATCTGCCACCGGAGAAATAGACAGATTTATAAGCCCAAAGGGAAGGAGAGCAAAATGTGAAAATTACAGAAAAAAAGGGGTTGCGTTGGATTTCGGTTTATGGTTGGCATTCATTGTTTCCAGTTTAGCTTCACTGTCTGGGATCAATATGGAGGTTATTGAGATCAGAAGTACTCGATATAGTCAGATGTGGACAACCGGTGCGGCGCCTCGTAAAGATGAAGCACATCAGAAGAGGGAACTAAAACCAAGAAGCTTCCAGCTCAGTGAGGACAAATGGATAGCGCTATCAAATTAAAGTCCTATAGCAAGCCAGCAGCACAGGATGAGGGAGAGGGAGAGTTCTCTGAAGTAAACTGGAGCATAAAAGGATAAAAAAAATATGGGAATAAGATGATTGGGGGAGGCGGGAGCAGAGCAAGAGTGGGGAGACGCAAGTGAGTCAGGTGAGCAGGAGGAATGCTGGGATGGAAAAGGAGGGCTCTTACGTTATCAGGTCCTTCTTACTCTCTTTGCACTGGACATACTTGGGCTTGGGGCTGGGCATGTTCACATCTGTGGTGTAGGACCGGTCGTCCAGTAGGTCATGGAAGGGATCCAGGTCATCCGGCTGAGATTGGATGGAAAAAGAGAAGAGGAGAAGAAGAGGGACGATTTATCACTATAACTATACATGTTCAAAGGGCTAGGTGAGGTGGTGTCTATGTGATGTGTCCTCAGCCTCAGGTGGAGGAGGCTTCCTGACTCCCTTTAGCCTCTTATTTACCAAAGCCAACCAGGTGATAGTTCAAAGCTGGAACTAAGGCCAGTCATTACTGTCTCCTTTTATCCAGGAAGGCTATTTCGGTTTATTGCCCCAAACGGAAAACTTTGTCCTCAAAACTCCATCTGAAAATATCCTCAAGAAGTCAGGGGTTTTATGGAATCATTATTGAGGTTGCGTCCAATAAACTATATAACTCAATAAACTATTTAATGGATCATTTCCAAATTTGATACCCACATCGACCATAGTGTGAGGAAGAATAGGGTTGATCTTGGGAAAGGTCGGTTGTATATTACCAACATTGTTAGGAGCTCTATCTCCATATATTCTCAACTTTAGTTTCGATTTAGTCCAAATTTGGTGCATGTGAATGGACTAGAAGATATAACTTGTACATCTCATTTATAGCTGATATTTTACTCTAATAGTTCATTTTTTGCTTTTTAAAGGGAGCTTTTTTTCTGACATAACTTGACATTTAATTGGAGAAGTTCAGTCAGGAGGATTACTTGTGCATTGCAGGGGACTGGCTTCTTTTCAGGGATATACCTCTGCTATTTGCCTACGCTGACGACAGCGTAGGCCTACTTCATCTTGCACGTTTGTCTCCTCAGCAGAGACAAACATAAATAATGATGTGACAATGGTACAATATATTATAAATGATGCGTTTCTTCGCTCAAATCCACGGAGCCATGGGTAAAGAATGGCTCATGTGATAAAAAATCTTATTCAATAAGGAACGTGCACCCACTCGGTAAAAATGTGGCCCCTTTCCGGGCCCTGTAGCCTACTTGGATCTGTGCGAGTGCAGGGGGTCGGCTGTCTGGGTTCTTGTAATGCACCCGTCGGCCGCTAGATGGCACTGTGGCGCAGCGCCACCACGTTGTGTAGTGAGTTATGTTATGTGGGGCTGTGCTTTGTATGCAGTGGATGCAGCCGGGGCACGAAGGCTGTTGATGCAAATCCTCTCTTCCTTTCTTCCATTCTCAGAGTGTATGTACAGTAATGCCCATAAAGAGACAGGTCCAGATACGGCCCAAATTATCCAGCGCTCAAGCTGTCTCCTAGTGTGTGATGCTGGGTCAGCCAGCGAGCTTCTCCAATTAAAGGGAACGCAGGCTGAGAGGCAGACGGGGGAGAATGACACATGCATTGCATACAGACACAGAGCAGAAACTAGGCTAGCGTTGGAAGCTACATATGCACACAGACGCTGGCGCTCGCATGAATATTCACGTCTCACACACACATGTGGCGTCCGTGCACGCGCCTGTACACACTGACGGGCGCACCCAGCAGTGGTGCATTGATTTCCAGCAGTTCTTTGATGAGATGAGCTATTCCGATTCCCTCCCAAGGTGCTCTTTTGCATAATTCATTTTGGAGAAAGAGCGAAATGTAAAAACAGAAAGCCTGCATGCGGCGAGCGTGATGCAAACAGAGCAGCTAGCTCTGTTCTACGGCAACGCTGATAAACAATGAACCAGTAGATTCATTAGGTTTCCCTCCAAAATCCTGATTATGACTTTTCTAATCATTCATCATACGTCAGTTGGTGTGAGACACAGAGGTGAGAAATGTATGGCACAATGTGACGACAGTGCAAATGTTTGTGTCGGAGGCACTGAGGTGGAACAACAGTTTTGGAGGGAAATGATTTCGGCTGAAGAAGTTTGAGCAGATTCATAACCGATGCCCGTCTCCATAACTACACGTACGACTGCTTTATAATCATAGAAGCATCATCAACGTCAAAACCAAACGTGCAATGTCTTATCATCTCAGTCATTGTATTGTCATCATTAGAAGTTTAGCTCAGATGGGTATAAGGTCACGGCGGCGTGAACCCTAAACCTCTACAACGTTGAAACGGCTGTAACGACCATATTTCAAACTAAGTTCTATTCTATTATATTCTATTCTATTCTAATTCGGCATGCTTAGGCTTCAGTATTTAAAAGTGATAAAGTTACTGTCAGGTATCAGTATCCTATATCTGATTTTCAGCACGTCATCGCCTCTATGACACAATCATTTCTTCACTTGAACATACAGCATTATCACAATGTGCACGCATACACCTAGAGGTACGTTGGGGGTACTGCAGGGGTAACTGAGATTTCTTTTTTTATTTAAATGCTATTGTGAAGAATATCAATCAAACACAATCCTTAGAAATTAAATTAACTTTAATACAGCCAATTCAAAAATATGTATGAGACCCGTAAATCAAATGTTATACTCAGTATTCTTATTTCGAATGCAGTAGCTAACTGAGTAAAACTCGCGTTATTAAATGACGGATGAAATTTGTGGTTGAATTGTGGCAGCGGGTCCGGCTGGTATCAGTGAGAGAGAAATGAAAATCAAAAATTCCAGCAGATAGTTAGTTAAATTCTAATGACAAATTCCAAGGACAAAAAAGTAATGAATTTAGAGATGAATAGTAAATATTGTTTTAAATAAATCAGAAAAGGGCAAAAAAAAAGGACCTGACCAGGTTACATTCGGGGGAAATAGGAATGGGCAGAGATTAAATCTCTTCCTTTGCCTCCTGAAGGCCGAAACAGAAACACAAAAGGCACCAAGAGCCCAAGAGAAGACAAAAAAAAGAAAAGGAAGAAAGAAACAACCCCCTACTGATAGGAGCCGGTGGCCAAGGCTGGGAGTCAGCATGTGCCAATCCGACCAACATTAACCCCCCAAAAGGTCAAAAGGTCAGGATAGGGTCGTTTAAAGTATCCCTCGTCCGCGATTGGAATGTTGCTGTGAAGGTTTGATGATTCACAGGATGATGTGAACAGGTGCAAGTTTTCTTATTCTACTTACAACTAGGCTCTTACTTAGCCTAGTTGGGGGGGGGGGGGGGGGGGGGGGGGTGTTGCAGCAACGTCATGCTGTCTGAAGGAACTACAAGCTGTCTGAGATGAGTATTCAGGTAATTGTCTGTGTTACCTGTAATGGAATCCAAAAACACGAACCCAGAAATCTGCCGAGTTTGGTTTTATGACGAGGAGTGTATGGTGGAACATGAGGCTGACGACGAGACGCATTAACATGATGAAAAATGATTCATGCGACACAATTCTACCGATGTTTTCGTCAAGTCATTTTAAACAAAGGCAGCTTCCTCTACATTTTAAAGAACCCCTCTCCCAGACCACACACAGACACACACACACACACACACACACACACACACACACACACACACACGCTATGCTCCAGTAAATTTCCGACATTGCCCTTATTTTCCTCCTTTACCTCTTTCTCGTCCTCGTCTATGTGTTTGATCTTGGTGTAGTCCACCGGCAGGTCCCAGCAGTCTGAGGCGTCCCCCATGCCGTAGCAGCGGGAGCTCAGCAGGGCGGCTTGCCGCTGGGGGGACATTGGCTCTAGGGGGGTTAACACCGAGTCCCCACCACTGCTGCCACCGCTGCACAGGGGCTTGCTTAAACTCAGGTCCAGTGTACCGTTCTCGTCAACGTCTAGACCGGGGCTCTGGAAAGTGCATGTGGATTTGGTTTTTGGGCATGTGGGTGGGAGAGGGAAGGGATAAAGGTCAGTTGCATGTATGAGTGGGGAAGGTAGAGTAGGGTAGAATAATGCGCAGGAGGAAAGGAGGCAGGGATGGAGAGAAAGGGGATAAGAGAAAGAGAAAGAGTTTCTGATTACATAGCAGTCAAACATTTGCATATTTTAGAGCTAAATACAGCACATATAGTATTCCAGTTTCATTTTCATTTTCTAATCTGCCTACAAACCATCAGACACCTTCGATGTACGACTCCAATGAAGGTGGGATATCATGAGAAGTGTCAATAAAAACAGGTTGCAATGACTTACAAGTACTTTAAACACGAGTACATGACTGGAATGTGGCACAACATACAACATATTAAATGTCAAATCAAATACACTCTCAATCTGAATTTCATGCCAGCGACATGTTGGTAAAATAGTTGGGACCGGACCATGTTTGCTACTGTGGGGACTCGGTAAACATGTGGACAATTGTTGAAGTTCTGAACCTGGAATTCCCACCATCCTTGTCATTGATATGTCTTCAGTCGCTCCACAGTCGGAGGCGTCAGTTGTTTATTTTGGTGCTTCGTGATGTCCAACATATTTTTAATGGGGGGCAGGTCTGGACAGCAGGTGGGCCAGTCTAATACCTGGACTCCATTGCCCTGCTGTAATAAGAAGGAAGGTTACCCAAACCTGTATTTACCTTTCAGCATTGATGCGGCCTTCACAGATGTTTACGTTACACACACCGTGGGCACTAACTCAACCTCGTTACCATCACGGACGCCAATTTTTGAACTCGCTGCAGCTAAACATTTTCAGGTTCCTTTTCCTGTTTGGCCTGCAGGACTCAATTTCCATAATTTCAGAAAACCTGAAATGTGGCCTCATCAGATCAAAGGACTTACTTCCACTGCGCGAAGGTCCGTCTCAGATGACCTGTGTTGAGCCCATGTATTAATATGGGTCGTAGAATCTTGCCGTTTTCATTTTTACGATATTATGGACCCTATATGGTGAAATTCTCAAATTCCCTGCAATACCATGTTGAGATGCTGGTTCAAATACGGTTGGGAATATTTGCCCACAGAGCTTTTCACAAAGTGACAAAGCTCTCCTTCTAACCACTCGTCATAGATAATGAGACTTTTGAAGATTTCCATGCTATCACCTGTTACCATGAACCTCCTTACCTGTGTACTGGTCCGATCAGGTGTTTGTTTGTTTTTTTTACCCCTGTGACAACTTACGAATTGCCCCAACTTTTTTTTTTAGATCAGTTTTTTACAAGAGAAAAAATATAGTGTTACATTCATAAGAAGGGGGGGTCATCAGTGCTCAAGGACGAGTGCATCCCATTGTGGACCCCTCCTGTTCTCTCTCCGCCCCCCCCTCTCTCCCTCCCTCCATCCTGACGTGGTCTCTAACTGGGCTCGGTGCAGTCAGAAGGGTGTGTGTGCATGACTTTGTGTTGTGTGAGACTAATGTGAGTTGACATCACAGGAGGGCAGGGTCTGAGGGTTAGAGGTGGGGTTGGATGCAGCGATGAGCAGCAGAGGCTGGAACTAGACTGCTGCAAACCCAAAAATAGAGACAGAACTGGACTGTGTTTTGGTGCAAAGTGGGACACAACCAACAAACATTCAATTTGCCTCCCGCGTTAAAGTTGGTGTCTAAATATCTGAGCAGACATAACCTTTCACGAATCTACATCTGGCTCATTCACTGAATACACTAAAAAAGTCCCACTTCTGCAGGAATGAGGCTTTGGTAGAGTGTAAAAAAAACGCCTCGCATACAAGGTGGTACTTTGGGCCTGGGCAATGACTGAACTAAGAACTTACACTGAAACTACATTGTACCAATGACTGGTTCTAATGTTGTGGCTGATTAACTGTCTCTACTCACTACTGATGTTTTCTTGTGGACTAGGATAAACGACACACATCCAAAGAAACTTCCTAATGTTACAGTGCCGTAAATCATGAAAGATGTGATTTAAACCAGTTAGCCACAACATTACAACCAGGGGCCGGTATTAATATAATGGGTATTATGGGTAATGTGATGGGTGAATTTCAACAGTTTCCAAGCAATACAGATTATTTTTCTGGTGAACTGGGATAAAAGACCCACATCTAAAGAAACACAACAATATTACAGTACTATCAATGATGAGAGATGTAATAGCAGCCAAAACATTAAAACTACTGTAAATGTGTGGCTGATTAGTGCATGAAATGCGGAAAAATATCTCAATTTTAAATCTGCTAAAAGCATCACAGTATCACATGCAAAACAGCAGAATACAGAAAACTCTTCAGTATTGGACCGAGCAGACCCGGAACAAAGGGAGCTCTTAAAACATTCAACCTATATTAATCCGGTAACATGATTTAAACTTCACTAGAAGTTGATTTGCAGGTTTAGCAGGAAGTTTCAAGGCGGAGAGAGTTGAATGTAGAAGTTGGAAATGAGAAGAGCAACAAAAAGGTCAAACTGCGGGGAGACAGATCCATTGGCACATGCCTCATTGCGTAGAGCCATGACTCGTCTCGCCCTTGTGAGTGTGCTCAGTGGACCGCCCTCTCCTTGTCAGCCACTGCACTGTATGTCTCTGTCCAATTAATGTGACCCACCCCTTCATATCGAATTAAGGAGGCTCCGTCATTAGAAGCCACCCGTTCGAACTCGACCCCTGTAACCCATGACTTGTGTCGCCAGTGGGAGGCAGGCGTTAGAGTGAGAGGTCATTTGCTAATTCATGCCATATTACTTCTACCTACCGATACCAGCTCTGAGAATGAAGTCCGATTCACTTCTACTTCTTCCTCTCTGACCTTTTCTTCACTCTTTTTCCATGTTCCTCCTCCCTCTCACCTTGCTCACCATTTGCCTACATTTTTTTTAATATTGATCATATATGCCGGTCAGCCATACATTAAATACATTAAAAGGTGAAGTCAGAATAACACAGATCATTTTGTTAGTAATTAGTCGTGGCGTTAGCTCTCAATACTGGCAGGATGTAGAATATATTAGGCAGTGTTGGAACATGGCAAAAGTATTGTAAGGATCTGAGTGACTAAGAAAAGGACCAAATTGTGATGGCTAGACAACTGGAGAGTATCTCCAAAACTGCAAAACTGTATTTTGGTCATTAGTAGATAGTACCTACCAAAGTGGTCTAAAGAATTTCAATTGGTGAACCAGCAACAAGATTTTGGGCATCCCACGCTGATTGATGGCGGTGGAGAGCGAGGCCTTGCCAGTTTTGTCCGATCCCTAAGAAGAGCTACTGTACCTCATATACTGAAAAAGTAAATACTTCTTGTGAGGGAAAGGTGTCAGGACACATTGTGACACAAAGCTGTTCCGGTGGCTAAAAGAGGAACCAATGGAAAAGGAAGCAGGTGGTTTTAATGTTATGGCTGATTTGAGTATGAAGTACTTGCTTTATGATAGAAAGTTCCACTCAGAAACATGTTTGTCTTCTCTCTATGGTTGACTCTATGCTTTGAACTTCACCCTTGAGGAGAAAGGCGTACGAGCGTCATATAAAACACTACAAGGCTGATTTAAGAGTCACGACCTAAAGTCGTTCTTTTTTTTTTTAAAGAGGCGGCCCTAAAACAATTAATCATGACATCACAAACAGCAGTGTCACAAAGCTGCCATGTAATATGTTCCATATATCTCACTGATTATTTCAGAGATCCTCTATATGTGGTGATGGTTGTGTGTGCTCTCATGTCATCCTAACTTGGCTTCCCCTGAAAAAAAAAACAATTAAGTCAACCAATCAGATGAAGCGGCAGAGTCACTGTTGTGTGAGTCCTGCCAAACTGATTGGTCATCCTTTCCATTCAAAAGACCACATTTCCACGCTACTTATTTTGTACTGATCCATGATACCAAGTGCAGTTAGGAGTGAAAAACTGTTTCCTTAATTGACCTTTTGAGTCGCAACGTAGAACCGAATCTAATGGTATGCCAGAATAAACGTGACTTTCAAACAGAGAGAGAGAAAAACAGATTCCCTATTCAAGCACAGACTAGCGCACTAACTGGGTAGCTTCAACCTTCAGCAGCGACTTTACCGGCGCCGTCCTCTTTATGATCTCGTAAAAGACGAAACGTCTCTTGATTGACTCTGTGAATCATTTGTGAAGCTTTGGAAGTCTGTTACGTAACAGGCGTAGAGTTATTCCAGTCCAGTCTCTGATACAATGTTTGTTGAAATCCGTCGCTCCAGCAGAGACTCTGATCACATCGTAATTCTGCTATATGTATTGCAGCATATTGCAAAATTCCTCTTTTCAATGCTTAAATTGGCAAAAAATAGTATTTGTATTTGTTTCATAAAGTTGAAACAGTTTTGTTTGTCACAAAAAACTTTTTTGAATGGTGATACTCGATGTATTTAGAATACCTTTCTGTCTTGCTTTATTATTAACTGGTCAAAAAATGACAAGAATACTGAATTTTATGATTTATTTTAACTAAAAATAAGAAAAAAAAGAACAAATTAGATTACAAGTAAATTGATTTTGATTGATTGATTGATATAAATGCTTATTATTTTTAATATGTAAGGAACATGATACAGCAGATACGAAATAATATACAAAAAACAAATACCGAAAATTAAAAAATTAAAAGCAAAGCAGACAGACAGAAAAATCTATAAATACATATTTTGACAGGCGATGAAAAGCATAAGGCAAACGAAATTCAATTGATGAATAAATAAATGAATAAATGAATGGTAAGTTGTGAGGAATCAATAATATCTTTTAACAAACCTAGATTTAACATTATTGGTTTATTTTCATCATTCTACAGATTGGAGACTTACGCTAACTTTTGTCTTTGTCTCATAATACATACAGAACCCTCACAAAGGTCCGGTTAAAAAAAATCCAGCGTCTTTATCTTGATGCAGGAGTGTTTGAGTTTGATGCAAACAGGCGTAACGGAGGCGTGACTTCTGGACCACGTCCAAAAGTCCAAGTTTTTACGAAGGTACCTGCATTCGTGAAACACGAGGTCACATGTATTCCATCGTATGTCGTACCGGTTTAAACCCGTATACCGGTTTTATCGCGCAACCCTAAATGACGTTAAGATATTAAATATAGTGAGGTTCCATTTGGAAAGTTAGTCACCAAAACTAGAACATTTAATTCAACTAGCAGACACAGACAGAGTGAAACATTTGGAGACGGGCTGGAAAAATAAGAAGGAAAGAATACAATGTGTGTGTGTCTCTGTGTGTGTCTTTGTGTGTGTGTGTGTACTTGTGTGATGTGTTGAGATGAAAGAAATAAAAAACCCTCTGAAGTCTCCCGTCTTCCCATGCTGCCCTGAGAGCATCCTGCCCGTCTGGCCTGGAGCAGGAGGACAGAAAATGTAGTGAGAAAGGACCAGAGGAAGTCCTCGTTGCCTTAGGTATTTGTTCCCACCAAGTTTATTTGGTTCCACTTTTCGTTGGATATGTCTTGCTTTTATCTGTTCCTCCTCCTTCCTTCTGCCCCCCCCCCCCCCCCCCCCCCACCTTCCTCCACCCTCCTATCCTCTTCTCCTCTCTGTTCGCTCTGTGACGCGTCGAGACCTCCCACAAAAATGTCTTCTTTTCTCTCCTTCTTCATGTTCCATTCTATCGCCCTCCTCCTCTTCCTCTGGCAGACTCCGCCGTCAACATTAGCATTAAGCCGGCATTAGCCCACTGTTGAGCGCTCCGCTCCCATCCTCTTTCCAGCGTAGCAGATAATACAGGAACAACGTCACCTTATCTCCTCAGAAATGACATATTGTGTCAAACGGCGCCTCGTCCAGCTCTTATCTGATCGCCAGACGGAAAATAAAAATTGCCCTGCAGAGGCATGAGTGGAAGACACAGCCACAGACCTTAAACGGAATGTGTGTGTGTGTGTGTGTGTGTGTGTGTGTGTGTGTGTGTGTGTGTGTTTGTGTCTAGTTGTGAGCAGAACTCTCCCTCTGTCTCTGACAGTTTTCAACGCCCGCATTAGTATAATTGCAGGCGCGCCCAGATAATCAGTTTATTTTTTGCAGCAGATTCAAGTCCAACAGAGGCGAAGCGAACACAGAGTCATGTGAGGCTGCAGGGCAAATAAGGTGACGCTCGCTCAAACCCATAAATCTCATACGGATAATACAATAGGAAATGTTCTAACCTGCGAGCACAGGTCCTGGGGTTTCCCCCCCATGCCGTGGGGCATTTCCCGACAGCGGGTGGACAGGTTGAGGATGGCCGTGGCCGCCATGTGGGCAGCCTCCATGTCGTGACTGTAGTCGAAGCTGCTCTTGCTGCAGGTGCTGCTGGCGCTGCTGCCCCCGCCCCCTCTGCCTCCTCCGGCGCCCCCTCCTCCGACGCCACAGCTCAGGCTGCTGCCGCTACTGCTGGGGGCGTAGGTGCTGGTGGTGCTGCTGGCCGAGCTGGAGTTCTTGCAGTAACGTTTGGCTGCAGCACACGTTAAAGAAGGATTACCCTTGGATGACACACGTGTTATTTTTGTTTCTTTCATGTGTGTGTTTCACTTCATTGCTTGAGTTGGACACAAAAAAGTTGTCGGCACTTTTATTCAGTAGTTTCACCCTCCGCTAATTGAAAGTGGAGACACGTTCCTCCCTCTGCTGCAGAAGGAAGCTTTCTTCGGGGTTTCACGGTTTTACTCTGCGATATGAAAAGTCATCCCGTCAACTATCGCTCATGCATTTATACGTATACTAGTTACATCCCCGAAAAGTCGGGATATTACGGATTTGTTATTGGTGCCGCAGATCTTTCGTCTTAACATGATGACCCAAAAAATATTTTATGCATCATTTTCAAATTTTATACCCAAATAGACTTAAGGCCGAGGAACAACTGGAATGATTTTGGGAAAGGTCAATTGAATATTTCCGAAACAAGGTAGAGCTTTAATCTCCAAAAGTGCCTCAACCATAATTTAACATATAAGTCCTTTTATGTCATCAGGATGATTTGGCTGTCGGATAGTACCGTCGTATCCTTTGGGCGACGAGTCTCGTTGTCCGTGAACTTTGGGTGCGATGGCCCGTTTGCCGTACACTTGGTGGTTGCTGCTGCCATCGAACGCGCTGTAGTCGAAGCTGGTCTTGGAGTACTTCTCCAGCTCCTTGGCCAGGTTGGAGCGGGGCGTGCTGGTGGAAACATTGTTCTTGTAACCATACTGTGGATAGTCCAGTTGTTTGACAAAGCACATAGGCCTGGAAAATAAATGACGAGGGGGTGGAAGTTGGACCGAGGCACTGAACATTGCCCAGGGGAAGGAGGAGAGGGAACTTGGGATTTGGTTAGAAGATGGGCATATGCAGGGGAGGTGAAACTGATATGGTGACACACTGGGTTCGGAATATGGAGGATGATGTTAGTGGATGGTAGGGTGAGGGTTTTTTTTTTTTTTACTATCGCAGGAATTATTACTTCCTACACCCAGTTAATAGAAATGTAATTCACGCATTCCTTTCATTACACTATCTTACTTCTGATCCCCATTTATGTCCTCAATCTAAGACCAGGAGGAAATGAAATGTAAGATCTCGATGTTCAGTTAGATATGACATTTTACATCTGCGTATGACTTTTCACGGTAGCATGTCGCACGATGATCAAAGGAGCACAACAACATTCACAAAGATCTGCCTTCGCTTTGTTAAATTAGGCAAATTGTTTTGTTAAAATCAAATGAAATGAAAGTATTTTGGCTTCAATGGTGAACACAGGAATGAGAAGTCTCTCAGGAGTTCCCCCAGGGGATAATAGAACATAAAACATAAAAGCTAAAAAAAAAAGAAAAAAAGGGAGACTTAAAATCCCAATAGTTTCATAAAATGCGGGGAAGAGGAAGATCAAAACATTCCAACATGAAGAGCAGCTCTCTACATGGTGTCCTTCCTACATCTGCGGCTAATTCTAAAGGAGGATTTTATCATAAGTAATGAAAGAGGAGTGGATACTACCTTAAGACTCGGTCGGAGGCCTGGTTGGGCTTGGGTCCGTCGCAGCTCTGGTGCTTCTCCTGGGCTTTGGCCAGCTTCTCAGCTGCAGCGATGGGACATCCCGACAGACTGAAATGAAAAATGTGCAAACGTCCGTCTGAGACTAGGGGTGTGCGACACAAACAGAAGAAAGTTTTTATCTCAACATTTTCTGCCGATTTGTGGATAATGATAATTAAACTCTTAGGATTATATAGGATTATAACCTATTGGAGTCTGAGGTCATCATTTCTATGGCTACGTGTACGTTATGGGATAGATAACGTGTTAAAGTGAAGGAATATCAGTCGGGTCATAGAGATGATCTCATATAACCAAAAATCTGCATGTGAACATCATTTAATGTGATTTATGATGTTTGTGTTAGAGCAGGGTCCATCCCAGTGTGACATCACATAGATGTTTCTCTTTAGTTTCCAGATGCTCTTTGTTCACTCATTTCTCAGTCAGACTATCATTGGATGTGTCTATCAGTATAATGGGTTTGAGACTTATCCTGGTTTTGATCCTATTCAAGACTCAACATTAACTTTATTGTCAGTCAGACTATCCACCGTACAGGTACACAGCAGGATGGAATTTACTTTACATTTGTCTCCAGACTCACACAATAATGAAAACACGAAAGAAAACAGGCAATGACAGTAATAGAAAAAAAATGTAAATATAAAAATGCGCAGTCTGTACATAAAGTGACATAAGCTACTTGATATATACGGTATATGAGGTTTACATGAACCACAAATGTGGTTATTCATATTCCTGTATACATGATGAATAGTACTATCCTGGTTACTGATGCTTACAATTTTCATCGCGCAGCAATTTTATGAAACCATTCCATAAATTCAAAGCTATCTCGACTGTTATAAAAATGAGGCCATTTTAAGTTTATAGCGGGCTTAGCGCTATTTAACGGCAACATGCCATTACAGATATGGTTTATTTCACGTTATCGCCAGTAATAGGAGATGAGAGCAACAATAATAATGATAATAATGTGTATTTTATTTTACCACATAGTCACACAAGTTGTACACGGAACAGGGCTGCGAAATTTATTCTCTGCATTTGAGGAAGACGGGTGATTTTGAGGAAGTGTCATCAGCTCTGACAGCTGTCAGTGTGACACGGCGTGGGATGAGGGCTGCTGGATGAGGATACGCGGGTGTGACTGGTGGGGGAGGTTCGTCATGATGGAGTTCAGTGACCGGGTGGAGAGTAAATTCCTAGTAGGGCGTCCTTTCAGCGGCTATGTGAGACCGTTGTGTTTGGACACATTATTTAGGCATGTTTTCGTTAGTGTTCTCCATTTTGAGCGGACTTTTCAGCATTTCGATGCTTTTATTCATCCAAACTGCCAGGTATGTTGTGTGTTTCAGGATCCATTACGTCACTCAGCATGTGGGTGGTGATTCGCAGCTGTCAGAAACCTGGATGAGACAGTATCCTGCTTTCTGATGGACTTTTTATAGCTTGAATATTGGGGTTTCTCAAACTCAGGGTTAAGGTTAAAACGTGTCTTTTAAAGAAAGCCTTTTAGTAATCCAAACAGACAGACGCTCTCTTTCGGTTTTAATATGATTTGGGATAATTTACTGTCATTGTGTGTTTTTGTCCTGTAAAGCACTTTAAAACTTTGTTTTGAAAATTAATTTATTATTCTTATTCTTACTATTATTAAGGTCTCGTCCCGGTTAATGAGATCGGGATATGATGTTTACACGTGCAAACACTAAAGACGGTATCTTCCAAAAAAAGGATTAGAACTGGGATACTGGGATATGGACCCACTCCGCTGCTCTACACATCTCACACTACAGAACCATGTTGTTGTGTGAGATGACTTTTTAAATCTGAAAGTTACATTTTGTCGTGCAGAGTTGCAGTGAAAAGATGAACACAAAGCAAATATGTGGTTGAACTTTTACATGAGAGGCAGTCAGAGACACCTGAGGAACAAATATCTCCCAAAGCCTCACATGTGAAGTAAGTCACACGTATGGAAGCGTTTTGTCTTTCTTGTATGATATAGTAAGGACAAAATGAAGGTTGGTGTACGAAACAGTTATGTAGGCATGCCACGAGAAAGCTGGATGAGAACATGGCGATACATGAAGCATGAAGTGACATCAATCACCCTGGTGGGTTTTCTCCTGGGAGAGGAGACTAAGACTTTTCTCACCGTCCCTATATCTTCCCTATATACGACGTCAAATCGCCACAGCGCTGCATTTTAATCCGCAAGTCGACCCTCGCGTCATCGCCACTGTCTCCCGGCCCTCACATTCATCGATACAGCGTTATATCTGGGCCACAATCCTGATTGTGTATCTACTCATTTTGGGCCTGCATGAATTTCTGCACGCAACAACGCGCCTGTCAGTTACCGGTCCGAGGTCCACAACATTTTGCACCAATGCTAAGGTCAGTTTCGTGATTTTTTTAATTTTATATTTTATTTAGATGGTGTTTGGTAGTCTCAGATTTCACTTTTATATTTTTTCTGACAGTGTGATGGGCTTGTTTGGGGTTTTTCAGGGGATCTTCAGGGAAACAATATACATTTTTTTTTTACATAAGTTGTTCAGTTTCTACAACTTCAGTTTGTTCTATAGACATGCACCACGTTGCCTCGCACACCTGCTTCAGTAGGAAGTTAGTGGCAGATCTTTATGACCAGGAGAGGATCAAAACTGTCAACAATAATCCCTCGCCACAGAGGAGTGGACCTCCGGGTTGACATGATGCCACTTGACTCCGTTTAATTAAACATTCGAGTCTTTGATATTTTATTTAATATTTTAATTATACTTATGACATATTGGAGGTATTCATTATTTAAGACCACTGGCAAACGTTGGTTGGCTTTAATGTTCCAATAAGTTCTTGGAAAGCAAAATCAAAAATCCAAACCAGAGTTCTATGGTGTGTTATGCCCCCAAAACATGATATCACATGATATCACATGATATCACATGATATCATTTGATATATATTGCTTTCCCCTAATCTGGGAGACATTTTTTGAAAAGTGAAAATATTATAAATATGGCACATACTAGAAAATGTTTAACTTGTTAGAGAAACGACGAGAGAAAATGTTTGTCAGCCAGTCAACATCTTTAAAATTCCTAACTAGTGAAAGAAAGTCTCTGTTTAAAATGCAAAATCGTTCATTTTCATCACTTTTACCTCTTCCTATAACAACAAAAAAGGGCAAAAATCTTGCTCTTGGCTGTTTGAGTGTCTTTCCCTTCGTGTCAGAATAGATATTCTTCTTTGCACAAACGTTCATTGTTATGTTGACAAGATCTGCCCCAGTAGAAGATGCAGTGAAACTTCCTCGTGACCAGTAACTGACCAAATGGGACACAAGTTCATGTTGTTCACCTTAACCTCAATTATTCTCAGCCTGTCGGCCGCGGTGTGCCGGCTCACGGTTAAAAGATCATCTGTGACAGTGGCCTGAAGCCAGTGTGGAGTTCACGAGCACCTGTCATCAGACGTGCATAAATGTAGCTGGTGTGTTGGAAAGTGTGCGCTAGTGCGAGGAGCTGTATATCCGCCTGTTTCAGCAAAAGCGAAAATTAAGCGTGGGTGCTTATTTTTGCACTGCAGCCGCGTCACGGAGCGCAGCGAGGAGGCATCCCGGTCCTCTTAGGTCTGCACCCCTTCTGTCACCCCGGCTGAGTGGCAGAAAGGTGCTAATGGCTGCCGCCACGCTTGACTCCCTGAGCATCTGCTGCGCCTGACACTCCTCTTTCACTGTCACCTCGTCACGTTTGACAGCGCTGGTAAGCGCCCTGCTATTTCCGTTTCTCCCTCGAAACCCGCACCTGATAAATGCCACTTTTTGCCACGAGCTGATAAATGATTTATGCCGTGGAAGGTGTGAATCGCTACGTTTAAATCAGTTTAAACAACGGGATTTTAAAGCAGCTCAACTATTTTAAATAGGCGTATGCTTTCGTCTCCGACAGCAAGTGCATATGCACTAAAGAAACCAATCCCCTCTTTAGTACAAGCAATCCCCCTGATTAAATTGTAAAATTAAATCTTAAGTTAAAAAAAATAAGGTGCTTTTCTTAAAAAAAAAGAACGAAAAAAAGTCCCCCTAGTGAGTAAAATATGAATTACTAGAGTAAATTATGATGCAAACCAGATAGATCTCTTCAAGTTCATTCATGTGTATGTAATTTGGAAAACGGTTATAAAGTTAAGTTGAAAAAATAAATGTTTTTCATATAAAGACATTCTCAAAATCGATCCAGTTCTTCCTCACGCTAAGGTCTATGTGGGCATATATATGCATTAAAACAGAATATCTATGAAATTGTTTTTGAGTTATTGCGTTAACGCGAAGGGGTCCGCGGCGGTGGATGAAGCGGCGCCGATTAAATAATATCCCCGACTTTTGCGGGATAATCATATTCACCTCTAACCAACATCATCAGGAAGACCGTCTTATCAACACACAGAGAAAAAAAAAGAAATGGGTTTCACAACAACTGAACAAAAAAATATATACACGATGGTGTAAAAAAAAAAAAAAAAGGTGAAATAACACCTTTTACACAAAAAAAAAAAAAAAAACATTCTGGGAGGGTGAAACACGGACAGCGCCACTTTGGTTTGGGCCTGCCATCACTTACCTTCTGTGCGAGTTTCTGTTGCTATTGACATGGCCGCGTCCCGTGCAGCCAGGCGTAGGACACTTAAGAACATTCTCATACATAGCCACAACTTCATCCAGACAGGAGATAGGAGTGAAAGACAGGGAAGGTTAGGAGCCCCTTCACAATCGCCCATGAGCTCTATTAGTGAGTGAGGAGCTTGGCATTATAAACATCATTAAGAAATGAGCCAACCTGAACCCAAATGACCTCTTCTTCATTTTAATGAACACTAGTTTGAGAGGGCAGGCGAGGTTCCCCACCATATTGCTCCCACTTATCCAGCCCTTTCAAATTAGTATTCATGGAATAGCGACAGTCATGAATAAAAAGATGTCATTTAAGTTTAGCAGGACAAAGCCGGCGACAGACAGAAACGGAGGGGATTTTTTTGGGGGGGCATGCAGAGTGACCAATGGCGAGCAATCATGCAAAAATACAAGCCGTGAAATTATGGGAGAAGCGACAGATGGACTACAGCTCCTTCACAGAGTGAGCTTTGTTATCATCCACGTGTTGTTAGGATAAGGAGCGAAGTCTTCAATAACGTTTACCATTAAAACAGTCCATAACTGTCTCAGATCCCCGCGGCAACCAGCCAATTAGATTAATGATCTATGGATGTCCGAGAGGAGCGGCAGGCGCGCGGAGCGGTCGTCTCACACGCAGGGCCAAACCCCATAGGCACTGGCTTCATCAGTAGCACCCCGTTAAACCTTAACCCCTCATCATCCTCCTTCCCTACCATGCTAATTGGTGTTCATTGCAGGTAATTGGACAAAGCCTGACACCTCCACATGCCACAATCCGATACATTATGCATATGGCCTCTGCAAAGGCGCAGATGGGAAGAGCCGGATTCCGTGGGCAGAGGCATGAGCACAGGAATGCTACCAGGACGCATTTGACGTTACAAAGGTATTTCATTTTAAGCACAAAAACAAAGGCTCCCATGTGAGCTGATTAAATATTTTAGCGTTCTACAGAAAAGAGCAACAGTGTGCAAATTGGACAGGGAATTAATGAATTTCAGATATAATTTAATCGTCATTTTTCACATTTTCCGAGGATTAGTGCGGGTGCACGGTGTGATTTCCCAATTAAATGAAGCCACAGCATTAATAATACATAGTTCATTCAGCACAGCAAACGTGTTAATAGCGGAGAGAGACTCGCTGGTAGCCGAGTCCTCCCCCCTTGAAGCGACATGTTTGACATGCGCTCGTCTTTTCCTTTAAAATCATGAGATGCATATCACTAATGAGGATAGCGCACTTTAAAAACCGCTTATGTCAAATAAAATCTTTACAGTTTGGCTCTGTTTTTTTGTTTTTTTTTATATATATAAAAATTTCCTCTGTTGTTTTAAGTGTTAAGTTTTTTTTCTTCAATTACATACAAATGTAAGTCAAATTTCAATAATCAGCTTTAATTAGATAAACAGATTTTGAAAGTAAAAAAATTCTTCAGTTTTATATTAATATTGACTTTTATTTTTAAATATGAGTCATACTGAGGGCAAATTTAATTTCATCATAACATCAAACACAATATAGGGTCTTTTTGAAGAAGAAGCTCCTCGGCGTGGACGACATGGAGAAAAAGGTTTCGACGTGTCGGGTGTATCCCGGCGTGTAATCAGGTTCACACTGTTTGTTCAAAGCCAGAAGATTCTGGGTTCAGATGCACCTGGGGATTTATGAAGGTAGGTGTGAGTATGTATGGTTCTGTGATCTACTGGCAATGTGTCCAGGGTGTACTTTATCTGTCTGATAGTGTCAGCTGGGACAGGCTACAGCCCCCTCAGACCCTTTGCAGGGCTGCACTTTCTGGGGGGAGTTTTACTGAAGGAGTTTGATTGTAATAATAGTCAAAACCTCTGTTTAATTTGCAAAACTGTTAATGAATATGTCTTTAAATGTATTGTTTTGTACTTTAATTTGGCTCATCTTACTTTAATGTTCCGGTGTTTCGTCGGTATTTGGTGGATTGCTATGTTCAGGTGCAGGGGGCGGGTTTTAAGAACCTTGGGGTCTTGTTTACGAGTGATGGTGGACCACGAGATGTACGACACATCAGTAATGTGGGCGCTGTGTTGGACTTTTGACGCTGAGGCATTCCAGACGTCACCGATGGTCGTGAGCTCTTTCTAGTGACCTGAAGAATGAGATTATGGACACAAGAGCCCAAAATGAGCTTCTTTTGAAGGGAGGCCGGGTTCAGCCTTTTGCTGCATTCACACCAAACGTGACAAGAATTTTTGTGTTGCTCTACTTCCACTACTAGCGCAAATGTTACCGAGGGATGATTCCCTCTTGCCGGTATCGAAAACTCTTAAACCTTCACATCCGGTAATGACTATGACTTCACGTGACGACTGATACCAGATTTTTCAGTCATCAAGCCTGACCGAAGTACACCGGAGTTGGCAAAATTCCGAGTTCCATTCGAAGAAGTAATTATAGGAAAATGTGCGTGACAAAAAAATGTACGCGTCCAAAAATTTGCGCGACAGAAAATTTTCCTGCAAAAAATTCACGTGAACAAAAATATAGGCGACAAAAATATTTACGCGATAATAAAATTATAATAATTGTATAATAATAATAACCATAATTAGCTTATTTTGCTAAGAATGGACCAAAATAACTCAAACCCTTAATGTCTTTTAATGGCAAATATTGATATATGTGATTAATCCTGATTAATTAAAAATAAAAATGAACCATGTTATTAATTTACTTTTTTCTTACACCTGACAACCAACGAGATAACACAATGCTTTGTAATTTATTTATTGTGAAGGTCACAGACACGTCTGAAAACCCAACAACGCCATTGTCTGAGTGATGAATATTGTCCTGCGGTGTGAGCCCACACAAACATAGCTAGAGTAAGCTTGTCTTCCACTCCAGCACCAACGTCTGACTGATGTAGCGTTTGTGCAATCAGAATGTGGCTGATAGACTTTCAAGTCAAGACAATGTCTTCCTCTAATGAGGTGAATGACACCGATGATGCAAATGGGATTTGACGATGAGTCACATCGTTGGATTGTATGCAGTTATACAGTGGATCAAACGTCCGTCACGTTCGGTGTGAACCCAGCGATGGAGATTGGTGGAGGAGCTCGGGCTTCTAGAGGGGGCTCAGAGTGGAGCTGCTGCTCCTTCGCTTTTAAAAGAGCCAGCAGAGGGGTTTCAGGCATCTGGGTAGGATGCCTTAAGAGCCCTTCCTTTTTGGAAGGATTACATACCTTGTGTGGTTATGGTATGCTTCAGGAGTCCCAGGATGAGCTGGAGAGTATTTCTGGGATAGGGGAAGTCTGGAATACCATGACTAGCCTATAGCTGCTGCGATTTGTGGAGGAAGATGGATGTTTGGTTGGTTTGAAAGCCTCTGTTGCCGGTCATTTGACTGTTTTGTTACCTGGTGAGCTCTTATGCCCCTTGAAAGATGTCGCCTTTTTACAGTAATAGGACACAGAATATGTGTGTTTCTCTCTCAAATATCTTTTCCACATTGGGGAAGAAAGAATTTTTGTAATGCCAAGTATCCTGTACCACATGGTGGTATCGTCTCCCCAGCTCAAACAGCAGGAGTGAGTTACAGGAGGAGGAATACGTTCTTAAATTTCCCATGACAATCAATTCCAGTCCATTCCGAATTCCACTTCGGGTCACATTTCTGAGAGACAGAACCATCTGAGACTAATGACCTTTATTTGAAGCGTCATCTGAGAAACTGCTGGTCTTTATGAGCCTGTTTGTAATGTTAACTCATTTCTTCACAATTATGAAGACCCTCTTCCTCTTGGATGGGAGTCTGAGTCAAGGCAGACCCCAACTTGACTCCCACGCTTAATGAAACACGCAAAGGGGCTTTTCTCTACAAGTTTGCACAAGGTTAATGACGCTAAATAGCCTTGGTGAAAACCCACCATTCATTCAAGGCTAATGTTTATTGCCACTTCACTTGTTCTGTGACTCAGAGATATGACGCCGCCTCCCTATTCAACGGGATTTAATTGAGCAAAGGCTACAAATAAATGAACAGGATTTAGGTAACGGATGAGTGAAGCAGCCTCAGCGTTATCAAGGTCTGCCAGCATTTTCATGTTTTGTGAGGAATTGAATTGTAAGGCTCAATTAAGGAGAAAAAGCAACAGAAGTCTGTAGAACTTCAGAGCTTGAGGTTTAACCTTTCAATATGGGTCACGCAGCCAGTAACCCGTACCGTCATGAATGGGGTTAAAACAGTGGATGGGGTTATCACATGCTCTTAATCAATATCGTTCACAGTAGTGGAGCAGAAAGTGGAGTGAATCACCAACTGATGATCCCTGATGATCAGTCCCTGCACCGCCACTGTTTGTGGGTCACATCCTGTTTTTTCCACCAAAGCCAATCAGGTGCTGGTTCCAGGCCGGTGATTGAGTTGGTTATAGAAGTAAACCTTCGAAGAACTGGTAACTGGTTTTCCACTTTCACTATAGCCACACCATTATGTCACAAAGGCTATAGAGCTACATTACGTCACAATGGCACTAGAGATTTAATATTACGACACAAAAGTAGAAGATCCACAATATTATGTCTTAAAGGCACTAGAGCCACTGTATTAAGTCGTGCAAGTACTGAAGTCTAGTCTAGTGTCTATGCCCCTGAGGCAAAGAGCCAAATCATTATGTCCAGTGACACTAGAGCCATTTCAGTTACATCACCAAAGACAGTAGAGCAACTATATTACATCACACAGGTACAAGGGCTGTGTCATTTAATAACAGAGGAACTACAGTCTTAATATTACACTACAGAGACACTAGAGCCACAAGATTATGTCCATGTCATTTCGTCACAGAGGCACTATAATTTAGTCGCGCATGGGCTAAAGTCAGTTCACTATCCCGCACTAGACACTGGGCACTAGAGCCTTATGTTTAGGTGACAGAGACAATATTGTCCCATTATTATGACACAAATGATATAGAGCCACATCACTCTTCCAAAGAGCCACTATAATACGTCACACATGTACTAAAGTCATGTCACTATGTCACAGAGGCACTAGAACCACGTCATTACGTCGCAGATGCATTAAAGCTAAGTGATGTGGTCAAACTCTCCTTGCACCAAGCCAACGACCAGTTCTTGTTTCTAGACCAGCAAATTCTTGATTCCACTGTCCTTTGGTGGAGGAAATCCAAAGACCGAATCAAGCATTGGCTGAGAACCAGCCCCGGAACCGCCTTGGTGGAAAAGGAGTAACAGAGGCATTACATCCCAATGCATCAGCGCGGCACACTTAGCAAGCACATCAAAACCATGACCCCATGCATGGGAAAAGTCACCAAGGAAGTGCAGCAGCGACCTGTCTTAGCCCCCCCCCCCCCCCCCCCCCCCCCCCCCCCCCGCTCAAATATTAAACAAAATCCATTCATGACGGCAAGCACACAACTCACGGAACTAGTCACACAGAGTAGCCACCACAGGAAACATGCAGATGGCTGACCATCAAACAACAGACTGGGTCAACAGTCCCAACAGGTTCTCATCCGGTGTGCTTACTTTCTGGTGGCACCCTGTCTTTGTGTGGACAGCCGGACAGGCTGCGATGGTGTGGGTACAGACCCGTCACGTGACCCGTGCCGTCACAGCCTGGTGTCGGACACCGACTCTCCTTCTTGTCAGAGCGTGAAGCATCTGCCAGTAGAGTCACATTGATAAACACACACGACATAATACAACACCATAACAGTTGTAAGCAGGGGTTGAAGTGGAATTTGGTGGCTGAGGTAAAATAAGTGTGGCAGCAGCTCCACAAAATGTAAAATATAATATTTATATTGTTATACATTTAATAATAATCATTTGTCCAGTATCACTCTATAATATCCTGCACTATGACATCATTATGACAGACTGATGCAATGATAGCAGCAATGAGGGCAAAGTCATGTGACTTTATGGTGCATGACAGAATTTTGAGGATCAAAAAAGTCTGTCAAATAAACCTATTAAATCGACTTTTAGCTACTTAAATGAAAAACGATCAAGAAAAGCGCTGACACGTATTTTTAACATGTAATCTGACATTGGAAAAAGTCAACCATAAATATGGATTGTATTGACTTCCTGAAAAAATGTAAATGACAAAATTCAAGGATATTCAAACAGTCAATTAGTGACATGGCAAACCCGTACGTGTTAATGTTTTAGAATACATTCTACATTTTAGAAAAGAGCACAAAAAATACATCGGCAGAGATTTGATGAATAAAATAATAAAATACACAATAAGCAGCATTTCATATTTAGGATCGATTTTATCAAACCATAATGAAACGCAGAGTAGCCGTGACATTAAACACACCTGCCTAATATTGTTTCAGGTCCCCTTTGGCTTCCAGAACAGCCCTGCAATGCTCTGTGTGTTCTGACAACTCCCCCAGAACCTGCATTAGCTTTTTCATCAATTTGTGCTGCAGTAGCTCTTATGTGGGATTAGAAAACATGCCCCCATGTACATCTGTGAGCCCTGACACCCTTCAGCATTCCACTGCTTGTCCCTCCTCAGTTGCAGATCGGGAAAGCCCAACCCAGACCTGCGGTTTAGAACCTAGTCATTTAGCCGTCACAATTTCAAAATCGATTGGATTTTTCGTTCTTTCCACACATCAACTTCAAGGACAAGATATTCCCTTGCTGGCTAATACATCCCATCCACTGACAGCTGCCACATCTGACTTCCCCTGTCAGGCGTTATAATGTAATGGTTGATTGGTGTGTATTATTTCATACCCCCTCCAGAAAGGAGTGTATTTGTTGTAAACAGAGGAGGAAACATTTCATATTCATTCAACAGATTTGGTTCTGACCTCTTTTTTTAAGCTTGTTTTTTTTTTTTGAAATAACAATGTCATCGTTTTGATTCCTGGCTTTATTGACGTGTTTTGAAAAGCAGATTTGTCCTCCTAACGAGTAACTGTAATATACAGAACCATCAGCAGCCCCCAGTGTTTTTTTCCCCCCAAAAGAGTGACTCCAGACAGAATGAGGGTGAAGTTAATTATAGTGAGACACCACTGCTTAACAGTAAAGTTATTAATTTCTTTGCATTTTTTCGGTTTTGTAATTTGTAGAAGACCCCTGTGAATCCGTCCACTGTTGCAGTTCGTTGAATACCTACCCGCAGAACAGAGGAGGCGTTGTTTTTTGTTTTGAAAGCATTTCGCTCAAGAATTATCGATCAGGAAAGTCTGAATCCGCGAATATCTTTCCAACTCTACTTAAGTAAAATACCATCCCTTCTGTCCCTTGATAACCAGGGATTTAAAATGGCACTGATGAACAACAGAAAAAAAATTCAATAAAAAGCGACTATGAATTATGTTGGGAAGTGTGAGCGGCTGCATCAGTAAGAAACAGAAGATCAAGAACACAAAACTTTTGCTTTTTTTAGCTTTTATTTGTCAGTCTGCTTCACACTTTTCACAAACTAAGAGCTTCATTTCTATTTGGCATAAGGGAGACACCTACATAGTACTTTTCAAATTTTGAGTTTGTAAAACCTTGTGAAATATTAGAGAACTTTTGAGAAATGCACTTAAAATATTTTTCTGATTAAATATTTGTCCTTTATTAGTGTGTAAATATCTAATTATATCAACCAAAAGTTAGGGGTATCAGGGAAAGGTCATGGCTGCAGATCCTTTGCGTTAATGCGATAACTCAAAAACCATTGCATGGATTATTTTTCATATTTTATACCCAAATAGACGAGGAACAACTGGCTTAATTTTGGGAAAGGTTGGTTGAATATTTCCAACACAAGGGGGAGATTAATCTCCAAATGTTTTTGGACAATCATTTCTCACTAGTTGTACTGATTAAGTCCAAATTTGGTTCATATGATCAACCCGAGTTGATCTATCGTTTAAATATCATAGTTTACGCTGGTAGTTCATATTCGACTCACTAGGTGGTGCTCACTTTTTTACGAAAAAATGTTGTTTTCCTGGAATAACTCAAAAACCATTTTATTTTTTAATGATCATTTTCTTATTTTACCTCTGCATAGACCTTAGTGTGAGGAAGAACTGGATTGATTTTAGGAAAGTAGATTGAAATTACCCGACACGAGGGGGAACTTTATCTCTTAATGTTTTCAGGCCATCATTTCTCAACTGCCGGTCCAACTTAGTCCAAATTTGGTGCTTATTAATAACTAATAGTGCATATTTTATTTTGTTTAATAACTACGGGGAGCTTATTTTTATGGAAAACATTGCTTTTTCGGACATAACTTCACATTAAATTTGGGGAATTCAATCAAGCGCAATTGCTTGTACAACGCATTGGATTGGGGGCTTTTTGTGATATATCTTTGCTGTTTGGGAGAACAGCATAGGCCTACTTATCAAAGTTTGAATTCATGATATAAAAATATATTAAAAGCAACAAAACAACAATTTTAACAATTTTTAGTTGTAGAATATAAATATTTATTTTATAATTATTATCGATAACTTGATTTTTTGCAAAGTGATGCTCTAAGTCTGACAATGTGGCACACACACACACACACACACACAATCATACACCGTCCGGTATTGTGTTTCTACCCCAAAAATCTGGTGCTTCTATTTCTTCGCAGCCCAGATCGGATCAGTTACCACCAAAATGCAGCGGTACCGTCCCGGTGCCAAGTGGCTTGTTTTTGCAGATGTAACCAATCGCCTTTGACTCTCACAAGGTCAGGGACCTTCAAATCAACATGCAATTGATCGTGTTCAGATGCAGTATACGTCATATTGTTTCGTATAATGCATTTGCAAATACACCCACCAGCCGTAATATTATAACCACCGACAGGTGAAGGAAGAATATCATTTATTATTTTATTTCTATGGTACCTGTCAGCGGGTGGGTTATATTTGTTGCAAGGGAACATTTTGTCCTCAATGTCGATGTGCTGCAAGCATGACAAATTTTAAGGATTCAAGCCATTTTCACAAAAGCCAGGATCAGGGTATATCCAGAACTGCAGATCTCGTTCGGTGTTCCCAGTCTTCAGTGACTACTACCTACAAAAAGGGGTCGTTCTGTCTATCCCAGAGAAGAGGTTCTGTAGCAACAAAGCTGAAAAAGTTAACGGTGGTTCTAATAGATATATGTTACAGCACACGGTACTCGCTGCTTCAGCACTCTGTGGCTACTGACCAGTCAGAATAGCTGATCTGGGTCACTGCAAAAATGGTTCAGGATTGATTTGTGGAACGTAACGAGTTCAAGGTATTAACTGATCTATTAATTCAACAGATCTCAATCAGAACAAGCATCAGTGGGATGTGCTGGATAAACAGGTGTGATCCACTGAAACCCCCACCCTGCAGTTTACAGGACTTACACGATCTATATCATCTACACAATATAAGCCAAGTGGTTATAATGATATGGCTGATTCATTCAGTAACCAATTTGGAGCCATGTGGATGACAGGAACTAGAGCATGAATTTTAAAAGCAGTCGAGGGACTGGTCATTATCTCGTGCTGCAGGAAGACGAACCAGTGTGCGCCTTAGCTCTGCCAAAGACCATTTACAGAAAAAAACAAACAAATAAAGCAGTGCTTGTAGAATAAGAGAAATCAAAAGAATAATTAAGTCAAGGGGTAGGAGGGTCGAGAAAAGACAAAACTGAGAGGGGGGGATGGAGAGCACCTACTCGTACATTTACAAGTGATTCACTTAATGAAATCCCGTGTCTCATTCATCAGGAGGAAGGACCTCATTATCCGCCGTGGCAGCCATCTATCTATGTCACGTTAAGGGCCATAAGAGTTTGGCACAATATTGCGATGTCATGGCCGGCTCTTCTGTCTGGCACCAGTGCGGTTTCATGTTGATGAAGAACTGGGCCTGCGTGTAAAATGTAGCTTCTTAATAATGCCGTCTTTTGGGGCACATTATTACACTGACTCTTAGTGTTTGAACAGTATGTCGGAAATAATTTGCCTTTCCCGCACGCCAGCACGCACACACACACACAAACACACACAGTTGATGCCTGTCTGCCTGCAACGCTTCCATTGCACAGAGCCAGGCAGCCAAGTGGAAGGCATATTAGAAAGCAGGGGATATTGATTGTGGCTGGGGACGGTCTGCGCTTTGCATAGCAAATGGGCCCCATTACCATACCATCTCTGGATAATTAATGTGCAGTCAGTGGGCCTGTTGTTTGTTATCGGTCATTCTGATACTGTTCAACTCCCATCTAGGCCTCATGCGTCTTTTAACGAACTGCGCTCTTCTTTGAACCCCCCCCTTCCCCCTCCCTCTTTTGCCAGCCTCTGTTTTATGAATCACACAGGAACCCTGGTCGTCGGGTCTCTGCTACTATCTCGCCCGAGGAAAGATGTTATCGTAACACAACTGTCTTGCGTTCCTCTCATTATTCCAACGTTAGCCAGACGCAGCGGCCATGCAAGGTTCTTGGAATTAACATTTGTGTGGCATCTATGTAGAAGCACATCCTGTAGACTAAATAGTACAAATAGAATACCACAGTCTTTGTACGTGATCCATAAATGCGTATCTGTGTGGTGTCGGACACTATCAGTCGTGAGGGTCGGTCAGCGTAATTCATTCCCTACAGAATGAATCCTTTCTAAAGGTGAGAGACGTCTGTTTCCCAGCTTCCGCTCCCAAATGCTTTCTCAGGTATAAAAATAGGCGGCTTTACCCAAAGCTGCATCGAAGGGATGAGATTTGCGGTCCTAACAGGCCGTGGAGATTGCCATTACTTATGCCTGACAAGCCTACCCTCTGATGTTTCCATGCTGGCCTATTTTAACAACATAAGCTGCTGCTGCCGCTCCCGCTGCTACCAAGATGCGAATTTCCAAATTGGCTGAAAAAGCTTGTCCTGGGGTTATAGTGAGGTTCCCATAATGCATGTGGGCTGTCTAGTCTTAAGTGCAGGGTAGATAGAGAACAGAACCAAACAGCCTGAAACATACGTTCGTCTTGAGTTTATGAAATGAGGTAAACACACCATGTTACCGGTCCATGAGTCTGTCCATGTCGAAAGAACTCACCTTTATGGTAGAAAGGCTTCTTCATACTATCAGGAAGACGGGCTTTATGTTCAACATTGTAGCCATGCCGAGGGCCATGGTCCTCGTGATTATACCTCACCCCGTCTCTCCTAGCAGCCTCAGCTGCCATTTTATCCCGCATTGCCTTTGCGCGTTCGGACTCTAGTGCAATGGCCTTCTCTAAGAGGGACAAGTTACCCTTTGTCATATCAAATACTTCTTCAGATCGGTCCGATGTCACAGACGCCGTATCCTCATCAAAATCTCGGTGGCTGGAGTGATATCGGTCATCATGTGCACAACTGGAGAAGGCCTTGGAGCGTGGGCTCAACTGTTCCTCTAGCTTCATGAGATTGTCCATGTCCGAATAGTTCCTATGAAGTGCTCGCCTGTCGTCTTGGCTGTGGTGGAAATCTCCAAAGCTGTGATGCTGGGGCAGTTGATTGAGATCCCCGCATGGAAAATGATTTTGCTGTGATGATCCATTTCGGTCAGTGGACTTTGTTTCGCTTAGTTTACGAGCCAAATCAAAGCACTGGTTCCGTAGGCACTCCAGACTGCTTAAACACACCTCTTCGTCACTGTTTTCTACCTGCCCATTACCGGTGGTCCTAATTAGTCCATTACCACCATTATGTCCATTTCCCCCATTGTGAGTACAGTCATTCAGAATCCCATCTCTGGCTGCGTCGCCAAACTCCTGTCCATCTAAATTGTCAGCCAGTACCGCACCGTGACCTTGTGCCAACAGTTTAAGGGAGTCCACCGTCTCTCGAACCACATCACTATCAACGTCCAAAGTCAGATCGCCCCTCTGTGTCTCTTGCCTCTCCCCCTCTTCTTCCTCTTCCTCTTCATCCTCCTCATCTTCTTCCTCCTCGTCCTCCTCCTCCTCCTCCTCCTCGTCCTCCTCCTCCTCCTCTTCTTCTTCCTCTTCTTCCTCTTCGGCATTGGAGGAGTTGCTGTTCATCTCTGATTCAGTCAAGACTCGGTTGGCGGCATCCTCTGCGATCTTGCCCAGGTTGAGGAGGGACTTGGCCACAAGTTCGTCGTAGTTCTCATACTCGTCATTGTTGTTGGTGTCCTTCTCCATCAAGGGGCCGAATTTGGCGTTCCCACCTCCGCCATCGCCTTCGGCCCCGTCACCACTGCTCATCTGATCGTCCTCTGTTGGACAGAAAGAACAAATGTCTTGTAATTTCATTTCCGTCATTGTATTTTACTGGCAAATCAGATTTCTGGGCTTGGTCCATCTAAATTGGATCAGGAACTCTTTGCTTCCCCTAATAATTTATTTTGAGAGTCTTAACAGCAGCTTGTCTTCTGAATTGTGAATAAGCGCAGGAGGTTAAATACAGCGTTTTAGTAAGCTTCCAGGGAAAGTTGCTATGGTAAATACAAAACCAGGGACAATACCTTAAGCAAGTCATATTTTTACGCTCGTATCTTGAATGTCTATAGAAAATTATATTTGCAGGTTTGATGATTTAATATACTGCTGAACAATGGTGCAAAGCGCTGTGGACGATATAACATTTTATTCGTCATTCATTGGTGTAAATCACACAGCTGTGAGAGAGTCTAAAATCAGAGAGATAATACGGTATTCCATCAGCAACACTTGATTCATCATCTGTATCTTCAGAGTTCTTTTCACTGCCTAATTGATTCAGACAAGCTGCAAGAGGTTACGTAACCCCTTTTGTCAGTAATTTCAAGCACTCACTCCTGGAGCACCTCCAATCTCTCCTTTCACATTTCAGCCTTGAGCCGCCAAGAGCACATCGCTCACATTGGCGTCACATTTGCCATTTAAAATCCTGCAAAATGAACCCAGCAAATCAGAGTAAAAACGATGATAAAAAAACCCCTAAACACTTCATGCAATTGTTAGTGATGACTTATTGTCCCCAGATTTCTAATCATGTCACTTAAATGGTGTAAATATCAGAGAGTCGCAATTATGTAGGATGCAAACATAAATCTGAATATCATCCATCTTCATGACCTGATGACACAAATGAGGGTCTTAGACTGCGGAGAGAGAACAGTCACGAATGACCAGGCACAGATTTTGACAGCGGAACACTTCTTACAGATATCTCCTGTAACCAGTGGGTTTAATTTCTGATGCTATGAAAAATGGTGCGGGAAACCAATTTGAAGAGCAATGAAGAGAGCTACAATTATGTAGGATGCAAACATAAATCAGAATATCATCCGTCTACATGACCTGATGACACAAATTCTTACGCCCTCTTTCCTCGCTCACATTTTGTACAAACACACTCTAATCTGAGGGCAGCTGGGCGTCGGTGCTTTGGGGGTGAGGGCCTTAGACTGCGGAGAGAGAACAGTCACGAATGACCAGGCACATATTTTGACAGAGGAACACTTCTTACAGCAACCTCCTGCACCAGTGGGTTTAAATTTTGATGCTATGAAACATGGTGTGAGAAAATACTTTGAAGGGCAATCAAGGTACACAAAGGGGATATGGAACCGAAACAGATTAGGAAGGGAACGGAGAGACTGCCCTGTCCTGAACTGGTTTTGGATTAGCCTCCATGATTTGTATGCCACTGAGAAACACTGAATTGGCCCAAAGTGTCACCTCCATTACATACAGGAGATTGGAATCTACCAAATGACCCTGCAGTATCACTGCCTTGGGTCCAATGAGGGACATGGGAATGATCCATGGGCGGAGATTTTTCTGCTGTTCTTAGGAAAAACGCTTCAGATTAAATTGCTGCTAAATCATTCTAGCCCAATGAGGCAAATATGTGTAATTATTATGAGATTCAACGGTGTCACAGTGCATGGCATTCCAGTGACAGCAGCACGAAATGAATTCAATGACATTTTTAATACATCTAGAATACAAATCAACCAACAACACTTCAGTGCAGTATTGTGTCGGGTTTATATAATTTGTCCATTTTTCTTCCACTTATACGGGTCAGTTTACGGTGGTAGCAGGGTAATAGGGGATTTCCAAAACCTCCCTCTCTCCAGCAACACTCCCCATCTTCCAACCACGTCACCTTGGCCTTACATTTGCCAGTCGTTGAACCTGCCTACTATATTGTCTTTGGTTTTCTGTCAAATATATTTTTCTTCTAGGTAAAATGCAGATCACAGGCACTGCGTTACCTGCCACAGCAGAGTGGGAGTCTCCTATTTCACATGTAAACAAATAGGATGTTGTGGAAATGGTCATTGTTGTGGGATATAGGTTGAAATACTGGAAATATACTAAATGAAAACTCACAAACCAAAATTAGACCTCATTCATGCATTTTTGGACATTTGTTGACCTTTTACATCACAAACTAAATTGAGGTAAATGTCATGAATGGGTTTCATGGATCCATTCCTAACACTTATAAAAAAAGAGAGGTGCTTGAGAGGCTAAAGAGGCCGTGGCAACAGCCGGCAGTGCTCTAGTGAACACTGGTCTTCAGGCATGTTTTCAAATTCTGCTAAAAGAAAATAATAAATAAAATAAGAGCAAGGATTCTTAGATGCCACATCAACACTTTGGGTGGGCAGAGCTCTGCGCCAAACAGGGTTAACACACTCCTCTCCCTGAGCCTCACTCTTAATTGGACTTGAAGGCACTGTCAGCTCCAATCAGGATGTAGGGGTGCAAAGCGGAATCTACTGGAGATAAATCTGCCAAATCTGGCCTCGGCCATACCGGGAGGGGTGGGGCTTTAGTCAAAAACGATATGGAATAAATGTTTTTGTATCAAGTTTACAGGGAATGCAAAATTATAATTATTGTAAATGGTTAGCTATTATTTGGAAAGGGGGCGGGTACCTAAAGTAACGGCTCATTTTAGTTACTACATAAGTATAATCATTCTTCTGGTTTTTAATCATTTAGAATGTTTCATATAGGATATAACTTTCTAAAATCTTGTGTCAGTTTGAAGGTTTATTGAGCCAGAACAGGTCTACCATCACATTCCTATGCTAAACCTAATCAGCATATTTATATCATGTTAAACCGACTGTACTGTCCTTGAAATATGAAAATATGAACCAAGAATCTATCCATGCATCAAAGAAGCGTTTTAAAATGTACAGAAGTGTTGAAAAGTTTCATCTCGAAACTTTGTGATAGACTCGGATTAACTTTCTGGTGGAGAGACAGTAAGATGATACTACTGTCTGTCCGAGCAGGACATATGAAGCCAGAGTCAGCAGCTCTTCAGGCTTAGGTAGGGAATAAGTCTGAAAACTCAGTCCATATCCTCTATCACATGTCTATTTCTGCTAACTATCCAAAGCCCGTTTTTTTTAATCAACATTATTTGGTTTCTTTTTGATCAAGTTTTACTCAGCTGAAATAATTCATGTACTTTCCATGGAAGGTTCACCTGCAAGACTTCAAATACATCAAATCTGATCCAAATTCATACCAAAGTAACTACTGCATACAGAAAAGTCTGTTTGCAGTAGAAGTAGAAGTAGTAATAAGAATAGATTTTGGTTTTCATTAAATTGTCAATTGTGCTCTCAAACTTGTGTCTCCAGTATTTGTATTGACTGCCATAACATCCAGACTATTCTGCATGTTGCCTTCATCCCTCTGAAGTAAGCATTTTGATTTCTTTGCCAACGCGGCGAGTCCTAGAATTAACAATAAGAAATCTGTTAAATTTCAATAGGGGCTTTAAAGATGAGAAAAGTCTTGAGCATTTTATTTAAAGTCACGGAAAACTGTTGACAGTCCCATCTTGTCTAAGACATGGCGTTATCATATAAACATTTCAGTCAGCGTAATCTAAAAAAAAAAACAAACAAGCTTTGGTAATTTGATGCCGATTTGAGTTATTTCAAATCAGAATTATCGATGGTTGAGAATGCAGCTCTGCCCAAAGTGTTTGGTTGGATAATGTCAATTTGAAGAATCAGTCCTTGGGACATGTTGGTTTGGCTCTGAGCTAGTAAGCTAGATGTTTTTAGCCTTTTAAAGTTTTGGCATAGGTTGAAATCATTTTGGCCCCTACTGCTGATTGACTGCTGATTGCCATATCCTTGAGGTAATTGCTTTTTTGTGACATTTAGTGTTTTACAGCATTGAACATAAAATAAAATAATACGTCGTTTGGAGTAGTGTCGTCTGAATGTAGCTGTTGCTGCCTTTGATCTCTTGATGTTTCTTTGAGGGTGAAGCTAGGGAGCCCAGTTTCAAGAGTTCCTTATATTCTTTTGATGTTCTTTTAGTGGCTCCGTTGGCTGAGCAGAGACGCTGAAGTGGAAAGCGCAGGAGTCGAACGCCTACAGAGTATTTGAGAGATGCTCAGAGTTTGTTGGAGTTGTTAGTTGACTTGGAGGTTGGCAATAATAATGACAATAATGTCATAATGGAGAAACTAAATGAATCTTTCCAAACCTATGGCACTTTGTGCATTTTATAGTTTTTTTTAGTATTGTCTTTTTTGCAAGGAAATTGTTGGATTTAGTCTCAGATGGTGTTTATTGATGTTGTTTTCAACTAATCTCCATTATTGCCAGATTCATCCCGACATTCAACATTACCACCAAAACTCTCTGAAGCTCAGTAATTAATCGGTTACTGATTAATCAATCTGTGGAAAGGTTCAGACGATCATTTCGACTAACTTCCTGTTTCGGGTTCCCCAGACATTTCCTTTATGCGTGAACTATATATCACAGGTTAATGATAACATTTAGATGTCATGCGTCCCTGAAGGCTTTGTCACAGCCAGGCTAGCTGTTTCTATTTATTGATAGTCTTTCCGCTAATTTAAGTGAAACAGATTTTGGCTGTGGCCCAAATTCCACAATAGAGACATGAGCGTGATTTACTGCACTTTACTTTTCATCCACGTCTCAGTCAGATAGTAAATAAACAAACGGCTGGAGCTGAGTTGTCTTCTACAACTCCTGTGTGTTTAAGTAAAGTATCATGTGAAAGGATCTCACCTTTCCCTTGACTTTGCTCTCCTTCCTCATCCTCTCCCTCTTCATAGTCCACTTCTTCCGCATCCTCCTCTTCGTCAGCCTCCTCTACCCTCTCCTCCTCATCACCCACCTCAACCCTCTCCTCCTCATCGCCCTCCTCCTCTTCTTGCTCCACCTCTACCTCCTCTTCTTCATTCTCTTCCTCGCCCTCTCCATCCGCTCTCTCCACCTCCCCTTCTTCGTGCTCCATTTGCTCTACGCTGTAGTCCATGTAGCCTTCCATCGCCTCCTCTTCCTCCTCCTCCACTTCACCCTCTTCCTCCTCCTCCTCCTCTACCGCTCCTTCCTCCTCCTCTTCCTCCCTGTCGTCCATCTCCTCGCTTCCGTCTGTCTCGTAGCACTCCTCCATGGTGGAGTTGTCCATGTCATCTAGGTAGGTGCTCCTCTTAGGGGAGGTTTCCAGCGGTTGCCTGTCTAGACTCTTTCTCTTCTTGGCCAGAGGGCAGCCGTACACACTGCAGAGGAGAGATAAGAGGGAAGCTATTAGCCGTTAGCTTCACCTGCCCATAAATGCTCATTTGCAATTAGGCCTCTGTGTTAAGCTGCCGTAGTTTACTAATTACATTTAGGAAGAATCTAATGCAGACAGCAGCAGCGGAATAAACGCCTCTTAACGCACAGAAATCAATGTCACGTAAATTGGGAGAAACATAAAGTTCGAAAACGTGTAACTCATTAGCTATTAAGCAATTATAACACAGGAAAACGCACCTTCCTGAAAATAGCTGCAAAGAGATAAAATTGCAAGCTTTTCAAGCAAGCAAAAGAAGCTTCAGTTTACTTTAACACTCATTTATATTCACGAGGCATCAATTTGTTCTTCAGGCAAAAGAAAATCACTGTGCATGCTCTGCAAACACTTTGTTCCTGACTGATGTGCTCTTGCTCCTAATGTGAGGCGAGTGCAGCGAAACACAACTGTTTGTCTGGAATTGACTGTAAAAGACAACCTGTAGTCTGATTAATTGAATCTCGCAAGCCATCTCAGATTTTAATGTATTCTCCGGTTCCCCTCGGCAGCAGGGGGACAGATCCTAATCTGATAATCTGTGTATCCGCTCAGGCTATTGATCACAGGGGTTTAATCCATTTCCCTCATCAAACCCATGAGAGACCTGAGCTGCTACCTGCCCCCTGATGCAAGCCGCATGCGTGTGAATTAAGATGGAACGCCGCTGTGTGTGAATTTATGTATGAGTTTGGGGTGTGTGTGTGTGTGTGTGTGTGTGTGTGTGTGTGTGTGTGTTTGTGGAGGTTTGCTCCCACACAGTCAGAATTGTGATGAGTTCTGCTGAGTGGTTCAGCCATCAAATAAACTCCCTGTCCAGGCTGTAGTGTAAAAGAACTAAACACGCTCTGGGCATGTTCACTCGGCTGTGAAATATCCCTGGCTCCTATTTTTACAACCTCTGGATGTTTCCCCGGCGCCGCGCTACTTAGAGTAAGACCTGATGTGAATGAAAGGCACAAGGCTGGGTGCAAGAAAATGTAAGCTGTTAGTCAATGCGCGCAGCTTTTGTGGTGGAGTGACGTTGGAAAAGGCCACGGTGGAATTGTAGGATGATGAATCACAGTCTTGCGGCGCCTTCATACCTGTCTCGCCTGTTTTGGACTTTTCGGCTTGATCCTGGCTTGATCCTAAATGTGAACCCTCCCCCTGGTCTAAGATCTGGATCGAACAGACAGATTTTAGTCAAACAATAGAAGAGGCCTTGATGTGGTTCAGTTTCTCTATAGTTTGGAAAGACTTCAGACTTTTGGACCATTTACTGGGAGTTAAATCAAGGCATTGAAGCATTCATAGAGCGGAGGAGGTGAGGGTTCATTTTTTAAGATGCAAGGGGTATTTAGGCGTATCTCTTTGAATAAATGCAATACAATATTCATTACTAGGTATTTTTGTGCACTTTCAGCTGAAAGTAAAATCATTTTTTTCAAATGTTTGCCTAGAAAAAGGCCATTTTTATCTCCATGGAGCGGGTTTGATTTCCAGATGGAGGCGGCCATGTTGGTACAGAAGTAAAGGGATTTTGCGTTACGTTATTACTGTATTTTGTACAAATGAAAAATCCTACTTATAATTTGGAACAAAAATTAGCAACGGAGTGCAGCCCCTCCCCCCGGCCAAAGTTTACACACTGGACTTCTAAAGGCAAGGTTGAAAGATGAATATAATACACTAACACTCCGGAACTCATATTTTTCCCTGGTACTGTTGATAAAAACATGGAATGCAAAATGTCATGTGCTGGGTCCTAAAATAGCAGAAAAACTCAGAGTAACAGCTACTTGGAGTAACAGCACAGTAACTAGGGATGGAATGGAAGGATTACACAGGAAGGATTATGCTGATGGCCACAGAACTCAACAAAGTGACATGGTTTATAACTATGATACATATTCCCGAAGAGTCCCCAACCCGCTGCGTTGTGCAACCATTCCCACTGATGGAACTTCTACAATTAAATGTGAAGTTATGTCCACAGTACTTTTGGTGAAAAAAACAAAAGGTCAACCTAGTGAGTAAAATATGAACTGAGTGAAATATGATAGATCTCCTTGTGTCGCTTCATACGCACCAAAGTATGAATAAATAGGATCAATGGTTGGGAAATGATGGCGTAAAACTTTTGACTAAAACTAAAGCTCCCGCTGGTCTCAATAAAATACGACCCACCATTCCCACAATCAATCCAGTTCTTCCTTGCACTAACATCTATGGGTTATGAAGTTGAATATTATCCATAAGAATAGTTTTGGAGTTCTGTCCCGGAAATGTTGCTTTTCAGAGGAAAGCGATCCCCTTAAACAATATGTATAAATAAATAATTATGTAATTTACAAGATAGGTGTCCTCGTGTTGATTGATATACACCAAGTTTTGACCAAATTGTCGATAAATTATGGCCCGTAAACGTTTGGATAAAAAACTCCCCCTAGTGTCACAAATATACAACCTATCTTTCCAAAAAAAGTTATTCATCGAATTAATTTCATATATACATTTGAGTAATCCATGAAATGGTTTTTGAGTCCTGTCCGAGAAACTGTGTTTTCAATGAATTACGCTCCCCCTGGAGTGTAAAATATGAACTACTAGAATAAAGTATGATATATATACACCCTAGTAAGTCAAGAGTTCCTGTCAGGGCTCCCAGGAAACACATAGAGACATCAAGCATTCATGCTCACGTTCACACCCAGAGGAAGCGTTAGATTCCCCATTTCACCTCTTTTGCATTATTTTGGGTTGTGAGAGGAAGCTGAAGAACCTGGTGGAAATCCACGAAAAAAGCTGGGGACAACATGTAAACTCCACACAATTTAATTTCAATATTTAATATCTATGAAAATGTAGAGCAGTATGAGTTCTTTCCAATATGTTTAATTAAACTAAAACAGTATGAAACAAACCCCATTCTTGGTTGTTTTTGACGAGTGCTTCATAAAGCATAATTGAAAATATTCTAAATAGTAAAAATACGACTTGCTGTATTTCATCCATTTTCTGTGCGTGTAATGTCAAAAAAATGAAGTTTGCAAAATGTATCAATAGGTATTATAATTAGGCTATCAAATACGGAAATATGAATACTCATTGCAATAACCAACTCGATATAATAAGGATATAGTCCGACAAAGAAATCAAAAGTTAACTGTAAAAAACATAATAACGCTGAAAATGTATTAAATTTTCTGTGAAGACTGAAGAATCTACAAACGTGAGCGATGAGAACTGCACTTAAAGTTGGTGCCGTTTGAAGTAGTGCCTCAAAATAATAAGTTAGAAACACAATACGAATCAGATGAATTCTGGCCCATGTAGGTACACATAAAATATAACCTAAACCAAACCATTTTCAAACTTTGGGTTCAAACTTTCAGGTGTGAATTCGACCTTAAAAACTACTTTCTTTTTCATCTCAGTGTGTCTCACAGTCCAGTAGCCTTTCCACCCCCCCACCCCCACGAAACACAGCACACACCGCCCTCTCCCTTTAGTCCTGCATGTCCATCAGTCAGTACGGGTCCAGTCAGCTGGCAGGCTCAATCTCACCCAGCACAGGGATTCCTTAATGTTCTGACCCCCTGTACCCCCCGCACACAGAGGGCTCATTTCATTAATCTAAACCCACATGGAAACTCATTCCCTGCCTGACAGCCAGACCTCTCCCCCAGGGCATCATGAGGGGTCTGTGGGACGGTGAGGGAGTGGGGCTGTGCAGCGCAGCACTGTGATCAATAGTGCTTGTGACCAAACATCTCAAAAGCACATTAAAATGCCACTCATCCCGGTCCTTCCCTTCCAGGGCCCTCTCCAAATAAATCAAGGGCCGGTCCCAGCAGGTTAGCAGCTGCCAAGTCGGGAGGGCTGGCAGGAGAGGAGTATAGGTGGGTAAAATAGATGAGGAGGAGGAGGAGGAGGAGGAAGAGGAGGGGGCAGGGATGGCCTTCAGCCCCCATCTCCCTCCCTGTGTGCTGCACTGTAAAACTTTGACGTGAACTTACAGTTAAATCTGAACAGTTTTCAAACATATTAACGTCAAAGAATGACACGTGGTGAATTGCAATGCAACCTGGGAGAAGTGGCACTGCTCTTTAAAAGAACTTCATCCTTTACGAGAAGGTACTGGGACTGGATCATGGGAGGGTGAAAGACAAGTGGGGGAACTGAAAGGTCAAAATCAAAGACGTACCAGAAGCGGTTTAGCCGGAACAGATCTTTTCCGTTATGGTGATAACTCAAAAAACTATTGCACGTATAATTTTCAGATTTTTATACCCACATTGAACTTACTGAGAGGGAAAACTGGGTACATTTTTGGGAAGGATAAGTTACATTTTTCAGACACTAGGGGGAGCTTTATCTCCCCCGGCGGATTGTTCTATCCACCTTTTTTAACTTGCACAGATATTAGGCTGGAAGCCCTTCTTGACCCGACCCTTCCCATTTACTTGCGTTTGGGACCGGCACCAAGAGTAGGCAGGCTCATGTACAGTGTAGCTTGTAGACATGCTAAGTGTAGCTTACAGTGGAGCAGATATTCGGAACCTCTTCCCAGAAGATGTAAATGACTTCTCATTAAACCTGTGAGGAGGCGTTGTCGGGTTGGCGTGTCACAGTGAGAGGTGCGTTCGCCCCCCGACGCTCCTCAGCGTCCTGATGATTAAGCCACCGCCATCCCACGATGCCTGACTCTGTCGCTGTGTGACCTTGGTTATAACATTCGTCATCACAGGCAACGCAACCCACTCTCTGCGCTGGGCAATCTAAATTCCAGAAATAATTTTGGTGGCACTTAAATGCAATAAAATAAAATAAAATGTGTTCGCAATGTAAAGAAAAGAAGGGATGGGAAAATATTGCACCAGTCTTAGGTTTCCCTCGCCTTGTCCTTTGGTAGAGGCTGACAGTCCTCCAGGAGGAGTGCAGAAGAAAGCAGCACAGATCACAAAAAGACCACTTCATATTTTTTTGAAGTGGGCTTCCTCAGCATTATAAGATGGAACAAATTCTATTACGCAGCGCTGAAGAGGCCCCTTAATGCTGAAATAACCTTCTGGGAGCGTCGCAGGATGGCCCCACTCCTGGAGATTTGACGTGAGGGAGGAGAGCGGTGCTCCACGAGAAGGAGAGCTCCTGTGTGGCTTATTTTGGGTGACAGTTGAGCGACTGCTGGAATGCCACGGCGTTCCACGGCGCTTTTATTAGCAGTCATATTAGCGGCTGTTCTCAGCAGGGGCAAAAGCTTTAGCCAGTCATTAGCAACACACGTAATTTGTCTCCCTGACACAGGGATGATGCTGCCTCTTCCTCAGACGGCCTTCAACGCTTTCCTCTCCCTCAACTCGTGCTCTCCCTCCTGCGTTGCTCCTTCTCCTCATATACGTTGCCCCCCATCCTCTCTTCTCCAACATCTCCCTCCGCCTCAGCCCATTGTTGTCTCTCTAAGCAGTGCAGACTGCATACGAAGGGAATGCACCCCCTCTGGTTGTGCCCCCCTACCCAGCAGGAGGAATCTATAGACACGTGTGGCAGAGCCCCGTCTCCATGGTGATACCCTCCAGAAATCCATGAGGGATTCGCCATCCACACATCCAGCAAGTGAGGAAAAAATGAGCCAGAAAGACAGACGTGGAGAGAAAACAGGAGGTGGTGAGGGGAAGCTAGGCTCTGAGAGAATATGTGCATGTGTGTATGCATACCTCTTTTGTGTGTACGCAAAACTGGGAAATCTATAGTACAGTAGCTGAGAAGAAAAGGAGAAATGTGTGTGTGGTGATTGTGTGCGTGTGTGTGCGTGTAAGAGGAGCGAGGATCATTTCAGAGCTGTCAGAATTCTGCCGCTAGCAGGGGAGAACAAAAGACAGTGTCTTGGTGCAGGAGGCTCAGCGCATGGCAGACGCTGCAATTTGGGGCGTTTTCTGGCGTCTCAGGCTCCAGCTCACATATCAGCTGCTATGCCTCACACACGCACACAACCACACACACACACATACACACACACACTCACACACACACACAAACACACACACACACACACACACACACACACACACACACACACACACACACACACACACACACACACACACACACAGTTGCAGTGCTAAAATAATCCTCAGTGGCAGCGAAACATATATGATGTTTGTGTGTGCTGAAATTACGCGTCCGCTTGGATTTACTGAAAATTTTTACATTTAAATGTAATATTTTCCACGTCACATGGCTTACATCAAAAAAAGCCATTACACCCGGGGGCGGTTCTAGGATCAGAGCTGTAGGGGGGCCCAGCCTTTAATGAGAACGAGAATATATACTGTGCCTGGCAAAAGTGTTCAACCGCCAACAGTTAAACCGCTCATTTAAACTTAAACAAAATGTTTTATATTACTAATGTATTCCAGTCATTTATAGAATGACATCATACCGCCAAAATATGCGCAGCCAAACAATTTCACATGATTGTACATGAGCGTCAGAGTGACAACAAGTGACCCCAGCATAAAACTCCCCCAAGACTTAAATACGCCTATTAACCATCAAAAATGCAGAATATTTGTACGAGCATTCCTGAAGAGTTAGCATTTTCAGACTAACAAATACATGCGTGGACAACTTCGTCAAATGCCCCGATGGTACTAACTCATGAAAATGGCTGTCGTACGAACACGCCTCAGCCCGAAGAGACTTCAGAAGGTTGAGGTTCACTGCTGTGGTTCTTTCTCTGTCCTAACTTGATCGGGTGAGTCGCTCAGTGACTGTCTGATGATGTCATGGTCATGTCTGAGTCACATGTAAGAAAACACTTAACTTTGCCATAATAATAGAAACAACAAACCTGGCTTCTGTTCTTACTCACAATTATCCAGCTAGCATTGCCAGTATTGAGAATCTTTTGGTGCCCCTTCGTTGCAGCTGGATCCACTGTTCTACTATACACAGTCCTGCTACTGTGGGTGTCTAACATGGAGGTTAAGATGGAGAATATCACAAAAGGGTCACAACCCAGTTCACTTCTAGTGCCCGTTCAAAGCCCAGATAAATGGGGAGGATTTTGTCAGGAAGGATATCTGGCGTAAAAACCTACGTCAAATTAACATGCAGAACACAAAAGTGATTTCTAAACCAAACCGGTTAATTGTTAATTGCTTTAGCAAACTAGCCTCGTTGGTAGACTTCAGTCAAGAGCAACGGTTGAATGGAGAGGATGCACGAGGTTCGGCAGGTGAGCGGGTAAAGAGGCAGGTAAAGCATTCAATCAGGTGTTGAAATGATTGCACAGGCTCGTTATCGGCCTGTAAATGTTTTTAAGCTCTTGTTTTGAGAATCCGGAATTCAAGTCTGAAACTGGGGTTTGGGATTCAGCTATTTTGCATGATTTGGTGGAGGAGGCACTGAGGAAGAGGACTCATGCGGCAGCAGCTTCTGGGGCTGTAATGCAGCTATCTGTCATCCTTCGACTAAACCCACTCCTGGATTAGCCAGGTAAGGTGTATCTCCACCAGCGTAATGACTTCCATCAATCACCTCGACTCGCAGGCCAGCTAGTTAGCTGCTAGCCCAGCAGCCATTTTAGAGACGCAGTTCCTTTCTGCAGCTTGTCCATTAGTGTATGCGGGCCCCGCTGGAGGATCAAAGTGGCTTCCTATTTAGAAAAGATGATGGGAATGATTAGAAAAGCAGAGCGCAGATTGTAAATGTTCTCTCTTCATCAATTATTTGCTTCTCATACTCAATAAATGTCACTGGGTGGCTGTAGCGCGGTGGGTAGAGCGGCCGTCTCCCATTCGGAAGATCAGAAGGTAGACGGTTCGAGCCACAGCAAGTCTACGTGTCGTAAACCTTTGAAGCGCTTCAAAAGGGGCAAACGCTCCCATCCTCAGGGATGGCTTGAATACAGAGGAATAACTTCACTAAGTTGCCGTGTGTATGACCGTATGTGAGGGATAAAGTATTAAATAATGCTGAGGGTATTCTACTGGGTGACCTCTGCGTCATTGTATCACCTGATAATACAATATGTATAATGATTGCTGATAATGACAGTATTAATGTATTATCCAAAGATTGTATCATCATATACCAAATAATAATATTGTTGTATATGTTAAGACCTGGTTTCTAACTCAGATGTCACTCATATCCACACATGCAGACATTCAAACTCTTTAAAATGGATGAAAATCCATTTCACAAAATTTACACATTTCTATATACTACAATTTCCCTAATAAATAAAAAAAGACGAATACACAGCATTACCTAGTTGAACTTGACAGGAATGTGTTACAAAAGTAAAAGTAAGGCTCTAAAAATCGATCTCATTGTTCATTATTAAGTCAGTTAATCGTATTTTCAATATAAAATGCCAGAAAGTAGAGAAGACTGCTTTCCAGTACGAGTATGGGACGCCGTCTTCAAACTGCTGATGTGGCAATTTTTGCCCCGAAAAACATCTCAAATGATTAAGTTCCCCTTCAATGTCCTGCTCAACTGTTGGGTTCTACCACATTTAGAGTCACTATTTGTTATTATTAAATAAATAGAATGTATTTATAATATGACGCAGTAGCAGCATGCATATCTTTAAGAGTAAGGGGCCAAGGATGGAGCCCTGGGGGACACCACAGGTCAGGGGGCTACCTAGAAGGAGCCATTAACCACTCTATTAAAAATCCTATCCTATTTGATAAATACCCCGCCCCCCATATTAATGCAGGAGAGGACTTTTAAACAGATTGCTGTAACCTGATACAACAACAACAAAAATAAGACTGATGAAGGTCAAACAGTTTTCTAAAAAACAAGCTTTTTCCAAAACGCTGAGCTAATTTTATTATTCATTTTCGATGAAGTCATCATCAATTATGGAAATGATATTTCTTGGATAAGATATTAAAGGGTTTATAACAATCAAAACAAGGACAAAATAAAACCGTAGACATTGGTAGAATCAGTCAGGATGATATTACACCTTGGATTGGCTGCTTCCTCGCTGCCATACGGCGCCATTGTTGTCTGGAAACAATTAAAAAGCCATCCATGAGCAGCACGGCTGCACTGGGTGAAACGGTACTTCATTACGAGCGCGGTAACTGCTCGGTATCCCTCTATGTTATTCTGTTAACTCCCGGGAATAAATATGCACAAATCTTCTGCTTAATAGTCCCCAGCCAACTTTTTTTTTTTTTTTCTTTTTTTTTACTGATGTATTGCTTAAAAGGTAAAAAGTATTTTTAGGAAATTGATTAAAAGTATATTCAAGTATATGGTGAAGATTCACATTCATTTATTGCATATGGTGAAATAACAACAGGAGTATATACATCCCACTGACATCTCAAAACATTGCACAACCAATGCATCTGTAAGACATATAATAATAATAATAATAATAATACATTTAATTTATCCCCCATTCCTCTGTGAGCACAGATACTGTTTTGGATATATGCTGTGGAGAAGATGACTTCAGAGTCACCTTCATCTCCAAAAATGAAATTTGTAGAATAATAGAAATCAAATCAAATGGTTCTCTGTTCTTTCCCCTTCTATGTGTGGATTCCCTCCAGGTGTTTCGGCTTCCTTCCAAAGTCCAACAATAACCAATGTAGGTGAAACTAAATTACCTGTAAGCGCCGTTATGTGTTGTTTTTGTTTTGTGATAAACAGCTGATTACTCCGGGGTGTAACTACCTCTGAAAAAAACCCAAACCCTTTACATAATAAACTATCACAGATAAAATGATGAATTAAAAAAGCGCAACCACATATCACAGTAAATTCATGGATGGTATGTTGTGAAGCTAGTATGTACATTTTGCCAGATATGCTTTGGAAGCGATTACCACCATTACGGCTCGCCCCCGGAAAAATCCCTTCTCCATTGAAACACCGTAAAATTAAAACGGTGTGAAATTCAAAATATCAAGACAAACCGTTTAGAATATGGTTAACATATATTTGATTATGGTCATATTTGCTGGTATGTACACATTTGAATGAGACGATGAAGGTGATAAAAATGTACCAGTTTTAAACTTTGCTGTAATTTTGGGACATCCAAAGAAACAACTAAGAATATGGTTTATTATATCCACGAAAAGTGGCCACCACCAATTGTTCACAAAAACTATTTCATGGATCGTTTTCATATTTCATACCCACAAAGACCTTAGTTTGAGGAAGAACTGGATTGGTTTAAGGAAAGGTCGGCTGTATATATCTGACTCTGACCTTAATCTCCAAAAGGTTTTCGGTCAATCATTTCTCCACCTTTGGTCCTATTCAGTCCAACTATGAAGCATATGAATCAACTCGAGGAGATCTTTCTTATATATATCCTGCGTCACGATAATAGTTCATATTTTACTCACTAGGGGGAGCTTTCCTTTACGAAAATACAGTTGATTTTTCACATAACTTCTTAAACGTTGGTCTCATTTAGTCCAAATTTGGTGCATTTGAATCGGCTGGACAAGGTCTACCTTGTATTTATCCAGTTAGTCCAATAGTTCATATTTAACTCACTATGGGCAGCTTCTTATTGAAAACACCTGTTTTTTCGGACATAACAAAATTTAATTTGGGCTGTTCAATCAGGAGAATTTCATGTACAATGCAGTGGATTGGGGGCGTTTTGGGGATATACCCTTACTCTCCTGACGCCAGTATAACTCTAGTTTATGTGTTAGCTAGATTTGACTAGTACGAACAAGATGACCGACCCTCACAGTCACCTATAGCATATTTCTGTGGAGATCACACATATTCCGATACTGAAAGGCCCTCCCCAACTCATCATAGTTAATATATGCATGAACTTACAGTCTACAATGTCTGCCCTTCCCGTGTTACACACTGATTCATGCTCTGCGTCATGTTAAGCGGGCTCCATTTCCCCGGCGGACGAGATGGGCTTTGTGACATTGATGTAATTTAGTTGGCAGCTGCTCTGAGGGGAAGGCTGACGGTGAGAGGAGATTGAGATCGTGGACGGCTTGCGAGGGTTAGGGGGGGGTTAGAGGTCAAAATGAGCCCAGCCTAGAGCAGGTCCTGAGCATCTGCCTGGCCCCCTTCACCCGCCCAGCCTTCTCTTTCTCTTTCCCCTCCTCCATTCATGCCCGTGTCCCCCAGGTACGCTCCACACCCACCGCACATGATCTGTTATTCCCTTTGAAGTCTTTCCTCGGGGAGGCAGTTTTTAAAAACACAGGCAAAAAAAAGGAGGAGGATGAAAAAAAAGTGTAAACACCACCTGTTTGTTTGACGCTGGAAATGTGGGCAAAGAATTCTGCAGCCTTGTCATAAGCATATAAGGGGGGGGGGGGGGGGGGGGGGAATTACAAAGGGAATTAATAAACAAATAATCAGCGAGGAGGACATGACAAGAGGAGTCGCATCTTCACGCCACTGTGAATTTGGGTTTGGAATTGTTTTTAGAGTGTGTCTAAACTGCGTTAGAGGCTTATGTCAGCACAGAATATGCGGCTGGAAATATTATTGGTCTTATTACTAAAGCCGCGACTGAGACGCAGGTCAGACAACGTAGTTTTGACAGGGTCTCGCTGAGCGTTCATGTGTACGCAGGTCATTTCACGTAGGGTGACCTGGTGAAGGGCAAGTCCAGGTGCGTTGACATGGTACTGTCCCCAGTAGCTTTATACTTCTCAAATCCAAGTTAAACTTTTGGTTGATCTCTTAGCTTATATATACGCCACCTCTTCCTGAAAAATAGGTTGGCTCATATCTGAGATACAGCTACAATAAACTATTAATACACTGCTGACTGTAGTTTTAGAAAATAATAAAAACAAGGACCCATCTCAGTCCGGCGTCATCGGATTGGTGAAATGATAACAATGGTGTCAGAACCCAACTGAAATGAACCCAGAGGTGCCACAGGCCGTCTAAAGTTTAGGCGCTAATGACAGAGCTGACAGATCCAACAACTCGGTTCTTTTCACCCTCAGCCCACACTGCCTTTTTGGTGATATAAAGCTTTCTCATTAAATATGGAAATTTCCGTTTCAGTGACAGATATTTCACAGAGGGGGGTTGATGGCGGAGACGGGGTTTTTTTGGAAAGGGAAGTGGCAGATTTTGATTAATGCAACCTTATCTGGTTCTGCACATGGAGACAGAGGGGTTGCTGAGCTTGGCGGGGGTGGATGGCTGCCTGTTCTCCTCTTTTCCCGGGCCTCTCTCTCCGCTATTTGAAACGGTGCACTCATCTTCCATATCTGTTATAATGTAAGCTGCGCTTTAACGTCTTGTAGCAACACTCGTAACTTTGTCATAATTCTGCCTGATTTCCCCTCCCCACTCTTTGTCCCCTTTTTCACCTCCTTAGCCTCTTCATCTCCACATCCTGATTCCTTCTCTTATCCCATTTGAACATTCCCTCGCACCTGATAAGACCGTTACTCTCCCCGCTGCCCCATTCTAGCTTCAATTTTCTTATGTCCTGTATCCTGTCCTCTCCACTCCTCCTGCCAGGTGGGGAGTGGGCTACAAGCGATGCTGCTTCCTCCTGTCGTTCCATCACTACCTGGCCCAGTTCCAATGCTTTTAGTGAGAGCTATCTGTCAAGCTATGAATAATACAGGCCCAAGGCTGGCGTTAGCTCGCTAGCTAGTATGTGGAATCCAAATGAGGTATACAGCAGGAAGAGAGCACTTGACTCTTTACTCGCTACCACGATCTCTCTACCAAGACAGGCAATTACTCAGCCCACAGCCCCAGCTGCAGCCGTGGCAATCACAAACGTATGCACACACACCCCGCAGTCACACTTTCCATATATAAGCGCCACCCATCCCCTCTTCCAAAATCAGATCAAACATTTTTCTACTTAGCGACACAGAGATTCCAAACTATTTTCCAACCATTTTTGAGAGGTATCGTAGAACTACATGTTGTGGCGATGAAAAGGAAAGGCTAAAAATATGGTGATCACACAAGGGGGTCCATACCGCCATGATAATTATGAAAAGGCTATAATATGCATTAAAGAAGGATTAAGTTTCAAAAAAAGAAATTGGTCATTTGAGTTTGACCTCGGGTAGACGAGACTCCGCAGCCTTGGCAGAAACTACATAAAGGACAAGGACAGTCTGACTGACAGTCTGTGAAACTTATGATCCATGGACCTCACCATCTCCATCCCAGCTGCTGGGGCAGGGGGGCAGGGTGAGGCTAGTGCTGCACACCGGACTCACATTAAAACTCAACTGCATGCAATTTGAAATCACAGAATGAACACCGTCACAGTTGGAAATGAACTCAGCCAGTGTTTATTACTAAACAACTACTTTAGTGTTGTATTAGCACCGCTCACAAAGTTATAACTCTTGTCAACACTGTACCGGTGATCAGGTAACCTTTGTGAGTGTAAAACTGACTTTGTATATATATGTATATATTTACTTGGCTACTGATACACTGTAAGTAGTAATGTAGTGTTAACTTGTATTTTAACTCATAAATAACAATAAAAGGCCTGCATAAGTAGGAGGAGGTATTGTCCCCTTCAGTTCTCTCGCTCAAAAGTCTGGCTCTCAGCTCCCCTACTCAAGCTGACTCTTTAATTTACCACACCGTCATTTTCCGTTTGGGCGGAGCTTAATTGCACCTCTGCAGAGTTGGACTAACACCATTGAGGTCAATCAGAAGGAGATCAAAGGGAGTTCAAATGACACTTTTGAGATTGAAAACCAATGCTGGAGTGTTTAACTCTGAGATCTTAAAACTACTGTTTTTGCTGTAAGCCTGAGGGAAATATCTGCAGCCCCCGCAGAGGTACCTGCCTGTACCGTATGTAGCGGTACTTTTCCACTGGATCACCATCCAGCAATGGGCCACAAAGCAAAACATTGTTACAAGGAAATAATATGTTTTTGAAAACGGAATAATACACAATTTAGGCTATTTTCACAGTTTTTACTGTGTCTAACATGTGCCAAACCTTTCCCGACCCGATTGAGAGAGAGCGAGACCGGACCATCCTCATCCCAGCTGGCCGCAGTCACCTACTTTCCCTGCTGCTAATGACCAATGAAGAGCAAAGGAATGAATCTGTGACCCATTTGTGAAAGTTCCTGAAAAGTGTTCCGTGTCAGAACAGGACTATGATCAACTCCCAGAACTTCTACATGGCAGTGGGCAGAGAAGTCTGTTTGAGAGAACATCTCTGCCGACGGGGCGCCGTTTGGAAAAGTACGAAATGCTGATTTTAACAGCAACATTTTGTCACATTTAGCGCCAAATATTAAATCTAAATCTAAATGTAAAATCTAAATATTTAACCTAAATGTTTCGAAAATATGCAAATTTACACTGACGCCTGCAGCAGTACCAAAAAATAAAAGCTTGATCGATATAACTTTACCAAAGGGCTCAAAAACAAACCAAGGACGATGAAAATAACTTAGTTACACGTTTTTTTGGTTTTTCAGGTAGTTGCGATGTTATCTCGCTTAGGCTTCTCAAACATGGCGGCCAAAAACTTAAACCCCGCCTTCAATCTGACGTCACTGCTTCTTGCTTTTAACCCAGAGAGGTTTTGGTTAGCCACCGTTTTTGGGGCCAAGGTGATTTCATCTGGGGTGGCAAATCTCAGAACCGACTCCAATAAGAAACACCCTTGATGGATCTTGTCCACTAGTTTAGTAATGATGAGAGGAAACACAAGTGTTTAAAATCACCAATATTTTTTTTACCTGTTCTGAAGTATACTCTGAGTCAAATTTTCAACTTTACTCATTTCCAAACAGATCCCGTCATCCTGGTAATCTCTACATGAGACACAGCTGAGCTGCGAAGAGCAATCAACAGTTGAGTTGCTTCATCATCTCTTATCCGATGATCAACAGGAGACACGTCGGTCGCCGTTATCGCACTCGTTCCACGGTTATGGCGGGAGGCCGAGAGGACATGTATCAGCCGTGTGACACATGTATCGGCGCGTAATTAGTTTTGCACCGAGGCATCTTTAGGTGACAGTGTTAACCCATCCATCATTGCTTCTAATCATTCGTTGGTGGAGTGTGGGTTGTAATTACAGAGTGCTAGGCAACGACAGTCTTCACAGGTAAAAATAGTCATGCAGGATGAGGAAACTGTGCATGTGTTTGGCATGTAGAGTGTGTGCAAAATGTGTTTGCGTGTGTGTGTGTGTGTGTGTGTGTGTGTGTGGTTTGGTGTGCGCATATGCATACCTGCGTGTATATTGTTAATGAGATCTAGTTAGTGATGCTCCAGAGTGTCTTATTAACAAATAATAACAGCGCTCCTTTGTTTTTTACCTCTCCTCCCATCTATTATTCACACCTCACAGATTTGCTCATGATTCATTTATAGTAGCATCTTGTGCAACCTAGAAACTAAATGTCACCCAAAACATCATTGTCAGATGCTGCTGTGGGCATGAGTATTGTCTCAGTGTATCAATTGTATCCGGGCATGTGTGTACTTCATCACTCACTGGAATAAAGTACAGAGGTGTGTAAATATGCATCAGATAAATAAGAGGTGCCGCCGCCATTCATCACTGCTGCAGCCAGACCGTAAGAAACGTGAACTTGTGCAATCTAGCCCCACCTATGCGAGCACGCATAAGTGCAAATGATAGAGTGCCATTGAAACGGAGGAGTTGGGTCTTGCCGGATCAGTAACGAGAGCTGTAGCGAGGCCATCCTGCCGTTCGCCCCCCCTCCTGTTGTGAAATCAGCATGGTGCCATGTGTACTTTAGCTGGATTCTCTTTCTGCGGAAATTGCCAGGTTGGAGAGTGGCACTCAGCTGGGAATGCTGCTCTACATGTGAAGTAGGTTGTGAGTGTGTGAGGGCTTAGGAAAAGTGTGTGTGTGTGGGTCTTGTATTTCTGCATTTGTGTCAGAGCCTATGTAGGTGTGAATGAACGTGTGAATGTGTGTGTCAGTGTTGCCCTCTCTAACCTCTCTCTCTCCAGGTGAAGAGCCTGTTCTGAAGGCTTTGCTCCAGTCAAGGCCCCTTGAAACCAGGCTGGCAGCTTGAGGAAGAGGCGCCTCATCAGTGGAGGAAAATCAGGCATACTTTTGGGGCTGCTAAACAGAGTTTTGGAAAGGGGAGCCCCCGCAAATACCAATTCATATAATGCCTTAACACTGCATTATACCACCATCATCCAAGGAAAGCTGGAAAAACAGTAAGTGCGATTTCGTACCACTGGACAGCAATGGTCTGCGCAATGAATAATATCAATTTCCATATCAACACACACATTCTTCTGTTCTGTTCTGGCAATATGATGCTCTACTGAAAGTCCAGTCAAGAAGACCATTTGTTAGCACATTGCTACCATCATGTCATTCACACCGCTCACACATTCTCAGTCCAGATTTCAACTGAGATATCAAAGATTCTCATCTTTTTGTTTTAAATGTTGTTGTTGTTTTTTTAATTATAAATAAACTATTCATGTAATAAATAAACCACACTTAAGAAAACAGTAGTGAAGGATTTTAATCTAGTTTTAGTCAATGAAAAGTGATAGTTTCAGACATCAGGTTATTTTAGTTAATCAATATATAATTCAAAGAAGGCCATCCAATAGAATTATTGATTTGACTGGGCGCCCTTTGCAAGGCACTCTATGAATGTCATGTCAATGTCAATGAAGCCCCCCCTAAAGGTTTAATCCTAGAATCACCCCTGTCTCTTATCATTGACCTGACGGAACCTTTGGATAGAGTCACCTAAGAGATGGTTCTCTTGGTCTTTTTCCCAGTTCTCACATTGATCTACATTTCACGTCCACTGAGGTCTTCACCAGAGATTCCTCTGGTATCATAAATTTAGTGCTCCATCTTTCGGGTTCTACTGCACAAGCTCATGCTCCCCCTTCCCAACCGAGTGGCTGTTGGGTATCCCACCTGAGGGTGGTCATTCAACATAGCACATGAAATTATACTGCAGAATAAAACCTGAATTCACAAAAATAAGGATTCTGAAATTTTTATTTGCAACTATATTTTTATCTCATCTTTTTGTCTTTTTTTGTCAATAAAGGTGGAAGCTAATTAATTCACAGTTTTTGTTTAATGACGTCACTGTCGTCTTGTCATTTTCTGTGAAATCATTACATCAATTATAATAACACTAGTCTGGACAGATGCCCATCGATCACAATCCCACTGAGGAGTCTGAGTAGCAGAGAGCTCCTTATAGACTAATTATCACTCATCATCTCCTGTAATAAATTACCTTTAGTCCAGTCACATGTCTCTCCTGATCAAAATGTCAGTCAAGTAGAAAATGTCAGCAGCTTAATTCAAGAATTAAACAACATAACAGCGGTTCCTGATCACACATATACGGTTCCTGGAACCTATAAAGCTTTATAAAAGACATATTAAGATGTCAAATATAGTGGATTTTTCTCTTTACTCCACGGAAAATTTATTTTCCTTGTACATAAAGTCTCTCTCATTTGACTATGAGTAAATTTGAGGGTGTGTGTTAATATAATTAACAAGAAAATATGAATATTGTGGTGCTTTATATGAAATATGGAGCTCAACTAATATGCAGGGGTCACCAACAGGTACTTCTCATGCCCAAATATGGATTAAAGTGGTTGCATATATGATTTCTTACAGTCTGTGTTTACTCCAACTATTTCTATGAGGTCAGTAAATGCTCTAAGATAAGATCCCATGGTGACTCAATAATACAGACAGATAGAGTCAGACTTTTTTTCTGAGCTCTTTCATGTATCAAGAAAGATATCCTTGTGTGAAATCATACGAGCTGAATTAACACACTGTTGAAAAGTCCTTGAGTTTGTTCATATGAGGCGAATTCAGACTAAATTGGGCCAAATTAAGAATAGAGCTGACCAAAAAACAGCGTTTTTTATATAAAAAAAAAAAGCTCCCTCTTGTGAGTAAAATATGAACTATTAGAGAAAAATATGATATATGAAAGATATGTCTCCTAGAGTTGATTCATATGCACCATTAAATGGACCGAGGATTGAGAAATTATGACCCAAAAACCTTCAGAGATAAATATCCCAGATGTTGGTAATATACAACCAACCTTTCCCAAAATCGACCCAGTTCTTTTTCGCGCTAAGATCTATGGGGGGTATAAAGATGTATAACGGTCCATGAAGTGGTTTTTCGGTTATTGCTAACATGAGGCGGACCCGGCAGCGGCCATTGACGGTTCCGTATTATATTCCTCAACCAGAGGGATGATTGGCCATAAAACTACCCAAACCTTCGCCACATTGAACTCACTCCTCCTCAGCATTTATGTCATTCCTTTCATTCCTGGCTTTTTTTTCTCCTTTCAATGTTATTTTTCTGATCCGGACACCCTGACAGGAGCAAAGACATTTGACCTTTGGCGTTGGCTGATCATTAACTTGTTGTCTTGAACCTACAGCATAGATACTTAACCACATCCACTCAGGCTCAACCTGCCATTATTTGGTATCACTGTTTTCAGCACAGCATCACCTCCATGACCTGATAATTACTTCTTCGCTTTCACATTCCGTATTAACAGAGAGAACCCATTACCATGTAGGGTTAGGGTTGACTCTGTCGTGATCTTAGGCGCTGGAGGGTTAATGTCGATACCCTCCCAGTACCACTCTGCTGGCTGCCGGCTCCTCTCCCATAAGCCTGAGTGCTCTGAGAGCATGACGTAGCGCGCGGAGCGGAGATGACTGCATGAGTGTGTTTGTGAGGGAGTAAATAGCATCCCAACTGTAGTGATGGCATTTAAGTGTCTTTCCCTCTGCACTCGGAAAGCACAGCAGAGCCATTACCTCCATGCGAGCGTTCGTGTGTCCACCAGCATCTGAGTGTGGCTGCAAATGTTCTTGTGAGCCACTCCTCTAATCATCTCCGCGCTCCCACGCGACTCAACCGCTACCTTTCTCATCCTTCTCTCATTCATCATGCTCCCCTTTCTGTCCTCCTGCCAGAGGTCTTTGCTAAGGTGTAATTTAGCTCCTGCTGCTCTTTAATTTCTGCCTTAGTCAGCATGGGTGTGGCTGCCCCCTGACACCACGGATACAATCTGTCAATCACTTCCCCAGGCCAGGAAATTGGGTTCAAAGTGAAAGTAATTATTAAGTCTGCCCTGTGTGGCTTGAATTGAACACCCCTCTTGTTTTGGCACAGAGAGAATATGTATGCAGGGGCAAGGCCAGATGGATTTGTGGGGATTTCTTCTTGTTAAGAACAAGGCGAGTGTTCTCCACCTTTTGTCTTGTTTAATCTCTTGGCCTTTTCGTTACCTCTGTCCTCGCTCCGCCTCACGGTTTCTGTTATCTTTTTCATGTAAATGTAAGAACTCATACTTTCAGTTTGATCTCCCAGCTTTTTTCATTTGTTATAACCTGTTACCTGCTTCTTGTGGATTTGCATCTCCTGCTTCACCGGGGAGTCATCTCTCTCTTGTCACACCTGTTTTGTGTTTTCACTTGTGTACCTTCTCCTCCTCTGTGTCCCAATTTAGGGGCCGCATCTTTCCAAAGGCTACATTTGAAGACTGTAACATTTTGCAGCGGCACGACAAGGGCCTGTCCCATTTTGAGGACTCCTTCAAATGTGACCCAAAAATGCGGCCCACTTTTCCACGGCTGGGAAGGATCCATCGCTTTGGATCCTTCCTGACCCGGCCCTCGCTGTCCCAAGATTCATCGGGCTCTGGTGACATTTAGATTTTTCTTTCCAAAAGCACATTCATTATCTGAGGAAAGAAGGTGATGCGTCTCAAAGTTTTAGATAGGAGACACATACAATAAATAAACTTTATGTAACTATGACGATTTCTTCCACGATTATTATCTCTCTATTACCACTACATCTTTTTACTATATTAGATGTTGTGCGTTTACTATTGCCTAGAACTTCTGGTACACAACATTTATTAGAATAACTTTACAATCAAGCATCAGCTAATCATCCTTTGCCTTCAAATTACAGTAAATGTAGGAAGACCGGATGAAATTATCTTTAGACTAGACATTTATCGGCGACCGACACGATCTGGCCATATCGACCGACTGACAGATGACACACCTTTGTAGACCGGATGCTTCCAAAGATCTGACCTTGAATTGAGACAGAGCTTGTCTTCACACCTTCATTCCTCTTTCTGCGAGAAGTTCGCTCCTCCCTAAGTGGTTTCACCTTTGTCTTGTTGTCACCTGAGGCTCGTTATCCGGAACATTAAGTCTTCCTTTAATGGCCAGTTGTTCCCCTGTGAGATTCCTTCCGCCTCTCTCCTCTTGCTTTCTCCTGCAATCTCTCGTGACTTTGAGTAGTTTTCCTTCTCTTTTGCCTCTTCCGTCTTTTGGATTTTGTTTTCGACTTCAGTTTTGGATTTATGGAGACCTATCGAAGATTCAGTCAGGAAGAGTATCCTTTAGCATTCTCGCACTACAGTACTTGTAGTACCAGTCTATTATCCTCCCCTTTCTGACCTGCTCAATCTCAATAACTTCCTGTTCGGTAAGTCCTCACACTCATCAATGTGCAAAAAAAAAAAAATCTTATTTATCAAATAGGACTTTTTCAATAGCCATGGTTAATGCCTCCTCTGTGGTGTCCTCCAGGGTTCCATTCTCGGTCCCTTACCCTTTAGAGCATACCTGCTGCCACTGGGTCACTCTACAAACAGGCTCAGTCACATTCTTCAGAAAGATAGAATAACTTTAAAAGCGCACAACCAGTTGAGCAGAGAATTAAAGGGTTAAATATGACTCTCCATTCATTTAGTCCTTTCCTGCATCTGCTTCACGCGACCGCCTCCTCCCCATCTCCACCTAGTCCTCGCAGATCCAACAGCCTCATCATTCATGAGCCTCGGCGGAGTCATCAGCCACCACCACCAGTATCCAGAGGGAGATTTCGGTTCACAAAGCTAATACGGTATGTTAAAGGGAGACCAAAAAGAGGCATGTTGAACATTATTTAATGGGTTTAAAGAAGGTGAATGGATAGGGTTCGTGTCATCCCAAATTGACTGAAGATGCCAGAGGGTTAAAGATTTTTAATACGAGTCTCACGGGTGAGTGTCTGAGGTTGACCTGTGCGCTGACTGCTAATCCTGATGACCACAAAGCATCGGTGGTTTATGTTGTCTTTGATGTAAAAATCACACGTTTGTCTCCAGTTAGGCACAGATATAATATAAAATAATCGTATATTGTACTATAATATACACCCAGCTGTTGTTGCACTGGTAAAAGCACGGCAACATATAGTTTAATCTCTATATGTCACGATTAGATGCGAAGAAACTAAAGTAGCGTTAACATAACATACCCATGTACTCGCTTATTGAGATCTATGTTTGAATCATCCTTAAACTAACAAATCAGAGGTGTAGAGCAGAAACCTTGTAGCAGTTCCCCTGCCCTCACTCTCCCGCTTGAATTATTGAAAGCTACTTGAGAAAACATGCAAGTCCCTCGCTACCACTCTGAAGAACTAAAAATGTTGATATATTTTCATAGTTACCTTTCATTTCAAGAGACGCTGATGTTTACACTTGAATTCTGGGGTATTTTGCACCTCCATAAAATAAATTCACCCGACAATGTGGAAATAACTAAACAAGTAGGATCAAAGACAATTGTTCCCAAAACGCTTCGTGCAAACCTTTGCTTTTAACTTCTGGTGTCAGTTTTAATCCATGTCAAGCCCAGGTGCTTCTTCTAAGCGCCTCAGTCATTCACCTGTATCAGGGTTGTACAACACATGACAAAACTGCAAATCAACTTTTCCAGCAAATTAAAGTTTGTTCATCGGCAGATAAGTCAGTCAAGCTAGGCCATACTTTCAACCCAGTGACGCAACTAATGACCCTGAAGCCTTTATGTGGAGCAGCTGCTGTAGTCCTGTTACTGTAGCTGACATGAGAACAGCATCCTGAATAGTATGAGTGATAAGTCTCCTGTAGCCTTGGACCATAAACGGAATGTGCTTTGTTGATTTCCATAAGAAGAGATCTCATTAAAACCGAGTTTACACAGACTTCAAGCTCAGAGGTGGGTTAAAGAGAACGATTGATCATTTTCTGCTGCCAGTCAAGCTTCCTGTTTATAGCACCGTCTGATGCTAACTTTCCAATATTTCCAGCTCAACCATGACAAGGTGGAGAATCCAGTAAAATGGGTCTTAAGTATGCATTTGATGGTTACACACATGCTACTGCGCTAAAAGATGTGACTCACACCAACATCCTAACTATAATATTAACCTTGAACACCTGGTATTAAATAGTTTAAACATTATATTTTCTTTTAAGTATGAAAGAAAAAAGTCGAATCAAGCTGTCATTTCCTTCCATCGCTTCATTTTTGGCTTCTTATCATACATACGTCTATGATTTTAAAAATCCAAAAGAAAAGACATGAAAAGTTAACAGAATTGTTATTTTAGTCAAAGAAAATATATTTTGTTTGTGTCCGTCTGCTTGATGATTCAAATTTGCCATAAAGAAGACTGAAATGAGATGAAGGAGCGTTTCCTTATGGACAAGACGTAAACAACGTTTTCCTGCCGAGGAAAAAGATTCTGTTTACTTGTTATGACCTGGGTGTTGGAGCAAAATGTTTAAAACTGCGATAATATCGTACTTTGACTTAATTATTGTGATAGTATCGTGTCGTGGAGCCACTGCTGATTCCCACCCCAATTTAATAAATGAAATGCTCTTATCAAATCTCAGCTCAGAGGAGGAAATCTAAGGCTCGACGGGAAGGTGCTCGGTTACAGCTGCAACGGCAAAGATTAAAGAGCCGCAGCTGGGCCTGGAGAACGGTCATTTATGTAACCAGATCATATTAAGGGTCCAATGAAGAAATGCTGCTAATCCATGACTGTACATGTAATTGATGGTAGCTGGCGCAGTGAGGGCGCACATGCAAATACCCTGCCACTACAGATAGCTGTGAACCTACCCTAACCCCCCACATGTGGATGTCTAGAGTCTTATAGCATTTGCAATAGCCTCTGAGGGTATTCAAATATTCAAAGACTGCGTATGAGGCAGAGAAAGAGGTGGAGAATATGGATTGTGGGGCACCGTCTAAAAGCGGGGGGGGGGGGGGGGGGGGGTAATTAACATATTAATGACCCACCTTCCTACAGCTTCTGTCGGGTAGTCCAAACACTTTGATAAGTATGCAAATGAGAACTGCACCAACTGAAGGGGGAATTAGCTCTGCCAGAGACAGTCGAGTGAGATAGAAGGGGTGGAGGGAGAGGGAGGAAGCAAGGAAAAGAGCAAAGGAGGAAAGGATGTTAGGAAGGAAAGGGAAATTAAAAGGGGGCAGGAAGCAGGGGAGAGGAGGAATGTCAAGATGGAGAAACCGCAAGCAAGATGGGAAAGGTTCTCCGGCATGTTGATGAACTGATATCCCCATGTTTGTTTCAGCTCCCTCTAATTGTCTGGCGTGCAAAGTTTGTAAATGTGGAAATGTATGGAGGATTAAACTGACATTTTTTCTAAATTTTTTTTTTTTTTTACAATTCTCATGCTTCCCAGCGCTGCAATCGATATGCCCTCGCCCGTCAGCTCCACACTTCTGCACAGAACGGCTGCAGGAGCGCAAGCCAGTGGGCATACAGGCTTGGTGGTGGTGGTGGGGGGGGGGGGGGGGGGGGCTGACGTAGAGTAATGACCCCGAGCAGACAAGGTCAAGTAATTATAACACAGACTGATCTCGCTTGTTCTATCAGTGGCGAGCGATAACGATGAGGGAGAGCACCATGGGAAAGCTGTTTTCAATGTTGGCCAGACAAAGAGAATGGGAGTGAGAGAGAGCGCAAAGGTGTGTATGTGCGTGTGATGAAGACACACCTTGTGCGAACAGCCAGGCCAGGGATTCACCGACAAGCTCGTCACATTCCACAATTATGTTGAATAATTAAAACGTTTCATTAACTTGATCATTTCCTGTTCGGCCATGTTTCAGCACTGACACCGGCTATTAAAGCCGGAGCCAGGACTGTACGCCTCCCTCATTCGGCCAGTTGGCGACAGAAGACGACCGTACGTCTTCTGTATTGGAGCAGAAATGTGACAGGGGGGGGGGGCTTTAGCAGTTATCCACCTTACTTAACGGTTCTCACCACTTCGGTGCAAGAAAGCACACCAGGACTGACTATGAAATGTACGTGCTCAAGGTGAAATCGTGCAAAATCTGGATCTGTTTTTTATTTTGGGGGGGATTAATGCAAATAAGGGAGCGAACAGTTTACATAGCCTGCGGCACTGAGGCGTTCACCTTGACATTCTTTACACACTGAAAGCTTTTACACAAAATGCAATGTTTCTGAAGCATGCAGTCAAGTGAACAAATACCTTATTCCTGCAAGCTGGGAATCCATCACCTTGCACAATAATGGCTATATTACATTTATAGTAGGTGATAGTGCTCGTCTTAACAGCCAGAAATATCTCCAGAAACCGTGGTCTTTGTTTTAGGAATGTCTTCACCGTGCATTAACGCCATAATTAGCAATAGCCTGTGCTGCCCCAGTTACGTAAGACGGCTCTTTTGTCTTTTGAAATTGGATTACTGCAGAAGCCGTATATTCTCAACAAAATGTGGGGTTTGGGGCAATTTTTCTCCCAGACTCTGCCGGGCTGTCTCTGGCCCAAAGCTCTCCTTCACATGCGCAGTGCTTAGCACACCCCAATAAGCATGATTAGCATGGCGGACTGTAAATATGCAAATGACCGGCGAGATGTGGAGGGGAATGTTGATGCTGTGGGCACAGCCTCCACCTCACCTCACCTCATGTATGCAAACCATGATGAGGTTTATTGAGGTGGGGGACTCTGTTGAAGCTATCTTCTTTCACAAAGGAAATTCAACCATGTAATTGCGACTCTGAATGGAAAGAGATGGCGGGGTACAAAAGTTTCTCTTTGCCATGGTTTTGAAATTTCATGGTTAACTGTCCTTGGCCCTTAGGCGTGTGAGAGTGGTTCCAAAAAGATTATAAAACCATAACTTTAAAAGAAGGATGGAGAGAGGATTCTGTTGTTTGGACTAGATCGCTCAGATGAACCATAAACACCGCGATATTGGTTAATATGGAAAAATGTATGCAGCCATTGTTGTCTTGGTTCATGTTTCCTAGCCATTAATCATATCCCCAAAAGAAGTCGCAACAACTCGAATAACAATTTCATGGATCATTTTCGATTGCGGGAACGGTCAGTGGTCAGTACATTTCCGACACTAGGGGGAGCTTTCCTCACACCTGTTTTCTGGACATCATTTCTCAAACGTTGGTCTGACTTAGTCTTGATTTGGTGTATATGAATCGACTCGAGGAGATTTATCTGCTATATATGGTGTTTTACTCCAATAGCTCATATTTTACCTACTTTAGCTTTTTTTTTAATGGAAAATACTGTTTTTTGGACAAAACTTCCTAAACGTTGCTCTAGTTTAGTCCAAACTATATATGCATATGAAACGACCCTATGTGATGTGACTTGTATACATCAAATTTAAGTCTAATAGTTCATATTTTACCCACTAGGGGAAGGTTTTTAACGAAAGACACAGTCTTCGGACATAACTTCACAGTTATTTAGGATTTGGGGGTTTCGAGGATATGCTCTTGCTATTGGAGATGACAGCTAAGTCTAGTTTGGATTAATTTTGAACACAACAGGGACTAATGAGAGTGTTTATCTATTCGTCCCAGTAGCCTCTCATCAGCCATAACATTATAATTGACAGGTGAGGTAAATAACATCTTGTTACAATGGCACCTGTCAGTAGGCGGGATATATTAGGCAGAAGCTCTCGGGGTTAAGGTTGTTAGAAGTTTGGAAAATGGGCAAGTGGAATGATCCGAGCAACTTTGACATGGGGAACATTGAGATGGGGAGACAACTAGGTTTGAGTATCTCCAAAACTGAAGGTCTTGTTGGGTGTTTTGGTTTGCGGTAAAGAGCTCCCACCAAAAGTTGTCTGAAGTAGGACGGTGATCTGGTTACAGCCCACCAGTACTGGGTGCTCATGGTTCATCGATGAACGTGGGGGGCGAAGTCTAAACTAGTTATCCGCTCCCAACAAAGACACACCACAGCCCACCGTCCAAGGTTTAGTGGAATCTATGCCTAGACAGGTCAGATTTGTTTTGGTGGTAAAAGAGGAACTTATGCAGTATTATTACATATCTGCTGCTGTTGCTGCATTTATCTCTCAGACACAGTTCAGCGGCAGGGACACACACACACACACACACACACGTGTTAAAAGCACCTTCTCTAAACGCCGTTTTCCAACAAACCGGGACTTCAACCTGCATCGTACTCTAGATGTGGAATCCATGTTCTATGTCTGCAGTGGGTAGTACTTGCACCAATAATACCACTATAAACTGAAAGAAGCTCATTGCTTGTCATATACCTTCATACAGTATATAGAAATAAGGGCGCTTTCTTGAAGGTCTGTTTTTAACATGAGGAGAGTCCGGCAGCACACAGATTATTCTAGTCTACTTAAAATGTCTTCAAACAACATACATTTGATATTTTGATATAGTGGTGTGGTTGTAATCTGCATTTTACATAGAAGAAGGTGAAACCACAATTGTAGCAGGCTCAAACATGCGCAAATCGAATACTAATGAGAGACGATAAGAGGATGAGAAATATCCTGGTTGGCTGAAACCATCCACCAGTTCATGTGAGGCGCAACATCATTCTGTTGCAAAATATTTAAACCGGAGATAATGGGTTGTGAAGCACTGGAACGTAACATAGAAACCAAAACGCATGCTAGTTCTCTGAATAGTATATGATTGCAACTGAGTCCTACTGCTAGTCCCAGTACTAGTTTTGCTAAGACCTTCGCTGCTACTACCAGTACTAGTTTTGCTAAGACCTTCGCTGCTAGTCCCAGTCCTAGTTTTGCTAAGACCTTCACTGCTACTACCAGTACTAGTTTTGCTAAGACCTTCGCTGCTACTACCAGTGCTAGCTTTGCTAAGACCTTCGCTGCTACTACCAGTGCTAGCTTTGCTAAGACCTTCGCTGCTACTACCAGTGCTAGCTTTGTTGTTACTGTGTCTGAGAGTGATTCATACGGAGCAGGGATTCAGTCTGGTGAGGCACATGAAAACTCTGGATACGAAGCACATCATCATCAGTCCTAAACCTGCAGTTAAAATCATCCAGCATTGCGGATAAAAAAGGTATGAATATGAATTGTAACTGGGTGTACCAGCTTGTTGAATGGGGCCCTAACATCCAGTTCAGCCTTGTGATGAACCCCTTCAGTGTCAGTGATAGTCGCAGCTGAACCCTCTGACAGTTAGTTTGCATCCTCTCTGTGCGATAATTATACTTATTATCATTAATGTAACCTAAATAAAGCCATTGCACATATTTCCTGACCTCCTGTGGGTGACTTAAGGCCCACATGGATGCATACAAGCAACAAACACGCCTGAAAAAAAACGCAGTAATCACACACACATGCATAACAGCAGCGGTCTATCAGACACAGGCCAGGCGGCTCCGTGCAAAGTCGACGCTGTTCGTCCTGAAGACTATCAGCTCTCCGGGGGGAGAGGCCATTGAGCTGCATTATCGACATTATAGACGCCTCAGCCTGGAGATAGGCTTCACATCGATCCCCTGATTAATTACTATCTGCAGGCAGCAGCAGAGTGAAGAAGAGCGTGAGGGAGAGCAGGAAGGGAGGGAAGTGGAGAGAAAAATTGCGAGAAGCAGGTGAAAATGGGGAAAGGGAGGAGAGAGTGAAAGTCAGGGGAGAGTACACCTTGTACTATCTGTGGATATCAGCTAAAGGCTACACAGTAATCTTCCAGGTGGAATATTATTTATTGATATATAGGTAGGCAGAACCCTTATCTTAGCTGCAACCACCCCCAACACACTTGGCAAGGACGAAATTCAATTTACACATTACTGGGTGGAAACAACTTGCAAAGACGTGTAGAGGACACTGAAATCCCCAGCCTTGAATTCTAACATGTTATACTTCACACTCGGCCAAAAGAGAGCAAAAAAGACGAAATGTTTACGTAAAATTAACCGTAGCCTTTGTTAGCATGGTTAACTACGAGAATTGGAGCAAGCAGGCTGTTAGGCTAACATGAATGAAAGCTAGTTAAATCATCCCAAGAGTCTTTGTCGGTATACTAAAGTCTAATTTTAGCTACAAATAGATGTGAGTATATTTAAAACGATGTATCGGTCAACACTCAAGTACTTCCTTATTTTGTTTACGTTGATATTGATTCATCCATAAGATGGCATGTCGGAGTCAAAGGTTTCAACGACAAACAAAACATGACGTTTTATAGATCAAGATGCGATGTCTTAAATGCTTGGAAACAAGTATGTAAATTCAGTTAAACGGGGTCGGAAAGGCATTTTTCTCATTTTTCTCTTTAGTGTTTTCTTCTTCCTCGTGTCCACACACATTTGTCATGTGTTGTGTGATAATGGCTGTTAGGTAGTATTTGAAAATGGACACAAATACTTACGGACGGCATCCATATCCTTTGACGTATGTGGCAGTATATACAGTTTAAGGTCTGGAAGTACAGTATTCACTGTACTTCCTGAGCCGGTCCGAAGCCCGGGAAAATGTGAAGGGCATCAAGCCAAATCGATGCGCGGAACACAAAACTGATTTCCAAGCCATTTGGGCTCAGGTTAAAAAATACCATCACTGATACTGCCAGCAGGTTCCTGGCAGTAGCTATGAATAAAAACGATACGCTGTGGAGACCCCAAAAAGGGAGCAGCCAAAAGACGATGAAGTTTCTATGAGGGGAAAACTTTTCTCATCGAGGCCCTGTTGGTATTAATCAGGTTCGGTTAATATAATAATGAATAATTATTGTATTTTGTGTTTCATCAGGTTGCCTTCTGATACAACTAGGAGTCACAGGTGGAAGTCTATTATGTTTTCAGTGTGACCAAGATGCCTACTTTTAAGTTTTCACAAGGATGAAAAATCAGTTTTATAAATTCGAAAACGTAATTGTGCAGTGTGTTGAAATCTGCCTTTGGTTTGGCAATCAAGGCATGTCATAAAAAGACGGAACGCAGGGCCGTGCATTAATCACAACATACATATCATGAAAAAATAGAATACAACCAACGACACATGTTGACACTAGACGACATATCGCATGGACCACATCAGCGTCAGAGCAACAATATTATAAGTTCATTTATGACTCTGACCTGAGGAAAAAACTCAAACTCAAATGTAATCAAAGTGTAGCTGTTTTTTTTGTTTTTTTTAAATTAACTTTTTCAAGTTCACTATGAACCAGGATTGCTTCCAGGAAATAGCCAAAGCCTTGCACTTAAGTATTGCAAAAAAAAAAGGTTCTAGCCCTTCTCCAGACTGCAAAACTCATACGAAGTAAATTGAAGGCAATTTTTTTCGTACTTGCTGAATATCATGCTGCAAAGTTTAGATTGTTAGTTTGAAGCGGTGCAGGTGGTGACCGACTGAGACAGCCTCACCTCGTGGCTTACCATACCTCGGCGTTCTTGCTGCGGAGATATTTCTGCACTTCATGCCCGTATACTGAGCTCGACCTGAACCGACCTGGCTGCTCTACACAGTCACTGACCTTGACACTTCCTGTACGCACAAAACTACTGAATGTAAGCTGAAGAATACCGTAGAGACCAATTACAGAATTCAGGGCTAGCCAAATACGCTGGTGTAACTGAGTCAGACGGACCACTCTCTGGCCTATGGAAACTATTCCTGCTGCCTGCTGACATCAGCTAGACATGCCGCTGCAGATTGGTTGATTCGACAGCAGTTTAGTTCATTTTTTAATAAACTTATTTAAATGAGAGATGTAAATGTTAACACCTTAATTTGTGGCTCACCTTTTAATAACATATCCAAAGAAAAATAAACTATGGAATATGATTTGTTTGCATATTTTATTTCCTGAGGCATTTAATCATGTGTTCTCCCCGCTGTCCTCCGGGGTCCGTTCCTTGGCCCCTTACTGTTTAGCATATGCATCCTGACACGGAGCCGTATTCTTAACACGTTCAGTCAGATGGCAGAAATTTTTCAATAAGTAATAGTCACTCAAAATGTGCTCAATTAAACAGCTGAGCATTTTGACATTAAAGCGCTAATGCAAATGAATCATGTCACCAAAATCGACTCCATACATTTTTCTATTAATTCCAATGTAGTTTCACCTGGGTGTGTTACAGAAACCTGTGCAAATACTGTACATGAAATATAAGGACATCCCAGGGCAATTTTTCAAACAATTATAGCCTCCAGTGTGTTTTTTCTCTCTCTTTCTTCAAAGCCTTCCACATGGAGCTGCTGCGCACATTTTCAGGGAAGAGCATGACTTTCCACCGAAGAGCAATGAGTCTGGATAATCTTCAGGTAAAAACACATCTGTGTTCTCTAATCTCTCCTCTGGGAGAGGGCCAATCATTGAGCATCAAACCACTCTGTGCAGAGCACAGCCAGTAGTCGGGCAACTAAGCTAACCAATGCTATCGGGAGATGGATCGCAAACTTATTAGGAGTGCCGGCTCTGTCATTAGCTGCAAACCGGACACCGTTGAGGAGGTGGTGGGGAGGAGGAGACTGGACAAACTGTTAACCATAATGGAAAATCCTCTCCACCACCTCCTGGACAGACAGCGGAGCTCCCTCTCACACGGACAGAGCTATTTGCTAACAGCATGCAACTTGCACACGGACATGTTTTTATCTTGATGTTGTGTACGTGTGTTTTTTTGCATTTCAAACTGCTGCAGCCGCAACAATAGAAATTCCAATTTTTGGATCAATAATGTAAATCCAAGCCCAAGCCTGAGTCATTATCATAGTTGGACACCAGAGGCGTGGAAGAATCATTCACATGGCCTCAGGTGAGCCATCATAACTGCCACCAAAAAAGGGAATTGCCGTGTCCAAAATTCATGATTTGTATGGCAGTAGAAACAAAGTGGAGCTGTTGGCACAGGCTTTTGAGCTAAAATTTTATCTTTGCAAATAATTTACAGGCAAGCTGTTCTTTCTGTGTTTGTCTGCTAATTAGGCCTGCAATTCATTATGGATGAAAATCCTCAAAACTGCGCTGAGATGATGCGAAGTTAATAAACTCTGAGTCCTATAATCAGAATTAACTCCTCCCAAAAGTGTGAGTAAATACTAGTCCGCTTTAAATAAATCACAGTCTATTATTGTGATTAACACAGTTACATGGGTAAATACCTTTTTTTATGCTACAGATACAACGTACATTTATGCAGGAAGTGGTAGATTTCTGTGAACTTGAGTATTTCTGATTGACAGTGAAGCACACATATCTTTACTTCCACTCAACACTTGACATGAAACCTATTGGAATTCAGTGTGTCTGCATTCTCAACTTGGAAGCAACATTAGATAAACAGCCTCATATCATTTTATTTCACATGTCTCTGGATCGAGAGTAAGATCAGTAACAGCAAAAATGTGGAGTATTTTAGCCTCCGTTTCTTAACATGCATAATCTTTAACTTTTTGGGTCATTCTAACAACTACCGCGTTGCTAGAAAATCACAATAGACGGTTGTAGAAAAACCGAGAGGAGAAACTTTTCCTGCGCTAAATAATGAGCTTTGCGTTTGAAATAAAGTTGTATTCTACCTTCCACCCACTCGAATCACCCAACAAGAACTTTAAGGCTGTAGGCGTAGAAGCAGAGAAAGAGTGGTGCTGCATGGGTAATGAATTGATAATTGGCTATCATGCTAATTATCATCAACTGCACGAGACAAAAACAGAATTATTTAGCCTGTCTAGCTGGAACATGAAAAGAGGACAAAACCCTCTTATTTAATATTTAATATGAGGAAATTGTATTAACTGGAGGGGAGAAATGATTTGGCAGGGTTTGAGTCTGTTCTGCTGGTAAAATCTTTGGAGACAGTGGAGATGTCCAAAGAGTAAGAGGGAGAACGTGAACGATCCATTATCTTCATCGCTGAAGACAAAGAGGAAGAAAGCAAACAGAACTAAAAAAAGTAAAGAAAAAGAAAAATCTGCTTAGGTCCGTTTTCTACACAATCAGCCATAACATTAAAACCACCTGCCCAGTATTCTGTAAGTCCTCTTGCTGGGTGTTCCTGGTGTGCATTGGTTAGCAACTTCCTACTCGTGACCCAACAACACTGATGATTGGTGCCCAAGGCTAATTGAGAAGGGTAGCCTGTGTTGGAGAGCACTACAGTAGCTAAAAATGCTGAAAAGGTTTCTGATAGAAAGGCATTAGATCACATCGCAAAGCACATTTGGCAACCTGTATAATATCAGGCAGGTGGTTTTAATGTTACGGCTGATAATTCTGTGTGCCCCCATCACTCAGTGGAGGTATTCTGATCAACGCAGCTCTGGACATCTGTGTCGTAAGTCCGAGCCGGTGTCAATGTCACATTCTAGTTGACAGTACATTCCTATAAATCCTAACACTATTCTCTAAAAGTTCTGTAATCATGCATCATTTCTCCCAGATTGCATTGCAGGTGTCAGCATTGACTTTAATGCAACGGAACACTGTTTACATTTCACTCTAAAATCAAGGGAAAAGTTTACAGTGTACCACCTGACTGCACCTCTACCGTGGTTCGTAGCTGTCCGATTCAATTTTGTGTGTTTGTTTTTCCGTGGGTGTGATCGTGTGTCCGTAACTCTCAATCGATTTGTCTGCTTGTCGGTGTGTTTTGTGTTTCATTCGTGTGTGTAAGTTCGTGTGTGTGTGTGCATGTGGTTTTTTTTGAGTGAGTGTGTGTTTGTGAATGAGTGTGTGTGTGTATGTGGGTGTTTTTAAGTGAGTGTGTGTTGCTTAAACAGTATAATTAGATGAAGTCACTTTCTCATAATACGGCGAAAGATATTTTTTCCGGCCTTTATTTTGAATTTTTGCCTCGTCTTTGTGAGGTATAATGCAATTCACTGTGTGTTTGTGTGTGTGTGTTTGTGAGTGTGTGTGTGTGTGTGTGTGTGTATGTGAGTGTGAGTGTGTGTGTGAACCAGTGCAGTGCAGTTTTTTCAATTCCACTGACCTGAAAAGTTCTGTTAATGCTGGATCCACAGGCACTGAGAGAAGAGAGAGAAGGAGAGAGACAGAGAGACAGAGAGAGAGAGAGAGAGAGAGAGAGAGAGAGAGAGAGAGAGAGAGAGAGAGAGAGAGAGAGAGAGAGTGATTATGACACAGGACTGACTTGCACATGTTAACGCCACAGGCTCTGTATAAAACAAAGTCAGAACCGGATGAATAACTCACCGTTGTCAGGTATTTAGTTCTAACTATGCATCTCCTGGAATATGTGAACAGCTTGAGGTGGACAATTAGCTCCGCAGTAGATCGCCAGTCAAGTAAGAGTTTTTTGGAGAGCTATTATGTTTCTGTGCAGCTTTTATCTTTCAATATATTGCATATAATGATGAAAATATCATTCCCCTGTTCTGTGAATTCTCATGGCTTCAATGTTCATGCAATGTGATATATGGGTGAAAATACACGGTACGGAGGGTTTAGTGGATTCAGAAAAAGGGTCCTGGTTCACATTTGGTTTGTTGTGTCCTGCTCTAGTTTGGTGTTGATTGACAGGAGCGGGCCCTGTCAATCAATTGTTTGTTATTGAATGTTTCTTAATTTCCCGGCCCTTTGACAGTCCCCCTTTGATGCTGATTGTCATCATCTGCATCCCCTTCAAGCCCACCTCCTAGTATATTTAGTCTACCTTCAACTACCCCCAGGTGCCGCTTATTGATGTTGTTGATGATGATGATGATGATGATCAGTCGTCTTTATTCTCCCAGTGTTAACTTCAAACTTCCAGTGTATCTAGTATGACCCTGTTATGACCCGGCCTGTTTCTGTGACGGGGTTTTGGGTTTTGGATCTGGACTTGTATCCAAGCCCTTATTTCTATCATTAAAAATTGTCTTCTTTTTTTTTTTTACACACTTATGACTGTTTTTCTTTTCATTCAGGTCCTGATTTTACGCCACAGTTGCAACGACTGTCTCCTGTGTCTGCCCCTCCCTCATTCTTTCCACCTGTGTCTCACTGTCTCGTTACGTCCCTGTTACATACATTTAAAGATAAGGCGTAAAACTTAAAACCACAAGTCCCTGTTAGATACACCCAGTCATAATGGACTCACCCAAAGTTTATATAATCCCTCCCGTTTGACCTCGCCTACCTTGAACCAATCATATATTAATGAGTTAATTATGGATATATAATAATTCCCAATAGACTGTTGATGCATTATTAAAGAAAAAAAACATCCACTTATTTGGCATCCTTATATTTATGACATACTGAAGAAAAACTAAATTGTGAAAAGGCCCGTTGGATCTAAATTTGCAAACCACTTCAGATGTCCAAACACTGAACCCACCATCAACACTACCAAAACGCTTTTTAAAAAAAAGATTTTAAAGTTATTTTTCAAATCAAAAAAAGTACTTTTCTGAAATATTTGCCTCGGTTATGAACTGTGGATTAGGCTTTTTCCAGCACATGAAGTCACTAATGACAACTACTGTTTGTATAAACTGTAATGTACGACTGGAAAGAGAATATTTCCTTATTTTTTCCCCACGAATGAGGTTTCTATTCAGAAAAAAAATGTTGTACAATAAAATTTCTTGTGTGCTATGAATCTGGATTTTTACCCGGTTTGTGATTCTGAGTTACCTAGAATTCGCTGCTGTTTTTTTTTCTCTATTAGAAAGGAATGAGTGAATATCAGAGTCATTTCAGAAACGATCAGATGAACATTTTGAGTGTGAGAGTTTCTCTACGACATCAAACACGGGTCACAGCCTTCACTATGTGCTTCATAAAGAGCCTGGTCCTCTCTATGTAAGACAATGATCCCGGCTTTGTTCTTCCATCAATCAAAGACATAAAACATTATCTTAAGGTAGGGGACATAAAATATGGATCAAGACATTCTCTGATTAAAACTTGGTGACTTCTTTACAGATGTTGGGAACCAATGGGAGATGTCTGGACGGCTGACCAGGAGGGAAGAAGGTCGCCTTTCTAGTCTATGTCTCTTCCATATGCTGATATTTGTATGACCAGTCATGAAATGTTTACAAATGTATTGATTGTAGAGCCATCAGCAATTAATAAGCGATGATATTGTACAGGTGGAAATTGTCCAGCCAGACTAAACAGGCATTAGAGCGCAATCCTCCGTTAAGGCAGCTCAGTTTCCCGATTACGTCATAATTAGTCCTGACTCCGCCCATTTACTCGTAAACAATACAGAATATTTATTCATCCTTGCTACATGCCAAACCCCTCCTCCAAGTTCAATTAAAGTCCATCTAGAAATGTATGTGTCATAGTCAGATGATGAAGTTTGAGATGTAGGAAGAAAAAGTCCTGATAAAACTAAAAAGCAAATTTTCATAAATGAGAAAAGGAGAAAAGGAGTGTGTAAAAGGTATTTGTTGTCAACTTCTATTTGTATAATTACTCTTCACATTGTGTGATTGAGCTCCTCATATTAAGTGCGAATTTAAGTCCAAAAAAATGGTGTTTATCGTCAAAAAGTTCCCCCCTAGTGAGTAAAATTAGATATATGTAAGACAAATCTCCTCGGCTTGATTTATATGTCACAAATTTTGGACTGAATTGGAATAAGAGTTCCAAAATTATTTCAAAAAATTATGGAGATAAACCTCCTCCTAGAGTCAGAAATGTCCAAACAACCTTCCCCAAAATTGATCCACTTCTTCCTTGCATTAAGGTTAATGGGTGTATAACATTTGGATATAACCCCATATATGGTTGTATAGTTATCGTGCTAACATGACCGATCTGCGTAGGATACGGCGGCGGAGCTGAAGACTTTTTGAGGATAAATCTTGACACATATATGACCTTTTTTGGAAGGACAGTGTACTCATCTCACAATTATCAGGATACAATTGGACCCCTACGATAACTTTCCTCAAAATCCGATAATTGTAAGCCTCTGATACGATAATCTCCCACCTGGCAGCGCTGAGGGGAGAGAGCAGTGAGAAAAGGCAACTCAGCTGTGACAGTCTGGGATTTGCGCAGTGGCGTGTGTACCATATACGTGTGCATGTGCCCGTGTGTGTGTGTGTGTGTGTGTTTGGGCTGGGAGAGTGAAGGTCATCCTGAATGGCAGTGCCACTGAGTGTGTATCGGTGCAGATACCTTTGGAGCGTGTGCGATGGCGCTTATCGTCTGCATCCACCTCCATCTGCAGAGAAGAGGCACAAACAAGCTGTTGAACACACAACAGGCAGCGTCACAAGTGATGAGTCCAGCTACCATGTGCCTCGGATGTTTGCAGCCCTTTGATAGAACGCGTCGCATTATCAGTCTTATTATCAGTCTTAGTATCAGTCTTATTATCAGTCTTATAATCATTTACCCATTCATGTAAGGGATTGTAATGATTAAGAGAATGTTTGGAGACCTGTTTTAATAAATGAGTGCAGAGCAACTGAACCGGAAACATTCTCACTGCTGATACACCTGTCCTACTGACACCATAAGAATGCCTCCATCCATCCATCCGTCCGTCCGTCCGTCCGTCCGTCCGTCCATCCATCCATCCATCCATCCATCCATCCATCCATCCATCCATCCATCCATCCATCCATCCATCCGTCCGTCCGTCCATCCATCCATCCATCCATCCATCCATCCATCCATCCATCCATCCATCCAACCATCCATCTATCATCCATCCCTCCATCTTCTACAGCTGTAAATCACTGCAGGATTGTGGGGTTGTTGGAGGGGCACGGCATTGGAGGAAAGATGGGATACACCTACGACAGGTTGGCTGTCCATCCATCTATCCATCTTGAATAGCAGCTTATCCTTACAGGCCTTTAGGGATGTTGGAGTGAGGCTGGCGGGAAGGAAGATGGAATACACCCTGGACAGTTTTCCTGTTTATCCATTCATCCATCCATTCAACCTCTAAGTCCACCTATCCTTGCAGGATTGCAGTTGTGTTGGAGGGGCATGGATGCTCGCAATCATGACGTATGAAGTGCGAACATAACCACCCAGCGTTTACTGGATAGTGTTTACCTTCTCCTCTTTATGTGGCTCTGATTTTCCAGAGTAAGGATTATCCTCCCATCCGCCTCTCTTCCATGTGTGTCAGAGCAGCACATCCCTGTAAAGGTGGTCTATCCCCCTCACCAGCACATCACCAAATATTAAGGAGCCTCCTGAACGTCGCTCTGTTATTTCCAGCTGTTCTAAAGAGTCGGGCTTGTTGGGTTTGGATCATGATGGGCCCTTTTGGGATGCCTCTTTTTATCAAACATGATTTATTAACAGCACATTTGCTGTACTGTAAAGCCCCTCAGCCTTAACGGTGTGTTTTTTATGAATGCCCGTAAATGTTTCAACCGGAGAAAACTAAGATGATGAAAGCGAGGTTAGCTTGTATATCTTATTATTGTGACAAAGAGGGAACGACGGGGAGGATTTTCAGAAGCACTACCTAAACTATCGGTTTATATAGATAATGCATATAAGCGTGTTGCATAACTTTGGTTTAAGGGGGAAATATACACTGTAAAAAAAAAGAATGCGGAATTGAGGAAATGAATAAAGGCCAAAAGCCAACAAATTATGAATCCACCTTTTTTCACTCCCCTGTCAGAAACTCATTCAAAGACTAAAAGCAGCCCGTTTACATACTGAGAATATCACTACGTCGTGTAGAAATAAATCTAGTCACATTACGTTATATGTCACAAGGATATAAAATATATTAAGTCACGTCGAAGACATCAATAAGATCGACTTACATGTCACAAAGACATCAAGTCACATGTCAAACATCCATTTGTGTGAACAGTTTCTGGCCTTTTTCATGACCAAAATAGATAAAAATCAAACTCCAGATTGTCCAGTTTGGTGGGGAACCTTCCTCTTCCTCCTTCTCCTTACTTCAGCCCCTCGGCTCTGCTCGCCCCTCACCTTCCAGCATCTTTCACTTTGCTCTTTGAAGGAAATTATGGCCGAACTGTCGCCACTGAAGCATTCATCTTGTCCTGTTGATGCGAATGCCGGACAATTTTCTGAAAGAGGTTTTTGGTGTTCTTTATCCTCTTTATCCTCTAGCTGTGTTCCCTCTGACTTGATCCGACTGATCTTAATAATTTCAGTCCTATCTCTAAACTACAGTTTCTTTCAAGAATCTGCATTAGGGGGACTGCTCTAAAATGGTTCAAATGCTACTTATCTAATTGGACTTTCTCTATAGGACTATTTCCTCCTTGTCCCCTATGACCTGTGGTATGCCCCAAGGCTCCACCCTTGGTCCTTTACGGTTTAGGATATACAAGCTGCCACTGGGTTTTATTATTAGCAAATAAAAAAATTCTGTAATGTTGCTTCGTCGATGATGAATCTGATAAAATCCGATTAGCAGGGTGGTCTAAATTTCAGTCTTACCCGTCTTTCTTCTTGTCCATCTCAGATAAAGTCCCGGATGTCTCAAAACCTTCTCAAACTTAAATAGAACAAATTAAGATCTTAAAAAAAACCCATCTTGGACTCCTGTCCTCAAATAACAAATGTAGCCAGAACCCTTTGTGTGATATTTGGTGGTGACCTTTCTTTTGAAACACAAGTAACTAATGTTGTTAAATCTTACCTTTATCAATTAAGGATCATCTCCAAGTTAAATTTCGGAACTGGAGAAGATTATCCGTGCATTCATCTAATCTCTTCTGGATTACTGCAATTCTTTGTATTCACTGTTAAACCAAAGAGCACTTTCCCGTCTCATGCTTGCTCGGCGTACCGCAGCTCGGGTTTTTAACAACCCCTAGAAGGCCAGACCCTGTTAAAGCCCCTTTTCACTGGTTACTTGTTAGTTTTAGAATTGATTTCAAAATCTTAGAGGTTATTTTTTAAGACTCGTTACGAATTAACTCCCATCTACATCCATGAACTGCTTCACCCATTTGAGCCTGGGCGCAGTAACCGATCTTAAGCCAGAGCTCTGCTGGCTGTTGCAGTGTCCCGCCTCAGGACTAAATTCGACCCGTGTTATTCTGTCAGGAGCTGAGGCTGCAGAATCAGTGTCATCCTTTAAGACACTTCTTAAAACACATCCTTTCAGGAAAGCTTTTTTCGTAATCTCATTTCCCAGTTGGTCTCTATTGGTTCTTCTTATCTGTGATTGTTTTCTGTCATTGGTGGTGTCTTCTAATTCATGTAAAGCACTTTGTAACTTTGTTTTGAAAAGTGCTATCCAAATGGGTTTTGATTATTTTATTTTTATTATTATCAAAGCCACCAATTTATGAGACAAAAGGAAATCATAGAGCAAATTAGTGCTCATATAACTGGACAGGAAGTTTCTAAGCTCCACTAATGGCCCAGTGTGCACCAACCTTCAAATGTTTTTATACTTCTTACTTGTCGCAACTTCAATACAACTACTACTATGGGGTGACCGTGGATCAGTTGTTGGAGCGGTTTTCCACTTAACTGAAGGTCTGTGGTTCAACCCCTGTCCACTGCGGTCCACATGTCCACATGTGTCAACTGTCCTTGAGCATAAACTGAACCCCAAGTTGCTCCCAATGGCTGTTCCATTGGTGCGTGAATGATGACGTGAAAGGTTTCTGCTCCTGATGAGGGTCTGGCGCCTTGCATGGCAGTTTGTGTGAACGATGACTCGAGTTGTAAAAACGCTTTGAGTGGTCGAGCAGACTAGAAAAAACTCTTATAACACTGTCCATTTACTATTTCTAACATTTCTCCCACGAGTACATGCCTTCAGGTATCAAGTCCGGCTTCATACAGTAACACGGTGCAGAGACGAAGGTACACGCATCTTTGAAAACACATTATTTTGTCTGAATGCTATCATATCAAGATGGGCTTTTTCCTGGAATTTCTTTGACAAACATTTCTGACCCTACTAGACTGAGCTGTCTGAATGAAATACAAAGATAAGAGGAGATAAGATCAACTTTTATTATCCTCAAAGGGAAATTTGCTGTATATTTTACATAATATAAGGTTATTATTGGTGAATATGTGAAAACCATAGAATATGGCTTTTACCCTGTCACCATTGCATAGTATTTTATACTATATATTATATTTTACTGTTTCATTACTGAAACAGAAGGAAATCCCAACCTGCTAACAGAAAGTTTCCATATTTAAAAAAAGCCCAGCAAATACAGACAGATCCCATCTGAAACTAGGGGGACTCTCTCTGAGGGTCCGTGTTCGGAGTCAGAGCCGGATATGGCGTCGACAACGAGCGAAAGCATCAGCAGAATGAAACAGCAGCAACATTAATGGCAGCGGGGGTTTCTTGTAAGCATGTTGTGAGAGCAGGACCCAGGAAGCATGAACGCGTCTGCGGCCCACCATATGTTGGAGAGCCCCTCATATTCTGTTTCGTGCCTCCCCATGGGAAAACGCCCCGGCTGAAATGAAGGTTAGCCTGCTTATGGAGGATTAGGAAGATGCTAACTCCATCTCTGTCTACTCCTCAATTAGACCCTGAATCAATGGCTGTCGGAGAGAATCAGTAGAAGGTTACGATTATCTGGATTCCAGATGTTTAACTTGCCAATACATGGAATTGTTCTCCACTGAAATTCATGTATCCCTGAATCTACAATATTTCAGATGTTGAAGAAATCTTCTTTTAGATAGTTAGAAAATTTGAGTTGAAGAACATAGATATCCCTAAAAATTCTCCAGAATCTTTCATGAAACTTCGTGGGATGGTTTAGAGTCTTTGGAGTGGATACGCAGAAAGAGACTCAATATTGAGTTGCACTCATTTTCTGAGTGTCACCCTGTAGCAGAAACCACACACTGTGCACAGAAATCCAAACTGGTTTGGCCCCAAGTGGAGCACATACAGTATTTCCTCCATAGCTACACAATCCTACATAGCGTCATCAGCCATAAAATTATAACCACCGAGACCTGAAGTCCAATTATCTTGCTAGAATGGCACAAATTACGACTTTGACAAGGGTTGGGTGTTCCTTGTCTACAGTGGTTAATTGCTCAAAGGAAGGGCCCTTGGTGAGCCATGGGCGCCCATGCTCATTCTTGGGTGATAGTTTGTGTTTTCTGATACCACTGTTGCAAAGTTTGCGGAAAACGTTAATGTTGGTACTGCTTCTGTGGCAGCAAAAGGGGTAGGTGGTTTTAATGTTATGGCCGATCTGAGTGTCTCTTATGTTCATAATTAGTCAAAATGAACTGATGAAAAATGTTAAAGAATTTGGGGGAAACAAATCCCTGGATCTGCCCCTTCATTCTATTCCAAACAAGAACGTATCCGTCTTCATGAAGACCCCTCCATCAAATTTAATTGAATTTGGTTCAGTAGTTTGATTTAATTAGAAAAAAATAACGTTGGGAGTTCTCACGCAACTCATGATGGTGTGAGCCACTGTTTAATTTTTCAAACTAGGTTTGAGGAGCCATTAGGCAATTAGTTAAAACCCCTTTCCTACTTCATATTCTTCTTCACAAGTCATTGGATCTCAATCTGTATTTGATATTTATTTTCATTTGCGTTCAATAATTTTAAAACATGGGGCGTATTATGCAGCACATAGCATTGCAAATTTTATTCTGCAAAGCACCGTTGTCAGACCTGGGATGAAATGACTGCTGGGAAGGTTACATAATAGTGTGACTCTAGTGCCCCTGATTACTGAGGGCTCTAGTGCCTCTGTTACATAATGATGTGACTCTAGTGCCTCTGTGACATAATGATGTGACTCTAGTGCCTCAGTGACATAATGATGTGACTCTAGTGCCCCTGATTACTGAGGGCTCTAGTGCCTCTGTGACATAATGATGTGACTCTAGTGCCCCTGATTACTGAGGGCTCTAGTGCCTCTGTTACATAATGATGTGACTCTAGTGCCTCTGTGACATAATGATGTGACTCTAGTGCCCCTGATTACTGAGGGCTCTAGTGCCTCTGTTACATAATGATGTGACTCCAGTGCCTTTGTGATATAATGAGAGCTCTAAGGCTACAGGCTCTAGTGTGTCTGGGACATAATGTCACGGCCCCTTGTTTTTCTTTAAAAAAATGAACGTGGCCCTAGTGGTTTTGCCATAATGACGTGGCTGTAGCGCCCCTGTTACATACTATTGTGGCTCAAGTACCTCTGTGACAGGATGACGTGGCTCTAGAGCCTGAATCTAATAATATAATAACGTGGCTCTAGAGCCTCTAAATGAATGATGTTGCTGTAGCGCCTCTGGGAGATACTGATGTTGTTCACTTGCTTGAGTGCCTGTACTTTGCTAAAATGCCTCCGTGACAGTAGGCTCTAGTTGCTCTGCATAGTGATGACATACTCTTGTGCCTCTTTGACGTGGCTCCGCCTCTGAGGTAATGATGTTGCTGTAGCGCGTCTGTGACATACTAACCTGGCTCAAGTGCCTCTTTGACGCAAGAACATGCTGTAGTGCCTCTGACATGATGCTGTCGCCTCAGTGCTTCTGTAAAATACTGATGTTGGCTCTAGAGCCTCCATTAGATAATAGGGTGGGTCTAACGCTTCTACCGTAATGATGTTGCTGTAGCACCTCTGGGAGATACTGATGTGGTTCTGGCGCCTCTGTGACATAATGACATGGAGCTGGTGGCAAACCATTCTGGTTCTCTACTTGTTGAACCGGCTCTAAACTGGGTCTCAGACTAGTCTGGAACCAGCACCTGCTCGGCTCTGATAGTTTGTCAGACCGACTCAAACCGCTCAGAGGAACAAGGAGAGCAGTTGTCAGAATTTTATTAAGGAATGAAAAAAGATAAGAAATGTGATTAGTGTAATATACGCCGGGACATAAAACGAGCTTTGTGTGTGCATGTGTTTATCATTTTGGTGGGTGGGGGCGGGGATGCTCCGACATCTGTCACAACAATTCACAACATTATCAGTTTCCCTTTGTTTTCACCTTGAAGATGTGGGGAAATTTGTTTGAGGCATATGGTGCCCAACCCTACCCTCTGCCATACACACACACACACACACACATACACACACACACACACACACACACACACACACACACACACACACACACACACACACACACACACACACACACACCTACACACACACACGCAAACACACACACACAAACACGCAAACACACGCACACACACGCTCTAATTGGTATTCCGTACAGTCTAGGAGTGGGGAGCCACCAGAACTGCACTGGCACTATCGGATATCACCGCAAATAGGTATTTACGATAGGTATTTACGCCATGCATCATCTAGTGACAGGAAACATGTGTGCCAAGCCGATGCTAAGTGCATGTGAATCAGTGTGAAGGGCTGAGAAGATGCTATCTGACAGTCAGAGTGAAGAAGAGAGGGAGATGGTTGAGACGAAGAGACGAACTAAAATCTGGGAAGTGGTTTTAACTAATATGGGAAATGGCTTGGGTGTGTGCAGGCAGTGCTGCAGACACTCTGTGACTGTGATCAGAATACACTTCCACAACTTTTCAGCTGATCCGCTGATGACGGGGAGCTGTCACACAACAGGAAGTGAAGGATTTGTGGCTGTATAACCTTGTGGATCTGAGGGTGGGTTCTTCCTGCTGCCTTCTACTCAGGTTCTTTTCCTTTATATTTACATGTTTTACAGTGAAAAGCTGAATTTCTTTTGTATTTATTTGAGTGCCGAGCAGAATAAATATGATGCTATTAGAAGAAAGCTGAGGTTAAAGTAGGAATTGGAGGCGGGAGGAAAAAAAACTCTTCGGCCTTCAAAAAACAAAAACGAGCAGAAGCTGGAAGGCTTCTTCTTGGAAGATGCGAGAAAATGCAGTTAAATAAATTGTTTAACGCAAAAAATCCTTAATAAAAATAAATAATAACTATTCTTCTTCTTATTATTATTATTATTATTAATATAAATAATAATAAGTTTAATGTTTAGGAAAAAATAATAACAATAACAGTTAATATACAAAAAAAAGTATAGTATTAATAATAACTAGTATTATTATTAGTAGTAGTAGTATTAATAATAATAATAATAATAAATTTAATTTATAACGCACTTTACATTTGGATCAAATCTCAAAGTGCTACAAAGTAAAAGCAGATAACAGCATCAATAAAAAAATAAAATAATAACTACATAAAAACCTGAAAAAAAGCAGCAATGTTAATTAAAGTTATAAGTTCTGCTAAATAGGAAAGTTTTAAGTCCTTTTTTAAATGTGTCAGTCGTCTGTGGAGCCCTCAGATGGTCAGGGAGGGCATTCCACAGACGAGGGGCAGCAGAACAGAAGGCCCGATCTCCCATGGTGCTGAGCTTAGTCCGGGGAAGGAGGAGGCGGTATGAGTGGGTAGAACGGAGGGATCGTGTTGAGGTCAGTGGGGTGAGTAGTTCTTTCAGGTAGGGGTTGCACTGGATGCACTGGTGAGTGAGGAGAGAGATCTTATAATCAATCCTGGTGGAGATGGGAAGCCAATGAGGGGAATGAAGAACAGGGGTGATGTGTTCGTGTTTACGAACTCTCATCAGGATCCTTGCAGCACTGTTTTGAACATACTGAAGTCTTTGAAGACTTTTATCAGGGATCCCAATGAGAAGTACGTTACAGTAATCCAGTCTGGAGGAGACGAACGCGTGGACCAGCTTTTCAGCATCACTCAAGGTGAGTGAAGAACGGAGTTTGGAAATATTTCTGAGATGATGAAAGGAGATCTTGCAGATGTGTTTGATGTGGGAAGGATGTAGGAGCAGTAGCAGCAGTAGTAACAATAGTTGTATTAATTACTAAATCATCATTAGTTTTGTTATCTACCAATGAAAAAATGTAGTTTAATGAATTATAATAGTCCAAAAATAAACCAAAGTCTTACCTCAAAAGTAGATGAAATAAGTATAAAAAAACCAATAAACTTAATATTATTATTATCATCAATATACTACTGATAATTGTTATCATTATATTTAATAATTATTTATGATCTAATAATATTTTTTTGATAGAAATTGGTATTATATTATCAATTACTATAAACATCAGTATAGTAGTATCATATTGTAGTAGTATCGTTTCTAATATTATTATTATTATTTTGTATTATTAATAATAATAATTTGTGTATTATTTATCATTTATGAAGCATTTTCGAAAATTGTGTTACAAAGTGCCTTTTGCTATTAAAACAAGAATAAAAATAACAGGATGGACACAAATAGCTTAATACATAATAAAGTCAAAAATAGATAAATAATAAAAATAAATAATAAAATATAATAAAATATAATAATAATAAAATGTATTTTGGAAACAGATGAGAAATGAGTTGCATTACAATGAATAAAACCTTGTTTGAAAAATCATTTTTAGGGCTGATGTCAATTATTATAACAGCCTCAGATTTCCAGGCTCTAGAAATATTAAATACATTTTCTCATAAGAGAAAAAAATAAAGTAAACGAAATTAAACTTTTGTTTGTTGTTATGAATCAAACTTTGTAACTGGCCTGCATGGCTCCTCCTCCAGGTAAAATTTCATGAAGTGTAACTTTGTTTACCGTGAAACAGAGCGATTCATTTATTATTTATCTTAAGGATTAATATTTATCTGGAAAGCCACAAAACCTTAAACTACTTCTGAATTTTTTGAGGATGAAATTCAAATGATCATTCCGTATCGTCATCATCATTATCTTCTGTATCGTACTTAAGGCAGAGAAAATATTAACGACACCATGAAGATTACATGAAAATGAAATGATGTTTATTTCCTGTTACTTCCTGTTACCAACAGGTGGGCGCTATCACTGAATCATCATGTGGATGTCTTCCAGCCAATGTCCTGATCCAAGAGGTGAAACCTGGTGCGATCCGTTTGGACCCTGTTTAGTGACCTCAGAACAAACTTCCTGTTTCCTGGTGAAAGATTTGGCCACACTGCCATGGATGACCATAGCTGTCAAATATGTTGAAAACTTCAAAAACCTTTCATCTTTCAGTTGTTTAGATTCTACTGAGGGTCGACTTTTTAAAAGGAGTTTAGACTGTAAATTGTAAAAAGAGGCCCCTGTTTTGTGATGAATCATCAAAAATCCCTGCAGCGCCACAGCCGCACCTTTAAATTTCAGAGGCGGCTATCGATATATATTTTCATCTGTATCGTGTTAAGATAGTACTGACGGAATTTGAAGTTGGTCGGGTTAAATCTGTAGCAGGAGTTTGAGAAAGTACACATCCTGTAACTTGAAGGATAAAAGGTATCACTATATTCAGATTGGGTAATTTGGCATCAGGTGGTGTTTTTGTTGATCTTGGTGTGATGCACATTTGTTCCAGGTTTCATGGTTTTAGGTGAAACATTTCAAGAACAGCTTCTTCTGATTCCACCTTTGATGAGTTTGCCAACTTTTGTGAGATTTTAGGAGTATCCAAAGCAACAATCTCGTCAAAATACGCTCCTTCTACCTCGGGGGCCCTTGGAGCCTGATAAAAACATTTTGGGGGGGTAAAGTCCACATTTCTTACGCAGGACTGAATGAAAGGAGACTCGTTTTATGATCAAAGAGCCGCAAACACACTTCATAAATACGGGGCGTACCACACTACCTGAAATGGTTTGGGATTGAGACAGCTCTGTGGTCCAGGCTTCTGCTTCCACCGTGACCTCCTGACCTTCAGCTGGAGAAGAACGGCTCACCACGTCTCCCCCAAACTCATTTTCTAAATAAAGGGAAAATGGAGAACATGCATCATTAAAATCATTTCCAGAACAATTACATTCACATGCAGCCATAACAGGAGCGGAATTTTCCTCCTCTCCTTGGACTCGGGGCTCATGAATAGTCATATGGCATCAGCTATGCGGCACACGGCAAGCGAACGCTGATTTCCGCCATAACGACGGCCGCTTGTCGTGTGTGATAGGCTTGGCAACATGGGGTAATTAGCTAGATCTATCATCTTCTGCAGGAAGTGGGGACAAATATAGCTAATGATCCGTGTCTGCCTCCATGATTTCTCTCTCCAGCTCCACATCGTTTGATGATTTTAGAGGCGTTGAGGAAAGGGGGAGGGAGCGACAGAAGAGGAGTTAGTGCCTTGATGTCGCACGATGCCAAAAAAAGGTGAAACAACCCTTGACTTAGAAAGAGAAGAAGACAGAGACGGCGGTGAACGCTTCTTTGTTTCTCTCCCTCAGCTGCTGCTAATTTAGAGAATGTATAGGGCAGAACAGATGAGGTGTTGATGGTGTATAGGGACCATCACAAAGAATGAGGGCGGCCCCCACAGGGAGCCCACCAGACGGCCCACAACAAGCGCGCGCACACACACAAACACACACGTACATGCACACGCACAAACAGCCATTCACAACACATTCACTTCAATCAGAGCAGCGGCTGCTCCCTGAGGCCAAACACAACCATCCAGCGGGTGTTCACAATGCCTGTTGGGTGTTATGTAAAGGGAGCATTGGTGGTTCATAGGCGGACTCTACTTTGAATCAGCAGGGGGGCTTTTCTTTTACCCTTCATCGCGCACACACCTCTGTTTTCCACTTCTTCTTGTTTTTTTTGTCCGTTTGCTTTGTAGTTTGAATAAAATACCCGGCCGAGCTGGAAGCCGTATATGTGTGTGTGTGTGTGTGTGTGTGTGTGTGTGTGTGTGTGTGTTGAGTGAGTTGTAGCGGCGTGAGCGCAAACGATTGGCCACTGAAGCTATATTCTCATTTAATGACTACCATCCTGCTGTCTTTTTTGTTTTTGAATTCGGCATCAAAGGCTGTTTTGCGCTTGATTACAGTCAGCAGCAGTTTGATTCGGAAACACCGTGGCAGTGAAACAAAGTCAAAGTGCTTATGGGTAGTGATAGCGGGCGAGAGCACCGCGTATGTAAAATCTCTGACTCCGGTGGTAAATGGAACTCGCCTAGGTTTTTTATTAGTATTAGACAGAATCCCATTTGGGTTAAATGATTTCCTGACAAACTTGTGACATAGTTCCATCTGTTTCCATCCCATAAAATACAAGCAACCTCCAAACACTCACACACACGCAGGCAAACACACACACACACGTACACACACAAACACAAACACACACACGCACATGCACACACACACACACACAAACACACACACACACACACACACACAAAAACACACACACACACACACACACACACACAGACACATACACACACACATTTGATTGGCAGCTTTTTTAAGTGTTGCAGCTGCCTGTCATTTCTTCCAGCAGGTACCATCAAGCTACTCACTCAAATTGATCCTCAACAGCAGGGGTATGATCCCGCAAAGCCCCAAATCCCCTGCGTTGTACAAGCAATCCCTCTGATTGAACTCTGTGATGAGGAGATAGCTCCCCCTAGCAGCAGAAAAGTGCAACTGACATGTCTCAAAATCAATCCAGTTCTTAAAGAAAATAAATAAAATATTCACCCCGATAAAATTACTCCCGGTACATTTGTTTGCTTTCTATATGGTCTCTGGATCTAGAGTGAAGCGAGACAGTTACGGCAAAGGCTAACTTCAAAACCAAAACTAAACCAAATGTGCAGTTTTTGTTGTAGATTTTCTCTGACAGCAATCTGGCTCTTATTGATGCACTGGCATTCAGGCTTCCACCTCCCGCAAAAATTCCACTTTAACTCCTGCGCACCCACCTGCACATGCACATACACTCACACACACGCACACATACACACACACACACACATGCACACACACAGACACACACACACGCTCATCCTTAGCCCCCTGGTCATTATAATCAGAGTGTAAGTGATGGGTCTGTCCTCTGATGAAGGTTTTCATGCGGAGGCTGATCACAAATCACAACTCTCTCACTCTTCATCAGGACACAGGCCACATTAACCAGCGTGTGGATTTGTGTGGACCAGAAAAAAAGGGAGGGAGCAAGAACAGCAGAGAGATGGAAAATAAGAGGAAATAGAAGAGATGACAGGAGACTATGTTAATGTTCATTAAATGTTTTGTTGTTCACGTGTTTTCGAAGTCATCAGGTTATTTATTTTTTTTAAAACACGTTGAACGTTTGAGAATGCAGCTTTGCGGAAAGCATCGTTTGTGATGATCTCAGTTGAAGGAATACATCCAAACGTGGAGGTTTACGCAGCTCCAAGCTGACAAGTCGGGCTTCTTACCAATTTTAAGTTTTAGATTGACATCATTTTGGCCTTAACACCTCTAATAATCTGCTCTTCCGGGTAAAAAATATCAGACTCTGAGTCCCGGCTATCCTGAGGGAACATTTTTGAGGAAACCAGCAACTAGGTGGTGGTTCCATATGTCCTTCAACCCGCACTCAGTTCAGATGACTTGTATTCCTGACATGCTCTTGACCGCAGTTTTTCTCTAGCTTCACCCTTCTCAGACAGAGTTCACCACTTCTTTTTGGTCCTACCACACATGCTCACACTCCACATCCTGAAAGGAGTGGTTGAAACGGGTCAGTGGTGGGTGATCCCACTTTAGCTGGCGCAGCAAAGGAAACAACACTTAACCACATGCAGCAAGAATACAGACAAAATGGGTGGAAGTAAAAGAAAGATTCTATTTGCATTTCTACAAAATTCCAACTAGAACATGTATACATCCACCTTTGGCTCCAAAATGCTCCTCAAAGCGTTGTGTATTCTGATACCTTTCTTTCAGAACCAGCATGAACTTTTTCAGTAACTTGTGCTACAGTAGTTCTTCTGCGGGATAGCCTTGTCCATCCTATACCACATTGGTATGTACGGACCCTTGCAGACCAGGAACTCTCAAAGTCGCACAGATCAACTTCAAGGACACAATATCCATCCCGCCCACTGACAAGCGCCATGGTAACGAGCTAATAAATGTTATTCTGACTTGACTGTAAGTGGTTATATTGTTATGGCTCACCAGTGTAAAATGGAACAGCAGTAATGGAGTTGAAAGGCGATCCTGCTAGTTTCAGCACCAAGGACAGCGACAGACAGAATAACAAGGGAAGAATGGGAGCACACACACGCATGCACACACACCCAAACACACACATCCCTTACACAAATGACACACACTTTCTCTATGTAGGCATTCAATGACACTCGAGCACAATCTATTCTTATTCTTCCCCTTTGTTGTTCCAAAGATGAAGTGTATGACAAAGAACTGGTAGACCTTCTTTCCACACACTATGTTCCTAAGAGAGTGAGGGCGACCACAACTGCCCTTTACTGGACTCCTAAATCCATCAGCTCCACGGTACACACTGCAAATAGACTGGGAAGACTGGCTTAGGCACACACACACACACACACACACACACACACACACACACACACACACACACACACACACACACACACAGTCAAATCCACCTCTGGCCTTGAGCCATACTGTGTTGAGTTTGGGAGTTCTGCATGGGTTCCATCTGGGTACTCTGGCTTCCTCTGAATGTAGAAGATTTTTAATAAAAGTGAATTCTTGAATGAATGAACGTTTTTTCTGTTTCTGTGTGTCGGCCTCATTGATAAACTAGCGGCATGTTCTATCCCAATGTCAGCTGGGATAGTCCTCAGCCTCTCGCGACCGTGAAAAGGAAAGCGGTTGCATAAAAACGGATGGGTGTATATTTAAGGTTGTACAGCATTAATACAGGTGTATTGGAAAATAACAAGAAAACCAGGATTCAATGCATTTACTGTAAACAAGCTAACCAATTTCATGCAATCTTCTCACACAGAAAATAATCCTCACTGTAAAACAACAATATGAGTGAGTTATAAAGGTTGAAGGAAGCTGTAGCAAGATGAAAGTCTCCATAATAGAATATAGAGCTGAATAAATATCTTTGTAAACTATTTATTGATGTGACAAAGGCTCAGACAAAGTAAAATGATTAAGACATCTGCTCCACTGTCATTAGCAGCTGGTTAACTCCTTCATCCGTCAGGCCAGCCTATTGGTACCTGGTACCTTAACTTATCAGGTACCAATAGGCCCTGAAGCCTCCGACACACAGTCACGTTACTGAACTTGTATTTTCTAAGGACGGTTCGTGAGTGTGGCATCATAGAGGTTTGACTGAATTAACCCAGAGAGTAAGATTACGCTAGTTAGATGTCGGTAATTGTCCGATTTTGGTTATTTTCGGTTAACCTTCCAGCCCTCGTTGCGACACACTGACATTTTCTATGACATATACGGTCCAAGACAGGCATTTCAAACATATGCACTCAGCATACACATGGCATATGAGGACAGGGGGCACACAAATAAGCACATATTACAAGATAGAGATATGCTTTATTCATGCGATGTGTATGAACACATCACACACACACTCACACACACACACACGCGTGCGCGCACATGCACAGCAATCTTGTTCTCCGAGGCTCTGAGAGTGACTGGGGCTGCCTGACCTACATTCTAACAGATATGTATACAGGCAAAGAGAAGATGAAATCTCTCTCTGTTGCTCTCGCTCTGTTCCATATCCTGTGTTATTTTCCAAGTCCCTCGGTCACACACACACAGACAAACACACACAGATGAGGCGAGGACGCGACTATGAGTTCTTGCCCTGAATGTCCTTGCGCCGCAGCTGAAACCATGGCTGTCAGACTACAGCGTCATGTTGTTGATGGTGAGAGTAATGTCATGGCTGCATAACTTTCTAAACTCGGTGACGCAGCCGCCGCTTTCTCTTACTTCTGCCGTATATATCCTAATAAAGACCAGCGACCTCAATAGGCGGCCCGGGGGCCGGATGTGGACCACAAGCTTCCTATCAGCGGACCCTGAGCTGAACGTGCGACAGGTGGGTTTACATGTATACAAAGTCAGCCAAGGGATGTCTGTCCGGAAAAACATTTTCATGCAATCACAGAACCGACAAAGCTGGCACTTAAAGCCAAACCAGGAGAACACAAGAAAGAAACAATCATCTCTCCCTCAGGTATCCTTACGTTCCATTTCTTCTGGAACAAACTTTCCTGTAGGTGAAAAACTCTAACTGCTTTCTGCTCCCTATGGTTGTAAAAAAAACTTTACCAAGAGTAATGCAAGTTAGAAGTTTAATTTGATAAGGTATGATATGGGTAATATGTGGAAATGTTTTCTCTACCAACAACGATGCCTTTGCAGCTGTAAAAAAAACTCAACTAATGCTCATGTGGATTGGAACCTTAGCTTTTTGTTTATGTTTTGTTCTTTAGTATGTTAAAGTTAAATACCTCCAAACCACCGAGAACAATGTAAATTCATCTCAGGAAATATAAATATAGACAGTTATGTTCATGATTTAAAGGTAATCAGGGCTCCTTTAATGTTAACCGACAAGAGAAAAACAACATTTGTCACTTTACAGTGAACCACAGGTCTTTGTTCTTTTTGTTATTATCTTTGTTATTATTATTATTGCTTTTGTCTTTAACATTTCAGCATAAAATTGTGACAACATGTCAAAATTGCTTTATAATTTTGATTTATAATGTGAAATGCAACCAGTTTTGTTAAATGGGGTGCATCATATCGTCTGAAATCGATCGAACGCCCCTCAATCGAATTGAACCGTTGTTTGTGATATCGGCAAATATCGTACTGTTGTCCAAAGAATCGATATGACGACGATCAAATCAAATAGTCCTCAACGTTTAAAATTGTGTAAATTGAGGAATGACATGCCCACCTTGAGGGTCCCTACAAAGTACACTTCATGTGGCTTTGTATTTAAGAGCTGTGGCTAGACCATCTCCGGTTCAGTACATATTTAACGGGCGTCCGTAGCAGTTGGAAAAAACAAGGCCATGCAGAGGTCAGATCAGCGGCCGTGTTTTCTGCCCACATTCTGTCATTTTAGGCCACAATCTCAGATCTCCGAGTGTCTGTCCTGAAGTCCCCACCGTGCCCAGAGAGCACAGCACAGGACAGTAGCTCCAAGGGGATTCACTTTATAAAAATAAACCTCATCCACTATATCCCTGATCTAAACCACCACAAACCTCCAAATCCCACGGAGGCATTCCACTGACCACAGTGTCAAAACATTGATACAGCAGAAACCAACAGCAGAACTCCCGTGACCTTTCTCCGGCAGCTTTAATATTGGAGCTTTTTTTCAAACCATTCCTCTAGCGATGAGAAAAATAGAACGGAAACTGCGTGAAAAGTATTTTCGTAAAGTCTAAAAGTGTAACGCTGCTCCATCAATCAAACTTTCATGTCATGGTATCCAGTTCACTTTTCCTTTTTTTTTATTTTGGAAGTAAAGAATGTTCGTCTGGTGAGTTAAAATTACTGATTCACCTTTGTGATTCAACTTAAAGCAATAAGATTCCCTCTTGTTGTTTTTCTGTTGATTCGCTCTGATAAGACTCTGGCCGTGTTCCCTGGATTTTGATTCTGCTCCCTGAATTATTGCTTTGGACGTTTTGGACTTACTGAGTAGAAATACCTGCGATCCCTGCGTTGTGGACTCTGGAGGCCCTCTGTTTCTGTTTGGTCTTCTGTATTGACCCTTGCCGGTACATCAGTCCCTTCTGTTATTACGTACCTGAACTGAACCTGCACCGTCTCTGCGCTTCGTTTCCTCAGTCTTAGAACTGCTTAGAACGCAAATCCGATCCTTTTCAGAGTTTTATGCACTGGAACCAATACCAGCTGACAATCACCGAGATGCAGGCCAGCAGGGTTAACCGCCTAGACACGTTGCCAGTCCATCACAGGGACAATCATTGACCGTAACATTCGTACCTACGGATGATTCAGATACACCAAATCACCTATAATGGCTGTTTTTGGACTGTTGGAGGAAGCAATAGTTCCCATGGAAACGCATAGAGAAAACACTAACTCAACACTGAACACAGACCCCAGGTTTGAATCCAGAACCTTCCTGCGGTGAAGTAACGCTGCTACTCACTTTACCACAGTGCTGCCTTGAACGTAACATCTTAGCGATCTCCTAGCTAGCTGTTTTTCAAAAGTTGTGCGTCTTGATGCTATGTAAAATCTTCGTCAGATCGCAACAAAAACATTTGTTATGATTATTCTGGCTCTTCATTTTGAAATAATACGTGTGTTAGATAGTTGGGACGGATAGGATAGCAACAATGCTACTCTAAGTGCAAGCAAGAGCAAGCTGGCACAAAATTTCCTTCACGATGAAACCCAACTCCCAGTTGGGTTAAATTCCATTATGAAACTTGGATACCACTCAGTGGCGCCCATTCCGCCGCCAACACATGAATGATCGGCACTCCTGGCCCATTCCTTGCAAAGCTTAATGGAAATGGTGTTCAGTTGGGCGAGAAAGGTGCTAAGGTTGTGGAAAGTTATTAACAAAATACTATTTTACAAAAAAAGCAGTATTAAAGTATAAACTCATAGTGTATACTGATAGTAGTAATAGTGTACAGTACTGTACTGTTTTTACTTTTTCTGCTTCCACTAGAAAAGAGTAGAGGCACCACAATTAAGTCTAAAATATGAATTTGCTGGTCCGTCTGAATCTTTTTGGATACACCGGGCATGGATGTATCCAAACACCAGGCACGTGTGTTGTTGAAGAGTGAGAACGGCCATCAGAGGGTGAAGTGGGTCGAGTCTTTATGACTTTCCCGCTCTGGTGAAAGAGGAAGAGCGAACCAAGGTGAAATTGTTTTTCTGACTCGCTTTTCTTTTTTTTCTTTCTCATCAAGGACATTAGAGATGGAACTGACCACTTGCGTGACCTGCTGGGCTTCATTTTTTCCGCACACAAACACACACTGACACACAAACATGGAAAATGAAGAAATATATACAAGGCACAGGCGGTACATGGGTGTGGAATATGTGTTGTCTATCATGAGATCTTAACGGCTGTATGAACATTAATGAGTGTGTCAGTCACTTTGCCAGAAACACAATCATAACATCACAACACATGCTGGGAGTCCATTTATTGTTCCCTTTATGCAGTTTGTGCAAAGGAGAACAACAACATCAGGGAACCAAAACAGAGACTCCAACAGCATCGCCATCCATGATACCATGGTGGGTTATAAGGCGTGATCATCCTGCTTTATGTAGCGGGTTGCTATAATTAGCTGCTTCAGCATTAAAAAAAGTGCACTGAATATAATGTAATTATTAATCAGCTGTTTATTTTGGTGTTTTTGTTGTTTACCATATTATTTTGAATTTTTATTCATGTAAACTTTCAAATGATGAAACAACATTTTTTTTATTTGTGCGCTTTGGTCAACTCCTCTCTACCTTTTTCTGACCTTATTAATCAGTCAGATTTTCTCACCTCACATGACGGTGGTTTGGGTTTAAACACGTACATGTTTCTCAAACGATGATTATCTGCGTAATTTGTTGCGGATCGCTTGCCATTAAAATGCAACTTCAGTCCAAGAAGGACACGAAAAGCTTTAGGTTTTGTGAAGACTTCTGTGACAACAAAAGCAACACATTGCAAGACACAACCATTACTGTCACCAACCATATTGAGTAAAACATGGTGACAAAACATTGCATATTTATCATTACAGACAAAATCCTATGATGCCATTTTATAAGTATGGCACACCCCTAATGCAGCATATTTATTATTAGTCTCCACCGCCCACAGACACACACATGCACAGAAAGCCAAATGTGCACACCCACGCACGTCTGGAGGGGGGTGCAACCACTTCTGTAGGGCATAGAAATAACACTGAGCGAAACACTGCCACAATTACCCACAGTGGGGTAATCATCAGCACAATGCACTCTGGGTTGGCAGCATGGGAGAAGGAGTGAAATACTCAGGTGAGGAGAGAAGCCAGAAAGCAATCAGCCCAGCAGGAGGAGGAAGAGAGAGAGAGAGAGAGAGAGAGAGAGAGAGAGAGAGAGAGAGAGAGAGAGAGAGAGAGAGAGAGAGAGAGGAGCAAAGGGCCATTCCCTTAATTTTCAAGGGAGAGCCAGAGCCTTAATTACTTGATGAGTCTCCCTCTCTTTCTGTTCTGTGGCTGTGAAAAGGTGTGTGTGTGTGTGTGTGTGTTTGTGCATGTGTGTGTGTGTGTGTGTGCGTGTGTGTGTGTGGCCCATTATCAGACTGGGAAGACTCCAATCATCATCTCAGCACAGAGAGCGAGCGAGGAAAACAACGTTGCAGTGAGAGAAGTGATTTACGCCTTCAGAGGCGTTAACACCATCTCTCATCCTCAGCACCTATAGAACACCGAGGTTGAGGAGAGACGGAGCCTGGAACTGAAACAGAAAGAACAGCTGAGCTGTGCGACACCTGCATCCTTTGACTACTGATACAAAGGGATGACGCGCAATTAATTGGTTCTGCTTCCTATCTCTGCCTTTACCAAGTGTAAACGAGCTCCTGTATAATCTGCGCTGCTATCTGTGTTTACGTGACATCAACTCGATCCCACGTCGCGGGCGTCTTCAAACGATTGGTTCAGGACGGGAAGGGCGGTCCGGTCCATGTGACGAAAGCAAAGCATTCCGAATGCGTCGGTCTGTACCGTCTCCGCTTCAGCCATCAGGGGGGACGGAACAAGACGTTGGAAAGTGTGGGCGCACTTGAAACCGAATGCTATATGTACACCAAGGTTGTTGCACTGTAAAAAAAGGATTTGTTCACTGGTAGCATGCAGTTAAATGAAGTATTATTGAGTTTAATATTTAAGATGGAAATACTTAACTTTGAAAGACATTTAAAGATTTTCCAAAGCTGAAATGTGACTTTTTTTCATGCCCTTGGGGTCTAATCAGGCACTATAAAATGAAAATTATTGATAAATTGTTACCACTTTACAACAAAACTCCCTTTATTAAGAATTAAGAAATGGCTTCTGTTACTAAATACGTTTTTAACACTTAACAAACCAATAATAAGCTGCCATAACTCATGTAAATTAAAGGGTATCAGGAACTTGATGCTTGCCAAATAGTGAGCACACTTACCGCTACCGCTAACTTGATATTGCCAAAAAGTGACCCACATTGAAAAATATTTTATACTGTTTTAGAAACGTTAACTAAGTGTTTATAATCTAATTTACACCTAATTGACTAGTTATAAACCATTTATAAATCCTCTATAAAGGTACTCTTATTGTAAAGTGGTACAGATTAATTTACACAAATGACTTGAAATAGTAACCTAAATTAAATTAAGTATTACTGAGTCAAACTTATTAATTCAAATTGTAAATACTTTATTTGATTTTAGCATGAGAGGAAGTTCTTTTTTTTTTTAAATCACCCACAATTTCTTTTTCACATTGTGCAGTAATCTGACGTAACATGTTGCGGGAATAAAAAAAATTCAAACAATTATTTATTAACTCTTTCATATTTTGTATTCTTTTCAAGGTAAAAACCTAACCAAGTTTTTTGAAAGGGATTTGAAGAATTTCCAAAGCCTGAATATCACTTTTTGATGCTTTTGCGTCTAATCATGCGCCGTAAAACGAAAACTTTTTATGAAATTAAATAAATGACTCCACCTATTTTAGTTTTAAATACTTCGTCAAACTGTTCTTTTTTTTACAGTGTGTGTGTGTAACGGACGTCACACCAGTAACATCATGAAAGTAAATACAGCCTTGGATAGATCAGAAGCTTCGGCAGAGCGCCTGCTGTGTTTAGAGTTTTCTCCTCGGTACAGCCTCACGATTACACTACTGATGGGAATCATTTACCTAAATAAAAAAGGTAAACACAGATGTAGGAGACACACATTCATGCACCACTAAACGCTTGCACTTTTATTTCTTTAGTTATTTTTTAATGGAATATGACTACTTTTTCAATATCTAATGTTATTACTGTGTTATTACCACATCCAAGAAGCGGAACGGAAATAACTTTCTCTTTATCTCAAATAAATATTCACTCTGTAGAACAACTTCAGTTTTACTTTCAAATTATCTACTTATGTCCTTAATAATCGACATAGACAGCATCAATCGTACGAGAACCAAGACTTTGTCCGGTGATGGAAGTCGAGCGGACCAATCCGTTCGTTTGAACAAAGCATCTACAGAATTCCTCACGTCTGCATCGCCTGAGTCCAATATAAAGTCAATAAATCTACGACTTTTGCAAGTTTGTTACATCTTTTCGTATCAGGTCTTTGTGTTTCGGACCAAAAAAAGGACATTCACAGTGAACATTGGTGCACCATTCTACTGCTGCACCCCGTATTCCTCTCTAATCTAGTTCTGCAGTCCGTCCAGGGCTGAGAGAGTTTTTAATTGCATATGTGAGTGACAATTAGGAGTGAACATGAAACATTATTTAGGAATAATAGTGCAAGTGACTTTACTTCATGAACCAGAGAACATAACTGGGGCCTAATGTAGCGAGGAAAACTTCCTCCTTCCTCTGGGAGATTCCTCATATCGGTACCGACTGCCTTGTGTCCTGTCCCATTTAAGTCCTTACTTCCTGTTCGATCAACTGGAGCCGAATCAGGGCTTCCATAAGTAAATGAATAATTAAAATTAAAAATCTCAGGCCATTTAAATTTTTTTGGCTCCATTCCAATTTAGCCAGCGCAGAGATTCCTTCCTCTTCGGCATCATAAAAGCAGGTTTTTATGCATCACTAGAGCGATGCCACTCTAAACTCTTAAATGACATATCTGGCTTTTGCCACTACACCAGCATTTCTCTGCTAAATCTGCAGATTAGTTCAATTAAAGCCACTCGGAAATTTTGTTCTTTGTTCTCTCCTGACAGGAACATCCTATGTTTTACAATTCTTCTGTAAAACTTCTTTTGTTTGTTAAGTATGTTGTCTCTAATTGAGGTAACATTTGTTCTTTTGTCATGAGCTTGCTGTTAGAATATGAAGATTACCTTAAAAAAGAAATCATTTACTGTGCCAACAACTTCTCTGAATACAACATTTCTTTAGTGTCAGATTAAAACCCTTTGATCTGACACTGATCAGCTGTTTGGTTGAGCACATTTAGAGTCTCTGTATGCCATTGAAGAATATGTGCCGCTTAACAGAACCTGTTCATAATGTGACCCAGTGGCGGCAAGTACATGCAAAAGAGTGAGGGGCCGAGTAAGGGGCCCTGGGGGACACCGAAGGTCCAACACAATAATATAACTGGATACTACAAAGAAATTGTCTGAAAAGGGTCAAATAGTCTCCAAAAAATGTGCTTCACCAAAAGGTTACCCTTATCTAATTAACATTATAAATTAAATGTATTATTATTATTATTATTAACATTGACTGACAGATAATCGTTATTTCTTTGATATAAAAAGGTTTGACCAAACAATTTCTCACTTTCTGGTAAATTAAGAGTGTCTAATATAATATAATAAATGACCCAAAGAAATAGAATATGCAAAGATATGTTTGTGTTTTTTGCTAAAATCAAGACTTCAATAAAAGCGAAACCCTGATTCTTGACACTTATCGTATTACCATCCGTCCTCAGAAGTTTGGATGGAAGCAGACGTCAGTGTTTGGCTGCTGGATGTTATTGGATCCCGATCCTCTGGTTAGTGAGCTGAAAGCTCTGCATGGCGGCCGTCGGTCCATGAAGGCTTCATTGAAGGCCTACACTGTACAAAGAAAATGTCCTCGCAGAGACATGAATGGACTGCAGTGAGGAGGATCTTAGAATGTTGGCACATCAGACGGGAGTTTAACCCTCAGCCTCGATGAACTGATGCCGAGCAGGAGAGCTTTGACCCGACTAATGAAAGCTCCTTTTGTGTCGCCGCCGATGACATTTTCCAGCGTTTAGTCGCCGCGGCGTCGCCCTCCTTCTTATTCATATCTTATCTCCCTCGTGAATCCACAACGACAGAACAGCACACTCGAGAAAAAAGCTTCTCTGGACCAACTTTCACAATTTTTAGTTTTAGTCAAATAACATTTTATGAGAACTTATCTGGTTAGATTTAATATTAATTCAAATATTTTTGGGGTCAAAAATGTATATTTGTATTTACAGTGCATAAAGGCTGCTTTTTTTCTTAAAAATAACTTTTTATTTGACCTATTTTAACACTTTCAAACTAATTATAGATGATTTTTGTATCAGCTTTCTCACCTTCACCTAAGATAAAGGTTATGGTTTATAACAGTCAGCACAAATTTCGTTTTTTTTAATCACGAGGACAACATTTTCTAATGAATTCACTTATTTTTATCTGAGTCCTTCCATCCAAAAACAAATATTTAGGTCCAAAAATAATAAAAGTTATTCTAAGTTTATGGTGAAACCTCCAATCTGCTTTTTTGCTTTATAAAACATTACATATTAAACAATGATGATTTTTCAATATAGCAATAAACCAAACCGTGTCATCTAGCATAATAATTGAGTTTTTAGCCTCTAGTTAAGAATTGTCGGATAGAGTTTGAGGGACTTTTCTAAATAAAATCTGTTTGTCTGTTGTTGAAGGGACGAATATTACAAAACTGCAAAAACAGCCAAACGGGAAGGACGAAAAATTTCTTCTATAATTACAATCAATTATAATTACAACTTAAATTATAATTACAATCAAATTGACTTTAAATTTGTCAAAAAAAAACAAAAAACTTTGCCAATGGGCTAAGAAAAGTTTACTCGCATTAAATTCTTAAAACTAGCATAAAAATCAATCAATCAATCAATTAATCAATCTAGCTACTGAAACACCAGAATGTGTTTTAAAACTAAAAGGATAAAAAAAAAAGAAGCTGAAATATCAGTAAACTTGACAATAAAAGAGATTCATGTTTTAGGGGCTTCATTGGTTAGTGCGACACTTAACATCCTGTAAACTAACGTCATGACTGACAACAGCTACAGGAGCTAACTATTCTCATTCCAGAAACCTAAACGCATGAATTTATCTCCACACCAGTCTATTTACATTTCTTTTATCCCCCCCGATGTTTCCCAGCAGCACTTGACCAAAACAAGCGAGCAGAACTCCATGTGGGACAGAACTTGTGACTTCATCGTTCCTAGCAGCAGATAGGATTTTATGGAGCATTAGCTTCTCTTTTTTTTAAAAATGTATTTCTCTCGGAGCAAAGTTTAATTACAATTTACTTAATAATTTGGTGGCATAAAACTTGCTAATAAGCCGAAGCAACTCATTTAAATTTCATCTTTCTACGTTTTGCATTCGACGACTTTATTTTCCGCAGTAATCCTGTCAAAGACGGCAGGATGGACAGAGCAGGCCTGTTAAATGTGAGCAGCTGCATCCATCAGAGAGGTTTATTCATCACCCAGTCCTTCGGTAGAGTTTATCTACGCGTTAATAAGACGATTCTATGAAGTTACGACAACTTTTTGCTGCAACTTTTCTCCAGATGGAGAAGACTACTGGAGAATCTAGTAGTCAGTCTCTTCAGCAGAAGCAGACACGGACCATGTTACTCTTGTTTTAGCCGAGCCTCTGTTTGCCGTCCCAAAATCCATGATAAGGACAGAGGGTGACCGGGTCTCCTCTGAGCGGGACCCCACCCCCCTCTGGAACCAGACCCGACCGGAGGTTTGCTTATCCTCCTTTAAATCCTTTTTATAAATGTGCTCTTTAATGTTTTATGTTTTAATATTTGTGACGTAGCCTTACAAATCTATATCATTTATGTCATTTATTTTTTTTATTTTGTCCTGTAAAGAACTTTGTAGCTTTGTTTGCTCTATAAATACATTTTTATTATTATTGTTAGCATCAACTTCAACTTCAACTCCAACATACAACTTTAATAACCAACAATATGAAGAAAACAAAACTCATGAAAATAAACTTAATCAGATGATTTTTCTCTTCTCAAAAGACCTCATGGTTTTATTTTGACGTGACGATCAACTTTTGTGATGCGTTTTTTTAAAATTAAGATAAAAGCATGTGATGATAAAAACAAAAACACATGGAAAAAATGAAATAAATTAAATTAAACGAAATATCAATGAAAGTATCCGATATGATACAAAAGTACGTGAAAAAATAATCATAAAACACATAAAACATTTTAAAAAATTATAAATAAAAATAAAAATATATATAATATAATATAAATAAAGCTTATAAAAATTATATGAAAATATAAATAAATAAAATGTGAGCATGAGATGATTAATAGTCACATGATAACAAAAAAATTAATAATAAATAATTTAATAATTAAATAAAATAAAAAGAAAAGCACAAGGTCACATGATATGAAACGTTTAGCTCGAAGTGAAATTAAAGTTTCAGTGAGAGGACTATTTTAAATGTCTCTAACGGAGATGGGGAGCTTTTCTCGTTTCATACAGGCTGTAAGAAGAAATTAGTTTTGAAAATTAAATCAACATTTTTCCATTTAAAAACGTACTTATCAGGTAAATAACAGAAGTTTGGCTTGTTTTAATGTGTGTGCGCGATACTTCTTCACCATTACTGTGTGAGTGGACGGCAGTTTGTGCACATAAGCAGATACAAGTGCATCTTATTAAATACTTGTAACTGTGTATATATATATATATATATATATATATATATATATATATATATATATATATGATATGTGAGCCCGATTTCACCCACAACGCATTGATGAGCTCTATTGTTCTCTTCTTGTTTTCGTCTCTATCTAAACTGTTTCCTTTCTATCCAAATCTCTCTTTTCTCTCTCTCTTTCTCTCTCTCTCTCTCTCTCTCTCTCTCTCTCTCTCTCTCCTTCCTTCTCTTGCCCCCTCACCCTACCCCCAGCTTTTCTGCCAGTCTCTTCTCAGAATACCAATGATGCAGTCTGCAAATAGATAGATAGGGCTGTCTGTCACATGACCCTATATGTCCCGAGGCTTTACCCCGGGATGACAGCAGGCACATCGTACACACACACACACACAAACACACTCACACACATGAACACACGCTCACAAAGTCGCACAGAGGGACCCCCAGCTTGGATTGCTGTATTTCAGTGTAGGAAAGGAAGCAGGCGAGCAAGCAAACACACACACACTCGCACATACAGACACACACACATACACACACTAACACACACGTTGCAGGCATTCACAGTTACACACACTCTGGGGAAAGCTAATGGGCACGCACACACTGAATCACCTCCGGGGAGCCAGCCAAAAAGCCACGGCTCAACGGTGCGAATATTTTACTTTGCCCCCAAAAATAGATACGTGCGAACAGTAAAATTAATTTACAAGCCCGTTGTGTGAGGAGGTTTACAGCACACTGCTAATCTCTGATCAAAACAAGTCCAACAGTCCACACGGCAGAGTTCTCTCAGAAGACGCCGGCACAATGAAAAATACACCTATGGCTGAACGTTGTTGACAGCATTGAACCAGCAGCTCTTCAGCAAGGCAGTGTGTGTGTTTGGTGTGTTAGTGTGTGGGGCTGTACGAACAGGTTTCTCAATTGTGGTTACCTGTACTCCTAGTGGTACTTTAGGGTACTGCAGAAGGAGAACGTGAACATTTAAATGTTTTGATTTGTATGAGAAAACATCGTTAACGGATGATTCCTAAAATAATTGAACAGTAATAAGTTAAATTAAAATTATGCAAATTTGAAACCGTGTATCCAGATTTTGTAGTTACCATTACTATTTAAGCAGCCATGAACTGTAAACTCCAAACTGTTGGGTTTCGACTGACAGACGGCAGAACATCAACAGAAGCTTATGGTTGACGCGAAAAACGTAGAAAAGAGAAGATGAAAAAGGTCCAACTAAAATTCTCCATTCAGCTGCAACTATATCGCCTTTAAATGAAGACAGGAAATGGGCTTGTCGAGGATTTGGTAATGGATTGTAAACATCTGACGGCCGCCGGTGTTTGTCAGAAAGCATTATTGTTAAAAGAAAAGTCTGAAAACACTGATTTCACAACACAGTATTCTCTATTTGTATTTGAATTATGTATTTCTTGAGAGCTACAGAGGCTCCGGGTGTCGCAAAGTGGCGCCAGCGTCTGCTGGGATGTTTCACATCTGCTCTGGGCGGAGATTTCATCTTAACATGTCAAAAAACAAAAGTCCTCCTTCGCTAATTGGTTACATGTCGGCCGATTCCGTCCTCTGAAACCAATCCTCCTCACCAAACAAAACTTAATAATTATCGTTTTAATGTGTTTGATTCTGCTACTAGCTGTTTTAAAGTATATGTTATGTTTGGTATGCAAATAGGCCACGCCCCCTCTGTCCTACCTTTCCGCCCTGATTTTATGCAGACATGTGATTCGCTGATAACCATTACCTTTAAACGGAGCGACGGAACGGCGGCGTACATTTCTGTTGTGTCCTCTGGTCTTTCTTCTTGCTCCTCACTTTCCTGTAGGTTTTTTTTTTTCACTTTCCTGTAGGTTTTGTGTCTCATTCCTACGTCTCTTGTTGTCTATATTTGTTTGTTTTTTCATCAAACTGTAACACATCCCCCCCCCCTGAGCCTCCTGACTCTGAGACATCCGTCATGCAGACATCGGTAAAAAATGAAACCGTTTACCTTTTATTTGAATTGTGAAAAGCGATCAATAAAGTGGATCCGCCTCGTCCGCCCTCAGCTGAGGACCGATTTTGAACGTTTTCAGTATTCTGTTAATGAAACACACACCACACATCGAGAGCGGTATAAAAATGCGTTGTAATTCTAAAATTCTAAAATAATCGCTCCCAATTCCATTCAAACGAACACGGACGCTCGGAAACGCATGAATATCCTCCCCGGGGGGGAGGGACCTCGCCCGCTCCTCGCACAAACACATTTGTCACTGACAGGCCCGGCTATCCTGCGGCACCAAAAATAGCAGCTTAATAGAACCCAACAGAAAGTGTCCCCTCCCTCTCGGCTCCAACAGGATCCATAACTCCGTTGAGGAACTCAAAGGTTCTGACAACCGGACGCAGGATTCAAAGCAGTTTCCACTGAACCAGAGATTACTTCCTGCTGTGTTTGTCCATTATTTCCTGTTGTCTTTGTCCATTATCTGGCTCCACCTCCTTCTCACCACCTACTCTTCACAGATTATGCCGACTTCATCCTGTACATTACATTTTCTACAGTCTCTGCAGCATCATCAGTCATCGCCACCAGTATGGGCATTTATCGTGCTACTGTGCACGGCCGTGTCACGGATTCCTGATGGATTAATCATCACGCATAATCTGCTACGATAAACAATTATCTTTACTTCATCGTCTCCCCTGATTGATTTCATGTCTGGTCACATGACACGCTGGGACATGACGCCATCACAACAAATGGAGCGCAGCCTGGAGCTAGTTCAGGTAGACAAAAGCTGCGCTGCTGTACGCACACATGACACGCCCCACTATTTTCATTCGCCATCGAGAACGCCCTCACAATATTTAATAACGAACACCTTCTGATGCTACCTTTGGCCGTCAGCGATGCTGCTGCCCTTCACTCTCGGCCCCCCAGTGGTCTCCATGAAGGTGGTATCAGAACGTTTTAACATCACTCCCTAACCGTAAAAAATGTATCGCTGAAAAGCGCCCCATCCCCTGCGTTGTACAAGATATCACCCTGATAGCAATCCTCAAATTAAATTTAAAGATAAGCATGAAAAATATTTTTTTGTAAAAATGTAATAAAGAAAAACTCCCCCTAGTGAGTAAAGTATGAACTATTAGGATAAAATATGAATCTTACCGGATAAATCCTCTCAAGTGGACTAATTTGCACCAAATTTGGTCTAAATCGTAACAGGAAACAGGGTTTCCTAACCCTGTTTCCTGTTACCTGTCTCCTGTTTATTATGTGTGGAATAACAGTGTTTTTGTAAAAATAAAAAGCTCCCCCTTTAGGTTAAAATATACTTGATAGATCTCCTTGAGTCGATTCATATGCACCAAATATGGACTAAAACGTAACAGCCGAAAATGTATGGCTAAAACTTTTTGGAGATAAAGCACCCCCTAACGGATGACATATACAACCAAGCTTTTCCAAAATCGATCCAGTTCTTCCTTACACTATGGTCTATGTGGGTATAAAATTTAGAAATTGTCCATGACGATTAACGATTTTGAGTTATCATGTTAAAAGTTAAAGGGGCTGCGGCAGACGAGGTCGTGGCGACGACGCCGCCCCAATATCCCAGACTATTTCGGGGATGTAATTACGCGCCGCTACTGTAGCTACTCAGGATGTGGGTGATTTTAAAGTCGATTCCGAGGTTCTCCACAGCGAGTCCAGCTCGTTTCAGGAGTTTCCTGCTTGGCTCACATGCCCACAATGAAATACAAGCTTTCAAAAAAAAAGTCTTAATGTATATAAATATACATGTGATCCCTGCTCCATCACACACAGTTTGTCTGTTTTTTTCTCCGCCACATTCTCCCCTCCCCAACCCCCCCGCCCCCGGCTCCTCCTAACACCTGTTGTGAAATATGTATATATGCATTTCTGGATTTTTTTTTCAAGGAAAGTTGTTGTGTTGCGATCGCACCGCAAAACGCAGCTGCATCAAGGTGACATGACGAGAAAAGGTGGGATGCTTTTGTGCAGATGGTTCTGGAGAATGACGCTCGGTCTACCTTGAGGTAAATCCAGAGAGAACAGTCAGTGTAGCTTTGCCGCTCCGCGCCAAATGTTTTCCTGCTTCTGTGCGTGTCTGGGTGAGTGTGCGTAGGACAGCATGGGTGCGACTGTCTGCGCTCGTGGGCGTGGGGGGTGCTCGTCTCCATGTGCGAGTGGGCTCAGGTGGATGGTGAACTCGGCAGATGGACATTTGGAGCAGCTTTGCGCCCTGCAGCAAAATGCACACACATGCAAACGCACACGCTCATACACCGATTCACACTCCCCCCACGCGGCTGCAGCATTAACCTTGTGTAACTCCGGCCGACGAAAACGTCCACGGCGTCTCCAATCACATAACGACGCGCTGATCCGATATTTCAACTGTCCAAACACAGGGTAAGTCAAAACGGCCAGAAGACTCTAATATTTCGTCTGTGTCCTGACCGGACCCCCGCGGGCGTCTTGGCAAACTACTCCACTGGCATGCAGGCGTTAAAAAAACATTTTGTTGGGATTGATGATTGGAAACATGAAATGAAACATAACTCAACATCTATGCTTTTTCCAGTCATACATGTTTGACACATGTTTCTTTAGCTCTGACTGATTTTATTTATGTTTATACGATGTTAATCCACCTGAAAAACTAGTGGTGCTGGTTCTGTCACTCCAGGTTTCTATAGATGAGCGCAAAAACTAAACTAAGCCCACGCTGTCCTCCTAAACAGAAAAGGGTACATCCCAGAGAAGTCCCCAACCCCCAGCGTTGTACAAACCATCCCCCCTGATTGAATGAATCAAACAAAAGTGTGAGGTTATATCCGAAAAACAGGGTTTCTCCTAAAAAAAAAGCTCCTCCTGGTATCAGAGTAAAATATGAAGAAAACAAGATAGATCCTGAAACTATACATCAATCATTGATGGTTAGGACTAGAATAGAATTTCAGAATAAAATTAAAATAATATACTTTCATAGAGGTTTTTTGAAAGCCAACATCTGAAACATCCGAATTGTAAAAATCCTATAATTTACATATCGTGACAAAAATGAAGCGTCTGTTGTTCAGAGAGTCTGGGGTGAGAGTGTCAGAATGTCTTTAAGGGTAACCCTTCCTATAAAAGTCACCTGATTAATAATTGAACATATATTTACCCAGTATTTCACCTGTAGTTTCTCTGTATTTGCCTTTGGTAATTACTCAATGATACATCATTATTATCATATATTTACTGGGTAAATAGCTCCTTTAATTAGGGGACTGTAGGAGGACGGCTTCCCTTGAAGTGTTTGACAGCAGAGGAGACCAGGCGCCTCCGTCTGACCAGGATTCTGTCTCTCCTGTCTTTATTCTCCCAAAATATCTCTGAAAGTCGTTTGTCACTTTGCCTCCTCATGCGTTTCCTTTGCCTCACGGTGGGCTTGTCTCTGCGTCTCAGCTGGAGGATGCAGGGATGCAGATACGGGTGGAGGGCTGCGGGGATGTAGACGGAGGCTGCGTGAAGCTGCTCTCTCCCTGAGGAGCCTCCTCTGCCAGCACAGTGCCACAGATCAACAGTCAGCCAGCCAGCCGTGCACTGACCTCATCCCGCTCTCTCCCCCCCCCCCCCCCCACTACTGATGCCTCCCTCTATATCGCTCTCCCTCCCTGCCAGAAGCAATTGCTGTCCCTGTGTCTCATTCCTACGCCAGCCGCCTGTACAGCTACCAATGGTGCATGTCTGTCTGGCAACCTCTCCTCTCTGCTGCTCTGCATGCCTGTCTGTCTTCCAGCCGGTCTCTCCATCTATTATTCTCCAAGTCCTCCGGTCTGTCTGCTTTTGTGTCTGTGTGTGTGGGTCCATCTGTCCATCTGCCTGTCTGTCTGCCAGCCACACTTTCTAGCCAATAACTCTCTGGAGGAAGGCAGCCAAGCTATCATGCTGCTCTGCCAATCTGCCTGTCTATCTGCCTGTCTATCTGCCTGTCTATCTGCCTGTCTATTCGTCATCGATGGGTTTGCCTTCTCGTCTGTCTGCCTGTTTACCTGTCGCCTGCCTAGAGGTATGTCCTCTCAGACTCCTTACGTTGGTGCTACTTGACCCAGCCTCCAATCTTGTGCTGTCGAAACGGCGTAAGTGGAATATTTGACAGTCTCGTAACCAGAATCTCCTGCGGTATCTCTCCATACATACGTCGCCATTCCGCCACGAGAGGCTTGTTTCCAGGACCAAAAGCTCTACATCTCTCAGGCTTCCATTCCTGGCTCACAATTCATTCACTATATTTCCAAACACGACCCCCCCCCCCCCCCCCCCCCCCCCCCCCCCATCTTCACACCCTTAGTCATCGGGCCAACTTCTTGCTAATACTCTTCCTGTCTCATTCACATCTCGCCGTGGCTTTAGGGAGAGGTTTGGCGAATTGAAAAAAAGAAGAAAAAAGGGGCGCCCTGCTCTGCGCTCCTCAACGACTTTTTTTTCTTCCTCACAGTCCTTTCTGTCTCCAGCCCCCTCGTGTCCTCTCCTATTCTCGTCTCAGTGGGGGAAGCGAGGGAGCGTTTGACTGACTCTCAACCAAAGGCTGAACTCCACAGTCAAGGACACTTCTAATAGAGCTCGAACAAAAGAGCAGGGGAGAGAAAGCCGGGGAGAGGGACCTAGAGAGAGGCAAGCCTGCTGTGGTGCAAGGTTTGTTTGTTTGTTGTTCTCAAATTGTACATGTTAAAGAAATACTTAGATTAAATAGTCTGTTTGTATGACACGCGGCTGAATAGGTGACACTCACCTGATGCCAGAGGTTGTACAGCTGTGTACAACAAAAAACAATATATATAAAGTCAAAAACACTCTGTCGTCTTCTACTTTACATCTCAAATTAAAAATAAAACTTTGTAAAATTCCCCGTGACATCTGGTGAAAGCGGTGAACACAACGGAGCGCCGACACCTCGTGACGTGTTTGTGTTCACAGTCACTCCCACATAAAGCGCAGACTTTGCTCTGAGTACATTTAAATGCCTCTGCAGCTAGATCGCTAATCCCTGTTGTGGATTGGCCCAGTTAGTGGTTCCCCGCTTTTGGAAGGGGATGCTAAACTGGGGATGAGGTGAGATGGGGGAGGGGGTGTGTGGGAATCTCTTCATTTATAATGGCGCGAGCGGCCCGTGTTTGTGCTGTGACGATAGATCTTATCTGTGTCACCCTTTGTTTATTCATCCCTCTCCTCCCTCTCCTTCCCTCATGTTCCCTCTGTTCCTCCCTGCGCTCTCTCTCTCTCTCTCTCTCTCCCTCTCTCTCAACCCCCCGTCTTCATCCTTCTACTCTTCCGGGTCCTCCTCCCTCCTCCTTCTTTCCAGCGCCCAGACGCACGGAAGGCAGCTGTGGTGTGTTTTAAAGTGTGCCCGGCTGAAACCGCTGTGCCTGGCATCGGCTGTTGCCGAAAAAAAATGAATCCCAGCCGCAGACATCCATCTCTGTCATCCTCCTGCCTCCAATCCTCTGGTACGAGATGAAAAACAACCGCCGTCCTTGAAGGCAGGAGAGGGTTAACTGGCCACGCCGCTCCTCCCCGCAGAAAAGCTCACTAATAACCACCAATTATTGAACTGTACACCAGCGAAAATAATGGACCAGACAATAAAAAAGCAGTATAGTAGTCGGGTCTTGGCGCCCAGAGGTACTAGCTAGCCGGCTAATGAGTTTCTTAAGCAGACTAGCTCAAATGAGGTCCCTACAGATGTGTGCTACCAGTGGTAAAGACCCTCTGATCACGTTAAGGAGCTAAACATGTTGGGTGGCTGTCTGGAAGCCCATCTCATAACTGTCAACAAAGAGATTGAGAATACAGCCGGCTAGCTGGGGATCTCATTTAAATGGACTAATCAGACGCAGCCGAGCTTTGTGCTGAGGTGGAGACCTCCTGAGACCGACGTTAGGAGACGAGGGGAGCGTATCGTCTGACTCTGCCAGGGAAGATGCACCCAAACACTGGGGCTGAGGGAGCAGCAGGCAGGCTGTAGGAGCTGAAGCTGTAATTAGGTGCCCTGAGCTTGACGCCCACACACCTCGCCTGAGACGCCATCTCTCCCTCCCTCCCTCCCTTCCAGCGGGTGCTTGGTCTCCGGTATACAGCTGATGCGGTTTTTAGCAGCATACAGACGTTTTGCCGTGAGCGTGAGTGGTTGTTTGTCTCTATAGGTTCATCCTGTGATGAGTCGGTGACGTGTCCCCCAAATCTGGCCCAGTGCCAGCTGGGAGAGGCTCCAGCCTTTATAGGAGACAGGAAAAGATGTGGAAAACTTACCAGATCATGAAAAAAAGAATCACATTAGACCAGCTAGCCCACACTAGGGTCATGGCTGACAAAGCTCCTCATTTGAAGGATTCATTAGCTGCTTCGTTCAGTTTTGTGAATTGATACATGCCTGCCTATTTTCAGATCTAAATTAAATATTTAATTGAAGTGTGATTTGTTTTTTAGATTATAATCTTGTTTTAACATGTGGTTTCTTTTCTTCTGTACCTGTAAGTGTCTTTGACTATTTATGAAAGGGTTCAATAAATAAAAATCATTATTATCATTGTTTTTAATTTTTGATATATATTCCCTAAAAAGTGGGGGGATATTACGGAATCGTCATCGCCGTACCCCCTACACATCGTTTCTGTCAATGCAATAAATCAAAAAATATTTCAGGAATTGTTTATAAATGTTATACCCCATAGACCTTAGTACGAGGAAGAACTGGATTGATTTGGGGAAAGTTTGGTTGCTTTCTCCAAAAGATTTCAGGTCATCATTTCTCAACTGTTGGTCCGATTTAGCCCAAAGTTGTTGCACATGAATCGACTCTGGGAAATCTATCTTTTAAATATTATGTTTCAGTATAAAAGTATAATGGGGGGAGGCTTTTTTTAAAATTCAGACATAACTTCCCAACGGTTGGTCCGTTTTAATCCAAATTGGGTTTCTTGTCCAGTTCTTTATTTAATTTATCTTCATGTTGGGTCACTATCGGATCTTATCTTAGAGTATGTTTCTGACTTAGTGGAAATAGTTAGAATCAATATGGACTGTTGCTTGTTCAAATGCAGGGGTTTAGGTATTTTTAAACTTCAGCCTGATTTATTCTACCCAATTTATTCACATTCATGTTCATCATAAAAAATAAAAATAAAAAATTTGTTTTTGTTTTCTAATCATCAGGTACACTGAACGTGCAAACATCTCAGATAACGAGTATTAATGCGGTGCCACCATTTTTCTTTTTTGTTAGTTATCGTCAGGAAAAGGTCACCTAAAAATACAAACAAATATATGCCAATGTAATTTCCACTGTGAACCACAATAGGAACAAAAAAACCAATGCCAAGCATTGTTAAAAAAAAAGAAAAAAAGGGAAGGCTAGCTATCTGGGCTGCAGAGCCTGTCTTCCCATCTCCCCTGGTCCGTGAGAGCAGAACACACTGGAGCGCTGGCTTCTGACCATGGCAATTTTAATCAGCCTTTTTCACACTTCATTGGGAATTCATCGCCGCCTTCCCCCTTCAAACATTGTTTGGGAGAGTTATCAGCGGCGGGCAGCATATCCGGTAATTATACATGCAAGGTAACGCTGGGAGCTGGGCTGAATGTTCCAGCCAAAGCATGTGCTGCGGAGAGACACGGGAGGTACGGCTGTGGAGGCCATGATTGAAGAACGGTGTCAGAGGGTCACATCCAGAAAGTAGCCATTTATAGAAAGAGGTAAACCCTGCATCGGAACCTGCAAAGGCGTTGCAACAGTAAATCACTCAAAGCTTCCATTACAGCCAAAAGACTGGAGCTCGCAGCGGATGAAATCAGGGTTTGGGCGTATTTGGATTTGTGTTGCAGAACACTACCGCAGTCTAGATCACTAAAATGTTTGATGGTTCCACGTGTTTGTTTGCTGTGTGAGTAAGAGTCCAGCTGTTAATAGGGTCTGAACACACAGCCAGACGAAATCCACAAAGACACAGACGCACACAAACATACTGAAGCCACCAGTCAGACACTAGAGGGTCCTCTGGGTAAAATAGCAGCAGGGGCATAACAATGACTCATCCAAACGGTCATGGAGCGCACGAACACACACATCCTGCCATGGCAGCCAGCCTGTCAGATAGCATCAGCGCCCAGCCTCTGTAGTACACTTGACAGGTGTGGCCCGCCAGTCATGCACGCACACACAAGCGAGGCACGTCCTCCAACCCCTCGCCTGACAGGGGAACACATGCGGTAATGTAACCACTGGGTGGCTCTGTGTGTGTGTGTGTGTGTGTGTGTTTGTGTGTTTGACAAAGACAGCGGGTAAAGTGAGAGGTTGTATGTTCCTGTTGCCTTGTGTGTCCCTCTAATACACGTGTGTCGTTCAGTGTTTCCTTGTGTGCCTGAACGCCACTCCGGATGTGAGGGTGAGAGTACGGGAGTGCTGCAGTAGAGGTGAATATTGTGCAGGGAGCTATGGAGACAGTTGAAGATCGATAGAACAGACCACAGCCTGGATAATTCTCTCTCTCTCTCTCTCTCTCTTGTGTTTTTTTTTTTTTTTCCACAGCGCCGAGCCACACGCCTCTGTACGTCTGCTATATGTTCGCTATAGGGGTCTCAATGGTGCGCAGAATTAGATCATGTTAATCATAATAACCCTTCAATGTCCTCACCCACACAAAAACATTTGCGTCTTTGGTGCATTAACCCTACATTTACGATAAAATCAATGTTTTACAAAAGCAAAAACGAAATTTAATAAAATGATTTCAAAATGAAATTTAAAAAAATGGTCAATTTTAAATGGATTAGCTCAACCTTTTGGTGAAACACATTTTCAGGTTACTTGACCCTCACTAGACTGTTTTTTGTTTGCATCGAGTTAAATAATTGTCTTTAGTATGTCCAAAAGAGCTCCTACTTATCAAATAGGATTTTCTCAATGGCCGTTGTTAATGCCTCCTCCTCCTCGGTGACCCCTTTGAACCGTGGTGTCCCCCATGGCTCCATCCGTGGCCCCTCACTCTTTAGCATATACATGTTTGGTCATATTCCAAAGAGGTTGTAGTTGAGTGGCACACATTCACCGATTAGAAAAAGTAACTCAAACTGTGTTCAACCAAACAGTTGAGCAGGACTTGAAAGGGAAACTGGGATTTGATAAACCAAGATTAATTGCAAGGCCAAAGCACTACAATACCTAAATTAACTGTACTTTTATAACACCTTTCTAGTCCGCTGGAGAACTCAAAGCGCTTCAAAACAGTAGCCAGCATTCACAAATTCATCCAGTGGTGGTTGGCGTTACCATGCATGGCGCCACCTATTCATCAGTAACCTTTCATGCGATCAGTCATCCACCAACGGGAGGGGCACCTCGACGAAGGACACTTCAAGAAATGGACTGCATGTGAAGGACAACGGTACTGCCGGATAAAAAACAAACACAAGCATGACTGCATCGGTTTGTTGTTCATGGTGGTTTGGGGAACATGGTTTGTCTCACTGTTAGCATCAGTTTGTGCTCATCACTGAAACATGTGATCACAAATCTCTCTTTTTGTTTCCATCTGGAAGCTTTTAAAAACCAATTTGTCCTTCGGTAAGGTGAAAATCTTCATTTAACATTTTGTTTTTCTTTTTAAGTTTTCTATAAGCGCTCACCCTGTGCAGGATAGCAGGGAGGCTGGAACTTAACCCAGTTTACCCAGGGTGTTCAACACTGGGCTAACACGTTGAAAAGAAAAATCCCACCTACCGGCAATTTAAAGTCACCAATTAAGTCGTATTGTATGTTTTTGGACTGTTAGAGGAAGCTGGAGTACCCAAAACCACCCAATCACGCAAACAGGATACAGAAAAGCTCCAGGACTCCTTGTGGATATGAATGAAGACCACCTTCTTCTTCCAGAGTGCTGCCCACACTGGACTCAGAGGAGGAAATTGGGGTCAAACCTTCTGATTTGATTCATCTAGCGCTGTCATCTGAACGTTGACAGCTCTAATCTTTACATATTTTTCTCTATGGAAATGCGTTTTGGGTGGACACCCGCCGCGGCGGAGGCCCTGTCCCCGATGTCTGCTTACATACACACACATCGGCAGCAGGACCGTGTGGGATTGAGGCGGATTAGACCTGCAGGTGAGTGAACTACTATGAGCAGGAGAAGGAACAGCATTCACAAACAAAATCAGCAGAGAGAGGTTTTAATGCTTTCAGGGAAAACCAGGATGAAAAAGAGATTCATGAGATTCCGCGACACAATGACATCATGAAGCAGTAACTGAGAATCATCATGAAAAAAAAATTCAGTATAGGAAAGGAAAAGTTGACCAAAGAAATTTAAATTTTGTCTTTATTTTGCTGTTTTTATTTGTGTGCTACGCCGACTGACTTGGAATCCCCACCCTTGGCCCGCCTTGCCTGGTCTCCTCAAGATGAGGTGCCACGCCTGCATAAACTCTCATCCAACCAGGATATAGTCTCGATCAGGGGAGCTGCTGCTCAGAGTCTGAAAGTTCTGCTTGGAAAAGCCAACTTTACATGCAGGGGTGAATCTAGGATCAGAGCTTTAGGGAGGGTGGGGGGCCCCGGCCCCTAATGAGAATATGACGTGCATACAGTGCCATGCAAAAATGTTTGCAACATGTGACGTTCGAATTAGCCACAATAACAATTCCTACATCCTGTTTGCAGAATTATTCAACCGCTTTCAGTTTGGCAAAGCTCAATTCAATTAGGAACGCCTTGTTATCATTGTAGTGTATAAAAATAATGAATCAGACAGAACAATCACAGAGTTTGATTTAATACAACTGTTTTCAAGAGGACCCTCAGTCACTTAATGAGGGCCACGACTCGATCTTAATGACCAGAAACTTCCAAAGTGGAATTAAATATAATTATTTCATAAAATGAAATGATTCATAAAAGAAAACCCGAGTAAATTACTGATAAAAAAACATTTCTGGAATCATTTATTATTCTAATGGTAGAGATGAGACAAATAATTGATGGTCTAAAATGTCTTCAGGAAACGATGATACTACTAATTGAAAAAAAGGCATTTATATTTTTACTTTCACAGGTTCTGAGTTGACAGCAAGTTTATTTAGCATCCAAGATCGGCAATAATTGTAAGCATAGGGGGCTGAAATCGTCTCAGCACAAGCTTTTACTCTAAACTTAAGAGCTGATAACGTTTTTAAGGCGACTTAAGGCGGTCAGCCGACCTCTTAAACGAACTTCTTCAACCCAAACATTATCAAACACCCATCAAAGCTCCGTAAAACATCCAACCTCGTTATTTTGATGCAGGAATGTATGAGTTCCGGGGGGAAACTGGAGGCGGGCCTTCCTGGCCGACTCCAAGAGTTTCCAAGTAGTAACAAAGTTTCCTGAAGGTTCTGGTTTTCGTAAAACGTAAAGCAACGTCTATTTACTCCAGACCTCGTACTGGTTAATACCAGTGTACCAGTCTTATCGCTTCTCCCTAGAGATAGGTGAATTAAGAGTAAAATGTCCCAAAATTTTAGCTGGATAACGATTAAAGGCTAAGTAGGAGTTTATTAAACAACCTAAAAGCCCATTTCAGTCACAGTTTAATACTAGTATAGATTGATTAGGATAAAGATTAAACCCAATTGTCTATGGGATACACTGGGGGACCTGAACACCCTGGTGGGTTGGGTGCCTTGTAATGAAAGACCGAAACAACCGTTGATCCTGAGGTATACTGCTGATGATGTATCCTGAAATTAAGGACATTTAAGTCACTGAATCCAACCTGGATTGGATGAAACCAAATCAAATATTCCAGATTTGATATTTAACACCCCACCCCCACCCCTCCCGCACACAATGACAGGACCCACCTCCCCACAGTAATCTGAATATTCAGACTTTCAGTTGATTTAAACTGGACTATAAACAACACAAATATAGCTAGCATGGTTTTGACTCATTTCCATGAATGTTCTCAACCTGTATTGCCGCTCACTCCTAATTAGAAGACCATGTAGGGAGTGCCAAACAAATAATCTCATTCTTATTAGATGAGTGCACAAAGATGCACGCAGGCACATGTGATGGCTTCAAACACGCGAACAGATGGACAAACGCACCAACACTTACATGCGGGCATCCACACACAAACAATAGCCACCCACACCCGGGCACCTCCCTCAGAACCCACCACCACAGATGTATACAGCCCACTCTCCTACCTCTGAACAGTGGAGAACGCCTACTACAAAGCCCACCGAAAGCTCTTTGCAGATCAAATAACCATGCCTTCCATCTGTTTCCATATCTCTACATTAGCTTTGGGAAGACGCCCTACAGACCCCCGTCAAGAAGCGCCTCAGCCATGGGTAAAATAATGATTTCCCTCTCAACCCCCTACTCCTCATTATCTCCATCGATAGCCAATTCAATGACGGGGAGCAGATCCGGGCCAATTCTATGTTCACTGCTTACGCTGCTCTGTAATGCCGTCTCCCTCTGATATTATGCAGGGGTTGTAATGTAATGGGCCTTTCTTAAAGGACACGAATAATTATTTTTGATGCTGCTATGGCATGAAATATAGATCATAGTCTGAAAATATGTTGCCCCGAATCGTTTTGGAAACCTTTTTTTTTTTCTTGTTCCATTCCTTTGTTGTCTCTTCTGGATTAACATGCACTGATCAGCCATAACATTACAACTACTGACAGTCGAATCGAACGGGATTCATATCAGTCCTCGAAGTTGATGTGCTGGAAGCGCTTAAATTGGGAAAAATGAAAGACTTGAGTGATTTTTACAAACAGAAAATTGGGGTCAGAGTGTCTGCAGAGCTGTAGGTCTTGTTGGATGTTCATGGTCGGCAGCGGTTAGCGCCTACTATAAGTGGTCTGAGGAAGGACAGCCGTTGAACTGGCTCTTTGAGGCGTGTGGAGACTGAAAGCTAGTCTGTGTTGTCCACCGCCCGACAGGAGAGCTACTGCAGCGCACACTGCTGAAATAGTTCATGCTGGTTCGGCGCGGCGAACACACAGTAGATCACAGCTGGCTGTGCGTGGGGCTGCAGACCGCTAAGAGTCCTCACGCTGACTCCTCACGCTGACTCCTGTCTGCTGCTTAAAGTGTCTACGATGGGCATGTCAGCATCAGAAACTGAAGCATGGAGCAAAGGAAGAGGGTCTTTCTTTTATGACTGGGCATACGCTGTGGTGGTCCCTGACAGAAAGGGTGCATCCCTGGAAAGCCCCTTATTCCCTGCGTTGTACAAGCACTCATCATTAATAATCTCAGGTAGTTAATATCGAATCAAAGGTTAGGGAGATGTGCCTGGAATAAAGTGCTTTTCGTGAAAAAGGTGAATAAAACATGAACTGAAGTGAAATACGACCGATGCGAGATAGAACTCCTCCAGACGACTCATATGCACCGATTTTGGCCGAAATCAGACAAAGGTTTAAGAAATTCGGGCCCGAACATTTGTGAAGATAAAAATCACCTTAGTGGCAGAAATATGCATCTACACTTTGCCCAAAATCAATCCAGTTCTTCCTCGCATTAAGGTCCAAGGGGGTATAAAATTGAATGAAAATGATCCATGAAAGAGTTTTAGAGTTATTGGGTTAACACAGAGGATCTGTGGCGACGGTGTAAACTTTTCAGGGATATCATAATGTGGATGTTCTGGTGTGTGTGCGTATCTCACCTGGGAAAGAGTTCGGCACTAGGATTCATTATAGGAGGAAGGAAAGCCAAGTGACACAGTGTGATGCTTTGTAAAATGTTCTGCTGGGAGGCAAGCCAGAAGGTTCTCATGCGGATGCTACTTTGAGCGGTACCGCCTAATTAACATTGTTGCGGACCACGTTAACTTTTGCATGAAAATCGGTATTCCCCAAATGCTGTAACCTCCTTCAGCAGGGTAACGCACCCTGCAACGACTCAAAACGGTAGAAATACGGTCTGAGGAACACAACAACGTGTTCAATTTGCAATTTGTGGGATGAAGTGGATGAAACGGTCCGATCCAGAATGGCTCTATATAGCAATTCACAGGACTGAAAGGATCTTTTGCTAACTTCTTGGTACCAGGTACCACAGCACACCTTTAGAGGTCTGCTGGAGTCCATGCCACAACGAGTCAGAGCTGTTTGGATGGCCGAAAAAAAGAACTAAGGTGTGCGGTTATAATGTTATGGCTCACTGGTCTGCATTCTGTGATGTACATCTACAGTGTCCATGTATTTACTGAGACGTAAACTCTGAGACGATGTGCGACAGATTGAGCCTGTGCGGGCCCAGGGATGAAAACGAAGGGGTGAAATCAGGAAGCATCTTCCTCACTCGATGAGGTGGAAGCTCATGTTCAGCGTGTGAGAGTATGTGCAATCTCGCCAATGAGCTTATGAAAAAAGGGAGGGATGTTTGGTCCCTGTTATGCAAGATGGAAATGAGTTTGCCTCGGTTTGCCGTCGACAAGCTATTTTGGAATAGCTCACATCGGAAAACGCTGGGCCCAGCAGGAAAATGAGGTCATCCGGAGGAGCGGGGCAGTGCCTTCTTTCGGCGGCGAGGGCTGAGACTAAAGAAGCGATACGCGCAGCGCTGTGTGTTCCGGGCAGGGGTTACACAGATTTGAGTAAAACGAACAGGACGCCGGAGATGATGCAAGATTTTTCTTACGTAAAGACGATGTGCTTAACACGGTCAAAGCAGGGATGCTTTTTTTAAACGGGACCCGAGAATGACCTGAATAAATTGCAGCAGTGGAAGGGAAGCGAGAAAGCGAGCTCCGGGTGCAAAGCGGCAGATTCCCTGTGCATTCTGCAGCGGGTCGGACTCGACGCCACGCGACTGTCTCGTCTGCATGCAGAGGCTGATGCTGACACAGAGGCTCTGATTTATTATACATGAGACTGCGAGGTGCAGTTGGTGAGTGGGAATAGGAAACAATGACATCCTCCTTGTTATCAGTAAATACGTGATGCGTCCCCCTCATTAACTGCTGAACTCAGATGAAGGAGTGAAGTGAAGGAGCATTTCTCTCGACTACACTAAAACTACCAGACGCATTACGATTAAGTTGGTGGGCGGGTTTAGAACGTGGCAGAGATAAAGGGGCGGAGTCAGGATTTTTATTTTATTTTTACATTCTTTAACTTGAAGAGGCGGGGCTTTTCTCGCAACATCTCTCTATAACATGTTAATAACATCCCAGAGTTTGATAAAACTTTGTAGGAGAGTTATTAGCATATCAATGATAAATCCATTACCTTTGTTTGTCTACTACTGCTTTTTTTTGAAAAAATGCAAACTTTTTTGTCAACTGCTTGATGGATTGCCATGAAACTGGGTCAAATGTTTGGTCATGGGTCATGGGACACGGTAGGAAATCATTTTTGGGGGCAGATCCATAAACGGAGGAAGTTGAAAGTACCAGATAAAGTTCCACCGTATCTGAAACATAAAGACAAAACAAGACAAACAAAGACGAACATGCAGGAAGTAAGAAGGCGGAGGAAAATATGACAGATTATACTAGATCGGATGTAAAGTCGACAGTCGTACATATGATGCTTAAAATGGGGGTTTACACAGTATCAAAAGGGTGGCTTTAATGTTATGGCTGATCCATCATCCCACAGCTGCTTCTGCTTATCACTGTTTATTTACAGTTTTGGACAATCTGAAGAATGTGTAAAAAATCTCTTTTTTTTTAATTCTGCCATTTCCTGAGAACATGTGGATTCTTTACACCGCCATCAAGCTGTTACAGATGGACGGACGGCCTGTGGCGGTGGACAGACGTCTAACAGATCCCTATAAATCACAGTTCAGTCAAAAAGTCCCAAAAAAAGGAAAAAGAAAAGAAACGGGAGAAATTATTATTTTCTTTTTCTTTGTTGCCATTTGTAATGTTTAATAATTTGATTGAACTCTTAAAGGCGAGGCAAGCATTAAAAACAGCATTCGGGGTGTTTGATGTTGTTCTCGGCTCGTTCGTAATCTCTTTGAAGACGGGGCATAACCTTCGTTCTGAGATGGGGGCACCGGGGGATTTCCCACCTTGGCTCAGACCCTTTCACCGTCTTTGAAACCCTTTGTTTGTCTGCAGCTATAAACTCCCCGTAGATGTCCCAACATCTCTGAAACGATGCATCTATCGTCTTTGTCTGCGTGTTTTCGCGGAGACTCTTCACCCAGATTCAGGCAATCATTGCTTTAAAATGCAGAAACGGCAGAAAATGTGTATTTCCTACTATCGAGGCTAAATTTGGCCACGATCCGCGGTTCACATGCATGTCACCCTGTGGGGGTCCGGTCCGCTCGGATCACCGTCAACTACGGTCCGTTACACCTCAAGCGGGGGGCACGATAAAAATGGAGACTTGTGTCGCTCAGTGAAAGTTGCTCTGCAGGTTAAAAGCATCACCGTGGGACAAAAATACAGTATTCTGCTGTTCTACCCACTTTTATTCCTTATCAGCCTCTGCTGATTATTTAACAGCCGCGGCCCTGCTGGGTCACAGCTAACACACCGCTTATTTTTAATACCCTCGGACAAGCTGCTAGAAGTGTGAGCAGAAGCTTTGTTTATTCATCTGTGGTCAACATACGCGCTGTTTTAATATAAATACAGGGCTTTACATTCAAAGCCATGAAATCTCGTCTTCTGCTTAAACAGCTTCCAATCTCCCCCCCCTCAGGATCACAACTTTGATTTTCTCTCGCCTCTGATCACAAACCGAGATTTCATTCTCCTGCTGCTACGTGATGGTTTTACCGAATACCGACAAAATGTCACACCAAAACACAATAAAAGAAGAGATGTTTGGTTTGGACTGAAATGCCCACGACAGAACCAGCAATTATCCAAACATTAATGGTTTTTCAAATCCTCGCCGTCAAGTAAAAACGAATACGTTGGGATTGTGGCGTAACACAATCCTTTCAGCGTCGGAGTTTCATTTTGGGAACTAGCCAAAAGCAAGCCTTAAGCACTAAGTGGACAAAATTTAATCCAAATCGCTGTTCGCCAAACAAAAGCTGCGTGTTGACAAAACAGAGTTATTGATCGGCGCTGTTTTTGCCGACGCCTGTCAATATTTATGCATCCATGTCTGTTTGTATTCCAACTGTTGCCTCGAAGATGTTTGCACACACATGCCTGCACACGGTCTTCCTGCGTGTCCCTGTGTGTGTGTGTGAGGGTGTGTCTGTGTCTGTGTGTGTGTCTGTGTCTATGTGTGTTTGTGTGTCTATGTGTGTCTGTGTGTGTGAGTGTGTCGGTGTGTCTGTTTGTGTGAGTGTGTGACACAGACTGTGTGAGTGTGTGTGTGTCTGTGTGTGAGAGTGTGTTTGTGTGTCTATGTGTGTCTGTGTGTCTGTGTGTCAGAGTGTGAGTGTGTGTGTTTGTGTGTCTATGTGTGTCTGTGTGTGTGAGTGTGTGACACAGAGTGTGTGTCTGTTTGTTTGATTGTGTGACACAGAGTGTGTGCGTGTATGTGTGTGTCTGTGTGTGTGAGTGTGTCTATGTGTGTTTGTCAGTGTGTCGATGTGTGTGTGTGTGTGTTTCCCTGTGTCTGTGTTTCTGTGTGTGTGAGTGTGACACAGAGTGTGTGTCTGTGTGTGTGAGTGTGTGACACAGTGTGTGTGTGTGTGTGTGAGAGTGTGAGTGTGTGTGTGTCTATGTGTGTTTGTGTGTGTTTGTCAGTGTGTCGGTGTATGTGTGTGTGTGTTTCCCCGTGTCTGTGTGTGTGAGTGTGACACAGAGTGTGTGTCTGTTTGTGTGAGGGTGTGACACAGTGTGTGTGTGTGTGTGTGTGTGTGTGTGCGTGTGTGTGTGTGTGTGTGTGTGTGTGCGTGTGTGTGTGTGTGCACATTCAGTGAGCTGTCAGTCCTAAAGAGGGGCGATGCTGCTGTCATGCGATGACACCTCTTATTTGCTGCTGTCCTGTGAAGCGGAGCTGAAGGCAGAGGTCAGGCCACCCTCACAGAGACACGGCGACTCAGAGCACATCATGTCTGCCTGCCTGCCGATGCTGTAGTGAAGGAACCAACCCACACCCACACACACATACATGCACACTCGCACACACACGTGCACTCATGTATGAAACAAGCGCACAGATTTATTCACATAGACGCTCCCGCAGACTCCTGCATGTCTGAATTCTAAACAGCAGCTGCATCTATTTGGATCTTCATTTACATCCAGGCGTATGGCTCATGAATGAATTACATGTAGTTCATGCATCAAATGTAGGCGTTCGCCAGTAATGCGGTGAAAGAAATTAATAAAACCAACTTTGTCTGGTGGGCCGGTTCTGCCAATCCTTTCCCCGTATCATGCACTCATTAAGTATCTTTAAAAAAGTACGCCATGTGCCTTTAATAGTCCCTCAACATGGAGGTTCATGAAAGCAGCTCGGGTGATGAAAGTGTGAAGACTGCTTTGTTACATAAACTGCCGTCTTAGAGGGGCCGTACCCCAATTAGAAGATCGGCAGATCAATCCCAGTTCTTGCAGCCTCCATGTTTTCGAGAAACCAATTTTGTCTCCCCAGCAACACCAGGAGGCGCCCAGTGCTCCTCAAGGACGGGTCAAATGTGGAGAATGAACATCACACTGCATCCCTGAATGTGTGGACTGTATAATAATGGTAATAAGGAGCTTTAAACATTCCCTTTGACCGTCCTGTTCTGACGTAGAGCTTCGACCCATGCATCTGAATGGCAAAGCTTCTGGTACGGGACGGGAACGTCAGCGTTCCAAGAACTCCTTGTTTTGTAATGAACTCATTTTTTTGCTAAAATGCTGAGAAGAAAAGACGTTTTTTTTTCTTCATCCTACTGTGATAATAAAGCGGATCTCTCACTAGCAGAAACAGACAGTTCTGCGCGCTGAGGCTGCGGCGATCTGCCGGACCTTAGGGGCAGACCTTTAGCGTTTGCTCTCATAGTTTCCTGTGATGTAAGACGTCCGGTTGATTTATGAGTTGGTTTCATAGCAGATAGGTTTGAATGTTTGTATGACACGGTCTCAATCCTTGCGTTAAAGCTCGTATCCTTAAAAGTCCCTTACCTGTGCCAAAATAGAAAAACGTCAAAAGTCAAAAATATATATACCATATATACCAAAATATGATCTTTTCTATCATGTACCAAAACCTAAGAGTCCCTAAAGTAGCATCACTAGAGATTTCCGCGGGTCAAACACGGAGAACGGTGATGTCATGTTCAGTGATAAAAGACATTCAATTAACAGTAAAACCTGAAATCAGGCGGCAGCAAATCCACCGCTGGACTTCGCCTGTTCTCCACGTGTCTGCGTGGGTTCCCTCAGGTTACTCCCGCTTCCTCCCATAGTCCAAAAACATGTTATATTGGCGACTCTAAATTGCCCGCAGGTGTGAATGAGTGTGTGAATGGATGCTCGTCTCTATGTGTAATGAAGTGGCGACTCGTCCAGGGTAAACCCCGCCTCTCGCCTAGTATTTGCTGGGATAGGCTCCGCCCCCCCCCCCGAGCAAAAGATAGTAACAAAGGGTTGCAGAAAAAGAAAGGATGCACCCGAAAATCGGTCATGAGAAAACAGTGAGATGCACTTAAACCTGATACGGAGAAATTAATCAGGGTTGATTTTGGAAATGTCTGCAGTATTAACGTGATGTCATATCACCTGGGTCAGACATCTATCCTCTCCGTGCTGCTCGCCAGTAGAACAGGGAAACCAGGATGATGCCTTTCCATGAGCAGAGAGCCTGAATGCAACGCTACACTGTATAGTCTTCACGTTCCCCCTCACCTCTGGCCTCCCCCCGCGTCTCCTGTAGGCCCTCCATTTGTCTTGACCGGTGTCACATGTCGCCATCAATTACCCATTAGACAGTAATATTTGCCCAATATTGCCGGCGTGTGACGGCGAGATTTTAGAGTGATCAAAAGCGACAAATCTGATTTACAGAGCTGGTATAAATAAGGGGCTTGTGCGCCCCCCCCCCCTGATTGTCCTGCTGAATAATGGATGCCTGTTGGTAATCATTTTACAATGTCACACCACCTTCACATGGAGCGGCCCCAGATCGGTCCTCGCGGTCTTTTTTTCCTCGCTACATTCCTTTTCATGAACATGTGGAGATGCTGGCCCCTCCTGACAGTCCTGGAAAGATTTACATACACTGCTCAAAAATAAATTCTTGTCTTTTCCGACCCACAGTCTCTGGAGACTCGGAGCCCTGACGTTCCAGCGATGCCGTCATCACCCAGTAGGCGGGTGTTGTTGTGATTGAATCATTTCCTATTGTGAATCATCTCGCCATTGTTAGGACAGAGAGAGAATGTCAACAGTTGGCCGATGTTAGAAATGATCCAATTTGTAAAAGTATATGCAAAATGAACGGGCTCAACTTCAAAAAAAAAAAGATTTTGGCTGTACGACAAATACGTTTTATAAAGATTTCTTGCAGCCACGAGGTTGCATCTTCAGCCAGACGGCTGCCATTTTAAGTTATGACTCACACCAAAGACACTTTTCCATTGACAAAGTGACAAACAACCAAAATAAATGAGGACTTTCTGCCATGTTTGCTCACTATGCATGAGTAACAGATCAGACAAACATCCACAATGAGCTTAATGTCAACACACACCCACGGTTCTACTGGTGTGACGTTAAACAATAAGCAGTCGATAAAGGGGCCAGAATTAGAATCTCTGGTGTTTCCTCCTAATGGGATGTGTGTGTGTGTGTGTGTGTGTGTAGGATGGGGGGGGGGGGGGGGGGGGTAAATCTGAGATTAGACACAGCCAGAAGTGGTTATTACCAATCCTGTTCAATTAAATAATCAATAATCACTCAAACGGATCATTTCCAGAAGCAGGAAGTTGCCTCATAGATCTAATCCAGTGGCATACCAAGCCAAAATCAAAAGAAATTCCGGGAGAGGTGATGAAGAAGTGGATTCTTATATCATACCTTAGCGTCTGAAGGGGTTTCAAATCTGTTTCTAAGACTCTTGGGCTCCACAGACCCACCTTGACACACGTCATCATCATATGGACAAGACTTGACAAAATGATTGTGAAGTTCCCAAAAGAGGCCGACCGTCTGAAGTCCCTTCAAGAGAACGGCGAACGTTCATTCAGGACAACAAAAAGGAACAGCAGAACTCTCTCAATTCAATCAATGTCCGCTATTCCAAAGCCGCGGGCCAAAACTAGCATCCGGTGCCGATGCGAAGGTAAGTGCTGACCCAGATAGACTCCAGGGCTCATCGATGACCCTCAGAACCTATGGGAGGATATTGCAATGGTTGATTGGAACGTTTTTGAAGCACGGGGTCCTTTTGAATCTGGTGTAAACCAAACAGTAGTCGCCAAAAAGAAGATTAAAACCTACAGAGTCAATGTATTATTCAATTTGGCTGCAATGAAGCAGTTTTTGCAAAGAAGAGTGGGTCAAAATTCCACCAAAGCGATGTCAGAGACTGATTTGGTTGTTTTAGCTCGGTTGTTCGGGGGCAATTTAGGTACTTGATGACCTTTTGTCTTTTTTTACTTTTAATGTCCTCAACAAAAAAATGGAACAATTATGTCTTTGCTTTGTTTATTTCTTTGGGATATTTAATCATCTAATATCTTAAACAGTCTGGATTTACAATAATATGACAAATAATTTGGTCAAGTTCGCTTATAAACAGTCAAAAAAAAAAAGTATGATTTTCATGATGAAATTTTGCATTTGATGGGGAGAAAAAAAAAATCAATTTAATTTAACTTTTTTCTTTTTTACAAATTGGCCCTTATCGAACTTAATTTTTTTTTGGTTCTATCAAGTTACATAATTCTATTTAGTAAATACTTAAATGCTATAATATGCTGTTCTCAAAAGCCATGGTAAATATCTCCTCCTCGGTGGCCCCTTTGACATGTGGTGTCCCTCAGGGCTCCGTCCTTGGCCCTGTGCTCTTTAGCATTACACATGCTGCCACTGGGTCATATTACAAATAGGTTCTGTCACAATCTTCCAATAATAGAGACTCAAAATGTGGACATTAAAGGGTTAAACAAGATTGAAGAAGAATTCATGAGGGGGTCACATACATTCTCACATCGCTGTAGATGCTTTAACTCATTTTGTTACCCTGATAGTTTGCACACCATCAGTCTACACCAAATGCAGAACTAATTGCCAATGCATGACAACAACAGCATCGCGTTCAAGGTCGGCTCTTTGATGATATCGTAGCGGCTCTCTAAACAGTTGCTCCTCCGCGCTTTGTAATATTCTTCAAGGCGCAGTTGTGCCTCTAATGGGAAAAGGCCAAACCAGGTTATGAAAATCCTTATTTACAGCTAGCTGCCTGGCTGTGTGAAGTAGGTCACGGCAGCTCCTGGAATGGAACGAACCTCGCTCACACCATTTAAATCTTTTGTTGAAGGCGTGCTGCTGCACAATGGCACTGGAGGGAGAGAGACACAAAAACACTGATTCCGCTCCTCAGCAAATACGTTTTGACCCCACTGATAAAAATGCGTCTGCATCCGGTGGGAGAACCCAGCTTTTATTCCACAAAATAACAACAATAGGCGTCGAGATCAAGTCCAAAGACTGCAAATGCCAGAGCAATGCGGAGGTTTATCTAATAATACGATGAGGAGAATTCACCCAGGAGCATTCCACACTAAATACGAAACCAAATCTGAAGAGGGACGTAATATATGATTAAAGGATTGTTGGAGAGAATTAGTTATAAGAATGTTCTGTAAACAGAAGAGCATCATGGACCGATAGATAGATAGATAGATTTGGCAGCAATCTATAAAACTTAGTATATATAACATGTCTATTTTAAGTAGTTTTCATTGTTTATGAGCACAACTTGATTCTTTTGTGTAGTTTTAAGGCCAATTCCTGTCTATCAGTGGGGAGGCTGTATGCTAATTTGAAGAATGCTAGCCAAGTAAAAATCTCTTGCCACATTTATAAATATTTTCAGTTCAACCCAAAGTAATTTGGATTTTGTAAGAAAAGTTTAGTTTTCTATCATGTTTGGCTAGTTTTGCAGTGCAGAACAGACTACATTCTCTTAATAGTAATAATGTGGAATGTGAAGCAGCAGGTTCTGTTGACAATGGGGCAAAAAACTAGATGAATGAATATTAACTGCTCTCACTTCATACAATTATTAGATTCTGAAGAAATGCAAGTAACTGTATTCACCTTAATAAGAACAATAAGGTTAGAAAGTCATATATATATATATATATTTTTTTTAGAAATCTCAAGATAATTTTTGTCACGTTAAACGTGTTTGACCAAACTTTATTGTTCTTTTGAGATAAATATTAAACCTTTCTCCACATTACATGAATGATATAACCAAAATAAAGGTAAAATAGTTCCACAACTATCAGGTGTATTTGTATAACCATGGCGTTTGTGGACAGGTAAGAGCTACAATTATTTATTTTCATTGTCAGGAACATTTTTCCCACTTTTCTGTGTCAGAAATCTTTGCATAAACACAAAAAATACCAATATTTCTATCCTCACGAATTTCTTTTTTAGTTAAAAAAGCTATAACATGATTATATTACAGTCAACAACTTGAAACAAAACAATCCGTGACGCCGCTCAGACACTCCTTGATAACTACGAGATTAAATCTGATGGAAATACTACAGAGTTCATGTTATTCTACATGTTTGTGTGGAAGAAGACCAGGAGGATTCTCCATTCGGCTCAGTTTGGATAGCGCCAAAAAAAGAGTTTTGACCCCAGGACGGGGTTTTGGCTGAAAAATATCAACTATGTCCACCAGGGGTCGCTGTATTCACATACTGCAACCTCTGGCCGTGGTATAAATAAATACTTTTATTATAATCTATCAAGGTGCACAGAAGAATATGTTCAAAAACTAGGTAGAATTCCAATTATGGTTCCGGTCAGGACAACAATCTGAGCAGTAACCCACAAAATACAGCAATATGTGGCTGAAGCATGCAGCCGGTTGATTATCTACAATTTACATTGAGAAGTTTTACAGTGTAACATATCCTCTGTGTTCTGAAACCGCCCCTGACGTTTGAAAGATGCCGAGCAAAACAGGTTTGCAGGTTGGATCAGATGAACAACAGATCCTGCGGGTCGGGCTGGGGGCCGCTCCACCCTCAGCGGGCTTTTAATGCTCATCATCATATACTCAGATATTTGCAACTCATTCGGTACGTCTGACCGGGCTGCGTGGGGTGTGGGTCCGGGGTGTAGGTGAACGCTGTCCCCTGAGGTGATGGATGCCTGTGGGAGGCTGTTATGCCACAAGGTGAAAATGTCCATTAATCAGCCCCACTTCCTCCATCGCCGTGGCTTTCCCATTACCCGCGTACTCTGAGCAGCCTGATTGTTTTTTAATTGGCCTGCCCGCCAGGAGATAGATCATGTTTTCCCCGAGTAAAGGCGCCGAGATGTGTGAGTGTGGCAGCCCCCGTGCTATCTGTGGAGGGATACCCACCCCAAAATCCTCCTTCTGCACACATTTGGAGAATTTAAGCGTTAACCGGATTCATTTGGAATGATTTCTTTTCGACCGGCAACGGATTCATTCATGCAACATGCATTTGTTTTCCAGTGGATCTGACCTCGTCCGCTACAAATGTAAAGAACAACACAAACAACAAAGGGGAAGTGTACCTGCACAAGAGAGGCGTTTTGATTTACTTTGAATCAAGACGTTTTTGGTAATGAGTGATCAATAGGTAATAATCCGTACGGGCGAACGAAGCGAGGTTCCTGGGGTGAAGGACGAGGGAGCGGCGACATCTTGCACCGAGCAGACATCAGTATTGACATTGTGTCTGCTCAAACAGGCCGATCCGCTCTCAGGGCCGACCACGTCACCGAGTCTGGTCGGAGGAAGGCATCGATTCTCCGCGGCGCCTTCGTGCAGCTTCAGGAGGAAACACGCCGGCAGCGAAACCACAAGCCGATCCTACCGGCTTTTTATAGGAGCAGGGAAAATAAATAATCCTCTGGTGAATTAAATGCATTTTGAAGGGGAAATGTTTCAGACAATCCCGAGTGATTTATGTCACGCTATGATTCATCGTGAGGTTAGGTGGCAGACGCTCTCCGAGGCAAAAAAAAAAAAAAAAAAAGAAATACTGCAAGCCACTTCTAAGTGACGTCAAGGGAAGGTTGAGCTAAAAGGCCAAGCTGTGAGCACGTCTCAGCCCCTTGCCATGGGGAGACGGGGGGATCGGCTCACCGTACGCTCCAGGTGTGGAGGCTGCAGCTTCAAGCACAGCAGAAATTCTGAAAGACGGTCCACAGACTGTAGGCGTGTGCTCGGGATATGATTCAAGGTCAAATCGTCTCTGCCACAGCATGTCGCACAGCACATAATGACACAAATTATGTGAAAAGCCATCCCTCTCACATGCGAGGAGGAAGGAGCAACCGATGAAGGGCATATAAGGCCAACTCTGTTGTCTCCCTCTGTGAGGAACGAAGGAGTCGCTGGTTCAGTGACAAGGATGCGATTCCTCGTTGGTTTTCCCTACTCCCAAACTAATCACGCGTACTAGCATAGTGATCATAGAAATATCTTTTTCCAGATAAGAATCTAAACACCACTTCTTGTCAACATGAAAGTCTAAATTCAACTCGAAGGCTTTTTCCGCTCAAAACTGTTAAAACGCATTTATATTCACGATAACCCTAACCCTTACCGAACATGTCTTCCCTCAAATTCACATTAACCCATAACATCTAAGACACGACTTTACCCTTAAACGGCAGATTGTTTGGTCAAACACGTTTTTAATAATAATAATAATAATAATAATAAAACAACTAAACGTATGCGGTTCTTTCAGGGTAAAATTTTGCGTTTCAGGAAAAATAGACAATCTTGGTTTCTATCTTCATTATAAGGTCAAGTTTCTTTACCATTTTGGTAAAGCATGTTTTTAGGAAACTATTAGACCCTTATCAGACATTTTTTGGTTGATTCGAGTTACGTAATTCTGGTTAGTACGTCCTGAGATGTCTTAGGATACCAACAAAAGAAATCCTTCATACTTAATAGCAGTGTTAAATGCCTCGTCCTCGGTGTCTCCTTTGACATGTGGCGTCCCCCAGAGCTCTATCCTTGGCCCCTTGTTCTTTAGCATATAGACACATTCATACAGCCATAATAATATTGACTTTAAATGATAACAGCTAATAAGGACATTTGATACAGGACTGAGATCCAATTAAATAATAAATGACAAATTCACCATTGTCACACGAATTTAGAAACTGCCTAAAAAATACCATCACATATTTTGTGACCTAGATTACACATCTATTCATATACGATTATCATGAATAAGTCATATATTAGCCTTAATCCTGAATACATGTTAGGAGAAATAGCATTTAGTTATTAAGCAGCAATTTGTTGGCAAAGTTTAAGAAATTTAACACAATAAATGGGGACAAAATCAGTTTGTAATAAAAAGGGTAAAACAGCTATTAACATGAAGAATGAAAATGAGAAACAAATGACTCTCCTTTATAACCGTTAAAATGTTAGCTGTTAGCTTTTACAGCCTCCGACCAAAAGCAAATAATTTTGTCTCCAGGAAACCTAATTTTTAAATATGTTTTAGGTATAAGCATGAACTTAGAATAGAGGTGCACCAATAGATCGGCGCCGGGAAGCCTAGTTTGATGTGATCAGTGATTGGCAGAAGCGATTCCGTGCCTCTTACACAATTGGGCTGTACTGGGTACAAAGCATGAGCAACCAAGTCTACAAACATCTCAGCAGCCTGGAAATGTTTTAACCCTGAAGAAAAACACAAAGCTCGCAATTGGCAAACAGCAGTCAGGACAACATAAGCAGCAGAAGTACGGCCCCAAAATCATTTGGCAAAAAAAAACTGAATTAGAAACTTCAAAATGAATCACCTCGAGGAGAATAGCAAGTTTCAAGAAGCTAAAGTTGGCAGAAATGCTAAAGCTAGCGAGAGTAAAAAGGGCCAGCCAAGAGCCCCGAAGTCGCTGAACAAAGCCAAAATATAAAACGCGTAATGGACTGAACCAGGATTACAAAGTTTTATTTTCACTTGGAAATGTCATACAATCGAAGAAACACACCCGAAGAAAACAGAGCCAACATGTAATCCTTCAAAATAAGAGCACCTAAAACACCCTCCTCATTATAGTTATAAAACTTTAAAGAAAAAAAAATCAGGATCAAACTATACAAAAATCGGTGGTCAGTCATAAAAATTGCAATCGGTGCACTCCTAGCTAAGAAATATGAAACAACAATGAATCTTCACAGCTTCCATGTTCACGGTGTGAAACATATTTCCGGATGCACATGTGGGGATTTGAGCGCCACAGTGGATCCCACAGACCGTCTGGCACGACTGCATAGTCATGCTCTGATAGTGTGTGCGGCTCAGACACGCTAAGCATAGCATGTGATCCAGCCACTCAACATGGAGGTTAATACTAATATTATTAGTGCATGGCTAACCCCCCCTCCAAGCCCACCCCTGCTGATTGCGAGTAGGGAATCCCCGGGAGGCTTTTTGCTGCTCATTCATTAGGCGGAAGCGGAATAAGGGGCACACGGATGAAGACATTCACCCATCCGTCAACCCCGGTCTGCAGCCGGGCATGCTTCCGAAACATCTGCACTTATTTGTCACATTTTATACAGACACGTATAAAGATACATACTTTCAATTCTTGACCATAAATAATGCAGGAGAACACGCTGAGCGCAGAGGAGACGGGAAATACCTAAGTGGAGTTCTCTTATGACCTTACAGTCCGTTTTCAGCAATCCCATCAACACCCAATTTCCTCTCCCCTCCAGCTCTGACTAGACTGTTGTGATGATGAGGTACTGAGTTCATTTACTTTCATACAAGAGAGGGAGGGCAGGAGAGACAGAGAGGGGAGAAAAAATGGGTGGGAGGAGAGGTTGGGTGGGGGTGGGGGGTTCCTGCAATGTTGTTCTCAGTCAGACCCGGGTAGCGTGCTTTCCCTCTTTAATTTAATCACATTCGACTGTCTCCCGGTCCTCTGCTCGCTCAGCAAAGCACATCAGGCACCATGGTGGCACGCTGTGGCACACACACCGGCACACACACCGGCACACACACCGGCACAAGCCTCCCCTAACAAGGAAGAAATAAAGGAGCATTCCGCTTCACTCGTCTCCGCTGGATCGACAATCAGAAATATCGCTTGGATCCCCGAAAGGGATTACACACAAAAGAAAATGGAAATGAAGTAGGCTTAAGGAACCCAAACGTCACGATTGTACTTTAGTGATAATAGCAGCTTAAATAGTTCTGTAAAAATACAGGCACTTAAAGAAATGCATGCAAAATGTCAGAATCTCTTTTTGTTGTTTTTTTTTGACATAGCCATAAGAACAAGGTGGAAATCCTTTCCTATGCAAGCATCTCCCTCTTTATGGTTTTATATCAGAACCCAGCCGTCAGGCTGAACCCATGAAACTAAATGAACACTTTGATAAGAAGACATCTACTACGCCTACATACTGTAGGTTGTCTCTCCTCCAAAATAAAAGGATTTGGCTGGAGAATGGCTGCCACATTCCCCCACAGTATCCCCAGATGTCTCCCAACATTATCTGCATCATCTGTTGACATGAGAGACGTTGGCTTTGACACACTTTTGGCGAGGGAGAGGAGACACAAGTAGCTCACTTTGTACCAGAGCTTTGTTTGTCTTGACAGAATGAAGCATATTGCAGCGCATCTGTCTTCTGCTGTGTGTATACAGTATATGCCACCCACGGGAGCCACACACAAAAACATCTGCATTGTCTCCTCTTGTGCACAAACCAAGAAAGATACTGAGAGGAGGATGAGGGATAGACGCCGAGGGGACGGGCGGGTGTGTGTGTGTGTGTGTTTGTGATTGTTTCAGGTGCATGGAACTGGAGCAAAAGAGTATTTGAAGTGAAGAATTTTGAAGTTATCCAACTTTAAATCCCCCCTCCCCCACCACCTCTCTCAGTCTATCCTCTGTCTCCGTTTCCCCCGCTATAACAACCAGTTGTTTTTTATGGCAGAGGCACAACTGCATCCTCACAATCATCACGGTGAGTGAAAACTGGCAGACAGAATGAATAAATATCACGTGGGGTTAAATTTTCTAGTATTCAGAAAAGTCCTATCCAGCAGAGCTGAAGTTTTGCAGTGCAGCACTAACAACAGCAGGAAACTTACACAACAAACTTTTAAATGGGTGCTTCCATCACAACAGCTTATTTCTAAGGGTGGGTGATGTTCAGTTGAGAGGAGAAAGACAAAATAACGATGCTCAAACGTGAACAATGCTGGCAAACATGAATGAAAGAATGAAAGAATGAAAGAATGAGCCAAACATCTCAGACAGCTGCTGCTTCATCACCCAGTCTCCTGCATTCACAGACTAAAATCACTCCACCAACCCTCCCGTCAGCGGAAAAGCACAGCAAAGACACAAGAAGCCAGAAACAAGCACAAGTCACCTACCGACCAACTGGAGTCTTCTCTTTCAACTTTTCCTCCCAGATTGCGTTTCCTCTCCTTCTCTCTGCCTTTCCTTTAGTTCTCTCCCTTACTCTCTCCCAATTCACTCACTGCGCTCCCCGCAAACTTCTGCTCTCCTCCCGCATGCAAATCATTTTTACGACTTGAGAGATGACTGGGAGCGAAGGCAGGAGGGAGAGCAAAGAGAGAGCAAGGATGACAGAGGGGTGGTGGAGTAGAGATAATGGTTAGGAGGCTGGCGACCAATGGGCCCGGAGCCTAATGGAAAAAGGGAATCAGGACACACCAATGAGGCGCAGCCTGGAGAGAGAGAGAGAGAGAGAGAGAGTGAGAGTGAGAGCGAGGAGGAGAGAGAGCAGAGGAGAAGCAGGGATGGCGAGAGCACAGTCGGGAGGAGACGGTGTAACGCAGACCGAGAAAGAAAGCCCACAGAAATAGAGATAGGGAGGGAGAGCTGTGCGGAGCAGGTGCGTACGCCGAGTGTAGCCGGCCAGATGGAGAGACAGCAGATCAGAGAGGAGAGGGAAAAGAAAGAGAAGGAAGGAAGGAAGGGAAAGAGGGCGACTTACCCGGGTGCTGCTTGTGGCATCCTTCACACAGCGCCTTGCAGACTCCACACACACATTCACATGCACCCACCCCAGCGGTACAGGCGCACGCCGTGCTGCCGCCGAGACTAACCAAAAGCAAAAACAACAAAGGAGAGGACTGCCAAGGCTGACTGGTATACCCTAAAGCAATCTGTGTGTGTGCGTGTCTATGTGTGTGTGTGTGTGTGTATGTGTGTGTGTTAGGATGAGAGGGTGGGAGTGTGTATGAGCATGTGTTTGTGCTGGGAGGAGAGGGAGAGACGGCTGAAGGAAGTGAAAATCCTCCCTCTCCTTTCCTTTTCAGTCCTAAAAGCTGAACCGGTGTCCTCCTCTCTCGTTCTACCTCTATGTGTGCACGTCTCTCTCTCTCTGTCTCTCCCTCTCTCTCTGTCTCTGCATGTATGTCCTCCAATATGTTCTCTCTCGCTCACTCTTGCTCTGCCTGATAATACGCCCTCCCTTCCTCCTCTCCCTCTTATACATTTATTCAGGGCTGCAGACTGTCTGCTCCCAGAGTCAGATCTTCCCACGGGCCCAGGGTAGAGATGGAGGGAGGGAAGAGGAAGAGGAAGAGAGAGAGAGGGAGAGAGAGAGAGAGAACAGAGCAGGGATGGGGATAATAGTGAGCCATGTGGAACATGTGTGCTGCATTTATTTCAAATGGAAGAAGGCAGAAATGAGTGGCGTTAAAAGGGCAGAGAGGCTCCGCTGGTAGTTCGGTGGGCATTATTTGGCCTGGAAACCTGAGAAGCAGGATGCAAACTTAAAAGGAGTCTCAGGCTGATGGCTGGCTTGCCTTTAATTAACACTCCCCCCCCTCCCCCTCCTTTCCAAGGCTTGGAGGCTGGCTGCGCACCAGAATGAAGGGAGCAGAAGATGAAGGAGTCTTGAAACAGGCTGGTTGTGGCCATGTGTTCGTATGATGAACACTGGCGATGCTCCTCTCCCAAACACGGGACAGCGTTTACGGTATAATCATGAAGAGGGAGACTTTCATCGTGTGAATGAAGATGGGGAATAACCACAACAACAAAAATGATTTCCACATGCAAACACCGCGAATGCTAATTGGATTATTTATTCATTTTCTTGCAATATTGTGATAATTAGATTATAAATTAGCTTAATTTCTTACTGGACATGGGGTGTTAATTCAAACGCAGCAGCAACCCTATAGGAAGAGGAAGACGTATAACAGCATTAAAGCAATAACATATTCAAATACATTCATGTTTGCACAAATATTCAGCATAGCATTCGAAGAAACGGGCCAATGTGGATCCCTTCCTGTGCGGTATGTTTGCATATGAGGCGCATTGTTTTGATCTTCCCCACGACATAAACAAATCCGATGGTATCCCACAGACCCATTACGCGCTTGCTAACTCCCAACAATGCTAGCGAGCAGCTGAGAGAGGCATGATAAGTACTGTGGTGGGTTGGGACGCAGATGCCTTCTGGGCGTTCGATATTAGCAATTTCCAATTCTTATTTGGCTATGTTAATGCCAATCAAGCGCCATTAATTAACCCCACATTCTTGAGCAAATAAACAAAGAGGCGAGATGAACACGAATAGGAAGGGAGCGTTAATCGGAGGGATCTCAATACATTAGCAGCGCTAGCACACTGAAAAATATGCTTTGTTGGATTTACTTAGTTTTATCGTATCAAGGGGTTTGCAGGGAAAATTTTAATCTAAATCCAGACGTGTTTTTAAAACTCCACAACGGTGGGTATATTATGGAGCCGTCATCGCCACCTCCACGAGATCCTTTGTGTTAACAAAATAACACAAAACCATTTGTATGAATCATTTCCAAATGTTTTACCAACAGTAGACCATAGTGCGAGGAAGAACTGGATTGATTTGGGGAAAAGTCAGTCGCAGATTTCTGACACCAAAAGCTGCATCTCCGAACGATTTTTGGCCAGAAATTCTCAACTGTTGACGCTCTACTGCAACACACAAACTACAAATTCATTTAAATAATTGTATTTATGAATAGTTAATTAATTCTTCATTTAAGTTTTCGGTCCAGATTTTATCGTTTCATCTCGCAAGGAAAATCACCACAGATTATTTTTTCTGAATATTGAACATTCCCACACTGCAAGGTCTGAAAGTAGTGAGGCGTCACACACCTACAGGGTTATTCATTAAGATGTCCATGCCAGAAAGAACAATGGATGCACATTCTCACATGTTCACGTCATAAGCAGCTGTGTGAAGTCAACAAAATGACTGATGACGTCGTCGTGGCGATCGGCCGACGGCAGTGAGAAAACATCAAACAGAGGAAAGTGGTACGGATGAAGAAATGGTTGGAAACATACGGGCTGTCGATTCCAGATCGAGGACTGGAGGTCCTGTAATTTTCCCGCTAACTCAAGCATAAAAAAACCCAAATATTTACTGCTGCTTTGCAACAATGTCAACTGCTCCGGGATTTCTCTCACAATATGATCCTTTTCAGAAAGTTTGTCAGATTTTCTCTCTGTTTTAAAACGATCGAAGCTGCCCCGATGACACGTGAGCAGAACACGAAGTGTAGGAATGGATCAGTAAACCCTCTAGGAACAACATCAAGACCAGTTCCAGATGGATTTCTGGAACTGAGGGGTAAAGGTGAATCAAAGTTAAATCGACCTGATCTTCCATCTTCTACCCAGGTTGCTTAAAGGTATTAAAAGAATCGCCCAAAATCCAAAAAAAAAATCTCAAGGAAAGAATTCATAAGGAAAGCGATTAAAATCCTTTAATCGCTTTAAAGGATTAAAAGCGATCTACACATCTGCTGAGGAGGCACATCATCAACTTCTATATGAGGACTTTGAATTCTAGCACCTGAGTGCTAATGCTAATGCTAATAAGTGAGAGGATACCGCGTCCTTTCTCAGTTCCTTTCTGACCCCGGCCATTGGGTCGGCTGTCTCTGAGGAATTGGAACCGTCAAGCACTTATCGGAGAGTTGGCTCAGACGCCCTTCGATGTTTGCTTTCTGTTCTCTTTATCAAGTCGCAAATTACTTTGTCCTGTCGGTCTCAACAGCTGAAATACTCCGTTCATGTATATCAGCATTTAAAACATCTCCAAGTTATTTGTTGGTAGCCAGTGCTAGCTAGCTAGACAAATCTGATGCTTAAGTGGAGGGACTGATAGCTAGGTGCAACGCCCTTTGACCTTGTAGTGGAAGTTACGTAGGAATCAACAAAATCTGATGAAAGTGGTCCGATTTTAGGAATAATAATAATGAAATGAAGTTTATTTTACTTATATTTGTATTCCTTATTAAACAGTAGATTTATTTTAGGAATTGTGTTTAAACTCGACACGCGAACGCTTCTCGTGTAAATGTCACTTTTCATTATTTGCGTCTCTTGCGCTGCGTTGTTTTTGTACTAGAGTCACCATCACATCTGGAGGTGGAGCTCTGTTTTAGCTTTTCCTTCCCTTCCACACCGGCGTCCTACCGACATCTTCACGTGTGACGCTTGGAGAATCTTCCACATCACAGCGTCACAGGTGAACAGTGAGTAACAGTGAATTATGAATGACACATATATCACATTTTTCAGCACCGCCCGGCCTGAGTGTGTCTCTACTCGCGGCTTTGCGTCGACTTTTCACACGGGACTAATGTTTTTAGAGGAAATCATGTGATTTGGACATGACCTCCACACACGTGTGTTTCGTGAGGGGCATTCGCTCTGGACAGGCAAAGGCCTGTATTTTATTTGAATTTACTGACCACTAGACGTGATGTCGAGCTTCTGCGTGACATCTGCTGCACCCGTGTGTGTGCGTTCAAGTTGTCACGGTAACAGCAGACACCACGTCCATCGTAGTCGGAGCTTCTGGCGTCGTGTAGGCTACCGGTCGTCAGGGCGATTCTATCGAGGCCAGTATGCTATTCATGTCATCCATCTCATCATCTGTAGAAATTTCAACTTCTTCTTCGAGCTTCTTCCTTTCCCAAAAGTATTTTATCTTATCAAACACAGCCGCCATAATATGATCAAGAAGATCAAAAATTAGTGCACATGAATCTCTATCTATCTACCTATCCATCTTATATACATCATATCTTTACTCTAATCGCTCATATTTTAACCCCAAAGGGGAGCTCTTTAAAAAAAAACACTGTTTAAATAAACCGTTGGTCCGATTTGGTTGAAATTGGTAAAAGTTAATTGACCAGAGGAGATATATGTATTCATCATATTTCACTTTAATACTCATTAGGGGGTCCTTTTTTTAAAAACGGTATAAACTTTTTCTTTCTCTCTACGTTTGACAAGAGGAGTCAGTCAGTCAGGGGGGCATTTCAGGGATATTAGATTTCTGTCGGTGTCCACGGCGTAGCCCTATTTACAAATTACTACAGTTTCTCAGGAGTCCTATTCTAGTGTACTATATGTTGAGTACTAACATACATTAAAACAATTTTTGGAAACATGTGATCAGATTTTTGGGGACACACTCAGCAGAGATGAAGTGCGCACACATTTGAGAACGAGTGAAATAAAGAAGTGAAGCCCGTCGCTGCAGGAAAGAGCACGGAGGAAAGATGTTGCTGAGGTTATAGGTGTGGATGCTGCGGCGTGAAAAGCGAGCTAGAGCGGGAGGTCCAGAGGAGGGGGAGAATGAGAATGAGTGCGTTTTGGGAGCGGAGACGCTAGCGTGGGAGAAGGTGAAGTCTTGTTGTTCAGTGGGACTGAGGGAGAGGAGCGGTTGGGGGGGGGGGAGGAGAGGAGCAAGAACAGAAAGTGTGATACCTTAGGGGAGCAGAGAGGGATGTATGAGGGAGGAGAGGTTTCATTGCTGGTGTTTTGGGAATAAAAGAGAGGAGGAATAACAAGCCTCAGCCTACTTATCTACAGTATGGTTTGTGTTGGAGAGAGAGACTAGTGTCTTTGGGATGGGATGACAAATGTGCCAGACATGAAAGACCAGTGCTCAAAGATCCACTGGGAGCCGCTTTACCTGCACACACACACACTGACACACACAAACACACACACACACACACACACACACATACACGTATCAAAATCTCAGGGATAATCCTGTCGGTGGCCGACAGGGGGAAAAACGCCCCAAACTGAGAAAACACGTACAAATTAGAAAAAAACACAAGCAAAACATCATCTTCATCCGTTTGACAACACATGGGCAGCATTTGGAAATTCGACAGCACAACAAATTAAGAAAATCCCACACAACGCAACAGAAGTGTTTCCAGAGGACATTTAAAATGCGTCGTTTAGAGAACAGAACAGAAATGACACACGAGTTTAATATGTTGTTTTCCTCTAGTGTTCATCTACTACGTCAACTGTCTCCCTCATATTTTGGGCTCTTCGTTTAAAAGTCCGGTGGGTAAAATTTGGCTGGTGGGAGGCGCTACAGGTCGTTCTTTCAACCCGAGGATTCAACTCGGGCGGAGAAGGAAGCTGGGGCGAACAAAGTTAAGTCTCATGGCTAGAGCAAAGTTCAAGTTCCGGCAAAAAGTGTTCAGTTGCTTTTTCTTGTTTTAGATAATAAGCAATTATAATAATAATAATAATAATAATAATAATAAAGATAATGTTAATAAGTATAATCCTACATTTGTCAAAGCATAAAACACGGTAACAACTTACATAGTTAATTTGTTCTCTTTACTTTAATGTGTCCATTAATTTCCTGGTTTCTTATCAATTAAACATTTAGCAATATTCAAGATATTTATATATACTGAACTGAATTGCGCCCTTGGCTTGACTCTTATGTTGGTAGAGTAAGGTATAAGACACTTCTCCATATCTTATCCATCTCGTTAGTCAATGTAGAAGAAGAAAAATCCAATCGTGTTTTAGATGCTCCACCGTTAAGCATCTCCAATGCCTCCATCTTTCTTTAATAGACCTCCTCTCACACTTTTAACAGTCACCTCTGATGCCTTCACCGGAAGAAATGCCCGAAGCATCACCCATTGGACTGGAAGGGAACTGATTTTTTTCATTCAATTATAAAAAATACCCAAACTCAATTCATATTTAAATCCCCCCAAAAGTGGGGGATATTATGGAGTCGTCACTAGTGCGTTTACCACAGAGCCTTCGTGGGAGCCCCATTAGTCAAAGTCTGTTCCATGGATCATCTTCAAATTCTATACACCCGTAGACTTTAGTGAAAGGAAGAGTTGGATTGATTTTGGAATAGTTCATTCTCATATTTCCACCACTAGGGGAGCTGCTTGTCCAAATGTTTACATGTCATAATTTCTCATAATCGACTTCAGGAGATTTATCTGGTAGATATCATATTCTACTTACTAGTGGGAGCTTTTTTTTACGAAAAAAAGCGTTTGTTGGACACAACTTCCTAACTCTAGCCCTATAGTTCCTTTGTCATGTATGACATGACTGTGCCTAATGTAATAAAAAAAATTAAAAAATGCTGCTATAAGTTATAAATCCACAGAAAATCATCATCTGCTCTCAAATAACCAAAGAGCATCATTTTTGGGTCTATTTAGGCTAAACCCAAAAAGAAATCCACCGTGGTCAGTCAGGCAGGTGTTCCAGCAACATCTCCACGGACTCTGTGTTCAAAAACCGAACCTGATATACAGAGAGATTCGTTTTGTTGGTGCTTAGCCAGCATCATTTGGCAAGTGTTAAAAATTCCATTATCTTCCGCTTAGCTGGGGTCCGGTTGCAATGGCAGCAGGCCAAAAAAAAAAGAAGGGTATTCCAGATGTCCCTCCTCTCAGCAACACTCTCCAGCTCATCCCGAGGTATCCAAAGGTGTTCCACTCTGAGCTCCCTCTGATGTCCGAGCTCTGCACCTTAACCATCCTAAGAAAACTCACTTCTGCCACTTGTGTCTTAAACCTCAATCTTTCGGTCACTTCCTAGATGGGCTTCCATGGGACGGACTCTGGGTTAGGCCCTCTAAGGAGAGAGATAGAAAAACTACGAAAAGAAGCATAGCTAGAAGGTTCATTCTGGAATTACATTCATCGGGCGGAGAGACACGTGACACTAGATAAATGCTAATGCTACTCTGTGTCTGCTGAGTGTGTAAAAATAGGAGACTGTTGTTTGCTAATGCGTCTGCCACAACAATTTTATAGGATGATCAAATGTCAGGTGCTGTGTATTCACCCTCCAAGTGGCAAATTAATCAATAAATGCAGACTGTACCAGACTAACTCACTGGCATGAACTCACATGGAGGATTAAAACTCAAAATACTAGATACTAGAATAATAATAACAAAATATAGTTTGCAGGCTATGAAGAGGCCAAACATTCGGTTTTGTCGATTGGCTACAAGAATTCCAGCCACTGACCATATAAAACAAAACAGGGTTCAAGCTAATTTAAATAATGACGATAAAGTGGGACGCAATTTCCTCAGACAGCCATCCAACAATTTATCATAACAGCTCCTCTGGAAGAGAACGGACACAGATACTTTAAGTATGTAACCTCACATGAAGTAAATAAATAAAGCACTGTAGAGACTCTTCTGGCTCTGGACTTCCATGTGAGATGTAGATGTTCTCACTGAGGTCACGTCTTGCTGATAGAACACACAGACGGATCCATTGTGGAGAGGCGGTCTATCTGGGTCGTATGGGAAGACAGAAGATTCTAAATTTGGGGCTTGACTGAGCAAAAGAGACATTCAGTGGAAAATTCCTTCACAATGGGGTCTTGGAGCCTTTCTCAGCTTACAAAAGGCAAGGTTGCCAGGTGAATGTGAACCCACAACCTTTCCTGCTCTGAGCGCACAATGCTAAACACGAAGACAATGCTCAAGCACTATAATCAGAGCAATTCACTTTCTCATAATAAGGCAATAGAATTTATTTCTGGCCTTTATTTAGAATTTTTGCCTTGTCTTTGTGAGGTACAATGTAATTCACTGTGTGTGTGTGTGTGTTTGTGTGTGTGTGTGTGTGTGTGTGTGTGTGTGTGTGTGTGTGTGTGTGTGTGTGTGTGTGTGTGTGTGTGTGTGTGTGTGTGTGTGTGTGTGTGTGTGTGTGTGTGTGTTTGGGCGTGTCTTATTATATCCCTGAAAAGTAACGTGATACTCAAAAATTCCTTCATGGATTATTTTCAAATTTTATTCCCACATGGACCTTAGTGTGAGGAAGAACTGGATTGATTTTTGGAAAAGATTGGTTATATAGTTCCCACACAAGGTGGAGATTTATCTCTAAAAGTTTTCATGCCATAATTTCTCAATTCATGGTCTGATTTATTCCACATCTGTGTCATATGAATAGAGATCTTGTATACAAAGATATATATCATGTTTTTTCTTTACTGGTTCTTAATTCAGTCACTAGGGGGAGCTTCTGATAAAAACACCCTTTTTTGGACGTAATATAATATGGAGATCAATCCGGGGTTAGTCCCTTTACGACGCAGTGCATTGGGAGCTTTTCGGGGATACACTCATACTGTCGTGGAAAAGCCGTGTAAGCCTAATTATTAGATTTATTGTTGTTGTTATATGATACATGTTATTAAAATATATCCAATTTATTGCTGAATCAGATATTCTAGTTTATATTGACCGATATTTAACCATAACAAAGGATCCTTAGATCATGAAATGGACTTAAAAAGCAAAATAACGAGATTCAGATACTCCTTTTATTTCATTTATCTTAGATGACACTCTCGTATTTTGTTTTTTTGTCTTCTGTCAAGGCCCATTATTGTCTTTTAGTGCCAGATTGAAGAATACTATTTTGGCAATATCGGTTTACCCAATTGGCAGGTTTATTTTGGTAAATACGAGACTTTTTGATCATGTTTCGGAAACATCTGGCTTCTTTCTTTGCTCTGGTGTCATTTAATAAAATTATTGAATCTGAAACTTGAGCCTGTGGTTTTAATCTTCTTCTCAATCTTAAATAAAGACAACAATAATTTTCCTCTTCTAGAGATTATTGGCCAGGTCACTCTTGGAAAAGAGATTTTTAATCTAAATGAAAACTTTACATGGTAAAATAAAAAAATAAATGATATATATATATACGGAAACCATTGTTGTAGCTAGCTATTGTTTAAATAAGCTAAATTGTGACAAGAACGTCATGTTGCGGCAAAAACGGATGTCTTTTCCTCAAATCTTTTTACAGAATATGTATAAATAAGGATTTTTTTTTTCGTAGCATAAAAATCTTTTTATTTTTAATTTTTTTTTTAGCAGTGTACAATTACAGCCCTTCGCTTACAAAGGCATGCCGGCATTTCACACATCATTCTAGAAAGATATGCATTCACACAAAATCTGTGCATGCAGTCGCCATGGTGGGCTTATACACAAACACACACACACTGGCACGTGCTTATGTAAATGCAGAGGTACCCACAGGAGAACAAAGACATGGCATGGGTATAAACGAGAGGGCATACATAAACATTACACGTCCATGCATTATGCAGACACATGCACACAGCCAGACTCTCAAACACACACATGCACCTCATTTACCTCCATCATAGAGGTAAGACCACGCATAATTTCACCCCTTCACTCACGGCCCTCTCTCTCTGGTCCCCAAATCCATGGCATATGACCTTCTGTGGGACAGATAAAGAATGTGCTTATCAGTCATGCAAATGAGGCTGAATTCATTTTCCACAACAGATGGCCCCATAGATAATGATGATGGAGGAGAGAAAATTAAATGTCTCTCGCTCGGTGGCCATGGCAACCGCGCCTCTGCGGCGTAATATCAATAATAAGTGCGCCGCATAATAAGGTTGTCAGTCCTGTGAATCAGAACCTCCAACGATGGGATGGGGCACGCATCAGGGTCCCCTCGGAAAGTTTGGTTTAGTCGGCGGGGCGCTGTGGGAGGTCTACTGAGGCTGGCAAGAGGAATGGCTATTTGTTACTTTCAGTATTTAAATATGAATAGGGTTGTCTATCACTGCTTTCTAGTATGTCATCCATTATAAAGGCTCCAGGCATTATATCCAATGGCTTTATAAATGGTCTATAACACATTTATCAAAGCAAAATAAGCGCAACAGCACTGGAGTCCTGCAGATCACACGGAGTAATGCATTTATATACAGTCAGATTTCCATTCTGCATCAAGTCACACAACTTACACAATCAGCCAAAACATTAAAACCACCTGCCTAACAATGTTTAGGTCTCCTTTTTCCCGCCAAAAAAGCTCTGTGATGCATTATGTAACGTTCTATTAGAGCCGGAAATACGTTTTTCAGCTACACTGCTGCAGTGGTTCTAGTGTGGGATCAGACAACAAAGGCTGGCCTTCAGTCCCCCCACCGTTATCAAGGTGTCTTAGACACTCATGACCTTGGTGCTGGTTTACTTTGTTAGCACTAATCTCTGTAGGCAGGGAACAACCAGCATGATCTGCATTTTGAGGAAATGCTCCGACACAGTCATCTGGCGTCACAGTTTGGTCCTTGTCAATGTCATTGACATCCTAAAACGTATCCGCTCTTCTTGCTTTCAACACATCAACTCTGAGGACAACATTTTAAGACATCCGGTGTTAAGGTTTAGGATTTAATGGCTAATAAGTATAAAATCGTAAACCGATCCCTTCGGATAACCACAGCGGAAGTTTTGTCTTCCACTTGCCCGTGAATCTTCCTCTGTCACACCAACCAACTGCATGTCCTCTCTCAACACATACGGACCAAGATAATAATAATAACTTTATTTATATATCCCGTTAAAAACAGAGTTTACAAAGTGCTTGGACAACAGAGTAGAAGCAACCAAAAACAATATGCAGGCAGAAGAACGAAGAACATAGAACGATGGACTCTGTCAATAAAACACAGTCACAGTAAAAAGCAATAAGAACAATAAAAGGGAACACTTGAGGATTAAAAGATGATAAGACGTCCATAAAAGACTATAGACGGCAAAAAAAATAAAAATAAAGTAGTTTATTCTGTCTGCCTGTATCACAATACAGGAATACGTTTATCAATATGTTGGAAATTCATTGATAAGTGTACAAGCATGTCGTTAACACATTGAGCTAACCCGATCAATATAATTCAATTTTCAGTCTTTGTCCTCAATGATTCACGGAGACTAATCAAATCTGAAAATGAAGCATCTGATGGTTTTTCCGCCATGAGCTAATTATTTGCGGTGGACAAAGTTCATCTCAGATGATTGATGATTGATTGAGCCTGAATGTATTTACCTCTTTTAAGGGAATATTGAAAAGTCCTAGAGGTAGGACGGGTTTTGTTTTTACCATCAACAACAAAAAAGGTCCCGTTCTACAGTTGAACATTTGGGGAAAGGTCCGATGCTTATTTTGGGTTTCAGGTTTTCAAATGGAAAATATGGTTTGTTTGAATTATGCAAAACAACTATAAACTAATTAAATTATTACAGCTGCAGCTACTCCCACTCTCAAATACCCATACTATCACTTTAATGCCTTGTCTAAAAATTTTTTATCGTGAATTCTCCTCTTAGAATTAACGTTCAACCCGTTAAATTATGAACTGACCAGAGGGATGTTTTCAACAAAATCTATTGACCCCTTTTCTCACATCACATATGGTTGAGTACTCCCTTTACCAGTAAAACCTTATGGATGTGCGATGGTCTAGACTTAAATACACGCTCACAAAATCACTCTCCTGCTCCTACTCACAAACCTCTGCCTTTATGAATGCAGAAGGAATGCATGAAGTATCGTGAAGTCTGCTAAATGTTGGACCTTTCGTCCTCAGTTCTCTGAGAGCTGAAAGAAGTGGAAGGCGTTTAGGTCCACTGACTGTCGAGGACCCTGAAGGAGTCTCTCCTGAATGAAATCCAGACAGTGGAAGAAGGTAAAAGCACGCGGGACACTTGAGCCTATGTTCTCTTCAAATGCAGATTATTTTCTGACTTGCCTTTTGCTTTCAGAATTTCATGGACTCAAATTGATTCATTGTCTGAGTGAAGAGCTCCATTTAGGCAGAAATCCTTTTTACAGCTGGGGTCAAATGTGCTCACTCAAATAGAAAAAGACTCATATACTTATTATTTATGTTTTATCTCCCCTCCACCTCCCTCTCCTTCTCTTTACATTCAGGTCTCATTAATGCAAGTTACTAAGGAGACTTTTCCTTTTTTTCCCCCTCTATATCTCCTCTGGTCTCTCTCTCCTCTAATACTCTCTCTCTCTGGCCTCCAGCTCGTCTACCTCTCTCCTCTCAGTCATCGTTACCTCTTGGTCGTCCTTTTCTCTCTCGTTGTAGCCTGTCTCCCGTCCCTTTTTCCCTCTTTTCTTTCCTTGAGGGAGTCTCTCGGTTGACACCGAGCATGTGAATGCCTTTCATGTTATTGTTTGGGTTCACGGCTCGCAAATAAAGTAGTGTTGAAAGTCAAAGTCTCTCTCTCCCTTTCTCTTTCTCTCTCTCTCTCACACTCAACCCAACCAGTTAAGTCACAAGGCCTGTTAAAAAGCTTCTTCCTTTTTTTTCTCATCACTGTCGCTTACTGTTTTGGGAATTGTGTGGGAACTGTTTTGCCTCTACAGAATAGGGAGTTTGGTCTGGACCTGCTCTTTTTGCATCGCCGCTGCTGCCGCATTACCCAAGGACTTCAGCAAAGATTCGAAATTAATGCGAGTCAGTGTGAAAAATAAAGAGATTTATCTGCAAAAGATCTTAAGTCTACCGAGTAAACATATCTGAAAACTCTGAGTTCTCAACAGCTGTCCTCTGGTCGGCTCCAGGGAGGAGAGAGAGGGCGAGGACGCTGAACGTGGGCGGCATTTGTAGCTTGAGTGCTCACACACTATTTCGTGTATGATTTTAAAATTCAACACCTACATAGACCTTAGTTTGAGAAAGTACTGGATTGAATTTTGGAAAGGTCGGTTGTAAATTTGAAACACGATTTTCCGGATATAACTTTTTAACCGTTGAATCAGTTCAATCAGGGGGATTAATTGAACAACGCCCGGGATTGGGGACTTTTCGGGGATATTGCATAGGTCTAGTTCACTCTTCCTCCTCCTCTCAGCATCTGCAAAACTCAGATTTAATGGCAACCGGGAAAAGGACAACCCTCTATCTGGGTGGAGGGGGCACCACATCTGTAAGTGCTTGTTTAAGTGCAGAAATATTTTCATTTATTGTTGTACAGTTGCAATTATTTTAGTTTTACTACATGACTGAAATGTTACAACTCCCAGACCTCTGTAGTAAATATCCATTAACTATTTAACCATTTAGAGGCCCATGGAGGCCAACCAAAAGAGTTAGAGAAGGAAAGGCGCCGCCAGATAGTACATAATTGCATCTTATCCATTTAAAGGGGCAGCCATTAATGCTTGGCTTTCTGTTCACTGAAAGCGGGACCTAGAATTTACCTCATCACATTCTGTCCGCCGCTATCGTGACTTAGTGGCGAATTTATAATGTTTTATCAACCCAAGAGACGTCCAAGAGAGCAATGTTGCATAATGTGCTTAAACATTCCACCAAAGTTCAGCTGTGTCTGTAGCAGTGGGCATCTGTCCCAAAGTGGCCAGCTTTGCTAGAAATGACTTAAGGCTTGATCCACGACACGAGACATTGCAGGAAGTCAAGGGCGTACTGGTAAAATGTTCTTTAGGTAGGTACCATAGTGTCTAAGACTGTTTGGGCCATCCTCTTACAAGTATGCTTTAATTTGTAAGCTTCAAGCATTTTCATTCGGACACAATAATTTGTTTCTTTCTTTCTTTATCTGATTCCTGATAAAATCTGTTTGCAAAAGATATGATCAACCTTTTTTGTTTTAAGAAATGCAAATGAATCGTATTCACTACACATACGAGTATACTTGTATTTATTCTGTGTTTTTGGGGTGTCATTTTATGACCAAACTAACGCAATGCATTTTAATGGGGGAAAGGAAGGGGGTTGGATTTCTTTGACTGGGGTCCTGTTAGGTCCTGTTAGGTCCTGTTAGGTCCTGTTAGGTCCTGTTAGGTCCTGTTAGGTCCTGTTAGGTCCTGTTAGGTCCTGTTAGGTCCTGTTAGGTCCTGTTAGGTCCTGTGCTCCTTCGACTGATTTGTGAGTTAAATCCATCGAAGTCGAAATCGAGTTCGGCTGGTTCTATTCAATATCTTAGTTTTCCAGCTAATACCAGCAGGTTGTATGTTTGAGTCTGCGTGAATGTTGGTGAAGGGACAAAGAGGGATGTGGCGAGGAGATTTCAGTGGACGGACTCGTGGATTCTCAAGGTGATGAAGACCGGGTGTGGGTGAATGGAGGAAGGTTGCATTGATCGGACTCTAAAAATGACGGCCGACAGCAGCAGAGAACAGAGTTTGGACAAAAAGAGAGGTGATTGACTCAAAGAGGTTATGGCCAATTCTGATTGGTCCAAGCTGATTCAAGTGGACGAGGTAAAAGAGAAAAAGGGAAATAAAGACAGAGAATGTTGTTACAATAAGTTTAAAAAAAGATTAATAAGCTTCATTCCTACGAACACATCGACTGGAATTCATTTTTATTCAGACCTAAATAAACTGATACCAGCAGAACTCAACAACAAACCAATTAAGACAGTAACCTCCGAATCCACCATGTGGTCATGTGTGAGTGATGTTGGGATAAAGAGCCCAAAGAGAAACTCAAACTTCCAGTTGTTGATACAAATCCAGCTTTGTAACAGTTAGTTCTTCATAACACTGCACAAAAAGAAAGCCAACATTTTTGGGGGGATTTTTTGTCTCTACCTTAATGTAATAGGGCCCATCTGCAAAATCCTTGACCCCAATACATGCTCCTAGGGCGCATAAAAGGGGAAGCCCACTGTTTTCCATGGTGTGTTGGTGGCTAAATTTTTAATTTTAAGAATTCTAGCCAGTCAATCAGTTCTTACCTATTCGGCAGATTTTTCTTTAACGCTAAATTCCAGAACAATTGAAGATGATTTTAATTGCAATTTTTTTTTTCTTCTATCATGTGGTTGTTTCGGCAGTGCAAAGTGGATAAGATTGGATGAGGGTATCCCCAGAGTCCAATCAGAAGGGATGAGAGACTCTCAGATTCTGTTGTATCGGACCATTTGAACAAAAAAGGGTTTGTTGGACCTGAGCTTCAACTCACAGACTGATGACCTGACATTCTGCTTTAGAATCTTCTGTTAGGGAGCAACATTCCTGTTTTTGTACAATGGCAGGTCGACCTGAGGCAAGAAAGCCTTCAACAACGTGACACTACCACCTCCATGCTTGACCGTAGGTTCATTGTCCTCTTTTGTGGAATGCTGTCTTTGGTTTAAACCAGATCAAGGCCCCTCTCTTCCACATTTGTCGAGCGTTCCAGTTGTGGAGCCATGAAAAATGTACTTTAACCAGGCTTCTTTGGATCTTTTGTGACTACCTGAATGAGTCGTTGTCATGCAGTGGAGGAATTTTGGAAGGTTCACCACCGCGGGAAAAAGCTCATTAATGCTCAAGGTCTTCCGCATCTGTACATTCAGATGCTTTTTCAAAACACTGCGTGTCTGCCGTCACGGATGGACAACTCCATTTTTGAAGGGAGACCAGGTGGTAACATCAGCACTTGATCTCCCAGACTTTTTTTAATTGGATTATTATCGTCTGGATTTTTGTTTTAAAGGTCTTGTGGTCCAAACTGAAATAAAAAAAAAGCTAATCAGGATTTTTTTTCAATAACTGTCCTTAGGACTTAAAAGATATATTTACATTTTCTCTAAATACCCGTTAACTTTATCTCCACAATTATAAACTTGATACAGCAAAAAAAAGGCTAATAAGGGTCATATATTTTTCTAAAAACATGCTTTACCCAAAGGTTGAGCTAATCTCATTAAAATTGACGACTTTCTAGTAAATAATATGAACATTTTATCATGAAATAATCTAGTAGGTAAACATTTTTTTACTCTTTAAAAATAAAGTTAATAGTTTTCTTTCTTGGTGAGGACATTAATAACCATTATGGTTGAATATTTAATTGAGTCAATCACAGAAGCAAGCTGAGGTAAGTTGATTAATCGCAGTAGACATTTTTTTATTTTTGCTTTAGTGGGACAAAAGTCAAAAAAACAAAGTTAATGAGGACCGATCGGTCGCTCCCGATTACCGTTTGATGTTTATATGAACTTCTGAAATATCACAAATTCTGGTCGGCTAACTTAGTTGAAGCAGAGCTATAGGTTGATTTCCCAGCATCAGTTTCATTTTTCTTTTTCTTACTAACGTACCTGTGCGTGAGGACAAAGCGGAAAAGACGTGATTCATCATGTGGATGGAAAATATGGAGGCCAGTTTCTTTGATCTGTAGCCACACCAAGGAAGAAAACGAAAGGTTCTTAGCTGTCAGAGCGGTGCTAGCTATCACGTTAGCACTCTTTAGAGCAAACGTAGCTAAATTACCTCCAGTTTTTGCTAAGATTAGGACAAACTTTACTGTCCATATGGTCCTAGCCGCCAACAAGTCAATATACGTTAGCTAGGGTGGCCATCTGTCCAGTCTTGAGCCGGACGTTCCAGTTTGGAAACACTGCGTCCGTCCACCGACGCAGCCTCGACCTTGACGCTCTTTTGTCCTCTATTTGACATTGTGTAGGTTTCGCTGATGCCTCACTGCAAGGAAGTACCGGGTTTGAATCCACCTCTGTCTGGTTTTCTGTGCGGTGTTTGCAAGTCCTCCTCCGGGTCTTGCGTTTTGCCTGCAGGTGATTGGGTGGAAATACAACTCATCACTGAAATATATGCTCACGACGTTGGTTTCATCTAAACCTCTATCTAGGAGTCTTTTAATTTGAAATCTGCTGCTCATCTCACAGGGCGTTGTCTCCTCAGCCGTTATATTACCTTTATTTGCCAAGAGTTTCATTAGAACACCTGGGTGAGAATCCACAGTGGAATTACGAGAGGAAATTGGGGTCAAACTTGGTCTTTTGAGTAATTTGCATTAAACAAAAATTAGCGTGTCGAGGTCTCTGATTGATCGTAAAGGATAATGTTCTTATAATATAACTTATTACCCCCACTCACTAATCGTATTTCACACCAGCAGGGGTTGAATCCTCTCTCTGAAAGAATCAAAGTTGCTTTTTGTGGCAAGTCAGCAGCTTTTGAAAGGATTCCTGCTGGTCTAAAACCTGCTATTTGTCTATTTGTGCCTCTTTTCACAGCCTCTGATAGCCTTCCTCTCTCCGCTAGCCTCATCATGCACTCTCGCCCCCTCTTGTCCTCTGTGTCTGCCTGCCAGACGCTCTCAATATAGCCCTGCTCATAAACACCGAGACGGAGGGAGAGGCAGCCAGAGAGCGAGAGAAAGGCTCCTGTGACAGTAATAAAAATGAGTGAGGAGCAGGGGAGGGATGGAGATTGGGGTGAACGAGTAGGAGGAAAGGGGAGAGGAGAGGGCGCGCCTGTATACAGTATGTGTGCGAATGCAATAGAGAGAGCGATGAGAAAGAGATTAATCGAGCAAAACCGAAATATCAGGATAGGAGCGTGACAGAGGGAGACAGAGAACAGAGAGGGGAGAAAAAAAATGCCGGACATTATGCAAGAGGAGAGACAGCGGTGGCGGAACGGAGAAATTAGAGAGAAGAGAGAGGCTGAGAGAGAGAAAGAGTCAGAGGAAGACTCACTCAGGTGCTTTGATGGCCTTGTGGTCCACATGGTTTCCACATGACACAATAATGAATGGAACACCCATTAGCCATAACATTACAACCGCTGACAGGGGACGGCAGCGATACAGTGATTGTCTTGTCACAATATCTGTCAGTGAGCCGGAGAGACGGAGCAGCAAGTGAATATTTTTTGTCCTAGAATTATGATGTGTTGGAACCGGGAAACATAGAGGAAGTATGAGAATCTGAACGACTTTGACAGGGGTGAAACCTCTGGTTCTGGTCTCCTTGAGTGTTCCGGTCTGAAGTAGTTAGTGCCCGCCAAAGACGTCTGAGAAAGGATAACTGGTGAATGGGTGACAGGGTCATGGTCACGAAAGTTTTATTGATGCTCGTAGGGAGCGAATGTTCCTTGGTTCTGTCCGAGCACACAGAAGAGCCACTGTAAAAAGCTCTGATCGACAGGAGTCAGAACAGTAACCCAGCCACATAGGGGTCAGAATACAGTGTACTAGTGCCGGTCCCAAGCCAGCTCAATGGGGAGGGTTGTGTCAGAAGGGGCATCTGATGTAAAACCTAGAGCCGAAGAAGAAGAAGAAGAAGATAGGTGTCAGAACGCTGCATTGAAATGCTGATTTTGCAACAAAAAAGGGAGACCTATCAGTATGAAGCAGGCGGTTTTAATGTTTTGGTTTATTTGTGTAAAATCCCTCGTAATGATGCTAACGAGAACAGCGAGGGGATAAGTTGCAATTGGATGATGTGAAAACAGCTCAGACAGATATTGAAGATTTTTGCGGTCGTTATCTCGTGATCTCGTCTTCAGGAGATGACAAGCTAAGCCAGTTAGTTATCACGACCGTTTTCTCACATCAATGAGAAAAAAAAAGGGTGTTTGCTGATTTCAGATGAAAATGGCGGATCAAGGAGTTTCCATTTTTGATAAAATCCTCAGATTCTACTTCGGACCCCCGAAGTCAATAGCCGCTACGTCTTTATGGTGGATCGAGCCAATATGGATTCTTGTTTTCACGTGATAACGAGAAAAATAATTTATTATGCAGTCAAGAACGACTTGACTTCCAGAGTCCGGAAGCTCAACTTTCTGGAAGTTCCAATCTGAAATGTTTATTAGGACAGCAGCTCCGACTCCATCAGTTCAAAAATATCTGGATATATAATAGAGAGACTGTGGAACCTTCTGGAAGCTCCTTTCACTGGACGACACAGGTGGATTCTGGGGTTGTAGATGTCGGTAGAAATGCAGCGGTGACATTGAGAGGCAGACAAAGATATTTGATGTTTAAATCGTAGTGGAGGGGAATTACTTGCATCTACTTGTTGTTCTGCGTTGACTTTGTATTTGAATCCGGAGGTGAACTCAGCATTAACGTTCGGGCGAACGCCGGCTCCATCTCAGAACCCGGAGAGTTAAAGGGCATCCCAGTAAAGGCTCACTGCGTGTAACTGCAACAAACCAGGGTTCACATCCAGTATGTATTATACATGGTTCCATCTCCAATCTTCATCATTGTTTGATCATCTTGTCGACCTCTGACATCAAAAATGAAACTCCGATATCGGACCAGAGCGTCTGAAGTCCTTACCAGAGCCGAGTCTCCACATGCGTCGTGTGTTTGCATCTTTATTTTACCCGGACCCCGCACTTCCTCATTAACCTTGAGCACATAGGCATGTAACTCAGGGAAGTGCGAATGCTGAGTGAGCGGGAGAAAGACGGAGAGAGCGAGGGAGCTGGCGAACGAAACACAACATTGTAATTACTGGCTACATGCTGGCTGGCAATCATAGCCTCTCTCCTCTTCACTTGTGTTACCTCCGCCCTTATTTCCTGCAGACCTCCGACATCGCTTTCGCTCTTTCCCCATTCTGCCGCTCTCACAGGGGGTGCAAGCAAGTGGGGTGCAGCTTTTTAGCATGGGGGCCCGCTGGGCGGCTTTTGAGCGGAAATACACCGCAGCTATCAGGCTTCTTCTAACTCTATTGAACAGAAAATTGCAGAGAGAGCGACGGTTGTGGAACTGCAGATAATTACAGCCATCACTGTCCCGCTTTCTGACGATGCCTCAGTCCCACCGAGGCCCGTGAGGATATTTATAGAGCCTCGTCTTCTAATCTTGCTTCAGTCCATGCTTAGGTATTATTATGTCTGTGTTGAGGAAAGGTATAATATAAACTCTCCTGAAGACCCCAGGATCTTCTTACTTCCACTTACACATTCTCCTCCCGTCGAACGCTGATGCCGATTTGTGACTCTCTGCATCTCATCAGACGCTCAAGGTAGCGTTTAGCATCTGTCAGTCAGAACTTCTTAAACGTGGCGAACATAAACTGGCTTCAGAGCCCGAAACTTCTCGTTTAGTTTTATGGAAGGACTGGTGGTGTCTTCTGGGGGTGGGTGAATGTTTCTCTCGTGAAGAAATAATGGGAATAATGTTTTGATGGGCTAAAAAAGAAAATAAGATCCTCTTGAAGCTTTATGGGATTCCACAGGGTTCTATTTTAAAAACGTTTATATTTCTGTATCAAACTATATGAATAATATTTATATATATATATATATAAATAAATTGCTTCTTATTACATATAATTGTCATGATATTTGTTGTTTTTATTGTTATATCTGCTAAGTGACCTTGAGTTTCCTGAAAGATGCCAATAATTAAGCTGGATTGGAAAACGTAATCTTGACATAACCAAACTAATAAACTTGTGTTTCGTTTTTCGATTCAATTATGAATGAAACAAGTAAAACTTATAGTAATGTTATAGTGTTTTTTTAAATACATTTCCCATTCAGAAAAATGGAATCACCAGAGAATGAATTTAATCTTGCTTTTTCTCCTATAAAACTGATTTAAATCTTATTCCTATTTTTTAACTGTTCTAATTCTATTGTTTTCATAAAAACAGATTAAGTTGATTCCCTGAAATTGAATTACACAAAAAATAAAAAATAAAAAGTGAGGATCCTTTCTTAATTCCAGCACTTAAAGTAAGAGTAACGGTATACTTAGACCCTTGGGAATAAAATAGAGAAGTATTTATACTTTCATGTAACACATTTTTTCCCATTTCTTACTTGGCTTTTATCTCTATTTAAAAAAAAACATATATATTTAAATCAAAGCAACCGCTAGATTGAGCTTTTTGTATAAAGATCTTCCTCCTGATTCTTTCCACCTGTGTCTTTATTTCCCTCTGCAGCTGCCGTAATTCCCGGCGTTTCCTTGTTTTTCTTCATCGCGGTTTTTGTATGTTGCGCCTGTCGTTTCACGTTAGGACACTTTTTGAGTCTTCCACAACTTTCCAACTTTATTGACAAAAAAAAAAAATGCTGATTCATCGTATAATTGTGCAACTTTGGATTTTTATATCTTCATTAATGCTTCACAGAACGTCCCAACTTTTTGGGAATCGCGCTTAATCAAATAGTTCCTGCATGAGGCTGTACAAATATGGACTGAGGATTACTTTGAAAACTTGGTCAGGATTTCTTTCTTTGTATCATGTAGATATTTGCAAAATATTACCGCAAAAAAGAGGAAAACATGTTGGTTTTGTTATGAGGCTAACTATCCTCTTAAAAACTGAGCTTGAGTGGGAACTTCAAACTCGTGGACCTTTTGTTTTATTTCTCTATTTAACCAGTTTTTAAATCATTTATTTATTTCATTTTCTTGGGTCTTGGGTTTTGGGGGGGGGCTGGTTACTAGCTGACCCATGGACGCGGGGTTTGTGGGTCGACACACAGAGACAATCAACCATTCACATTCACGGAAAATTTAGAGTCACAAATTCATGTTTTTGGACCACCACACAAACTCCACAAAAAAAGGCCCCAAAGGGCAGATGGGGATTTGAGCCTGGCACAGTTATTTCTGTAAGGCGGTTGCTCTGCCCACTTTTAGGTCCTCTAATAACTTGAATCGAGTAATAATTTGTAAGGGCCATTAGTTTCTGTCTAAATCTAACATCTATCATTATACAATGACTTAATATCGATTTCCTGTCACAGTTCACTTCCTTTATGAGCGACAAATATGTTGATACAAACTCATAGCTACAAATGAAGTGGAGCTTCGTTTCATCGCAGCAGAAACATTTGGGGCAAACTGATTGGTAATCCTCGGGTGTGGGCTGTCAGCCTTTTGATTCCAGGTACGTTGAAAACCGCCATGCTGTGCAGACATCTGCTCGTGGGATGCAGCGTGGGGTCTTCCAAGAGGGCCTGCTGGTTTGAAATCTGGCTTGAGCTTCTCTAACAAACCTTGGAATCTAAACATCGGCAGTGAAGGCATGGTGGTCTGCTTAAGTCAAGGCTCATGGATATTCACATTTTACTCACTAACGTGAGCTTTTCTACAAAAACCCTGTTTCTCTCTAACATAACTTCACATTGAATTTGACGAGTTCAATTGCTTGTACAAAGCAGGGGAGTGAGGGCTTTTTGGGGGGGTACGCTGTTGTCAGGTCCAAACGCAGTTCCGATTAGCTTTTGCCCATTTCCTGTTGTCCAGACAGGTGATGTCTTTTTTGCACCACGGCATCGAGCAAATTTCTTACCCGAGTTAAAAAAATGTACGCCTCCATTCAACCACATTTGCGTCTACTTGTGGCTTTGCACATATTCTGGTGTTGTTCAGTGTGAGCAGGGCACGACAAGAACATCCATCTGTCCATTTTCTTATTCTTTTCGGTGTTGTGGGAGGGCTTGAGCCTATCCCAGGTGACTTTACACCCTGAATAGTTAATCTTCGGGCAAACACAGACAAAAACAACCATTCACACCATATCACATGTTTTTGGACTATGTGGGAAGAAGCTCCTAGAGGGAACCCATGCAAACCCAGGAGGAGCATGCAACTCCACGCAGAAAGACCCCAGGGCCACAGGTGGATTTGAACCCAGAACCTTCAACTGTGAGATAACTGTGCTACCCAAGACAGGATCATCCATCTATCCAACCATCCACTTTTTACTACTTATCCAGGGTCAGGTCGCTGTGGCAGCAGGCTAACAAGGGATTTCCACATGTCCCTTTTCCCGGCAACACTCTCCAGCTGATCTTTGGGATCCCAAGGTGTTCCCAGGCCAGGTCTCCTCCCTGTTGGACGTGCTTGAAAAATCTCCAAAGGGAGGCGTCCAAGCCTTCATCTGGTTTCCTATCACAAACGGGGGAGGAAGACAATGTTTGATCACATTTAATGCCTCGTATCATGGACACAAGCTTTAGAAACTCACATGAGGTATGTAGCCGTAAAAAAAAACAAAAAAAACCTGCACCCACTGCCTGCTTTTACTCTGGAGGTACTCAGCTGTTCATGAGTCCATGTGTCTCCTGCCCCCCCCCCCCTCACTGAGAGTGTGAGCTGAGACAGAAGGCTGTCAGGAGGAGGGTGGGATGCTGCTGTGTATTCTACTGCAGAGTTTGGAGAAAGTGAAGGGCAAGTATTCTCCCCAGTTTTCTCTCCAGCTGCAGTGCAGGTTAGAAACAGAAGGTCTCGTTGTGACGTTCCACGGACTCAGCGGCAGGAATTTCTTAGAGGACGGGTAAAGGGGATGAAGCTCACGGCGCGCTCCGTGGGATCCTTCAAAGTCAGAGTCACCTGAGACTGTTGGTGACTTCATGCGGTACAAAGGAGTGTGTCGACTGTTCTAGTGTCGGCTGTTATGCTCTGTGAAAAACGCAGAAAACTTATATTTGTAGATTCAAAAATATAGAGACTTCAAAAGTGGGGAAGTTTAATAAACCCAAGATTAAAGGACTACTCCACTGCTTTTTCATGGTTTAACCAACTTTAAACACATGTAAAATCTACTCAACCGTCAAAAATCAAATGCTTGCATTTGGTTGGTTGGACATATTGGTTGACTTTATTATTACCCCGAAAAGTCCGGGACAGTATGGAATCGTCATCTCCGACATCGCTTCATGTTAACAGGGTTACTAATAATCTATTGCATGGATCATTTCAAAACTTTATATCCAAATATACCTTAGTGCAAGGGAGAACTGGATTGATTTTGGGATTGATTTTTTGAAAATTTCAACCACAAGTGTCTCAAAAAGTTTTCTGGATTCCAGAAATGGACCATCATTTATCAACCATTAGTCCGATTTATTTAAAATCTGGTGAATACCAATTGAGGCCAGGAGATTTATCTTGTATCTATAATATTCATTTTACTCTTATTGTTCAGACTTTACTCACAAGAAGGAGTTTTTTTTCATGAAAAAGGACGTTTTTTGGCCATAATTTCCTAACCGTTGGTATGATATAGTCCAAATATGGTGAATGTGAATTGACTGGAGGAGATCTATCCTCTTTTTTAAACTAATAGATCAGACATTATATATGGACATCACCTCATGTTTAATATGAAGAGTTCAATCAGGAGGATTGTTTGTAAAACGCAGGGCTGTGGGGGCTTTTCTGGGATATACCCTTGCTCTTGGGGACGACAGCGTAGTTTGTGGTATCAATGTTTTGGGCCGGTCAAGGAGATATCAGCCGTTCTCATCAATCGGTGACATCTGTCCAATCACAGTCACCTTCATTCTTAGCCTGCCAACCTTCAGGCTCTTTGTTCATCTAGTTCTTCCATCCCGTCTTCACCAACTTCATCATTCATCATTCTCAGCAGATGATCAGCCACCACCACCAGTGAGAGGATATATCTCTACCCTTCCATCATGATCTCCCTGGGGAACCTAAACACCAAAGACTTTCTGACAGACTGATGATCCCACGTTCTTTTGAAATAAAAAAATAAATCTTTCCGTAATGGACTTGTGAGAAGGCTGTTACGGTTTATATCAATAACGTTTGTAATTTGGAGCTGAATGGCTAGTTTTTAAGCCTCCTTTCCATGTCAGCTGACTTTATTCATGGTTGAAGGTTGAGTGGACCCCGCAGCTTCACTGTGTGGAACTCTATGAGGCTGCTGATGATGTTTGGGCTAAAACCCTCCAGGCCATAGACTGACTGCTTGTTAAATCACAATTCCTCCTTCCCCACGTATTAACCAATGAACTATGTTGATGATGTTCTATGAGACTTTTCTGTCAAGGTATTGACCAAAAGTCACGCAGTTATATGTGAAGGAAAAGCCTCTGGATGAATAAAAACACAATCTTAGTTAGAGCTACGGTTCGTAAGTCCAATCAGAAGCTTCGTTGTGAGAGATAGCTAACGCCGGTTATGAAATCATAATGGACATTTGAATAATAATTAGGCTTGACTTTTACTGGATTTATAACTCAATCAGCAACATGCAATCAAAAACACTCACGGTGAGTCCACACATTTACTGCCTCATTATTACGGCAATGTTTCCCCGGGGTTCAATACATTTGTGGGGATTTCACCGGATAAACCGACTGTGTCGTGTGAATGGTTCCCACTGATGGAGGTGTCGCCTTCCTCTCTCCTTGTCTAAAGTCTCCAGAGGCCCGGTATCCAGCCTGACCCACGAATCCGGTGGAAGCAGCACGAGAGAGAGAATTCAAGAGCTCGGCCAGTCAGACGTGAGACTTGGCTGGTTTTGGTGTGCAGCTCACCTCATTAGTTCATTAATAAATCATGCTATTATGTGAAGTAATTCTCTACTGCGTGCCGCCTTGAGCCCCTTACATACCCTAATATTAAAAATCACTTAACTGTCACAAATGTGACCACCATTTGTGTCCCAGAGTCTTCCATCTTCCATCAAGAGTTCTTGAAAGTCCTTCCTGTTAAGACAATAACACAAGAACTATTTCATGGAATTTTTTCAAATCTTATACCCACATACATCTTTGTGAGGAAAAACCGGAGTGATTCTGCGAAAGGCAGGTTCTAAGTTTCTGACAATATGGGGAGCTTTATCTCCAGAATTAGCCATAATTTCTCAACCCTTTATCCGATTTAATCCGAATCACATGCGTGTGAATGGACTCAAGGAGATCTATCTTGTAAATATCATAACTTACTTCTGTAGATCATGTTTGATTCAGTAGAGAGCTATTCTTCTTTTTAACGAAACACACTGGAAATGCTCAATAGACGATTCGATTATGGTAAAGTTTTAGAGCTTTGCCTTCAAAAGTTTCCGTGACGTAATTTCTCAACCGTTGGTACGATTTATTCATAAGTTGGTTCAAATGCATGGACTCGCAGAGATCTTTCTTGTATGGATCCTATTTTACTCTAACAGTTCATATTTTACTCAATAAGGGATAATTTTTTTATGAAAACACTGATTTTCAGCTATAATTTCTTAATCGTCCAATTTGGTCCATATTTGGCGCAAATGACTCGACTTGAAGATATCGGTATTGAATATACATTACATTCCACTATAATAGTATATAAATCATTCTCTAAGGAGAACTTTATTACGATTAACACTGTTTTTCAGCCAATACTTCCTTCTTGCTTGTCCTATTCAGTCTAACTCTGGTGAATATGAATTGACTCCAGGAGATCGATCTTAGAATTCACATTTTACTCTAAATCTTCATATTTCACTGACTAGGGAATCTAACTCTGTTTTTCAGACATGACTTCAGAATTGGTTTGAGTAGTTCAATCAGGGGGATTACTTGTGTAACTTTTCGGGGAATCACCATTGCTGTAGGAAACGACAGCTTAAGTCTAGCTATGTTATATTTCTGGGGACCACCTGGAACCCCCCTAAATGACACAATTTAAAGCCAGTGGTTTAAAAATGTTTTAGAAATACGAAATAAGCAAAAAAATAATGTTTTTCACGGAACTTCTCCGATACTTCTTAAAAGGGAATCTGTGATTTTTGCGTATCTCCTGCAGACTGCTAAGCTGCGGCGTAATTGTGAGCATGCATTGATATGCAGCTGCTGTAATGTCTGCAGGCTCTGCCTATGGGGCTTTCTCAGGGGGAGCTTCTGACATATTATTGCTAGATGGGTCCACTGCTGTGTGCGTTTGTACGTGTGTGTGTGCGTGTGTGTGTGTGTGTGGGAGCGAGAGGAGGAAAGAGAAAGAGGGTGTGTGTATGGAGTTTTCGCGAGGACATTTTGTACTTTATGTAATGAGTGTTGTTTCTGACACATGTGAAGTTAATTTTATTCCTATGTTGCGCCAAACGCTAAATCAAAGTGAGCGCATGGAACTTTCCAGAAAAAGCTAAATCCGGAATCTGCTCTTTATTTTACACAGAACTAACATCCTCCCATGAGCAAGCGCTTAACAAAGGTGGTGGGGAAAACTGCTGTCAAACAGGTAAAAACCTCAGAGCACATCCTGATTCTAGGTGGGCGGTTGAGTTGAGGGAGAGAGAGAGAGAGAGAGAGAGAGATGGGAGAGAGTATGGGACAGAATAAAAACAGCTTATTAATCATTCATTCCAATATATTCCAGTATTTATGATAAAAAACTGTAATGACTGTGTAATAACCCTGTATTAATGGTAATATGGTATCAGTGGGCGTCAGCCAGGACCACTGCACCGGGTCCAGCTATGATCCATCACATCCAGCAGGACAAGAACGCACAGACGGCAAGTCTTCAGGGAAGAAGTCCAGTTCGTAACATGCATTAATAATGAGTGATGAAGGTGTAGAGAAGGAGAAGAAGAGGAAGACAGAGAAGGTTTAGTTGGGAAGAGCCTGAGCCAGATTCAGTTGTAATGTTTTTCAGAAAGGAGAGAAAAGGATTTTCAATTCTTGATTTTACTGTGAGTGAAAGGAAGGAACATTGAAGAGAAATGATGATGTACCCTGGTTCTGGTCAGTACCAACGGAGCCGAATTCTAGGATGAGCTGGAGAGACTTTTCGGACTCGTTGGGACAAATTCATAATAGGGAAATGGATGTATGTCAATGCCTATCGGTCTTATGCAGCTTAGAGGATCCATAGAAAGTCATTCCAAATGGAAATCTTGACAAAGGGATTTATTTAACCAGGAATAACGTTCATACATGACAGTCCAGCAGAAACCCGACTAGATAAGAGTACCAGACTTGACATTTTAACAGAGTGGGAATTCATTCAAACCTTCCTGCATGTGTTATTTTTCTCACGGATTATCTCAAATCAAAGTCTTAGATGCGAGCAACCAAGCCTGACATATCTGAAATTGCAATATTCCAGTACTGTAGGCTAATTTTTTCCGTATTTTTTTCAGACAGTGTGCCTGATTATTTCAAATATTACTTTTTTGCATCGACTAGCTCTTGTACTTCCCTTTTTTCCTGGTCTCTAGTTGTATCTTTAAATAGTATTTATAGCTTTCTATCTCCTTTAATTTCCAATTTTTATTTTCTGATTTTATCTTATTTATTGGCATTTTACAAACTTGATGGGAATTTATTTAGAATTTTGTTGCTATACAAATAAAATCATTATTATTATTGTCGTTATTATTGCAATATGACAGACGTTAAAGAGGGCGGTCCTTGAAAGCTGTTTACTTCGGGAGTTAAAGGACCCACTGGAGGTGCTGGAGGCCGATCATCGGTTACATTCCTAGATGGTTTGTTTCTGAGATGTTTCTGGCCATGCGTATTCTTCTAAGCAACATGTTCCTCTCTTACCTCGACTCTTCCATCTGTTCCAACCTTCCCTCCTTCTACCTTTGACACTTTAAATAATCATCGTCATCTGTTCCTTCTTTCCCTCCTTCCTGCTTATTCCTCGCTCACTGTTTCTTCCTCTATTCCTGATCTCTCACCTCCTGTTTGCTGCTGTAATTTCTTCCCTCCCTGCACTTCATCTGCACGTCTCACACACACACACACACACACACACACACACACACACACACACACACACACACACACACACACACACACACACACACACACACACACACACTCACGCGCACACACACAGGAGAGCAGTTGATGACAGCAGCAGAGTAATCTGTCGCTGTCAGTAGAAGCGGTATGATGTTCACTGAGGGAGCGAGTGTCTGAGTCACTGAGTGCTACACTGTAAAACTTTGATGTTATTTTACGGTGAAATACATTGACCTGCGATAAAGTGCAATGCAACATGGGACAATAACTGCGTGGTTCAGCATATATGCCAGAATATCTATATTTACCGGAATGATCATCCTGGGAAGGTGAAATAAAATAAAATCGTGAAGGGAATGAGAGAACGAAAACTACCCGTTCCCCGTTTTGACTGGGCTCCGGATGACATCAAAAACTAAAGTTTTTTGAAAAATCTCACGTGACCTCTGTTGCGGGCTACACAAAGTACCCAGAGAGAGATGTGTACCCCAATTTAGATGTAGAGATTGAAACTAGTACAGAGAATGATAGAAAAGAACAAATCTGTAGGAGAAAAGTATAAAAAAAAACATATTTAGATTTATAGCAACAAAAGAAATCGTTGGATTATACTATATAATAATAATAATTCCCGATCAGGTTACTTTCTTTGTACCCACAGGTGGGTTTGGTTTGCAGTTTTAGAAAGTCAGGCATCCATTGAAAGTTACCAAAAAAAAGCATACGCCTTACAAATAGTAAATAAACATAATTACAAAATATACAAAATATACAATTAAAAACAATTAAACTGTAAAAATGCTGCAGTGATAATCAACAATGTGTTAAATTGTAATAAATACCAATGAAAACAACTAAAACGCACCGGACCTTAATTAATTGTATTATATTAAATATAAATGTATTATGTTAACATTTTTATATGTTAGACATTATACACATTAAACATACACATTAAACATACATACATATTAAATATTATAATAAATATATGTATATGAATATGTATATAATATATTGAAGATTCAGACGGAAAGGTTTTACAGTACATGCGTTTCATTTTCACGTGACTTTCATCCATATGTGTGTGTGTGTGTGTGTGTGTGTGTGTGTGCGTGTGTTTGTGTGTGTGTGTGTGTGCACGGGTGTCTGGGCCACAGCTAAGGTCGCAGACAGACAGGAGAGCTGATTGGCCGACTCTCCCCAGACATCTGACGAGGCATTCTGTCAGAGCGCGTTCACGCGCAGCAGGTCACCTCGTTTCCTCACACACTTACAGCTGTGCACACACACACACAGGACACACACACATGCTAGCACATACAAGCAAAGTCACAAGACACACACACACACACTAGCAAATTTACCCCCCACACACAAAGGGCACACACACAAAAACAGGAGACTATGCCAGCACACATGGTCAAACACACACAACCACACACACACACACACACACACACACACACACACACACACACACACACACACACACACACACACACACACCACACACACAACCACACACACATTCACACACACACACACACACACACACACACACACACACACACACACACACACACACACACGCGCACACACACACACACACACACACACACAGAGGACAGAACCATAAATCATTGTCAGAGTTAACGTTATTCAGCAGCTGGTTGCCTCTTAGTGAACGGCACAGCAATAAGCTTGTTGTTATTTACACTCGTCCGTTTGTTTACCTTCATTATTGATTTCCCATAATGCTCGGGAGCTCAGTGCCTACTTATGACAGATTGAGCTTTTTTTCTTTCTTTTCAGGTATATTATGAAAACTTCTCCCTCACCTCTCTTCAGTTCAGTCCAGTTAGTGCCAGTGGAATAACTGAGTACATCTGATCAAACATGCTGGAATTAAAAAGGAAAAGAGGAAACAGCTGTTTGACTATTGTTAAAAAGCATGAAAAAAAACAAAACTCACAATTTCCTTCCACACAAATGGACATTCCTGGATATTTCTACCATCATATCTGTCGGGTCACAAGGAAAAAAACAAAACAAAAAGAAGATAATATTTAAATGAATAAATTAAATATCAGGCTCAACAGTCCCCTTCCATTAAATAAGATCCAACACCATCATAATAGCTGCTCTCAGGGTCCCGTGAAAGTCAAATAAATACATCCGATTCATGGATTCACCATGAATACGTTGTCTGGATTGTGATCCTTCTTCAAAGTTTCCATTTTTAGTTTTGGCAAAGAGGTTCATTGGTATCATGAAGGTGGCGTCCTTATAAAAATATTATCAGGGCAGGTCATTCAGTAGCAGAGATGCAGGAAGGTTTGCCATGGGCGAATATGACTCCAGTTCCAAAAAAAAAGAAAAGAAAAAAAAGGGAGATTACACTCTTAAAAATTAAACATGGAGTGCGTTTGCATCAAATGTCTTTTTTAAGTTGAAAGATCTAAATATTTGCCTCTTTGACAAAAGCATTGAGGTGGTAGATAAAACACATAATTGTGTTCAGCAAATGAAACATAACTTTTTTTTTCTCCATTATATTCAACATAGCAGTAGTGTTGGCCTAATAATCCTGATAAGAAGGATTGGTAACATTTGCTCAACGTATTTCAATCACAGACGACGAGATGTCGAAAATATAAATGATTTATTACAACAGCTGATGTGTGATAATGAGTCTATTAGAAAGTCCTGGGGGAGAATGTGATTGAAGGGTCTTTGCCCTGAGCAGAAGCATGGAATACCCCCCCCCCTCTGGAGTCTGGATAATGGTGGTGGTGGCTGATGACTCTGCTGAGGCTGATGAATGATGAAAGTAATTGATCTTCGAGGACCAGGTGGAGATGGGGAGGTGGAGGGCGCATGAACCAGCACCATAAAGAACTAGATGGATGGAGAGAGAGTCGTATTTACAGACGGCACCTGATGATGATGAGGTGATGATGAGGCTACGCATGCAGGTGTGTCAGTGAGGGGAGACCAAGCATGTGTGAAAGGTGGGGATAACATGTGGAATGAGCGGTAACTGTGGTCGTACAGTGAAGATAGTCTTCATGTCAGAACTTAAGCTTAATCTCCATTTAGTAGGTTTTTTTTCTAACCTTTTTACCATTTATTCAACCTGGAGTTTCTATGAGAAAAAAAGAAAATGTTTGATTTTTGATTTTATTATAGGTGTATGCCAAAATCTCAATAAAAGCAGGATGCAGTGATTTGAAAATCGTTTGTGGCTAAATTTAATCTTTGCGTAATTTCATGCAGCCTGTGCATTGATTGGCTCGGGAAGAATTTTTGTCAGTAAACACAGTTTGTTGTTGCATTCACAAATGAAACATAAGACTCTGTACCAAGATATCAACAAAATACAGAAACGGCGCCGACTGTTCCAACTAAAGAGGAAAAGAACCATCCGGATTGATGGGGTTCAAAGGTCAACATCTGTGGTGGTGTGTGGGGGAGTTAGTGGGTAACCTGCACATCTGTGAAGACTGAAAGGTACATAGAGGCTTTGGAACAACATATGCCATCATCTAGATGACCACTTTTTCTGGGACGTCTCGAGGGACGAGGAGTCATAGTTATCCAAGTTGGAGGTAGGGCTTCCGAATGAGATGAGCGACATGCATTTAAATGGCAAACGTGGGATGCCTCCTCCAGAACTTTGTATTTTTTTGTAACTTTTTGTAGTTATTACTGACTTTGTGTATGTGTGCGTACATGTGGGTGGTAGCAGAATCCTCTCGGGTTTTTTTTTTGTTGATTCAAAGTTAATTTTTGACTTTATTCTTTTTGAAGGAAGGAACCTTTAAACTCAATATATCGGAGTATGAGTAGGCTGGTTTGTGCTTGAGTTTGTCCAGCACACACCAAACTTTGCAGAAGTTAAGTTTAAAAGACTACTTGCCCTGTTTTTAATACTCGTGTATTCTTCTTTTATACAGCGTATCCCACACTATCAATTTCTTCGGCTGTTTCTTGGAACTCTTCCCAAAAAACTCTAGATTTTTTGGTCACCAGAGATCATTTTCAGCCTTTTTTTTCACAGGATCACTTTAATATCAATCATGAATTTTGCCTCCCGCCATTAAATGAATAATTTCACGGACACCATCTCCTATGGGATGATTTGATTGGCTGTCAGGCCAGAAGGGTGGGACTTAACTCATCAGAAACCAGCTGTGCGTGATTAGGAGAGAGATTGACAACACCTGTGGGACTGATTTGATGTTTGGGAGGTGGAACTTACATCACACGCTGACGGAGGAGAACTGAGCTGAAGGAGGCAAGTTGTTTTTGTAATTTTGTAAAAGAGTGAGCCCTCAAAGTTTATATCTGGTTATTAAATCCACGAAAAAGTCAGGGATGTTATGGAATCATCATCAGGTCGTGTCCGCATCCGCAGATCTTTTGTGTTAACGCGTTAACTCTAAAGCTACTTCATGGATCATTATGAAACGTTTATACCCACGTAGCGATTAGTGTGAGGGAGAAGTGGATTGATATTGTAAAAAGTTGGTTGTATATTTCTGATACTAGGGGCAGCTTTATGTCCAAATTGTTTGTTTTCGGGCCATAATTTCTCAACCGTTGGTCCGATTCGGTCCAAATATGGTGCGTATGAATCGACTCAAGTAGATCTATATTAATTATATCATGTTTTACTCTAATAGTTCATATTTTACTCACTAGGGGGAGCTTTTTAATGAAAAACACATTTTATCCCATATATTTGAAAAACTATCATATGGATCATTTTACCGTTGGACTAAACCATCAACCATTGGATTACACCATCTGATTTAGTCCAAAGTTGGTGCACATAAATCAACTTCAGATCGATCTTGTAAATATTATTTTTTACTCCAATAGTATATTTTACTTGCTAGGGGGAGATTTCTTATGAAAATGCTGTTTTTCCTTACTTCCTATTCACAGATTTTGACCAGTTCAATCAGGGGGATCGCTTGTACAACACAGGGGATTGGGGGCTTTTCAAGGATATGCCCATGCTCTCGGGGACGACAGTGCAGATTTTTTCTTCGGCCTGTTTTTTGCTACTTAAGGTAATTCATTCAACACTTCTAATGGTTTTAATAACATGACCAACACCATCATAATAGCTGCTCTCAGGGTCCTGAGAGGTCCAAGTTACATTCAACCAGATCCGACAACATAGTTTGAAAGCAAAAAAACAACAAAAAATGACTTTTATCTAAGTAAAATATATAACTATAAAAGCCAAATGTGACATTTACAGGAGATTGCATATCTCTGACAAGGGTCAGCATTTCAAACATCATTTTAGAAATATTTTCCATTTGCTCTATTTCATATGAAATTCTGCTAAAAAGAATAATGGGTCGTGTTTCTGTTGTTGTTGTTTAACACGCCAATGTTTGCTATCCTTTTGTCAGCATCACCTCTATGACCTGGCCGTCTTCACTTTCACATACTGTACTGTGAATGTGCCGGCGTGACCTCAGACTCCTGAGGGGTTTTAAAACAACAATAATAGTGAGCTGGCTCTGTTTGGGCTCTGGGTTATGAACACGTAAAACGTCCCTATGGCCGCATGGTTGTCGGACTAGCTGTTTGACCTCAGACGTAGAAACACGGAGTCGACCACATATATATGTCCCGAGATGCAGCACAAATTTCAATGACCGCAGAATCTTGAGTTGAACTTCCCTTCCATCCGTTCTGAGAAAAGATGGGTAAGTTTCAGCAAACATTATAAAGGTACTCCCAAAGTTACCCGGATATCCGAGTTATCCCTCCTCATAGTGCAGCTTCTTATCTTGGTGCGAGCTGGACCGGAAAGTCTAAGCTAGTCTCAGTGAAAGCAGTTTTGTGTAATAATATATTTCATATATTTGGTCTTTCCAGAATACTCCTACTCGTAATATTCAGCATGCAGTGAGTTCATTGTCTCTGTCCACAGTGAACCGCTCCCCCACAGTTCAGGTGGCTCCCTTGCATTTCTTTTGACTCGTATGAATAATTTATTTTCCAGTTTAATATTCCAAATTGCGAAGCGTGTTAAAATTGCAGGGAATCTGGAGGACCATTGGACTCTTAATGTAAAACTGCCCACACACAAACACACACAAACCATGACTCAGTCCCCCGCCCATCAGAGGAATTCAGCCTCAGTGGAGCTACTGCTACCGTTATGTCCGTTTCTGACTGGCAGCGAGTGTTTGCAAGTTTCAAATGGAAACATATAGTCCATACGACAGAGTGAGTTTGTATGTAAGCAGTTGCGTGTGTACAAACACACAAACACACACTTTTTCAATCTAGAGCCAATTTGGCAGCGGCAGTGGTGAGGCCATTGGCAGTGGTGCCAGACGACCACAGGGACAAACAAGTCAGCCGCACACATTGGCCAGTACACACACTCAGGGTGTTTGTGTGTGTGTAGTGGGTTTAGTATAATGCATATTCATAGAGTTAGTCATCACAGTGAATATTCATACTGCTAACATTTTGTAGTGTATTGCTAAGAGAGGAGGGAAGTCATTATGACAATTTCTGTAAGTACCGGTTTCCATGAAACAGAAACTTATTAATATTCACATGTACGTCGTACTGACGTAAACCTGTTTTATTGTACACCCCTAAACGTTTATGAATACAGACATCTAAGGGTGTAGTGCATCGCTCAACTTCACTTGTCGACTAAAGTTGACTTCACTTATCAAACATAGGCCAAGATCGACTATTCTAAAATACAAGGAAAGAAGGTCCACAAATGCTTAAATGCCAGATTATACTGCCTCTTATTTTAATTATTTATTTTACAACCAAATAGAAGTATTTATTCTTACAATTTGTATTTTGTAAAGGCATAGAATGAACTGCAACACATTCACCGTCTCTACAAATCTGCCTAGAAGGCCGAAACTAACATGAATAACTGCAGTACATTTCCGTTGAATGCGGTTCAGGTATATAGCGAGCATAAATGTACACACACACACATACACACAGAGGCCACATGTCTACAAAGGTGAAGTAAAAAATATATTAGATAATCTGCTGTTTCACTTAATAGTATGAAAAATATTCCAAAACTCTGTGATGGCTGTTCAGAAATAAAAGGAAAAAACGGAGCCCCACTTGTGACTTGAAGAAAAAGAAATGATAGCGATATCAACTCGCTCCCTTAACTTAGGAAAGTCATGGTTTACATATTTTTAAACCTTAAAAAGAATCAGACTTATGAATGGAAATTACCTAAATCATTTGACCCTCATTAGACTTAAAAAAATAAAAATAAATCCTGCCAATCGAATGGATACATAGTTAATGCTGCCTCCTTGGTGATCCCCTTGACCTGTGGTGTCCCCCAGGGCTTCATCCTTGGCCCCCTACTCTTAGCTCACACATGCTGCTCCTGGGTCATATTATAATCAGGTTCAGCCAAGTGGTTCACATTTTTCTCCCGGCCACGGCAAAGGCAACAGGGTGCATCCAAGGGTACCCAACCAAATTAAGAGGAGGGAAAAGGTGAGGAGAGGAAGTTCACACCACATTTCATTTTATTTTATTGAACCCTTCATTTTACCAGGAAAGTCTAATTTAGATTAAGAATCTTTTTTTTTAGGGCGTCCTGGTCCAGAAAGGCAGCCGCAGACAGAGTAACAAACAGACAGAACACAGAAATAACAATCTACATAAGAATAAGATACAAACTTAAATTAAAAACGTCATAGGTCGGGATTGAAACATCCATATTTGTTAAAGACATCTATACCAGTCAAAACGTCTGCAGCCAGAAGTCTCTACATCCAGGTCTTTTAAGGTGGTTCTGAATGGATGCATGTCAGAACTGAATGAATGATTTTGTCGCTGGCTGAATACTGACTCCTGTTGTTAGGCGCCGACCGAACAGGCGTTATATAAGTACAGTCCATTTACCATTTACGACGACTCCGAGCTCCACCTCGCAGTCCAGCCGAGCTCCAGAACCACTGCCGTCCATCCTGCCTGTGACGCACCCCCTGGCGCTGGCTGCTTCACAGCGCGCTCCCCACCCTGGGAGAGGAGGTGGCCCTGGTGATCATCCTTCCTAACCGAAGTGTAGAAGGGTGCTTTAGGGTTCTTAGGAAGTACAATTTCAGAACCATGGCTTCAGATTTGGATCAGCAAACAGCTCCAGTACGAGCTGAAGATCACGAACCGATGAAGCCAACAGAACCACCGAACCATGATTTGTATTTTATGGATGGGTATCTGTGTGTGTCTGTGTGTGTGTTTGAGCCTCTGCTGCACAAATAAAGGTGTAAACGCTCACGTGCACACAAACATCGTTTACAGCAGTTAACCAAATTTTTTCCATCTGTTTGCAGAGACGGCCAAACGGGGCATTAAAACGTACACATGGACGCCTCACAGACACACACAGGGGCAGATAGAGACAGCTTGACAAACACACCTTCCCAAATATGGACACACACATATACACACTTCTTGAAGGGCAGCCAAACCGCACAGAGAGGCTGCATGGTGGCAACTGTATCAGGGTTAGGTTGTGTGTGTGTGCTTTTTAGAGGTTGCCAGCAACCAAACCAGGGCAAATCTATTTATACAGCACAGTGCGGATGGAGTCTTATCTAGCATCGATGGCCTCGAGCCCCCCACACACACATCCTGCACTACTGCCACACACTGATGGCACAAGTTGTCCTTTTATCACATCCGACTCCTGCGCCCAGCATTGTTATTGTATTCCACGTCAGTGGGTTTGGGCTGGGTCCAAGCGTCAAAATGGTGAAGATGTCAGCTTCTGGCGAGGGACACTCAAGGCGGATTGTTACATTTAACTGTTGCTAATTAAGCAAGACGCTCAGTTTGATAGTTCTGGTGCAGGGAGTGCAGCTGATGGCAGGTGGGGGTGAGGTTCTGTGCTGATTATTCTTAGAGTGTATTTGCTCTTCCCTCACCTTGTTCTGCTCCACCTCTGGATGTCAACAACAGAGCAGGTCTGGTGATGGTTCAGATCTATTTATGGTTTGCTGAGCTTAAGTCAAATAGATCAATGTGGCTGTCAGATGAAAGTAGAATTAAGTTTCATGATGCAGGTTGGTTTTTTTTTTGCAGCTTGTGGTTCTCATTAGTATGGATCCCTGTGGTTTATGGAGTGAGAGAGGGATGCATAGCATTCCTGCAAACAATAGTCCCTATATAGGTTTTGATAACGGTTAAAGTACGAGTTCTGAAGTTCTGCCTTTAGGCGGCAACCATCTGGCGAATCATGGATTTTATAAGACTCATGGGAAGATGAGTCTCAGAAAACTGGACCAGCCTTCATGACCAGAAGAACATTCTTTACTTTAATTCAACTAACATTTTTATACCCCCTGCCAAAGGGGGGAATATAGATTATCCTTGTCCATACATCATGTAATTAATAGGAGACAGTCTATACGTAACATCTCCTAAAAACCTCTGGACAGAATTCAGTGCAACTTCAATCAGAAAAAAGAGAGAATGAAGTAATGATGAAAAATGTATTACAACACGTGATATGTAACGATAAGTCTACGAAAAAGCCTCTGGTGGTCAGACCCTTCAGGGAGATTGTGAGCGAAGGTCCTCTACCCTGAGATGCAGCAGTCTGCAGTATGAGTCAGCTGATGACTCTGCTGATGACGGATGGATCTGCAAGGACTAGGTAGAGATGGGGAGGTGAAGGGCAGCGTGAAAGAACTAGATGAATAGAGAGAATCATCTTTTAAAAGACAGCAGCTGATGATGATAGGCTAATTATGAAGGTGTGTCACTGTGATTGGTTAGATGTGGCCAACTGAACGAGCGCAACTGTTATCAATTGATGCCCCAGGCCGTAAAGCGGGTAATTGAGACTGAGCATGTGAGGAAGGTGAGGATAATACTGTACAGTGGAATGAGCAGAAGCTGTGGCCTGAGTGTGCGAGAGGATAGTCTTCCTGACTGAACGTTCAATAGAGTTCCATTTCTCACACACGCTGTAAGGACCTTTTAAGATGTTCCTCCCATAGTATCATTTGAATTTAGTCACATTTGAATTTAAGAATTTAAGTGATTGTCATGACATTTGCTCACTTTTTTCTATTCATGCCATCCAACTGACGAAGATGAAGAAGAGTAAATCCTGTCTGTGTTAAAAATCATATTCAACAATCAACAGAATATCCATCCTGAGATTGTCCCAAGGAAGACTACAGACCTTTAGGAGCTGGAATTTTCTTTCCCATGGTTCAAATCAATCTGTACTCCTTTTTCATGACGTCATGTCGGCGCTTCATTCTCCAATCCTCTGCAGGATTCATGAATGTTCAAATCAATGAACCACCGAAGCTCGCGTCCACTAAAGGTGGATTAACGTATGCATCCATTAATAGCCTTCAGGAGAGAGACAATGTGCAAAGCCTCTTTCATATGCACTATAAAAGGTGAAGCGATGCGGCCTTGACGGACTTGTCGATGAATAACCTCCATGTCTTTGCAGCCAGCAGGATGAAGTATCGGGTCGGGGCGGGTCCATCAAGGTCTGTGGCAGCGTTGATGACGATTCCATAATATCCCTCTCTTTTGGGGATAGGACTACTTGAAAGACTTGAATATAAATGAAGCACAACGACAAAATGAGACCACCTGAACCACCTAGAGACTTTTTACATTTTGCCGTTTCGTTCGCGTAACAACATTTTGGGGACCTAAAAACACAATCTTTTGAAAATGGAATGAAAGTGCAATTATTTCGTCTTGTAAACAAAAGACAATTATTGTAGAATGATTTTTTTCTTTTAGGTTTTTTGGAGAAAGCCATGGACTCAACCATAAAAACAATGTATGTCAATCACATAAATGCACTTTTTTTTAGAGGAGGAAGGAAGAAAAAACAATAAGTCAAGAAACTTCCTGAAAGAACCAATGCATGCCTGTTTTATTGTTCCCCTTAGAGGTTTATGAATAGGAATAGAGACATCTCAGGGTATAGACCGTTGCATGAGGCTGCTAAGAGAGCTATCATTTCAGAACCACGGCCATGGATTTGAAGATGCAGCAAATCGCTCCAGCGAATGCTGAAGATCACAAAACCGATGAAGCCCACAGAACCATGATGTGTAGTTTATGGATGGGTATCTGTGCGTACATGTTTATGAGCCACTGCTGCACAAATAAAAGGTAGAAACCGGCTGTATCCTCATAATTTACAGCAGTAAACCAAATATTTCTCATCTGTTTGCAGAGGCGTACAAACATGGGATAAACATGGGATGTGCGTGTCCACATGTTCTCCTCAGAGACTCTGGTTTTACTGGCCTGGCATGCATACCGCAGCATTTTCCACCAGTTTTGCAGATCCTTGACTATAAGGATCATTTTCAGAAGCTAATTGTATTTACACAGACGTATTAAACAAAAAAAAAAAAAGAAACATAAAGAAAAACATTCTCATGTTTTGGCTTTGTTGTCATATAAACTTGCGCCTTGATTACATGTAGAGCACAACTGGTAGTTTCACCTCTCAGCTGTGGCTCTGCGGTTATAACGGATATGCACTCATCAAAAGGTTGTTAGTTCTATACAGACCACACGGTTAAGTGTCCTTGAGCAGGATAAAGAATCCTGATTGGCTCCAAATTGCTATTCTGTGATTGTGTGAACTGCCGAGGTTTGTGTTTTAAACGCTTTGAGTGGTCGGACATACCAGAATGTTACTCTACAGGGGTAATCCATTCCCCATTTACTCCTCGCTGGGTATAATCTTATTCATTTAGGGTAAATGATCAGAAATTAAGATTCAATACATTTATTGTCATATGCAGAGTCAAAAACAGTGTTTTTTTTTTTTCATGTGGTCAATATCCACATGAAGTGGGATTGTTGGACTTGTGAGTGAATGAATATCCTGCATGTCTTTGCAGCCAGCAGGATGAACTATTGAGATTTGATCCAAATGTAAAGTGCCTTATAAATTAAATGTATTATTATTATTACTGGTCCTTCAAGGTTCAGTAAGAGTAATAAATGATCAAACATGTCCTTCCTTCCTAATATTTTGTAGTTTTCTGTTGTTGGCCATAAAATAACTGGCAAAAATATTAATACAACTAGGACTTTGGTGACGTCCCCAACAGCAAGGGTGTATCCTCAAAAAAGGCCTAAAAACACAATCTTTTGAAAAATGAATCCAGAGTAAAATCTTTCGTTCGTTTCCGTTCTGTCGATCTGTTCAGGGTAGCGGGGGCTGGATCCTATCCCCGATGACAGTCGCCAGTTCATGACAGACAACCATTCATACTCACATTCACTCTATGGGCATTCAGATTTGCAAATTCGCAGATACAATTAACATTTCTAAGATTCAATTCACAGAAATCCAGTTTGGACTAAATAAATCCAATGTTTTAGAAATGATGGCCCAAATTGTTTTTGAGATAATCCATTTTTAGAGATTAATCTCCCCCTAGTGGCGGAAGTATTCCACTGACCAGTCCCAAAATCCCAGAATCCAGTTCTTCCTCAAACTAAGATCTGCAGGAGCGTGCAATTCAAAAATGCAGAGAAATATTTTCACTATGTTGTACTCACTATGGCTGTAAGTGATAAATAAAGGAACTCATCTTCTTAACTCTAAGGATCTGTTGTGGCGGCGATAAAGATTTCACAATAATCCCGACTTTTTAAGGATATAATTATAGTATTTAATTATAATAAAATTAAAACAATTCAAAAATTAAAACGCATTAAAAATAAAAATAAATTGAGGTTTAACAATGAGTTGAGGATAAACCTGATTTAAAAGTAAGGCGCCGACGGCATCAAGCACATAGAAATACAAAATAGGGATAAAAAAAAAATAGAAATAAATACAGATATTTAATACCCTCTATTTAAAATGTACCACCCAACACTTTTAAAAACATACGCTGATATTTCTCTCCTTTAAAAATGACCCATATCTGATACGGTCTGCACTGCTGTGGTTGTGCATCCACATCATGGGATGTCAGTTGTTAACGTTTGTGCTAATTGCGGGTGACGGTTCGTCTGGGAGGCAGTGGCACAGTATGATCACCCAGGCATGTCTCCTCCATGCATCACCCCCCTCCCATCTCTGCGCGCACTCACACATTTGGCTGCAGTAGGAGGATCGGCAGAAGCCCGGGTGGCTGTGATGGATGGGCGAGTGTTATTATGCATGTGTGCACCATTAGTTTGCTTAAATCTGGGGGCTAATCTGCTATCGTGTCATTGGCAGTCTTGGATGAATGTAAGTGCAAATCCAGGCAAACGCAGGGTGGAGAATGACGGTACTAGGAAGTGACCTGGGTGGTGTTGGTGAGGAGATAAATGGCCTTTCCCTCGTTCCATTCCTCTCTCTACTTGCTGTCTCTTGCTCTACCCATTTTGAGAAGGTCAGAGAGTCAGGGGGAGGGAGTACTCATCTCCTCACATGCTTCGTCCTGAATAAGGTGTCCTGTTTAGTGCGCCGTACAGGGAGACACTACAGCATAGCCCTGAACTCCACTGCAGAGGCTGCTTGAAAAACGATTTCACTTATTTTCAAACTGGGCTTTATTTTCACGTGGTTGCAGACCAGACAATCTTTATATTTCCTCAGTAGAGGCAAAAGAAGAAGAATAGTTCCTATCAACTGAATCCTTCTACTTCCACTGCAGTTAGAAATCTTGCAATAGCATCTTTCAGGTTCTTTAAATGTTTTTTTTTAAAGTTTTTGGCAGGTAAAGGAATCTAAATGACCAAAGAATATAAAAATACGTCCAGGGAAAATATATAATAGAGACTATAATCATCCAAATTAAACCTTTAATTTAACTGCTGAAAAGCTAGATAGTAAAAATACATTGTTACTTTTAAAATAATTAAATAAAATTTAAGTCAAGGGTGTATTCGAAGTACCTTTCAAATTAAATGTCTTTACACAGTTACAGTTCAAAGTCTATTCATATCTAAGGTGTCATAGTGCAGTTCCAGACCTCTCTAACTCGCGTTAAAGCCTGTTAAAGAGGTCTTTTCTTTATTTGGATTTATTTTTTTTATAACTGTTCACAAATTTCTGTTTCGTTTAATCGTGTTAAGATATATTTGCTGATAACATGAAATACACGCACAACTTAGCAGCCCTTTTTGCACAGAGATCAGGGATTTCTGCTGGAATGAAGAACAAAACAACATCAGGATAACACTGCCTGAGTGTGACACATACAACACAGCATCATCTGCATACGGTGTGACAATTTACATTGGCATAAGCACCGCTTTCCAGGAAATGGAATGAAATGGCCAAAAACAATTATTCCTCCGGCCAGAGGCTAAGATACTGACATATTTTATGTTGTCTCCCCATTTTGCAGACATTTCCAGCTTATTAAACGTCCCCATTGTCCAAACCAAAAATTACTTGTCCGTCCTACGGGCTCAAAGGTGATAAAACAGACATTGATTCAGCGCTGACCTTTGCTTCCAGCTGAGATTGAACTGGAGCTTGTAGCTCCAAACAACAGATCAACTGTAACAGGGAGGGTAAAGGATGGGGCCACATGTACTCAATGCATATTTAAACTTACAAGTAAGACAGTTACTAAAGTTACTGTCAGACTTCTGTTGAACGTAGAAAGAATGACACCATCGTTTTGTCCACTCTCAACCTTTTCGTAAACAACAGACAAAAACTGATTAGCAAAAAAGGAATCCCGAGAGCGGGTTGGCCCTAAATATATCCTAGCAGGTCAAAGTGTGGACAATGGGTGAATCATGCGGTGAGCACAGACATCCAATCTGAAAAGATGCTGGAGAACTCTGGGCAGGAATGGAACCTACGTCCCAGAGACCCTGCTGGCATCTTACCAAAACTGCATGCATACCACCTCAGGTACGGTGGCAGAATTCCACAAAGAATTCCAGAAGTCAGCAAAGGAAAGTCCTAAACAAGTGGTTTAAGGTGGTCAGATGGACGGAGATCAAAGCCAACACAGAGGCTAAAAGTCAAAATATTCTGAGAGGTTAGGCGACCTCTTCTCAAGATCAAGGCTACATCCATTTTTATAGAGAATGTTATTTCACTTGAATTTCACGTGACTGAAGATACAGAATCATCTGGATCGAGGCATGACAGGAAGAATTGGAGTAACTTCCGGTTGCTGGATAAAGAACGTGTACCGGACCTACTTCTGAAGACTATGAGCTGTAAGCGGTTATATTTTGATTTCTGTTTTCTTAAAGAAATATTTTTAAAATAAGATCACAGCAACTTCAAAAGGTTTTGCCATGCAGCTCCCAAAAAAAAAAGAAGTTAGATGTGGCTTGGATACATCCAGTTCCTGCCAGAGGTGAGAGGTAAAGGAATTCCCCAGCTAGCATCAGTATTGTGCGGGTCTCATAACCGTTATCGTTCTAATCAGTGAGGCAACAACAGCGGTCTGGCGTCAGTGGATCAGTGCAGCTGCATTCCCGTGTCTGTGTGTTCATTATTAACCTTGAATTATCCGCCACCCCGTACGGATAGAAGCAGAACCAAGGTGACTCGTAGCAACTATTGTCAGAAGGTCCTTGCCTTTTCTTCAGCAAAGCGTGAAAGTGAAACAAAACGCTGAATCCTCCGAGTCCCTCTGCTCTGGATGGAAATATTCAGTCGCACCACCGTCTGCCTCAAAATGAAACGCCACTGAAGATAAAGGAAGAGCAAATTACAGTTCAAAACCATGTGGATCCGATACGTTCCATGTTGAAAGAGGTATAGAAATAGATGTTTATTAGGAAATTATGATCGAAGCCTAATTGTTATAAACAGTAAATTAAACCTAACATCACACAAACTCCAAACATGGCTGCCAACATAAGACCTACTGGGGCCAGCCATGCAAATAATGAATGTTTCAAACTCATTTGACTCTAATTATTTTCTATAATGCTGTGTTACATATATTAGAGGTTTCTATAACTAGTTAGCTGGTGAAATATGAACTGCCTTAGAAAAAGTAGTTATCCACAGAAACACATTAATCCAGACAGAAAGAACGGATAGAAAATCTTTTAAAGTTGTAGTGGAACATGTCTTCTCATCAGATTCCTTTTTTGCAGGTCAGCCTCATCTTTACCATTCCACATGTTCCAGGAGAGCTTCCATGGGGTTTGTTTATATCCTCATTTGTTTGTTTGTTTGTTTGTAAGATGGCTCTGCTCTGCAGCTGAACTAACAAGGCGCCATTTTGCCCGGGCCACTGGTATGGTCCAATTAAAGGGTGTGATCAGCCAGAACGCTTTAATGATGGCTGAGATGCTGGAGTTGACCGGCTTACAGAGAGCAAGAGAGCGAGATGGCGTGCTGTGAGGTGGTGTCTGCAGCATACTAGTGCTGTGGCTCAGTGGATCCACTGCAGACAGCAGGACGGGTTAAATTGGACTCACCTCCTTTTGTTTGGATGAAGGATCTAGCCATCTATTTATCTATATGTCTATCTATTTGTCCATCTGTCTATCTATCTATCTGTCAATCTATCTGTCTAACTGTCTGTCTATCTGTCTGTCTAACTGTCTGTCTATCTGTCTATCTGTCTGTCTGTCTATTTTCTATCTATCCGTCCACTTTGACCCATCATGGCAGTTTTCTATAAGTTTTGCCATAAACAGTATTCTCTCACATTGAGCCCACAAATTGATCAAGCTACTAGTCCAGCCTTGTTCATCACCTTAGCATTAGCATGCTCACATAACTAACTAGAAAAAGCACGCAGAGAGTGCACAACAATACCTCAGGTTAAGAAGAGCTTCATGCGCACTTCCCCATTAATGTCTAATTTAATGTCAGCCTCTAAATCTACCAACAACTCCAACAAATTCTCTGACTATATCTCTAATACTCTGTAGCCGGTTGACTCCTTCCACTTCAGCCTCTCTGTTCGGCCCACTGAGCCCCCAGCTCCAGACCCAAAGAATTATAAAAGGAAAAAAGGCGGCAACAGCCACATTGTGACAAGCCAACAACTAGAATTTGGACTCACTCTGGCATTATTATATGGTAGTTTCAATAAATGTGTTATTCTTGATACAGCTCCAAAACGTCATTATTTATTTAATGGCACATGCCCAACATTTCCACTCTTTGTTATCATAATGTTAGTTTTCTATTTGTAACTGGCCAGAACTGTCCAATGGTAATGTTTCAGACTCCACCCCCACTATCTGGAACCACTCCTCAGATGTTTCCAGTGATTTTTCAGTCAAGTGCAAAATCATCCTACCAGGTTTAAGGAAAACAGGCCGGGTAGTTTCTCTGTAATCCTGCTTATAAACTGTACTGATCACATAATGTCTTCCAACTCTTACCCTTACTTCAGTGGCTCTGATTGTTCAAATGTCATAATGGTGACTACCAATAACGTTTATTTCTGCTGTTTCCCGCAAACGTCATCAAACATGACCGATGTAAATACAAATGCTGCTTTCTATTCATCGGAAAACCACATGCCGCTCAGAATTACCCAGAACCATTCTCAGTTCACAGTACACAGTTCCTGGTGTCCAAGTACGGCTGCTACAGCTTCACTTGTGCATCAGTCTCCTACGTCTCTGGACGTCTAGCTGGATGGAGGACCTCATCTCCCTGATGGGCTTTCGATCCGAATGACGGAGGCCTCACTCATTTTGTCCGTCCCAATTTGCATCTCCTATCTATTCCCGGCTTTGCGTTCACTTTGCATTTAATCTCTCTTCAGTGTGGACGCAACCTAAGCGTGATTCTTTAGTTTAAGTATCCGTATCTGAAATAGTTACAAGGCTTCAGTCTGATAAATCCGTCTTCTAAATATCTAACGTTTTGTGTGGAAAATCCTTGACAGGATCGAATCCCAACACCTGTTATATTCAAACGTTTAAGCTCAGGTTCCAAATCACTGGTCACCCTTATTGGCCCTAACTCCCCATACACTGTCACTCTGCATCACAGTCGCACTGGTAAACACACACACACACACACACACACACACACAGACACAATGCTGTATGTATGTATATATATATATATATATATATATATATATATATAGTGTGTGTGTGTGTGTGTACCTTAAATTGAAGCATGTTTGTGTAATACCCTGAAGAACACTGGACCGTCTCATGCTGTCTATACCTGGCTGTGTGTACTACCTTGTGTCTTCCTCTACATTGTGTGCCTCTGGCGTTGTTCGCGAGGCAAGTGTGTGAGTGTGCGTGTGCGTAGCGTCTAACCCCTGGCTCTCAGCAGAGGCCGGCGTCTGTTGTGGAGCCCTCTAATGGCCACCCAGCTGGAGTAGAGCACATTCAAGGGCAGCCAAGGTCAGAGCCACAGCCACTTAGGACCCCATCATTTTGGCAGAGCTCTGCCGCCTGCAGGCGGCGCCGCGCTGTGTGTGTTTGAGTGAGGGGACTGCAAGTGTGCCATTTGTTTGTTTACAAACGCTTTATGTGTTTCCAGGGGACGTTATTTGACAAGCTTTTATGTTGTGCATGCTGCAAATAAAAAACCCCTTCTTCATCAATGTCATAACACACACAAAAGCGAAACTTTAAAAAAAAAAACTCTAAACCAGCCATTTTAAGAGCTTTTGTACATTCTGAACTTTGCATTAACAACTTAAGTCAGTTTTCTGACTGTTTTCTCCGGGCGACAAGTGTTTACAAGGATACCAAAAAGTGATGCATCCACGGACACACTTTATTAGTAGTGAATAAAACAGATATAACGCACAAACATTTCATGATATTTTGATTAGCTGTGGTAACGTTGCTTAACTTCCGGGTCATCTGCATTGTTGAGATGGTCAGTCTTATGTGGTTCTTCCGTTTCGCCGAGCTACTAGCTGTGGCTGAACTGAGTGCGTGTATATATGCAAAATAGCAGCATGGATTCCAATCTGACTGTTTGCATTCACATCATGTATTATTTCAAGATTCAGGACCGCTTACAGGAGTGACTGATATCCAATTAGAAAAAAGACCTTTGCGTCCCCAGTCCCCTGTGTTATTTAAGCAATCCTCATGATTGTGTTCCTAAAATTAAATGTGAAGTTTTGTCCCTCTGTCAAAATATCATTGATCTGTTTGAGTAAGATATGATGTACACGAGATAAATCTCCTGGAGTTCATTCATATGCACCAAATTTGGACTAAATCCAAATGTGTTTTTCATTAAAAAGCTCCCCCTAGTGAGTAAAATATGAACTATTAGAGTAAAACATGATATAATTAATATAGATCTACTTGAGTCGATTCATACGCACCAAATTTGGACTGAATCGGACCAACGGCCGTCCACCCTGAGTCTTGGATCTGCTTGAGGTTTCTGCCCATTAAAAGGCAGTTTTTTTCTCGCCCCTGATGCCAAGTGCCTGCTCATGGAGGAATTTGTTGGGTCTCTACCCTAGTTTTGGAAATATAAAATCAAACCTTTCTCCCAAAATCAATCCAGTTCTTCCTCAAACTAAGGTCTATGTGAGTAAAAAAAATGTGTTTATAAGTTATCACGTTAAAACAAAGGATCTGCCACAGAAGCGATGAAAATACCAGAATATCTCCGACTTTTTAGGGATGTAAAAATCCTGGGTTCTTGGTCCATCCCGGGGTCGCCTCCCAGTTTGATGGGGAGCTTTGCAAAGAGTCAGCTCTGAATTCACTACAATGGACACAACGCCCACATTGCAGCTAATGCCGCACTGAACCGCTTGTTCTAACAGTCCATTTCTGTTTTCCCTGAACAGAACCATGTCCTCAAATTTGAGGGCTCTGAATATGTTAGGTGGTTTTCAATGATACTTCTAAGATATATATTTCTCTTAATCAGCTAAAGCCCGAGTGTAAAAAAAGCGTAAGAAAGTGGATTAGCATAGCTAATATCATTGCTTCTCTCTCTCGCTCTCCCGCTCTCTTTGCAATGACCGGACCGGTCATGGCAGTAGGCCGTCCACCCTGAGTCTCGGATCTGCTCGAGGTTTCTGCCCATGAAAAGGCAGTTTTTTTCTCGCCACTGTCGCCAATTGCTTTCTCACGGAGGAATTTGCTGGGTCTCTGAAAGACAATTATATAAAGAGTTGGGTCTAGACCTGCTCTGTCTGGAAAACACCTTGAGACCACTGTTGTTGTGAATTGGTGCTATATAAATAAAGATTGATTGATCGTTATAGAGAGTGAACTATTCACCTGCAGCCACAAGAAAAAACATCAAAACCAAATTGGTCAGGATTCGAACCTAAAACCTTTTGCCAGTTACAACTAACCACAACGACTCTAGAAAATAAGGAGTGTAAGCCTGCAGAACCAAGTGGTGCCAAGAGTCGGCACGTACGCAGACAAGACATTAAATTGCACATCATTTGTTTCTAATTACTTTTAATTGAGCGAAATTAAACGCGTTTTAATCAAGGGAGTGCATTTTATGTTCAATTAGAAAATATAAGCAGGATTTAATAACGTGATTCAAATCTTTGGAAACACACAGGATTATAACTTGAAACATTTACTCGGGGGTCAGTATCTTGTTTTTCCAGAGAGGGTAAACTGGGCTTGCAGGGACGCCTGTTGTGTCTGCATCTCTGATTCTCCTTCATAACTCAGGATAACTGGACGGGACCACAGAGACGATACAGCTGATCACATTACTTCATTTCATTAAGCCAATCTAACTACTAGTGGCACCAAGGAGACGGAGCGCCACATTATGTTGTTCCTGATAAACCAAGGATGTATACGTTGTATCTTGAACTTTGTAACCATAAACTTAATGATTTCTATTTTCCAATGAATCATCAAATGAGGTAATCTTCAGAATCCTCCTGAAAACTCATTCCCTCCGATGAAATAGACTAATTTTACAACAGATCTGACTCATCGTTTGTTATAACCTAATAACAAGAGCCAGCTAGCGCCAGATAAGGATTTTGTTAACATATTATGAAAATGTAAATGTTGTCGGGGATTTTATGGAATCAAGTTATTCCGGAGATCCTTCGTGTTAATGCAATTACACAAAATCTATGTCATGGATCATTTTCAAATATTATACCTGCATAGATTTTAGTCTGAGGAAGGACTGGAATGATTTTGGGAAAGGACTGTTTATCTCAAATTTTTTGAGCCATCATTTCTCAACCGTTAATCCAATTTAGTTGAAATTTGGTGCGTATGAATTGACTCGACCCCTTACATGTATACAGGTTTTTCTACTGTCATAATTCATATTTTACTTACTAGGAGGAGCTTCTTTTTTGTTGTTTTCCATTCATAACTCAAAACTGTTTCATTGAAAATTTTCAAAATGTATACCCAAATAGACCTTAGTGCGAGGAAGAACTAGATTCATTTTGGGAAATTTTGGTTGTTTATTTCTTACAATCGGGGGATTGGCGCATATGTATCACCTTGAGGAGGTCTATTTTGTACATATCAGATTTATATAAGTATATATCATACTTTACTCATAGGAGGAGTTAAACTGACATAACTTCATATCTTAGTCACTTTGGGTAGTTTAGTTTTTTACGAAAAACACTGTGGACATAACTTTACTATTAATTTGGGTTCAATCATAGGGGCTTGTACAATGCAGGGGATTGTAGACTTTTTGTGGTTGTATCCTTGGTGTTGGGCACCGCATAAGTTGCCTAGTTATTATTTTGGACAAAATTCCAGAAAATATAAACCTATACTTTTTTCTAAGATTGCCCCCTTTAAAGGTCCAGGTTCTTCAAAGATCGAGAGATACAATTTTCTCTAATCAACCAAATCTTCTTAACATGTGAGCAGGCCGCATGTGTAACTGATGTTCATCCATCCAGGAACATGTGTCCAAATATACATGATTTGTGTGTGTGTGTGTGTGTGTGTGTGTGTGTGTGTGTGTTGGGGGCATTGCATGGATCCAATTTATCAAGAAGTACTAGGTGTGTAATTGCCTTTAAGGAGTGTGTGAATATCCCACACACCTGTTCCGACTGCGCCTGAAACACATGTCAGCATCTGTGCCTCACACATGCAACTGTCTCTTTGCTCTTGTCGATGTTCATATTAGAATTTATCCCTTCAGCGTTTGTGTGGAGGCAAAAGTCCAGAAAAACCAATTAGGAAAGAATTCAGAACCAACCAATAAGGTAAACACACAGTGAAACCACGCAGAAAGACGCAGAGGAGGTTTGGAGACACAGGTGAAATAGTCAGAGCAGTAAGATGCAGGTGAAACCGGTTCACAATCTAATCTATCTAATCAATTTTGACTAAAAAGGACCAACGGTTAGGAAGATATGTCCTGAAAAAAAGTGTATTTCATAAAAATGATCCCCTTAGTGATTCAAATAAAAAAAATTAAGGCAAATAATAACGTATATAACAAAAATATCCTAAAGTATATGCGCTAAATAGGACCAACGGTTGAGAAATTATGGCCCTAAAACTTTATCACTATAGAGATAAAGCTCTATACTATCGAAAATATGCGACTAACCTTTCTCAAAATCAATCCAGTTCTTCCCCACAGGACGATCTATGTGGGTATAAATATTTGAAAATGATCCATGAAATAGTTTTTTAGTTACTGCGTTAAGACAACCACGCGGTGACGATGACGAATCCACGATATCCCAATCTTTCAGGGGTATAAGTAGAAAGTACTGGTAACATTAATAAACTTAATTCTGTTATCAATCATAAATCTTACTTTAGAGAAATGCATGAAAGAGTAGGATAAAAAGAAAAACCCGACATTTTCTGCAGTATGTTCCAATCTTATCCATGGAGGGAAAAAAAGAAAAGCAGCTTTTGTATTTGGCTCTGCCTCAAATCTAATCAACCTCTCCTTGGCCCCGGGCCCAACCCTCCGCAATATTTCATTGAATCCTTTTGAGATATCAGGTCCACTCAAGCAACCTGACAAACACTCACGGATGATCACATAACGTCCCGCCTTCAATAGAGAAGTCAAGTATTTCTTTCAGAAACATGATTTGTAGACATCTGATAAAAACAGAGCTGTTTAAGCCGGTCAAGTTCAGATATGGGTTGGTGGGTTTATTCTGGTGTTATCACCTGTTGTTTGTTTTTACCCCTTATCAAACTTGTTAGCTGGTATTGGTTCTAATAATTTTTCGTCAACACAACCTTGTTTTATAGTCCATTTCCTTATTTATGTCAAGTTTCCTTAGAAGATGTATGAGAGCGTTTCCTCAGTGAAGTCCCTCCTCTACAGTTCCTGTTTTTATAGTCCCACTGTATAGCTGTTTTTGCCTGGTGTGTGGATGAGATGGTGGAGTGAGTTGGGGGGATTTTTATTTTATATTTTCATAGTTCTTACTTTTGCGTAATTTCTTGTCGTCTATTTTTAGTCCTGTGTGTGAAGGAGAGTTGTGGTAATTACTAATTTAGTAATTAAGTTTATAGGACATTGTTGATGAAAAAACTTAATTTCTCCGAAACAAAGACAAACTGATCAAAACTGATGCGTAAATTAATAAATGCGAGAATCCAGTCATCCAAATCCAACTTTGATTGAGAATAAATATCCAGAACCAATAATCTCACTTCACTCTATTCTGGCCGACTCCGAGGTGCCACGCCCCCTTAACCTCAGCTCAACGCAAGAACACAGACGATACATGTGTGAAACACTCATTTACTAGAGGAAACGACGCACTCTGGCACTTGTCTTGTTATCGGGAATGGTGAAATAATTTCTTGTTACCGCCAGCAGCTTCCAGATCTAATTCTGTCCATGTGCTCCCATGGCGGATTGAAGCTACCATCTGGGGGGGTTTCTGTCACTGTCAGCACTCTCTTTCCTCCCAGCCTGTGGGTTTAGAGATGTTCCTGTGTTCGTTTGTGGGCTTTCTGCTGGGGCACTAAGGCGTGGAGAGAACGCTCTATCACCGGCCTCTAAACAGCACTGATCAAACAACTGTTGGTATGCGTGTGTGTGTGTGTGTGTGCATAACTGTGAGTTTATGGGTAGTTGCGTGTTGTTGTTTTTTTTTTAATAAATATTAGTAAATCTGTTTCTGTAGGTGTGTGTGATACCTCTCGAGATTTTGTTGATAAAGATAATCGCACTGTATTTCGAAACTTTCATCATATGTTTATGCAATGCATGAGGGATATATAGCTTTTTATATGTTTATAACAAAGCATAAAACATGTTTTAAGGGTGAAGTATTCAACTAAGAACCATGCTTAGTCATTTCTTATCTCTTTCCACCCTTCGCTTTTCTTGTCATAAGGCCTTTTTTTGATGGAAATTTCCAGCGAAGTTTGCTGAGTATGTTTTGTTACGTAAGATAAAACTTAACTCATCCCGAAAAAAATTCTTGTGTCACGTTACCGTAACAAAACTAGTCCTTTGCTGTAGTTCCTGACAGCTAGGGTGTATACCCAAAAGAGCCCCCATCCCCCTGCGTTGTATAAGCAAATACCAAGATTGAAATGAATTAATAATTTAATATCTGAAAAATAATACAAAGAAAGTGAATGAAAAGCCGATTGCAAACCAGTGCCTGAGAATAAGACCATGATAATAAAAGAAAGACATCCTGTGGCGTCCTCTGGTCGAACCCCAGTGTGGCTTCGGGGGGTGAGAGGCATGCCCCAGGCCGCCCAAGCACACCACAGGGTAAAAGAAGATGTCGGCCACCACCGAGTGATTAAACATCTGCAGCAGGGCTCTGCAGACATCGAAAGATCAGTCTCCAGAGGAAATGCAGGCGGGTATGACCTGTTTCTGTAAAAAGCTTTTGAGTTTCTGTGTTACTGTCTTGGCTGGTTTCTGCCTGTTTCATCTACTCCTCTTATTCTGAAAATCTGTCGAGTCAGCATAACGGGATTCAAGGTGTGGTGATGGTAAAACCATCTGAGGAGAGATGTTAAGACTGCATTGATTTATATTTTTGGGTGATAGGTGGTGGTGCAGACCCCCACCCCTGTTTAGAGATGGTCCTAATTTCATATGGATAACTTCCTCCACCCTCTTTCAAACCAGCGATGGACTCTGTCCAGAATCTGAGCATTGTTGGCTAAGAGTCTTCTAACAATTTAATTTCACTAAAGAGCTCCTTGTTTCCTACAAAATGGAAATCACGTTTCTTCTCCGGTGTAACTGCCATTTTCTCAAGCTTGAAGAATTGTGTTAGTCCCGCCCCTTTTGATGGTTGGCCAAGATGGTGACCATTGAAGGTTAAAGTGTCCATCATTCCACACCCACGCCCTCTGTGTCTGTCCTCACAGCAAGGCTATCTGTGTTATGAGAAAAGTCAGCATAATCTTTCAAGTCTGCTTGACGTTGTTCTGAATCCCTCTCTGTCTCTGATCCATGGACTCTTCCTGTACGTCGGGAAAGGCGGCCAGCTGTGAGATTAAATGCCAGGCTTATATTTGTCATGCCCTTTCACAGACTCCTGTACGGCTCTCATGTAGCAGCATGGGACACGCAAGTAAGTCACAAGTAAGGACATTGTGACTTTTGGCGCTGCAAATTTAGGTAAAAAACTAATTAGCCGACCACCTTACAAACAACAGTTACCTAGGGATCTTTGCTACAAAGAGTTCTGAAACAGCTTGCCTGTAAATTATTTGCAATGTGAAATCTCCCCCAAAACCTTGTGCCAACAGCTCTGCTCTATTTTCCCTGCCGTATTATTAAGGGGTTTTGGAGACAACAGATCTCCTTGAGGGCGGCTGGTATGAAGGTTTTCCTGATAGAGTCTGGATTACGCCTAAAACCTTCTGTCCTGCAGCACTGGACCTCCAGTCGATGGCGATCCTTTTGTTCATGTCGGAACTGAAACAAACAGGAATGTGGACCCAAGTGTCCAACATCTATTGAAGTGACTGAGTAACTTCAAATGTCTTCAAAAGTCCTCAATCAGCTTGACTTTCAGTCCTTACTGAGTTGATGTTGTTGTTCCCGACAGCAAAGGTATGTCCCCGAAAAAGTCCAAAATCCCGTGTATTGTACAAGCAATTCCACTAAATGAATGAAGTTATGTCCCAAAACCATCGTTTTTCATGAAAAGGCTCCTCTAGCTAGTAAAATATGATAAATAAAGATAGATCTCCTAGAGTCGATTCATGTGGACCAAATTTGGACCAAATCAGACCAAGAGTTGAGAAATTATTGTTCGGAACTGTATCGAGATAGAGCTCCCCATAGTGTCAGAAATATACAGCAACATCTCCCAAAGGTCAATTTTACAAGAGAAATGTAAAAAGTGGTTCACTGGAAGAAGTTTGGTACACAGACATGCAGTTTGAAGCAGGCTAACAATCCAGTAAGGCTATGGATAAGTTCAAGTCTGAGAGAGGCCCAGGTCAAAATCCAATGTCTAAATATAAACTCCGAGAGCACACTAGGGAAGTCTGGGGAACATCACTAACGGGCAGAGAGGTGACGGGGAGGACAGACTATATAGGTTTTGGGTCAGGAGGATGAGACACAGTTTAGAAACTTGGACAATCACTGAAGCAGCAAACACAGGGGGGGCAGGTACCCTGAAACGAGCAGATGCTATGAATGTGACATAAAAATGTATAAACATGACCTAGTAGGGTTCAGATGGGACACTTACCCCAACTGCATTTTGCGGAATCAGTTGAACATGGCTCGGTTCTGTCTTACTTCTGGCATCTGTGCCAACATCAGCAAAGATGTGTTTTGTTGTGTGTCAGCGGAGAGACGGCTCATCACTTCAGTATCCGCACAAACTTTTATTTCATCCGAGCCTCCGTCTAGAATCTTTTCTCATCAAAATGCCACCAGTATGTTTGCTGTGTCGGCCACAGGTAGAGACAAGGGAAGGCCATCGTCGGTTTCCATCCATTTACCGGTACCCTGTTGGTGTACAGAACCAGTAATAGTATTTGTTAACCCAAGCACCAACCGATCTGTTTGGAATCAGTTACTTACTCTGCATATGCGTCAGGAACGGCGAAGGCTTAACGCCGGTTGCCATTCCCGACGCAACCCTCCCCAATTTATCCGGGCTTGGGAGCGGTACAAGAGGGACACTGGGTTGTGACCTTTTTGTGGCTGGATTTCAGGTAATTTACTGCCAACAATCCACCTATATTGCATGTTTATGGACGGTGGGTAGAAGACCCCCGGCCAGGGGTGAGTTTGAACCCAGAACCTTCTTGCTGAGAGGTAACTGTGCTAACCCGTGCGCCACAGTGCTGCCCTGTGATCGCAACAGTTCACATAACTTCAACAAATACTTATCCATTCTACAACATCCAGCATTTTTTATCCATATCACCTCAACTTATCGTTGTTGGAGTTTCCCAGAAGTTTTTATGCTGACCCTGCAGCATCACGGACGGACTGATACGCAGTATATGTACTTATACATTACATACTGTAAACATTTTCTCTGTCTTTGTTGTGCTGCCATGAAAAAGCACCAACTGTACAAAATTCCGACCACACATGGTGCAGCGTATGTTAGCTGGCACCTGTTTAACATTCTTGTCAAGACTTGTGTCATTGTGCGGCAGTGCTGGCCTTGCTCAAGCTTCTATTCATGGGACTAACAATGGAGTCTATCAATCCTGATGTCCCAAACTTCTGCTGTTCGAGTGACTTCAAAGGTGTGGACTGTCCTCTCAACCATTGTGAGTCTCAACCTAAAGCTATCGTAGCTTCTGTTCGATATCTGCACAGCCATGCAGGCAGGGCGTCACACTGGCACACGTGTAGAGATGCATAAAGAGAGCAGCTTTTATAATTAATCCTCTCCCTGCTTCTCTTCCACTCTGTTTCATTCTCTATCACACACAAACACACACTTTTCTACTATGTCCCAGTGTCCTTCAGACGTCATCAGTGCAACTTGTTCCCCTCTCCTGCGTCCGACCCAGTCAATATGCGACACGCAGAGAGGCAGCGACAGTAGCAGAGCACCATGAAATGACTGTGTCACAATCTCCGCTGCTGGGCTACAGTCAGAATCTCAGCTCAATCAAACAGCAGCGTGACAGTCACTGACTGAATAAACATCAGCTGGCTGCACTCCACCAGACGTTCCACACACTACCTTCTTCTAGTTTGAGCTTCTGTGTCTTCTGGGCCTTTACGGGTCGCCACATTGGATCGTTTGTTTCAATCTTGACTCGTCCTCTGCATCTTCATCTGTCACACCAAACAACCGAATCTCCACATCCAGAGAACTCCTCTTTGGTCTTCCCCTTCTTCTCCTGCCTTGCAGCTCCATCCCCAGTATCCTTCTACCAATAGATCTACTATCACTCCTTTTCCCTGTGCCCAAACCATCTCAATCTGATGTGGTTGATTCTAATCCTGTCCATCCATCATTCCATACACACTACCAACATCATAATCGTTACCCTAAAGCTAAAACACACACTCTTGTGTTAATCACAATTTGTATCATCTTTGATATCATGGAGTTTGCTCAGAGAAAGTCCAGGAAACAGGTGCAAACAACAAGAGCTGTCCGCATGATCACCTGGGATTCACAGGGGGTCTCAAAGCCATGTAGAAACCCAGCCTGATTGTGATTGGCTTCCAAGATCGTACAAGGTGGTGTACATTGAATGCATGATTATATCCATCAAAATTCGTAATTATCATTACCAGCTAGTCCGCCCCCAACGCCTCTGCTGTGGATCCTTTATGTTAAAGCGATAACTCCTAAACTATTTCATGGATCATGTTCAAATTTCATACTTATATAGACAGTAGTCCGAGGAAGGAGTGGATTGATTTTTGGAAAGATCAGTTATATTTTTCCGACATTAGGGAATTATCTTTAAAAGTTTTTTGGCCATAATTTTTAGCCATTGGTCCGATTAAGTTTAAATTAGGTGTGTATGAATTGACTTGAGGAGATTTATGTTCCGTATATCATAATTTACTACAATGGTTCATATATTTTCTCACCAGGGGGAGCTTTAATGAAAAACACTGTTTTTTGGGCAAAACGACATTTAATTTGAGGAGTTCAGGAGTATTGTTTATACAATGCAGGGGAATGGGGGGTATTCAGAGACGTACCCTTGCTTTCAGGGATGGCAGCTTAGGCTTAGTTTTAGAAATGTTCTCTGTGGAAATATTTGTGCGCCACAGATAAAGCAAGTGGAATAAAAAGTACGCTATAACCCTCTAAATGCAGAATGAATAAAATGGACAATTAAACTAGAAGTATCTGCAAATTAGTACACAAAATATTGTTTTTCTATTTAGCTGATTGGCTGTGAACGTCTGTTTGTCCATAAATTCATATCTGTCCAGTTCTCTCTTAAAGAAGATACTTTGATTTTGATGAGTGTGCTTTTTTCAGATAAAGTAATGAATATTTGACAGTAGGACAGCAGCGTGAGTCTGTGACATCATCAGGCTAACTAAAGGAATCCGAGTCATCAGCTGCTACACGCTGAATAAGTCATGACATACATGTACCGTGTGACATCACGCAAGCTTCCACTGCAGAGAGCCAAAGTAAGAAAAGATTAGTGGGGAGCGATGAGGAAAACTGACACAGCTTAAATGGATACATGACGCAATCCTTAATGTTATATTTCATCACATTTTCTTCTCCTTTTTCCCCCCTGATTGGCGTCGAAGGGCGCTCCTCCTCTTCTCCATGGTTTAATGGCATCAGCTGGAGAGTTAATGCCAACATCGATAGACCAACTCTGTAATTCAACGTTACGATAGTGAATAAAAACACATATTGATTGCATTTAGGTAAATATGTTTCACATTTGCTCAAAACCTGGATGGAAACTCCTCTGCCTGCTCTTGATCAGGGCTTTGAACAACATTAATTGGTGCGAGTAAGAACTGGATCGATTTTGGTGGAAGTTCGGTTGTAAAGTATATTTCTGACACTTAAGGAGCCTTAAAGTTTTGGGCCATCATTTCTCAACCGTTGGTCCGATTTAGTACAAATTTTGTGCAAGTGAATCTTAACAAAGAGGTTCATCTTGTATACATCATATTTTACTCTAATAGTTCATATTTTACTCACTTTTGGGAATTTCTTTACAGAAAAACACGGATTACTGTAAACTTCTTACCCATCGGCCCACTTTAGTCTCAATTTGCATATGAGTCGACCTGAGGAGCTCTACCTGAGGAGCTCTATCATATAAATATTATTATTTATATTGTGCCAATACACAACTCTTTCTTTTTTAACTCTTCTACAGATACCCAACAAATTCCTCCATCACCACGTTCTTGGTGACAGCGGCGAGCCTTTTAATAGGCAGAAACCTCAAACAGACCCCGACCCCTACTGCCATGACAGGTTGGGTTTGGGAGAGAGAGAGAGATGGAGAGACAGAGGAGGGGGGGCAAGGCAATGCAGCATAGAGGGGAAAGGTGAAGGAGGGAGAGGGCAAGAGAGGGCGAGGGATAGGGAGAAGGCGGGGGAGTGCGAGTTCAAGGGAAACATTGTCCTCAGGTAATATTAGTCCTGTTCGGTAAGAGCTTTAGTCGTGTCTTTTTGTGCCAGTTGTGATGTACCTCTAGTCTCTGGTACAAGCCTTTACCTGTACTTCAATAGGTTTCTCACCTGTGTGAGAGTTTTACCTTTAGCGTTTGTTTATTGGACTGTTTGCCAGTGGATATCCTGTGCAGACACGCCCCTCTGGAGTCATGCGTTAGGGGCCGACTCCTTGCTGGCCTCAGTTTTAACAATCCCCACGTCAGATGATCCAAACTACAGCAGAGCTAACCCGATTCCAACAGTTCCTCTCAGGCTGCTTATGAAAGAACGTATCCAAGGGGATTGACTGAATAGTTGCCTACAGCTGCAATTAAAAAAAAAGAGCATTTGCCCTACTGATATTTTAAGAGGGATTGAGTTATGAGGAAGAGTGACATTTTAAGCCAGCTAAGGATTTTTAAAAGTAGCTTTTTTTTTTATTGCCATACAAAGACTTCTAGCACCACGAAGTGAGGAGGCAAACCTGAATGGATTTCCATTGTCTTACTGCAAAGAATATGAGCTATTATAACAAACCTGGAGGCTAAATCGGACAAACGACTCCAACCCTTTTCTCCAGGTTTAAGGTTGTGCTGACGAGTGAAGTTGAAAGGTCAATAATGAGAAACGTGAGTGGCGCTGGAATATGGCGGGGAAACCAGAAAGCACTAAAGAGCTAAACACGTGGACCTGGAAGATACAGCAGGAGAGGGTGACGAGCTTTGAAAGAAAAAAGGAATGAACAAGATGAAAGATGGAGGAGAGGGAAGGCGGCTAATTCGTTGGCCGGGCAGGCAGGCGTGGAGGAAGGGATTTGAACTGAGCTCTGGTCCAGATCCCTGACTGTTAGACTGACACAGCAACAACCCTGCCACCGGCCTAATCCTCCAAATCACCCCTCCACCACGGGAGCAGGAGACGAGCAAGGGATGGAGGAGAAGATTGTGCAGGGAATCAAAAGACGGTTGAGGAAGGACAGCGGAGGGAAGGAAACAAGGGAGAGTGGACAGTGCGGAGGATGAGTAGATGGGTTGACAGGTAAGGACAACGGAGAGGAAGATAAAGACCGGAAAGATGAGAGCTGAGCTGTGTATTGAATCAAGTGGATAGATGACAAAGGAGAAGCTGAGGCAGAAAACACAAAAGGAATAAAGCGAGGAAAGGGGAAACAACGGAGGGCCAAATTGGCTGAGAAGAATGAGGCGAAGACAGTGATGGAGAGAGCGCAGAGGCAGACGAGAGGAGGGCGAGCGAGCAAGAGGGCGAGGGACACAGGGAGCGAATGAAAGCGAGAGAGGGATGGTGGTGCTTTGTGTTTCGGCTCCATCCAACAGCGAATCTCGCTGGCACTAATGAGTGTGGCTGTGTGCAGAGCTGGAGAGAGGGTGTGTGAAGATGCTGCGAGGGAGGGGAGGCAGTAAGGGGGGGAGGGATTAGTATGATTGAATACCCCCCCTCCCTCTTTCATCTGCTATCTGCCAGGGTCAGTGAACATACAGAGCATTTCCAAACCCACCAAAACAACCCCCTCCCTAACACCCCAAACCTCCTCCTCCGCCTTCCCCCGGTTCTCCCTATCTACCTCCCCGCAAAACCTGCACCGCCTCTGGGCACGACATACAACAAGACCGGCCTCGCCGCCAACATCCAAAGAGCTGGAGGTTGTGGCCTTAGGTAACCTCTCTCTCTGTCCTTTCACCACCTCCTCCTGCGGGAAAAAAAAAAACCTCAATGTTTTCCTCACCAACCATCCACCTCGCCTCCCTCCTTTCGCCCAGAGGCTCACATCCTAAAACCAGGTCTGCCATTGATTATTAAAGGTGTGAAAGTGCAATCAATAAGGCTTTCCTGGCTATACAGAGCCGGTCTGAAGACACGGGAGGCTTTAAGTCCGTTCTGTGACAGGAGGAGGTGCGTATAGGACATTTATGACCAAAAGTGAAACTAAAAGGAATGAGGATAAAAAGAGACGTGTCGTGGTATAGTGTCCAAAATGACTTTTTCGCACATAAAAGTCGCACACACGGACAAACTCTCCCTCCCACCCCCGACGAGGGCCCTCTTTAAAGATTCATTCGGTCAATAATGACCCTTCGCCCTCACAGCCTCTCCTAGGAGCTAGCATAGCTGCCTCCTCCCACACAGCCTCTCCTTTTCTATTTCTCCTTCGCTTCCTCCGTGCCTCCCTCTCTCCGACAAACACACACACACTTCTAAACTCTATCACAAACACACTCCTCTTGCTCCTCACCCGTACTAACAACAAGGAATCCTGTGCTGTAGCATCGCTATCGGTTACGCTCGCGCGTCGAGCCGAAATGCTATACTTGGTTAAAACCGCCCGAGTGCCGAGGCTGCATACTACATTTTATTTTCTTTACGGCCGACATTTTCCGTTTTGAAGTAGTTTTCCTTCTCGTGACAGATGTGAGGAGTCACCTGGTGACTTCACCACTGGCTCAAAAAATTAGCAATGCTATCTGGTGCGAGGCTAGTTGATATAAGCGCCACGGCGCACAGATCATTAGACTTTGATCCAGTCAGCCATGTGGACTGCTCTCCTCCGAGATGGCTCCCAGTTATCTGATTACTCATACCGCTGCATCACGCATCTCGGACCAGAAAAACACCCATTAAAATATATATATATATATTTATATATATTTTAAATTGGAGAGGCCCCAAGAACCGGCTGAGAAACAACAAATTGGATATAGCCAAATTCTGGGCTGAGGGCCAAGCTTTCCCTTCATAGCTCCGTGTCGTTGAGTTATTTTGTGTTCTTGCCGTGTTTGAACTTAATTTGCTGGTGATGCAGACGAGAACTACTGATCTCACTTCCTCATTTAGATCGGCTCAGGAAATGGATTTTTAATTGACTGAACAGAGATCCCTCTCAGATTCAGTGGAGATTTAATATAAACTCAGGTTCTCATGAAATAACAATGTTCAGGTTAAATTTTAGCTTGAAGGGTTGATTTTGGAAAAAATAATAAAATACTTGAACCACAACTGAATCAATAGTCTTTTTATTTTTTGCAGATTGTGAGAGGCTTTAAAAAAAAAAACCCTTATATATCCATTTGTTATAATATTGGAGTTGATATACTCTGTCAAATATCTAATCCAAACAATTAAACCACTACACAAATGTGTAACTTACAGCTAAGTTAATTATATCCCCGAGAAGACGTGGCAAAATGAGGACCATCCCCAGAGTCTCCAAAGAAAGCTCCTGAAGAGAGACCAACTGGGACTGAAACAACAGTGGTAGCAGGGACAGGGACCGGAAGAGAGAGAGACGCACTGGACCAGGAAGGCCCGTGTGGAGGAGGATTCAGCCCTAGGAGAACTCGGGGCAGGAAGGGCACTTGGAGATCCCTCACTCACGAATACATGCAGTCCACCCACAGCCACCTCCGCCATCCTGGAAAGCCCAACCACCGCAGAGATTAGACATCTGAGGAAAGACACCGGAAGACATTCACAGGCAGTTTAAAGCTATTGATGTTGAAGGGAAAGAAAAGAGCCACAAAGGCACATCAAATCCAGAAAAAAGGTATATAGGTGGCTGGGTAATGGGATTACATCAGCCGGCAGAAACAAAATACCAGCTGGAAGCCTGGAGGACAGTAGCAGAGATTTGGACTCCACAGCCGACCCAACAACTGGACACTGCTGTCGGATAGGTGGAGGGTCTAAACTCTTTGGTGGCCCCAGATGACCTCCGAGGCTACATCCATGTTTAAATGGTTGCAGCTGAGCATCTCTGATGGGATCAAAGTGTAAGGATTAGTTTATACTCTGCTCTCAGAAGAGTTTAGACAACTGGAGACAAAATTCCCATTTGCCTTCAGTCTGTTTCAACCTGGCTTGAAGCTGCTGTTAATTTTCTGCAGCTCCTTTCTGAGAAACCTGAAGAATTTCCATAAGATGGTTAATAGGCAAAAAATAATTTGAGGGCGGATCAGGTCGTTAGCCAACGCAGTTGGAAATGGACTCTCTGGTCCTCTTTATGGTCTTGCTCCACTACAATAACCCTTTTCGAGAAATGCATCACGTCCAAATTGAATTGAAGGATACAGATACGACGCTGCTTGTCTTTGAATTTATGTGATCTATACTATTTCTTTTTCGTAATTTCTTTACTCATTTATTATTTTAGGTTTTTTTATGAATATTGAAAAATATTTGATTGAATTCTAAGACGCATATGGGAATACTGACCCTGAAACACTCCATTCACCTTTGACTCCACCTGTGTCTGCTCCCATTACCACCCATTACCACCATTCATGACTCTGAGAGGGGGTCCCTGGTGGCACCCAGCTCCCCATGCTCTCAGCGGGATGCTGCTCCTCTCCTCCATCCCTCGCTCCCTCCATTCATCCATCATGGGTAGGCTGCTAAATGGAGCGGAGCGCCTCGCCTCTGACCCCTTTCAATGAGCCATGGGGTTTTCCAGCGGCGCAACGCTCTCATGGTCCCAAGAGGAGCGATTTTGAGCGACCCGCTCGCATCGGTAATGTCCCATAACGTTCAGGATGCATTAAGCCTGTGGACATTTCATCCTTCCAGACCTCGCTCGCTGGCTTCCCCCCGTCCCGCAGACATCATTGCAGCCTTTTGGTGCACATGACCACAGGGCCAAAGCAGAATAACAGATCAGGTAGCAATTATTCACTCCGAATGTACGACATCCAAAAACTAAAATCAGAAATAAATGTCGAACATTAATAATTGTAATTAGAACTTGGGCGGTTCACACATCTGTCCTTAATAAATACTGAATTCTCAAAAGTGAGTATAATTATGTACAGTTTATAGAGTTTACACTTTGACAGTCGTCAATCGGATAAATAAAAGTGAGAAATGTCCCGGGTTGGTACTGTCTTTATGTACCGGGTATCAATATGATAAATAAAATAAGGATCATTATTAGACCAAGAGTTCAGGGTTTGCATTTTGGTGCAGACACAAAATTAAGAGAGTTCAGAACTCGCTCCATCCATCCATCCGTCCGTCCGTCCGTCCATTTTTTTTGCTCATCAAAGATCGGGCCATGGTGGAAACAGGCTAAGAAGGGAGTTCCAGATATCCCTCTCCCCAGCTAGACTGCCCAGCTCATCCTATGAGAGCCCCACTTCTTTCCAGGCCATAGTAGATACATTGTACTATAAAAAAAAAAAAAAATATCAAGTTTGTGGGTATGTTTATAATATACAATCACGTCCATGTGATCTTCATCGCCTGCTACACGTACTGCTATGCACCAGATCCCTAGCTCCCCTGCCAGGTCCGGCTCCACAAGGGTGCTCCCGGTCTCCCTCTTACGGGCGATGTATTCCGCAGTGGTTACTCTGACAGTTAGGTATGTCCCTGCTTATAAATGTCTCTGCTCAAAAACTGAAACACAGAGAGTCAAACTTCCTGTGTCACGCTGACGCATCTGTTTGTGTCCAAAACTTGTTCCTTTAGCTTATTTTTCCGTTACTGCAGAAAGATCCATGCATCTCTGTCTGCCGTCCCCCAAACACCTCAATGACCCCGTCTGCCTGTCCGCGTCATCAACCTATGACGTCCTCCTCCTTCACCGTCTCTCCTGCCACCAATCCATCTCCGTGCCCTCCTCCATCCGTCATCTATTCCTCCCCTGTGCCTTAAACACTTCCGCTCTGCCCCCACAATCATTTCATAATTTTCTTCCCCTCTCCCTCAGCCCATTCCACCCTTCCATTTATCCCTGCTGCCCTCCTTCCGTCCCTCATGTCAGCCATCCATCCTTTCTTCCTGACACGTCTGTCCTGCTGCGATACGACACTCAAACTCCCCCGATCCCAAAGTAAAATCCGTTTGGTGGAGGGGGGAGGGGCCAGAATCTAAGCATCATCCACATGGCTGGGAACTGAATCTCTCATTAATTAAAGTAATAGTTTGTTATTTTTGTTAAACATGGTTATCTGCTTTTCCATGCCGAAGAGTGGAATTAGACGATAGATATCCGTCCGTTCGTCAGGTCCAGAGCCTGATTCAACACACGTGTTTAGCCAAGCTTAGCTTAGCGTTAAGGCGGAAAGCAAAGCTTCCAAAGTCACATTGCAATACACAAAACCTTCAAGAGTAACTTCATTGCCATTCAGGCCAGAAAAGCTTAGCGAAAATACTCTGCATCAGGCTCCGTAAAAGTATTTAAAGACATCCCAGAAGTAAGAGAATCATACATAGGGTAAAAGGCAATAATAATAATGATAATAATAATAAAGAGCACTGTGTTCATAAGTGATTTGAATACTGCACAAAGTGGCAGGATTGTTGCGATTGCATCTTCATAAATAAAACTAGTATAATATATAATGACACATGGTATAATATGATGGTACATTGTGAGAAATGCACAAAATGAACAATGAAAACTTCCACTAAGGCACAACAGTGACGACTTAATGTCATAAAAATGGAATCGCCTCGGGGGTATGACAAAGGCTGCCCTTCGGTCAGAATTTTATGCGGACTTGTCCTTTAATTTATGAGTTATTGCTAAAAAAAATTCCAATCCTGCAGAAAAACAGACAAACAAAGGTAAAAACATAACCTTCTTGGCGGAAGTAAATACATTAGCATGAATGGACATATCTCACAGTCAGTTTTTTCCATATCCATCCATGAATGAGCAAGAGGATAAAAATAATCAGGACACAGAACAAAAATGAAAGGACACTCGCTGCAAGAGGGTTCATGAGAAATACTGCGAAGCAATATAAAAAGACTGCAATCTGATCTATATAAACAACGTAACGTGGATGTCGATGGATCAGAGAGACAAAACAAACAAATCGCTGCATATTTTGTTTGTAGTCGCAGTACCACATAAAGAACATTGAAAATGAATGAATTATCAGAATGCATGTGATCAAAAATATGCCAGTGTTGGGCGTCACTCTCTTTGGGAAGAGCTGGCACCAGGAGGCATTGTGGGAAGAAGACAAGACAAGAGTGGCAGTGTGATGCTTTGTGAGATGTTCTGCAGGAGAAACCTTGGTTCCTGCATTCTTGCGGGTGTTACATTATGTGTTTTGGTGGCAAATAAGGAATCCACACAATATTAGGCAGGCGTTTATAATGTTATGGCCCATTCCTTGTGCATGTGCACGCAGATAAAAAGTCGTGGAACTTGATTCAATGACAAATAATTCCCTCTGAGGGACAATCAGACCCACATAAACACAGTTATTTGAAAAGCCTACAATCAGGCCGTTTTAATGCAGCACCTGGATTCTCCTCCGAATGCCTCCGTTCACGGATCAGTGAGGGAGCAAAGCAGCCGGTGTCATCCGCCCGCAATTGAGTCCTCCATTGTAATCTCCTGGTTTTTAATCAAGGGATATAATTACTGATTAGAATACAACATTAGTACTCATAGCCTGAATTATGATTGCACAGACAATTTGTGATTACTTATTTTTCCCGCGTCTCACCCTTTCTCCTCCGCGTTCATTAGGGCCACTTATTGCATCCAGCGGCGGTATCACATCAGCCCTGAGGTCAGGTCATTTTTTTATACCTTATCCGGCAGGTACCCGGGACAGTTTTTTTTAACAAACTGTACCCTGGCAGCACCTCACAGAGTGAAAATGTGGCAATCAGTGCTCGGTGGGTTCGAAAGAGTCATAGAGGCTGATTGCACAGTGGGAGCTGCAGAGCTGAGCTCCTCAGACGCTCTCCATGCTAGGAATAACAAGCTCCATTGCCCACAGTGTGAAACAACAGACTGCTAATTGGAATCAGCACGCCTCTCCCTCAGCTTATTCTAATATCTACCGGATGCCTGGTTCGTCTTATAGGTGAGGTGTGCGGCTGTGCGGCTGCAGCTGTTGTCCTCGTATGACGCTGGTCTTAAATAGTGCGTTTCTTAATGACGCTTTGTGCCGGAACGGCCCGGTTTAGAACAGAAAGAGGATAAACCGCCGAACCTACTGTGCGACATGATGAATGTGACGTCAGCACGAACGTCTCCAAATCGCACTTAATTCAGTTTTCAACTTTTTCAACAGGAGCTAATTCTAATATAATTCTATGGATACGTTCAACCCAACAGATGTTTAGATGTTGACCCTGTGGATAGACAGTCAAGCAGAATTCCACTCCAAAATCCACATATCAGAGTAATTTATGCTTCTGAATAAGGTTTTCCATCCATCCGTGTGGATCTGCTTAAGCCACGCCATGCTAAACACAGCTGTGGCATGCAAGTCCACTATTGGCGTAGCCATACTGCTGTGCTCCTGTCTGATAGTGGGGGACGAACACACACCCTACGGAGGTTCCACGCAGTGTCTTTGAAGGTCCTGCGTGTCCTAGACGCTTTAACACAGCTTACTCAACATGGGACCGGTAAACCGTTATTCCGTCACTCTGATCCAGTACTGAGATGGCAGTGCGGGTAGTACCAGATGTGAATTGGACATCTGTATAAACACAAGGTGGGAAGCAGTAATGGGTTGATGTTTTGATGATGTAGTAAGAAGTCTTTGGCATTTTATTGCGATTGAAGGCTTTTCTGCCCTGAGCATCAGCGGCTGCTGGAGTCTGGACAGAGGTGGTGGCGGTGGCTGATGATTCTGCTGAGATAGATGGATGATGAGGTTGATGGATCTGCGTTGGCTGGGCGCGGGAACCAGCTACATGAAAGAACCTAGATGATTGGAGAGAATCATATTGAAGAAGACAGAAAATTTTGACGATACCGTAGAAGGTTGAAAAAACGGACAGTAGCAGCTGAAGTGGTAACATGCAGCAGGAGGTAACATCGAGCTTCACTCACACGTTCAATAAAGAATGAGCCGTTCCTGCACTGCAAACAGAGAGACTCATTTATTCTCTCTGAACTCAGGCACAACGCCACACTTGGCCACACCTGTCCGCCAAAAACACGCCGCATGCGTGTCATGAGGTGCAAACAGTGGAATGTCATCTTTACTGACCGACTCATGCAGCAAGTGAACATGAGAGACTTTGGGGTCCGTTATGGGACATGTCCTCAAGCTGGAGCCCCTCGTACCGAGGAGCCTGTAACATCTTCACACGGTGGCCATTCTCCTCTCCCATCATGCTCAAGGTGGGAGGATCCAACATGTCACGCTGTTTCATGGGTTTCAAGTCTAAACAGAAGGAGTGTGAAAAACTGAAAACGCGATAGATATTAACAATCAGGACAATCTTACATTTCATGTAAGAATATAAGGATGTTAGCGTTCTACTTCCTTCCTAAACCAAGACCTACGCTCTTGTCCACGACAGTAGGGGTATGTCCCCGAAAATTCACCAATTCCCCTGCGTTGTACAAGCAATCCCCTTGATTGCTTGTACAACGCAGGGGAATTGGTGAATTAAATGTGAAGTTATGTCCGAAAAACAATGTTATTCAGAAATAAAGTTCCCCCTTGTGAGTAAAATCTGAACCCTTTAAGTAAAATATGATACATGAAAATATCTCTGAGTCCATTTATATGTACTAAAATTTGGGCTAAATAGTTGAGAAATTAGGGACGAACTCTTGAAGATAAATCTCCTTCTAGCGTCCAAAATATAAAACCGACCTTTCACCAACTCAATCCAGTTCTTCCTCACACTAAGGTCTCTGTAAAGTATGAACAATTAAGAGTAAAACACTACATATACAAGAAAGATCTCCTCAAGTCGGTTCATGTGCACAAAATTTGGACTAAATGGGACCACTGATTGAAAAAAATCAGCCTAGTGTTGGAAATATACAACCGAGGTTTACCAAAATCAACCCAGTTCTTCCTCCTTCCTGATCATAGAAAATGAAATCCATGAAATATTTTTTGAGTTATGTCCGGAAATCTGTGTTTGTCGTTAAAGAATACGCCCCCCAGTGAGTAAGATATGAACTAGAAGAGTTTGTTGTAGTGCTCCATTGTGGTGAAGAGAAAGCTGAGTGGCAAAGCTCTCCATTTACCAGTCCATCTACGTCCCAACCCTCACCTGTGGTCATGAGCTCGGGGGAGTGACCGAAAGAATGAGAACCCTGCTGATATCACGGACTTTTCCGGGATATAAATTCCAACAATGAAATGCAAATCCACAGGTTTACAAAAACTGTTTGTGGCTGAGCAACATCTGGACAAACAGAGAAACAAGCTCAGCCACAGGACTCTTTTAACATCCCCAGTCACATCTTCTGTAGGTGTGGGGGAGATTAAATAATGCGAATTGGAGCAGCGAAGAGAAAAAGAGCGTTGTTTATAAACCGGTACATATCAGCAGAGAATTCCAATGACTGGCCGGCGGAGATAAGAGATAGAGCATGTCTCGCTTAGATCGCGGTCTCGCCGCTACTCGCGGCGGATGAGGGTGATAAATTACCCGATTTGACAATGGAGGGTGTAACCACTATCATCCACATCTCAATAGCTTAACAAGTGTTATCATGTGCTGTTTGAGTGAGAATGATTGCGGGATGGGGGGGCGGTGCCGTTCATAATGCCGGAACGTTCTCTCACCTCATTTCTGCTTTTATGAGCGTGTTTGTTTTAGCACAGGACCAAGTCTGTGTGAAAAAGGCTTACACACCCACTACAGGTGGGACAGGGGTCCTCATGGCAACTCCTTACAGTCCAATTGATTCCTCATGATGCTAAAAATACAGTCTGTTGCCACTGAGGGGGAAGAAGAAGAAGAAGAAGAAGAAGAAGAAGTGTCATCCACCTGAGGAGCAAAGACGTGAACTTTGCATGTGATGAGATGAACACCTACACATCTCAAATTACATGCATACCTGCAGGCACCGCAGCACAAACATCATGCGTCTTCGCAAATATGAGGAGCACACAGGCCACCCTTTGTGCGTTGTTTGACTGAACGCGTGTATCCATCCATTTTTCTCCACTCCCGCCCCTCCCTCACCCCTTTTTAATTAAAGCATGCAGTAAGTGTGAAATTAACTCTCTCCTACACCAGGCCTGACAGCTCTGAGTGGGAGGAGGGAGAATCAGATGCCTTTGTCTCTACGCGTAATTAGAGAGATGGAGAGAGGGAGAGGAAGAGGAGAGAGGAAGAGGACCAGCCGGTCCACCACAATGAGAAACCAGCAGCGAAACGGACGAGATAAAAGGGAGACAGGCGAGAGAGAGAGGAGGAGGAGGAGAGGAGAGGAGGGGAAGATAAAGTAAGATGGAGAGAGGGATCAAGGGAAGGAGAGATTTAAGGGGATGGAGGATTTGGGGAAGGAGAGAGAGAAAATGGAATATCGGGGTACTGAAGTCAATAACGGCCATAAAAAACAGCTCATCCTTTAGGTTTGGGGATGATTTGAAAATCCGCTGTCGCGCTGCCTTGTTCAGCAGCGAGAGCGAGAACCACAAGAGAGAGAACCGTAAGAGCGAGAGAGGAACAGCAGAAGAAGAAGGGAGTTGCGACACGCTTGATAGATGGCACAATTTGGAAAAGTAGAGAGGCAGGGAGTCTTATGAGTTTAAGAATTGATGAAGACAAAATGGGCCCGGGTAGCAGGGTTAATAACTTTTGGGGCTTCATGCGGCTCCTTATGGGCCGTGTCCCGGCTCGACCCGCCTCTGATGGACGGTTTTGCCCACCCTTACTCCGTCCCGCTGCACCTTTCCTCTGCAGCTGAAATGAGAAAAGGGAGGAGCATCGTACTAGTTTCGTGAGAAATGGATGTGTGCGATTGGCCGGAGCCGTAATCAGTAGCAGCATTTTTGAGAGTTCTCCATCAACATTTGTCTTCCTGACGCTACCACTGCTGTGATGACTGCCGCGTCTGAATTCTGGTCATCTCCCTCAGACACTGAGGGACAAAGCTGGTGCAGAGAAGCATAATAATAATCATTATAATAATAATACTCAGAATATGGACTATGGAGTTATAGCTACTTCCTCTGTGACGGTGAAGGATTTATCAAAGGCTGTTCCATTACGGTTGACTAGTAAAGGTTTAGAAGTGGTAGCTTCTTCCCTTGTGTGTTAGTTTGTTATTCTCAAATGATGACTTTACCATCAAACGTTTTCTCTGAACAGACTTGAAGTCGTTGAATCACACATTCTGAATTTTTTGCCAGACCAACAGATCAGGGTTTTTCTTTGTTACCAATCACGAGAATGTCCTGTTCACCTATTGACCTGATCTCCACTTACTTTTCTCTTGCTCTGAAGAAGACGAACAAGTGAAACGTTAGCAGGAGTTGGAAATAAAGACATTACAAATGGGTGAAATTGACATTAGTCAACTTGCAATGTTTTTTTTTTCGTTACTGCCACTATTTTTTTTGGTTCTATATTCTATAATGGTCTTGGTTATAGTGAGGAGACTTCCTCATTAAAATCTCAAAGACATTTTACATTAACAGGGAGCCGCAATTCAATTCCTGTCTGATAGCAAAGAGCCAACGATCCAAGAGTTCGTCAATGTTACGCAAGAGTTCGTCTTAGTGCGAGCAAGAACTGGACTGATTTGGGGAAAGTTGGTTGTATATTTCCCCACACTAAGGAGAGCTTTGTCTATAAATCTTTTCAGGCCATAATTTCTCAACCGCTGGTCCAAATTTGGTGCAGATGAATCGACTCGTGGAGATCTGCATCACATTTCACCCTGAAAGTTTACATTTTACTCACTAGAGGAGCTTTCTCATGAAAAATACTGTTGTTGGGATATAACTTCCTCACCGTTGGTCCGATTTAATCCGGGTTTGTGGCACTTATGATCTCAGATTGATCATAAATCACTCTAAAAGTTCATGTTTACTTTACTACACTTGGGGACTTTCGGGTATAAACCCTTGATAGAACTAGTTTTCTTGTTAGCAAGATTAATAATCTGAGATCAAATTTCTCCGTCATCCTCCTTTCATGTCGCATTTTATGGTCCAAATGTGCAACAGTGTGTTTGCAGACTCATTCAAAGGCTGTAGCCCACATGGATCGCTCTCCTGGTCCCAGGGATGTACTAGTTCTACCAAATTCCTCCCAGCCTGCTCATTTTTGTTAATCATTACTTCATGTCTGGCTCCATTCAGTATTAGTATTTATGAAATGTTTCTGTGTTCAAACAAACCTGTTACTGTTTTAGATCTGGACCCAAAGGCAGATTTAGAGACAGAAGGTTGGTTTGGAAGATAATTTATTGTACATTTTGGAGGGTGGTGATGATTAACTGGTGGTTTTCTCTGATACTTGGACTGGATGGTGGATGGTGGCGAGAAACTGGACAACGAGATACGAAGGAGCACAAGGGAGAACGTGAGGAGAAAACCACAAAGAGCAAAAGTGGGATCAGAACTAGGCCAACGTATCTACCAGCAGGTTCCACCAGAACATGAATCCAAAAGATCTTTATTGTCACTGTTGCAGAACAATGAAAGGCAGTCCGGTAGCTCTACACATACAAAGGCGTGCAAAATACATAACCTCAAGAAAACAAAACATCTGCATGGGATAGAGGGAGTACTGCAGATAATAACTCTGAATGTATACTATAGTGGACTCCTTCAAATAAATTCTCCTGAGCAGTATTACCTATAACACTTAGATGAATATAAATATGTGAAGTGTATGAAGCCAAACCCACAACTTCTTTTTCATAGAAAGATTATGACACGGTGCCACAAAACCTTTTTCTTTTTTTTTCGGTCACACTGAACGTTGGCGAGCAAAAGAAGCCCGACGTATTTCAGAGCCGTCTCGACATCTGATCTGATGTCTTACATGCGCCTTTCAAAAAAAGATGGATTCATATGCAACGACGATGAAAACACTGCTTTCCCGTTTCTGATGCTTTCAAAAGAATGTTTAAAGGGTCACAAGTTTTACTTTCCATGTGAAGAAGATTTTGTTCAAACGTCTTTGCTGGATGGAAGCTGTGAGAAAATGAGATATACCATACCTAAAGCAGTGCAGAATACTTTAAACGTATAAAAACGAACCTCTCTTAAACATGAGTGCCTTCAACAGCGTATTTCTTTTGAAGCTTTTATCGCTAAGATCTATTGACCTTGTCGAGAGCCAGTTGTGAGTGTAATAACTACGACTGAAACGGTTAAAAGACTTGAAGTCAACGGTCGCCGTCTCAGAATACGACATCTTTCAATGTTATTATTAATCTTGCTTTTATATAGATGTAAATAAAAATAAAAATTGAATTCAAACATGATAGCTGTACATATTCTGATTGGAAAGAAAGGATGAAAAGGAATAGAATCTTTACAAAATGTATTATTTCTATAGAAATAAATCAAACTGTATTTAACTTGGAAGAAAAACTGTTTTTTTTATTTATCATTATATCAAGATCAGAGTGTTAAAGCAACAGCTACTTCTTTTCTGGCATGAGTTGTACTGTTATAATAAACAGGATGACATCTATGATAGAGCTGTGATGTCAACATAAATATAATACGTTATAGCATTGAGCAGTCTGGTGTTCACGCTCCACTTTGTACGACTATTTACAGGTTCTTAACAACATACCATTTTCCTGAACACGACACAAAAGCTCGATTCGTAAAGCTACACACATTTGATGTCATGGTCCAAACTGGTAGAAAGTTTTCAAGAAAAACGCTGAATGATAAAATATGTAGCGTAGGGGGACTGTCTATTTACTGGATTTGCCCGCTTGCATTTGTTAATTAGCTAGCGAATAAGCGATTGCATATGGATGTTTTCATTGTTTCGGAATGTTAGTTTAACTACATAAATCTATAGTTGTAGGAAAATAATGAAGGTTTTACGGGAGATTTGTCCTACAAAACCTTTAACTGCTTTAAGTAGCATAAAGCTAGCAATGACGGTTTGAAGTTAGCAAATTATAAGCTAGCTGGTTTTTACTACCAGATAGTGTACTATTTATTGTTTTCAGAACTTGGATTTAATGACTCATTTCGTCCAGGAACGCATCTTAGTGGATGTATATTTAATTTCATATATGAGTAATGTCTAATTTGAGTTAAAAAAGCATTGAAAAATATGCAAAGTGAGTTTAAAGGACTAAAAAAGAGTATTTGAGGGATACTCAGAGAGTGTGTTGGAGTTGTCAGTAGATTTAGAGGCAGGCAGTAACTCAACCATTAATCGAGAATTCTTCTTAACCTAGGGTACTGGTTAGGACCAGAGAGGAACAGGAAATGACGGAAAAATGTTTGTTTAAGATAATGTCGCGTTCAAAGTCTAAGAGTGTGGAGCAGAGAATAAACCAAGGTGCTGAACGGATGAAGAGTAAGAGAGAGGACCAGTCTGAGTGTTCATTTACGGTTTAGTATTAAAGTCATAATCTGCACAGAGGGATAACGTTTGCAAAGATGGGGGAACAACTTAGACGTGTTTCCTCCTTCAGTGTCCACTTTGGGCCAACATATCCTACAAACCGGTTGAGGCGTCCTCGAGGGGAAATCCTCGTCGGTTTTTCGGATATCCAGAGTAGTTCCCAGCCAGCGATACTGTCGAGGTTTCCACTGTGGAATACAGCAAAACCGTTGTTTGATGTTCAGGCCATTTTTACACTCATTCCTATCAACACTGATAATATTTATTCCAATATTTTTATTCCAACCGGATAGGATCATGGTGGGATTGTTCACCATCACTGTTTACTGAGCCCACTGGATTTGGTTGAGGCGTCGAGAGCAGCGGCGTGTAAAAAGTACCCAGAGGATACAGGACACCATCCTGCAGAGGAACACGATGATTTTAACGCAGACATGGAGAGGGATCGTGTTTTTCACGCACACATACACACAGACGCTAACCAAGGGTTTTCCCAATCACTCCATGTAGATTGTAAGTGGGGATCATAAAAAATGTTTCCCTCTGTCTAGACCACAAGCGTTATCAGAGCCATTTATTTTTTTCCCTCGCAATCCTTCCTGCAGCTGATACGCTCTGATCTTAATCTATGCAGCTTTCTGGGCCGACTCTGTGCCGGCTCACATCTCAGGGGCTTCTCTCATGGTCACAACCCCATAACCTACAACGTTTATTTTTCCCTTTAAGCTTGTCTTTTCCACATGACGTGCATAAACCTGAAGTTGATGCACAATAAAAAAAAAAAAAAAGGCATTGAATAGATATACTATATTTTTTGGGAACCGTGCAATTCATTCACTAGAAGTTTGTTTTTATATATTAGATAAACTCCAAGGTGGTTATCTTTTTTATCCATATTCTTTGTTTGTTTGTCAGCAGGATTACACAGAAACTACCCGACAGATATCAATGTGACATAGTAGAAGGACGGAGAATGGATCTGAAAAGAACCCAGTGAGTTTTGGCTCAGATCCGGGTTTTCAACATTATCGTACAACATAATAAAGTAACCTTTATTAATCGCGTACAGCACTCATCGTGATCTGTGGGTAGCAACTGTGAAGCAGACGGACCGACCTGCCAATCTTCCAATTGGGGGAGGACCGTTCTTCCCACTGAGCTGCAGACGACCCATTATCTTCATCGCAATGTCAACGATATCACTGAGGTAAAGCAACAGCAACGCTAACATGATGCCTGCAAGAAAACATTTAACACCTAGTTATGGTTTATGGTTGAGTTGGAAACAACCTTGTACATCATTAATCAACTATTACAAGCAACTTATAGAACAGGTTTGACAATCAATACAAGTTAACGGATTTAGCGTGCAACATTGTCATTTTTTGTTTTTTTATGTGTTTATTGAGACTTAGACTTAGACGGGAATTTGATTTCCAAACCGTCTCGGTCATGGCATGGGTATTAAAAAAATACCTCCATCGGTACACCGGTTAGGAGGGTGTCAGAGGATTCCCAAAAAGAATGACAAAAAAAAAAAATCAAGATCTAAGAAGTTCTAACAGTTAATTCATGATTTTTAAAGAGTTCAGAACCTACTTAGAAAACTATTGATGTGCCATTCATAAACTTTTTTAGGGGTAGTCCTACTGTAACCTTCTTTCAGCCACTTGCACAGCGGGAATGTCGCCTTTGATATGAAAACTTTGAATCCTAACCAAATCTAAAATAGTCAAATATGGTGTCAACAACAGAACGGGTTCAAAACAAAGAGATCACGCCGGTGATTCGGCGACAAGGCCGTGGAAGTCCATAGCGCACAGATACGTTTGTGGAGAGGAGACTAGCCCATGTGGTCCGAACCACCAGAAGATGTTCTGTGGAACCAACTGTTGAAAAAGTTACTACCGTTTTTGATAGCGAGGTGTCAGAACACAGAAAGCATCACAGAAATGTTCTGCAGCAAAAGGGGGCATGTAGACAATGTGAGGCATGTGGTTTTAATGTTATGGCTTATCAGTGGTAGTGTTCTAATCGTATATATAATAAAGTCGGTGTCCTGAAACGTTGTTTTTCTCCAGCGTACCTGGTAAACAACACGACATCCATTCATTCATAAACAATAATTAAACCTCAGTAATCATGTAAAATTAAAAAAATAATAATATGCCTCTCAGTTAGTATGGGAATCATAATGGGGGCATGTAAACAACAACAACTCTGTGTTTTTTTTTAACAAATGTGGCTGCATTTGTTTATTCATAAAGTTTTGAGGCCTATTATTTTACGCAGCTTAATGTTTTACAGTAATGGAATTAACCCGAGTCATTTTTCAAATGCAATTACAGAAACTTGTCAACCTGCCCCCAATTAGCCACTTAAACTCTCTAAAGTGTGAAAGCGGGAGTGTCAAAGTGTCGACTGGCCCACACGCTGTCATCGATCTGCGTCTGTCCGGCCCCACGCCACTCTCTCCTCCGTCATGTTTACACCCTCCCGGCTCCCGGCATCAACATCCTCCCAGCTTGGTCAATAGCGTCCTGTCAAAACAGTCCATCAAAACACCTGCCTGGCCCCGCCCCCTTTCCCCGCCTTCTTTTCCCCTCCATTAGCTGAACACAAACCCTGGCGGCACCAGACAGCCCGCCTCGGGCCCTGGCTCCGTCTATCGATTGGTTCTTACGGTAATGGGCGTCTGTCTCCCTATTGTCTAATTGGCTAAGTGATGGGATTGATCCTCAGATTGTTCGCTAAATTCATTTGCTGCCGCCACCGCCAAGACCAGCGAGTGGACTGCATGGCATGTTTGCAGCGGGGCAGGACATTCACTGTAATGGCCCCGTAATTGATCAGCTGCGAGCGATGGTGGGTGGGGTTGGATGCATTAGCGGTGGAGGATGTTAAGAGAATGTTGATTAAGGCTCATTATGGCCGTCATTACGTGATAATCGATGGAGGTGCTCTGCTGTACATGGCCTGATGCCTTCTTTTCAGCAAAGCTTTTATCTGACGTCTCGTCTGCAGAACCGCCGATCTCCGGTCAGCCTTCCTTCCATCCGTCATCTGGTAATGAAAGATGCCGTCGAAGAGGGCTGGGTAATGATCCCAGATCAGCTCCCGCGTGCTGAAAAGAAGTAGTCATGCATCAGAGGGGGAAACATCAAACCTCCAAAATGACTAGAGCTCGACCAAAGTCATTCGATATCTCACACCCGGCAGAAGAAAATGTTGATCCAAACTACTTATAGCAACTCCAACGAAGAAGAATCTATTTATAGTCTAGAATAAACATTTTCTCTGCTCTGTAACAAGCATGACTCCGGGGCTCCTGCTCAACTTTTTCATAATCTATTTACACAAATATTTAAGCAATACCGTGGTGCACACAGACGATTTTATTTCATCGCAAGCCAGGAGATTGAGCACAGGTTGCCGGCGGCCCGCAGGCTCCCAGTCCTGTCCCAGTAGTAATAACACATACTTAATTCCATATCTGAGTCTCACCTTGCTACTCCCACACGCCTTTTATTGTTCCCCTCTCCACTTACAGAGTGGGCAGTGGGAGAGCGAGGGAGACAGATAGTCAGAGAGAGAAGGTTAGCAACACACACAATTGTGCATGAATCCACACTGCTGCCAGAATCCTCAGCTCATTGATTAGCACGGGATTAACACCTCTGAGCGCTCGCGCACGCACACACACACACACACACACACACACACACACACACACACACTGAGAGCCACATGCGACGCCCATCATCACACATGTGCACTCGCCGCAGCTTGTACAGCCCTCCACCGCCGCCGCCATGTGTTATCTTCTTCCCATATGTGAACCTCAGGGCCCTCCCCAGTCGCTGTAATAGACTGCCTCACACAGGGGGGGCATGTGAACGTGTGTGTGTGTGTGGGGGGGGGGGGTCACTTTTATCTATTCCTGTCACTCTCCCATAAAACAATTAAAAACCCCTACCTCACCCCAGCCCACTGCAGTGGCCCGCAGTGGCTGTGACACACACACACATCCATGCGTGTGTGTTTTGTGAATATGCATGAAGTCGCTCCACACCGGCGACCGCGTGTTTGCGCGCGACCACATTCTCCCCGACATTAGCTTTCTCCTCCGTCAGTCTCATTATGAGTCATGAGTCATCGACGTGCCGCGAAACTCCATCTGAAAAGGCTCCATTGGTATTCATGTGAACGGCGATGTGTCTACAGTACGAGCCCCCTCTGTCAGGGGTGCCGAGAGGGCAGCGGCGTTGTGGAGAGTTCGACGCCCCTGACCGCCTTGACCCGCCAGTCTCCTGCGCAGACGGCCCGCCGGGACTCCAGCCGGAGTGTCACATCATTCCCGTCTGAAATGTTAAACCTCGGAGGACGGTGACGCTCTCCGTGTGTGGGAGAGGAGGGAGGGGGAAAAAAGAGAGAGCGTGGTATGTGGTAGCGCCCGACCGGAGAGATAAGAGAGGAAGGATGGCGAGCGAGAGGTGGTGGTGTGACGGGAGACTGATGCGAAAGCAGGCAATACGCCGATGCGCGGTGATATGTCGTCACAGTGGAAAAAAGGTTAATCCGTTTAGCGTGCTGAATATGATCCCATAAGCTGCGCGGCGGTGATCCTATCGCCGGAATACTGCAGATACCCTCCAGGCAGCATTGTTTATCGCCGCGCCATTACCCTCTCTGATGCACCGTCAAAGTCATGGGCCGCCTTCCAGCGGCTCCACGCGTAATGACTGGCATATTGACAATACGTAGGGGCGCGTCCGAGGTCAGCATATGCATCGGGAGATCGCAATAATAAGACAATTGCATTAAGAGCCTTGTAATGGTCATTGCTGCGACGGAACAGAAAAACACGTCACGGAGTCACATCACAGGATCTAACAAGATGAGGAGGGATGATGAGCGTTAATGACGACCTGAAGTGTGCAGCGGGGTACCATCCACAGGCAAACCGGGCCTCATGATACAGAATTTGGAAGGGGGCCCCAAAGCCCCCGAATACATTAGGTGGCAAATTAAATGAATATACCCGTCTGCCTATCAGAACCATGAGAAAGAAAGGGGAGGAAGAGGAAAAACAACACCAGGATAGCAGAAGTGGATATGAATTGATCAGCCTAAACATTAAAACGGCCTACCAACTGTTGAGTCGTTGAGTAAGTCCCCCTTTTTGCCGGCTCTGGGATGCCCTGTGTGTTCTGACATTTGTTTTTTTATGAGAACCACTTCTTTTACAGTAGCTCTCATGTGGGATTGGACTTCACCGACTCGCCTTCACTCCCCACGTGACCCCAATGGGCTTTGGGCACCTGTCACAGGTGAACTCCTTACAACACTTTGATGGGTACCGACCACTGTAGCACCAAACAGGTCCTGCAGCTCTGGAGATGCTCTGACCCAGTTGTGGAGCCATCATAAATTGGATCGTTCCAAAGTTGCTCAGAGCCTCATGCTTGATCAGTTTTTACTGTTCTTCCTGTTATGCCTCATCAAGTTTACACAAAGTCTTTGTCTAAACGAGGATTTTTCAGGATTCTCCCGGACCAATCAGGTGTTCCCAGGATCATAAATTCATGCCGTGACTTAGTCAGGAGGCCGGCATCACTTAAAGTTTGACCCTGAGCCAACAACACTCTTTTATTAGTCTAGTAAGATAGTATTCATTTAGTGAACCAATGAAAAGACATGAGAGTTTTTGGACCGTTACGCCGCTTCTTTACCATCATGTGGTCATCAGAAGAACCTCTTGTAACATCTCAACATGGCTTCAATTATGGGGTTGGGTTTGACACAGCGTGGGTTTGTGCTTGAGCATGTGTGTGAGAGAGTGTGTGATTTGAGTAACGGAGCAACCAGTCGATGATAGAATCTGGAAATAAACGTCACCTTTTGCAGCGGGAGGACAAGTCATTTTAGCAGCCTAATGGAATTCTCCGGAAACGGGATGCAGTGTATAGAAAGTGGTATCATCTCATCTTGTGTAATAGGACGAACCAGCCCACTGTGGTGAAGTCTGATAATTCTACTTATTCCATAATAGTGGAAGACAAAATGTATTTTCATTTGAGGTTAAATGTACAATGTGTACAAAAGAAAATTTAGGGGCGTCTCTTTGTAAGAAATGGGATATAATATTGAAAACTATGTTTTTTTTTCAGTGTATAATTGGCTTCAAATTTATGATATTTAATCTTAGTTTGGAAAATAACCCTTTATATTCTTCATAAGGAGCAGGGCCTCACTTCCAAGGAGGCCCCCGTGTTTGTACAGTCGACTGAATGGACAAACCGAACGCTAGCTCTAGAGAGGGATTTATGCGTTTTTAAGTTGATACTAGATAACCTTTTTTTGTGTTTTGATAAATAGTTGATCAAATCTATTATTCATTCATTCCATTTCTGTCACCACTAAGGCTAGGTTCGCTGGAGCCTGGCTTGAATCTTTATCGTCAAAGCAATCATTAAGACCTCAGTCCGGGATCATGGGTCGATTCTTCAAAAACTGTGCATGGAACTGTGGCCCGCCGAGTATATTTCCATGGGTGAACTTGACGAACTTCACCAATCCACTTCTCCACGGTTTCACGAGTCATATCTTAATGCTTACTTTCTTGGACGGTGAAGTTTCAAGCTCAATTTTTGTTGTTTTTTATAGTGGTAATAAATGATTTGTTTAATCTTCCCCCTGCAAAGACCAGAGCCACCACAACAATATTACCACAATGCTACATTAGAGAGAGAGAGAGAGAGAGAGAGAGAGAGAGAGAGAGAGAGAGAGAGAAGAGAGAGAGAGAGAGAGAGAGAGAGAGAGAGAGAGAGAGAGAGAGAGAGAGAGAGAGAGAGAGAGAGAGAGAGAGAGAGAGAGAGAGAGAGAGAGAGTGTATATATATATGAATGAATGAATGTTGAGTGATTTATTACAACAGACAGGGAGATTGAGCAGTAACATGGAAAACACCCCGTTTGGAATCTGGATACTGGTGGTGGTGGCTGATGACCTTACTGAGGCTGATAGATCCGCAAGAACTAAGTGGAGATGGGGAGGTGGCGACGTGTGAACCAACAGCATGAAACAACTAGATGAACGGAGAGAGAGTCATATTTAGAGACGGCCGCTGATGGTGATGGGCGGAGCTTGCAGGTGTGACACAGTGATGGGATGGATGAGGTTACCTGAACGAGTGCAGCTGATATCAATTGATGCTCCAGCCCGTGAATGAGGTAACTGAGACTGAACATGTGTAAAAGGTGAGGGTGATAGAGTGGAGTGAGCAGTAACTGTGCTCAGAGTGTAGAAGAGGATAGTCTTTCCGACTGAACTTCCTCTCCATCTCCATTAGTCTTCCTACATGTAAGATTTGACCTGTAGTTTTACAGAATAAAAAACGTAAAACAGTTTCTAAATCTATCTTTCTAAGGGAATTGATTGACATCTTTTTGACGTCTCAATAAAACAATTTGCAATCTGGAACTTCCATCGCTAGATGCTACAAAATTTTACGAACTGTACCTTAAACCCAGATTAGATTCCCAATCTAATCTGATCCAACATGGTCCAGTTTGGCTCCGAGCACAGCAGAACCCCCGGGTCGCCACGTATGAAACGTAATTATTGACATCGAGATAAATTGCAAACCTGTTTACGGCTCAGCATCCGAACACCTTCCTCTCAGGCAACTAATTTAAGATCGCCCTTAACTTCACGCTCTAGCATTTAATAAACAAAGCTCAGTCGTAAATAACCGAGGGATTCACCAAGTCATAAGGCACTAACCACTTTGCGTGTGCCGTTAACAAAAGCTTTGCCAGATGAGGTTCATTGGACCCGTGAATTCTTAAGGCCGGCTCAAAGAGAGTGCAGCTGATCGATCTACCCCATAAACCGGTTCTCCATTAAATCATTCCACGTCGGAGTCGGGTTACAACTTTCTGACAGTGTTGTTGCGATGTTATGGTCAAAAATACGGCTGCACAAGTACAACCCCTCACTCACAGCCCAGTTCTGTTACCAGGGGGGGATAAGCATCACTTTGAGGTCATTAAATGGTTTGGCTTATTATTCTCGATGTTTATCTGGAAACCTTAACGTGTTTATTACCTCCGTCAAGGAGGTTAAGTTTTTACCTCAGTGTTTGTTTGTTTGTTTGTTAGCAGGACTACGGAAAGACTGATGGATGGTTTTTCCGAACAATTATACTCAGAGCTAGGTTTAGGCATATCTTAGATACAATTACATTTAGGTGACGTTAGGTCATGACCTCACAATGTGTGACGTCATAATGATGTGTTGTCTGACAGATGGAGGAAAAAAACAAATGGACTGATTTGCATGAAAGGTCCGGGCATGTTCTACAGATGATCACATGTTGGTGATGTTTGGTTTGTATAACCGTTTAAAATAAATGACGAAATTATAAAGGCAGTTGAAGTAGTGGCAAAAGTTATGTGGTGAAACTGTGCGAGGTTTGGGGGCTCTGGGCGCAAACGTGGAAGTGGAAGGCGCGAGAGAATGAAGACAGATGAAGGACACCAGAGTATTTGAGAGATACTTAGAATTTTCCTAAATAAGGCGATCCAATCGATTCTGATCACCAACGTCTACCTTGCTGTATTTTTGTTCTTCTGCTGGAGGTTTGTAGACGACACAAAGACTGAGGAAACGTTTTGCTGAAGTTGGGATGGGACACTGGAGCGGTTAGCGGGAACCAAAGTCATGAACCCTTTGAGGGGCTGGTTTCTGAATCACATCCAAAATGATGGTGAAATATTTAAATCAAATCACAGGCTGGTCCAGCTGGAGTGAATTTCATCACAACTCATCATGTGTCTCATACGTGTGTTTGGCCTCCATGTGCCTGTCTGCACTCCTGACTACACCTTATAGGCGCTGTCCTGATCAGACAGCGCCTGATGTCCCGGGGGATCTCCTCCCAGACATGGATCTGGGCATCACTGAGCCCCTGACAGGGTTTGGCGCTACTTGGCGGCGTCTGATGCACCGATACATGACGTCCCAGAGGTCTTAGGTGGATTCAGGTCTGGGGGGACCTGAGGGCCAGTCAACGGCATCAACGCGTTCATCCTCCAGGAACTCCCTAGACTCTCACAGAGTGGCACTGGTCCCACTAGAGGACTTCGGGGCCACATGGAGTCTTTTTCTGACAGTTTGGTCAGAAACATGCACCCACAAGAGTGAAACATGTTTCACTCTTGAAAGGTCTGAGTGAAACATGTTTGAGTGAAGAGTGAAACATGTTTCACTCTTGTGGATAATATTTTACTCACATGTTTCACTCTTGTGGATAATATTTTACTCACATGTTTCACTCTTGTGGATAATATTTTACTCACATGTTTCACTCTTGTGGATAATATTTTACTCACTGGGGGGGTTCTTGTTTTACATACATAGCTTCATAGCTTCCTAACCATTGGTCCAAATTAGTCCTAAATGGGTGCCTAGGAATTATTATTATAGAGTTTTGTTTCCCGAAAAACACTATTCTTCCAAAAACAAACTTTGCATTTGATTTAAGGAGTTCATTAAGGGGAATTAATGGCACAACGCAGGACATCGTGGGCTTTTCGGGTAAATACCCTTACTGTCGGGGACGTCAGCGTAGGCTGACGGTGGACTCCGCATCTGAAAACAACAAATCTAATCAGTACCAAAATTCAGGTAGATGTTCAAGTGGTTTCCAGATCGGTGGATAATCTGACGCTGTGCTTTTGAACACCAGATAAGAAAAACCACTTCCAGAGCAAATCAGTTGCTTTACGTTTCCCAGAAGCGCAACTCCAGCCATAGAACACAAAGGCCCGGTCCGACGTATAGTTCCAACTGCAGCACCACTTCAGGTGGCCAGGAACTGATCACAGGCTCTGTCCCTCAAGAGGGCCAGGAAGCATTAGTCCTTATCTCTGTGGCAACAAGCTGCTGCAGATAGGCCTCTGAAGGAGGGAAACAAGCTTTCCAGAAGATGCGAGTACAAAATATGCAGTCGGAGATGAGAGGGAGGACATTTGCTTTTCACCCCCCCTTTTCTCCACCTGTCCTCTAACCCGCTAGAATCAGGGTTTTGGAGCAAAAGGTGCGCTAGGGCAGGAGAAACACGACCATTAGGATTCGCTGCCTAATTGATGCAAGGCCGGCAATTTGAATAAGAGTTATAACAACAAACAGACCAGGAGAAATGAAAGGTATATACGCATACGCACCGCACTCCCCCTCTCTGCAGCTCCACCGGAGAACATCTCACCTCCACGTCAGGTCAATGTGCCTCTGTTCATATTTCATCACATGGAGAAATGCTTCTATCCTGTTTCCTCTCCTCCAGCAACGGTGGACCCTGCTGAACCCTTTACATAATAAACCAGTTTTCCACTTCTTCAATTTGAGCCCCCAATCTCCTGCGTTGTGCTAGAAGCCCCCTCATTGAACTGAACTAAATGATCGTGAAGTTATTTTCAAAAATCTGCATTTTCCGCCAAAAAACGTGCAGTACAGGTGAATAGGTGACTTTGAATTACCCGTAGGAGTGAATGTAATGCCATCCTGAACAGGATAAGTGGTTACGGCTAATGAATGAAGGAATTAAGTATTTATCGTTAAAAAGGCTCTCCTTAGAGAGTAAAATTTGAAATATTAGTACAATATATCGTTCCTCAAGATGATTCATATGCACCAAATCAGGACTAAATCGGACCAGCGGTTAAGACGTTATCTCCAAAGAACTCATTTAAAAAATAAAAAATGCCCCTCAGTGAGTAATATAGGGTAAATAAACGATTTTTGACTAAATCGCACAAACGGTGAAAAAATGACCTTTGCAGATAAAGCTCCCCTTAGTGTCAGAAATACAAAACAAACCAACAAACCATTCCCAAATTCAATGCAGTTCTTTCTCACACTAAGGTCTATGTGGGTATAAAATAGGAAATAATCCGTGAAATAGTTTTTGCGTTATAAAAATGTTATCTTATCAACTTTTGGAGCGATAACATTCCTTATGGATGCTGGAAAAGAGAAACATGAGGGAAGGGCCCCTCTTCATGCCACAAGTACAGTTAAGTGAAGACTATAAGCAGTGGAATAATCAATAATAGGAAGAAATAGAAAAATAGAATAAATACATAGAACATTGGACTTTTGGAGACTCGTCCTGGAGGAGAGAATGAAGAGTTTGTCCCTTGAAGCGGATCATCATCTGTTGTTTGGAAGTATTCTGGATTCAGCACAAGTGGTTTCAACCGAGGACAGGCCGTATGTAAAGAGTGCTTTAGATTCAGGCAGGCACTGCAAAACAACACAAATAATTTGTTCAACCACTTGAAAAAGACTGCAGTTTGATGAAGACATGAAGGCCAAAAAACAACTCCCCTCTGTGAATCTTACAGGGTTGCTGTCGTTGATCAACCTTGTGCAGTGCGTCGCCGAATACATCCAGGGCACAATAACACGCTTAAAAAAAAAGCTCAGTGGGTTACATAGCTGACTTTGGTGCAGTTGACTGGGGTTTGAAAACCAGTTAGAACAGAGTTACGCAGAAATCCGGTGCGGACCCTTAGGCAACGTCCTTAGTGCTACGAGCTGCTAGTACGGTCCCAAACCCGGATAAATAGGAGGGTTGTGTCGGACGGGGCATCCGACATAAAACCTGTACTAAATCAATATGCGTCACGATACGATCTGTCGGCCCCTAAAAAAAGGAAGGAGCCGAAAGAAGAAACCGTGTTGTGTTTGGTTGTTACACTTTCTTGCGTGAGAGCTGAGAAACCTCAGGGAGACTAATGGGGATACAAATAAAACAACAATGAGTCGAGAAAGCAGCATGTATTCCAGAACGTGGGTTTTACAAAAACCTTGAGTCTGACTCTGAGCTCTGAGATGGGAAACTCTAGGTTCCGGGTCCCAGACCAGCTGATCTGAGTTGGATCAATCAACTCCTTGTTTGAGTCAAACTGGGCCTCAAGGACGATTAAAAGCCATCATCAATGGAGGTCGGATACTAAGGTGCCGTGGTCACCTGATCGTCTAGGTGAATTTTTCTCTGTGGGTCCTGTGCACTGGACAAAACCAAGAACTCCACATCTGTGTTTGCACCGGGGTTTATGAAGATATTTGTCAGGTGGATGTGTGTGAGCAGACGTTTCTCCGGCGAATGAAAGTGTGAAGGTTCTGGGGAACCCTCTTCGGACCAGCTGATTGTTTAAGCTTAGATTTCAGCTTATTTAAGTGAGTTAAGTTTTAAATTCTGAGTAAGTTGGGATTCAACTTATTTAAGGGAGAGTAAAACCACTATTCTCAGAAACACATTTGATTGTTTTGAAATTGGAACACCCCTTTGTTCGTGCGCTACATGCTCGAGTCTTATTGTGAAAGTCCAGAGTCCAGAAGTGAAGTGGGCGAGCGAGGCGGGCAAAACTTGACCGCGTCATCCATCATTGCTGAGAAGACCGCCTGCCTCTGGTGGCACAGCTGTTTGGGCAGCGATGCCGTCATGCCAGCCGGTACGCCTGCATCTGCTGCTGGGTCGATGATTACGGGGTCATCTCTGTGGAACAGAACAGACAGCGTAGCGGCAGACGGACTGAGACGCTACCGAGGGGGTGTGAGAAGTGAACCAGAGGGTGAGAAGTGATATTTCGGTCGGAAATGAGTTTGAGATTGAAGTGGATTTCATATCAGCTTGTTTTTCTGCCTGTGTGGAGAAGAAGGGAATGACCAGCAGAAAAAACAAACTGGCCGTTCGGCGGACCTCTGCGGCGTCTTGAGGGACGTCCACTTTGCTGATTCTGTCGGCGTGGGGCAAGTTGTTTAATTGTTGGCATCATTCCAAATCATTCCGTCTATTAAAGTTGAGAGGTTTATTTTCCCGAATCCAAATCAAGCCGGCAAACTTTGACGCAGAGTCTCAGCGCCTCATCCTGTTAGCAAAACTAACTTTCAGGTTTAAGGAGTCTGCCATGACTTCAGACAGCGGAGCAAAGTAAAGATGAAGATGAAGATTTGAAGTCAGAGTCAATTGGACCTCCTCTCGTATGAACTTATATATACGTATAATGTCCTGCTCCAGGCGTCCATCCATCTGTTTTCATCAGCTTAGCCCCGGGGTCGGGTCGCAGTGGCAGCACGCTAAGGGAATTCCAGCTCACCTTCTCACCAGCATCCTTCTCCAGCTCACACTGGGGGATGATGATGAGATATATAGTCCCTTCAGCGTGTTCTGCGTCTACCCCAGGGTCTCCACCATTATATTGTTCCGGAAAAAGCCTCCAAAGGATGGCCTCCCAAACAGATGTCAGAACCACCTCCTCTGGCTCCTTTTGGCGTGAAGGAGCAGTGACTCTAACCCTCACCTTATCTCTAAGGCTGAGCTCAGCCACCCCTCAAAGGAGGTTCATTTCAGCCGCTCGTATGCTTGACCTCATTGTTTCGGTCCGACTCAGAGCTCATGACCGTAGGTGAGAGTTGGAACATAGATGGACTGATAAATGAAGAACACTGCATCTCAGCTCGTTCTTCACCGCAATGGATCGATACAACAACCACACTACTGATATTGACGTACGGAACCGCCTCTCTATCTCACGGCCCATGTTCCCATCAGGAACAAGACCCTCAAAATATCATTGTAGCATCTAATAATATAATATTAATATTATATTATTAGATGCTACAGCGGATCCAATTCTCGAGGATTACCGTGACCTGGATGAATGAGAATCGACACAAGCGCATAAATATGAAGAGTATTTGATGATGACTCATTCAAAAACGTATCCACCTACAATGTCATTGTTTGTACTGGACAAAACAACCACGGCACGCCGCTTCATCCTGTGATTTTAAATAGTGAGCTGGGTAAAAAGCACCCAGTCCTCATTCAGTCAACCTTATTTGAAAACATTTACGTATGATTCGTTCCTCTTTTTTGATTTAGCTGCTAACTGCTACTAACTGCCTTTTCAATCTGTAGGATGTGGGCAACAGAATAGTGACGACCCCGTCCTAACTTTCTGGCACACGTTTACATCGATGTGGGATTCACGTCTGTTACTACCTCCATTACCATTACAGACATGGAACAACACCGACAGTCCACTCGTGTTTTTATCAGAATGGCGGGAAGGAATAAAGGTGCACCTGCGTCGACCACTTTATTTTGTGCACGTGTCAGATTATCTCACATTAGCGCTCAAAGCTGGTTGAAATGAAGGAAGGGGTTTGTAATGTGAGAGACGAGTCTGATGAGAAAGAAGGATCCTGCTGCTCCCCTCCTCAGCTGCTCCTCCCTGCCAAGATTCTCCCCTCATCTCCCCCCACTGAGAAGTCATCTTTCATGTTCTTCTCAAAGTCTCAGGTAGTATTACCCTGGGCAACCCTGACAGAGCCCGGGGCAAAGGCAGCAGCTCTGGACCAGCGCGAGCACACGGAGGAGAGCGTGCTGCAGGTGCGCCCGCCGCAACACGCCATTACCCAAGTCTGGCTCCACCGCACCCTCCTCCCACCCGCCCACGCTCTGACTGAGCACACACACACACACTTTGATTGTCTCCACGCCATGGCTGTCATTAAGACTCATTAAGGGGGATGGTTTTATTGAAGGCGGTCGTGTTGAGGCATCCGCTGAATTATTCATAGGCGCCTTCCACAGCACCCTTCCACCGGCGCTCTTTCTCACACACACAGATCGCAGGAAGCTGGAGCAGACAAGAGAGAGAGGGAGAGTGAGAGAGAGAGAGAGAGTGAAATGCCTATATAGGTCACTTCCTCCTCCACCCGCATTGCTCAGAAAGTGGGACTAGAAGGTGGGAGGGGGGAGAGACGGTTAGCGCGAGGCTTATTATAGCAGGCAGGCAGACACACACAGAAACACTGAGGTCCCCGCAGATAACCGAGACTCAAGAGTACGTCGTCACGGCGATGAATGAAGCTCAGAGCGGCTTTTGCTCGGAGGGGATTCTACGTCAGTGTTTAGAGACCAGACGGGGGGTGTGCGTGAGGGTGCGAGGGCACGAGGGCCTGTATCGACACTTCAGAAGGAATTGATCAATTCCCGCCATTTCATCAGGAGCCGCCCCTCCAGAGCCGACCGCAGGCCGATGGCGTACATAGGCACGGAAATGGATACACATTTACATTTAGTTTGATCATATATTCTATCAAATATTCATTACACACAATCAGGGATTAATACGTGCCCTGAAATCGCTGCGATAGAGAGCAAGAAAGAAAAGCTAAGTGCTGTGGGTAAACGCACAATGGCGGCTTAAATGAATGCGTCTGATGTTAATTGAGGTTTATGCCATTTTTTTAATGATGATTTTCTGTGCATGCAGGAATTGGAAGAGGTGGTCACGTATGTTTTTTTGTCGGCTGTCTCGAAAGTCTTCCAGCAGATTGGGATGCTATTTTTGTATACACTAATCAACCATAACATTAAAAACGCCCAGCCTATTAATGGGTATGTTCCACATTTGTCACCAGACGTGTTTTCTGCCACCTGCCAATATAATCAATATTAAGTGTTTTCAGCAAGTTTGTATTACGGTAGTTTCTCAGTGGGATAAGAAAACAAAGGTTAGCTTCCACAGCGCAGGCAAATCAGGGAAAAACTTTGACTATTAACTTCCATCTTGTATGTCAAGGTGAGAGATCCAGGAAGCGTTGAAAGCGGCAAAATGAATGTATCTGTCTTCACATGCAGATCGCGTACAAGTGAGCCGTAAATACATCAAATAAAATAGTTTAATGTCATAAAGGTTGTTCCTCATGCAATCGATCTGAGTTCAAATCTAATCGTTCTTTACCTCCAACAACGGAGGTTCTGTTTTCACCCACGTTTGTCCGTCCGTCCGGCTATAAACAAGATTACGGAAAACTCATGGACAGATTTGCATGAAAATTTACCCAGATGTAGGTTTTTTTCTAGTGACGTTAGATGTTTCGCAGCATTTAAAAATAGTTAAATGAGACGTTTGGAGAGGTGAACCTTATTGTTGATGTCTTTGTTCCTTTGATTCCTTTGATGTTCCTTTTGAGGGAGTTGGGGGCTCATATGCTTTTATTCCTTTGATGTTCATTTGGAGGGAGCTGGAGGCTCACTTGCCTTTGTACCTTTGATGTTCCTTGTGGGGGAGGGGACATGAAATGACACTACACACGACGTAAAGACTAACGTCTTTGCGGACTGATACTCAGAGAATTTGCTGGAGTTGTCAGTAGATCTAGAGGCTGGCAATAATTCAGACATTCATTATTTTTTTACCCTTGTTTACTGTTGTTTCTTTTTCCTTTGATGTTTTATACCGGAGGGGAACAGGAAATGATGGAACCACGTCTTTTTAAGATAAAGGGCCATTTTGTCCGGGTGTTTGCTTTTTCTAGTTAATCATTTAATGACTTTTTATTAAAATATAAGATCAGGATTAAGAATCTTCTTGTTCCACATGTTAGTCTGGCACAGGCTTTAAGTCAGATGCCCTTCCTTCATAAACACATGAACATCCGTTGCCACTGACGTGTTCATCATCACTGATGAACACGTGATTCAGAAGATTGCCAGTGTCAAGGAATCGGGGGAAATTCATGATGATAAGATCACTATCTTCATTACATGTGCCCTTTATAGAATCTTCAATCTTTCATGTTTTTTTTCCTGGTTTACACAGAATGGAATGAATTGTTTCATACTCGTGAACTTTTTTTCACAAAGTGAAGTATTTTCTTTCAGCAGCCTGAATGTGGACAAAGATTGCCAAGAAAGCTCTGATCTAAGAAAATTGTTTCCTGATTGTTCAGGTTTTAGTGACAGTGGCGTTGATAGAGGCCGGTTCTTTCTGAGTGCCTCATAGTTTTCATCAAGTATTTCACTGTCTGCAGCGACATTACAACAACTTATTGAAAATCTGATTCTGTATCAGAATCAGATTTACGGACAGCGAATCAGGTCCATAATGCAAATAATAATACTTCTGTAAATTGAAAATAACAGTGCCAGAGTGCAATGCAGAGTTTAAAGAGCGGTGGAATAAATATTCACTGAATAATGTAATAGGATCATTTATAAATACTGTATGAAGGCCTATATACTAACCAATAAATTGTTTTGTTGGAGCGTTAGATCTATTGATTGGGGGGGATTGGATCGGTTTGCAGTTGAGTGTGAAGCGGCCTGTATGAAAGTCTCCATCTCCACCTCCTCATCTGACTTCATGGTTCTTTGCAGGGAATCAGCGGACTGTCCACTTCGGGTTTGGGGTGAGTTGCTGCCCCATGCAAACGAGTTCAAGTTGGAGTTCTCGAGTGATGGGAAAATGGACCAGGACGGGCGGTTCGGTGCATCAGCAGTACTGCGGTTGTTGTATCGGTGTGTTGTGGTGAAGAAAGGGCTGAGTCGTGAGGCAAAGCTCTCAATTCACCGCTACATCTAGGTTCCAACCCTCACTTAACACCTCCAGTTCTGGAGACGCTTTGAACCACCAAAACAATTGAGTCTTTATCAAAGTCTCTCAGATCTTTATGCTCATCTAATTCATTTTACTTTGAGTACTGAATGTTGACTCTCTGACTAATACATCCCACCCACTGACAGGTGTTAAAGGAACAAGGTAATCAATGTTACTCTGCCGACACCTGTCACTGGTTATAATGTTATGGCTGATGGGTCTACACCCAGCAGGACCACGACCGTCTGTATGCCGTTGTCGTTTCGTCTGATGTGGCGATGATACTGTGTTCTCAGCAATTAGTCGGCGGAGTGTTGTTTTAGCGGTGAGCTTTATTCTGTTGCTTCCTCAAGGTCTTCTTCAATGTCAAACAGTGCAGCAACTCTTCCTCTCCTCACCGGTTCGCTGTCGGCGGCTCCAGTTTCGTATGTTTTGTATTTGGTGCTGCTGAAACGGAGAGGGAAAAGTAACACATCTTTGAGCGCTGTGATAAGCGCTGTGGAAGGCCACCGTCGGAATATTCAGGCCTTCTCCGGCTTTGAAACGTGAAAAAGAGGCGCCGCCGTTCCTGACAGGCAAAAACATTGACAAGTGTAAGTCTGAGTGTGTGTGTGTGTGTGTGTGTGTGTTCCGCTCACAGGGGCAATATCACAGCAAAGGTTCACCGCTTCTCCCTGTCACCTGGGTTCCCCCATCTTCACCTGATGTCTTGTCACTAACCCAAATGTCAAGTGCGTGTGTGTAGGTGTGTGCGTGTGTGTGCGTGTGTGTGTGTGCGTGGTCAACTGGGCAGAGTAGAAGACAGATCTGGGTCAGGCGGCTCCCAAGAGTGTTGGGGCGCTCTGCAGCCGATGACATGTCTGATGTGAACGAGTGAGCAAGGAGGAGAGGGAGAGGCAGCCACGCGGAGGAACACCAGGGTTCGGAGGAGGACAGAGCCATCACATGATCGCACACACACACACACACAGTCACACACACACACACACACACAGTCCCACTCTGCTGTAGCCTTGCAGCTAATCCACATGCATCAATGCGTCGATGCTGTGACACCCAGGGAAGTGGCTGCGTGTATGAACTTTAACACACAACACCTGCACACAGTTAGCTGTACTACACACCACATGTACACAATCATGTATTTTCTGCTCTTATAAATGCTCCAGATCAAACAGCCAAAAACTGGTCCAGCATGAGAGCTGGGCTTAACTTTGGAGGTTCGACGCTGTGTCTGCATCCTTTTTAGGGCACGAGAAACAGAATTGGGATTTTTTTGCTTTAGCAGCTGAGTTCATTGTGATCACTATTATAATTATTAACCCTGGCAATTGAGAAAGTCCTATTGAAGCAGATATAATTTATTTAATATTAAAGCATTTGAGGACTTTTATAAAACAATTATGGAACTTCAGTCAACCAAAAGAGTCTAATAATGGTCAATTAGGTTGTTTTTTTTTATAATAACATGTTCTTCCAAAAGGGTTGAGCTAATGTTATTAAAATATCATCTATTTTCAATTAAATACATGATTTAAAATAAGTCTGGTATTTCTATTTTTTTTGGATTTTTTCTTTTTTGGTAATTTTTTTGGTCACCCTTTAATTAAGTCATTAAAGGGTTAATGTTAATATTTTACATCAGCAATCTACCATCTTGAATTGGAGTAAGGTTATCTCCTCTATGTATTATAGTTCCTACTTAGGAACTAATTATTGAGACACACTGGGAACCCACATGTAGAGTACTTGCTCAGAATCTCAAAGCTCTGAGTCTCTCTCTCTCCCTCATGCGAAGTCTCATGTGAAGTTAAAAGACAGGCATTAAAGTGTGAAGTGTATAAAAGTGTATAAGAGTATTTATTGGTCACGTGTTGTCTCACATTTTTAATGTTACGTTAGTTGAAACGGACTTAATTGCTGTTAATTCTAACAGGGATTTTGCCTTGCTGTCACTCACTTCAGGGAGGTGAGTAGAGCCCGCCCACCTGTCACTCGGTTAAAACGCATTATGTTTTATTATAACAATTTAAAAATTAAATTCGGGGATTGCGCGCATCATATTTTAAATCCTTGGGTTTGGGTCTCAAAGGCTCCTTGAGACATTTGTTTGTTTGTGGGCCACGAGTAAATATTTCAAATGGACGTCCGCTAATACATATGTGTCGCGTTGTTGTAATTTTGTGCTCCCTTCTAATAATGGCTTTTATCGGGGCAGTTATCGTAAATGACATCCAATGGAAATACGGAGGATCATCCCACTGATCAATCAGTGGGATCCATCATGGTCTTTAAACCAAAACAGGATACTACAATAAGAGCCGATGACAGCAGGAAAAAGCATGATCAGGTTGCTACGCTAAACGATCCCCAACTGAGAGGTCTTTTCACCACCTAATAATGAGTGACACTGCAGGTTCTACACCGTAATCAACTCAAGCCACCAAAGTTTGGAAAATCCATCATTAATTCACCACGGCCTGAGCCTTCATGGAGCTCTGAGCTGCACGGCTGCGGCTAAATTGGTTTTAATGGATTTCACGGGGTGCTGTTCGTGGGCCGTTTGATTGACAAAGAGGTTTGAGAGCTGAGCACGGCCCTCTGCTCTTGCTCTGTCCCTGAGCAACGCACCATTGATCAAACACATACAAGCTGTCACTCTGCATCGCCGGGACGTCGGTGACGGACTCACCGGTCACCTCAGTCACATGGCTGGAGTCCCACCATCTTCAGCAGCAGGTAGGATGATGGTGAATGCTTTTTGTTCAACATTCATTCATTCATTATACGTAACCGTTAATCCTTTTCATGGCCGTGGGGGCTGGAGCCTATCCCAGCTGACATGGAGAGAGAGGAACTCAGCTGGACTGTATGATTCCATTTGAACAAACCTAACAACATTATCTTTATATTACTTTTTCCACTCAGAGGTTCTGTTCAAGAAAGGTCAGAATTTAAAAAGTAAGCCTCCGCTGTCCCTGACAGTAAGGGTGTATACCCAGAAGACCCTCAATCCTCTGAATTGTACAAGCAATCCCCCGGAACAGACTCCTTAAATCAAATGTTATTCCCGAAAAAATAGTGTTTTCCGTTAAAAAAAAGAAAAAAAAAAGAAACTCCCCCTCCTGAGTAAAATCTGAGCAATTACAGTAAAGTATAATATTTTAACAGATAGATTTCTGTGAGTCGATTCATATGCATCAAATTTGGACTAAATGAGACCAACCGTGAAAAAGTTACGTCTGGGAAAACAGTGATTTTTCCCTGTGAATAAAGTCAACTTTTAGTTCACTCCTTCATTAGTAGAATAGAATAGATTCTATACGTTTACTCAATAACTGAAGCGTGATGAGGTGGGGGAGGGGGGGTCGGAGGGCATCATGTCATCTGAGGACATCGTCGAGCAGAACGGCGGAGGGTCGAAACAGAGGAGACATTAGTTAAGGTGTAGACGACCGTAAGCTCTAATACTTCTCGGCCTTAAGAGATTTAAGGAGTTGGCAAACCCACGGAGACGGAATACATGCAAATCAATCAGAGGGTTACTTCTCGGATAAACCTAAATACGGACCTCTCCGGTAATTTCAGCGATGGCTTAGGCGTCCCTCTTTGCCCGTATACCCGGAGCAGTTCATCTCCCGCAGGAGCGATACGGCAGTAAATAAGTAGCTTACCACGTAGAAAAGCGTTCCTCTCACGACAGGGCGGTTGTCAGTGTTAAGAAGCGATCCAAGCACCAGCACCCAAAGTGATGGCACTGTGTTTCATCTGGGTTTATTCCTCTGCGGCGCTGCGAACACGAGACCGCCACAAAGAGCTGCAGCTGCAAGTAGGCGAACGTTTAAGAGGCCCATTTCCCCGGACGGCAAATCCCCGCAGGTTTAAATTGGTTTGTTTATATTCAGGCTTCCTGCGCTGTAAATCTTTTGATACATGTTTCAAATGCAGTGGGTGAGACACCGGTCGCGTGGCCCGTGGCAGAGGCTTGGATCCTATTAGGGAAAGGAGGGGCCTTAACTTCTGAGCAACCTGAAGTTGTTGCTGTAAGCTGAAATTGTCCAATTCATTTTCTGGCAATAGACTAAATTGATAATCTTTAACTCCTACTTCTTTGAATTGTTATCCCCCAACCAAGAAATAACTCAGGATGACTTGGCCCAATGTTTTCCTACCCCACATCAAGGATACATCCAATAATACGATACAGGTAATCCCCTTGATTGAACTCCTTACATGTGGAGTTATAGCCACAGGATCTTTTAACAGTAAAACATGATACAGGTAAGATAGATCTCCTCAAGTTGATTCATATGCAGCAATTTAAGACAAAATCATCCGAAAAACGTTGTTTTTGTCAAAAACAAAAGTTCTCCCAGTCATTCAAATATGAACAATTAGATTAAAACACGACACGTACAAGAACGATCTCCATGAGTCCAGCAGAAAGCTCCAAATTCAGACTAAATTCAACCAATGCTTGAGAAAATGATTTCCCGAAGAGATAAAGCTCCCCCTAGTGTCGGAAATATAGAACCCATCTTTCCCAAAATCAATCCAGTTCTTCCTCAGACTTGGGTCCATGTGGGTATTAAACGAAATGATTCATGAAATAGTTTGTGAATTATTTCCACAATATATAAAAAGCTGTCCATAGTGAGTAAAACATTAACCATTAAAGTAAAACACAATGTATAGAACAACATTTGTTTTCCCCAGTGCTGGAAACTGTCCATCTCCAAGGGCATTCTCATCTCATAGGGCATCACCCAGGGCAAACCTCTCTGACCCGCAAGACAGGCGATAGCCTGCGTCCGAGCAGAGGAAAACCCCAATCTCCAGCCGATGGGGGCAGGGGGATTCCTTCCCAGTGCACTAAACTGGCAGATGAAGGTCGACATGTGGAAACAGCTCTGAATACCACAGCACATCGCCAAAATCACCCTGAGACCAGAGATCCTAGTGTTCCCAGATTGCTACTTAGACACAAGGGGAGACCTGATCTATCTTAATGGTGGTCGTCTCGTCTGAGAAAATATGAACGATGCATAAATGAACTGCGATACGTCGTCGTCGCCGTTTAATACGTTACCCTTTTATTTACATGAATTATTCAGCACAATGTTTTTTCCTCAAAAGGTATTCTATTGGGGTTTTTTTTTTTCTTTACTTCTGGAGACATGCAAAGTGATGCTAATGTCTTTTTCTTCATCTTCATCATTTTAAGCGTCTTACAGGCGTGTGGGATGTGTGGACATCATGCGAGCCTTTCATGCATGAATTAGGCTAAAATTAATTAGAATTTTTTCTTTTTTTTAAAGTGGTTTTATTCTTTTCGAACCTGGATGAATGTTGAATCGGACCCCTCAGGATCGCCCCTCGCTCTCTTTCTGCTCCTCTCTCTCTTTCTCCCCTCGCCTTCCTTCCCTCCCTCCTTGTTCCTGACTCCTCAAAGGCTCCCTTCCTCCCCTGCTGAGCTGCACATCCTCTCAGTGACTCACAAACATCAGGATAAAGTACTCAGATTACTCATACTACAGTAATCTGAGCTTTTACTTGTAGTGTGAAATTACTCCACTACAAGTAAAAGCCTTCCATTAAAAAAAATTCTACTTTAACATTAGTAAAAGTAGTCAAGTATTTCCAGAAAAAATGTATTTAAAGTATCCAAATAAAGTACTCGTGGTCACTTTCGGTATTTTCCAATATGATTCTGGCTCACAATTTCTGCTGGATTAAAGTGTGGCGCTATGTTACTGCTGAAGCTGTGCTGAAGGTGGAGGTAATCTAACTACTTTTACATAGTAACTAAAGACAGGCTGGTCCTGGTGAGGACAGCAAAATCTGAAGCTCCCGACCGAAACCACCAGCATCCACTCCTGTGGGGCTGCTGGGAAGGAGGCAGGCGGCACTGAGCCGGGCTGCCGGAGGATTCTAAATCAAGACATTACATGAGTCCTCATGTTTACTTTCACGCCGAGGTTTTGGAGCTCCGATGCTTTTTCTTGTTCTAAATAATAAGTCTGATCCTCCATTTTTCAGAACACAGTAACATGCTTGATTTAACGTCCTTCTCAAATGTTTGGTTGAGCACATTTGAATCACTATTTCTTATTGAAAGGTTAGTACCACTTGACTGAACGTGTAAATAATATGACCCACTGGCAGAATGTAAATAAGATGTAAGAGTAAGGGGCCAAGGATGGAACCCTGGAGGACACCATAAGACAAAGGGGCCACCCAGAAGGAAGCATTTACAATGGCTGTTGAGAAAATCTGATGAGAAGATTTTTTTTTAATGGACATTAAAGGGTTAAAACACAAAATTCCTCTCCAGGCGCCTGTACCAACATGGCGGCCTCCATATGGACCCGTCCATGGAGATAAAACAGGCTTTTTCTAAACAAAAAGTTTTACTTTCAGCTGAAAGGACATACAAAAAAAAACATACATATGAATATCTCTATCTATGTATATATATATATTCAATTCATTCAAAGAGGTACCCCTAAACACCCCCTAGGTTTTAACACTGGACCTTTAACTCTTTGTCAATGCCGGCGACTTCCTGCCCGACCACATGACCCTGGAGCAAGTCTTCAATCTGTTCCAGTTCAGGAGTCAGACGGTACATCGCATCCATTCAACACACAACATTTGCATAATACTGGAAATAAATAAGCTCACCATTAACCGCCTTTGAGAAACTCACACACACACACGCACACACACACACACACACACACACGCTCAATCTTCATCATGTCATTCTTCTTCCACCTTCCTCAGACCTTCTCCTGCCGTCACTCATCCTCCTCTCTTCTTTGTCTTCCTCTCTCCTCTTCCTGCGGAGAGCGGCGTGTTTGTGTATAATTTTCATTTCAAGGGGTCATATAAATTCTCCTCCATGCAAATGAGTCAAAATCTCCGAGGTAATAATCACCTGCAACCCCCCCCGCTCTCTCACAAACACACAAACACCTCAGGTGGCTCCGTATTGCATCGGCAACATGAATAAGTAATTAAATGAAATCTAATTTTTTTTTAAAATTTCATTTCCACAGCAGTTGAATCCAATTCCGCCCGCGCCCTTTGAGGACGACACCCAGGTGACCCTCAGGTACAATTACCGGCGTTCAAGACGGAGCAAAAACATCAGTGTTTTATAATTGCGTTGCACTTCCTTTGAAAGACATCCTGTGTGTTTGATGTGCGCTGGAAGAGGAGCATAAAGTAACACGCGGAAGAGAGAGCGGCACGGTGGCATGTGAGGGGACGCGAGAGAAAGAATAAATATAGACGTCGGCGTCACTGATGATTCATATCATACATAATGTGTCCGTCTCACCTCTGCCGGGAACAAGAGGTCCGAGCGGGTTTTTCTCAGACTCCTTTTTCTCTACTTGCACGGACCCAAACCATCATCATCATCATCTCTGATTCCTGGTCAGCAGGTTCATAAGCCGAGGGTTGGAGATGGTTGCATGCATACGCAGTCAGAACCATGAACCCCCACACACACACACATACCGGACTGAGCAGCACTTAAAGACTAGTTTACCCCCATTATCACATCCCAGCTAAAAGCAGCAACCCTCGTTATGTGACTCCTTAACCGATGAAGACTACCTCCGGTCTCGGGTCTGGAGTCGCGGTGGTGCTATTAATACTTTTTATATTTGGAAAAGAAGAACTAAGCATACAGCTAAGGTTATATCCCTCATATATATATGGCCTGAAAACTTTGGGAGATAAAGCTCCCCCTAGTCTCACAAATTTACCACCAACCTTTCCCAAAATCTATCCAGCGCTTCCTCACACTAGGCTATATTTGGGTATGAAATATGAAAATGATCCATGAAATATTTCTCGCGTTAACACATAAATTAAATGTATTATTATTATTATTATTATCTGTGTCTTAATTATTAAGTGTGTATTTCTGAATTCCCAATCTCTGCCACTAGGTGGCGTCGATACATAAGGTGCTGTGTTTCCGTATTACGGACAGGCAGTGAGTTGGACGAGTCCTCCATGAGCGCTCAGCGGTAGTTTCTTCTTCCCGCATTGGGCCGGACTCTCATGTGAAAAGTTTGAATTGGACGTGTTGAAAATAAAAGTTTACTCCAATCTCCATTAGGAAAATGACAAAATACACAAAAGTTTGAATCACGCCTTGTATTATGAGATAGAAAAACACACTTTACAGACTTCTACCTGCAGACGACCGATGGTCATTCAAGACTTCTTCGTTTTTCTCTCAAGAAGTCGTTGCGTTTCCAGGAAGAACTTAAAATGCATTACGTCACGAGAGTTTGTGCTGAACACATATTTGTTCTCCTCAAATGTGAGAGGAACAGTTAACAAAAATGACCTCAAATGTTTGGATATTATTCATGTGAGACGTCAAAAAACCAACATGGTTCTGGACCAATGCTTTTTCTGAGTTGGTAGTATGTCCTAGTCCATTTCTCGGTGTGTTGCGAGGCCCTCTAGTGGCCAATAATTAAATAATTCAGCTTTGAGCATTGGGGAACCGCGGGAAAAACATGCAGCGTATTTTAAGGGGGATTAATAAGATATTTACAAATCAAACGTGTTATTAATGAATTATTTATAGTTAATGTGGGATTGGTTCTGTTAACGATTTGTTTACACTGGTTGTGTGTATGCATGTGTGCGTGGGTGTGTGTCTGTGTGTGTTTGTGTTGTGAGATCTTTTGGGACCTTTTATCATGGGATAGATTATTAATAGCATGCCTCTTAAGGAAATGTGTCATTTCACAATAATTATAAAGCTTTTCTCGTGTCATTCCAGCTCATCTGCATAATGTGTGTGTGTGTGTGTGTGTGTGTGTGTGTGTGTGTGTGTGTGTGTGTGTGTGTGTGAATTCTGTACGCTTTTAATTAGTTCTTAGAAGCTAAGGGGAGGTCAAAGTCAGGTGACTTTTGTGACCTTGTTTTGGTCACTATGTCGATGCATGAGCAAACTAAGAGACTTCAGGGGAGAGTACTTGTAATATTGAGGAAATTTTACAGACAAAGACGCTTTTAAGACAAAGAAGAGGGGAATGAAGGTCTATATTAAATGACTTCACCCCCCCTCCCTCCCCCCTGTTTCTTATTTACCTTGTCCCCAGCTCAGATTATTCTCTGTTTTTGAATCTCCGCTATCTTGTTCAAGCTCAATTTCATTAATTAAAGAATAACTTTTCTTCTTCTTCTTTTTTAAAACAAAGTTGATACCGTTTATATTTGGTTAATTTGTATTTATTTGTTGTTGATGTTGTGGACTTTTATACACTGTAGGAAAAAAATCAATTAAATGACAGTAAATGCAACTTCAAGTGGTTTATTTAGTTTCTTCCCACATAACCGTGAATAACTTCCAATATTAAAGTGAAGAACTACAGACAATAGTTCTGGTAGCGATGGCAAAAACCAAATTATGTTTTGTGTTTCGTGATCCATATCGCAAAAATGATTTTCCTTTAATGTGAAGCCTCCCCTTCTTAATTTTTTGCGTGAAAATCGTACCAGAGGCGACGTGGACGAGTCTTACAACGTCCAAAGGGCTGGACGATTAATCATAAAAAGATTCCGATCTCTACGATTCTGCAGCACTAAATTCATAACATAAATCGCAGGAAAGCCCCGCCTTTACTCATCTCCCTCAGCCAATGTGAGCGCAGTGTTTGATCACGTGACGCTGAGGAGACACAAGGGCGGAAAAAAAAGATCCACGCATGAATCCGTGCACTTTCCACTTTCTACCGCTTGATTTCTCCATTGCTTCATGGAGGTTACTCATCTCTCTCTCGCAGCCCCTGCTGCAGGTAGTTCATGTTCATGCTCATGTTCATAACAAAATCCAAAATGGTTAAAAGTGGATGATTCTTGACGTACTAGCTGTTTTCATATTTGATATATTTTGGACCATATTATAAATTTTGTTTTGTCAGAACTCCCTTGGGGCAGATTAGTGCTACGAAAGTTAAAAGTTGTTTTAGTGAGAATCGTCCAGCCCTAGGATGTCACATGTAGTGAAATTAGCTCCCTGCATGTGATCCATCCCCCAGTAGCCCATGCCAGACATTCAGGGAACAAATTGCAGTTCAGCTGAAGACAGTACAGCATGTGACTACAGAGGGATTGAACCAATGACCTTCTGATTAGGAAACAGCCGCTCTCATTTCTGAATGTAGTCTTATGTCATATGAACAAAAATACTCAAAACCTTTTGGCCTGTTATTCACGTGCTGTTCGATGGTGATGATGGCCGATGATACCTTAATTGTATACAACAGAAATGCCTTAATTTTTTCTTTCCGATGCGTTGGCGGGGAAATCCTGCAGGCGGTAAATGCCCACAACGAGTGAACGGAGTAAGTTGGGTATTTGAAGAGTCAGCAACAACATGTCTGAAAATCTCCGCATTGACTATCGATGCATCACACTCAGTGTAATATGTCCCGGCCAGCATTTGAGGAATGCTAAAGAGGCGCCTTCATCGATTCCCATGTAAATACTCAGCTGTTGTTAGCAGATGGATTGATCGATGCGTCACAAAGCTGCAACGCCGTCTAGATCTTCTTTAGGAGATGAGGGAATATCTATAACTGCTGTTTTTTTAATGGTCTTCTCCCCCCTCTATTACAAACCAAATGGATACATTCACTTTACTCTTAGCTACACTTAAGACCCCAGCGGGCGTCCTTGTCACCTTCACATCTCTTCATACGCCGGAGCCCAGAAGTGAAAATGACTTCTGCGTGTCGGCGACAAGTATCACAACTTTCCAGATGGGCGAGATCCAGCAATTACCGTTTCGGCGCTCAGCATTCCTCAGTATCTCCACCTCCATCCCTCCTCTCAATAATTGACTGCAGGGTAACAAGGCCTTCATACGTGTGTGTTGTATGTGTGCGTTGTGTGTGTGTGTGTGTGAGAGCAGCTTCTCTGATTAGATAGCTGAATATACTTGCTATTCAGCCCCGCCACCGCCTGCCCCTGCTGCCACATCTAATGAAGCGCACGCAACCTTCCCTCGGCGCCACCGTGGGTGAACGTGTGATGCAAAGAGTCAAGATGCAATTAAAGGGCCTGTCAATAGTGTCTGCCATAACCGAGGCTCGGACCGTCGCTATCGACTGAATGGAGGGAGGGGGGTGGGTGGCAGCAGGTGTGAGGGGAGGGAGAGTCAGGGGTGACGCAGACTGAGCATGTAAAGAGATAAAGACGGCAGACTGCTGAGTATGTGGCCACAGGTGTCAGACATACACCGATCAGCCATTACAATATAACCTCTGATTATCTCGTCACAATGGTGGGTGGGCTATATCAGAGAGTAAGTGAACTTTTTGTCCTGAAGCTGATGATGATGCTGGACCTGAGTGACTCTGACATGGACCACATTTTGATGTCACACTGGGAAAAAAAAAAAATCCTCCTTCAAAAATATGCTGAATACAAAGCGAACACAAACTTCCAATAGATAAATAGATCCTAACAGCTGTGTGAGTTCTGACACCTTTCTATTAGAAGCAGTGTTGGATTCTTCAGCAGTTTTTGCTGCAGCAGCTCTTTGGTAGGATCAGACACCGCGGACTGAACTTCCCTCCCACTATGCACCAGTGACACCGGTTTAAAACTTCCCTGCAGTCCCTGAGTCTAGATATTATGGTTTATTAGAGCCAATAACAGAGAAGAATGCTTCTTGTTGACGTGTTTCCATCCTCTGAGGCGGAAGAATCAAAGCGCGTCGGATGTTTATCCAGGAGTGATTTTGTTTACTTTTATTGGTGAAGCCAGCACAGGTAGATTGTTTACAGTAGTCAGAGGAACATATGAAATATTTACACACGCATGCAGTTCGTCCTGCACGGCACACTTACGATGGAATGTCTATGAGAGGTTGGTGTGGTACCAGCTCTTCTTCTACACAAACACAGACGCACCTCCCCTTCCTCTCAGAGCAGGATGCGGTATTTCAGGGCGCGGGGGACCCTGTTGATGACCAGCCGCCCGTCGTAGCTGAGCGAGGCGAAGAGCCAGGGGTCCGCTGACGACCACTCAGCTGCGTACACGCTGTCTTCATGCTCCTCGTAGGTGGACACTACACTGTCCTTCAGCGGCTCCTTACTCCTGAATCATAAAGAAATGACATGTGGACATTGGAAGAGGAGGGACTCATGTCTTCAAGTAAGTAAAAAACATGAATAGTGACAGAAGTAAATGTGGGGTAAAAGGTGAAAAATGGTTTAAAAAGGGTTTGAATCTCTGGCACCGACCCTCCAACTAGCTCAGCATGGAGTTTCAATCAGCAGAAGAGTTCATTGTTGGTGTGTCATTAAGCTGAAAAGCTTCACGTAGTGCAGAAAAAGCATTCTCTGGTGTGAGTGACATAATACCACTTATGATTCCGTGTGAAAATGTAAAGCACTATTTCGCTGCTAGAAAAAACAACTTTTAAAATGAGAATTTCTTTACAAAGTCAAACATTTTAAAACATTTTCTTTGGGCATTTCTTTGCAAACACGTTGTTTTTCACCATCAGTGCATCATGTGCGCCCTTGAGGTCTTGAAAAAGGCTTGTTCTCTTCATCTTCCTTCCTCAAAATTTCTATTTTTCGATAACTAAACCAAAACAATCGGCCTTTACATTTGTGCCTTTTTTGCAGTTGTCGTCTCTGCCTTCAAGGGGCAAGTTCCTTTGTGCTTCATCGTCTTCATCTGCTCTGTGTCCGTAGAATAGTGAGAACCAGTGCATCAACTGAGAGCTGATTGAAGGCACATGGATTCTTATGGGTACACACACACACACACACACACACACAGAACACACACACACACACACACACACACACTAATTTTCTAATTCCACACCCGCATGGACGTTTGTTTTAAGAAGAACTGAGTTGATTTTAGGAAAAGTCGGTTGTATATTTCAAGCTTTATGAGAAGCTAATGTTTTCGGATGTAAATTCTCAACCGTAGGTTGGTTTATTTAATTTGGTGCATATTAATCTCTCATGTAAATATCATGTTCTCCTATAGAAGTTCATATTTCACTCACTAAAGGGATCTTTATTTATTACTTTATATTTTACGAGAAACCGCTTTACGGACAAAACTCAAAAACTAGCTCATGGATAATATTCAAACTCTATACCCACATAGACCTTAGCGTGAGGAAGAACTGGATTACTTTGCCATTACACCTCTCATCCAAGAGGCTTCCTCAGTTCTGCCTGACTGGTTTGGGGGGGTGAGTCGGGTCTTATAACGCGTTTCAGAGGGGGTCTCAAACGCTGAGGATCAGGTTGGGGCGACTGACTGGCATTTGAATTCATTGTTCAGGTCCAGTTCCACTTAAACATCTGCAGCAGTCATTGTAAAGCAATGACAGCACAAATTTGAACTTAGATCAAATAGTTTGGCCCCTTCTTTGTGCAGCTGACGCCCTCTCGCAACCGATCTGTGAGTTTGTTCTAGCTGCCAAATGTAAAACCTGCTCCGGCTCTGGATAGGTATTTATTTTTTCAAAAAGGCTTCCTCCAGGCTACAGCCAAAGCCGCACCCCGTCTCTAAAACGTGACTGACACACAGGCCACTGAGGAACATTTACCGTGTTTATGCACCTTTTTCTCAAGGTTTTTAGTTCAACCCCCCACCCCAAAGTGTTGACAAACTCGCGGCTACAAAAATAAAGGAATTCTGAGAATTTAGATCCAGCATTACTGCCATCCCAACTTTCTTCCACACTCACCGCTATAAGTAGCCCTGAGGGAAACCAGTGACACACATATTTGGATTTATTTCACAGATGAACCGTCTCACACAGGCAGTAGCTGCTCCCTCCAGAAAAAAAACAACCTCTCATAGTGTTCCTCTGGAGTGGATGAGGAAGACGAGAGCAGGAGGGAACATCTGAGAGCACTTGACAGAAGCCGGAACATGCCGGACTTAGGAGGATACGGAGATGTTGTGTATCACTGAAGAATTCAAGATTGATGTAATTGTCGTCAGATAACACAAGTTCATATAAGAAAAAAGTTCAAGCTGATTAAGCAACACACAAAAACTAAAAATGTACTGTAAAAACTGACAAATAAATGATCGCCTCACAGAAATAGATTTTTCAAAGGTGAAGTGTGGAGGATGGGTTCAGAGATCTCCGAGGAGAAACTTCTCAAACTCTGCTGGAACATCAACAGGGTGAAGAGTCTCTGGCTGGGGTGGGTGTTGCCTTCAAGTATCCTCTGGGGTCTGAGACGTTCTTCTATCAACCATAACAGCACAACCACCTGCCCTACACTGTGTGGCTCCGCCTTTTGGCGCCAAATCCCCTCCGACTCATGGAGGCATGGAGTCCAGAAGATCTCTGAAGTACCGAGGAGTGAACAGCAGATCTCTTAGGTTGCAAAGCGGTGCCGGACTTGTTTGACCAGCATATTTCAGATCTCAATTGGGTTGGGATTGGTCAACGTGGGACAGCCTTCGTCTAGCTGCTAACCCGAAGACAATGACAGCAGAGTTCAGTTAACCAGCATTCGTTAAAAAGAGAAAGGAAAAAAAGAAGTTTTAATGCTTTCTGTTACCTGTTTCCCCTGTACTGAAAATGTACAAAACCTTGACCTCAAAGCCGAGGTAAATACCGAACGGTGATTTTTGTGTGCAGTTAATCCCGAACAACGCACAGGTGCAATTGTAACAACATCTTCCCTCGTCAGCGGATATAAGGTTATGGGTGATCAGTGCATATACAACATACTATATCAAAAGGTGTTATTACTACTACAGGCAGAAGTGTTCATCAGTGTGGCTGATGAATCTGTGGCAGGAGGACTTTCTTAGAAACTACAGGGGGGCAGTGGGTGAAAACAGCACAGCGTCAAACGGTTCATTTGAACTTCAACTACTGATTTCAGGAAAAATCATATTCGGAAAATGAAAATGACTCAAACCTGGATGCAATTTTTGTATGATTAGTTTGATCTGTTGGATATTTATGTCATGACAAAGGATGTCAGCCCTATCTGTTGGTTTCTTTGATTTTTGCAGACACTTCCAGGAGTTTTGTCAAAAGTTTTCTCTCTTAGACATTTTTCAACATTTAGCCCAATGCATAAAAAGTAAACATCTAATTTCATCAACATCCCTTGACAATTTTTTCAGATTTCTTGTAAACAACAAACCAAAAAAAGCAACTTTACAACCTCCAAATGTAATTATTGGCGGTAAAAAACATTTCAAGACGAAAAAAACCTTAAAACCACTTTATCCTTTTGGGCCGACTGATGACGGCAATCATCGGCAGATTTGAGCGAACTGTTAGATTTGAAAAAGCCACCACACGGAGTCAGTGGAGCGGTTCTGCTTTAGTGTCTGGGTAGTGTGGAGTGGAGTGGACACGGACGGTACGTACAAGAGGGGTCAATAAGTGTAGTGTGAGGGTTAAAACCAGCGCTGAGTGTTGGTGATTAGGGAGAAGAGTAGATAATTGTGGATGAGAGTCAGTCATTGCGTGTGAGAGCTGCTGGTTATGGTTGAGAGGGTGAACGGGAGCGTTAATGGATGGAGGACGGTGAAAAGCACTGAATAACAAACATTGAAGAAAAAAACCTCTGGGATGGGTTTCATTACACACGTCTTCTAACTGTCCTACTTTGAGTGTCACGATTTGTAAAAGTGAAGGTTTTGCTTTATGGAGGATTAATCTCGGATCAAATTATGCCTAACATTTCTTTACGTTGGTCAGTCAGGCCGGGATTCTTCTTCAAGCGGTCCAGACGGGAGAAAAGTCTATATCCATCGTCAAAACAGGCATTTCATTCTTATCATATCCCCGGAAAGTCGGGGATACTATGGAAGCATCATCGCCGCGGTTGCATCATCCATGAAAGATCCTTGTCAAATGTTTATACCTGGATAAACTTTAGTGCGAGGAGATTTGGATTGATTTTATCTCCAAAAGTTCTTGCACCATTATTTATCAACTAATGGTCCATTTTAGTCCAAAATGAATGCATTGACTACAAAAACAATCTATCTTGTATACGTAGTGTTTTACAGTAATAGGTCATATTTTATTCACTATGGGGAGATAACTTTCTAACAGTTTGTCCAATTTAGTTCACATTTAGATCATATAAATCAGCTTAAGGAGATCTATCTTGTATTTGTCACTCTAATAGTTCACACTTTAGCCACTAGGGGGAACTTTTTTAGGGAAAAACACTGTTTTTTGGACGTTAAATGTAATTTGTGGAGTTCAAATCGGCAAATTGTTTGTACGACGCAGGGGTTTAGGGGCTATACCCTTGCTGTCCGTGGATGACAGCGTAGGCTTAGTATTAGTTTAAACCATGTGTTTTAGTCACAAAAAATGTTGGGATTTCAGTCAATGTCAGGTTATTATTGACTTTTATCTTAGCGAGTCTCTGAAAAATTTCGCAAAAAATGATTTATGTGTCCCATGTATCCAAGCAGTTTGCTGGAACTCCAGATCTCGACCCATTGGTGCAAGATGACCATCACTGGAGGCCACATGCACGAGTTCAGCTGGAGTTCAGCACGAGTTCAGCTGGGCACCTCCTTCAGCCTGCAGGTTTGCCTCTGTCACCAGACGGATGCACAGAAAGATGCTCTTTCCCCACGTACAGAAGAACTGCGTCCTCCTTTTTTCTCTTTGTGGAAACTTTATATTTCAGGACGAACTTAACTTTGTATATTTGCATTTCAGTCTTGTCTTTTTCCTCAACAACTTTTCATGTTGATTTAGTCACAGTCGATGCTTTTTGACATTTATGTTCTCCGTCATTGTCTCGTCTTAGTCTTGGGAACTCACACAGGGTCGGGACTTCACATGGATTTGACTGGAGAGGCGTTTTGACCTGTAAGATGATTGAGGTGACTCATACACGGCGAGGTAAAAGTTGACGTTCAGAGAAACAAAGAATGCATTCTGGATGATTGAGAGTGGTCTTAGGAGCATCCAGATGAAAGAAATCGCATTTCTGTTGAGGTTTAATTAGCAGGGCAGTGAGGGATGGTTTATGCATGCTCATGAAAATCAATAATTGGCATCGGAGCTACTGAAGTAGCATTCCGTGACAAATGACTTCCCTTATTTTAAGTATTTCTGAATATGGATGAAACTCCCGAATCAAAGCTAATAATGCTAATAAACCCATTTGTGAGCTTCTTTTAGCAGGAGTTTGTTACCCTTCACATTTGAAGTGGTACGACTACCGTTACCTGGTCCAACAGGTCCAACATTTACTCCTTCCTCTCTCTGTACTAACAGGACGCAGCATCGTAACAATAGAGGAAGCTGCTCAAAGACCTGCCAGCAGATCTTTACTCTGATCATTTTACTCAGATTGGATAACTGGACTAAAAGAAAGAAAGTGATGAAACATCGACACGGCGTTGGACTAAATGAAAAATGGAGAAGCCATCCAGTAGAGTACATACCGCTATCCTTTAATTCAATAACCCTTATTCAAATTCAAGCAAATAGACCTGTAATCATTATTTATAGGACAGATCACAAAAACCTTTAGAACCATATTTTAATTCTGTGCTGCACCAAACTGCACTCACTTATAGACACAAACCACTTAAATATGATTATCTGACTACGTCTACCAGAGAGGTTATGTTTTCACCCTTGTCAAATCCTGTGTGTGTTTATTTTCAAAGCGGATTTATGCAAACACTGCCGGATGGATTTCCATGAGTGTAGGTGGGACAGTGGATCTTGTGCCAGAATAAGACTCCATTACAATTGGATGCCCATTCAAACAGAGAGACATTTTTTTTAAATAATTAATGCATGGGTCTTATTAAATTGAAAAGAGAAAATCAGACATATTTGGGGGCATGCTATCTATGAGTGTGCTGATGAATAATCCGGATCCTCTTCAGTTTAACTTTATCTCCTTTTCATTAATGAGGCATTCTTCCAGATGGGGATTATGATTTCATCTTCTCATGGGTTTCTTCCGTTAGAGGTTTGGTTGTTACAGATCAAGCAACATTAACATATGGATAAGGGGCTATGCGTTAGATTTTTAATAAAAGTCGAATTAGTGTAGTCAAAAGCAGCTGTTAGGTCTTGGCTGAGTCATGTGCTGTGAAGAGAGTTGTTCTAGTTCCTTGTAAAATCAAAGAAAGTACTGAAATCTTGCAACAATATTAAAGAAACAAGTCTGCCCCTCAATCTACATCTACAAAAAATTTATTGGGATCCCTTCTGGCCCCAAACCACCCTCTCAACAATTTTCAACGCAAATATGTCGAGTAGCTTTTGCGCTATCCTGTTGACAAAACAATCCAGTCCAATAAAATAATCCACTCCACATGTACACACTACAACCACCCAAACAACTACGCAACTCACCCGTCAATCACCCAAAAAAAACAACCAACCAATAAACCAAACAACCTATCAACCTACCCACTCATCAACCAACTAACCAACCAATGAACCAACTAACCAATCAATAAACGAACCATCCAACCAACCAGACAAGTAACCCACCCCCTAACCAAATGACCTACTGTTCAATCAACAAACCAATGACTCAACCAACCATTCAATCAACCAATCAACCAACCAATCAACCAAACATGCAATCAACCAAGCCACCAATGAACCAAACAACCATCCAATGATCCAACCAACCAAACAGCCAAAAAACTAATTAACCCACCCACTCATCAACAGCCAAACCGAATAAGGAAGTCACCCATCAATCAACCAACAAACCAAAGAACCAAGAAACCAACCAACCAATAAACAGTCCATCCAACCAACCAAATGAGTAACCAACCAACAAACAATTCAATCAGCAAACCAATGAACCAACCAACCATTCAACTAACCAACCATTGGGTGAACCAACCAACCCACTCATCAACAAACCAACCAACCGAATAAGCATCTCACCCATCAAATCAACCAACAAACCAACTAACCAATAAACCAACCAACTAATCACCTTACCAACCCATAAACAAACCATCCAACCAAATAACCAATGAACCAACCAACCATTCAATCAACCAACAAACCAAAAGACCGACCCTCTCATCAACCAACCAACCAACCAACCAACCAGCCAACGATTGGACATGGGTCAAAACTTGGAAGAGCTAAAAACTGTTATACGAATGAATCATTCTCACCTTTTCACTGATTTTCTTTAAATGAACAAATGGACTCGTGGTCTCAGCTAAAATGTTCATTTATTTACACGAAGAGTTTCTGAGCGATTATTGTCGCTGTCCAATCTGTAATGTACGTAACAAGTTTCTCGTGACAATGGTGAAACTCGAGAAGGCGAGGACTTTCCTTTACTTAAAGGAAGTCTCTGGTCTTACTTTCACAGCAAAGAAAACATGCAAGTGTATATATATATATAATATATAAATATATTTTTGTCTATCTTGAACCCTAACGATCAATCCTGACCCGGACATATCGCCTGAGTTTCTCTTACTTGTCCTCCTGGTGGTTGTCCTCCCCCTCGCTGAGCTCGTCATCGTCCACCAAGTGTCCGAAAGGCTCGGAGGAGATGGACACCATGTTGGAGAGGATGAGGCGGCTGTCACTGCTGGCTGTCAACACCAGCTGATCGTGGCTGTGGTTGTAGCGAACGCTCCACACCCTGGAACAAAAAACAGATGTTGGCAGACAGGCAGTCGGGATTTATCAGCGCCGCAATAAAGCATTTTTCACATTCATTCATTCATGCGTGCAAGCATTAAAGATGCATGTGGAGATCTTTTGTTTCGTGGTTCCACGTGTGCCGCCGAGAACAAGCGCTGAAGGCAGTTTTTACGGTTGTTAAATGCATTCATGCGTACATGATGTGGAGGAAGACCACACATTCGGAGAAACACACAGGCAGATTTGTGCGGCGATCTGCTTCTATCTCTCGTTCAAAAGCGAGCTCCCACAAATCACGCACAGCATTGTCGCAGATAAATATTCCATCTCGCTCGTATTCAGCGGACAACAATTGGATTTTGGTCCCGTGGTGTCTGTATTTTGGCTTAGTTCACACGGCTTTATGATTATCATAAAGATGCTGGTTTTATGGTATCGGCTGTTCAGTTTCAGTTTCTAATTTTTCACCTCCCTCTCTTTTTATATTTGCGATTGTCAACACGGCCTCCCTCACTCGCTCATTTTTAGCCTCTTTCTGTCTCTCTCTCCCTCTCTTTGTGTTTGCCCTTTTCTCTCTCTCTCTCGGTGAGCCCCAAGCACAGCTCAGACTGCGGCTCCACTTTCCTCAGAGGGAGGAATTGAGGGATAACCGAGGCTGTTGACAGGAAATCAGCCTCGGCCACGCTGTTCCCCGCGCTCCCCTAATCCGCTTCCCTTCTAAAAAATAGTCCCTGATACCCCCAGCAGCCCTGAGGCCATATCCTGGCTGTACTCTTAAAAAAGAAACACGAGCACAACACATACACACCAAGAAACACCCACACACAGTAAAACAACCTGCCTAATATTGTGTGGGAACCCCTCTTGACACATAAACAGTTCTGTGATGCAGTGGGAGTTCTGACAGCTTTCTATCAGAACCGGCATGAATTTTTCAGAAGCTCTTCTGTGAGATCTGACAACACGGGCGCCCATGAACCCGTCACCGACTCAATGGATGGCCTTAAATGTCTCATCCAGTGGTTAGAATCTTATGGCTCCTCAGTACATGTGTCACAGTAAAGATGAGTTTGCCCACTGGATGGACCCTCACACACACATGCAAATGAGGGGACGGGAAACACAACTTCAATCTGAATAACGATAATTTAAAATGTTGACCTTGATTAACAAAAAGAGTAATTATTTAATCTTAGATGTGAACCAAGAACATGGTATTAGTTTTTGGTAGGAGCTCATCTCACCCTTTCCTCCATTATTTAAAGTCCTCTTTTTTTTTTCTCTTTCCGAGATACGTGATTTAACGTTGTTTCATAATTGGACTCACCACCCTGGTAGCTCCACAATCAGCGCCGGGGACGGCTCATTAAGCGCGGAGATCCTCCTCTCCCTCACCAACGCTTGTAACCGACACCACATCACAGTCAAACTGACTTCATGTGTCTCCTCACATGAAAGACTCTCATTTCAGATCGTGTCCACAGCTCTGGGTCCGTCCGTAGGTCCTGCAAACAAATTTGTTTGGGCCGCGGCTGGAGCACCACATAATTATGGCGTATCAGGGGGAGGGGCATTATGGATCCTGTCGTTGGCTCCATGTTTGTGCTCGTGTCCTACATGCTGCTTTACTCCAACAGTGAGTGACTAGCATCAGTTGGACAGGCCAGATGATTACATGTCTGGATTATTTCATGGACTGTTTGTTCTTTCCCGTTTCTTTTTGAAAGTTCTAATTTCCCATGCCGGGTCTTCTTCTTCTGCAGTACCTGTTTTCCTTACCATCCTGTTTGTTCCACCTGTCTTGTTTGTCATCCCTTCCTTCATTATGTTCTCCTCTGTGTCTTGTTCTTTGTTTCTTGCTGTGCTTGGTCACATATTTTTCTTCTCCGCTTGGACTTCCTGCTTCTGGAGTTTTCCCTCCAGTGTGATTGTGTTCCCTGACATGATTTATTTTACCTCTCTCTTGTTGTCACCTTTATATTGTTATCCTGTCTGTGTAGTTTTTGTCTCCTGTTTACAAGATTGCGTTGGATTTGTGCGTCACTCGTTCAAGAATCTGTCCTTGTCTTTTCCTGATAGTTAGTTTCCTCGTCGTTATTCAGTTTGTTTGATTCTGTCTGTCTTTTTGGATTTCATTTCTGCTCATTGACTGGAATGAATGAATGCTGGGATGTTTTGAACATTCATGTGCCAAACCTGCTCGACCTGGTTCCACTTGTGGACACTGCCTCCAGTGTCCAATTGGAGGCTTGTGCAGCCATTAAATATATTACGACATGAGGAGGAAGACTTTTTTTTTTTTTTTATTACTTTTGTGAGTCACTTTTTTTTCTCCTTTATAGTTTCCATTGACATTTGCTGCATCTTCATTGGATAGATGCCGGTGCTGCTCTGTTTTCTCCGTATCCTTAAGTTTTCACAAAATGTTCTGCAACACTCTTTACTGTAAGTAGTGTAAAGGACTCTTAAGTCATGACGTCCCCTCTCACTTTTTTGTGTCAATTTGAAAGTGGTATTTGCAAAATGTTGTTTGGATACGATAATCCCGCTCCATGTTTCCTCGACAAAACAGGTTCTATTTTTCTAGATCGGCGATGTTTTGGTTCCAATCTGTCAACAGGTTTCCTGGCTGAGAGCCCGTTATTTGGCTGTGTTCCATATTAGACACTGGCTACAAAACAGCCCTGGTTGAAACACACACTCACACACACACACACACACACACACACACACACACACACACACACACACACACACACACACACACACACACACACACACACACACACACACACACACACACACAGACTGGGGAGACTATTAATCAAATTAACCAGCATGAGCGGGATTAAGTTGGTTAGAGGATCTAAATGTCAGTTTTTGGTCATTTTCTTGTTAATTGGACAGCCTTAAACATATGCTTTACAGGAATGCTTGGAGATATACACACCTACACACCTACACACACATATCTCGCATCTGAAGAGATCCCATCTGCAGCTATCTGCCGTTATGGATATGTTTGCCAAGTCTATCTTTCTTTTGGAGATAACGCCCGCGCCCATGCACAGAGTCCTACACGTGTGCATATTCTGGGGTGTCTGCCTAGCGTTATCGGGTGAGGATTGGTGGTGTGCTGCGGCAGTAGCCCAGGTTGGCTCGCAGACACGCTGATAATCTATTCAGCTCACACAGGAGCACACCATGTTCCGCTGTTAGCAGCGCCTGAAGCTCCACAGAAGACAACCTTGAGCAGGACTTGGCTGCGTTCTGCCCACAGTGACTCAATCCTTACTGACAAAATGAGTAGCTGCCTATTTAATTAGTAATTAGTGTATTACTGCCTTTTATTGCACCGGCAGTAATTTGGGCATTTCATTAGTTAGGAGATAAAGCCATTAATAAAGCCAGAAACCAATCAACAGTGGCGCCGAGGAGTTATCACCATGTTTATTATTATTGTTAGTGAGCTTAACTGAAGGTGCCTGAATTATACTTTAATGCTGTGTAAAAAGGCCTTTCCCATTCACGCAGATACAATATAATTATATTATGAGAAAGACCTGCTCCCGTTCACAGTCAGGTTGTAAAACTTAATGAAATGATTAACTACGCATTCACCTATTTTTGTCACGTTTCTCCTGAAAGATGGGATGTCAAGACTCCAACACCGGTTGGGAGGGCTGTGGGGAGACAGTGGAACCCGAAACGGCGATGGGAAATATCTTTAAGAAAAATAAGAGTTTGCTTTTGAAAAAAACTATTCAATAAAGTAGAATTCCTGGTAGATTTGTAAGACGGGCTTTAAAATCCAACGCCTCCACTTCCATTATCAAAGCAAAGATTTATCCTAACTCAGGTCCCTCTTGGCACACCCACCTCAAATAAACAAACATTTGATTTCCCAGCCCTCGTGGCATGCAGCAAGGCACAGAAATTAAATAGACACACTCACTTCAAAATGTTTATGAGCTGAATTGAATTATCGGATTTCATATTTTTACTATACTGGGTTTTTTGTCCAAATCGTACAGAACCTCATTAGGTCAGAGCTTCCCATTTCAGACCAACCAGTAAATGAAAGTGCCCGACCTCGACTTAGTACCTTTGATGGATCGGTTCCGACTAATGCTTATGACAGCGGATGCATTCTTTTCCTTAGGCCAGGCTGACACAAGATTGTGAAACTGTGTTTCATCACATACCGAAAGAGTGGCTTCTCTTAAATCGGGAACATGCCCAGACTTCAAGATTGGAAAGAATGTGGGAACACACGCTTCAGGAATCCAACATAACGGCTACATAAATGGGAGGAGGTTATGTGATTGGTGGTTATTTGTTTGCTTGTTTGGATACAATCATAAACAGGATCCATTCCACGCCATCTTATTGGGTTATTTGCAGAAGTAGACATCGCCAAATCCAAGAGATGTGAAGATTTCATTGGGTTTTTGGGGCAGGCTGACACTAAAAGAAGGATCTGCACTTCCTCTGAATCTATTTTTCCAAGAAAATAGTTGATTATTTGATTTTAGAAGTAAAACTCCCCCTGGTGGCGGAAATATGCAATTGAACATTCCCAAAATCAATCCAGTTCTTCCTCCATGCAGAAAGCTCCCTGATTTGGTTTACAGAAACCTGTACAAGCCAGTAAGTATAACAGGAATCCATGTACCTAAACTGTATTTTTTTTTACCAGGGATTCAATGTGGCATCCAGGAGTAAACGGATTCATGAGAACTTGAACTTAGGCACTCTAGTTCAAGGACTCACTCCACTATCCACCCCTGTCTGAACCTCTCTGAACCCATCAACCAATCCACCTACCAGTGAGAGTGCTCCTCCAGGGTCTTGACGGGGTCTTGGACATTGCGGACATCCCAGAACTTGACCTTGCAGTCATCGCCACAGCTGGCCAGATAGTACTGGCGGTTGGGGTTGAAGTCGAGGTCACGCACCAGCTGGCCGTGAGCGTTCTCTATACAGTAGATCTGACTGGAAAAGAGAGAGAGAGAGAGAGAGAGAGAGATGGAGGGATTAGAAGTGAGAGGTGATTACAAAGAGGAAAGAAGACAGGGGACGTGAATGGAAAGAGAAACCAGACAGAAGGAGATCGGACGGCGATCATCGGAATGAGGGGAAGCAATCAAGGCAGAGAAAGTAGAGAGAGGGGTGTATGACAGGACAACAAAAGGAGATTCACAGGGTCCGCACCAGTTAGAACATTTCCAGGCTAAATCAAAGCCTCCTCTGTGTCTGGCTCAGCCGGCGAAGGCCAGGCTCAATAAAGAAGCTGACGGCAGTGGAGGTAAATTATAAAGGCAAGTCTCATAACGCCACCGCCTCCAGTTCCTGCTACAGTCAAGTTAAGAGAATGACTAGACAGAGGAAGAGAAAAGCTCTGTGCCATGTGTCACCTCTGCCTCCTTTCATCCCCTACACATTCTCGGTGGCTCACCTTATAGTCTCTACCGAAACACATATATTTATATATATATATATATATATATAAACCAATCGCCGACTCTTTTATCTGCTTCCTCCTCTCACCTACCAACCGTGACGCGCCTTTATGTGTTGCAATGGCTTCAAGAGCCGGATCCAGCGGTATAATAAAGACATAACGGTAATGGTGATAAAATAAAGCTGCTCCTAAATAACAGTTTTTACCCCGGCAATGAGTGGAATGACTAGGTTTTGTGAAATGAGGGCAAATATACAAAAATATCACCCAGGTGCACCGATTCCCCCCAGCTTTCTGCAGAGTTTTTAGCCTCATTTAGCTCGATTTTTTATTTTTCTGGTCCATAAACTCTGCACTCCTTATTAGGGCTCCGATGATCGGAGATTTTCTCGGTGTGACAACGGTCTCATAAATCACCTTAACACGGTATTTTACTATTATGACTAATTTATATCCTTTTTTACAAACTTTTGACAGAATATGATAATAAATAACATAAGCTACACGTCTTCTGTTTGACTTAAATTATGAGGAGAAACGGAACTAGATCTCTAAAAATACTCACAACATGTTAAATAACAGAGTTGAGCAGGATTTAAGTTGAGGTGGCGTTCGTTGAATGGACAGCGGTACTAAGTTATGGATCTAGTTGTTGGTGTTAAAGTCTATAAAGATGGAAAGGTTACCTGCTGAGGCAAACAAGTGAACCTTTACCTCAGTAACTGCAATGAGATTATAGAAATGTGATCAGTTTCGATCATTTTTAGCACGTCTTCTGGTCATCCGTTGAAAGTTTTCTTTGTTTGTGAGTAAAACGGATAATTCCCTCTGCACAGAGGAGTGATGATCATGAGGATGGATGTTTAAGTTGTTTTCCTTCACTAACAGACATTTTGTTCTAATTTTTTAACGGAGTTATTCATCCTTGAGGATAAATCCTCGTTGTTTTCTCTTTGTGTAGTAGTCAAGTATTCAAACTGGACTTATTTTACTTTCTTTGTGCAGTGAAGGACGTCAGTGATATCTGTCGAACTTCTCTCTTATATTTATGTGATTCTTGTGGGTCTGATGCTGGTCAGAGTCAGGCAGACATTCATGTAGAGCGGCATGTTAAAGTCTCCTGTTGTTTTGATTACACCATTTATAAGCAAATATACAAAGTGTATTATTTATTGTATTCCGTGAAAACAAGTATTGGCTGCGGAAGTACTTATTATATTATTTCCAGAAGGCTGCTGTTCACAGTAAGAAGGCTCAGACAATCACAACATATTCTGCCTAGAAAAAGTGGACCTCCTACAAGCATGAAAACATTTCTAACCTTCGCCCCTAACTCTAACTTCTGACTATAGAAAATATCTGAAACTATTTGACCATGTTTCGCTCCATATACAGCTGAGAATCAGGATTCTCCATAGTTCATCTGGTTAAAGTCCAAGAATACGTGAAAGACAATTAAAGTTATGTTGGAAAATTGCGCCGAACAAATTCCTTCTATGGTTCAAAATGCTAGCAGGAAATGGAAAATACTAAATGCTGCCACTGAGTTTTGAAAGGATGGACTATGATTGACTGATGGATAACATCCCATTAATACGACTTCACCTGATGGTTATAATGTAACGGCTGATTGGTGTATGAATGTGAAAGAACGTAATTGGTAACCAAAGCGAGTTGCTGAGCTCAGTTCAACCAAAGACAGCAGCTCTTTGTTCAGGCTTCCTTTGAGGGTGTTTTTGCTTTTATGGACTGAAAAGATTTTATTTATAATGCAAATTTAGAGACGAGGAGTATATTGCTATTTTTTTCCCCCATATTTGTTTTCTACAGGTATGGTAATTTAACCTGTTTGAGCGTATTAATAATTTTGTGTCTCTACTAAAGCAGTCAGGAAGACAGAATTTCTGAAAAACAAATAAATTGTTTTTTTATGGAAATTTTTTTTTCCAATCGTTCCAGTTTTTAGTGATGATGGCGTCCGCGGAGGTGTGCACTCTCTGAGCGCTTTCTTAGTTGGTCATTTCTGTTTTAAAAGGAAGACTTTTAAAAAATTGGGGGGAAAAAATCGTCTCACCTGCACATATGCTTAGAAGCTGCTGCTTTTTCTTACTGGCTAATGACTTAAAGCCAGTAAATTTGTTTTAAACTATTCTGAATGTACTGTGACACAGTGACACCTCTTTATCGGAAAAAAACTCAACTCTTTCAGTTTATCAGGACAGGTCTCGACATTTGACTTGCATCAAAAGGACAAAGGACACTCTTTCTAGGACAACATTCACATTTTGGACAGAGAGTATAGATGGTTTGAGAGAAGAGTGAAAGAAATGATCTATGTCATCTGGAGCAACCCTCTCTAAACAGGGGTGGGGGTCTACGCTACCACCTATCACCCACATATATTGCAGATTTATCATCTCTCCCAAGACGGTTTCGCCATCGTCCACACCTGGACTCACAGCATGCTAATGACTCACGTGATACCGCAGCAGACAATCAAGACCACTCTGCTCCTAATGACTCTTACCCTACCTCATTAGTTATGTAGGACCAACTGTCAAAACCGTCTACGTACCAACACATACAGGAGGTACAAAGTCCCTGACACCCCAACAGCCAGTTAGAACTGAAGAAAGGTGAAACATCTTCAAGCCAACACACAGGTCCAGTTGCTTTCCATTCAACCCACATGAAGTGCTATTATATGCTACCCACCGATATCTGCCATAGTAATGAGATAATCAATGTTATTCTGACTTCACTTTTCAGTGGTTATAATGTTATGGCTACTCCTTGTATTTGCCCATCAAAGATAATGAGAAAAAAAGTACCACACATACCATCAAACTACAACATTTAACTGATATCTGCCATAGTAATGAGATAATCCATGTTATTGTGACTTCACTTGTCAGTGGTTATAATGTTATGGCTACTCCGTGTATTTTGCCATCAAAAATAATGAGAAAAAAAGTACCACACATACCATCAAACTACAACATTTTACTGACATTTTCCATAATAATGAGATAATCCATGTTATTGGGAATTCACGTGTCAGTGGTTATAATGTTATGGCTGCTCAGTATATATATTTCCCAGATAGCCAGAGAAAAAATCCACACATACCATAAAATGAGAACATTAGAGAAACCATGCGTGGAACCATGCTTATTTCAGGTCTGTTGCATTTCTAATAAGGTACCGTTGACTTTCACACCCCTCACCCACTCTGACTTACATCACACCTCCATCTGCACCCGCTGACACCCCCTCACCCCTGTCCACTGACACCTCCACCCGATCTCAGGATCTGTGAAGAGGATGCGTGTGAGGCAGTTTGACTCGAACACGTTGTGTCTGCCAGCACACAGATGAAGCAAACGTTCTAATCAGCGTTAGACGAGGTAGATTACACGCAAACAACACAAATAAAACGTCCATCAGGAACATGTTTTCAGAAGGGATGTCTGTGCCTTCATACGTCTCCACCTCTTCTTTCTCCACCCGTCAGTGATGGTGACAGAATCACACACCAAAGCTGGAGAATGGACTTTGTGTCTGTCCATAAATAAGACGGTATTTCCCGTATTTTTTTTTTACATGGTGATGATGTCATCAAGACACCAGACCCTACACCTTGACCCCCCAGAAGGATATGCAAGGATCCCGTTTGTGCTCCGCATTCAACACCATCATCCCCGAAGTCCTTCTCTCCAAACTCACCAGACTGGTGATGCCCGTCTCCGCCTGTCAGCGCGTCTCAAACTTCCTGACTGACAGACAGACAGACAGACAGGCGGCAGCAGGTGAGTCTGGAGAAACATCACATCCAGCCTCCCCAGGCCGAAGCACCGGCACAAAACTTGTTCAGGTCAAATCAGTTCTAGCAGAACAATATTAAGATTTAAATGCTCTGAAAGAGACATTTCATTCTTTCATGTCAATCATAGATTTTGTCAAAAATATGTAAAGTTATGGCTATGAATCTAATTTTAGACAAAAACTATACATTTTTGGGTTGACGCTATAAGATATACTGTCAATAAATAAATACATAAAGGTTCATGTTAAGAAGTAAAGTTTTATGCCGACAAAGCATCCCTACAAATTCCATTTCCACTCCTCTACCTTCATTTCTTAGGGTGTATCGTAGAAATAACATTTTTTAAGTAATGAAATTATAACAAAAATAGCAATGCAAATTAAAAAAACAAAACACCAATACTAGTAAAAAAAAAAAATTAAACACAATTTTATAAAATGTGCGTGAATTGCAAGCAATTCAAAATTTGTATTCTAAATATTTTAAATACACAGGAAAATTAATTTTAAATGATATTATTTATATCAAGTAAAGCCGGCATGTCTGAGAACTAAATCCGAAACTGGTTTCAGAAGGACTGGACTGACTAGTCGGTCAAATCCACACAAAGCTGATACCTGGATCTCACCGGTAGCAAACTGTGCCAAAAATCATAAGAGATTCCAGAAGAAGGTGAATGAAAAACGTCTGTTTTTCCGGCTACAAAAGCGATTTCTAAGGACTCGACGGATCGAGAAGACTGGGAACGATAGTGAACCTTCACAGAAGTGGGCGGTCTCTCCTGAGAAGGCACAGCGACGGCCCATTCAGAAAGACACAGCGACGGCCCATTCAGAAAGACACAGCGACGGCCCATTCAGAAAGACACAGCGACGGCCCATACAGACAGGCAAAAAAGACCCAAAGTTAAGATCCAATGAATTGTGGGCCTTTCTCACATTTACAAAGGTCAGGGTTCATGACGCCACTGTTCAACAGAGGCAGGGCAAAAATGGCATCCTTGCAGTCTTCCAAAAAATTCTGAATTAGAATGTCAAATCCTCAGTGACGGGAAACATAAGCTCAAACTCAAATGGGTCACACAGCAAGACCATCAGAATCAGAAGAGTAAGTCCACCTTTGAATGGCTCTAAAGGAATAAAAGGATCATTTTAGGAGTGGTCCATTGAGATGCTGTGCTGGGACCTGAGGGGAGCGGTTCAAGCCTCGAATCCTCCACAGCTTCACTGAAGAAGTTCTACAAAGAAGAGTGTCAAAAGTCCAACACGACACACAATGATGTCCGAGAGGTGATCTCCATCGCTGCTAAAGGTGTGTGTTTAATACTCTGTTCCTGTGATTACAGCTACACACTAGAGGTTCTGTCGCAGATACCTGCTTCCTGATTCTTTTATCTAAATAAAAGAAAAAAGCAGTAAATCAAACTGGGGTCAGGGAAAGGGAACCTATTTGAATAAAATGGTCATTAATTGGAGCTACAGCTCTGCCTCCGCTATAAATGAAACATGAGAGCAATAGTTATTTTCTTCGGCGCCATTTCCTCTCCAGGCTAGCCTAGCAAAGCTCAGCTTGGCACCGTTTTATTCACTAGAGTGGAAAGCCTCAGAGTTACGGCCCAGCAGGATACCAGGCAGAGCTAGCCAGCTAGCTAGTCACCCTGCTGATCACGTTAGGCAATTAACATGCTAATTAAAAATCTCATTAAAATAAGGGAGGTATAAGGGAATGACCTGGGGCGGACCATTGGGCTTCAATTAGGTCAGGACGACTCGAGGATTGTGTGTGACTGTGTGTGTGTGTGTGTGTGTGTGTGTGTGAGTATTTGTACGTGCTGTCATTGCCACTGGACCATGGCCTTGGTGTCTGCAGATGGAGGTTGACAGAAAATAGGGAGGGAAAAAAAAGAAAAAGGAGCAGAGCCTCCACTGAGAGCCTGCAGTTTTCATGGAGTATGGACTTGAGTGTGTGTACCGGTTCTGAATGACTTATCCTGTAAAAATATAAATTCATATCGGGTTTGCACTGGTTCACATGCAGATGCCCCCACTGGGGTCCCTGTCAGGAATCCCTCCTCATTCCGGACATAAGGAAATGGTTCAAAAAGCATGTGTATGATTTATAAACAGCTGAATGCCGCGTTTATCATGTTTATCATTTTGGTTTGGATCATATGATCCGAGTTGCTGCCGCATGTGGCCGCCTCAGCGTTGCCCTCTCTGGTACTTTGTCTTTTGCACAGATAGCTTTGCAGAGCTTTTATGTGAGGGAGCAGCATCTATTGGCTTTATAGGAGACACCGAGGAAGCGGCAGCAGCGGAGATTTGGAGCTAACCCTCCTGTCTATACGTCTGGAGAACGTCCGCTCCCTGGGCAACATGGCGGATTAAACGCTTCTCCTCTGCAGAGTGAACGCTGACTTTTCTATGCTTCACCAGATAAAACGCTATTTTCTACCTGGCTTCCACTTTTACTGTACTGCACCTCAGGGCCAATGGCGAAAACAAGGGTAGAATCTATTTCTTACTATTTTCATAGATTTGTATTGACTGTAAATTCATTGGTGTCAACCTGCTTCAATCATCAGAAGTTATCATTTTCATTAGTAATATCACCATTATTATTACTATTACTTTTATATTATTATTATTATCAATATAGTCCCCATTATTACTATCATTGTTATCATTTCTCTTATTATTATCACCATTGTTATTGTTATTATTACTATTATTATCATAACTCTTATTATTATTATCATCACCATTATTATTATTACTATTATAATTATTATTACTATTATGTATGTATCATATATATTTGGTAAAGGAATGAACGATCATGTGTTGTTGCTGTACGTGTTTCCTGTTCCTCTTCCCCTCCTTCCTCTCCTGTCGGCTCAGGTGTTCTGGACCCTAATTGCTCATGAAGCTCACCTGACCTGACTGAAGAGATATTTTTTGCAGGTTCTGTCTGAGCCTGTTTTGGGTCAGTGCTGGACTATTGTTAGCTGCATTGAAGTGCGGCGGGTAACAAATGGAGGCTCGTCCAGGATTCAAACGTCCGTGAGGTGAGGTGAGGTAAGTTAGAATGTTTTTATGTACTTTTAGTGTTCTCTGAATGTGGCGGCCATCTCTTTTGTTCCATCATTTGTTTGTTGCTGTTTGCTTTTAACGGACTTTTCATTATTTTAATCCCCACAGGTGTGTATGCAGATATTAGGAAAGCATAATTAAGTATTATTGTGATTACCGACGAGTTAGCCACCGGTCAGGTTTAAAGAACTTTCAACTTTATGATTTTAACCGTCTTTTCTCTTGGTCCGGTCTAGGCCCGGCTTCAGTGTAATGCAGCCGACTGCATCTGGATCTTCTGCCACGCACGAGTTAAGAGTTTAAAGTCACCTTGATTGGAGAACAGTCAGAGATTTACAGTCCAGACAAAACATGGCTGCAGCGGCAATCGTGATCTATTCTCTGAGTCAGGATTTAATTACAGCTCTGAACAAATGCTGGATGTACAGCTCAGGTTTGGCACTGACCAGAACACACAGCCTCATGTTTGCCTCCTCAAGAGCCAAGGACCTCATGGTCATAATCTAAGTTAGTTGGTATCTTGAGATATTCTAATATATAAGTGTTATATACGTGTTATATAAGTGTTATAAGTGTTTCGTCGTCGGGAAGAATGACGAAGACCAAGCCAGAGTGAGTGAAGAGGGAGGAGCCGAAACTTTTCATTTACCACATTAACAAATGCTTATGGGAATATTTAACATCAATTTAAGCACTAAAGGAGGAACACACACACACACACACATATATATATATATATATACATATATAGAAAAAATCCATCCATCATCACCCAGCTGTTCTAATCTGAGTTGACATGGAACTGTCACTCAAAACAGCTTTTTCACGTGCAACTTTGAGCTTGAGCATATCATTTATTTACAGCGCATGCTCTACCTCCTGTGAGTGACTCTGAGGTGAAAGGCGTGGCCCCGGGCTTTAGGGTGGCTTGTGTTGGACCCGGCCCGCCGGGGCGTGGGACACACCCGCCGCGTGAAAAAGGAAATGGAGCAGGAAATTGGGTTAGATTCACTCTTTCCTTCTCTGGTGTCTTTGAGCAATCCCCTCCATGCACCCACACACACACACACGCACAGTCACACACACACTCATGCATTCACTCCCTCGGGCCAGGCTAATAGGGAAGAGACCTGGGACTTTTGTAAGTGTGCGAGTGTGTGTTTGTATGAGTGCAGAGGATTAGACTTGTGGCCTGCCTAAGCCACCAAACACACTCAATCTCAAGTCATCCAGCCTGCTAGGCTGCGAGTGTGTGAGTGTGTGAGATGGTGGCTGATGAGGGGACGGGGGACCCATTACACACACTGTTAGGCACTCACAGATAAAAACATAAAACTGGGAAAAAAACACGCTCCCTCAAATACTGTTATGTGTGTAAATACAGCGGAAGATAGAGGTGTACAACAGGGAGGGCAGGTAGACAGACAAGTATGCATTTGGCCATCACACACATACACACACACACACACAGAAACACGCACACACAAACAGAAACACACGCGCGCACACACACACACACACACACACACGCACGCGCCTAATCATCCACACACACACCCGCCTGGCTTAGTCTGGGTGATAAATCGCTCTGCTCAGGGGATCGACACACACGCACACACACATCCTCTGTTTCTATGACAACTGCTGTGGGGAGGGAAGGGGAGGAAAGAAAAATCGAAAGAGGAGAGCAATCATTTCATCGCTGATCAAAATTAAAGCCAGGCTTTGAGACGAAGCTGGCAGAGAAAGAAGGATGGGAGAAGGAGTGGCGGGCAGGTAGAGGGAGGGGGAGAGGGAAGGAGGCGGAACAGAAGAGGGGAGAGTCTGCTCATGCATAAAAGTAAGGGATCATTACATCAAGCAGCCTAAATCATTACCGAAATCTTGATGGTTATCATGAAGTGCTCACAAAAGTAGAGAAGTACAATCACAGCTAAATGTAAAGTTCCCTGGGAAAAAAACGGGAAAATCTTTCAGCCATTAATTTGAGTGTAATTTAAGACGTAACATAATGTTAGTCATTATGTATTGATAAATCTTTAAAGGTTAAAACATTGATACTCTTGATTTAAGAAGCCGATTCGTCTCCGACCACAAGTCTCCCAACAATATTTTCTCTCTTTCTCAGTCCGGTAGCGCCTCAGAACATAGAACTCCAGAATATTTCAGAGTGTCTGAATCCACGCCAGCACGAACCCAAAAGGTCCATGTTTGTTTAACATTAATAACGTATGTGGGTGGAGCCTCTTTCCTGCTCTCAGCCTCCATTTGGTACAAATTTGAGAGCTCTTTTCAGAGAGACAACATTTGAAACGGACAGATCGATTTTAACACATAGACGTATTAATGAGGCTGGGGTTCGTCCAGTGGGTGACCCACTGACGTTCGGGTTGGGGGTACCACTCTACCACCTGAGGTACAGCCGCTCCAAACATAAACACTATGTTGTACATAATGGTCGGGTTTTAGTTCGGGCTTAAGCTGGTTTTTGCTTTGTTTTCATTTGTGCCTAGATCCATACAGACACTTGTGGCCCACCAGGCTTTCTCAGTAGCAGCACCTAATTTTTGGCTTCACGGATCAAGATCCAGTATTTATCGTTTCTTTATAAAACTGTATAGGCCATCCAAATGAAACCTTTACACTAAGTTTCTGCTAATTTTGTCCAAATCAGTTTTTATGGTATGGTTGTTTTATTATTTGTACCTACTGTACGAATACTACTGTACCATGATCCCTAAGCCCACATATTTTTGGATTGGACCAATAAAGCCGGTTAAAGTGAAGAACTAACTGACATTGAGGGGATGAGCCGACTTCAGACTCCAGAGGATAAATTGTGAATTACAAATAACGTCAGTAGACTTGACTTGTCTCAGTGGAAAGTGTGAATTAACAATTTGCTTGACCTAAAAGCAAAACTGTATTTAGCAGCTTAAACTAATTAAAAGCCTAGAAGAATAGTTTAAAGGTGGTATTAAAGAGAAAGTATCGGCATTACTTCCAAGACCAAAAGTCCGGGTATCATTATTTTGTAGAGTTATAGGTGAAATAAAAAAAACAAAAAGAACTTCATGACATGGATCCTCCTGGAGACAATTCTACTGCGCTGTGTTTGGTTCTGCACCAGGCAGAAGATAATTAATGTTTAGTTTTAGATACAGGTCAGCTGTAACAAGTGACAGACCCCGTGAATCCAATTTGAGCGCAATTAGCTTGTTGGTTAGATGCAGCTGTGAAAATCACCTAGTTGCATTTATCATTTCAGGTTAAATCTACTTCTCCTGAAATGAGAAACCGTGCTTTGGTCTACATCTGTCTGAAATCAAAGACCCACTGTTCTAAGATCTTGTTCAGTCCAAACGTTGTGACTCTGAACTACTAAGGCGATGTTCACCTGACAGGTGTTTCAACAGAAACATCTTAAACCCACGGGACCTTGTTCAGTTTTTTAATAGACTTAATGTCAAGGTCTGCATAAGGTCTGAATACATTATATATTATGCGGGGTGATAAGCATGATACAGTGTGATATCTGGTTCAGGTCTCCAGGGGAGGGGGCTGCTGAGAGCATGTGAAAAGGTTAAAGATGATCAATTTGACAGTAGCCTGGTTCAAAAGGTCACCCTTAAATCCACAGCGTCATATAGAACGCAGCTATTTCTAAAAACATCCGGCATACTTTGCATAATGGCCGGTATTAGAACGTGAAATATGATACTCCTAATAGGCAGCTCTTTTTGCATAATGGTGCTGTGTGTGAATACGTGAATAAAATATGACGGAAAAGGCTTTTAAAGAATGGTTTACCTTGGGTATCCCATCATAACGGCATGCTGATGCATCGCCGAGTGTGTCGGCGCAATGAAAACAGACGGAAGGCTTTTTTTCTTTTGGTGAGGAGGTGTGCTGCGTGAACAGGAGCCTGTGTGGAGGAGTATTGATGCTGTCTGGTAGCAACAGACAGCCGGCTGCTAACCTGGAGTGCGAAGGAGCAAATAGCACTACTATCAATCATCTCACTTTCTTTTATGATCTCTCTCTCTCCCTCTCATTCCATCTCTTCTTCTCCTCCCTCCCGCGCTCACATTCAAAACATACCACAGAGGAGGTGCAGGGAGTCCATGCTTCGCTGCAACGCCGCACCGCTTCTCAGCATGCACCCTGCAGTGCATGATACATGGCCGCAGGCCTGACAACTATTACACAGCTCAGTGTGTGTTTGTTGCCCCTCGCTGTGGACTGTCGGTCAGTGTGAGAGCATCTCCAGTCACAGGCTCCTCCCCCTCCCTCCCTCTATATTTCTGACATTAGGAGGAGCTTTGTCTCCAAAAGTTTTCGGGCCATCATTTCTCAGCTGTTGGTTTGTTTAGTCCAAATTTGGTGCCTAAGAATGGAGTCGAGGAGATCTACGTTGTTCAGATCTTATTCTACTCTTATAGTTAATATGAGGAGTTCAATCAGGGGGATTGCTTATACCAACCAGGGGATTGGGGAGGTTTTTGGGGTCTATATCCTTATTATTGGGATGACATTGTATTTGCATTAGATTTTCTTACTATATGCAAGTATGAGTATATTTTCTATAATATGAATAAATATATGAACACAACAACATATTTATTTATTTTTGCCTTATTCATACCTTCTGAATCTTTATTTAATGAATGAATATCTATGTATGTACAGATAAACACAAGTTTATATGTCTTTGGTCATTAAAAAAGTACTTTCTATTGTATTATATCGTATTCTACTCTATTCTATTCTATTCTAACAACAGCAATAATAATAACAGTCCTGTAAAACCTACCTGTGATCTTAGTAATTGGGCGGATGGACTATATAAATCTTATTATTGAAGGAAATACTTAAACTAAACCACTAAATTGAGCAAATTTGTATTTTATTGTTCGTTCATTTGACTTGGTTAAGAAACTGTCAAAATGTTTGGACACTCCCAGTCAAGAAAGAGGGGTGTGGTTCCATCGCTTCAATCTAGATCATTTTAATACTCATCTAAATACCATGAATATTTTGTGATACATTCTCAACTGTTAGAAGCATCCATATCCCTTAAAAAAAATATGTCAAGGTTCGGTATGTATAGTTGATTATGGAAATCTTTCAAAATACTGCCGAGCGGATCCTGACAGCCTGTGGTGTAAGTGAAATATAGCGTTTAAAATATGCATTAATGAAGACAGAAAAAAAATCACCACAGCCTTGTACATCAGGGATTATACTCTGAATAATGTAATAGCGAAGGTGCAATGAAAAGGAAGCTTAGAAAAAGTGAAAATGTGTGAGAATTTCAGAACAGAAACACCGCTTTGTGTCCCAAATAACGGCATGGAGCGTTCCATAATTTACATAACGCTGCATATTACATCGGTACAAACTAGAGCAGGAAGCATATATCTTTTATAAGCAGTGTTATCTTTGTATTTTTTTTTTTTAAAGCACTGTTACACACAGACACCATGCTCCTCTCCAGGGTGTTAGTTAAGTAACTAGAGGCGGCTGCCACTGCTGGGCTGTTCTCCCTGTCCTTGTTTCAGAGCAAGGCAGCTGTGATTGGGTTGGCAGAATGGGTGACAAGCCCCGGGACAGTGTGGGGGAGACGGCGGAAGATAAGGGTGGCGAAAAGAGAAGAGGAGAGGGAAAAGAAGGGAAGAGAGAAGAAGAGCGCGTGACAACTGTGCTCGCCTGTATTTGCCTTTTTGCTTTTGTTTACCTTTCTGTTTGTGTGACGTATAACCTCAATATTTAGAGCTGCAGCACATCGATCATGTCATGCCCACCTGATAGTCCCACTTTTTTTTGCACTAACTTATTGGCTCAAGCCAAAATTCCATTTGTGAATCTGCCAGAATCAATAATATATATTCTGAACAATTTAAATAAGAGTAGAGACTAAACATTTTTTATCTGTATTTTTCATATTTACCTGAAGCAAATTGATCACAAGCTTTTTGTCAGCAGAAGGGGGCGGCGACGTTTTAACGCCATCACATGAGGGATGTATTGTTTTTTCACCACAGTGGGAAAAACAGACATTCCAAACAACCACAGCCCTGGTTGTGTGTGATTTTTGTGTGTCCAGTTGGCTTGGCAGCTGTGTGATGGCAGCCTCTCAGCACGCTCTGCTGCCTCCTCAGATGACCTCTGAGGTGTCTCCTCACCACCAGACACACGCGCACGTGAACGCACACACTCGCGCACACACATGCATGAATCACCGCTCATTAACGCTTGCAAGCTTTCCCTTTGCAACCACTTCACACGTGTGTTGCAGTGTGCGAGCACACACACACACACACACACACACACACACACACACACACACACACACACACACACACACACACACACACACAAGATGCCCTTGGTTGTTGCCTTTGTGTGTCTGCAGCCTTAGTTTGAGGGAGTAAGGAAGGCTACAGTGATTTATTCTCTTCATCGCTCAATGGATAGACGAGAACGGCAGAATAACACGGATCCATCAGTCACAATGACCTGGGAACATTTACACTTACATAAATACATTTTTATCTCAACTGCAACTACAGATATCTATTAGCGCTTGATATGGCAGTTAGTAATTAACAGTTATCTCTAATTCTGGCTTAATTAGTGTACTGTATTATGTAGCAGGAATCGTTTTCACATAATGTAAGATGACATGATCATGATTACCTGTTTTATCTGAAAAACAACCCATCAGTGAAGACAAAGAAAAAAATGATGTATTTTGATCCAAAAAAAACTCATTTTGGTATAAAAACTAAAAATCAGTAATTAAATAATCATTAAACTGAGGCACTGTCGAAAATTTCAGTTCAACATAAACCAATCAGACAAAACATAAAAGCTGCTTGCGTTATATTGTGTAGGTCCCCCTTTGCCGCAAAAACAGCTGTGATGGACCTTGTGTTCTATCAGAACCAGTAACCTGTGTAATTGGACAACCTAGCTACCAATGAGCCTTGGGTGCCAATGACCCTGTCACCATTTCACCAGTTTTGCTTCCTTAGACCAGAGATAGATACTAACCGCTGCAGAGCAGGAACCCACAATGAGACCCGCAATACTGGAAATGCTCAGACCCAGTCGTCAAGCCATTAAAATCTCGCCCCTGTGAAACCCGCTCAGATGGTTGCAGAGTAATATACCTCATCAATGACCACTTCACCTGTCGGTGGTTATAATGTCGTGGCGGCCGAAGGAATATTAGTGACGCTGTTAAGATAGCTGAGCTCAGGAAAGGACTTGAATGAGCGACAGGGGGCAGCTACTCCGAGAGCAGCACATGCAAGGGGCGCCAAGGAAGTTACAACGACAAATGAGCAGAGTTTCCAGAAGAGGAGGGCCGGGGAGAGGAAGACCGTGATGGATATAACAGTAAGAGCCGGTCTGTGCAGAGAAAGTATTTCTCAGGTCCGTCTGATCATGTCTGACATGTGACCATCGGGACGACATGATGTCTTACGGTATTTGCTGTGCAGCTTCAGTTCATCTTCAACACAGTAACGTGTAGAGCTCAAAGATGTCCACGGTCACACCTGACCCCAGATCAGCAGCCGCGACGACGAACCGAGCAGATCTCGGTGCAGTTCGTGCCTGAGGAGCATTTTTGGGTCCTTTCCTCTGAGTATCTGGGTTATTCCAGAAACCTGTATGTAAAATGTGAGCGTAGATGTCAGCTTCCAGACATAGCAGCAAAGTTTGAGGGGAATGAGTATAAAGTAACGCACTAGATCTCAGCACACTGTGTGAGAGTGGAGATGAGACTGTGGTCTCTGCTAACAAGCCCTGTGCTGACGCCCCCTCTCTCCCTTTGTGCCAACAGCCAAATCAACACTGTTGCATCTTTCAAAATAGCACAGCAGGAGGAGAGCGGCCAAAGCGGAGCGTGCAGGAACTCTCTAATTTGTCATGGGGCTGACAGGGAGTGATATCACTGATTCAACATCTTATCTGGGCCGGTGATACACATCTAAATATATTCCCTCTCTCCCTAAATCAATCTCTTAAGCGCATTGCTGTTATCGTGGCGATGGATGGCAGTGTGATTATTAATCCTCCAGCAGGGCCCACATGTACACAGACTTCACTCAGAAATACCTGGAACACTTCAGGGAACACGCACACGCACACACACGCACGCACGCACACACACACACACACGCACACACACACACGCACACGCACACGCACACGCACACACACACACACACACACTAACACACACACACGCACACACACACTAACACACACACACGTACACAAAGGCTGATGGCCTGTAGTTACAAGGGTGATGTGTGGTAGAACACCTGTTCCACATCAAGCAGGGACGTTTGAGTTTCGGGGCTTCAAGATTTATCATGTGCAGCTTTATGCATGAACAGCCAACGAAATGTGAAAAGAGGAATAAGGAAATTTGCAAATTCCCGCCTGCTACTTTAAGCGAAGCCGCCCGCAGAGAGCATGATACTACACTCTAACTTCACACTCCTGGAAACTTCACTCAGCCATCTCTGATCTTCTATGATCAGATGATGAGGAAGAACAAGTATTTTTTAATTAAAGCAACATTGATGGCAATATTCTTAATAAAAGACGTGAATAAAACGTTAAATATATATTTGTCTAGTACGCCATAATGTGATTCACTTAAAAACAAATGAGTACTGACATATTTAAGGCTACCTGCTTTCTTGGTAATGATGAATGAAATAATGTATACTTTATTTATTACACAGTCATACACAGTAAAACATGGTGACATCTTTTCTCCGCATTTGAGCCATCTCTGAGGAGCAGTGGGCATCGCCTGTGAAGCAACCCGGTGTTTCAGGGTCTTGATCAAGGACCTCATGGCATGTAGTATCAATAGTCTATGATTATTCAACATTTTAACAAATGTTTCTGAACATAGACACTAGAAATCGCTGCAGCAGAGCTTCTACACTCTGAAAATAGTCCAGAAGTAATGTTTAAATACTTAAAGTATAGCTTTTGCTGATGAAGTTCATGGTGAACACATCAAATGTGGTTCATACCAAAATGGAACTCTGGCACTATATGACCCTATCAGTTATTTGATAACAAAAACATGGAAACTGCAAAACATATAAATCACAGACTTTTCAGTAACATGAAGATTTAGTCAAAGTTCAGTCGCTTTGGCAGTACTCTCTTCTCCCTCCTCCTCCTCTTCCTCGTTCCTACCACTACCCTTCTCATCAGTCGGGTCCATCAGCTCCTCTATCTGCTGCTCACACTCATCCAATACCAATCACCTCTCTCCTCACGCAAACCAATCACTGAAAATCAACCGTAAAAAAGGTTCTCGCTACTGGCGTGCAGAACCTCCTCCTCTCCTCCACCGCCATCAGAAAGATCCTCAGGATAATCCACCCACCAACTCCAGGTATGAGTCGTCTTCTAACACCACCAGCCCCCCTCTCTATTAGGGGTCTATTCTGCTGACCATAGCAAGAAACTCCCTGGCAAACCTGAGGTTTTGACTTTTTGACTGAGGCGAAACTCGTCTGCAGTGATCTGGAAACACAGACTGAAGCTCCTACTCCTAATTTTTGTAAGATTTACTTCAACCTGAAAACACTTCTCTTTTCCATGGCACACATATGCCTTAATGTGGAGTGGCAAAGCTTCAGGAAAGCCTCACATTGCTCTTTTTAGATTCTGTATTCCCCATGCTACAAAAGCACCGCCGTTAATTGTTATTTCTGGCGCTAGTTTATTGGCAGCCAAAGCAATAATAAGCATATGTGGTTACATCCACTGGAGTATCTGTACCTCTAGAAAACCACGTCTACGCTGACGTGAACGGGGAGGTCTACTCTTCAGAACAATGAACAGAACCCCCTCGCTACCTTACTTAACGGGGATTTAAGAATCACACAGGAAAAAGTTCACATGCCTGCAGAATGACAGATCCAATGACGAGCGCTCACCTCATGGTGCGAAGGTCCCAGCCTCGTATCGCCGTGTCATTGGCTGTGGCGAGCTGGCTGCAATTGTGGTGTGGACTCCACTTGCCCGAGGTGAACCTCAGCTGGCCTTTGCCCTCCAGTGTGGCCGTGCTGGAGACCTTTGGGATGACAGAGACACCTTTGTTACAATCTCAGCGCAGCAGCGATGTGAATGTCACCCAAACATCTGCGACAGGTTGGTCCAGCGCTGTGCGTTCAATCAGCGCAGTGAAGCGTCGTTAGAAGTCATTTTCTCTGCAGACTCGCTCATTCAGCCGGACTCTGGAGTCATATTTTGCTGATTAGTGGCACACCAACTGAAACATGTACACTGTTGCATATTATAGATTAATCTATTGCACGGCTAGTTTAGTGTTATTAGGACTTAGTTTTTGGAGTCAATACTAATTAACCTCGTCGAGGAGGCTACGGTTCCGGTCCTTTTTGTTTGCCTGGTTGCCTGCAAGATCACAGGAACACTCCTGGTCGATGTTTATGGAAATTGATGTGCCAAGCGGAGGATCCATTATGTTTTAAATCAGAAGTTACGGACCAGTTACACAAATGAATAACATCTAGTTGCGGGTTGGCCTCTCGTCCCCGGGTCAGGAGAGGTAGACAGTGCATGAAGAGAGCGAGCGATGTTGTTAAAAGCAGAGCAGGCAATCAGACAAATCAAAATATATCCCTACGCCCTCCACGCTGTCATTGGCTGCCGTCCAAAAACGTCCTCACCACAGCAAGATATCAACAAGACAAAACTAGTAAAATACTCCTCACTGCTTTGCAGAAAGAGACGGCATTTCTGGCCGACGTGAAACAACGGCGCTAGATCTGCAACTGAAAATATCATAATGAATGTTCCTTATGGGCAGCAGCTACTGTTAACATTCAGCTAAAACCTCTACTGAGCTGTGGAGGTACATCCTTTTATCTTCAACAGTTTTTGCACTAGTTGAATGTTGTTCACATGAAAAACACTTTGGGCCATCACTAGCCTTCAGATAGTTTTTTCAGGGGTAGTTGTGTAGCTCGGTCTACTAAAGCCCGGCACAAAATGTGCCCCACTTGAAGGGCTTTTTTGACCTTACTCTTTCAGTATTACATGTGAACACCCAGACGCCAAAGAACATCCACTTTATACTCAGATCAGCCGTAAGATTATGACAGAATAGCATTAATTCTCTCATTACAATGGAAACCCTATGGTCAATATTATGTTGTATGGTCAAAACCATACAACATAATAAATAATACAATTGATTGACAAGAGCTGTGACACAGGTTCCAAATAACGCGTGTAAAACTTTTCTAGTAAAGTTATGGGATGTTTGTATACATGTATTACTCTTATAAAGCACAATATGTTGTTTTTTTTGTATGAAACACGCTATATCAATAAATCTTGTTTTTAATCTTCTATAATTAATTTATTCATTTTCTGTAACCGCTAATCCTGTACAAAGCCACAGGCGGGCTGGAGCCTATCCCAGTTGACGGTAGGCAAGAGGTAAGACACAAACTGGAAAGCCACCATATTTATATATTTATGTTCAAATGCAGGGAGTAAAATATTATATTATATCGTACCAGACTTTATTACATGTACTGTATTATACTATATGATATTACACTATCACGGGGTTGGAATACATGTTGTATTGTGTATTCAATTTCCCATGTTGTTCTATATTAGTATATTATATTATACTATGATGTGTTGAACCATAATATATTCTGAAATATCATATTGCATTATAACATAATGCAGTATACTATATTATACTGTATTGTAGCATTGGGCTGGGATACATGATGTATTATATAACATAACATAATATACTATATGCTAAGAATTGTAGCAACCCGTACTGATCCCCCCCCTGCTGATGCATTTTGTTCACTTCTTTCTTTTTAGATTGTAAAAGCCCTTTTTCAAAGACTACAAAAATCTAGTTGAAGAAAAGGAATGTACTGAGGAAGACGATAACACCGGATAGAGCAGTAAATACTCATAATACCAGAAAACTAAACTTAGGTACAGCAACAGAGTAGAGTTGTATTTAGTTACTCCGCTTAGAATGAGCCGTTTTCTGTATAATTACGGAGGAAGTGGGTCCACAGAGTCTGCTGCGTTTTAGCGCCAAGAAGCCTAGAGCACAAAAACCAAAACGCTGGCCCTGAGGAGGGTTAAATGTGGAGTGTTCAGTTGGTTGTAATTTACCAACCACGCCACTAACTGCTACCCACAGGACCTTTAAGACAGAAAGTGTTCCATGTTTTACAAAAATAAATTTCATCAGCAATACAAGGACGCCGTTATTGGTCGTCGTGTTTATTTATATATCCTCTAAATGCTCACGGCGCTTTCAGCTTTAAATAACGACGGGCATTTAAAGACAGTGAATGTGTCACAGCCTGCAGTGTGCATCATTATATGGATTAGTATGTTCAATGCCCCGCCAGAACAACAGGACCGTTACAGTCAGAGCTCCCAGTGTGGGCTGTGGGAGCCGATATCCTGTCGCTGTCTGTGTAACCTGCTGCTCAGTCAGCAGATCAACCGATCCCTGACTCTCACTGGTCCCATGCGGGGGATCCATACGCAAGATCACAGAGTTACTAACAGATTAGCTCTCCAGTCCAAGATGAGCCCTTGGAGAATTTCAGACTAATGAGTGTTGAAAGCAGCACCAAACCAGCCTAGTTAGGCGGAGTGATTATCACGTCGCAGTATCTTCGGTAGTTTAACTGACAAACATTTTACTGACTGAATGTCACCTACTCTAAAAACTTGAAGCAGCGAGGCTGAAAGGCAGTCAGGAAAAATCAAAGTCTTCTCCAAGAAGACGACATCAGATATTTATCAAACCTGCAACCAGTATTTTAGCAAGAAACAATGAAGGTTAGTAATTACATTTCAATTCAATTAATCACAGTCCAAACACTTGAAGGAATTTGAATAGTGAAGCAGTCTTCATCAGTCACCTCATCAGGCTACGTTCAGGCTACGCAAAGTCATACGACGACCATCAACTACGATACAACTATCAATTCTAAGAAAGCAGCTTCACATTTCTCCATTTTTCTCTGCCCTCTGACTTTTTCCTCATCTTTCCACTTCTTTCTGTTCATCCTCCCCCCCTTCCTCTTTCTCTTTCCTGTTTCTGCCTGTTGGAGCAGGGATCATCGATCGCCCCGGCACAGCACAGCTCCCCGGCACGCTCTCATTATTTCAGCGGGAGAAGACAGAGAGGGAGTGAGCGAGAGAGCGAGATAGGCCCAAAGAGCCAGGATGCATGGAGGAAAAGCAGATCGGATAAAAAGGAAGGAGAACAGAGGGAGGGTTGAAGAAGACAAGAAAGGAAAGAAAAAAAGAGCGCTGAAGACAGGTGGCAGAGGAAGTGGGACAGATAGACTTTCCTGCTCCATTACGGTTAAGTTTGTAGGATTCAGTGTCATCTAGTGGTGTGACTGGAGATTGCAACCAACTGACAACCTCTTGACTCACTCACCCCTGTGGGAAGAACTTAAAACCCGAAAGGTGGTACCGGTTAGTCTCTCCTATAATGCAAGTACGACATGAGCAAGAAGACGACGAAAGCTCAATCTAAGGAAACAAAAACACAATTCTTATTTTCATGAACACAAATGAAAACTGAAACATCATTTGCCATTTAAGGATATGTGACTTTTAAAACCACATTGTCATTTTAATCTGAGGGATTTCTCTAGTGTACTGCTAGAAACTGTACGTAAGCCATATGGAGCTCGACAAAACTGAGAGAGCACCGATCCCTGAAAAGGTTTCCCTCCAAGGTCATGAGGCAAATTAACATCGATCTCACAATAGTTTGACCCTCATAATGTGAGCCTTTGATCAGGATGACCCACCCCTACCCCGAGAACTTGGAATCACAAGAAAAGCAAAGTTTTACCAAATGTTTTTCTTCAAGATCCAGCTCAGTGAATTCTGACACCAAACTCAATCGGCACAGTCTCAGCTACAATCTGTTCTTAGTTCCTGTCTGTAGCATTTATGAAAGCAATAGATATTAACAAAAACTTTGACCATCTTTGACATGGGTCATTTTTCTTATGAGGTGCGGCGCTCCGACATCCAGATGAAGCCAGGAGTGGAGCTGCCGCTCCTCTGGGAGAGAAAGCAATTGGAGGTGGTTTAATCATCAGATCAGGATCTGCCTCCAGGACGCTTCCCTTTGGAGATTTTACAGGCAAGTCCAACTGGGAGGAGCCCCCCGGGTTAGACCCAGAACTCGCTGGAGAGACTAAATACTGTATCTCATGTGGCCTGGGAATGCTATGGGGTGCCCCGAGCTGGAGAGAGGGATGTCTGGAATTCCCTTACACCATTTATAAGGGGTAGACAGTAAAATGGAATGGAAACTCTGACAGAAAGTGTTCAACGGGTTGGAGGGCGAGATGTTACTGAGGCAAAAACCTTCAGCACTGAACACAAACTAAGACTAAATCTACTAATATATATATATAATATAATATAATATACTAATCTGTATTTTTCTTTCTGCTTTTAGGGTGCTATCTTCAGCAGTTAGTTTTTCAGGGCTAGGAGAGTTGGGATCACCACCACTTCACCTCTCAAAAATAAACGGATAAACCTCATCTTAGTGAAAAAAATGAGAGTTGAAACCAAATGAGAGTAAAATGCAAATGTAGTAGTTTTAGTGTGATCAGACTGACAGAAAATTGAATCATAACTTAATGTTTTATTCAATAACTCAAGCTAATAACTAACTTTGACTAAAATCAAACTTTTAGTAGACTAGAACTTGACTAATAAGAAACATTAAAAATTCAAAAGCAACAACATTTTCTTAACAATTTTATCTTTCATTTGACTTGGATTCCGATGAGACTGGGGTATCATCTGTGGATCTTACGTTAATTGTCTTTATGTACTTTTTATCTAAGCATTGTTGGCATTACCCATGAAGTTAGAAGCAAATATCTCGTTATTTCCATCATCCCAAAATCCTAAAGTGTAATTTATTAACATTCTACATCCAGGTGAAAATCCTCATCACCATCAAAATCACCATCAGTTGCGCGTCCACTGCTTTTCCTGATGCAACCCCTCGATAGCTCTAAGCGTCGTCTTAACTTCCTTAATACTGACAACTATCAAATTACAAATATTTACTTGTGCTCTGTTCATATTCATGGTCATATTTCTGCAACTCGTGCTTTCTCTCGCTCACTAGCTCGCTCAACCTCATACTCTGCAGGAACACACACATTTCACGTTTTTCTTTTCTCACCGTGTGGTTGTTTATTAAAACAAGGGGTCAAGCTTTGTCTGGAGGAAGGCTGCAGGCAACGAGATCACAGACTGCTAAAAGAAATAGGTGAGATGGGAAATCCTGTTTGAGCGTGCAGCCAATAAGATGACTGTGCTTGCTTCAATAAGTGGCCTGCAGTGATTTAACAACACTTTTTAGTATTGGCTCGTTGTCCTTGCTACCGTAACAGAAGGAGATGAAAAGATAGGATGGAAAGTATGATGGAAACATAATAAACCACTATTTTAAAGGCAGAAAAACTTGACCGGACTCGTTAATGGAGCAGGGTCTTTCTGTAGGGCTACAGTGATAGAAAGCTGCGGAGAACTAGTCCAACATCGCCTACATGCCCTTCTTTGGTAGGGTAGACTGGGGGACGCAGGAAAAAAACGTTCATGTTCGTGATTAATCTGGAAGGCTGATCAAGTTCATTTTAGTTCAACCCCAATTTCCTCCTGTAATTCTGACACGGATATTCAATTGGGATTTGTACTGACACCTTTAATTAATGCAGATAACGCAATGACTGATGAGTCATCCCCCATTGTGATGAATAGCAACTTTCATTTTAAAAAGCTTAACAGGTGGAAGTTTGGGCAACCAAAGCTTAGCAGTCTGTGGTGTTATCTTCAGACAATGAAGATAACTTAACATAAGATGCTAGCACTGAGACGGGACTATTCCTAAACGTCACAGTACGCTGTGAGAGAGAAGACATGGTAAATCTCTGAAACTGAGCAACAACAACTAAACTAACCAACCCCAACCGCCAAATGAATCGCTATGGACAACAAGCCCATTAACGCTGAAGACCCGGGGCTTCAAGTAATTATCCAGATCGCCTCAGGGGGCCAACTGTTGTGGATTTAAGGTTCTAACTGGAGCCAAAAACCACCAGGAAACAGGTTGTCCAGATGCCTATCATGATTATGATGTTGATGATGACGCAAAGATTTTTAACAGGTTGTTTGCCATGGTTAAGGTAAAGTCACTTAAAAGACGCATGGTAAACATCCAGAAAACTCAACAAAGGTGAATGGTTCGGAGACAAAGAGGAGAAAGTCCTCATCCACACGGTTATTTATAAAGAGGGAGGTACCACTACAAGACCACTGAACTCTGAACCACAGCTTGGTGTCCCTAGCGATGAAGAACTGCACTTGCAGTTTCCAGCACCCATCTTAACAGACGCTCAAGAGAAACTGTTGTTTCCACTGGTCATGAATTGTAAAGCACTGAAAAAGGAAACTTAAGTGGAACTGTTGGCGAAGGGTTTTGGGCAAAACTATTTACAGGCAAGCTGTTAACATTCACGTTGTGGCCGACATTTCATTGACACTAGAAAGAAAAAAATGGTGGCACTAACGAAACAACCAGTCCGAAGTTACCTAATCTTGGTTCCACCAATTTGTTATGTCTTTTTTTCCAACTCCTAACATTTCATCCGTTCGTTTTCTTCAGAGCAAGAAGAAGAGAGCTGGAGATCAAGCAATTTATAGCAAGTAATGTGTAATTGGTCTCCGATGTCACAAAGGAGGATAAATGGATAACGCGATAAAAGTAAATGGAGATGAGACAATAGATGAACACGAAGTCCTATGCAATTAGCCTGCAAGTTCTTAAGAGTAAAGAGGAGATGGGGCAACTGGTAAACAGGAAGTGCCATTTGATTAGATCAAACAGGTGTATCCTGAGGTTACAAGGAACCCCGAACGACCCCCTACTTTGACACGGTTCTTTAAGTGGTAACATTCTGATTCTGCAATTGATAATGAACCATAACCCCATAAAAGTGAGGAACCTGACATGAAAAAAAAGAAGGTCAAAAAAGTCTGAATAAGCAAGACACCAGTTATGTGATGCACACCTTTAGGGCCTTACAGGCTCAGCTGAAGTTTTTGGAGGAGATTCGGGCATACAAAAAATTCTGATCCCTTCAACCAATTTGTTTTACATTTGTTTTACCTTCCCCACCACTAAAATATACTGCAGGCTTTGCAAACTTGTTGATTGTCCGCGGATGCAGCAAAGAATTTATCAATCTGACAATTTATTAACCTAACATCCTCTTGACAGAACTTCATTAAGAGCAGGAAGAATCTCTCTTATGGAGTTGCGTTACTAGCGGTATGGCGAGGCCGGCGCTTCGTGCAGCCCAAGTTCCCTCCTTTATTAGTGCACTAACCAAATTAGGGACCCTAACAAGGCAGTGCACACAAACTAGGGGACACATTCATTTACGATGCGACCGGCACTAATGCAGAGCTATCTATCAAATTTCCATGCATTTATGCTTTCTCTAGACTCCGGGAGAAAGAGAGAGAGAGAAAGAGAAAGAGAGAAAGAGAGAGAGAGAGGGAGGGAGAAAGCGAGAGAGAGCAGATGTGCAACACAAGGTGTGTGGGTGTGCTGTGAGCCAATAGAGATGTTCTCACTCAATTCCACCAGCACTTCTAATTGATGAGCCATGCACATGCAGACACACTCAGAGAAATACACAAACCTCCCTTCAAACAATGCACACTGGTTACACACATGATCCTCTCGTATATATGCATGGACACACTCACGCAGGAACCCACACTGAACAAACCCACACTCACTGATCTAGGCCTGGCCCGAGAGAAAGAGGGAGAGAGAGAGGGAGAAAGAGAGAGAGGCAGACAGACAGACAGACAGACAGACAGACAGAGAGAGAGAGAGAGAGAGAGAGTGAAAGGGAGATTGAGAGAGAGAGAGAAAGAGAGAGAGAGTGAGAGAGAGAGAGAGAGAGAGAGAAAGTGAAAGGGAGATTGAGAGAGAGAAAGAGAGAGAGAGTGAGAGAGAAAGTAAAAGGGAGATTGAGAGAGAGGGAGAAAGAGAGTGAGAGAAAAAGAGAGAGAGAGAGATAGAAAGTGAGAGGGAGATTGAGAGAGAGAGAGAGAGAGAGAGAGAGAGAGAGAGAGAGAGAGAGAGAGAGAAGGAGAAGAGAGAGAGAGAGAGAGAGAGAGAGAGAGACTGAGAGAGAGAGAGCAGCTGGACATGACTTAAGATGAACACATCACCCTCTGACAGATAAAGGGAACAGGAGAGGAGAGTGGGATGAAAGGAGGGAGAAGGGAGGGAGGGACGAGGGAAGATTAGCATTCTCATCACCATTAGAAGAATTTGTCCTGGCTGCCAAGCTCTTCCTCTCCTCTTTTTTAAATTCCTTTCCTCCCTCTTCAAGCCCACTTTCTTTCCCCATCGCCCCCTCTCCCTCCTAATCTCCATCTTTCCAATCAGTCAGGCTCTCTCTGTCGCTCCCTCTTTTTTCCCCATCCTCCCATTCTCATTACGCTATCTTCCCACCATTACTCTCCACTTCTCTGCTTCTCCCTTGATAAGGCTTTAATAGTTGTGTTGTCCGGTGGCGGTGTCAGAGGACAAAATCAACAAACCTCCGCCTCCGCGGTCCTCCGCGACCTCAAACCGGGGTTACGGCTCATGGGACACACGAACACACCCACTCAGACACAGACAGACACCGAATCGATTGCAAGCAGAACAAATGCATGCATTTAAGTTGCAGACTCGGATAAACTGTGCGGGTAAATTCAAGATTTGTCTTTGCATTCCTGGTGTCATGCTTAATGCACAGGAAATTATGGCGCATAATCTGGGTCATCAAATGTAAATGTTAATTGTCCACCAGGTGTAACAATTTATCATTAAGTTAGTTTTGTATGTAAAAGAAATATCATAATTAGCTTACTTGACAGGGTGATGTGTTACAGTATTTAGGAGGTACTGTGTTTGACTATAAGCTGGTGTTAATGAAGTCTTCAACCTGTGACAAATGTCCTTAATAGTCCTTATCTGGTGACTTATATCCCTTTATTCAGTAATCCTCGAGGGCTGAGACTGAAGCAACATGGACTTCTTTTTTTTGAAGCTGATGATGAAGACGTTTCACCTCTCCTTCCACAGGCTTCCTCGGTTCAGTTAGGGTTAGGATTCAAGAGCTGAAGGAGCCTCTGGGATAAGAGATGAAATATCTTCAACTTCAAAAAGAAGTCCAGTTGGATTCAAGGATTTTAGGATTATTATAACCTGGATGAATGAGAATCTAACATCTGATGAAAAAACAGGTTGACTGTTGAGGAAAGTAGGCTTGCAGAAAATGCCTGGGTGATGATGTCAGTTTTCCCTTTGATGTTCTGCTCAACTCTTTGGTTGAGTACTTTTTGAGTCTCCATTTCTCATTGAAAAATGTGAGTGGCCTTGTTTATAATATGACCCAGAATACGAGCCAGAACCCAGCCTTGTTTATAATATGTGGCAGAATGAATATGCTAAAGAGTAAGGGGAGGAAGATGGAGCCCTGAGGTACACCACAGGTCAAAAGGGCATATGAGGAGGAGGGGGGACGTCGAGCTAATCTAAGATATGGTCTATTTTCCATGAAATAGAAAATTCATCATGAAATAATTGAATTTAAATTTGTGTGTAATTTTTATACTGTTTGAAAACATGTTTGATCAAACTATTTGTCACTTTATGGTAAATGTGGTGGTCTAAGATTTTAAATGAATAGATGAAATTAACGATACGAAAAGATCCCCTTGAGAGTAAAATATGAACGTTTAGAGTAAAATATAAATATAAATAAGATAGATCTCCTTGAGTCAATTTATAGGCACCGAAGTTGGTCAAAAACGGACCAGCAAGTAGAAGGTTCTGGCTGAAAAAAGTGTTATTGGTAAAAAAAAATGCTCCCTCTAGTGCAAGGGTGATGTATGTATGATATATGTAGACGTTGGGATATCGCGTTACACACCTAGGATCTGAGGCGGCGGCAGTGACGATGACCGTACAATAATATCCCGTACTTTTCGGGGATATAATAAGTCCAGATACATGAACTAGCATACAGATGCAAACACACTCTTATCTCTTAGGTGTGTGACCTTCAACGCCCTTCATGCGAGTCCCTAAACAAGCCTGAGTCTGAATTACGCTTGTGGCTGCGATTACAACACACACCAAGGCAGCGACCCACGCACCAGTACCCTATTACCTCCACCTCACGCCATTATCTTCAGTCTTTAAATACATAATGAGCATTTTAATTGCAAAGCCGGCAGGTTGGAGACAGGGAATTTAGAGTGATGAGTCTCTTCACCTTGAAAAGGGCAGAGCAAAGTGACCAAAGCACTGCGACATGTAACTAAGACGGTGACTCACTTGTGTTTTGTATTTTACAAAGTCCTTATCTCTTGCAATCATCCATGAGACAAATCAGAGTACGAATGAACCGAGTTGAATCAAAGAGTCGACTCCGACGAATGGGGCCAACAGGTTGTGCCGTTTTCACATGGAAATAACCCCAAACATAAAATCAGGTCGGCTGTGTTGGTGAGGTTAAATCTGACTGGCCTAGGGAAAGATCCGACCTCCGCGCTATTTGAGACATTTAGGATGTTAAACCTAAACGTTCTGAAGGCGGGATGGGACGATAGCGTGTAGCTGATTGCATTCCTTCAAGAACTGTACCTCTAAATAATTTACATATTTGGTGACACTTTGAGTATTTTCATTTTATACCAGATTTCCGATGCAGCACAGCAGAGGGCTGCAACCAACGATTATTTTGAGAGTCTGCATTCATACGTTTGTTATCTATTACAGTTTAATCTATTATTCTGTTTCTTTGTTGGCTAACGCTTACATGTGTTTGTCTGTATTTCCTGTTGAGCCTCTGACGAACTCCTGCTGAGCCTTTACTTACATAAGTAACATTTTAGTCATCGGTTTATCTACTTAAGTAACCCTTTAAATTCAAATTCTTTATAATGGAGTTTGTTTCGATCAGTGGTATATTTTCTTTTACTTCTATAAAGATTGTGATTATTTCCTCCACAATGGTAAATTGGACAACTCCCTGAGGCAAAGTTTTATAACCTTGCAGACCAAAGACTTCTGGCCCCAGCAATAATGCAACCACGGAAACAATACTCGCTGATTAAAATAGGAGGTAATAAGTCACATTGTTGGATTCCTCCTTCCATCACATCCAAACACCTAAATATTAGTCCAATGACGTCAATGAAAGATGGAAACACAACAGCGATGTTTGAAAAAGCCAACAAACATTGAATCTGTGTTATATGTGTTTTTGTTAGTCATTATTTCCTCCGCCAACAAGAGTGGAGGAGGTCATGTGATTGGTGCCACTTATTTGTGTGTAAGCTTAGCAGGATGACTCAAAAAATGTTATACAGCTTTCAATTAACTTTTTTGGACAGGTGGGCCCCGAGGAGTGGAATAGGTGATTAGATTTTGACGCTTATTCGGTGTGGCAGCGTGGCCAATTTTGAGTTCCCACCATGAAACAGAATGTTGTCGTAACTCGGGGATCTGTGGTCTAATCCTGCTCCAAATATCATACGCTGGATAGGAGAGTCCAAACCTGGAGAAACACATGACCCAAAGCAGCCATAGCGACATCTATGGGTGCATCTATGGGTGCATCTATGGGTGCCAAGCGGCTGGACACAACCTCAATCGGCACAGGATTATTGTTAGAAAGATCTTTACAGAGGAGAGAAATAAGGTGATAAATATCTAAATTACTCCAGAGCTATTAGGTCTCAGTTAGTTCTTGTTTGGTGTCATAAGCAAATATTTTTCATCATGAGATGAAATTCACATTACTTTGAAAACTACTACACTCGGAGTATGCTGCTTCTCTTCCGTTTACTGAGTACTATGATAGAAATGTACTAGCAGCAGCATATTTATGCCCATAGCTTTAAGATGTGATACTTTACTGTTATATTCGGGTATTATGTTGCATAAGCATTTTCCACTGATTACATTCTTACTAACACAGTGGGGGACACTTGACCAGAATCATATTAAAGGTGCCACAGCTTCCAAACCTGCCAAGATACCGCATGTGTGCATCAGATAACACTGAGGTGATACGGTTGTTATCAAAGTTGCCTAGTGTGTCATACAGATATATTCTGAGCAGTGTGTGTGTATGTGTGTTTGTGTGTGTGTCTTACTGTGGCATTCGTGGAGCTCTGCTGCAGGTCCCATAGTAGTGCGTGGTTATCAGCCAACGAAATCACACGCTTGCCGTCCCCCAAAGGCTCCCACAGCACGCTGTGAATCCACAAAACCACAAAGTCCTAGTCAATTAAACCACAGATGTTGTTCAAAAATACATACAGGCCTCAGCCTAACATGCTGCACACACAAGGGAACTGAACTTATTCCTCGGATTTCATGTGAAAGCCCACCAGAGACCATCGAGGAGCACCGTAGTGGTCATTAAACTGTATAACTCCTCCCCCTTCTGCAGCACGGACAGCTTGAATACCCGACACCGGCACTGATGCTACAACAGCAGCCATATTATGTGCAATATTACTTTTCAAAATGCTTATTAAGCCATGGTAATAAGTACCTTGAATGCTTATTAACATGTTATTACCCTTAGGCACTAGTTTGCATTTACTTCTTGAACACTTTATTTTTAAATATTCATAATAATTTAGTTTCCTGCTGCCACTAGTCGGTGCTATGACTGTGAAAGAGAAGTTCCAAAATCAACTCTACCCTTAATCTCCCCAGAATCGACCATTCCAAAAATATCAATCTCAACCTATTGCGTTATCCTAGCTACAAATGTTGCGAAACAGAAAGAAGTAGGGAATTTCTTGAGGATTTATTGCAGGTGAATACACATTTGGTGCTTTCGTGAGTACAAAAAGACTGTACATGTGAAGAGGAGTCCAATATATGACAGTGTGTGTCAGTTTACGTGATGTCTGCGTTACATAAGATCCGTGGGAGGACTGCATATGCTATAGAAAACGCTGTAGTAGCTAATCATTGATTGCCAGAGAACGCAGCAACAGTTCTGCCCGATTAGTACTTAGTGCAAAATCCAGCAGCCCAATTCTGTCAATCTGGTGTTTAACACAGCTGTGGGATACAGGGTTGCCTCACTGGTGCTAAAGAAGAGCTAGCTTTTACTGCGTACTTATCTTTGATTCCTCCCTGAATACTACTTTCTGCAGAGCACTGATTCTTCACCACATTCCTCTTAGAGTTGAGGCTCTTCACTGCGCTTTACTTAAAATATGTATTCTGAGCAAGAACCGGAGCCGGTACGCTGGAGCACAAACACTGCTTTAGAATTCCCTCGGTGTTGATTGGATCACTTGTATGCTTTTGTAGTTTGCTCTTACTTTGGACGGTCTGAGAAGCTAAGTGTAGGCAGGGGTGCAAATACATGGGATAAGGAAAGTTGAAACAACCCAAGTGAGAGAGAGAGAGAGCGAGAGAGTCAGAGAGAGAGAGAGAGAGAGAGAGAGAGAGAGAGAGAGTCAGAGAGAGAGAGAGAGGCACTTTGAATCCGACTCCTGTCGACTTCAAACGCCCGATCTCAGTGCAGTCACAGACCCCGCAATAAGCTAAACATAACTTTGGCCTGGAAAGCTGCTACATGCTTGTTAAGGTTTAGATTTAGTGTGACTTTTTTAATCTGGGTTACAGGATGTAAACCCTCACTGAGGTAGAGACCTGCGTACGGCTGAAGGTCTGGATGTCTGAGTCCATCCCAGCTTTAATGTTCCTATCACTACAACTTGAGAAGAATAGTATTTATTGAAGGTATTCATAAATGAGGTAATTCCATTTTTCTTGGGGATCAAGTGTCAATTTGAAGAGGCAGCAACATTTCCAGTGTCTGGGAGAGAAGGTTTGTGCTGAGGGAGGTGAGAGGAGATAAAAGAAACGACAGAGGAAGGGAGGGAAGACAACGTTAAAGTATGCTTATGGTGTTAATCCCAGTTTCAAATTTGCATAGTGAAGTGTGTGTGTGTGTGCGTGTGTGTGTGTGTGTGTGTGTGTGGGGGGGGGGGGTTATAAGGGCTGTAAATTCATGGATGCTGAGGGACAATCTTTACAGCTCTCCTGAAGAGCAGAATGTCATGGGCTCTAAATGCACACACACACGCACACACACACCACATTTTACAACTAGTATATATGATAGATTTACAATCATAAAGAAGCATATTTTCATTTTAAACGTGCTCGAGGAGTAACGACAGGGCCGTCAATGTTAACGTCTTATAATTCATCTAGAGACCTTGACCTTTTACATTTTTTTTTTTAACACAAATTAATCAAATCACCAATATTAACCCTAATTTCCTCCTTTAGTTCCAGCTTAGAGGACAGAGGGTTGAATTCCGGGTCAAAAGGTTTGACGATGGAAGTTTGTATAAATCCTAAATTGTCTGCACCTACTGCGGTCATGACCCATCTCTCAACAGAACCACAAATGAAAATGTCTGTCATGTAGCTGGTAATACGGTGATGGCAGAAAGTTGTTCAGAAGTCTGTTCCTGGAACAGAAGCGTGGAGCATCTGTAATCATACAGAGAGTAACCACCGACACTCTGTGGCATCAGATTAGTTCCTAATTAAACCAAATACCGTAAAACAGTTTGTAATTCCATATACGTTCTTGTAAAATACAGCAGAGTCTCATGGTCAAGAAAAGAAGTCTGGGTTTACGTGGACCCCAATATTCCAATTAAAATCATTTAACACTCAATAACAAACCTTTTCGGAATAAAAACACCCCAAACCATTTCATGCGCTACACGACGGCTTCCACGCAGACCTGGACAACAGCAAAGAGCTTGTTGTTTCATAACAAACTTTTAAAGTATTTAACTGTACGGTGGGAAAGTAAGAATTAATGAGTTCTGCAAACCGGTCCAAGGAGCCGTGATGCGACAAAAGCGGTAAACAAATCAAAAACCGCTGGAGAACATCAGAGATGCCGATTATACAGATAAATTCCAAAGCAACAAAATAGAATCAGACCCACCGGCTTTTTTTTTTTTTTTTAACTTCCCGATGTATGAAGTTCTAGAGGAAAACCAGTGGGGAGTGTCTCTGACCACGGCAGGGATGATTCATGTGATGAGGCGTTCCTGCTCTCAGGGTTACTTCTGATGACATTAATGCTAACGTAATATTTCTCTTAAGTTTGGTACTCAACGCGGCCTCGCTAATAATTTAGAGGTTGTATTGATTTCCCATTAGTCAGAGTAATACCTCTGCGAGGTACCTAAAAGGCTTTCTTCAGCCCGCCATCTCCCTTTGATTGCTTCCAGTAGGAATAGATCTCCATTATTATCAAGCTGTTTGATTAAAAGCACCACATTAGGAATAAAAACTACCCTGAAAACACGACGAGGCGCCCATCGTCCCGTTTACCCACAACACCGATTAAATGTGTCGGCAGATTTAAATACCAGATCCTATTAGATCACAGATCAAATAAACAGCCGACACAAAGCCTTCACTTAGAATGAAGTCAAGCGTCCATGTAAATACATTTAATATGAGTAACTTTGTGAGTAGGACTTCTCCTCAAGATGAATATATCATCTTATTAAATCACCAGATTTAAGCTGAGATATTAAAACACGTTCTTAACCCTAAAAGTAAGTTATCAAATGTTTGTTTATCGCAACACTATAAATGCATTCACAGAAGTACAAGTAAATCAGCCTAGTAAATAAGCCTATCCAGGTTTCTACACGTTTTCATGTTTTGTAAAATATAGAATCAAAACTTTCAAAATAGGAAAAGATTTTGAAACATATTGAGAATTCTAAACAAATAAATAGTTAAAGAAATTAATATTTCTTAATAGATGAATTATTACATAGGATTGAACCTTTATTTTTTGCAAAGTCAGCACTACTGTCACTTTTGTTCAATATTCATAGTGAATTTGTAGTCAATATTTATTTAAAATTTTGATATTATGCTTGGATTTTTGTGACTGTATGCTTTGCACCAAGATACCAGGTCAAATCCTTGTTGATGTCACTTTCTTGGCAATAAACCGTTTTCTGGTTCCGAAATCCCAGTCCATGACATCTAGCAAAAAAATTTTTGTGCAATGTATTAGTTTATCTTTGAAATAAAGTGCCGGACCTAAAGAGAGATCGGATGCGTCCATTTACGTTCCTGAGCTTAGAGTATCGACTGAAAATATTGTGTAGGTGAAAAAAACAACAGATCCTCATTTACCTACTAACCAAGAAAAACCCAAACTACTGGTTTCTGCGTTTAGTGCTACAGTGAACAAACAAAGAATCATTCGACTTCAAATAAGCTTAAAAATCTAAATAAACAAAAACAAAATCAGACTCCTCTACGGATCATGTGTGACATTCCGGTGAGTTCTGTCCGGCGGCTGCAGAGGAGACGCGGCTAAATGGAAGTGGCGTAATAATAAACATCAACTGAATACGCATATCATTGACATGCGACACTTCAGCATCGTGCCATCAATCATGACACGTAATCGTGGAGCCAGGGGACATTTTCCTTTTTTCCCACTGTTAGCGCGCCAATATTCTGATGGCGGCAAAAAATAAAAAATCAGTATTTGGAATAGAAACTTGTGTGGGAGACATCCCTCCACCAGTAAAAGCTCCAAAGCGCGTGGGGAGGAAATATGACCCTGAATACATTAAACTTGGATTCCTGACAGCAAGCAGGGATTCGTAGCCAAAAGCACAATGTGATGAATCTGATGAGATTTTGTCAGAGTCTTAATTAGTTTTTTCCTCTTTATATCAAGTAATATCATTTTTTTTCTCGCTACTACTCAGACGAAGGTGGTGCTCAGAACTTTTATGGCTTAAAAACTGGCAGCAATGTTTGAATAAAGCGAACGGATTCCCCCTCCGAATCAAGATAGCCACAACATTATAACCATATGCCTCATATCGCGTGGGTCCCCCTTTGGCCACCAAAACAGCTCCGACACCGCTAACTCCACAGATGATTGATTAGATTGAGATCTGGGTATTTTGAAATCCAAGTGAACACACACTGCCTCCCCCAGCTTTGTCATGACCATCCTGACGCCATCTCTTCTCCACGTGAGCGAGGCGCATTCACCCGGTTGTCCACATGATGTACGAGAAAACATGAAGTTGACCTGAAGCGCCTTAAGAAGTGGACAGGGGTCAGCATGAGCAGTATGCACATGCCCCCGACCCCTGAGCAACTGAAAACAGCCAAATGTATGTTGATGTGGAGAGAGATGATGGTAAGAATGAAGGTAGTGGGTAGATTTCACATCTTGGGTGAATGTGAGCAAGTCAAACTCAAAATGATCTAAAAATGTCAAACTAAGGACGTGCAAAAGTCAAATTATGAGATGCACACCTTTGACAGGACAGGGGTTCATTAGATTGTACTGAACATCCTGATGTGCAAATATTGCACATGTGAACCTCGTTATGCCGATACAGAAACGATTGGATCAAAAATATCTGCAAGTATCCTTTAATCTTAGCCAATATTCAAACAGCACCAGAACGCTACTGTTATCTTGAGAAAAACAACGATTGCCCCGCAGAGTGTCATCGGACTCATACCCCCACGATGTGATCAATACGAGTCACAACACACACAGTTTGATAACACACACACACACACACACACACACACACACTGCGTAACACATAAATCAGCACAGCATAGGACCAATTAAAATACAGTCACCACTTTGGGATTTAGACATTGTATGTTCCCTACCGTATCAATTAATTTGTGCAGCAGAGGAAGGAAGAGGCAGGGACTGTAAGGTGTACAGGGCCTCATATTTCCTTCCTCTCTTATTAAAAAATATAAGTTATGTGCGTTTGACCTTGAGCTTGGAAACAAGCTGGCACACTGGCTACTGGAATGGTATGCAGATACGGTTGGGGAGAGCCATGAGTGTTTTATAGCCCCATATATCTAAGTCTGGGACACACACGCACCTCTCTCTCTCTCTTTTTCCCCCGACTCTATGTGTCTCGCTCGCCAGATTGTTCCCCCTGCTTTGCTGTGCTTTGCATCCATATGAGTTTAATCTCGGTCCCTCGCATATGAAGACAGCAGCCTAACACAAACTAAGTGGGAGTGTTTCTTCCTTCTGGGTAAGATTTTTGCATGGATACAAGGATGCCAAGGACACTGCTGCTGTGTGGTGCAGTTTGTTAGAACCAGCTCACGAAGAAGGAAAACATTATTGCAAAGTGGCATTAGACTTGTGGAGGTCCTGGTTGGGTAGTTTGAAATGTTACTTGCAGACCCGACTCTTATATGAACCCATGGGTTGAAGATAAGTACAGCACTGGCAAATGTCCAAACCCTTTTACCAACAAAAAAATATGACACAAATAAGAATCCCTTGCTGAGAGGCATCATAACTATGTTAGCCAACAGGGTACCGAAAGTAACAATGTGGGAAACAGATGACCCGCTGCAATACGTATCACAATGGGCCACGAAATATCACAAAACATTGAAACGCAAAAATTCCCTGCAATACCAAACCTTATCTTTTACTGGAACCTTTTCTAAGCTACAGAAATCACGCCAGACTGCAATTACGCCTTATACACCACAATACACCACACTATTAATACACCACACTATTTTGGAAAAGTACCCGCTGGCTTTGGAGGAAAAACCCCATCAGACCCTAAATCTGCAGTGTAATATCTGCATTACCTTCTATAAGACAAGATGAGGCTGATAAAGCTGTGAAATCCCCTCATAGCCCCCAACAAATAAACCCAATAGTCTGCGTGAGACCTCACTACCGGGGTCCAATCGATTGGGACGCTTTGAGACCCTCACAGAGAAAATCATGCTTAGTGATCACCGACACACTCAAACACACACTTATAGATCCTAATTGGACAGAAAGGCTCCACATCCATACATTCAAGCTCAGTTTGGGTCTTCTACTCAATACGACCCGACAATGGTCCGTATGATTGCATAAATGTATGTGTGCCACAGACACACCTCATCCCCTCCTGTCAGGCCCCACTTTAAAATCAACCTTTTGTGCGAAGGATTGATATGCTTAACCCAATCACAACCGGGAGGGAGAGAAATAAATAAGGAGAAGAAAAAACAGTCATGGTGAGCACAAAAGCAGAATAACAGAGGGAGTACACGCCGGCAGACAGGTCACCGTCAGAGCTGCAAGGTTAAAAAATGGAATTGAATCATTTTCCGCATTTAAAAAAACAAATAAGATGAATGTAGCTTCGCTTTCAATTTATTTTCTCAAACAACTTATTGAACATTTAGAACGAGGACCTTTGGACTGAGGTACAACATTCAGGTTGTGCAAACTGTAAGTAAAATGTTATCATGAAATAGTCTCAGACTCGGTTGATGATACCTTCTTCCTTTGAATAGCAGTGAATGCAACAACAGCCTTGGGCCACATAATCACAGAAAGTATAGCAATAAATAAATAAAGGAAGAAGAAATGGAAGGAAAAAAAAGCAGACCATAGCTGAAGGGTGAGGACGCCTGCATAATTTTTTGCCACCCCGTGTACAGAAGCACAGTTCTTGTTGAACAGGGTCGATTCTACCTGTGGATCTTTGTTTGATGTCAGCTCCCCACCTCCCTCTCCCTGTTTCCTGTCACACAACAGCCTGTCCTGCGCAAAAAAGACTGTGGGCCGAACAAAAAAAGGAAGTGCTGCAGAAACAGTCTACTTCACAAATGAAATAGTATCACTGTATGAATAAAGATTTGGGGCAGCTGAAGCTCCAGCTGTTGGCCAGTCGTCTCCTCGCCTTAAGGGAAGGCTGACGGTTTGATCCCGGACCCTGTAATCTATGTATGGTAGGGTCCTTGAGCAGGACCCTGAACCTCAATATGTTCCTCAGGCATTGATGTCCACATTATCAGAAACAGTGTTATTTGTGTGACACGTTTTGTTTTTGCTAATATTCGCCATCACATGGTTGAGTTAGCATAAGTGGAACATGAGTGAACAATCGGCTTCTGGAAGCAAAATAGAGACACCCTCAGCTTCGCTGTCCTTCGCAATCATCAAGCTTACTAGCAAGATGTGAAGACTTCGTTATGAGAAGGTAGATGATGCTTAAAAGACCAGTCTCCATTAAAAACATCTCTGATCAGATCACTGCTCAGAATAGGAAAACTCTTGAGGGTCAAAACCCACAAAGTGCCGATGACAAAAATGCAAAAGCTGACGAGAACAGGAAGACATGAACTCTGTCACAAAGAACACGCCCCCCCAAAGGAGATCCGTTATAAGCCAATAAATAAAACATACTTTCCTTAAACATGCTGTTTCTATTGATATCATCTCTATGCAACAATTAACGTGACAGTAAGAAGAGCGAGTTTGTGTAATAGATGAATTTTAGCAACACATTTTGAAAGTTGATAAAAATCACTTATTTATTATTATTGGCAATGTCCCAGTATATTATTATGTCAATAATGCACAACCTTAACGCACACAGGCACAAACGCACACACTGAGCAGATAAGGGACCCATAAGAATACAAACTCCTATCTCTTTTCCTCTTAACTCTTCGTCCCCATACACACACCCCGAGCACGTACGCACGCACACACACACTTGTGCAGCCTACCAATGTTATCATGGTGAGGATGTGTGTGAGTGTGTGTGTCTGTTTGTTTCCATTCATGTGTGTCAGAGAGATGGAGGAGGTGGGCAGCAGACCAAAGCCATCCATCTAGGGGAGCCAATAGTGCACAACATAGGCTGCTGGCTTCACAACATCAAATGCACACACACACACACACACGCACACACACACACGCACACACAGCAGTGCCCTTGTGAGGGTTACCGCTCAAAGGATGTTAAGATGGTGGAGCCCAGAGCCATCCATCTTTACCCAGCAGCCTTGCTTGACCTGCCCTTTGACATACACACACACACTCATACACACACACGTGCACACAAACACACACACACTTCTTTGAACGCTTGCTTATTGCCTCCTCTCCACGCACACAACACTTCACAAATGCAATCTCACGTCTGCTGTCCTTTGTGAGCTCCTCTCCATCTTTCTCCATCTTCCGAACTCCTTCTCCGTCTCTCTCTCCCCATCCTCCTCACCCCATCGCCACCTTTATCTCTCCATCTTTCTCACTCTCTCTCCCAATCGTTATCTCTCCCTTGCAGACCCATGCTACAGTGAGCAGTAAGCTAAATCATTGGCACCACTAGGAATGACAGCAATCACGTGCCAGATGATCAACAGTGGGTTAAAAGGGGGAATAACTATTGATTTTTACCTCCATAGGTGCTGAGTTTACGCCAGGGTGTTGTGCACAGGAAGCACTGACTAAAAGACAAAAGCAGCAGAGGCTACAGTCTGAGATGCAGGCCGGTCAATAGGCTGGGGCCCCCGAAAAGAAAAAACCATTCATTTGAATGAAAGACACGGAGAGAAAGAGTGAGACAAAAGAAAAGAGAGAGAGAGAGAAGACAGCAGAGCTTTATTCTTGTTGGTGGAAATCTGATGACATGGACGGACTTGGGATTTTTGGATCAAATGGAAAGACCTGTCCATCTTCACCCCGGTGTGTTGTCAATGTTCACTCTAGTCTTTAGTTTTAGGTTGATAAATAAATTGCGCTTAAAACTACCTGTAGGTTGTTTGTTTTGCTGTCTGAGATGGAAAAACCATACAGCTCTGCAAAGGTTTCCAGGGAAAGGCTGAATGAAACAAACCGAACTAAACAACAAAACAGACTCAGTGGGAAGTATGCTTTGAAGTTACGTACTCAGCAAACTTCAGAGCATTCAAAGAATTTAAAGGACACATGTCGTCGTGTCTGTCTTAAAAAGGTTCTGGTTCCTTGCTGTCATGTGGAGGAATGGATTTTTTACTCTTTGCAGCAGCAAACAGCACTATATCAAGTGCCGCTGAGTTTATGTGTTTTTTTTTAAATCGTACAACATGTAATGTTGAGTCACTAATGGAAAATCTGCTTTAGGCTGTAAGTCAGGAAAAATAAAGTCCATTGAAAGAAGGGTAGGTACGGTGTGTGGTGGTGTAACACCCTGCACCATGATTAGATACAGGAAGTGCTGGTTTATTTTTCAGTCTGTGTTTCTTGCCAGGAGAACCAACATGTTCTCTTTTCCCGTTTAAGGGCGGATCTCAGCGGAACGACACCATTGCCAGCAGCAACGATACAAGCTCCAAGGACGTTCCTCTAGGCCCAAATTTTTTCTGGCGACCTTTGAGACCTTTCCTTCCTTTATTCCATCCATCTCTTCTCATCTGGGATTAGGTCATGGTGACAGTAGACCAAGCACGGTATTCCAGCCGTCATCACCTTTCCACCAATTCTCTCCATCTCATCCTGAGGCATTCCCAGGCCAGATGAGATACGTGATTCCTCCAACAACTTCTAGGCCTGCACCAGACATCCGTAATCAAAAGGGCAAATCAGCTTAGCTGGTTCCTTTCAACCTGAAGGAGCAACAGCTATACTCACAGTCTCCCATGGAGATCTGGGCATCTATCTAATCTATAATACTGAGCGCAGCCACCCTACTAGAGTAAAAACATTTCACACATTCCCACTGGATGTCATTCACACCACAACAAAAACAACAAAAGTAAGCAATAATCAACAGATATTTAAGATATTTATTAGACTCACCAAAGCTTGAAGTTTCTCATCTGAAGATAGAATCTGTCCTTATTTCTTTCTTTATAAAAAAGCCCAATAACGCAGTCGTAGAAGACAACGGCGTGTTTCAGTTCCTTTTCAATTGGCAACGAGGCCAGTCCTATTTTCCAATAAGTTTTAATCTGTTGGAAAAATGAGCACTCAGCAAGAGCTGAAGATACGATTGAAGCGTCTTCCTTATGTGTTAAGGTGATGCAGGACGAGCTTACTTGAAGAACACGCCCAAACCTAGCTAGCATATTCTGGCACGTTAAAGAACACGCCCTAAATGACAACTTTGAAATCTGGTTGGTCCGAAATTATGACAATCACCAAAGTCATCCCTAATATTTCCATAGCCAGAGGCAATCAGTCTGGTAGTTGCTAGCCCAAGCGTAGATATTTCACCCTGAGAGTGCGGTGGAGAAATGGGGCCCAAAAACTTTGGGCTGGCTCTGCTGCGGCCCCCAAAGACTATCAATCATACCCCATGCCTACAGGAGACAAACTTAACATTGCATGATGTTGTGATAATGAGAATAATTGCACTTGCATCACTTGTAATATGAGTGTGACTGTTCCCCAGCAACACCTACCAGGCAGCGTTGCTGTGTGCACTGTTGTCTAGGTGACAGAGCAGCTCCAGGGTTTGGGGGTTGTGCGCAGAGTCATCAGGTGACTCGTTGCTTCCTGTCTCCCAATCAGTGGGCATCCGCCATACTGCTGCACACGACACCACCCTGCTGTCACTGGCTGGTGAGGGACGACACACACAAACACATACACAGTCATTCACAGTTTGGACTTGGTGGACAGGCGCTAGTGGGTTGACGCGGATTCACGTTTCTCCAAATCAGCATCCCAGATGAGATATTTTGGCATATTCACAGTAGAACTGTTAATTGGAACCACAGAAGTAAATTAAGAATTGATACAGTAATTGGACTGATAGTCTGAAGCTGGAGGGCATTACCAATCACGGAGAGAGAGAGAGAGAGAGAGAGAGGAGAGAGAGAGAGAGAGTGAGTAGAGAGTAGAGAGAAGGAGAGAGAGAGAGTGAGTAGAGAGTAGAGAGAAAGAAGAGAGTGTAATTTCTTTGTGGTGTTCATTTTTGACAGTGTGTGGGCAGGCGTTGGGCTATGAAAAAGTGGCGTTAGGCTTATTTGTCAAATTAAAAAGCAACGTGGTGCAAGTGCACAGGCTCTTGAGTGGTTTTAGACAGCCTTGCACTTGGAGTAAGTGGGCAGCAATCATCTTGTACAAAAGCCCTTTCTTGTTCACATACTGTAGAGCAGAGAGGCGGCAAAACGCCATATGAAGGCGGTTGTGTGTGTGTTTATTACTCCTGTGTCTGTATGGATATATCTTTTTATGGGAGTCTGATACTACAGTGTGTAGTATTCTGTCATCTTGTGAAGTGAGGCAGTGAGGGTAAATAAGAGGGGGTGAGGTAAGCGGCCAGTGGAGGGTTGTGTCTACCACTAAAGGCCCACTGCATCCTCTGCTACCCTCCCCATGTCCATTAGGACACATGACACATTCACACACCTCCTATACCCTTATTAACAAAATTCATTATTGAACCATTAATTTATGCAATTGTCTTGAACATAAAGAGAAGATGGTTTGTTAATAATTCCAAGCTGCTGATGGAAAAAACTGTTCAACCAACAGCCCTTCTTAAGGCAACAGAATGCGGTGACATATCAAAAGAACTGTAACTGACTATGTGAACTACAATTCAATGGATGACCATATGAACATATGATATTGTATGTTCCTGTCCAATCATGTGTGTTTGATGAGATGGGGGAAGACCCCGCCTCATTAGGTACAGAGGGACAAGACTTGGCGTAGAAGCAGTTGTATCGTAACCACGTATAAATGATTTGAAAGGCACCTGTCAATGGGGGGGCTATATTAGGTGAACATTTTGTTTTTGTTGTGTGTTGGAACAAGGTCCAAACATTGAAGGCACAACGACGAGTCAGGAGTTCTTGATTTGCACTAAATAGTTTCTATTCTTATTCCATAGTGGCCTACAGACGGACGACATGGTGACCGAAGATGGCTGTGCGACGATGGCTAGGTTGATCGAGCGGTCTTCCACTTATACAAAGGTCTCCGGCCACCGCAGGTCACATGTCGAAGTCTCCTTGAGCAAGATGCTGTTCCCAATGGCTATTCCATTGGTGCGTGAATGAGGGTGTGAATGGTTACTGCTCTTGATGAGCATGCCGCCCCTTGTCCGGCAGCCTCTATCATCACTGTATGAATGTTTGTGTGAATGGGTGAATGATGGCTCATGTTGGAATGCGCTTTGAGTGGTCGAGCACACTGGAAAAAGCGCTGTATGAGTACAGTCCATTTGCCAGTCCGTTTCTTCTTCTACACACTGAATGAACGGTGTAATGGCGTGACATTAAAGTGAATGTCATGTAACCAAATGTGTTTGTAAGGATGATGTGTCTTGATGTGTTATTTCAGGTTGTAACTGCAAAAGTAGTTTGCAAAAGCCGTGTTCTACTTTGCATGATCTATTACAGCGTTTTATGTATTTTTTTTTTACCAAACCTGCACTGGTTGTGAAATTATGCACGTGACCTTGAAGGGTTTTTTTTTGCGGCCGCAGCTATTGTCTCTTATGTGGGTCCTCATGTTCACACATTAGTATTGATTCCATCAGCGTCTCAACACACCTCCAACACGGCTGCTACTGTCGAGCCGGGGAAGACAGAGCGGCTCCTATTGATCGCCTTTGAAAAGCCAATTATGTTTTATGATTTATAACTAAACTACATGAGATCATTTGATGGAAGAGACAGAAGGAGAGAAGAACGGGAAGATACCGGTTACGCAGAAAGGAGAGAGAAACACAACGTCTGAAGAGGCACTGAAAGGAGTCGGAGGCAGACGGAAACAGTGGGACTCACTTTTGTTGTAGCAGGTGGTAAGCACAGCCTTATCTGCAGGACTGGCGCCAATGTGCCATATCTCCCCAGCTTGGTGCAGGAGGACATTCTTATTAATGATGTTATTCTCATCATCAAAGTCAATGATGTGGATCTGGAAGAAAAGCAGAGGCAGAGAGGGGAGACGCGTTAAGGATGAGGCTGGAGTTGAAAGACTGCGTGAATCTCTATGAGCCGAGTCACCAGGAATTAAACTGGAATCATAGCCCAACACAAAAGATGTTCTGTTTTCACCTCGATAAAAACACGGAAAGGGCATGGGCGAGGAAAACAAGAGTCATCCGTATCAGCATGTCCTAAAACCGTCCTTCAGAGTCGCATTAAAATCATCTGTCCACGGGAAACTCAAACATAAAAGTCGTAGAACAGTCAAAGTATTAAAAGGCACAAGTACCTGTTATAGTGAAAATATGTGAAGCTAGAGATTCTCCGGACAATAAATGATTGAGGATGCAAGTCGGGTTCAGTCACAACAGCCAAGTTGACATGATGTTTCAAGATATCTTTAACTGTTATACTGGGTTTTTACCCAGTGGATCTACTGTCTGTATCTCTGTTCATTTTTCAAAATTGGATGGATGTTTTCAACGTGACAGCACAATGAGACCATGAACGCAGCATAGGTTATTTGTTACATTGGAGGTAGTAAAGTTCTGGAACATCTGTTAAAACACCAGTTCTCCTGGCATAAAGCCAGTAACAGAACCTTTCACCGTCTTTTACACAGCTGATTTGAATACACAGGGTAAACAGACAAGCGGTAACCCTGACAACAACATAAAAACTACTTCAGCCAGTATTGGCAGACTGAGACGGCTTGGGGTCAGACATCAAAAACAAAAAGTCCGCCGGGTCAAGGCCAGGTTCGGCTATAGTCTCTGGGACTTAGTTGGCCTTAGACAGAAAAATGCGTCTGGAGCTGTGTTCTACTCCGGATTTAGTAGTGAGCCCAGCTTCTACTACGATACTACATGTTACCGCTAGGAGGTGTTGGTATTGAATTATGACATAAAAGCATTTCCCTCCAGAGCAGTTACCATCTTCAAAAGTAGATAAGTCAAATGTTATAAATTTATTGTACGTAATTCACCTGTAATTATTGTTTGATGACGATGGTAGAACACAAAATACTGAATATTTTGTAACACACAGAACTTTGTGCTGCGTGTTTCTAAACTTCCATCAGTTCAGTCAAAGTGATTCAGTCGCTTGGTTTGAATTCATGAAATCCCTGCAACACGCCCACAAACCCGTCAGTAGTGTCTGCCTTATCGATGAACGACGACAAATCTTCTGAAGTCTTCACCAGCTCTGTGTTAATTCTTACTTTAGTTTGGAACCAACTTCATTAAAACTTGTCAATGTCTCCAACACAAATCTGTCTTCTCAAGTTAACAACTTTGCCATTATTCCACAATTATGCTAGGCGTTTGTTTCCCAGCCGACATTTGTATGTCAAAACAACTAAATGAAGAGATGTGGGCTAGAACGTCCGGTCCGGCAGTTTTGTTCCTGCTTGGCTGGTTCGCCATGTAGCAAGATTTGTACCACTCAGCCCAAATGAGGGTCCGTGTTCCAGCTGAGTTGTGACAGAAGAGCACAAACTATAGAAAAACGAATAACAGCTTGGTTCACATCGCTCTGAAGTCATTCTGTGTTTTGTCACCTTTGCCGTTTTCCTATCAGGACACAAGAATTGTAAACGTATATAATAATAATACTCTATAATGCTGACTGACACCCTGAGGCTCGGTAAGCCGAGGTTGAATTGAACACTGATTGAATCTGAATGGTGAGAACTGAATGTGGAGTATCTTTTTGAGTAAGGACAAAATACAAAATTAATTCAGTTGTATTACACACTTCAGTGCAACAGTTCCAGAGAAACAATCCAAATGTAAATGATGGGATAATATAAATAATTCATTCATATACACTTTCTACTGATACATTCTGTACATATATTTCCAACAAACACGCTCACACACACACAAATACACCAGGCGTAGTAGTTCAAAGCTCTGTTCAGCCACTCTTTTGATTTCCCTGAAAAAAGAGGAAGGTGCCTCTTTCAAATACGACATTAAACATAATTTCAAGGCAGGCGCGACTCTTTTTTGCCTGTCAACTTCAAAAAGCTCCAGATTTTTCAACTGGATTTGGCCTTTAAAGCAACAATTAAGGCTTTTTTAGATCTCCCACCATTGGACTCATGGGAATTCTTGATACGACATGTCGGAGAAATCAGAGTAAAAGCTACAACAAAAAGGAAATTGATTACCAAACAATTTCTAAACAATGCTTCAATTTGAATCAGATATTCCTTCAAATATCTGATCCTAAGGATGTGTCCAAAACCTAGAATAGTCATTGCATGAGGCTTGAATTGTAGTTTTAGGACATTTGCTCGGGTGGCGGAGCAGTAGAAGATTGGTGATATGAACCCCGCCCACTTTAGTCTAAACGATCCTTGATCGAGACACTGAATCTTTATTCCTCTCTATAACTATTTATGCATAAAAAGTTACCGCTCCCAAAGTCAAAGTGGCATCTTTTATGTTGGTACTACTTGTGAAGCAGTTTGAGTGGTCAGTCAGTCTACAAAGGCCCGGTCCATTTAACGATACAGAAGGATTCCGAGTATTCTAAGGCTACATGAGGGGATTCTTTCTTTTCTTGTTCTTTTTCAATCGATCAATCAATCAATCCTTCTACCATCCCGATCTTTCAGGATCTTCATTAGCTTTGCGATAGCAGAATAGTCTTCGGTATTCTTCTTCATTCCACCTCCTGAGCTGCAGCCTCCCCTAATTATAGCATCTTTAATGAACAACCATTGTTTACTGGAATTACTTTAACATTTGTACAGAAATGGTAAGGTAAGTATTTGAAGTTAAATTGGAATTTTGGTAAGAAGGAACTCGCTGTAAATATAAGGACACATTGTCTCAAGGAAGCGATGATAGATCATATGTGACATTTCTGCGGTAAACTGTGCTAGGATTACTGAGCTTGGACTAGATGTAGTCATGAACGTAAATGTCAGATTAAATGGTTTCAACAATCGCACAACAAACCACAATAGAGTGCATAACAACAATGTAAATGTAATTATTAAACTTTATATTATGCACTTTTCATAATTATTACACTAGAAAACATGTAATAAAATGCAACTCACCATAATAATTTTTAAAAAATGTATTCTTTCTTTCTGTGCAGACCGGTAACAAATGATCCATGGCCCGGTACCGGTCCTCGGCCAGTGGTTTGGCACCTCTGCTATAGATGGAGAAACTACATACTGCGTCTTAAATATATGATTTAGCTGCGCTGTGGGTAAGTTTTGTACAACGTATCCTCTGATTGGTTTCTATTCTCTCCGTTTTGAATGATGTCAACCAATATAATTTGGGATAAGCAATAATCTAATTTCTTAATAGGTTGACCTTAAAACCTTCTGTTCCTGCGAAGTATGGTGAGAAGACTGAAGATTTAATCTATATTTTTTTCTGTTATTCTGCAGAATGTGTAGAAAAAATACTAGTTATTGTATCAAACCTGAAAGTCAAACATAAAATCAGCAATTTTTTATAAAAAATAAAAGAATCTCAATTAGACAGCCACCAAAACAAGGCATGAACTCTGAGGCTGAAGGTCTGGATGAAGATAGCAGATGAGCGCTGAGTTAAGATGTTTCTTGAGAGTGTTTCTAAAAAAAAATCTCACACTCTACAGTAAAATCGTATAACTAGGTAACACCTGAGCCTCGCCACTGTTGGTGAAAACCCATCCTGGGTTTTGTTCTGGTTCCAGCTTGCTCTTTCTTTCATATTCTTAGGGTTTCAACATGAGGATCTTCAAGGTTGCATAAAGACCTGTCCAAATCAAATATCCGCAGTTAAATTAGATTAAACTACTTTCAGTTCATTCTGAAAAACCGACCCCAAAGCAGCAACTCTTTGAACTCCGTTTTACCGACGGCTCCAGGCTTTAGTGCCGCTGAAAACATTTAGTAGACTCCTAATATTTTAATGGGCAAAGTGTCACATTGCTTCATTTTCATTTCTGGAAATTGTGAGACAGCAAATGTTTTTTGAGTAGTTACTGTGAGAGCGAGGGCGAATATGAGCAAAGCAGAGAAAACAGTGTTGTCAGTTTGGCAGGAAATCGAAATTTGAATCAAAGTTAAGCGGAGGGAAGTAAACTTTTTTTAATGGCACGACCGCTGCCTCCTGAGATTTGCCCACTGAGAAAAGGGGCATCTGCAAACTTCAGACGTTTGACTGACAAGTGACCGGAGGCTCAGCTGTTGGTGCACAGTTCCATTCGGTGTACAGTGAGGCGGTTCCTCTCTTTCCTGTATAAACATGAGGGGCAGATTGACGGTTAACGAACAAATGAAACTTACCGTTGATGACTTGACAAGGCAAAACCATCAGGGGCGTGTATTAATTACTCTTCCACGCTAATATATTAATGGTTATTTTAACAATGTGGGGAAGTTAACATAATTGAGTTAATCACAAAAAGCACAAAAAATGATACAAAGCACCTATTGTGAGTCCTGACATTCATTGGCAGTATGTGTATATGGCAACCGCACCACAAATGCAAGTTATTGGGACTAAAGAATTAAGGAACAGCATCAATAAACAAAAGAAAGACACCCTCAGCCTCGCCAGCCACATATTTAGAGTTAGTGGCACCGTCTGAAGTCTAGCTGAGCGTAACTCAAAATGTTGTTGTTGGATGTTGCTCAAAAGATCGGTTCCCATCATACACGGCTCCGTAACCTTTGCATGAACCGGTACTCATGAATTCACTCACTATTAAGAATATTAACAACTTCAAGGGTTAGCAAGTACCTTGACCTTAGTAAACCCAGGTACCAGCAAGACAAAGTTATGGTCCACACTTGGATGCTTCAGTTTTAGAAAATAAAGCCTGATAACGTTTATCTAAATGTGTTTTTGTTCATTTGAAACAGTTAATATTCTCTTAATAATAGTGTGCTAGTACTAGGAGGCATAATATTGTCTAATTATCGTTAGCAACACAAGCCCAGAAACAAAAACATCAAAATATACATTTTCAATAATACTGTACATTCCTTAATTTGTTCTATAAAAACAAAATAGGGAAAAGAAAAACGGTCTCATAGTCTCCCAGAACGGGTGAAATGTGAAGACCTTCGATGGTTCTTGAAAACCAACAGCCGTCTAAACTTTACAGCACAAAGTTCAACAAACATGATAAACTTTTATCCATAACAAGTTAATAGAAACTCCTACTTACGGAGCTCCTTTGATGAGATGGAAATGTATTCTATGAGGGCCCTCGATTTAATGCAGTTCAGGGCCAACAATGCAGTAAAACAGTGAGGGTCTCAAGGTTTGATCAGACAATTAATGGTAGTTTCTCCCATAAGAGAGACACTTACAGCACCTTGGGGTACCATTAATGGGGTTGCAGTGGACAATAACTCCTGTTAGGCACTTCAACCCCCCCCCCTTCCCTGCACTTCTTTTACAGGCTAAACAAGAGGCTGAGAGGGAGTGGTGTGAGGAGGTGGATGAGCGGAGCATCAGTTCAGCAGCATCCTTCAGCCTCCTCAAAGTCAGCTAGGCGGCTATTAACCTTGAGCTGGACTGCATCGAGCAAAAAATTATATCACGCAAAGTTATAATTTTATGGCAGTGGGGGAGCGGTACAAATAAATTCAGGCCGATGGGACAGGATAATTGGAGGGCCCGGTAATAGGGTCCCCCAAATGAACCCAGGTGTGAGGGGAGAGAGGAGTTCCAACCCTTCTCCCCCAGGTGATTTATCTCTCATTCCTCCAGTCTTGGGGAGTGACTCATAGCCTTCAGCCACTTGGGCACCGAGCCCAGAACTTTTAATTATGTTCCGATGGAGGAAGGAATTGAGGCAGAGAGGAGGAGAGGAGGGAGCTTGGGAAGAGGGTGTAAGGGAGGGCTAAAGCCGAGCTGGCTAGCGGCCCCCACTTCAGGGGCCGCTCCGCTAAAGCTCTTTAGCCGCACAGATGACAGAAAGCAGGGCGGAGGAGTAGCGAGCGTGTGAGAGGTGCCAAGCTCGGCCGCTTTATCTCGTTAGCAGCCTTAAATGCCATGCCGACGTGCCCTCCGATTTGTCATTCCAGCTATTGGTCTCCGAGGGATTTGAGAGGTGCTCTGCGACTTAAGAGAGACATTTCCATCCTGCATTATGCTTAATGGGAGGTGGAGAGGCCAGAAGGCTTATGGATACAGCAGAAGCTATCAGGGCTGAAATGCCAATAGAAAAAAACATTTTTTCACATTGCCGATTCAGACGTAGACGAACTGCGCAAACCAATGTTGGCCAGCAAATGTATGCAGAGTGGAAGGCTTCATGAATAAAACCGACTGCAAACTGTCTGAACCTGCAATTCAAATCATCCCTGTGATATGAACGATGAATAACACTCAGCATCGGGTTTTATAGTTTTCAATGCTCTTTGATATTTTTGATCAAAAACAAAAGAAATGTCAGTAGAGTATACATATATTCATATTTTTACAATTTAGTCTTGAATTTTGTTAGTTTTTGAAGTGAACGAGTGATGAGCACGAGGAAGAACAATCTTCTAAAATCACTTCAGTACAAACAGTAACTGGAGTAAACCACTGTAATAATAACGCTGTAATAACAACTTTACAGGCTTTTTTTGCCTCCTATGCCGGATGGGTTTATTGGAATCATGAGTTGGGAGGAAAGATTCACTACAAGAAACAAGAAGAAGAAACAATCCTTTATTAGTCACATAGTCATACAGTACAACATAGTGAAATTACTTCTCTGCATTTGACCCATCCCTGAGGGAGCAGTGGGCAGCCCCTCGTGGAGCGCCCGAGGGGCGTCTCTCTTAGTCTAACTGTTGCGCTTGTTAAAGCGCAACAGTTAGACTATATTCCCTATAGACTGAATGTTGCACTTGAATGTACATATGACACAAAGAACATCTTCAAGAGGTGAATGTATTCAAAATTCGTTATGATGGTCCAGGATAAAGCCGGTGTAACAGTTTATATAGATGTGATTTATGAGTCAGTATGCATGACATTACGCTTCACGAAATCTCTGTTGAACACACTGTAACCTCCACCTTTGGCCAGAAGGTATGCGTTTGTGCATAATACTGGTAAAAAGTGAGTGAGTGTCGACACTGCGCTCAGGACGGTAGAGTTGATACAAGTATTGAGTTTGCACAAGTTGAAAGATGTGATAGAATTTCTCAGCTGGAAACATGACACACTATATTTGACATCTCATTTGTGGGCCGATCAACGTACCCTCAGCTAATCACATTGGACCATAAAACTATAACCACTGACAGGCGAACACCAGAATATCATTGTTTATCTTGTTAAAGCGGCAAATGCCAAGAAGGGCAGCACAGTGGTGCAGTGGGTGGCTCAGCTGACAGTTTACGAGTTCAAATCCACCTCTGGCCCTGAAGCCTGTCTGTGTGGCGTTTGCTTGTTCTAATTCCGTCTGCCGGAGTTCATCTTCAAGTGCTCTAGGGAGAACTCCCACGGTCAAAAAATATGAAATGTGGATGAACTGATGACCCGTCCAACTCTCCCTCAATGCCAGCTGGGATGGGCTCCATCAGTTACAGAAAAAGAGTGAATGAATGCAGCCTGTCAGTGGATGGAATAAAGCAGGCAGCAAGTGAACATTTTGTCTTTGTGGATGAAGTATTGAGAGAAGGAAAAATGATCAAGTCAGGTAAGCTCTCCAAATTGGAAAAGTAGGCAAATAGAAGAAACCAATTATGAGACCCAAACTTTTTCAAAAGAAAGCATGAGAGAAATTTCAATGAATTCCGTAGAGTGGGATTTGAGGAAGTGTTGATATATAATATCCTGTTAGGTGTTGATGGACAGAATTATTGATTATCATGTCACGATGGTACCTGTCAGTGGGAGCGGATCTCAAGGAGTTTCCAGTCCACATGATGTATATAAACCCCCCAGGAAAGTTTGGGGTCTACCACCGAGTCTCCTCCCACTTGAATGTGCCTGGAAAACCTCCTTTATACACAAAGCAGCTGAACTTCAAGCACCCCCTGAATGTCTGCGCTCCTCACCTATTCCTAAGGATGAGTCCAACCACCTCATCTCATTTTTAGCTGCTTCTATGCCTTTGGACGTACATGTCCAAAGGTCATGTCCATAAAATGTTGCTGACCCCTGAAAGAGTCACACAAGGTGTTAGTACCTGTTTCAGAACGATCACACCACAAACCGGCTTTATAACCTCATGGGGATTCTACACATTTACGCATCTAATCTTCGATTGATTAATCTTACAAATGAGGAAGAACGGTCTATCACAAAAGCAATGACGCTGCTGCATCGGTCGTAAAGATGAGGAACTGCTGGACGAGGTCGTGTGGAGAACTGCCTCAAAACATCAGGTGCGTAAACAAGGTGTGATTGTCCAGTTTTCTGTTTTGGAAAATTACACGAAATTGAAATTGGCAAGAGGCTTTACGCTCTGCCGAAAAAACCTTTTCAGAGCCCTCGTGTGAAGCACAACGAGCCTTGATATAATTATGCTGCAGCGCTTCTCTCAATTTTGGTTCACATATTTTGCAGCTGTGCAACAGACCTCAGTGAAGGTGAACATAGTTCTGAGGTTGTGGTGTCTCTGTAGCATCACACTCACACATGACAACAATCGCTCGATAAATAAAGTGCTTGCCTACTCAGTGAAACCATGCATCCCAAAGTGACGACGAAACCTCACAAATCTGTAGCCTAACAGAGATGCTGTGATTTTCTTTATGCAGTATAATGGAGACATCGAGGTATGTCACAATGACGTCAACGACAATATCGATAGTAACGGTGGATGAAAAATTTCAGGATCTGCCCCTTTATCTGGATCCGCTGCAAACTCCGTCGATCCTGATCCCCCCACCATCTTTAATCAAGCTGCGTCGGGTGATGCTGCTAACAAACACACAGACACACCGACAGACAAGCAGGACTGATCATAAAACCTCCCCCGACTCTCGGTGGCGGAGGTAATGAAGACTGGTGAGGACTTTTATGGGTTAGATTTGCACACTGGAGAGAGCAGCTGTGGATAACAGATCACTTAACAGACAATCTTAATCACTTTTTGATTTATCGTGACAAACTTATCCTTTAAACACATTAAACAAGGACTGTCTCGACCGCAAAGTTTCATCTGACGATTAACTCTCACTCCAGCATAAGAGATAAACGATTGGAGTTGTTTCAAAAAGGAAAGCAACGGCATATTTTATTTAGGCCATGGCCTGCAAGCTTCAGTAATGGTTTCGTTAACTAGTTTTAGGTCAACTGTCTTCGTGTTAACGGTAGTTAGACGAAGCATCTCCGCAGGAGGTCTTCATGAATCAGAACCAGGGTTTGGGCATTGAACAGGTGGACTCACTTAAAACACCTTCTACAACACTGGGGTAGCATCAGCGATCTTCTACGCTGTGGTCTGCAGGGGTGGAGGAAGCACAGAGCGGGACAGGAAGAGACTCTGGACTCTCTGGTGGAGGCTGGTGGGCGGAGGAGCTGGCCACCTCTCACCTCCTACATGAGGCTGTGGGAGCTGTGAGCAGCTCCTTCAGGAGCAGACAGCTACACCCACAGGGTGAGTCAGGGCGCTAACACAGGTCTTTAGTACTGACTGCAGTCAGACTTTTCCACAGCTCACTGAAACTGTGTTGTGTGTGTAGAAATACTGGATTTCTACATTCCAATCATCCAACTCACACTAACTACACACCAGGTGTGTTATCAGATAAATCCCACATTTGCACATTGTAATCCTGTGCAAGGTCACAGGGGGTGGAGCCTATCCCAGCTGACATAGGGCGAGAGACGGGGTACCACCTGGATGAGTCGCCAGTTCATCGCAGGGAAAAACAACCAACTCGCTGACATTCACTCCTACGGGCAATTTAGAGCAATCAATTACCTGTACTGCATGATTTGGGACGGTGGGAGGATTTGGCTTAGAATAACAACACGTCCAAAGTGATGTAGTGTTTGGCAAAACAAGCAGCAGTCAAAAACAAACATGGGGATGGAAATCTGCCTTATCTGTTTCAAAAAGCTGTATTAATGCAGATTGATGGAGACAATTCTGAGATGATACTGAAATAATTTTGATTAACTTGATATTTTCGGATGCTTTAAAAGTGCGTCTACTGAATAAAGATGGAGAAAATGATTTCCAGATATGTTCGCGTGATATTTTCCTCAAAATATTGAGTTTGTTCTTAGTAAAAAATTTAAAATAGAAGTCGGGGGACGTCGCCCCAGCAACATTAAGTTCATTCTCCCAGTCTTAATGCTCAAGTCTAATTTTTTCTTAGATTGGAAATTTTATAGTTGCTGTTCACATTGATTATAAAATGTGGCCTATATCAGACTCCAGTATGAACAGTTCGCGGCCCTAAACTAGAGGTATATTGTAAGGAAAAGATTCCACCACTGTTTCTCTTACGGTTTTGATCTTTCTTTAATCAGGGAAGTCCCATTGAGATTAAAAAATCTCTTTACAAGAGAAAACTGGCAAAGGTAGCAACCAAACACCCGCATTAAAATTCAACAAGTACAACCAAACACCCACATTATAATACAACAAATACAACATGCTATTAAAAATTTCACCATAAACAAACAAGGGTGCTTTAAAAAACAAACATATCTCGATCAACACATTATTTTTGATGTTTTAGGATGTATCAGTTAATACAAGCTCATCTAATTTCAGATCTTTTCGTGAATTGTTCCATGTCTACGGTGCAGAGCAGTTAAATGTGGTTCTGTAGAGTCTGTATAGCGGCCTTAAAGGCAATCCAAATAATGAATGAGGAAGAAGCACCTCATTGCATTCTTTCTATTTTTGGTGTCTCCTGATCTTCCGCATAAGTGAGCTGGCACAGGTTTCACACCGGATTCCCTCCCTGATGCAACTCTTCTCACTCCTTTAGGGTGTGGAGATCCCCGTGGGATGCAAACCCACCATCCCTGTGTTACAAGACCAGAGCTCTAACCCCTTAGCTATGGAGCTGACCTCATTATAAAATATCATAATTATGCAATGATTGCATGTACATTAATGCTACTTTTTTGTGTGTGTGTGTGTGTATGTAAGAATATATGTGTGTGTGTGTCCTTTCTGTGAACATGACAGAATGGGAGAAAGTGTTAAGATGAGTATATTAAGCAACAGCGCGCAATAAGAAATCACACAGATTGACTGGAATGCATTGTCACCATTCCCAACAAGCTCTGTATTAGACTCGCTACAGAAGACTTGGATTAGACTATGCCTGTACTCAGAGCCAAACCGTTTTCACACTTAAGGCTGCCAGAAAATACGCTCCCTTTTTTCAAGGCACAAATCTCTCTCTCTTCCTCGCTCTCTCTCAGAGAGCTAATTATTTCTCCCCCGTTTATAGCCAACTGTTTCTGTCATCTGTCTCTGTAATGACCTCTGCAAGATGTGCATGCATGCACACACACACACACACACACACACACAGACAGACAAACACTGCCGGCACAAACCCCTCACTAAGACCCAGACACACACAGACTTCTGCAGAGAAACCACAAACAGAGATGCACACACAACAGATCTGTCTATTCTTCAGGATGGCACAGCTTAACTGTCTCCCCTGGGCTATACCTGTTGTTAAAAATGATGCAAAACAATTAGCTGATAAATTATCTATTGACACAAATTTCATACGGAAGAATTATATCCCTGAAAAAGTCGGAGATACTCCGGAAACGTTATCCCTCCTGCCGCGTCTGCCTCTGCCGCAGATGGATCGTGTTAACCCGAACCTCAAAAACTATGTCATGGATAGTTTTTAAAGTTTTATACCCACATAGACCTCGGTGTAAGGAAGAACTGGATTGATTTTTGGGAAAGGTCATTTTATATTTTTGACAATAAGGGGAGCTTTATCTCCAAAAGATTTTGGGGCCATATTTTCTCAAGCGTTAGTCTGATTTAGTCCAAATTTGGTGGAGGAGATCTGTCTCGATTATATCATATTTAACTATAATTTTTCATATTGTACTGCCTAGGGCAAGGCTGGCTTTTGAAAAACACTGTTTTATAAACATAAGTTCCTAACAGTTAGTCCGGTTTAGTCCAAATTTAGTCCAAAAGGTATTATGAAAACCCTCTGAGACCCAAATTATACACGGGAATACAATAAATGATAGATGTGACATACTATCAATGGGAAACCTGAGCCTGGGAGAATGCAAAGTCATGATCTGCGTCTGGTGTCAGCAAAATTGAGTGAAATATTGACAAAGCCAGATGGCAGCCTGGTTTAGAAAGGCTGTTATAAAAGCAAACAATGAAGTGAGAAAATGAAAACACTATGTTAATTAATAATCAAAATGATTTATTAGTGCTTTAATCGTCTACATCAGTCATGGTGGAAATGACAGAAATATTTCAGCATCACACAGATTTGCCGCTTTTGTCTGATAATATTAGTAATTACCAAATGAAACAAGGGGTCTGTATCTTGATGGGCAATATGAACTCTATCCTGACATTCTGTTAATAAACAGTTAGTCCATTTAAGGCTAAAATGAACAATAATTCTCATGATGAATTATTCAGTTGATTATTTTATCCAACCAATCAGAAAGAACAGAAAACAATAGATCGCCATTCAGAGGTAACATCTTTCCATCCCGCTCGTTTCATCTAAGTCCGATGTTTAATTAGCGATGACTCAATGAGAAAGAAGATATCTTCACTTCTAAGAAGCTGAAAGCAGAAAATATTTGGCCTTTATTAAATACCGGTAATTAATCATTTATCTTCAAAAACTCAGCCACAAAAGGTTCACAAGCCAGTCTACTTCTAGTGCCGGTCCCAAGCCCGGATAAATGGGAAGGGTTGCGTCAGGAAGGGTATCCGGCGTAAAACATATGCCAGATCCATAGGCGCAACACAATTTGATACCCGATACCGGGTTAACAAATACCATCACTGGTGCAAATAACCAGCAGGGCACCGACCTGTTGGATGGAAACAGGTGATCCGCTTGGGCGACCCCATAAAAGGGAGCAGCCGTTAGAAGAAGAAGAAAAATAATTTATCATCAAACTTATATTTTCTGTTAATTGCGTACAGCCGAACTTCCACTGCAACGACTTGATTCATAATATTGTCGGATCGGTTATCAAGCCATTGATCCACAGCTTACACACGTACACACACACACACACACATTTCACTACATTCAAAAAGGTTGATGTTCAGGTTATCTTACATCTGTCTAATTAAATCAAAAAAATCTGTCCAAATATATGTGACTATCTAGCATGGAACTCAGAACAACTGTAACGGCAACCTAGGTTCCTGTTGCTTTCAGACTGGCAATTAAAAGTACGCGTGGAAATTTTAATTAGCTAGACCAATGCAAGGTTATCCATTAGGGAGAAATATACCAGTCAGTTACGTTCTTCAGTCTTCTGATTCCTCTTTACTACCGCAGGTTTTTAGGTCACTTGAATTTTCACTTCTTTCATATTTCACGTCATCGGTCGATACAAATCCATGGCGATACCCTCAGCCTCGTGACAATCAAGGATTCCTTGAAAAAGAAACATCTAAATGGCGAAACAATCGAAGAGTACAAAAGCGTCTTTGCAGAATCCTGATCTTTTTAGCTCTTTGTGTTATTAGGCGATCTGTGAGAGTAAACTGTAATGTACGGTATATTTACAGCAACACTGCAGGGAATAATTCTCACCCCGGCTGCACTCGAAACCCAGATTGTCTTCGGAAAAGCTGAGCGTGACCGTAAATGCAACCCCTGAAGAGAATTGCATCTGTAAGAGCTTACGTCTAGATTTCAGGCCAACATCAAGTTTTGAGCTTCTCAAAAAATCCCCTCGACTCACTGACGGCGAGCAGTTATGTTGTCACACATCATGCCCTCTTCCAGAAACTTAGATTTGGTCATATTTTCAACTTTGAACAGATATTACAAAAGCAGCTCCGTCTGCTTCTGTTTAACTCCCAACAGCGGCTGTAATGGACGAAATGTGCTAAAAAGTGCTGTGTAGCCCTTTAGGCTCTGGGGCTCTCAGCATTAGCTGCTCCTCCTCCCTTGTGATATTGGCTGGTGAATGTGGAGAACTGCACTCAATCATGCTTCATCTGGGGACATACAAAAATATATTGAGCCTCCTCCTGATTTGGACGACTTTTGCGAGTCTCTCGTTCTAAACTGTGGCGGGTCTTCTAAAAAAAATATCCTAAAACAACCGGAGTGAACGCGATGCTAGTTTTATGATATCTATTTCATTTATAGTTCATGATAATTATATTTAAGGCAAAACTAGTTATTCAATATTAACATCACCAGGTTCTGAAAATGTATTCATTCCCCTGATCTTGACAGAAAGTTCTAACTCCTTTAACAGCAAAAAAACGCAACCCGATATGTCTGATAGCTGGATATCCATCTCTGACGCCTCTGTACTGGAATTTTACCCCACTGCTCTTTGCAGAACTTCTTTCAAGCAGCCGCATCGGACAGTTTGCGAGCAAAGGTCCCACCACAAACATTTCAATGAGGTTCAGGTCCAGACTTTGGCCGGACCACTCCAGAACTTCCTAGCGAGCCGTTCATAGGTGGACTCTGCTTGGAGTCATTGTTTAACTGTATGACCCAAGTCGTGCTTGAGCTTCAACTCACTGACTGATGACCTGGCACTCTCCTTCAGAATCTAATGGTAGAAAATTGAGTCCCTCGATTATGGGAAGTCCAACTGGCCCTGAATCAGAAACAACATCCTCACCACGGCACATGCTAGGTAATACGTTCTTCTTTCAGTGCATGTTTTTGGTTTACGCCAGATGTAACGGGACCCCTGTCTTCTAAACAGTTCCACTTTCGACTCACCAGTCCTTAGAATATAGGGTCCATGAACACTGACCTGCTTTGAGGTGAGAGAGGCCTTCAGTTTCCTTAAGATCTTTGCTTTTCATTTCCTGAATTAGCTTTCTCAATGCTCTAGGAAGGTCAACCACCTCTAGAGGAGGCTCACTGTTGTCCAAGGTTTTTCATTTTTATTAAAACATTTTTTTAGATTCAATATATTCAAAATACTTTTCATCTGCGAATGAGACACATATTATAAGGGTGATGGCAGGACCTTTAGACGACTACAGCAGGTGCTCAAAGTTATAAAGGGGTACATAGAGAAAATTTATACACACCATATATCGACGTAGCTTTCAGCATAACCTGTTGAATTATGACAAGCCATATAAACACAACCAATATTGTCTGAAAAGTTGGAATACATTTCACTTGTTGATTTTACTTTATAACAGAATTAATCTGTTGGCCAGATGCCAGAAAAAAGATAATTTGAAAAATGAATACCTGAAATATGGAATAGGTCTTTGAAAAGCGGCATAATGGGCAATTAAGCAAAACATAAATATTATAGATAACACATTTCAGTTCATCAAATAATTATCTTGTGTTATCACCTTTGTATATTAACCTTTTAACTCCACTTTTAATAGCAGAATATACTATAAATCATCTCAGTTCAAATGTGCTTCAAAATATAAAGGCAAATTGCAGATTGAAGAAAGTAATTATGAGATGCATAGTTCCAGGTGTCCTACAATACAAGTGTGAAGTTACAGTGAAAAATAGTCATTTTCTTACCTGATTGTCAAACCTCAGTGACTGCGTTCCAACAAGGAAACGGATGGCGTCAGTTTCAGCTGTCTGAGCAGTAAGTGCTCGTGCCTGGAAAGTAAATATACAAAATACATGTCAATTAATCAACACAAACACATTTTCGTAAATAACCTAAAATAATTTCACTTAATAGAATGGCTTCGCGTGAGTAAGAATGCAAGTAGAAAAGAGTTAGCTGTCACTTTGTACCTAGTTACGAATGATATGACAGTTCAGCATCAATACCTGAAATTCCAGACCGTAAATAACCGGAGCGTCGTCCTCCATTTTTCAGTCCACTGCTAGAATAAGTGTTATTACATATGTTAAAAGAAAACGTATCGTCTCAATGAATAGACTTCACAGTGTTGTAACTGTGCTACGTGCTGCACAACAACACAAGAGAGGCACTTCCGCGATACAGAAAACGTACAAAATGAAGCGTACGACTGAAAGGCGTAACAACCCTCGTTTAAACCACTGACGTAATTTTAAACTACGTAGATAGAGTCAAGAATACTAATAAGATACGCAGCATGAAGTTTGACAGCTCTGGAACACCGTACATGCGGAGCGGTTGCTGATCCACACATGCGCATTAGAGATCTATCTGTCATTCTCTAGGAAGGTAAGGAAATAATCGTTTTTAAATGAGAGGTTTTATTAGTTTTATTTGTTATCGGTCTTTATGAAGTCATACGGATAGCACAAAAAATGTTCCATTGTCTTAACGCTTGCACAGCCATCACTGAAGTCAGATAGTTTACCTATATAAACAAGCTAGCATTTAGCATTAGCAAGATATCCAGTCGTAATGGTTTGATTACAGACAATAATCACATGCCTGATACTTTTTTATGCCGTAAAAATATACGTCGTGGTTAGGTGAAAAGAAACTAACTGGCTCTTTGTTGCTGTAGTTTGGCGTTGACAATGCGATTAGGAAAAATCCCATTGGTTTACAAATGGTATGATGTGTCCAGTATAGATGCACTAAGCTGTGTACCAAACACATTACTGATCAGTCACCCTTGTTATAATATTAAAAGCTTAATGTGGTTATTTATTTATTTTGTTTAATTTCCAAGAGCTGTAAGGATGGATAGTGAGGAGAGTCTTGCTCACCGACCAGTCACCTTGGACATTACAATAGAGGATGACACAAAGGGGATCCCAGAGCCAGACCCGAGTCAGACCCCTTCCGCAGCAAGCGTCCTTCTTCAGGAGGACAGCATCGACCTGGGTGGAGGGTTTGCCACTCCACAGGAGAACAGCAGTGCTACACCTTCAGAGAGCCTGATGGAGAAGCTCAATGATCAGATGATGGAGAGCGTCCTGATTTCTGACTCACCTAATAACAGTGAAGAGGATGATGTAGCTCCCATTGACTCTTTTTTGGATGGAGGAGAAGAGAGGGCTGCACTCGGGCCCACAGGCGATAGAGAAGAACATGTTGAAACTGAACAGAACATACTTGAAGTTACAGATTTACAAGAGGAGCAAGAGAAAGACGGCCCTGATGAGAGAGAAGGGGAAGACGTCAAGGAGCACCAAGATGCCCAAGAGCAAGTTCCAGCTTCTGCTTCACCTGAAGTTGAAATACAGAGTCAATCTGATTTTACAAATGAGGAACCATCTCCATTACAATTTAAAGAGACAGGCCCCAAAGATATGCCTGTGCCCGTGTGCACCATATTCAGCCAGGGCACCCAGCCAAAGTCTCTGGTGCCTGATGGCTTCCAGCCCACCCTCATCAAGTCGCCTAGCTTTAGCATTGGGAGTGGTGGTGGAACTGCCGGGGCAATAACCCCGAACAAGTTGACACCACCTCTTGTGTGTCAGCCCAGCCCAAGCCTCAGTAAGTTCTTCACTGACAATGGACATGCCAATCCAGCTTCTGACTTCTTCGATTCCTTTACGGTCCCCTCGTCCTTCATCTCTGTTTCAAATCCAAATGCCGAGATTTCTCCTGGCCCCAACCCAGTTCCCATAGCCCCTGCCCCTGAGCGACAGCTTTCATCCACCTCCTCTTCCATCTCCACACTTGCAGGACCTCTGGGCTCTGGGACTGCCACCCCAAGCTCTGTGTTTAGTCCTGCTCCTGTAGATTCTACTTCTGTTGAAGCTACTGAAACGCCTCCACCGCAAACAGTCCCAGTTCCAGCTCAAGCCCCCGCCTCTCAGCTGCAGTCTTTCAACCAGCTTCAGGTTGTGTTTTCGGACAGCGACGATCCATTTGCAACAGCGCTGAGCCTGAGTGAGGTCGACAGGCGCCATGATGCCTGGCTGCCATCTGACGAGACCAGAAAGATGTTGATCTCTGTGGCCACCCAGCAGTACAATGCAGCCTATGTAGAGACCAACAGACCCACAATGCCCGGACTCAAGTTTGACAATCTGCAGGTACGATAATCACATTTTTTATATTAAATGTAACAATTTTTTCACACAGTTTGGGATGCTGCATATTAAATTTAAAAAAATTTTAATGATTATTGTCTGGACCCCAGAGGGAATAGTTGTTACAATAGTATTAAAGAATGGAGATCCCAAAATCCATTATTAACAATTCTTTTTTTTAGGGCATTCCACCAAAATTCACATTACGCATTATGGGTTGTGCTTCTCAGCCACATATTTGTACTACACATGCAAAGAATTGTGGTTTGTTATGCCATGTTTTTTTGTTTTTTTTGCCATTGTTTATATAATTGCCCTGTTTAGATTAAAGCAAATAGAAATGGGAATATTCTCTCCTTAGGCTGAAAAGGTCTGAAATGGTATAATTTCGAGAATATTTAGGTCTTTAACTAATGATTATTTAATGGGAGATTAGTCTGCTGATTATTTATTGACACAAAACATTCAAATGCCTATCACAATGTTGAGAGCCAGTGGCAACGATTTCATATGCTTAGTTTGCTCCAACCACCCACTCAAAACCAAGAGCTGTTTAATTGGGATGTATATAAAAGATGGAAATACAGCAAAAACAGAACATTTGATAAGTTCAGTCGGGTGGATTTATAACATTTTTGCTATATTAAACAGCAAGATATCACTGAAAAGCTGTAGCTGATTAATAATGCGATGATATCATCTCATCTATGATTTGATTAATTTCCTAAAGTCTAATCAGAAAACAGCATTCTTTATGAGAAACTTCTAAAACCCGAGGTAAATGCTTACATGTAGATTATGGACGTCCTTACTAAAAAATGTTGTGCTCATCGTGTAAATTGTTTTAAGCTTATTACAGTGACATTGATTTATATATTAGCAATCACCCCCCCCTTAATCATTCTCCTATATCAACCAGGCTGTGGTATCCTTCCAAATGTCGCAGAGAGACAGTAGATTCAGTCAAACCTCGCTCCAGTAAAACACAAAGTGTGCAGACGTTGTCAACCGGTCGTACATACGCATGCCTTCACTCGCTCCCGGGTCATCATATCATGTTATTTATTTTTTTCATTAACATCCTCTGAGCTCCTTCATTGGCAACATTTATCCGTCATAATAACCCTGATGAAACACCGTTTTATTTATTCATTCATTTGAACTTCGTGGCGTTCGTCCACCTCCCTGCTCAGATTGTGTTCATTATCCCCTCAGAAAGAGTTTGAATGCCTGCTTGAATAAATGAATAAAGATCATGGATTTATTTTTGTCTGTCGTCTTGGAGCGTCTACCCTCAGAGAGGGAGAGAGAGAGAGAGAGAGTTTTCAGAGAGAGAAAATTAGATCCACTCTAAAGATGGATTAAAGGTAGTGTTTTCCTTCTATTTGTTGTTCTGTTCCTATTTGGGCTGGAAATTCTATATTTAATTGCAATTCTGTCCACATCTCGGGATTTTCAGATCAAGTTATTTTTTTGCTCCGTATTAAGGGTAAACGATGTGACCCTGAAATAATATTTTGAATTAACAATTTAACTTTGATTTAATGTTGATAGAATTCTCATTAAGATTAAAACTCTCTTTCACAACAGCGTTCTGGGCAAGAACCACAGCCGCACAATAAACAAGGTTGCAGAAATATAGAAATATCAATAAAAATGTACAAATTAGAATAGAATACAATGCAGATCAATTATGAAACTATACCTCAATATTGATCTGAAGTCATCGTCGTCAGCAATCAAGCAGGGGCTTTGTTAGTCAAACAAGGCAGCTAACAACTACTTTATAGGCATTTAAGATGGCTTTAAATTGATCTCCTGGGATCAGATCTCGGAGAATCGGGTCATTTTGCACCTGATGACGAGCAGATGGAATGGGGAAGTTTAGTTGAATGACCCTTTTCAGAGTTTAGTACAGGCAAACAGTAGGACTAAGAAGGAGGGGGGGTCTTGAGACAAGAAGAGTTAAAGATATCTGGCCAAGAATGCATATTCTGGATCCCTTTTTAACATTACCTTTAGATATTTTTCCAACATCATGAAAAACTAGGCCTATGATATCTTCCTCGACAGCAGCGGTTTATCCCCCAAAAGTCCTCAAGTCCCCTGTGTTGTACAATCAATCCCCCTGATTGAACACTTTTAAATTAAACATGACTCCCCATCATTGACTCAACTTAACTATTTTTATGAAGCCAGCAACATGCTCTAAGATAAGATCTCATAGAGACTTAATAGGGAGGATAAATAAAGTTTAATATTTTTTCTGAGCCCAGTAACAGAACTTATGAACAATTCATAAGGGCCAACATTTAGACACTATTGGATTTATGGTTGGGAAGTTACAGATGAAAAACTGTGTTATCCACCAAAAACTCCCTCTAATGAGTAAAATATGAACTATTCTAGTGAAAAAATATATTTGAGATAGATATCCATGTCACGATTTTGATATGAGCCAAATTGAACATAATTGAACAAACGCTTGGGAAGTAACAGATGAAAAATAAAGGGGGTCTTGCAAAAAAGCCTTCCTAGCGGGTGGAATATTAACAATTTGGTAATATATGCCACTAACAGGTAAGATGTCTTTGAGGTGGTTCATATGAGGTCAAGTTGGACTAAATCGGTCTAACGGTCAGGAAGTTATGTTCGAACCCAGTCAGGTTTTTTTTTTCGTGATATAGCTCCAACCTAGTGAGTGAAATATTAGATATTAGAGTAAAATATGTATACAAGATAGATCTCCTCAAGTCGATTCATATGCACCAACTTTGGACTAGTTTTGGAGATAAAGCTTCCCCTAGTGGCACAAAGAAATGTATTTAAGGTATTGTGACAATGGTGTTGGTAGTATGAAGTTAGTATCTGGGTATAAATGGCAGCATGATAACTCAGGTCTGTAGTTTGTTCTATTTCCTGTTTTATGTTTCATGATGTCGGTGTTTGTGTTTGCCTGCAGGGCGACGCTGTAAAAGACTTAATGCTTCGATTCCTGGGAGAGCAGGCTGCAATGAAGCGTCAGGTTCTGACTGCCAACTCCGTGGAACAGTCCTTTACCGGACTCAAGCAGCTCATTGTAAGTCACTCATGTACCTTATGTGAACCGCTGATTTGTTCACGTCTGAGGTTCAGCACATTCAATCTAATATCCTACGAATGAATCGTAAACCCACATAAGCAACTTTTCTGTTGGAAAACAGACGTGATGATTTTAATCCCGGGGCTCATTTTTGAGAGTCGGTGAAGAAAAGAATCAAATAACCCGAAGATTATTGACGCCAGCAAATGGTCCAAGTCAAACGAATACCGGGACAAAGTTCTTTAAGTTTTCCAAGCCAAGAAAAGGTTGACTCACTGATATCTATCGACTCCAAGAGAACAAGAGTTGGACTACGAATGAAAGCAGATCAAACATCCGAGGAAGATGTTTGAAGAGATCTAAGCCTCAAAGAGGAGGTTTAAAGTGGCTAGAAGAGAGAGGCAGCTTGTTGAGAACGGTGTTGTAACAGGGTGTACCATCTTGTTTGTTGTGGTGATGGACCTGATATCACATCAGCCAGAAGGGACAGGATATTACCTGGAAGCCTGGAGCAGAATCACTGATTCAGCCGATTCTGGAGAGTGTCGGATGATGAGTGGTTCAGCTACATCTAGTTTTAAATGGTTTTACCGTCACTGGTGTAATCAAACCAGAGTGTTTTGTCTTTGCGCGGTTGACATGCCGTCGGAGCAACCCCTCAGTTTGACTGTTCCCTCTCGACTCTGGGAACAACCGTCGACAAAACAATCTCTCCCGTCAAGTTCCACTTATGCACCCGTGAGAGCGCTTTTGAACTCCATCACATGGTCGAGTGTCATCATCACGCCGTCCGCTAGTTTAACGGTGCTTTCAGCAGCCCGTAACGAGAAGCTCTCCACAATGGTTTTGTAGTTACTCTCTTCTTATTCACAAACTAAATGTAAAGATGCATTCTTTACATTTCTTTAAGTGTGTAACTGAAGAGGATGATGAAAGACACAGCTCAAGGGTAAAATAAATGTGAGCCACGATTTGTAGGCTCTGAATACGTTTCATATCAGATGGCAGAGGCCAGGATTATGTGATGTTTTTCATAATTCTAGACGAGTATTGAGGAAAAGTGTGAATAATAACAGATGGCCCCAGCTAACCCTGATGAACGGTTTCTGTATCCAATCCTTTCATCGCTGGATTCTACCTCAGACTGCCAGTGTTCTGTCAGCCAGACTTTACACCGTCTGTATTTCACTGCATACCAGCGAGCATATTATAGTAATTGAATGTGAATAATCGTTTGGTTACACCAGTGAGGGACTCCATTCTCTTGGCAAAACTCATTAAGCTCCAAAGGTAACTAATCCATTATTTCCCCTCTCTCGTTCTCGTGAGCAGAAATCATTTTGCTATACCTTCTACCAGAGGCTGCTGACACACCAAATTCAGGACATCATGTCTGCGGCCAGAGAGTTTGCATTGTGTTCCAAACCACTGGCACCAGTCTGATCTGTCTGGTGCTGGAACCCGTTGGCAGAGAAATCCCTCTCATCGGTTGTTCATTTAGTGGTGAATCAGCGCGAGGGAAGCTAAACTGAAGTGTAGAATCAAGCAAAAAAGAGAGGTACAAGCGGAGGTTTCCTGTCATCGTTCATTACTCAATCCAGTCAGGGGCGTGTGATGTGTATCGTCTATGATGTCATCTTCATTGTTGTTTGAAGAAAGTGCAAGCTGTCATTCTGAGTACGTCACTCACTTCCAACCAGGGCCACCCCTAGCCAAATTGGGGCCCTAAGCGGAATTTTGTTACGGTGTCCCCCAACCACTCCAATGTCAATACATCTGTGTACGTAATTTCAAAGAAAGGTACAATATGTCCAACATAAAAAAAATTAATGAATGAAACAATCATTATGAAATAATTGCGCCGAGTCACTAAAAAAAAAAAAAGGAGAAAAAAATCATTCAACCTGAAAATAAATACATCCTGCTAAATCAAAGAAACAAACGCTAGAGAAAAACAACCTTTTTGCTGATGGTATAAAGTGAATGTCGTGGTTAAGGGAGGACCGATCCGAAACCCGAAGTCTAAGAGCTGAAAGCAGCTTCGGATTGTTGGTGTTCTGAGCGTGTGGAGGGCAACAGGTGATTCCTTGGAGCATTACGTCATTCTTTGAGGGTCAATGACAGAACCATTTGGAGGTTAACAGAGCTTAACATCTAGTGGTTTCTGCAGCTAATCTTGACCTTTGACCCCTGAGCCTAGTTAGTGACCCAACTGAAATCGTTGGGTGGTCAGGCCCTGGCTGTCTGAAGACGATGAATCATCTCTCTTCTTTCTCTTTACTTTACATCCCTGCAATATTCTTCTGCCAACCATACAAATGCGTGTCATTTCTTGTGACCGTGCAGTCTGGACTCGTTCCCTTTCCTGCTGGCATCCATCTCTCTCGCCCCGATGCGCTCCCTCCATCATACTCTCTGACCCACAGATGACCCAGAGAGACGGTTGTTGTTCCGAACAGCAGCAGCAGAAAGTGTGATGGAATGAGGGGAATGCAGAGAGGAGTGTAGAGGTGGAGATCCACTTGGCTCACAAGTTCTTTGCTCCTGCTGTGCTCATGTATTATGCATGGTACTGCTGTGCATATTTCAAGGGCCTTTTGGATTTGGTTGTATATATATACACACACACGCACAACACGGTACTTTCAGCTTGCAGTCAACTGCTCTTTACGGTGTCGGTGAGAGTGCGAGTCGGGGAGCATCATACGTCGTCTGCCAAATGGTGTGGGTGGCACCCTGGAGCAGAAGATGCAAGAAAGCAGAGAGGCGTGAGCCAGGAAGGGGATTTAGGCCTACAGGAGAAATGTCAAGGAAGTGAAAAGAGGAATCAAGTTTGTTTTTGAAAGGCATGGAGGAAGGAGAGGGCACCACCTAGCCCTAAGCCTTCACACCACACTTTTTCATGCTTTAACTCAAAATATGAAGATCTCTTAACTTTTGTTTCTGGACCGTTCTGAATGATTTTTTGGGTTGTATGTGGACGCTTCATTTCAAAGGAACATGAAGTGCGTACATTAGTATCTTCTGCATCACCGAAGCGTCTCCTGTACACAAATCTTAAAATTATGTTCTCAAAACTAAGGGGTCACCACTCTTGAGACATGGAGACGCAAACATGGAACATTTTAGCCCAAATCAAGTTTGACTAGTTTCCTTTTGTAATCCAAGCTTCCAGTTGGTAGTTAGGATGAAGCCAAGGTTGTTTGTGAAAAAGTTGGACTTAATCTAACCAATACTAGTTGAGAATGGTCGAGAAATTGAATAGTGATAAAAACTTTTGCAGAGAAAGCTCCCCTTAATATTGGAAATAAACAACTGACCTTTCCCAAAATCACTCCAGTTTGTCTCTAAGGTCTATGTGGGTATAAAATGTGAGAATTGTGCATGAAATAGTTTTGGACTTTTCAGGGATATAATAATAATCTCATCAGTGGGCTTCAACCAGGTCCACTGCCGTGGGTCCAGCAATCATCCGTGTTTCCCTGCAGGATGAAAATGCACAAAGATTCCGGAGAAGTCAGTTTAGTAACATGCATTAATGAAAGATGGGTGTATAGAGAAGGGGAGAAAGAAGGAGGAAGACTCTTACAAACAGGCCACAACAGTTCTAGATACTCCTCAGAACATCCTGAATACTTCAAAATGTACTAAAATCTTCATTTCATACCTTCTAAAGTCCCGTCAAGGGGATGTTTATGTTCTCCCCAGTAATTCCCACAGACTAGCTATGCAAATACCTACAAATAGAGAGACTTATCACATTTTTGCCACCATGATATATTCTGTTTCATGCATTGAATTGCAAATCATCTCCGGTGTCCCTCACCACTGAATCATCACCAGCTTTTTTTTTTTAAAACGAGGAGAGCCTGGATCATCTGATGCTTGAAATGCCTGAATTGAAATTCGCCCTGCTTCTTACCTCATATGTACTCTAAAGGGTCAGAGTGGAGTCGCTCTAGTTGCTGCTTGAGATTCACCGTCCCGTTCGACAACCCTTCACAAGGCTCTGATTGTATGCATAGACTTAAACCCAAGGCTTTCAGATGAAGGACAACATCTGCATCGCCCAGTGTGAAGCCAAGGAGGACTTCTGTTTGGTCTTTCAGATCGACCACCAGGTGACGGCATTGCTGACATAATCATCATTCACCACTCCCAATGATGAATGGTCTAGACACCATCTGCCTTTTTTCTATCTATCAGCGTCTACTTGCATTCAAACGATTTGCTGGAAAGAATAATAAGATTTCCAAACTTGTAGGATCAAACAAACTGCCAGATCAGAGCCGTTGGAGGCGATGCAGCTTAATCAGAAAAGGAGAGATGGTTGAAGCAGAGATCCAAAGGTCCAAAAACATCACAGTCCCTCCTAGTAAAGAAGAAATCTCAGGCAAGCATGTGGACATCTATCATGTTACCTGGTGCAGCTTTATGTTTGATCGGCCACATTGAATCTTGGATCGTCTCTTCTTTCTTTGACACTTGTGAACAGATGTGCGTCACTCATCCTGTGTGTGACTGTGTTCACACGTCAGGGGTGTCGAGTTCTGCTCTGTAGAAGACGTGTTTCAAACACAAATCATTCTGTTCTATATTTGTAACGGGAAGCAATCACTCAATTCCAGTGGAATCAATCAATTAAAAAGCGGAATTTAGTTAATCACAATAATTGGTTGTGATTAATCCGAATTAATCATGTGTTATTTTTGAGCTACTTGTATATTTAAAACATTTGCCTATGCGCTGTTGGAATGCAGAAACTGACATGACTGGCATGTTAAATTCATCAAAGGGATCGGAACATTTCTGCTTGATAACATCTCCTTTTAATTCTGAGTAATCCTTCTTTAAGATGTAGGATTGTTTCAGTGAAAAGGCACAATGAGATTTTGCCACAACGTGACCAAGCAGCAAAAAAGACCCCAGATCTCTGTCCAAATCGAGCAAATCGAGGAGTACAAGGGTCTGCCGCTAACTTTGTGGACTCAGGTACTACAGTACGGATACTGTTGTGTTTGGTTGTGCTGAGTACTTTGTGCTGCAGCACTGGTCTCTCCTATGATATGGGTTCCTCTGAGCCATGCTTTTAATTTGGGGACCGTGACACTTCCCTTCAGCGGGTCCAGCGTACAACTGCAATGTGCGACTCCTCTTTGTGACCAGGAAAGGAGCGCTGAGCTGTGAGCTCTGCTATGTTTGCAAGACTGTGTTTGAAATAATCCAAAAAGAGGATTCTTGCTGTCACAATTATTGCGTGCTCTATTGAAGGTAATATTTCAAACTTGATTTGGTGTGTGTGGCCCAAAGACCGCTGGACGTCAATGTTGGAATTACAGGAAGACCGCTGGATGTTATTTATGTTATTACTTTGCCTTTCAAACAAAGAGGTGCTCATAACTTTTTCAGTTTAACCAGGAGCGCCGACGCTGACAGCCCTTAATTTCATTCTGTTCTATATGTATCCTTGATTCTGCAGCGTGGCATCGGTGGCGTGTTGTCGAGCGCTGCTAGGAGCTGGCAGAATGAGTCACACTGCGGAGCTAGTTTTACTGCACTCACTGCCACCACACTCCTTCCGTACATACGGCACATACACACACACACAAACACACTCTACTGAGGGTGAAAATGCACACCGAACACACACACACACACACACACACACACACACAGAAGAAAGGGTGAGAAGACTTTCTCTCTCCCTTGGTCGCTTTGTGCGTGTGCCTCTATCCTGATCTGGTCATTGTGGGCGAGCTACTACTACACACTCGCTACTTCCTTCTGATGAACGTTCATGTAGAGCAAGACTTCACAGGCTTTTGTCGGGCTCCGTAGCGCTGCAGTATACTGCTGAGAGGGATCTGTAGACATATTCTCCATGCGTTTTCACACTTGGACCACATCACCGTGACCTCCGCATTCACATTATTTGAAGCAGAAGTCTGCTAGATTTCTTTCTTTCCAGTTGGAAAGACCGACTTAGATTTCGTAAGACCTGATCCAAAAATATTCTGCCTGACAATCAAGTTCAGGCAAAGCTTCTTTCTTGATTCTTGAAAGTGTGTGGAAGACTTTGCATGTTTGGCTGAAAAAAGGCTTCATGATGTTTTGCTCCATGAACACCTCGATCCTATCTCAGTAGATCAAATATACTTCCTCTGTACCGAAACTTGTGACAAAATATTTAAATGTCAACTCAAGGTTAAAAACAGACCATTTAAAGACAACTTTTCTGTTCTGCAACTGTTCAGCCCCCCCAAAAATGACAGTGGACATCACTTCCATCTTTCCTTTCCTTTGACAATAGATCATGCAGAATATTTACCATACAGTTTGCACATTTTGAATTTCCTACAAACTAGATTTTATTTATTTATTTAGCTTTTGTTTCTATAGAAACGCAATTTTTCAGTCGAATGAGTCCCTTATCTGAAACACTCCTCCATTCTCTCGTCTGTGTCCTCACAACTTCTTGTCTCTTGAGGTGAATCAGCTTGATTCACCTCTGAGTCTTAATCCACACAGCGCCCCCTGTTGGAATGAAAGTAAATAGCAATAGAGACACATTGTAGAATACCGTCCTTTAGTTTTTCAGGGGGGTCATTTTATTTTAATTGAGGACATTTCAGGCTGGTTTAGATGAGAGGTCAATCCTGGGTTTGGGCACTATTTTGTCCAATTGTGAGTCAAATTGACCGTTTGAGTCAGTATTAAATGGAACAGAACAGAGGTAGCTGCTTACTTTTTTCCCAGCATAAAGTAAGGCCACGAGACCAAAAGGAAAACAAATAATTGCTAATAAAGAAAGCTTTTTGAATTGTGTGTCCATTTTCCTTCATTTTGAGGAAGCAGAAATGTTTATAGGATGCTCAGGTTTCGTAATGCGAAGGAAGTTTGGTTGTCCTGGTCTCCCCTCTACTTCTAATAATAATACATTGTATTTGTACTTCTGTGTTTGTCTTCCCTTCGACCTCTGTTGTGTGGTCAGCAGAGGTCTACTCTGTCTCAGCACCACCCGGACTGGCCTCATCCTTCTCTCTCCTCCTCTCACCCTCTTTTCCTTCTTCTCCTACACCTCCTTCATCTCTGTCTCTTTCTTCCCTCCCTCTGCACTATCCAGCAGAGACTCTGACCTCTCCTTCCCACCCACTGTGTGATCCCGCCTCGGCTGGGGGCCAGCATAATTGTGTGTGTCTGTGTGAGTGTGTGAGAGACCCACCTTGGCCGGGTCAGACGGACACACCCCCGTAATCACTGCAACGACCCAGCTGCTGCTTCGCACTTTGATATCATTGCTGTAACCTTTACTTGTCATTATCCTAACCTTTTTACGTAGCTGTCATTTCCGCCACTGGTTACACTTGCCAGCCCGGATCTGTAATGCACCGTCAGCTCTTGCGGCGCCGAAGGGCTTTAAACCTCGGTGGAAGTTGTTTTCACCTTGCTCTGAATATTTTGGCTGCATCCATTTTCTCAGAGTTATTCTGAAAGTACAAATGAAGTGCAGTCTGTCTTTCTACCATTATACAGGAGCATTCCACTTCATTGCAATGTGAGTCTTTTTTTTCTTATATATTATGTACAAATGTGTACTTGACGGTTATATTCAAATCTGACTACTGACATAAGTTAACAGAGGAGACAAAGTCAGGATGGGCTCACATATGATTTCCCCTACAAATAGAAGTTAACAGTTTTATATAATCCGGTCCAACATGCTCCTTCTGACATGCCTGCCATCCAACAGTATGACAAGCAAATCAACGAAACGCAGTGCCAGGTCAGGTGTGCAAGAGCGAAAAGAAATTCATGCTATTAACTTTAGTCTCCAGCTTTCTCTTTAAGTCTTCACTATTCATATTGTGTGTTGAAAAGAGCATATTTTAAGAAGCGATTATCTGAAATTGTGCATCATTATCTTCATTTGGATGAATGTCATCCCTTTCTATGTTAGGGTGTTCAGCAATTCTTTAATTTTTTCTTTTTTTAAATTTTTTCCTTCAGATTTGTTTGGACAAGACATCTCAGTTATCTGACAGCTCACATATCCCTATCAGACTTAATTGTTCTAATGTCACAGTGCTCAGTGCTCTCAGTAATTACTTTGATCCGGGTGGTGTTTCTAAAAATGATTGAACCTCACCTTTTAAATGGCTGAAACATAGCACCTCTGAAGATTTCTATATTTGAACACTCCAGGAAACCAGGTGTTTCCAGGAATACCTTGACGGCAACCAAATAAGATGGTTGACACTGGAAAGACAGCTGAGCCCCAGTATAACATTGGTATTGGCAACAGGCGCTCGCTTCCCCAAGCCCCAAGCCACAGAATGGACGAATGAACAATCCTAGGCTGGGAATGGAGGGACTGACTAGGAGAGAGATTCTTGTATAGGGCACACATATTTAGTCCGTGGAGATCCAGTGGAACACCGGGCATGAAAAATAGCCTTAGACATTCAACTGTTTTGGAAGCTATATCTGTAACCATGTGTGGACCACCTGTCGAACAGCCAAGCTAGCGCAGTTTAAAGCAGCCAGCACTGGGCTCAAAGGAGTGTGCATCCAGCGGAGGTGAAAGAGATCAAAGCCCCCACTGAAGTTCTAAAACCTTTACAGGAGGTAGATTGAACCGTGACTGAGTAAACCTTCTTGTTTGTCTTGGGAATGGATCGCAAGATACTAGCTGGACGCCAGGAGAAGAGGGTTAATCATTCGCCACCATTGCCAAAATCTTGGTGGAATGTGAAAACGGTTGGAATATTTTGTGAAAGTTGGGGGACCCCCTGATGATCTCTTTTTCAGATCATTTTGTGAGCTGAACTTAGCATAGACTCTCTGATGTATTCTAAACCTGAACCGCTGGTCACCTTACCAAGTTGGCTAGCCTTGAGGAGAACTTACTTAGTGTGCTGTACACTGGGAGTTGGGCCTGAGACAATTTTCTCTTGAATACGGTATTTTGCAGTAGTCCCACAGGAGAAGGGAATTGGGACATGCTGTTATTGTTGACATCCAACCATCAAATACCATCCAGTTGCCCACTAGTCAATCAGTGGTTGATATTACCCAGAGGAGCATCACACGGAACATGGAAGCTGTGTTGAACCATCTTAGGGAGTGTTATGCAGAGTTCTCTCATGAGCCACAAGCTCGCAGGATATCTTCAAGTGATATATTTTGCCAGTTTAGGTCTTGAAGTCTCTTAGTGATACTGTTTGAAAAGTCCAGCAGTTTCCTGTGGGAGACAAAATGGCTGCTATGTGAAGTTCATATCAGTACAGTAGCCAATCAGGCCATCCTCCATCGTGAGGGAACTTTTTCTCCTCTATTTCGTCAGTCCTTAAACTACACAGGTAGTTAAAACGACTGGCATTCTTTTCGAGCATATTCTAAATGTGTTTTATTCCCCACATTCTTTATTTAATCCTAAAGGCTGGGACTTAATTGAAGTAGCATGGGACCTCCCTGTGTTAACCAAAGCCGGCGTGAGGAAGCCTTTTAATGTCTGATTTGCCTGGAGGCTTCTGATCTTGTGAGGGAACAAGTGGGCGTTCGTTTGTTCATCAAGCTTTGTTATGCACATTTATTAAAACTCACCAAAGGAACTTAGTATCTTCAACACATATTTGAGAAGACTCACCAGTTTTAAACTTGCGGCGAGACTAATTATTTGCACGTCTTTGTGTGTGACAGAGAGATAGACGGGGCGGTCCTCGCTCTTTTTCATTGCACACATTAGTCTAGTTGGGTTTTTGTGAAGCATTGCTATATTACTAAAGTCCAATCACTGAAGGTGTTTCTAGTACAGCTGACCACATATTTCCAGGTGAACATCTATAGATGTTTTTCATTGTCCATATCTCCCCCAAATATCGAGAAGGTCTACAGTTGACCTCTTCAGCTCTTGGTTCGGAGCGCTTTCATCGGGTACCATCTTCAGTACAACGCTGTCACTCTGTACGCTCCTATCTCTCTTCTTTTGTCTAGTGTCTTTGTTCTGTGAAGAAGAAGCAGATATAGCAGGTGCCCTATCAATGTCCAAAACAAGCAACAGCATAAAATGGATTGTGGGCTTTTTACTGTCAGGCCTTAGACATGGCCACACACTTCAAACACAGGCTTCTTCTCTAAGCTTTTATAGACGATTTGTCATTTTATCAGTGGTAATAAATCACCATGGTAATGCCTCCTCATTCGACTCGGTGGGGGTTTCCGATTACGCTTTATTGCGGAGTCATTTGAGCTAGGATAAATTATTAATCATCATCAGCCTATTGTTGTTGTTTTTTTTATTATGTCCATGTCCTCCCAATGCCCTTTTTTGTGTTTATTGGAATTTGACAAAACAAGGGACGTGACCATGTTGTGTGTGCGTTTGATGGTTTCCAATGCACGCTATCATAAAGCGCTTTGAATGTTCTTAAATGAGAAATAAGTTCACCTTAACCCCTACTATGAAATGGGAACAAAGCCAACATTGGCTCCTTAGTCTAATCACATGTTGATGCTGTTACTCAAAGCTGTGCACAATTGCAGCCATTCTGGTTGTTTTTGAATGTCATGATTGTTGGAATGTAGGCATTGTGTGTCCTCCCTTAACACTTCATAGGTGTGTTTGGGCATAATCTGAATCAATCCTATCAGTGCAGATAATTAAAGATGCTCCATATGAGCAGTTAAGGAGGAGTGCTGCTACTATGTAGTGGTGCTCAGATCACAATTTACAGATTATGTCACAGAGTTTTCAGCAGATTGAATTCAGCCAGGCAGGTGAAGTAATAGAAAACATCTTTATAATGGAAACTTTGATCGTATAAGCTATCTTCCTCATAACTCCTGAGCTCCATCAGAGCTCTCTAGGAAGTGTATTCTGTTTTGTCTAAAAATAATGACGACAGTGTTAAGTTTTGCTGTTTAATAATAATAATAATACATTTAATTTAAAGGACCCGTGTCGCTACATCAGTGTGTACATGCGTCGAGAACTTGCCTATGTGAGCTTGTCATCTGAGTAATGTACATGTTAAATAGCAGAAAAATACTGTTCAAATGGGACAATTAATGATTTGTTGCCTCAAGATGGCAAAGCACCAAAATGAGCATGAATGACCGTACAACTGTGCTCGTTTGAATCCGGCAATGTACCAATGTTTCATGTCAGCCCTTCAGTGCTGACTCCATATTTTACCTATAATATCAACGTACTCCAAATTGTGCAATATGCCAAATACTAAATTGTTTGTGCTGTTACTTGCCTCCGGCATTACACCTATCTTCAGTTGAGAATTAACACCTGCAAAGATCCAAAATTACCCTTAAAGGGTAATGTTCCGACCCAACTTCAGTTCATGCGTGTTCACAATGCAAAGGCAAATGTCTGTCATTGTCTTCCAGTTATCAAACTCTAGGTCTACTGGAAACCAACTTAACTGATATCTGCACAGTCTGAATTTCACCTCTCCTATCTCCTACCTGATACCTGCTACTACGAGGGAAAAAGTTTTGGCGTTCAGTGTAGTTTTCACTTATTGTGGAAATGTACGTGATTATACATTGGCGTAGCCAAAACAGCAGTACCGGGTGTGTGGGAAAATTCTCTTGTATGAAAGCTGACCCACTGAACCTGAAAAGTTAAAAAATGAACTTCTGTCGGTGTCCTCTGTGCCTCTGACTGCCTGAAGCAAGACTCTCTAACTCCACAGTGTTAGATTAGCATTTTCAACAGGCGGTGATTGTTCTTGCACTTTTTTCATCAGTGAGGTCAGAGCAGTGGGTCGAACATGTGAGATGACGGTTTGGCAGAAACGTCATTATCCCTCTCGAGGGTGCCCATAATCACATACTATCTTTAATGCCGTCTGACCCTGTGACTTTGTGGTTACGGAAGACCGCCTGTCAAAGCACTTTTCAGATCACAGCTCCTGCATTACTGTATGCCTGTAATGTTTGGATTTGTATAGTTCAAGACCTAAAATTATATGCTGGCATGAGTTAATATTATGAAGCGGCAGTGCAGCATCGCCACGGAAGACCTGAACTGAAATTTGCTATTCAAGCTTTGCGAATGATTTTTTTTCTCTCCTTTATTTCTCTTTGTCTCTGTGCAGTTCTTCTCCAATGTTCTTTCTTTTAATTCCTTCATTGCCAATTTAGGCTACCGCAATTTTAGTGCATTCAGACAAAAACTTCCTCCGAGCATTCTCACCTCATCCTCTGCTGAAACTCCTTGTGCAAAGAAATACTGTACTTCACTGCCGGCGCCCTCGCATACCCCAGTCTCAAACCGACACCGACAAACACGCTGGCACACCTGTCTCCTTATGCCCCGTGGCAGGGCAGCAGTGTACTGTAGCATACTGTAGGATATGTGTGTGTTTGAGTGACTGCAGCTGCTTTTGGCCATCCAGGCTGACTCCTCGTTTTCAGCTTCATTTCCCCTCCTAATGAAGATTCAGAGGCAGCACAGCTACAGGCACAGGGCAGGAGAGGAGAGGGAAGAGGGAGGGATGAGGAAGAAGTGCTATAGGAGGAAGAAATTACAGCAGGAAGAGAAGGGAGGCATAAATGAGAGCCAGAGGGAGGGGATGGAGAAGAAGAGGAGGCTTCAAGAAGCAGGGAGAAGAAAGTAGAGGAGACCTGCAAGGGCACTCAGTGGAGCGTGTACCCATGTCAAGACCAAATAGTACCTTTCTATTAAATTAAACCCTGATCCCAATTATTAGCTCATCTTAATAAAGCTATTGAATAGCTGACCTTAGCCAGGGTTCTCTCAATGTCACAGAAAGTACAAATAGAACGGGTATGACACGTAATCCGGATTCACTCCAAAATTTGAAAATGTGATGCTGTCCTCCCAGACACCTTTCGCCCCCCCCCTCACCCAGTTACATTTTAATGTTGCACTACTTTATGTGTAATTAACAAGGATGGTCTAAAAAGTCATATTTTGCAGTGGAAAATATTTTTGATCCAATTCAGCACTAAGAATAAATGGGTCCCTTCTTGCATCCTGCCCAACCTTCCCTCCAGCTTTCATGAGAATCCATTAAGTAGTCTTTGTGCATCGCTGCTAACAGTCAAACAAACAGACAAACACTGGCAAATTCATTACCTCCTTGGATGAAGTACATATGAGGAGGTGAGAGACGCAAAGAGGTAGGCAAGAGAAGAGCACGAAGATGGACTCACACAAAAGTGAAAAGAGAGGGTGCTGAGTTTGGTGATGAACATGATTAGAGATAAAGATGGCCTCTTTCTTCCTTTCTCCCAATTAGCTGACTGACTGAATGGCACAGCACTTAGGACCAATCTGTGAACCGACCTTGCGCTGTGTGTTGATGAGGTGGGGTGACTCTGCTCCTCCACCCATCTCTGCCCCTCTCTAACCTATTAGACCACCTCCTTTGGAAGCACATGGTAATATCAAGAGTGCACGCACACTTATCCAGTGTTTGTGAGTGTGTGTTTTGTCCTCCAGCTTCAATGGCTGGCAGTTCTGTAAATACAGAAGCCTCATAACAACGTTTGTTTTTGCAATGTCAGACGCAGAGTACCCACAGTTCCTTAACTTTGGTAAATGTACTTTTTCTAATGAAGATCTAAATTTCTCTGCTACTAATAGTACTATTTAAGTTTAGTTCTTTGCTACGACCAATAACAGTACTACTTCGGCTAAGTTATTCTCTGCTAGTACTAGTACTACTTTGGCTAAGTTATTGACTGTTACTACAAGTACTAGTACTATTTTGGCTAGGTTATTCTCTGCTAGTACTAGTACTACTTTGGCTAAGTTATTGACTGTTACTACAAGTACTAGTACTATTTTGGCTAGGTTTTTCTCTGCTGCTACTAGTACTACTTTGGCTAAGTTATTGACTGTTACTACAAGTACTAGTACTATTTTGGCTAGATTCTTCTCTGCTACTGCTAGTGCTACTTCAGCTAAGTTATTGACTGTTACTACCAGTACTAGTACTACTTTGGCTAGGTTATTGACTGTTACTACCAGTACTAGTACTACTTTGGCTAAATTATTGACAGTTACTCCCAGTACTAGTACTATTTTGGCTAGGTTCTTCTCTGCTACTACTAGTACTACTTTGGCTAAGTTATTGACTGTTACTACAAGTACTAGTACTATTTTGTCTAGGTTATTCTCTGCTACTACTAGTACTACTTTGGCTAAGTTATTGACTGTTACTACAAGTACTAGTACTATTTTGGCTAGGTTTTTCTCTGCTGCTACTAGTACTACTTTGGCTAAGTTATTGACCGTTACTACAAGTACTAGTACTATTTTGGCTAGGTTCTTCTCTGCTACTGCTAGTACTACTTCAGCTAAGTTATTGACTGTTACTACCAGTACTAGTACTACTTCAGCTAAGTTATTGACTGTTACTACCAGTACTAGTACTACTTTGGCTAAGTTATTGACAGTTACTACCAGTACTAGTACTATTTTGGCTAGGTTCTTCTCTGCTGCTACTAGTACTACTTAGGCTCAGTTTGTCTCTGCTACAACTAGTACTATTTTAACTTAGTTCTTGTTAGTTACTACCAGTACCGGTACTACTTTGTAGAGAATGTACATTATTTCCTGCTACTGCTAGTACTACTTTGGCTAAGAATAAACCAGAATTACCCTGTAAATTTGCTACACTTTGTGAGACCACCGGGGATAGACATCCTGTGGAGGTCATGTCAGTGATGTGTTGTCCTACAACAGTCGGTTGTGGCGTGCGTTTCAGTCTGTTGTGTCTTTTCCTCCCCTCCAGAGCAGTAAGAACTGGCGGGCTGCGGTGGATCTGACGGGCCGGCTGCTGACAGCTCATGGTCAGGGATATGGAAAGGCCGGCCAGCCGAGCTCCCACACCTCCGACTCAATGCAGGTGAGACAGCATCTGGTTTCACTTCATCCATGCTTTAGAGATTGATCTAATAATTCCCAAATAGCACTTAAAAAAAATAAATAAATCACAGTTCATTTTATTTTTATTTATTTAACCAATTCAAACAAAGGCGAGGCTGTTTTTTTTTTTTTTAATTTACACGTGCTATTCTTTTACATACTATTCTCAGAGAATGAACCAGATGGACTTTAAAATAGGAATTACAATCTCAAGACTTTTGCATTGAAAGAAGAAGTTGTTATAGCTCTATAATCTTATCTGGCAAAAACATCAGATAGTGGATGAATTTCCTGCCCTGAGGAAATTCCCATGTCGAAATCCATCATTGACACAGTGCCCCCTGCTGGTATATGGAAACAGCAGATTTTACACTTTCATTTATTCCTTCTAACCTGTTGACCATATTTAATCTAAACTGATGTCATAATACCTAGTTTCACAAATCACAAATTGTTGCATTGCCCTTTATGTTCCCAACTTGAACAAAGAAGACCACAAAAAAAACAAAAAACGGTTAGGTTGTGTGAAATTTTTTTCCGATTAATTTGATAAGAATTTAAAATAATAATGTATTTATATGTAAACTTATGTCAGTGTCAAATATGACTAAAACCAAAGGTCTAGGGAGGTAGACCTTTGTTGATAGACTTTGCTAGACGAAGCTCCTTGGTGGGTAACGTCAAAATCATTTTTACACAATTTCTAAAACTTTTTTCAAAACTTTTAAAAACCAGACAGAGAATGGTATTTTTACCACTTTAAAAGCTTAAACTACTTTACAATTTACTAGCATTAGGCTAATGTTGTAACGGTATATTCCTGAAGTTGACATGTCTGAATTAAGGTAACTCCACTCGCAGTCATAGCGATCCTCGTCCAATCGGCCCCATTTTCCTTTGTAAAGGAGTTTGAAGCGTGACTCTCTTTGTGGTCGAACAAGATGAAGAAAGGGATGAAGTTGAGTTGGTGTCGCATTCCATTTCCTCAAAAGATTGACATTAAGTATGTCAGTAACCACCACTTGCACCAATAATGGTTGAATACTTTTGCTGTTCGGCCAGATAAACGCTGCTTCCTGTTGCATTTAACCTTCAGTAACGCACACCCGAGAGTGAGCTGGTTGGTGTCATAAGTCTCTTGTTTAGTGTAGAGTGATAAATCCCATCAGGGTGGTTTTTTTGACCAAAGGCAAAGCAAGATATTTAAAGCTATTTAAGTACATTTAATACCCACAAAAACACAGCCGTTATTGTCAGTGAAAGTTCATCGAAAGACAGCAGAACAGGGGAAATAAAATTTGTCTGATGCCTTTGTGTTTTATTAATGTTTTATGTACTTAACAAACAGTGGGAGGTTTGTTTCTGCATGTTTGTGTGTGTGTGTGTGTGTGTGCTTCCAGCTCTGGTTTGTGCGACTGGCCCTCCTGACCAAATTGAACCTCTTCCAAAATGCCGAGCTTGAGTTTGAGCCCTTTGGCAACTTGGATCAACCAGACCTCTACTATGAGTACTACCCCACCGTCTACCCCGGGAGAAGAGGTATACACACTAACACATACACACACACACACACACACACACAAACTCCTCCGGCGTATGAACTCACCATCTATAGTCCCTTGGGGTCATTTCTATCGACCTTTTGTGTAAGAGGACCACTCTTGGCTTTAATCAAAGAAGCGTTTCGCATGTACATCCCCTTTTCACCAAAGGATTCTCTATGAATTTGTACTGAAGGTTGAATAGCCGTATTCATGGTGGTGCTGAAAAGCTGCTCTCAAACTCTTATCTCTGGGCTCTGAATGTGTTATTAGAAGGCTTTCCAAAAGGACGTTGCATCTTCTCCACATTTTTTGTAGGGTACACAAGCATACCACCGCTGTCCTATTAAAAATTCAAAGCAAAGTTTCTGCCAGGAGCTTGATATTAGACTGTATCATCGAGAAGCTCCAACAACTCCACTTGTCTCCAGCAGTTCTTTGGTTTTGTTTTTCCTCCTTTTACACTGCATGAATTGCTCTCTAATGTATTCCCATTACTTTGGATCTGCGTCGCCCCTCGGGCTACCACAGCGAAGGCAGTAGCGAAAGACACGCACGCATGCACAGACACCCCACATAAATTCATGCAACAATAAAAGCACACTTGAAGCTACACTGCACAGCCTCGCGAAGAGCGCAGCGATTGACTTTCCATTGCTCAATTTAAACGCTCCGCGCCCCGCTAGGTGCTCTCAGACAAGCTGGCCCGAGTTGTGCTGCCTGGCATCACAATTCGAACATTTCTCCGGTTTCCATCGACTATCTATTACCAACCCACTTTTTGAATGCCTTAAGACAGATGCCCACACACCGTTCCCAGGCGAATTAGTTGGCAAACGCCTTCATTCTCTCTCTGTCTCCATTCCTTGCACGATTTAACCAATGAATTACGTGAGAGATGTGTCAGCCTGCTCACAGGAAATCTATCCCAATGCTTTTCCGGTTCCCGACGACGATTATTACTGTTATTACTATCATTATTATTACTATTGCATTTTTTTAAATTCTGCATCGATACAATATTTATATCCGTGAAAAAAACTCGAGGATGTTGTGGTATCAATGTCACCGCGTCGGATTGATTTTGGGAAAGGTCAGTTGCATCTTTCCAACACTAGGGGACTCTTTACCTCCAAAAATTTTCGGGCCATAATTTCCCAACTGTTTTCCCATTTAGTCCAAAGTTGGTGCATTTGAATCGATTCGAGAAGATTGATCATTTATGTAAAGTATCCAACTCTAGTAGATCATATTTCACTCTGAATGAGGAGCCTTTTTATGAAATGTGCAGTTTTGACAGTTACTTTCCAGCCATAAGTCCATGTGGGTCAGAGTTCGCTCACATGAATCCACACAAGGATAACATTTTTGTATATATATTTTTTTGACTCACCAGGCGGAGCTTTTTGAGGAAAACATGGTTTCTCGTCCGTAACTTTCCAGCCATAAGTCCAGTTGTCTCTAAATTTAGCTCTTGAATTGATAGGAAGTCTGTCTTCTTTTATTACTGAGCTCAGATAAACTAATTAACTGTATTTATCTTCATTATAGAGTCAATATGGGAGCTGATCTCAATATGGACTGTTTGATACTATCAGTGAGACACATTTCATTTCAGGAGTTCAATCAGGGAGATTATTTGTACAACACAGGGGACTGGTGGCTTCTGGGGATAATCCTTCGCTGTTGACGACCGCCTAGGCCTAGTTTGAGGCTGTATTTAACATTCTTAATCGTTAGCATGGACCTGCAAAAACCCTTTTTTCCAAGTCAGGCTAGTAGCTGGTGTGGTAATTTTTTTTGAATCAAGACTCCAGAACTGGTGTTTATTTAAAATCAGGAAATTGGACCATTAAGATCATAATTTAGTCTGAGTGTTTGTTAAGACATGCCATTATTGACATTTCAGATAATGTAATCGAGCCAAGCCAATATCTTTAGTTATTTTAGTCTTTCTTTACATGACTTCTCTCAGATATTTTCTGTTGAAAAACAAGTTGAATGAATAATAATGCATCTTCACCCGAAAAGTGTCCGGTCCGATTATGTCAATTTAAGAAATAAATCCAGACATGGAGCCACGCTCCACTCCAAACCGGAGAGCTGAGCTTCTATCTCATTTATAGCTTGAGGACAGGTTGGGATGATTTCTGCCTGGAGATGTTTCTTCATCCGCTATACCAGTTAAATATGAGACTGAGTGCCAGCTGCCCTGGGGGAAACTTCAGAGGGAACCAGCTGCTAGATGGTTCCATTAGTCGGTTGCTCCTAAACCCAGGTCAAGCCTCCATCAGTGGGCCTCCTCTGGCTTCACCCAGCCTAGATATGGTTCAACATCTTTCAGATTCTAGTGCTCATGCTCCACCTCCCGACAGAGCAGCCGATTCAGGCCAGTGGAACGCCGGTGGATCACACCTCAACTGGAGCGGGAAACAAAATCGTGCACGCCATCCAATGGAAATATCTAGCGGGTGAATTCATTTTATAAGAGATGTTAGAGTTTTGCTTTTTCAACTATATTTAATCTTTCGTATTCCATTCCAAGGTTGTAAATTTCATCTCATCTGCGTCATTTAATGTCAAAATTGACTGACCTGACTTTGTCATAGAAAAGAAAGGACCTCATTTTCCTTAACAAAAATTGCGCAAACAGAAGGCAGTTATGAAAAACGCTGGGTTATTTAAGGGCAAAATCTTTATTCTGTACCGTAGAGTGATTGGAGAGAACCCGAGGTGGATGGAAAAGAGAGCTGGATATAGAGATGCGTGGATAGGCAGCAGCCAAAGCTAAAGATGGACCTGCTAGCTGAGCCTCAGATCTGATGACAGTATCAAAGAGACCCTGATCAAAGCCTGGGGACTCACCTGAGTATAGGCTCTTCCTCAGGGATATGTGTGCTGCCTCTGTGCTCGGTGTGTGCGTGTGTGTGCATGTGTGTGAGAGACGGTGTGAATGATGCAGAGACAGCGAGAGACAGAGGGACGAGGCAGAGAGATGAGTGATGGAGCGGTGCAGCACAGGGAAAGAGAGAGAGAGATGAGAGGGTTTAATAAGCAGCCATACGTAGCTCAATGCCATCTGTAGGTTCCTGCCTTCAGGGCTGTGTGCAGTCTGTGTGTGGGTGGATGGGTTTATATTCTCATCTCGCACTCTGTCGTTCTGTCTCCCCACCTTCTCTCTTTTTTTTCCTTCTCTCTCTCCCTCTCTCTCTCTCTCTTTCTCTGTCTCTCTCTCTCTCTCTCTGTCTCTCTGTCTGTCTGTCTCTCTCTCTCTCTCTCTCTCTCTCTCTCTGTGTCTGCTGCTATGTCCTCAACCCACCCCGGTTCTTATTTTTCCCCCTCCCTCCGTTTCCCATTTCTCCCTCCGTCCCCCTGTTTTTCACTTTTCTTCCTTCCTTACCTCCCTCCCTGCTGTCCAGGTTCCATGGTGCCGTTCTCCATGCGCTTGCTGCATGCCGAGCTGCCCCAGTACCTGGCCAAGCCCCAGGAGGCTCTGGACCGCCTGCACAATCTCAAAACCGTCTGCCTTGCTGTTAGTACACACAAACACACACACACACAAACACACACACACAAACACACACAGCCCCTGGATGAACATAAAGATATGCATACTCTGTAGTATTCACACTATCAAACTACGCCCACAGAGAAGCACATTAGCCATACAAATCCTTAAGCCCACCTGTGTAAACAGCCAAATATGGATGTATTTAGTGTGAATATGCAAATTGTAATGCACTCAGTTGCTGGCTGTGGAGCATTTTCCTCTCTGAAGTTTGATTTCACCTCACCCACCCCAACAAACAGATTTTGGAGAACTTGGAGAAAGGATTGGCTGAAGATGGCACCATGATCACCCTAACACAGGACAACAGGCAAGGTAAGCACACACTCACACACACACACATTTGGCCACAGACCTGGCCCTATTCCCAGACTGCATCACACTGTGGGAGGAGAGTGAGGTCATGGGCCCCAGTGGGTAATACACACCACACAACACACACACACACACAAACAGCCGGTGAGGCACACCTGGTGCAGGAGTGCAGCATATCGGCCACACATACACACACTTATAGTCACACCAACACACCGATGCGGTGCTCTGAAAGTGTTTAGCACCTCACTGCTCCGTCGCTGGTGTGGAATATCAAATGGTCTCTCCAGCCCTTCACACCAAGCAGATCAATAGAGATCAGTCCGATCCAATCCAATCACATCTGTACGGGTGAGCTGGGGAAATAGGCGGCGGCCGTCATCTGAAATCCAACAGCTCTGGGTGGACACGCCCCCACGCACAACAGGGGGTGTGTACTATAAATAATTTTCTTATCAAGCAATAAATGGCAATATATCACAGCTGGATGGCGGTTCACTGCTCCGTCTGGCAACCTCGGACAGACGGGAGAGACTGATGGTCCAGCCCCCGGACAGGAGGACCGGTGTGTGAACCGAGGCTCGCATCCTTCAGTTCAAAGTCTGCATGGTTCATCTCAGAACCTGGTTTCCACAAGAGCGAACCAGGTTGGGACTAGAACACGTGTCAACAACCCTCTATGAACCGGATTGGATTTCCACAAAACTGGAGAGGCACTACAGACACATAATTATGTAACTAGAGACACATCATTATGTCAAAGAGGCACTACAGACACATAATTATGTAACTACAGACACATAATTATGTAACTAGAGACACATCATTATGTCAAAGAGGCACTACAGACACATAATTATGTAACTACAGACACATCATTATGTAACTAAAGACACATAATTATGTAACTAGAGACACATCATTATGTCAAAGAGGCACTACAGACACATAATTATGTAACTACAGACACATAATTATGTAACTACAGACACATCATTATGTAACTAAAGACACATAATTATGTAACTAGAGACACATCATTATGTCAAAGAGGCACTACAGACACATAATTATGTAACTACAGACACATAATTATGTAACTACAGACACATCATTATGTAACTAAAGACACATAATTATGTAACTAGAGACACATCATTATGTCAAAGAGGCACTACAGATACATCATAATGTAATTACAGACACATAATTATGTAACTACAGACACATAATTATGTAACTACAGACACATCATTATGTAACTACAGACACATCATTATGTACCTAAAGACACATAATTATGTAACTAGAGACACATAATTATGTAACTAGAGACACATCATTATGTCAAAGAGGCACTACAGATACATCATAATGTAATTACAGACACATAATTATGTAACTACAGACACATAATTATGTAACTACAGACACATCATTATGTCAAAGAGGCACTACAGGCACATCATAATGTAATTACAGACACATAATTATGTAACTACAGACACATCATTATGTAACTACAGACACGTCATTATGTAACTAGAGACACATCATTATGTCAAAGAGGCACTACAGATACATCATAATGTAATTACAGACACATAATTATGTAACTACAGACACATCATTATGTAACTACAGACACATCATTATATAACTACAGACACGTCATTATGTAACTACAGACACATCATTATGTCAAAGAGGCACTACACACACATCATAATGTAATTACAGACACATAATTATGTAACTACAGACACATCATTATGTAACTACAGACACATCATTATGTAACTACAGACACATCATTATGTAACTAGAGACACATCATTATGTCAAAGAGGCACTACAGACACATCATAATGTAACTACAGACACGTTGTTATGTAACTACAGACACATGATTGTGTCAGAGAGGCACTGGTACCACATAATTTCTTCATCGTTGGCTCTTTTTACACAGTGACATGAAAGCTTTATTAGTCCATTTGTCCCTGAAACTCCATCTTATCCTTAACCAATCAGGAAGGAGGTTAGGTCGACCCTACGCTACACTGTGTTTTAAGAGTAGGTGTTGGTCCAAAGATTTGTTATGTACAATAATACCCGCCCCCAGCCACTGGTTCCTGGTTCTAGACCAGCAGGTTTTTGACTCCATTCTGGAACATAACATGTTCTTTGTCTGTGGAAACCCAGAGTTAGGAACCGAACCAGTTCTTAAAGTGACTTGGTTGGTTGAAAATGTCTATGTTGTGACATTCTGTAAACATCCCAAGTAAATGATTAATAATTAAAGACACAAAAGTAAATCCTCCTAACCCCGGGTTTATCCCCCCAGCCTCCACGGAGGACACTCATTAACTAAACAGGGATTTCAGTGTTTGTTTTTCACATAACAAACCATACCTCAATCAGCCATAACATTAGAACTCTTTGCATGTAAAATCAGCACACGATTGAATATCTCGTTCAGTGGCACCTGTTGTGGGTGGGTTATATTAGGCAGTTAGTGAAATATTTTATTTCTTTAAGTTAATGTGTTTGAAGGAGTAAAAATGGGCGACCGTAAAGGATGTCAGCGATTTTGACAAGGGCCAAATTATGATGGCCAGATGATTTGTCAAGGAATCTCCTAAATTGCAGGTATTTTTGGGTGTTCCCCGCGTGCAGTGGTCCGTACCTACTGGTGTAAGGGGAAACATCTGATGAATCTGGGCGTGATCATGGGTGCCCAGGACTTCTATTAATGCCAGTTCTGCTGAAGAGGTGTCAGAACACACAGATCAACCCAGAGCTGTTTTAGCAGCAAAAAGGGGACCTACGCAATACGAGGCAGGTGGTTTTAATGTTATGGCTTTATGCACTCGCTTCACTAGCAAATACACCCAAAATACTGTGATGGCGGGAATGAGCCAGGCATTAACTGACTAATATGGTTATTATCACAGCCCTGATGGAGACAGACGTCATCATCACTTCTCTTCTCAGACATTCAGCATATCTGCACTTTTTTCTGTCCCGATGTTTGCAAGTCCTGCAACCACTAACTCAGAAACTTTTCCAAAAAAGCTGCGTTTCAGGGCTTTTTTAAGTGACTAAAGGCCATTTAATCAGCTCATTCTGGGTGATGAACCACAACAATCCACTGGGTGAGGTTGGGCTAAATGTAGCAAGACACTTGCTTATAATTGGGAAAATTGGCGGGGTGACGCGCGCGTCAATGTGTGAGGGTGCACCGGTTCCGTGAGTTTCTCCTCCTTCCTATAAGCAGTGCTATAGCCGTGCCCTCTGTCTCTCCTCTCTCTGCCCACGCAGACAGACAAGTCAATAACCCTGGGCCTTGCATTCACACATCAGACCCCTACTGAGTGATTAGCTGCTCTCCCCAACGCACACACACACACACAATAACACGTGTGCAGCAATGAATACTAATAGGCCTGCACACAAGCTCCTCCACAGGGCGCACCGTCTGACAGAAAGAGGGAAGTGGAGTGTGCCGCAGTGTCTTCCTCACCACCTTCTTGCCTTAAAATAAAACCTGGTGTGTGTGTGTGTGTGTGTTTGTGGGAGAAAAGAGGGTGAAGTTAAAGGGAACCAAAAAAGCAGGTGGAAGAAAGTAATGAACCGTCTGTCTGTCTTGTTCTTCTCCCCCGGTTTTTAGTGTCTCTTAGGCTTTGGAGGTCTCGCCTCAGCCGCGTCATGTACTCCATGGCCAACTGTCTGCTGCTGATGAAGGTATGTCAGCTCAAGTTTGTGTGTTCATGGCATGTTGGGAGTGAACCCATGTGTGAGTCTTCGTCGGCCTGGATGTGTTTCTGCAGGGATGGGTGTGTGTGTGTGTGTGTGTGTGTGTGTGTGACTCAGAGATCTGATGGCAGACTGGTGGAGGATTCACAGTGAAATCCCCCCAGACTGACCACTAATTGGATTCTTGGTCAGTGAGAGAGAGAACGGGGGAGAATGAGCGAAGACGAGGGGGGTGCAGGTGGCGAGCTGTGGACTTGGCGTGAGACTCTAGAGAGAACCACAGTGCCATCTACTGGTGGAAATTAAGATGACATGCTCCAGCCTCTTCCCCTTCAAGGACTTAACTGTGATTGTATGTGTTATAACACGTTAACTACCTATCATAGATACTCAATATTACTCCAGACTGTCTGACAAAGCATGCTGGAGTTCTCCAGACTTTTCTGGACACACCCTTAAGGTTGTTACTGGAGGTTTATCAACATTGAGTTACGTAAATTAAATTGCTGATTATTTGAAACGTGCTTGGGTTGTTCGGCCCGTTACACTCACAGAAGTCTTTAAAAAAAAAAAGATTCAATAGTTACGATGAGAATGGCGACTCACGACCCTTCCACATTCTGCCAGTTCATTTGTGCACCATGTGAAATTAACTGGAGATCAGTAAAAACAAATGACAAGATAATAAGAAAATGATCTAATCTATACTTTGTAATTAAAGTATACTATTAGTGTTGCTTAGGATTTAATTTGTTTTTTCCTGTTAGAAGACAGGAGCCATCTATGTTTTATTTCCTCTGTCCAGACTTTCTGACTCTCTTACCCTACCCGTTTAAGTCCCAAATTTCAAATCCGCTCCCTTTAGGGGTCGCCACAGCAGTCCCTAAAGGGAGAATAGAATAATTATAAAGTTTTGTTAGTCTGAATTAATGTTCAAACTAATAAAGTTACAACAATAATACAAATCATGTTGCTCCAGACTCGAAGGTCTTCACTTTTTTTGAGCTTTATAATGCACCAGCCGGGGTCGGGTCTGGGCTCCAAGCAGGTCTGTGCAGAAACTGGACTCTTTGATTCCAAAGACATGTCTCCAGTCTTCATTGTGTCGCTTGAATCATCAGGGATGTCTCGAAAGAAGACCGTGTCTCGATCGCAGCTCATGTTGTTCGAAACCTGTATGTACCTTCAACCATTAATGGAGCCTTCGCAGATATGCGAGTTACCCACGCCATGGGCGCTAACTCACCCCCGTACCTTCAATGATGCTGGCTTTTGATCTTCTGCTGCGAACAATCTAGATGATCCTTCTCGTCTTAAACCAGGAGGACTCGGCTTCCATGATTTCCACAGTCTATCTGTGATGAGGACTTAAAGGATATTCCACTTTCAGTCACTCCATCTCAGATGAGCCAGAGCAGTTACAGATGTTTCTGGATGTTACCGATGCTCTTCGTTTGCCAGAATCTTCTCTGGTATCTTAAGATTTTGATGAAAACTGATTGATTGTTGGTTAATGTCTAACCCCTTGGTTCAGAGATTTCCCTAAATTTTCTGTATGCTTTAACAATATCATGGACTGTAAACAGTGAAATGTTGGAGAATTGCCTTCTGCGACTTTAATTGCCCCTTTTCTAACTTTTCTTGAGACATGTTGATGTTATTGCATGCAGAATATGCATATTTACAAAAAATCTGTGAAAATGATGAGGTATAACTTTTAATATTATATTAGTTATTATCTTTCTACTGTTTTTAACTGAATATAATGTCAAAAAGGATCATAGAGGAGGACATGGTGTTACTCTTGGGGACTATTTTCAGCCGTGGATTTATTTATCCACATTTGGTGCTGCGTTGAGTATTTGGTGCAGCAGGACTGGAGATTGAATCAATCTGCAGTGTGTCCATAATAATGATGGGACGTGTCACCGGGTGTCACGGTTTGGTTCGCTGATGTGCTTTTAATAGTTTTCAGATAGAGAGGAAGCTTTATGGCACAGAGGAAGAGGATGAATACGATACACAGTAACAGGATCAAATTGTTGATTTGTTTTGCAGAGAGTGGAGAGAGAAGTTCTAGAAACTCAAGAAACTGTAGCCAGAGCTATTGTTTGTTTCTGAAATGCATAACCTGCACACGTTCAGTAGCTCGCCCCGGCCCTCTGCTCTCTCTCTCTTTCTATGCAAACATTCACCTCGCTGACCTCTCTCTCGGTTGCCCTGCTCAGCAGTCCAGTCACCATGTGAGCGATGTGTAGCAGAGCGGTGCAGAGGGTCACATCGCCCTGCTAACACTCCATATGTTTGATTTATGCCCCTCTCTCTCTCTCTCTCTCTCTCTCTCGCTCTCTCTCGCTCTCTCTCTCTCGCTCTCGCTCTCTCTCGCTCTCGCTCTCGCTCTCTCTCGCTCTCGCTCTCTCTCGCTCTCTCTCTCTCTCATATATTGATGTATTTCTACCTTGATTGCCCTTCAACCCTCTCCTCCTGTTTACCTTGTTTTACCTGACTTGCTTCTAACTTCTGTCTATAATCCAGTGCCCTTCATTTGTCACTTTCATTTTGTCTTTACCTCCTTTAGTCATTAATCTCTTCCCCCCCTGTCTCTCTCTCTCTCTCTCTCTCTCTCTCGCTCTCTCTTGCAGGACTACGTTCTGGCTGTTGAGACCTATCACTCCATCACCCAGTATGAACCCCATCAGAAAGTTCAGCTGCTCAGTGGCATAGGACGCATCTTCCTACAGGTCTCTACATTTATACACACACAAACACACACACACACACACACTAGGTATATTATCACAACTACCTCGACCGTCACGCCGTTTTGCTTTTGTCAAAATGTGTGACTTTTCACATACATGTGCATTTTCTCCCAGCTTTACATTGACTTTATCGTACACGTATCGTACACATATAAGCTCCTACACGGTAACACAACTTTGAGTACAAATGTGCAGATACCCGAAACACTGACTTGAATCCCTTCACATGACCAGATATGAGCTAGATGGTATTTTCATTTCACTGTTAGGAGCCTGGAATTCCTGTCTGACGTTACGTGCAAACACACAACATTCATGAAAACATGTCATTCTGAATATTAAACTCTATGTCTGGCCTTAAATCACACTCACTGTGCTTCTTAAAGGGAATTTTTAATATTTACATGTATATTTTGTCTCTATTCCTGAGCGTGAACTCTATACACCTCAGATGTGGTGAGACTAGAGTCTGAACTGAGTGGATAAGCCTTAAAACTCTCAACATACCGTTAGCCATAAAAACGTAGCATCAAATCTAAACGCAGGAGGAAACTGTGAGTTTGAAATATACCATCCCTGCTTAAGCTCACTTGTTAAGACTTGCATAACTCGCTTGCTCAACCTGTGCATTGCTGCTGTGCTGAATTCCAGGTTGCTTAGCAACCTCACATGAGAAGGCTCTGTGATGTCACAGTGACTAAAGACTCATTTTTGCTCGACGTTTAATACGAATATGGAGCCTTCTTGCCTCATTTCGTCTATATTCTTCTTTCCGCTGCTCCCTTTCCGGGTCGCCACAGCAACTCATCTTTTTCCAGCCATATTCATTTTTGCATATTCTCTGAACGCATACGCATACCAACAAAAATCTGCAGTACCACCAGTGGTCACTGGGGGGCAAGGCGCAACGAATGTCTACAAACAGGATGAAGAAGAAAAAAGTGAACCAAGTAAAAAAAAAAAAAACATACAGCACAGCGAGGTGTTCATCGCTGCCTCCTGGTTCATTCTCAAAATCTCATTTTGGTTTTTGTCAAAACTTTCACAACTCGCTGTAAAAGGACTAATGGAAGTACGTGGACGTTTTAAACAGTCACTTCTACCTTCTCACAAAGATGGAGCACAAATGAGCCTTAACCTAATTTAAAGCAGGAATTAGAGGACAGGGAAAAAAAGATGAATTTCCCCAAATGCTGAAATATTCCTCTGAAGGAACATTTGAAAAAAATCCCACTGCGAACTTAACCTGGATGGTCGCCCCCCTCCCCCCCTCAACAGCTCATCTGTGTTGTACTATCAATAGAACTGTATTTGTTTTGTCACCACTATTATTAACTCTTGTAATATCCCTGTGTGTATTCTTTGCTGATGCAAGGCGTCAGTTTTCCCTGGGGGATCATGAAATCTAATTCATTTATGCTCGCCCCGTTTCACTATACACACACGCAGATCAACGGTTAATGTGTCTCTGCTTTGTTCTGGGCCAGATCGGAGACGTAAAAACTGCCGAGAGGTACTTCCAGGATGTGGAGAAAGCCTGCCAGATGAAAGGAAACCAGCCCAGTCACACCAAGTGTGTGCTAATGAACAGGTACATGTGTGTTGTGTATGAAGCGTGTGTGTGCTTTGTGCTGCTCGGGATCGTTTCAGCTGAGTCGCAGCAGAGCTTCCTTTTTAGCGGGTTTGTGGTTGCTTTGAGTTGTGCTGTCAGACTTCAGGAGAGGTGGAGCATGAGGCCAAAGCTCAGGTCGCAAACTCATACGTGTGAAACCTCATCGGAGGCTCATGTTCTGCAAGTGCATGCAGAAAAATTCTAAATGAAATCCGCAAAGATTAAAAAATAACTATTTTCTTTAACCATATTCTAATAATGGCTGGCATTTAAGTCGACTGCTGTAACCTCCAGACCAGGGCTGTCAAACTCAGTCACAGAGGGGGACAAAATTAAAGGTGGAGACCACATGGAGGGCCGAGCAGCACTCAGACTGACCATCTTAAATCATGACAATGTATTCTTATTTTATTTTTTTCCTTTTATAGTGTACAAATCAACGGAATAGAAAATACTCCAACTACAAATTAACTTCTAAAAAGATCAGCGTTGCTCATTTTTATGTCTACCTCTCTATCAGCATAGTTTCCCAGAAGAATTTCCTGTGAAACTATGTTTTTATTCAAAGGGATCAACAACTCAACTTTATTTTTTCAGGTTACAAATGGCAAAATCTAAAATCAGTCGATTTTTAATTAAAAATATCAACAAAAGGGAACTTTGTATGACCCTTGGTAAGTGGCTGGGCTGATTTAGCCGTTTCTTTCTTCTGTCACAATAAAACCGTAAAAGCAGACACTTGCTCCTCGTACCTGTTCCTGCAGTCAGGAGCAGCTTCACCTCAGAAAACAGTCAGGTGGATGAACAACTTTCAGGTGTTTTCTTGACTCAGCACAACAGCACTGACACATGTTGAACGGCTGGAGGACCTGAACACAGCGCGCTGGTTAATTAAAACGTGTGTTCTATTTTCTAATATGCTCGTGTTACTAATTACTAACTAGTAACACGATAGATAGATTGTTTAAAGAAATGTTTTTAAACAAAAAAAATGCATCTCCTATAAGGATTAGCCTAAAGCTTCTTAGAGTGGCGGGATAAACGCTGATATCTGACAACAAAGGGGAAGGGAGAAGCGCTGGCGCTCTTGATCGATGTGCTGGCTATCGCAGTGCATTCTGGGATTTGTAGTATCAGTGGTGTATATGCTATATACCAGTGGGATATTATCTCGTGGGCCTTGAGTTTTTACACAAGCGCTGGACTACTTCACGGCAAACTACTGCTGTGTCACGACTCTGCCGCTTAAATGTCAAGAGAGTTTCTTCCCCCCCGGACGTAGATCGGTTGATCTCACAGACGAGGATTTTAGCTGTCTACACACTCATCATTGTCAAACATGAGGCAGCTGACAGTTGTGTAATCTGTAAACGCCTCTGGGCGTATTCCTCAAGCTGCATCCTACTAAAGGCTGAGATTCTAAGAAAATGCTCAAGATGTTCCCGAGTATTTTTGCATTACTGTTAAGACATGAAAGACAAAACATGGAGAATCTTAGTCCTGAAAGGAAAACGTTGGTGATGTCCACCTAATGTGAGTAATATGTGAAAATGAACCATGCTAAACGCCACGGGCCTTGAGTTAATTTACTGAGGGTCATTTAAAGTTCCTTTTTGTTGATGTTGTTAATTAAGAACTAATTGATTTTAAATATAATTTGTAATTTGACAAATATACTTTTCTGGCAGTTGTTGATGCCAGTGAATAAAAAAACCTTTCACTGGAAATGATTCCGTGAAGCTATGATAGATGGAGAGGGAGACATTCAAAATAATTTGTAATGATCTATTTCGTACTTTATCTGTAATTAGACTATTTTTCAGTTCAGAATTCCACCGAGTGACTAAATAAAATAATAATAAACCCACATAATACCTCAGATTAAACATGGCCTATTTGAGTGCTATTCAGCCCTCCATTTGGACTCCCTCAGATTCTGTGTGATGGAGTGAGCGGTGCCTCACTCCATCCCACAGCGGTGAGCTAATGAAACTCTACCGGTGACATCAAACCACGATGATGTCGGCGGTCAATCTCATTACCGATGCGCTCACACGTCTCACCGCGCCATAACATTAGAATCAAAGGGAATCACAACGCCAAGGCTCTCAGCAGCTGTGATGACTTTGGTCCGTCGCAACCTTCCACCAGCAGAAGTCTGACCCAAATGAAGCACTTTCACATTTCTGTTGTCGTTTCTATACCGGAACACATGGCGCCGCTTTCAAACTCCTCCCTGGTGCTTCAGCGGAGGCAAAGACTTTTATCTGCTGCTCCATTTTCTCACACACCTGCCTCTTGGCTTGTGCTGTAACACAGGCAACCAGGTGCACCTCTTTGAATAGTTTTACCCTCATTAATATCAAATAGATTAAGTTTTATAGTTGCAAGCTGGTAAATAAAACTGAAAACTCTCCCAGCGCTGCTCAGTGGGCCTCTTCATTTTTTCGCGCGAGCCTTTATTCAGCATAGATATCAATCACAGAAAATAATAACATTCATAATTTAACGATGTCTTAACAGCCATTCAGACTTTTGACTCTTCGCTGCCATCTTGTGGATGTATCAATATCAGGATAAACCACACACTGCAATGCCTTTGAGCTCATTGGCCTCGTTTTGATCAATCATGTGTTAATGCAATATCGTCACTGTATTTTCTCCTTCTAATTTCTCTGGAGAGATGATGCATGTGAAGGCACTTACGCATGACATCTGTCTTATGAGATTTATTTTTGGAACTGGCCAAACGGTATCTCTAACTTAAGCTCACATCAGCCCAAAGGAGCACTTTAAGTTTGTAGTTTTCCCATGAGGGCGTTTTCTTTTTATGGTCTTAAAGGAACTGTAATGTGATAATAACTTTTATTCACTTCACCCGTCAGCGGTCGTAATGTAATGGCCGAGATTAAAGCGTTTATTGCTTTAAATGTTCCATATGTATCATGTATATGACCCTAAAACGATTATGCCAGACGCATCCTACTGCAGAACTTTGGTCGATAAATATCTGAAATAAACTCATTTTAAGCCGTCTAGCTAAAACCACAAGACCGTATTTGTGGGGTTTTTTACTGCCCAGGCCTCAGCAGGGGAGGTGTGATGACTTTCTGGAGCTCTTGCACTTTTGTCGGTGTAGAAGAGCGTGAGAGTCCGGCACAGCGCCCTGACCTCAACCCATGTGGTCGATGCTCTCGTGTCCTATTGTGAGCCAGAAGTCGTGTTTGGAAAAAAACATGAGTCGTCCACATACTTCTGGCCATGTGTTGTATAACACAGGAAGAGAACGACTGACCATGAGCAGAGTGTGTCCTGTCACGTTGATCATCCAATCACTGTGTGTGTCTCCAGGGCCTTTGTCCACCTCAGTCAGAACAACTACGCCGAAGCCCACACCTCCTTCCTCCAAGTCTTGAAAATAGACCCCAGAAACCCCGTGGTAAGTTCTCCCACGTCCACATCTGCACTCCACAGCAGCTTTAAAGTACAAGAACGGGGGCTCGGAATCACCATCGGACCTCGCTCCATTACAGCATTTCAGTAGATTTGAGTGCTAATAATAATTATGCGTAAAGTCAGAGTCATTATGAGAAGAGGGTCGATGAAGTTCGGTTGATTGTGTCGCATTAACAGGAAATATCAGTGGCTCCGTCGTTTGTTTCTATTTGGATCCAGTTGCCTTCATTCCAGGCAGAGTTAACATCTTGTCACTTATATTGCTGTTCTTTAAAGGGACAGTTCCGTTTTTGTCTTTCTGTCTGCAGGATTGAGGCTCTTTTATGTCCGTTATAAAACCATTTCATGGATCGTTTTCATATTTTATATCAACATAGTTCATAGCGTGAGGAAGTACTGGTTTGATTTTGGGAAAGGTCGGTCTATGTATATATAACACTAGGAGGAGCTTTTTCTGTAGAAGTTTCTCATCTATTCGTCCGATTTAGTCCACATCTGGTGTATATGAATCGACTCAGGGCCATCTATCCTGTTAGTCTCATATTTTACTCTGAAGGTTCCTTTTTTACTCACTAGCGGGAACTATCTTACAAAAAAACCTTTTTTTTCAAACTCAACTCCCTAACTGTTGGTACTATTTAGTCCAAATTTGGTGCATGTGAATAAAATTGAGCAGATATATCTTGATTATATCATCTTTGAAGGGAAACTGTTCAGATCGATTTCAATATCAGCTTCTCATTCAGACTTTTCTCTCTGCTCGTTCCCTCCTTCTGTATAATTCAAGGCCAACAACAACGCAGCCGTGTGCCTGCTGTATCTGGGCCGTCTAAAGGAGTCCCTGAGCCAGCTGGAGGGCCTGGTGCAGCAGGACCCGGCCCACTACCTCCACGAGAGCGTCCTCTTCAACCTGACCACCATGTACGAGCTGGAGTCGTCCCGCAGCACCCAGAAGAAGCAGGCGCTCCTGGAGGCCGTGGCCTTTAGGGAGGGGGACAGCTTCAACGCACAATGCCTCAAACTAGTGTAAGAGGCCAGAGGACGCGCACACACACACACACGCGCGCGCGCACGACGGCAGTCTCCTCCAGTGTGGCAGCAAGTGAAACTCCATCTCTAGAGGAGCAGAACGTTCTCGCTCCTCTGAGACGGCGGCGAGAAGATTAAGGCTCAGATTGTTTTCAAAAAAGCAGGTTGATGAAAGATTTTTAAATGCAGGATTTACTCTTTAAAAAAAAAAAAAAAATGGCTGTGGGAAGCCACGCCCGGATACATTCCTCTTCATTTTCTCAGAAGGGTGGCTCAGTCAGCACTCGCAGTATCTTAAAGGAGCAGTTCGCCCAAAACTAGATGTCTTGTACTCGCCCTCATGGGGATGGAATGCTGAAGGAAGTTTCTTCTTTAACAAGAGCTGAAATCATGACCAACGGGGATTTCTGGCATGGAGTCATTTTATGTTCTCCCCTTTAGTTTCTTAGGAGAACAATGCTTTGCTCTTTAACCCTAAAGCTCCAGAAGTGTTTTGTCTAAGTCTCAAAAATCTCCACCTGACTTTTTCCTTCAACATCAGACTTTGACTGGAGTCATGTCTGTCTGCAAAAAGTGGGTGAACTGCTCCTTTAACAGTTGCAGGAATGGTTGCCGGTCACACATGCTGTGGGGCCGACATTTTGGAAACAGATCTCCAAAAGTCACCAAAGTGTGCGCAGAAGTGTCTCCCACATTTAAAGGAATTGTTTTGCTGCATTTAAATTCCCCCCCTGGAAAAAACCCCATCAGAAAAAGTTTATTTTGAAGACAGAGAAGTGATTGATTCCAGACTCATCATGAGAGACTATCCATGGGCATTACGCTGATCTTCATACTGGTTCACCAGTTAAACTCCACTTTACTCCAGCGGCCAGGTCCTTCATGAACAGGTGCACCGAGGTAAGCCCTTCACATTCAGATTGCAGCACAGCCTCTGGACACGCATGTTAGACGTCAGGTATCCAAAAAATGTACATACCAGAGGAGCTGATTTTGTTTAGTGATTAGAAGGAACAATCATCGCCTTTGTCTTAAATCTCCTTTGTCTTTCCCTCTTGAATCTTCGTTAATTATGGGTTTGTGTATTATACTGATTATATTTATGTATATTAAAGTTGTTGTTTTTTCTTGTTTCATCTCAAATAAAGTTGTTCTTTTAAATCAACTTATCTGGAAGTAGTAGATTTCTTTAACCTGGAAGGTAAATGAATCTTCCTGACTCTTCATGCTCAGACGCAGGAACTTAAGAGCTTCCATGAGAAAAATGGTATCAGTGTTACGCTCCTGGGAACCACTGCACTGGTCCGCTGTTTCCCCCGGGGGTCGGAGTGTAACCCCTCCATCATGAATCATTAACCACATACCTTTTTATGGATCATCTCGTCCTGAAACATTATCAGGCAGTGGCGTTCCACGAGGATCACTTTTAAGGATCCTTGTATTTAACCCTGGGCTTTTCTTCAAACCAGATTGTTTGTACTTCCAGGTGAAAATTTAACCGTTTTGAGTGACTAGATATAACATTCGTGGAGAATATACTGACAGACTGTTACAGACCAGTACATGTTCAAGTTAACCCAGGATTCAGTTTTTTCAATTTTTCTAACAGTGTGTCGTCCTCCTGTGTGACATCAGACGCTTTAACTTTTACTTAAACACTTACATTGGAATGACAGATTCAACGCATTATTATTGCTAAGGACTTAGTACGAAACTATGAATATTACGTTTACGGTTATTGGATGTTAAAAAATAACATTTCGATCTGAAGACAATATGAAGGTTAAATTTGTGCATATTAGCATTGGGCCATGTCTATAGTTACGCTGATGATGTACCCCTCTATGTTTCTGTGTCTCCTGGTGACACTTTCACACTGTTCCTTAGATATAAAGGATGTCAAGAGTTAATTAACAGGTAAGAAAAACATAGGAATGATTCATGACTTGTCAAAAAGCAGCATTTTATTATGAGAACTGGAAGAGACAAAGTGGTGAACACCTTCTTAATTCGCATGCTAGAATACCATCACGTTTACCAAAGGACGAATCATCTTCAAATGATCCAATTTCCATCCAAATGAAATTGTTTTTTCATATCAAAAATGATTCTGATATATCAAGGTTTTACATTCTCTAATGAGATTCTATATTTGAACCGTATAGCATAGCACAAGAGGCTAAAAACGATCGTATATTTGTGTAAAATGATTGCACACATCTCATTTGCCTCCCGATTCCTGCAGTAGCACCAACACTTTCGTCAACACATGCATGTATAAAATATCTTTCTCTTATTTTAACAGGCCCGAAAGAAGTCACATGAGTAGATGCAGGAAAACAGGTGTCTGAATGTGTCAGAAAATATATGTAAGTATATTATTTAGCCGTAAATGTCAGTCGTGAAATTATTGTATAATATAGCATTTTTGTCATCATTGATTAAACATTATAGAGTACAATTATCGTACAAAAACAGATAAGATTCATGGGTGTGGTAACGCCAGTGCAACTTCTAGATATTATTAACCTCCAAACATTTTACGGCCAGGAATGACTATTCATACTTTTAACTGTTTATGACAGTGTCATTACTGCTTTATGAACCGACTTAGGTTCAGTGGTAAGTATTCTATTTTCTATTTATTCTATTAATTTTTTTACTATTCTAGTTTCATCGGTCGCCTGTAAAACATTATGAAAAATGATTAGACCTCTAAGTGTGAAAAAGCAGCATTTTATTATTATGAGAACTGGAAGAGACAAAGGGATGAACACCTTCTTAACTGATAAAGAAGGATAAATATCCCCTCTAAAAGCATCAATGCACTCTTATTTTCACTCTTATACTCTTATCTTAATAAGCTTATTTTAACCGATTTGTACGTTGCTGGTTAGGTTATGATAATGTTTATGATAATGTTGACACATTTCACCTTAACCTGATCTCCAACTGCTTACAACTGAATTTTCCTCTGAGGTGAAGATTCACCGAGATTCCGCTTCGTCCACGTGAAGAGAAACTCGTGTCTGTGCGTTTCATGAACACTGCAGAGAGGACGTGTACTTCTGGCGGATGTCGAACTCGTCGGCGGGCCGGTTGTAAGCTTTCCACACGGGCTCCCCCACGAACAGCCTCATGGCTTTGGTGTAGTTCTGTGGGAGCAAACGGGTCACGTCAGCCAACGTGCAATCACTCATCACTTTTCACCTGGTGTGAACATCCACGCTGGGTGATTCAAACACAAAGGGTCTGTGTCTGCGCTCAGGGGGCTGAACCCCCTCGAAAGAAACAGCGGCACAAAGACCAGGCCGAGGTGATGAAGGAGGCGGTCTGAGCTCTTCCACGTGTGTCCGTCATAAAGCAACATCAACAGCTGGTTAATTGATTGGTTGTATTTTTTGATTCATAGCTGACATAGCTTTTTTTTTGCAAGCCAAGACCGACAAAAATCTCGTTTGCTAAGAAATCAATAGAATGTCAGCCACTTCATCAGCACTGCGTTCAGCGAATAATGACTGGAGATTAGGGTGAACTGCTCCTTTAACTGCTTTAATAAATACATATTGGCGTAAGCGACATACGGTCTCGTCCAGGGTGAAACGATGGTAGATGCCGGCCGGCAGAGTAATGAGGTCCCCCTTCCTCATGGCGATGCGGATCCATCGGTCCTCCTTGTCCCGGACGTCAAAATAACACTGACCGTCCAGAATGTAGCGGATCTCATCGTCCAGGTGAAGGTGCTCCTCAAAGAACGTCTTCAGCTGAGGGACGCAAAAAGCAAAGAGGTCTGGGTAACGGAGGTTTCATCTGGTGTCACCCTTAATGGGAAGGATGGTCTGGAAGGGCATAAAATACGGGAGGGATCATTCTCCACGGGTAATAATGGGGTTGGGTGGTCGGTTTTTGAATGTGTTACCATGAAATCCACCGATAAACAGATAAAAGTGACAAAAATAACTTCTTCAGATGAAGTTAAAAGGGTTATCGATCATTTCCGGACAGCTTTTATGTTGTTTAGTGAGTTGAGCTTACTTTATCCTCATAGTTGGGCAGGAGGTCCTTGTGAATAGTGATAATGTCCATGTAGGAGAAGCCCTGGTCCTTACGGATCTGCTCCAGCTCTGGATCCGACTCGTACACGTCTGCGTTTAGCTGCAAAGGCAGACCAACAGGAATGTATTATTAATAATTATTATTATTATTATTATTACCAACGGGATTGACCCCTGAATAAACTCAGCTGTGCCAAAGTAACTGCAACTCATACCTAGTAGTACGAGGAAGAACTGGATTGGATCTTTGAGAAAGGTCAGTTGTAACAAAGGTTTTCAGGTCATAATTGTGCAACAGATTTGATGAATATGAAATCAGCCTAACCTTTAAACTATAATTTTTCACACAGCGTTTTTTTCTCTCTCTGAAAAACACTTTTCCTTTGGTATAACTTTCTAACCACGGATCCAATTAAGTCCAAATTTTGGTGCATGTGAATCATCTTGACGGGATCCACCTTGTCTTTCTCTTTCTTTTACTCTTAATAGTTCATATTTTACTCACTAAGGGAGCTTTCTTCCAAAAAACATTTAGTTTTTGACATAACCTTATATTGGATTTGAAGAGTTCAATCCGGTGGATTCCTTGTACAACGCAGGGGATTGGAGACTTTTGGGAGATATAGCCTTTGTTGGGATGATTGTGGGAAAACCCCATGACTTTTTAATAGCTGACCGTATTTACAGCGCAGTAAAATCAGTTGGACCGGCTCATCTACTGGTTCTTATCTTAGACCTTTGTAACGTTAGACTGAAGACGAAGAGTTGCAGTCAGAACCTGCGATAAGACCCAACAACACCTTTGGTCACGTTGTCCCCTGATCCAAAATCCATCGTTATCTAACCTGGTAAAAAGGACCCGTACCATCACTCGTCCCGGAACGTCTTTGGTTTGGATCTGAAATATCAGCCAGGGAAAAGAATAAAGGAATCCGGACGAAGATTATCGTCTTCCGGATCCACTCGATCGTTTGTACATTAGGCCGATCCGTAAAGAGTGCTGAATATCAGATGTCTAAAAACAAACATCAAAGTTTTGAATTATTTTTACACGCTTTTCAATAATGTACCCTTTTATTTAATTGTTCAATTATTTTTCCAGCCATCGTATTTTGGGGAGGAGAGATCTCTGTCTCCGTTTTATTCAACTACAAACTTCTTTCTGACAAATACTTACATGCTACATTTCAAATGTTTACAATTAGTTAAGAAATTCACGTGCAACAACAATGTTTTGTCATCAAACAAACAAACGACTGAAGTGTTCATTCTAATTTTCACTGTTAACCTCAATAAGTTACTGGAACTTGAGAAAAAAAAAAGCCACATTTTTTTTATCAGTTTTACATAATCAGAGCTTAAATATTAACTGAAACTTACTGAAAGCTTTTTTTTAGTTACTGAAAGCTTTTTTTTTGTTTAAGACATTTTAAGCTACGATCGTAGCTTAAAATGTTTAAGTTTATTCTTACTCAAATTGTATGAGTTTCATGGATTTGAAAGCAAGAATTTGACATTAGATGAAATTCTAAAGAAATCTTTTAAGTTTTCACAACTTATTCCCATTAAGAAACTTAAACATTCCCTTTTACTTTTGAATTGATGTTTTTAGATTATTGATTTATTTAATAATAAATCAATAATGCATATTGATATGTGCGGTATAACCTGTTATTTACTTTCCAAACAAGTTTATATGAAATGAAGAACTAGGACTACGCCATTGCTCATACCAGAAAGCCTAGGGTTCTTCCCCTAAAAAGCCCCCAGTCCCCTGCGTTGTACAAGCAATCCCCCTGAATGGAATTCCCCAAATTAAATGTGGGGTTATGTCTGAAAAAAATAATTTGTTTTTCTTTTAAAAAACAAAACTTTTAAATTGCGGGTGCAGAGTTTTCAAGAGCTTTTTATATGGCAGAAAAGTAAAAGAGAAGTTTTATTGTAAAAACATGGAGAGCGGCGAAACATAGTTTACAGTTTTTTGGGGTCAGCAGCTCCTGTGTTTTTACCTTCCAGTAAAATACTCCCAGACTTCCTAATTCCTCCATGCCGACGGACTGGTTCGGGATCAGTCTGTGCGGTTTCCTCTGGTCTTCATCGGTGCTGTCCATGTACCATGCCTCGATTCCCATTTTGACGAATTTTAATTTCGCCGTTAAGTGACGCGCTGTGATGTTTATTAAAGCCGTAAACGTGCTGCTTCTGCCGCAGCTTCTTCTTCGTCCTTGAGATTAACTCCGGTTGTCAACTAGCGTATCGGGCTCAATAGCGCCACACCTTCCCCCCCAGACTGTGTACCAGATCTATTGGGGTTGGTCTACCCCTAGAGGTGATTTGTGGTACTGCACGAGGATAAATGGGCTCGTAATTATTTGTAAATTAATAATTGAAGTATGCAAGGGAATAACGTTTACATTGTTATTATTTAGTGAGGGTTAATATAAGTTTGAACGGTATCAGTCATGCATAATAGTTAAATACAAAACATTTCTAAGATATTCTCAATACAACTGATAGCTGGATAGCTATATCGATCTCTCGATATGTAGATATATTTATTAAATAAATCAATCAGTAATGGCCCTGTGCTGTATTTTGTGTCTTTATAAAGGTTCCTCGCAAGCATGTTATGCACTGAATAAATAAGAACGATTAATGTAATGAAATGACCCTATTTGTGTCATGAACCCTATTTGTTTCAAAGAAAATCCCAATGGTGGTTAGTAGTTTTCAAATACCGATATTTAACTGGCGTTTTGTGACTTGAACCCTGGGCTGGGTCCATATATAATTATCTATATGTTTCTGTGATGGTGGTGTTATTGTTGTATTAATAATATTAATGTCAATGTTATTAAATAACAATAAACATAATAGCTAAAGTTCATGTTTTATTCTCATCATCATCATGTATTCCATGTACATCCGTGGTGTTAAGGAAAGTACTGAGATGTTTGCGGCTGAAATACTGATGATTGTAGGTCCTGTCGTTAGCAGTGGAGAGCAGTGTCCACTCATTATTGGCATCATGCACTTTATTCCAGTCAGCTTCGGTAAAGACTGAATGGGCGACGGGATAGAAGTCAGTAGATGGAAGTTACTGCACTCGCTATCTTCAAGAAGGTTTGAAAGCCGCGAAATTCCCTGCTGTCGACCCAATAATGTGACAACAATAAGGGAGACCACTTGTTTTAAAATGATAAGACTTTTAGTGTTTCTGGGAATAGAGGATCCAGGTGAAACAGATTCTGTTGTAGAAGTTACACTAAAACTTGAATTTCAAGAAAGCCCAAACTCCTGATTTCTGGAAAGAGTGATATTGGGTGCTTTGTTTTTTTTTAAATAAAAATAATATTGTCAAGTTTTTTGCATTAGAAAAGACTAACCTCAATGTAAGAAACTTAGCAAACTTTGTCTAGCGTCTATTAAGCTAGATTTAACCAATAAAGAAAACATCTTTAGATAAAGGTATAGCTTCTTACGGACAGCTGCATAACTTAAATTATTGGAAAATGTCAGTAGGTTGCTGTGCATGACACCTTCCGTCGTCCTCTAATCGACACAATTTGACCTTGTCAGAGTCACTCAGATTCTCACAGATTCAGATTTTTCCTGAATCCAACCGGCAAATCTGAGGACAATGTTTTCGCTTGTAAGCTAATATGTATACCCTACCATTGATAAAAGGCCCGGAAATAAGATTATCGATGCTCTTCACTTCACATGTCAGTGTTTATAATGATGTGGCTCATCGTTCATTTCTATTCTACTGCAATCTATTGTATTCTGTTCTATACTAGTTGCATTCTCGTCTGTCGCCACCAGGTGACAGCAGTCCCCACGTTAAATAACCAAATCAAGTTTATCTCTCTGTGGATTTTCTGGAGGGGTTATCTGAGGATTTTAAACTCTCCAGTGTTTTTGATGAATATTTATGAACAACTGTGGGTTCTGGGTGAATCCACAGGCATTCAACACATCGACCGGTTGAATTAAAAAGAGTATTGTGCAAATGGGGTGTGTTAAATTTTGTCTCTGAGCACTTCGGCTCCTTGGATGGAACTGATCCTGCAAGCAGTTAAATATAAAGTATGCTGATCATTTACTTGAGTAAACGTATTAAAACCACATTATGAAAATAATCCAAAACATGTGATAAAATACTACCTCAGTGAAGGTATTTGACTGTTATCCACTAAAATGTATGAAAAGTATCAAATAAAAAGTTCTCACTGTGTAGTAAAATGGTCCCTCTTAGTGATTTGTTACTAGATGATCTAAGTACTTAATGCTGCTGAGTAGTTAAATCTGTAGGATAATCATTTCTTAGTGAAAACGGTGTTCCACTTCTTTATAATATGACCCAGTGGCAGCATGTATTTGCTAAAGAGTAAAGGGCCAAGTATGGAGCCATGGCGGACACCAGTCGTCAAAGAAGCAAAGAAAGAAAGAATACAAAGGGTCAAATAGGCTTCTAAAAACATGCTTTACCAAAAGATTGAACATATGTAATTAAAATTGACCATTTTCCATGGAATATGTTTTGATAGTCGGATTTTTTTTTTTTTTACAGTTTAAAACATGCTTGACTAAATAATGCATCATTTTAAAGTAAATAAAGATTGTCTAAGATATTTAAATGATAGATAGATAGATGAAGAGAGATGAGGTGTAAGAAATATAAAATACAAGTACATTATTTTGAATGGGAAAAATATAGACAAATAAAGATAAGAAAATAAAATATATATATAAATAATTTTTCCATATTTTCTTTTTCTTGGTGAGGAAATTAGAGGATTCAGTGGCAAAACATGGAAATACTCAAAGTGTAAGTCCTTCAGATGTGTATTTAAGTACAGTACTTGAGTAAATGCTGAGTCACTCCCCAGTCTGCCTGTAACGACATAAACATGAGTTGTGATGGAACCCTCCTTAAAAACCCATAAATCTGTGTTATTACGCACGTGCTGTCTGAGTAAAAAGGTTACGGTACATTTTTAGCCATCGACTACGTCGATCACAAAACATATATTCTCCGACGAGGATGGGATTCGAACCCACGCGTGCAGAGCACAATGGATTAGCAGTCCATCGCCTTAACCACTCGGCCACCTCGTCTGATGCGCATTTGAAAGACAGACATGATTCATCAACTTCCTATTCCCCTCCTTGATTGGTTGGAGGTCTGCAGCGAGAGCCAATCGTATCACGGATCACGTGGGACAAACTTGGCAGCCAATAGGCGACTTACAATAAGCCACGTGATGATATTTGTTTCATTTTCCGAGTTAAACAGTTTGGTCCAGAACATAAGTCGGACAAACGTATGTACAGAATTATTATGAATGAGTTGTTGAGACGGAGATTTGACGTTGAATAAAAATACGCTGCGTTTGGGAGACTGAATTTGAAACTACAGATTATCTGTTTTTCTACTGTATCAATACAGAAACTTTTTGTCAAGATTTTCACTTCTAGTTCTCAACTAAATTACAACTACCTACTCCTCTTACAGGAGGCAATATTGTATTTGGCTTCAACATGAATGGCAGACAAATAGACTCAGCAATAAACAACTTTACACTCCTTGTTAAATTTTTCATGGAGGAAAAATATACGCGAGTTGTTTTTTTTAGTTCCTTTTTTCAATATAATTATTATTATATTTTTCTTATTGATGATTTTATCTGCTTTTAGCACTTTGAGGTTTGATCCAAATGTAAAGTGCGTTATAAATTAAATGTATTATTATTTTTTATTATTGAAAAGAAAGCTTAATTCTCAGACTACAAAAGGGACCTCACAATCAATCACCTGTGTGACGGATTCGAGACCAGCAAGGTTTCTCCTTAGATGAGGAACTTAAAATATTTTGACTTCTAGTGATGAACAAATCTGTGTTACTACTGTTATTTTATATTATTTCATCTATTCTTATTTATTCAATAATTTTGCAGGGTTAAATTTCCTTCATTTAATTTATTTTACTTGTTTACTTTATGTATTGTATGTTGGTATATTTTTATTTATTCCTTTTGTTGAACTAGTATGATTTGTTGTACCTTTAAAAAAAAATTTTTTTTTAATCTTTGTATTTGTTCATTTCAGTTCCGTATTGATAGGATTGGGAAAAAAAAGATATTAGTGAAAAAAACAACCACAATTAATAAATTATTTGAGTGAGACTTATTTGCATTAAAACGAAATTTGATGTGAGAATTTAAAACTTTATGGCAATCAAATACAACTTCCGCCATTGATGGTTTGGTCCTTCATAGATCATATCAATGAAGCTGTTACAGACAGTCGACACTAGCTGTCTGAACAATTATATTAAGACTTTAATTCAAATATCTATATTTTAAATTGTTATCTCTGCAACCGAGCCAGTTCAAATTTAAAAAAACATGTAAAATGTTCTTGTTTTTTTATGCGACTTTCAGGACTTCCAGCTTCTTCTGTATTTTATATTAAAATCATAGCGAAAGGGCATTTCTTCTTCGATGGTATCCCAAACATCTATTATTTTAGCCCCTTATCTCGCGGGAGAGGTTAGTACTTCATTTACTTTGAGTTATAATCCGTTAACTTCATTTAATTTATGTTGGTTAAACGTGTATTTTGGTTATGAAACACTTTGTTATTCAATTCTTATGTTCACATATACTTTAAGTCAGTAAGACGTTGCTGAAGTAACATTTTGTTACTAACTGAAGCTAACAGCTTACCAGTTTCCCCTTCATTTATTTAACTTTAGTGAAGAGCTGGGATGAAACACATAATTCTACATCTTTATGTTGTCAAAAAGATAATCAGAGATTATCTCCAGAAGAATTCCCAGTCATGGGGTTCTTGTTATCTACACACAACGCAGAAATCCACTGGTTACATCTCACATTAGTTCCACATATGTAAACATTCTGGATCACCAGATCTGGAATATAACTACGATATACATCATATTTAAATGGGATTTTACTTTTTCATTTTTGTCCAAGCATTGCAGAAGTTATCCATGAAGTTAGACACAACATCAGCACCTTCCTGGAGTCAAACCAAGTCAAGTTAATAATAACAATACATTTATTTTATAATGCACTTTACATTTGGATCAAATCTCAAAGTGCTACAAAGCAAAGCAGATAAAAGCATCAATAAAAAAAAATAATAATAACTATATAAAAGCCTGACCAAAAAGCAGCAATGTTAATTAAAGTTATAGGTTCTGCTAAAAAGGAAAGTTTTATGTGATTTAATGTGATTTATATAAGTCAAAATCACAACAAATGTCACAACAAGGAACTTTCCAAACAAAATTCGATAATAATAATAATTATTATGTAATGCAGATACAGTATTATAATAAACCATAATAATATGACATAGTAATATTAATATTTCTTCTTATTCTTATTCATTACTTTCCAGAAAGAGCAGGTCTAGATCCAACGATCTGCCCATGAGAGGCAGTGGCGAGGATTTACTGCTTTAAAAAAAAGCCTAAACCTCCGGGGGTAAGAAATGCTGTTATGGGATCTTCTGGTCCTGAATCCCATGGTTCCAACCTGTGACCCTTTGTGGTAAGTCCCCCTTCCTCTCTCTCTCTCTCTCCCGAACTTACTGTAAGTCTTCAATATGTCCTGTTCAATAAAGGAGAAATAAGAAAGAAAACTCGTTCTTCTCACTTTCTCTGCCAGACACCAGCTCCTGGCTTCCTCCGCTAACTCTATGATTTAGAGTGTATGTTTTTAATGTTTATTTGATATCAGAGACCACTGCGGAAAAACCTGCACAACAGATTCATCCATTGTTTATCAAATGTCCCCAAAGGAATATATAGAGATATATGTAGAAAGATATATATATATATATATATAAAGAGAGAGATACAGGATGAGCAGCCCTCAAAATTAAATGTCCATGGAAACAACAACAAAACAAATAGATAAAATCTATCATTTATATTTGAATTTGTAATATCTATTAGTGTTTCTTCACATAAATGGACAACTCTAGATGCAGGAAACAAGGAAAACAGTCAACATACCATAACTCTATCCGTCCCTAGTGTTTGGCTGAGCTGCAGAGGCGTTCAGGAGCATCGGTACAAACATGACTCATCAATCCGCGAGGGGTTTTGATTCAACAGGTTCATGTGGTTCATAGCCTCCACACACAGACCAGAGTCACCGCAGGTTTGTTACCAAGTAAAGTCAGTAGAGGTCAAACACCCTGACAGCTTGGTTGGTTAAATCAGGAAGATCTGATTTACGTTAGAGCGATTAAACATCACTGACGGAGAGTGAGTAAAAACATAGATGGCATTGTCTCATTTTAAAATTCACCCCCATATTTTCGTTATTGTTTTTTTTCCTTGTTGTTTTGTTGTTGCTTTTTCTTATCTTATCTATATATGTGTATATATATATATATATATATATATATATTCTGTTGGAAAATAATAATATAAGTGCGTCAATTAGCTCCACTGGTGTCGTTGGACATATTTTGTGTAATTTGTCAAAAAAAATACCGATCTAAATTACAAAACCAGAGGCATCTGGATCTGACAAACTCTTATTTTGTCATGACACATCATCCATTCCTGGGGCGAGCTCGAAGTAATCTGTGCTGTGCTGGATAAACTCCGTGACCGACACTCAAACCCACCTCAGAAACCATCCTACCGTGGAAAAATTTAAGAAAATACAATTTTGTAGACAAAATGTAAGAGACAACGAATTTGATGGTTGAAGCTGGATTGTTCCAGTTTCCCGGCAAAAACTCCAAAAAAGATGAAAAGGATCCAAACTCAGCGTTAAAGTCCCGTTTCCACGGAAACTCAATAATGGTAGGAAGACTAAAAATGTCAAAAGACAAAATAACATTTAATGGTTACATTCCATGTAAAGATTGCCGGCGGGCGACAGGTTGGCCAACTGATGGTTGTAGGTCAGGGGTATAAAAAAATAAATTTAAATAATGATCATTTAAAAAAATGGTAATGATGAAAATCTTCATCTTCAATCATGATAAATTTACTGATGAGCCAAAACATTACAACCGGTAATTTGTGTTATTGTATTGGCTGATAGTTGCATGTTTGCAACATGATTTTATTGTATTAAGGATACAGATTAATATATTAGATCCATAAAAGCTGAGTTTATGTCAACTTTGAGTTAATAGTAGTAAATTTAATTCTCCTGAAACGTTAGAACTTGTCTCACCTCACAAATATCCGGGTTCCATCTATGACAACCAGCCCAAATTTGATGTGACCATGGAAGCCATTTTAAAGAACAGAGAAATTCACCCAAACTCAGTTCTTTTTCTGTGAAGCCCACCATCCTGGCATTATCATCATTTGTTTATTTAAAGCTTGAGTTTTTCTTTTATCTGCTGGTTTCACAGCGTCACGGTGAAGGACAGAAACAGCTTGAACGATGTTTGTATAAATCTGCTCACAAGCAGAGAGAGCTTTATTATTTTTTTGTAACCAACTTATTATTGCTTCTTCTTAACACCTTCTTGCCTCAGAAGTCTCTTTTTGCCATCAGGGCGTCTGTGTTCTCTACCTGTTTGCAGGTCCAACCGGTATTCAAGATTAATCATCCCCTCAAACAAAGTTTTTGAACGCTATTTATCTTTTTTAACCTATTAAACATTTATTTTATGGATAAATCAAATTGTTTGAATTGAATACATAGATTCACCTTTCACCTATTTCAGTCAATATTCAGCTGCTTTTCTGTTTTGGATGGTTCTTAACTAATTTTTAGCGCGATATATTTGTTTAAAAACTGATATACACTGATGAGCCACAACATTACAACCAATGTGATCATAATTACAGGTTATAATATTGTGGCTGATAGGTGCATATGTGCTACAGTGTAATTATATTAAGAATACAGATTTTTGTCCACTTTAAAAATAATAATTATACAAAGATCAGGTCAAAGTTTTGAAAATGTTTAATTTAATCTAAATCATTGTTGATTTCCTTAAGAAATGATTGTGTTATGTCATGTGATCTTCCTCCTGAAAACTCCGGGTCATAGCTGGTCAGTCAGTGCGTCTGGAGGTGAGAATGAACAGGCGTGACACAGACAGAGGGGATCGAACATTTATTTACTCTTATTAAAAGTTACAATAAAACAATCAACATCTTCAAACAATAGCAAAATAAAAGAGAACCAAAAATATTGGCCAAAACATATTTACAGAGACAGTTTGCAGATAAAAAGCTCACATATTGTACACAACCCCGTCCCCTGCATCATAGACTCTGAAATGTGAACACTGCAACACTGGAGAAGCCTGAACGTGGTTTTAGCCAGAGAAAGAATCAGAAAGCACAAACAGAAGAAGACGTTGCTCTTTTTCCACCTCCCCCCCTCCGTTTTTTCACTTTTCTATACATGACAAAATACTTGAAATTTGGGGGTAAAACATAGGAATGTAGAATTCTAAAAATGATTAAGATCATATCAAAGGTTTATGTGTCCATATAACAGTCATATTGAGTGAAGGGGATGGTCTGCCCCGCTCCGCGACGGCGCCGATGTTTAGATCCCAAAAAAAAAGAAAAGAAGAAGAAAATCGTTATAGGGCGGCCACGCTGTTAAAAAGGATGCTTCTCCATGAACTGGGAAAATAAGTCAGTAATCCTGATTCGCTCCACATCCAATCCGTCACCTTCGCCAACACGCCAGTCTCTGTGTGTACCAATAGGGGGCGACACAAGCCTTCGCTTCCATCATCATGAGAGGGCCCGGTAAGATGCCGTCTGTCGAAGAACTAATAAAAAAGGCAGTGAACTGGTGGTTGAATCAGCAAATGTGATATATCCTTCGTCTGCTTTTGTAGTTTTGTTTATAACTTTAAGAACGTGGCACGAGTCTCTCATATATATATTTATATACTTTAATTTTGGAAAATCAGTCCGGGTGCCGGGGCGGGAAGCAGTCACTCTGCGTTGGCCTCGCCCTCGGAGGCTGCAGGTGCCGTGTCCTCGGCGGGGGCAGCGGCGGCCTCCTCAGCGGGTGCAGCCTCTGTGGGTGGGGCCTCCTCAGCCGCCTTGGTCTCTTCCTCGGGTGCAGCGGCTTCGGCGGCCTCGCCCTCAGCTGCCTCAGCGGCCGGCGTCTCCTCTTTGGTCTCCTTGGCGGCGTGGCCGTTCTCCTCGGGCTTGTCCTCAGTCGTGGGGGAGGTGGCCTCCTCCTTGCTCTCCTCGCTGGCCTTCTTGTTCTTTTTCAGGGAGATGCCCTTGAACTTGAAGGAGTTCTTCAGGGAGAATTTCTTCTTCTTCTTGGCATCCTTGGCGGCCTCGCCTTCTCCTTTGGCGGCCTCGCCTTCTGCAGCAGGAGCGGGCTCGATAGCATCTCCGGCTTCATCTTTGGCCGGTTCGGCGGTTCCATTCCCATCTGCTGCAGCAGCTTCCCCATCAGGCTTGGCGGAAACATCACCATTGGTTTTGACGTGGCCGTTCTCCTGAGGAGAGGAAGAGCCATTAGTCAAAACACTCATATAGTCTCAGGGAAGGAAAAAAAAAATCAAAAAACGCTCTCAAGTGTACAGATTGTTTAAAACGTGTGAGTATAATTCTAAAAAGATCTGGCAGATACGCATCAGCCCATTTAGCCCAATAGTGAATCCATGTTAGACTTGAGGAAAGCTGCTTTCCCTGACAGAGGTTCGGGGAGGGAGGGGTTCAACAGCTGCTTACATTCCCTTGAGCAGACACAAGGGGGCAGTAGAGCGCCGTCTGAACGTCACAGCGGCCACTGGGTTGTGGAACAAAGGAATCCCCAACGAAGCCAAGATTGTGCTCTCATCCACATCCACCACAGCTCCGCGCATGAGCTCAGTGTGGCAGAGACAAAGCCAGGGTCTGATTCCGTGACTCCCTCACGCAGGATCAAGCAAAAGAAGAAGTTCGACATTTTTGCTCCTCGACTAAAGATCTCCTGGTGTGGAAGAGGCTTTGACCGAAGTTCTTAACGGCATCACATTCCTACTTAAGCAACCCCTCCGACTCCTAGAATAACTTCTATAATATTCAAGCCGTGCGTTTTAACCGCTTTCACCAAATGTGCGTCTCTTCTCAGCTCCGCAACATGCGCCTCGAGCTGCGGGCATCCTCAGCCTCCACTTCTTTTGTTCGACCGCTACAGCCATCTTATGACAGAAAACACGCTCCTAACAGACATTTCTCTCTGATTCGGTCCGTTTTTTCGTTTAAAGTGCGGTTAAATCGCTCATCTGGGTGCAACAGACGGAATTAACAAAAGGCTGTCGCGCGCTCAAGGGGGGCGAGCGTGGTCGGTCAGACGACTTTAGATGTCCATCTAATTTTTTGAGAACCCTGCTTATGAATCAGATTCGTTTGCCTAGACCATAAATAGAGGGCTCGATGTGCCCTAGAAGAGCAGAGTATGGGCTCTACTCCCATCGCAACCCTGGTCCCCGCCGTGTCACCCACGCTGCCGGTGGGTTTTTGGTGCCATGTGGGCTGTACTCACCTGGCCGTTGGCTTTTGCAGCAGCAGGGTCGACGGTGGCTTTCCCCTCCACAGCTACTCCACCCTTGGACAAATGGGCTCCCATCTTTTCCCTTTAGGTTGATTTGAACTAAAAAGAAAAACAAAAATCTGGAGGAGATTTAAAAATCCAACTCTGGGATGAGGAGGGTCTAACCCAAAAGTGGTGAAAAATCCGTTCGGATCTCCTTCTCCCTAAAAGACCGAGAGGCTTGTGTGTGTGCGCACCCCACGGTGGTTGAGCTCAAATTAAAGGATGTCGGCAATAAAACTGTGAGTATTTCAACCGCGCCTCAAAGTCGATCAGAAGCTCCTCCCATGGGCGGGCCGCCTGGGTGCGACCAATCAGCATCCGCGGGGAGGGCCTACTCCTGCTTTGCCCCTGTCAATCAGCAGTCTGTGCTGGAGTGGATGATCAGCAGGAGTCCCACTGTTTAAAAGTTCACTCAAAAACTTACTCAGCTCTTGTTGCAGGAGACCATCTCCACTGGGAGAAACATTTATACGGGCTTTGTTTAAATAACACATCTTTTATTGCACGTTATGTCATATTAGGAGGTTGAATTGATACCATAATAGAGGAGTAATACTATAAATAGTGAAAATGATGCTATAGATTCACCAATAGGGACAACAGACACTTAAAGGCATTTTATCTTCTATCTTATTTTGTTATGGGGGACTCTGTGAGGGAAATACGAATGTGTTTTTTCTTTCTAGTTCAACCGCAGAGACTTTGGTCGTACCGGATTCCAAAAAGCTATGCAAATCAACAAATTATAGGAATCTTATCGATCGGCTCGTCTATTGATTGGAGCATGAGGCTCATTTTGCCGAAGCAGGTGGCAGGCGATCCAATGATTACCGAATATTCCATTCTTTGAAGCATAAAAAAAACCTTTGGTACGAACTACTATCATCCCTTGTTCTTCACAGTGCCTAGTAATATGCAATACGACCACCAGCAGGTGGCAATAATGAAGCTGTTGACTGTTTAACGCTCTTTTTTTATGTGATACGTTAACACATTCTCCTCCAACGTCGCCACTCTTCACTGTTTCAACGTTGCATGGAATTATGGGGGCCAACTTTCTTTAGTTTTCACACATGGAGTATAAACGAGTCTTGTTGAGCATCATTGCTGTTATTCTTCTGAGCTGGAAGTGGAGGTAGCAACAGATGCGAACAGACCGGACGGGATGTTATATCGATGTTTACAAAGTTATGAAAGACATCACCCCAATTGCCAACTCTGTTTGTTAAATCACACGACACACCATTTAAACTTTATTAGGACCTTTTTTATCTAGTCGAGATATGAATGCCTTCCACCCTTAGAAGACCATATATGGGCATCTGTGTCGTTTCATTACTATTTTACAGTGCACAATGCTAGATTTTGATAAAGCAAGGGATATATATGACATCCAAATGTTGTGACATGTTCATATAGAGAGCGCCCTCTAGTGGACAAGGTAGTGGTTTTTGCAATCCAAATTCCTCTCTGCCGCCAAAATCCATTTTGGGTACAACGGCTGTTTCCCAGCAAAACTATGTAGAATAACATTTAGTTAGTGGTATTTCTATCAACTTTGATGCGGTTGTGGTATTACTGTTATATAATGATGTTATAGCCTTTCCTTTTTTTTAAACTAAAAAAATCAGACAAGGATAGAAATATATTTGGTTATTTGCATTTAATCACAGATTCCGCAGACATCGTCGACACTGAGAAAATAAATTACCTCTCCGTAGACACCAAGGTTATGCAAATACACTTGATGGTTGTGGCGCTAGTAAATGTAATTCAGGCAAGGCTTAACTTAAAATAACCCGTGAGGGGGGGCAAGGTCGAGGAACTTTCTATTTACAACGGCAGCCTGGCAAAAGGCAGATTCTGTCGAGGAAGCAGGTGAGGCCTTTGAATAAAAGTTAAAAAGGACAGCAGAGCACACACTCACAGAAATAAACATTTCAACCCAACCCATGAACAATCCTTACTAGTGAATAATCAAACCCAATTCACACATGCTGGAATCACCGTCTTGGCGAGCGATGAGGAATCCGCTCTTCATTTCCGTCACATTTGAGTGACAGGCCTGGAGTGAGCTCGTTACACGGGTCCCCTCGGAGATGGCCGGGGTCACGACGTAGACTGGCGATGGCGCTCGGGCTGGTTTCTTAACGGCACAGTGAGGAAGACGGCCAATTAGGAGCAAATCCCACGATCGCAGCAATGACACGGCGTTTTTTTCCGGGAGCCGAAAGCTGAATAGTCCTTGTTGTGTTGTAATCCGGCGAGGTCAGGGGTCATATGTTTTAAGCTGAGTTATGGGACTGCTTCCATAGACCAGCCGGCCGTTTACTCGGGTCACACATGCGTTTTATATGCCAACTGCCTCAATTTCAAGCCGTAACTCTAATTCTTGGCAAGCCGAACCAAATGATCCCTTCTTTCCCAACAACAAGGCCCTCGTTTGTCCTGCAGATGAACCCGTGTTTACAAACTACCACTCTGTCTGCTTGTCATCTGTACGGGACTTCATTAAGTGGAATTTATGATTTCCTCTCATTGAAGTTGAGTTTTCATCAGAGGCATCTATTAACGGCTCCATCTCTCGCTCTCTCCATCTCCCTCTCTCTCTCCCTCTGTCTCTCTCTCTCTCTCTCTCTCTCCATCTTGCTCTTTCTTTTTTTTCTCTCATTGTTTCTACCAATCCGATGGCACACAGAGCGACCCCCTCCACTCACACTAACATTTTACAGTCGTGGTATGCCAGGCATGCATACAGCACCCAGAGAATGATCTCCATCCATTCAGTGGGCCCAGCTTCCCACAGAGGAGTACACCCTCGGGGGCTCAAAACGTGTTACCCCCCCCCACACACACTCTACCCCCACTCTGGAGAGCAGCCACCACCCTTCTCTACATTCTCCCAGACTGAGTCAAGGAGATCGACAAGTTTAATTTTTGCCCCTCCTTCCCTCCTCAGCATCCAGCGCACGCATTGCTCAATCGCGGCTTTGGAATTCCTCGCTGTTGTGGGACGTCTGAGTCGAGGCGTGGCTGAGTTATGAAATGTTACATTAAAGGGATGTTCCTTTTTTCATAAGCAGGAGAAAGAGATGTTGTCACGGCAGGGAATCCACACCCTTGCAGAGTGACCTCTGCTCCCGCTGACCCCCTGTCTGCTCCCCCATTTACTGTAATGGAGAAACCCCCCCCCCCGCCAAAGAAGATCTTAATGTTTCCTTTGTTTGATATATATTTATACACACCTACACCTTCATGGAACAGAGGACATGGAACACTCTCTGACATCCATCTATCCATCATCCATACATCCATCATCCATTTATCCATCTGTCCATTCATCCGTCATCCATCCAGCATCCATCCAGTCATCCATCCATAATTCATCCATACATCTATAAATCCATCCTTCCATACTTCCATCCATCTTCCATACATCGATCCATCATCCATTCATCCATGCTTCCATCCATCCGTCCATCCATCCATCCATGCATCCATCCTTCCATCCATCCGTCTAAATAGGTTCTTTCACTGCACCGGTCACCTCAGATCTTCCTCACCCTGCTGGAAACAACAGCGATATTTGTCCTCTACTCTACCGTTTACATTTACTTGATTACTTATTGGTGGATGTAGCTGAGTGGTTAGAACGATCAACCCCCAACCCGGTGGTCGTCAGTTTGATCCCTAGTCCTCGCAGTCGACATGTCACAGGGTCCTACTTGCTTCTCCCTGAACCCTGATATGCCCCCACAGGTATTTCACAGGTGCTGCCCTGCTGCTCCTTAGTGATGAGTACTGTACCTTTAGTTCAATCAAACATCATCCATAATCCAGCTCATAGTCTAAGCCCAAAATCAGATCCATTCATAATCAGGATCACCCGAAGAAGTCTAATGATCCTTCATCGGGGCATATACACTTCATCTCAAAGAAACTTCATTGAACTACATTCAGAGCGGTTTGATGAACCCTGCTGGCAGACAGACCAACAAAACATGGCCGGTTCAGACGTTACCACTGCGGTTGAGATGAAGAGGACCTCACCATTTATTCAGTTTGCACCCTCACTGGTTGTTCTCTCATTGTTGTGATGACTAGAGCGTCTGAATAGATGGAGAAAAATGAGATTGTGGAGGGAGGACTTCCTCCAGCCCTGGCAGGCCTACTTATTTCTGTCACGTTAGACATGGAGCTCCTTCTCCTCTTCACGCTCCTCTTTTCCCCCCGAGCTTTTTCAAAGCCCCGGTTTGTGCGGCTGCCCATTTTTCATGCCCTGACACAGGGTGAGCTCTCAAACGCAGCTAAAAGCCTCCATTGTCTCGGCTTCCTGTGAGCCCACTGATGACCATCGCAAGTAGAAAAAAGAGCAAAAAGAAAGAAGGGTAAGAGAGAAGAGGGCTGAATCGTTTGAGAAGAACGTGTCTCTGAGGTTCCTTTTTTGCTTCTGGGAGGAGAAAAGTTAACTGTACAGCAGTCACCTTGAACACATTATTGGAGGATATCAGCGTTATGAATGTATGATTTCCCGGGGCTCCTCAGGAGTTCGTGCACGCCCAGAAACAAGAGGGGGGGAGCTTGATTATCATAAATCGCTGCAGTTTTCCACAGCTAATGACCATTTACCTCAATACCTGCTGCACTACACTGGAAAGAAAAAATATTCTGTATAATTTAGGGTTAAATCAAGCAGCTGAGCATTTTAGAATTTTACTGAAAAAGATTCAGTGACCATGTTTGACACAATACGGTAAAATACATAAGGAATAAAATATACTTTTGACAGTCTACAACTTCTTAATGGTAATATTCGATAAGCTTTTGAATGCATCACATGCAGCAGCGCCGAACTCTTCGCAAAAAAAGAACATCTCAGCATGAATCTGACTTTGTATGGAGGAAACAACACGTTTGTTTAGATGAGCAGCTAAAGGCGAGGAGGATCCGGCGCAGAGGCCTCTCCGCCGGCCTGAATAGCGCCGCGTCTACTTGAGAGGAAGCCCTTTGTAATGCTAAGTAATTAAATCAACTGGCTTATTGACTGCGGAAAGGCCCTCGCCAGCGGGAAGCCACAACACTGCACATGGCGACCATCTTGACCGGGGTGATAATGGTCCTCCGCTGATCTCACGTTGGACTAGTCGCATCAATGACATCATCCGTCGCGTCACAGAGGAGTTTAGAATCAGAACACCAGCTCGAAAAACGTTGTTGTGCCTAGAGTCCCCCCCTCCTTCTGGTGTGTCCCTGTGCCTGAGGTGGGCAGAGGAGACGCGACACCCCGCCTCCCCGCAGACATGTCAATGAGTTGGTTGCTCCGGCAACGGCCGCTTCTATCTATTGCCATCTCCTGCTGATGTAATGGCGCGCTCGATGACTCTTGTGGTTTGTTTTTAGTTTGCCTTATCATTTCCGGCGTATTTATTTGAGATCCTTTTGACTCTCGCAATTTATGCGCCCGAGACTCTAAACTTCTCTGTGACCACAGGGAAATGAAGCGTGGTTTGCTTTTAACCTTTAAACCCCGCTATCTCCCCATCAGAGACCCTTTTCTTTCTTCCTCATCATACATTTTCTCTCTCAGTTCCACCAAGGCTACATTTTCTCCCTCCCTCCCCCCTGTTTGTCTTTGGTTCTGTCTACATGACAGCAGCTTAGCTAAAAATGGAAATGTGTTTCCCTTGTGTTTGAAAATAATGTCAGGGTTCACATGCAACTGTTGTGAAAATAACACTGGAGCACATCTGGTTAACTTAATGCTTCTCTTCTTCTTCTTCTTCTTCTTCTTCTTTTGGCGGTTTCTTTTAGGGTTCACCACAGCGAATCGTCTGTTACCATTTTACCTTGTCCTCTGAATCTTACACTATCACAACAACCAACTTCATATCCTCTCTCACCACACTCACAAACCTCATCTTTTGCCCGGGAGCTCCACCTCCCGCATCCTTCTACCCACTATCCCTCCTCTTCCCTCCTCACTATCCCTCCTCTCATCCTTCCTATTCCTCCTCCTCCTCACGTACCCAAACCATCTCCATCTGGCCTCTTTCGTTGTCTCCAAGACGTCAAGACGTCTAACGTGGACTGTCCTTCTGATGTTCTCCTGTCCTTCCTCGTCACTCCCAAAGAAGACCTGAACATCTTCAGCTCTGCCTCCTGTCTTCTGGTCTGAACCACCGTCTTTAACAGTTATCTTCTGTCACAGATAACTCCTGACACTCCTCTCCACCAACTCAACCACAGTGATTTAAATATAAAGCTCTCATGAAAACGTATCTCGTGTCCAAAAACAGCAAAAAGGCAATCACTGAGACATTTTATTTGCACGATCCTGCACCACTAATTCAGAAGATGTCATATTTTTGTAAACTCATGTTATTCAAACAGGATAGCGTGACAGGAAATAGACGTGATAGAAGTGAATATATGCGTTACATTTTGCCCTGGAGGACAGCAAAATACTTCACCAGTTGGTCAGGAGCACGATCTGCCAGCAGCACCCGCTGATGATGACGACATGCAGCACATGCACGTATGCAAAAAGCCCAGAGAGTTCCATACTGACCATTCACATTAATGTCGTCTGGCCACAGACTGGACGTTTATGCAATTTATGATCCCCCGTTCTGAAAAAATCCTATTTATGTCTCCTTAATGTCCATTTTCGGTTCATTCCGTGAAGCCTGAAACGTGAACAACCCCAAACTATGGAGCATCAGCTGTCACGCCATAGTTCTGTTGTTGCGTGGCTGCTAAGTGTTCAGCCTGATAAGTGTGGAAGTGTCATCAGAATTTTTTCTCAAGAAGTGTGTTTTGCCAGTTTGACCTTGACTGGTTGAGCTGAGGCGGTGGGCCTCCCACCATGACTTGAAAGGCCCAGAGATTGTTTTTATCTCACTTCTTTCATCAAGTACTTGCTCATATGTGAATCGTTAGTCCCTATAATAACGATCTTAGCTTAGATTAGCTCTTTTTGAAAAGTGTCTTGGAATAACTATTGAGGCTGTGCAAATAAATTTGACTTGACTTGATGGTTAGGTGAAGGTTCCAGGAAATTACACATTGGGGCCTGTTTTCAGGCCCCCAAAATGCCTTGTCGAGGGAAAAATGTCAAACTAAAGGTTACAATTTTATGTAAATCAGTTTGCTGTGTGAATGGATCCCATATGGCTGCAAGGCTTAGGTCATGAAACAGGAAACCTCATCCAGGGGTTCCTGTTTCTCTCTGCTGAGCAGGTGAAAACAACAGCTAGAGGTACCACAGATGGAGGGAAGGGAGAGTGAAGGGGTTAAGAAGCGCAATGAGAGGAGAGGAGGGTGAGGAAGTGAGGGTGGGGGGGCAGAATCGACTGTGAGTAGATATGAGTCAGACGAGGGCATACAGTACAGGCGGCTCACCCCCACTGGCAACGGCTCTGCAGCGTTACTAGGTTAGTGTGCCATCATTATCACAGCCAGCTCTTCCTCCTGCGCTCTCCCTCTTTATCCCTCCCACACTTTCTTCCACCATAACGGGGGGGAGACACAGAGCTTCAGAGACAGAAAGACAAACTCTTCAGAGCAGCCTGGGTCATATATACGTAGATAGACAGACAGACAGATAGATAGATAGATAGGTTTATCTGTTGACCAAGGAGGAGGCACAACTTTCTGATGAGTCATCATTTACATAGGACCAGCACTGTAAAATACTGATTACTTTATGATGGTTAGTTAAAGAATTTACTAATAACGCAGTGGGAGAAACTACTGACTACGTTCATTTAAAACATTGTCGTAATCATACAATACCATTTAGTATGTATTTGTATATAGCATATATATACTATATATACAGATACAGATGGAGCAGTACCGCCAGAAACCAACGGGGGCAGTGTAGCCATTACAGCCAAGAAGAAAAAGTAACAATGACAAAGGTTTCTAAAAAAACCTATTACCTATTACGTATACCCTAGTATCAGAACTTATTTAATGACCTCACAGACCACCGCTGAACAGACCTCTGCCAACCCTCTCCGTCCGGCCTTGGGTCCTTTATTTGTCCAAATTCCCCATAGTTGTGAGTGATGATTGTTCATCTATGTGTCAGTCCTCCGTAGAACTGGCATCTCCACTCTAATCCATCACATACTCCAGGGTTTGTCAAGACTGTCGAGTGATATTTTGTTTTCTTCTGTTTTGGTTCTCTGGGGTTATTTTGAAGGTTTATTTTCTTCGTCCTGCTCCATGTATCCTGTTTCGCTTTGAAAGCTTTGCTCTGTGTTGTTTTGATTAGCTTCAAACTGGGTATTCAGCTCAACTCTGATAGGGTGTCCCTCACCTCTCGCCCAACATCAGCTGGGATTGCTGCTGACACTGGGCTGACTTAACCGGTTACAGAAAAAGGAAGTATGGCTCGTCTCCTCGTCCTCTACCATCGCCCTTTTATTCGTCTAAACTTTGGCATCTCTTGGTTGAACCAAAGTCAACACAAAAGACTCCTGGACGCTGAGGGATGCGTTGAAAGGGACGCATCAGGGTCTTCAGCGTTCAAAGGGATTTACCATCTCCGTCATCTCTGTGGTCGGCCTGAAGGCACAGACTTTCAATCCGGTGAAAAGTTGTGAGGTCAAAGGTTTTTGGACCTGCTAAATGTCACACAGCAGCTGCTAGAAACGACACCAGTTGGGTTTTAATTCTAGGTGCCGGGATTTCGCCCCTAAAATATCTTAAATGTATGAAGTTGTCTCATATGTTAAATATTTCAAGAGCAGCGATAGGGCCTATTAAGTACAACTACACATTCATTCAGAAATCCTTAGGGGGGGGGGGGTCAACTTCTTTTCATGCTGTCGGCACTTTAGGATGCTGACATGAGGGCTTAGCTAAGCTAATGTGGTGGAAGACTCCTCGTTTTATAAATCATTTACGAGTGCAAACTCAACATGTTTTGAGGGAATGGAATGTCCATTCTCTCAATCCCAAACAATAGGAAGGCGTCTCACTCCTCTTCCTCTTATCAGTAAGGGAGATAATGAATATATTTCACTCTGTGATGCAAAAAAAAAAGAGGATAAGCACACAGAACAGAGAACACACCTGCATCAGCTCTACCAACAAGTTTTAAAAGCACCTTTTTAGGCCCAATCACATCACATCACATATTTTAGATATTGAATCATTGCAGAGACCAAAATTGTATTATTTGCATATTTATTTGCTAGATCTCACAGACCAGCTGGTTTCTTGTCATTAACTTTTGCTGACAACGAAAATAGTTCAGGATTTCATTCTGAAACTAGACTCTTTTAAGGCGTGCCTTATCAGAAAACTACAGGAGTTGACCTGAAAGACCGACTATTCATTAATATTGTCTATTTATTCGTATAAAAATATGTTTATTTGTGTACACACATATATATGTGTGTGTATATATACTTGATGTTATATTTTACTGCTGTTGATGGGAGTGGGTGCCGCCCAAAATGAATTTTGTGGCGTTCTAGTATGTAACGACTCTAAAACATCCATCTATCAAACTGAAAGACTCACGAACGAAAAATAAATGACGGGAGACATTTTCACTTCCTGCGACAGACGGATCGATCACATCTTGCGGCTTCAGCTTTGTAAGCGTAGACGCCCCCGACACATTCCACACTGTTAAAAGCAACCGGCTCTAATAAGCGCTGTTTCATTACAGCGTTGCATTCCTGCATATTGTAAGTGGCCCTAAGTGATGTCAGACCACACAAACATCTCCCCCGCTGCTCAGAGATGGCTGGCAGCATAAACTTGTTTGTTTGCTGTACAAAAGTCGTGTATATACGACACCAACCACTTGCGTGCAACCACATGCATTTGCCGCTGCCGCACGCACAAACACACTCTTCAGCTCAGTTCTACCTTATCGGCTAGAGGGGGGCTTTTTTTTGGTGGGTGGGGAGAGCAATCGTGAGATCATCACTCTCCCAGCCGCCTGCCTCCTCCACCGTCTTAATTGTGATGCAGATTTAAGGATGGGATGGGGGGGAGCAGATGGTGGGGGATGGGGGAGAGTGGAGGTTTAAGGGAGGAGGCTGTGGTTGGTGTTAAGAATGACCCGGCAGCGCTGCTTTGCCTCAGCAGGCGGTCTGGCGTGGGCGGGGGGATGGGATCCCGGACGGAGAGAGGGAGAAAGGAGCCTCGAGGGAGAAAGGAGCCCCCCCCCCCCAGCGTGTATACATGACTCAGACATCAGATACCAACATACCAGCCTGGTCTCCAAATAAGAACTGGCAGACACGCCCCTCGGATCTCCGCTCAACATTAATCTCATCCAGGATTGGAAGAGGGAAGAATATATGTTGAATGGTATTTTGCACTGTCTAGACATAATGAGCTTAATGTTACCGAGGTCATGTTGTTCCCTCCGTTATCGACTAATACCGTGTCAAACCAACTGGAAAATGAATCTGTGTATTCACACTATCTGTGTGGAGCCGGTAACACCAGGAACTCACAGTTTGTGGGGATTTTTTTGGGTACTATTTTACAATAAGACTACGTTTATAAATGGGTTTTAATTAGGTTATACACTCGTTATAAGTCATTAGCTGGCATTAATAAACAGCGTATAAAGTATTTCTAACATTTTCAACGCGAGTCACTATTTGGCAATATCAAGTTAGAAGTACAGATAAGTGGGCTCACTATTTGGCAAACATCAGCTCTAAGATAGCCGCTACATCTCATGAGTTATAGGTGCTTATTAATTATGTTTAAAGCATTTACAACTTAATTAGTAAACTACGCTCTAGTCATTTATAAATCTTTAATACAGGGGGTCTTTCTGTTAAGTGGTAGCAATTTTTTTATTGACCTGCGTCAGCACGTGTGTCCATATGTGGGTAATCACATGCACTTCTGTGCGCACAGCATAAGCGTGTTCCTCTCCCTCCCTCTCCATTTGTGTGTGGATGTATGCGAGTGTATGTGTGTGTGTGTGTGTGTGTATGGGTGTGTGAGTGTGTGGGTGTGGGAGGAGGGGCGGGGGCATTGTCAATGGAGAGCAGGCACCCAGTAAAGAATCAAGGTTTGGCTTCTACAACAGCTGGGACGGAGGAACATGGCTGTTGGAGAAGCAGCAGATATAGAGTCTCACACACACACACACACACACACACACACACAGACACACACACACACACTGTAATGGAGGATAGAGATAGTAGAGAGCCGAAAAAGCCCCCCAGCGACAATAAATAAATGTCTATGGTTGATACGCGGCCATTGTGCTTTAATGAGCCGTGTGTGGGATGGATTCATCGACTGCACCTCTTATTGCACTGGAAAAAAAACAATCAGCCGGTTGGTTTCTGTTGTTGACTCCTCATTGCTCATTGCGATTACACTGAATTGCACCCTAAAAGAACAAAAACAAAGCATAGCACAGATAAACGCCTCGTTAAATTAGGACTGCAGCAATGATAACTTGTTTACCTCGTCGTTTCTTATCATAAATACTATGTGATGATTTGTTTTTCTTATCTTGTGGTCCCCCCCACACACACACACTGACACACACACACACACACAGGGATTGGAGTCCAAGTTCAGTCCTACATGCCAAGAGATGATGGCACTTGAGGAAAGTGGATGTCCTCCAGCAGAGACTTGGCTTCCTTCATCTCAAGTCAGCCTGGAAAAGAAAAGTGTGATTCATTATTTTGTTGTTACTTTGCTCCAGTTTTTTTTCCCATTTTATCCTTCTGCCATTACAGCTGGGTTGTCATGGAGCCTCATCACAGTGTGTTGCGCTTGTTTATGAGTGACCTATTTCGCCCCCCGCTCCACCGCCATTACCACTTCATCTTTTGGCCCCGATTCTCGTCTTTTTTTTTTTTGTTTCTAGTTTATCAAAACATTGTTAGAGAAAAACGGCACCGGTTGAACCAGCAGTGGGTCGTCGCTCGCATGATAGTCTCAGGGAGTTATTACGTAATTGAAAGTATGAGGTGGTTTGTCAAGTCTGGGTTATTTTAATTCAACTCTTTAGGTAAATAAAATAACCCATAATATCCCCCACTTTTTGGGGATATTATGGAATCATCATCGTCGCAGAACCTTCCTGTGAATGCGAAACCTCAAGAACTGATGCATGGATGATTCTAAAACTTTATAACCACACGCAACTTATTGCGAGGAAGAACTGGAGTGATTTGTGATTAGTTAGACAAAGCCCCGCCCTTTTGTGAAGCCCGCCTGACAGAATTGTCAGGACATCATTTTTCCAACCGTTGGTGTGATTTAATCGACTCCAGGAGATCTAGCTTGTAAATACCATATTTTACTCCAATAGTTCATATTCCACACACTAGGGGGAGCTTTTTACAAAATCCACTGTGTTTCGGACATAACTTTACAACATTTAATCTGAGGAGTTCAATCAGTGGGGGTTTGAAAATCAATAAATCAGCATCAAGACTTTAGATTAGTTATGATCAGTGTAAAAAAAAATGACGCACTTGAATAAACTACCATGTTATTAAGTACTAAGCTGGTATTAAGCTAGCCTGTAACTAACAGTGCTACCTAAGGACAACAGCTGGTGGAGCACACTAAGGCTATAATTATCTTTAATTCATTCACTTCTCTATCCGGATTGAACTTATTTCAACACTTATTTCAGTATTGATCTCTGGCCAGTGTTTAGAACTTGATCATAACAAAATCTGAAGCATTGCACTTTAAAAAAAGGCGCTGGCTGTCCAGTCCCTCTTCTCTCAGTCTTGTCTGTGTTTCAATTGATCCAGAGGTGTCCAGCTGTGTTTGCAGTTCATGAATGACCTCATCTCCACTGCTGAGATCGCGACCATTGATCTGTAAAAGCTGTAAAACCATCCCGGTTTGAGTCTACATCTCCAGCCCAGGTCGGTTTGCCCATAATACATTGTATAAAATGTACTCGATCAATTAGGGTTAAATTGGACGAAACGGAGAGAATGAAAAGAGGTGGAGGGAGGTAAAAATGTACCAGCGGCATCTTTAAATTTGCCTTGTTTTGGCGAGTCAAAAGAGGTATTCAGTCAGAATGGGCCAACATTTGCTTTTACCGCCAATATTACTCTGTTGTTCATTCACTTCCTGTCAGATCCCGAGGTACGGACCTTATAGGCAGATGCATTAAAGACAAAACAGGATTATAAATCTCCTGTGGCAGGTATAATACGAAAGACATCTGCTCCGACAATGACAGAAGAAGGAAAAAAGATCTCTGAAGGGGAGACGTTTCCTTTGTGTGTTTTCCCCCGGGGCTTACTAAGAAGGTTATCATGGGTCAGCGATGAGCTGGGACGGGTGATCAATTGGAAAGCAGTTAGAGGACTCTTGGTGTCTGTCCACCATGGAGCTCTGGCTAACAGGAGGGACAGCAGGCTGGTATTTGGGCCAAGGGCATCAGCTGGTACATGTCAAGGGAGGTTGGCCTCCATGACCAGGCGGTCCTCCATAACGTCCTCAAATATCCAACAAGTAAGCCGATCAGGAGCCGTGTGGGAGATAATCTGATTGAACCGGGTGACAATGAGTTAGATGTCTATAGACCTCCATGATTTGATGACACTGTCAGTTCTTTATTGATGTCAGCGAGGGATTTAAGCCTATGGACGTGTAATAAGGGCGCTGAACCTGTGTCAAAGGCAGATGATTGTACTGGAGAACCGGAGCGATGTGATCACAGTCCATTGTGGCATACTTTCTGTTGCTTGATGGTGTGGATTGCACTCTGGGACAGTGGCGGGTTCAGGGTGGTAAGCAAAGACGGTTGAACCGTCGGGGCTGTTTGGTGTCATGATTTGTCACCGCTGGCGCATGATGGATGTGGCTGGAATGGGGCAGCTCCCTTTTCACTCGTTTGCCCCAAAGGGTCTCGATCCTGAAACATTCCAGGGTGTCCGATTCTCTCCCTGAATTTGAAACTATGCAAATAACCAAAACCATACTACTCTTACATTCCAGCTGTCGGAGCGGAGAGGAAAAGGGAAAGGTCACAGGATTCCAGGAATATTTCATCCCACGTTGACAAGATTGTGTGGATGTGCAGTAATAAGGGGCTTAAAAGGACAATATAAGGGTGTAGTTTCGCCTGGTTCTACTCTTCTACGGAGATTTATGTGGTTGTCGTGAGTATTTTGACGGCAAGTCGTCCCGCCTAATGAGCAGATCGATACCGTTCTGGCAAAGGTTGGAGTGATTAACGCAGTAATGGGGGCTTCAATGATGAACTCACGAAACAAGAAACACGTCCTAGAGAAACTGTCAGGAGCCGTCCAAGACCAACGATGTGTACAAGTTAAGAAGTGCAGGAGAAAAGTTGTAGATTCTAAGGATGAATCCAACAACAAGAAATCTCATTTCGTCTTATAACTGATGACAGTTACTGCAATTCAGCGATAAAAATGTTGTTTTCAATAAAAAGAGAACAATTAGTTGTTCATTCTGTAGACCTGTCGTATTTTCTGTTTTGGATATTGTGTGTATATGTATATTTATATATATGGGTATATGTGTATATGTGTATATGTATGTGTATCCATAAATCAGCATTGAGACTTTAAAGTAGGTATGATTAGTAAAAAAAAGAAACAAACATTGAATAAACTACCACTGTGGTGAAAGATGAGTCACCATTGCAGAAAAGATAAAAAAAAAAAACAATGAGTCTAAGGGAATGAACAGCAATAAGATATGTGCAATACTAGAGCTATAATAAATTGGTAGTATTAAGTTACGCTGAGAGAAATGATGAAAGATATTGTAGCAGTACCGTTGTGCCGTAACTGGGTTGACCTGTTTGGAGGGTTGACCGTCTACTTACACACCTGGCTTTATCCCGCTAACACATGCCTGAACTCAAGGTCACCCAAGGACAGAGTCTTGCGCCTGATGGATGAGCGCGTGGTGTGGATGCTGCTCCAGGAGCGCTGTGTCACAGCATAACAAGAAGTCGTTTCAGGGCTGTAATGGCTCGGCTTTTGGGAGAAATAAAGCTTAATGGGCTGCGTGCTCCGGTATTCACAGGGAAAAAACAAACACGTCTCTCACTGCCGGGCGTGATACTAGTGTCCCAACCTATAGACCCATCTCCTCCTACCCCTTGTCCAACCACACACTGAATCACCTTATTAGGCGTGAAGCGGTTTGGAGCCTCACGCACCTTTGCCTGTAACCAAGTAACTGTTGCGCCTGATGTATGGCCTTGTTATTCCAAGTGGAGAAGGAGGAAACGCTTGATTATTGATATCGTCTCAGAGTGCGGGATGAGTAATGATGCTGTCCGACCTAACAACTGTTCACCAGGCTTTTGGCAGGTGGAGGAAATCAATAGCGAGTCACACCTCCAGATGGGGATAACGGATGAGAGGGACGCGCTGGAATGGAAAGATACCCGTCT